>JAWWNH010000205.1:2030000-3495000 GCA_034641385.1 Darevskia mixta
ATAATAATAATAATAATAATAATAATAATAATAATAATAATAATTTATTATTTCTACCCCACCCATCTGGCCGGGTCTCCCCAGCCACTCTGGGCGGCTTCCAACAAATATAAAAATACATTAAAATATCACAGATTAAAAGCTTCCCTAAACAGGACTGCCTTCAGATGTCTTCTAAAAGTCTGGTAGTTGTTTTTCTCTTTGACATCTGGTGGGAGGGCGTTCCACAGGGCGGGTGCCACTACCGAGAAGGCCCTCTGCCTGGTTCCCTGTAATTTGGCTTCTCGTAGTGAGGGAACCGCCAGAAGGCCCTCGGCGCTGGATCTCAGTGTCCGGGTAGATCGATGGGGGTGGAGACGCTCCTTCAGGTATACTTGGCCAAGGCCGTTTTCCAGTTTCTAACTCTGTTCTTTTGCACACGCCTATCTCTTGGCAGCAGCATTGCTTCCAGGAAGCTGGAGCCTTGGTTCTGCAGTGGCCTCTTGAGGAAGCAGCTGTTGGGTTTCTCTTTGCAGGAGCACCAAGGAGGAAGCGGTGCTAAAAAGCCGGCTGCAGCAGCTGGACCCAGCCTCCAGCCCTGGCGCCTGTGTGAGCCGCCCGGCCAGGATGGTGCTGCAGGTGGCCTGTGCCCGCAAAAGAGCCTTCCCCCTGGTGCCTGGCTCCACTCCTCCTTCTGCAGAGAGCAAAGAGGGTGGGCAGAGCCAGCATGAAGCTCAGGAGCCAGTTCCGTCGCGTGAGTATTGGCGATGCGGAGGGGGCGGAGAGATGGGGACACTTCTGTCTGCCGAGAAGCTACCCCTCCAAGCACCAACATGGGGGCTGATCCACAAGGGGGAATTCACACACTGTTTGATGTGTTGAGCTGGTCTTGTGAATATTCCAGCCCGTGTCAGAGAGAGTGGCTTGAGCACCCTGGGATAAAGGTAAAGGGACCCCTGACCGTTAGGTCCAGTCGTGACCAACTCTAGGGTTGCGGCGCTCATCTCGCATTATTGGCCGAGGGAGCCGGTGTACAGCTTCCAGGTCATGTGGCCAGCATGACTAAGCCGCTTCTGGCCAACCAGAGCAGCACACGGAAACGCTGTTTACCTTCCTGCTGGAGCGGTACCTATTTATCTACTTGCACTTTGACGTGCTTTCGAATTGCTAGGTTGGCAGGAGCAGGGACCGAGCAACGGGAGCTCACCCCAGCGCAGGGATTCGAACCACTGTCCTTCTGATTGGCAAGCCCTAGGCTCTGTGGTTTAACCCACAGCGCCACCCGCGTCCCACCCCTGGGATAGTGCCCAACAAAATCTTAAAACCTTGGACTGACTAAGCCAGATTCCTGATGGATCTGTGCTGCTGATTAGGGTTTTTTTCCTGGATGCTTTGTTGCGACTAGAGGTGCAGGTGGCCTTTATGGCCAGATTAGGCTTGTGGCCCAACTAGGACCCTCTCTGGACAGGGATAGCTTGACTTCAGTTACCAGGTGCGCAGCCTGGGAGTCATTTTGGACTCACAGCTGTCCATGGAGGCGCAGGTTAATTCTGTGTCCAGGGCAGCTGTCTACCAGCTCCATCTGGTACGCAGGCTGAGACCCTACCTGCCCGCAGACTGTCTCGCCAGAGTGGTGCATGCTCTGGTTATCTCCCGTTTGGACTACTGCAATGCGCTCTATGTGGGGCTACCTTTGAAGGTGACTCGGAAACTGCAATTAATCCAGAATGCGGCAGCTAGACTGGTGACTGGGAGCGGCCGCTGGGAGCACATAACACCGGTCCTGAGAGAACTACATTGGCTCCCAGGACGTTTCCGAGCACAATTCAAAGTGTTGGCGCTGACCTTGAAAGCCCTAAACGGCCTTGGTCCAATATACCTGAAGGAGCGTCTCCACCCCCACCGTTCAGCCCGGACACTGAGGGAACCAGGCAGAGGGCCTTCTCGGTGGTGGTGCCCGCCCTGTGGAGGACCCTCCCACCAGATGCCAAGGAAATAAGCAGCTATCTGACTTTTAGAAGACATCTGAAGGCAGCCCTGTTTAGCGACGTTTTTAATGACTGATGTTGTAGTGTGTTCTGATGCCACTCAGAGTGGGTGGGGTATTAATAATAATAAAAATAAAAGATATAATAAAAAATCATCATCATCCATGCTCTGGGAACCTGAAGCCTTTGAAAATGGTTTGGAAGCACCAGTTGGTCCCTAAGCCACTGAAGAGAAATATAGACCTCCCTCACAGCCTACTAAGACCCACTAGAGGGAGGAAGAGAAGCATTCTAGAGTCTCTGGCCAGTCAGTTCTTCCCTGCTGTCTTCTAGCTGCAAACTAGATCAGCTACAATCTTATCCTGCCTGAAAAGATGAAAATAATTTAGACTGTTTAGCTTGGAAGGACAAAAAGGTGGTGGTGGGGGGTGGGGGACAATAGCACTCTCCAAACAGGATGGCATGGATGAGGTTATTCTGTTTTCATCCTCACAGTAACCCTGTACAGGTTGGTCTGTCAACCAAACAAGATGTAATGCAGGTGGCCTGTGAATGGCACCTTCCACTAAAACAGCGCAGGAGGGAGTGTTGTTTTTTTTTTAAAGCCTCCTCGAATGCCGTAGCCCTGAGCATACTCCCCCCCCCCGTCCCCCTTTGTTTCCATCTCTCTCTGAGACAGCCAGTGTGGTGTAGTGGTTAAGAGCGGTAGACTCGTAATCTGGTGAACCGGGTTCGCTTCCCCGCTCCTCCACATGCAGCTGCATGGGCTAGTCACACTTCTCTGGAGTCTCTCAGCCCCACTCACCTCACATAGTGTTTGTTGTGGGGGAGGAAGGGAAAGGAGAATGTGAGCCGCTTTGAGACTCCTTCAGGGAGTGATAAAGCGGGATATCAAATCCAAACTCCTCCTCCTCTTCTCTGTGGGATCTCATTTGCTGTGGAGCAGTCAGCCTCACAGGTGAGTCTTACCAGACACACCTGCCCTGCATGACTAATGTTGCCGACTCGGTTCATCTTACAGGGCCCAAGCAGGAATTGTCTGCCAGAAGAGGGGGCACGAAAACAAGGCGAAGACGGGCCCCATGCAGCAACCTGACGAGGTGATTTGGCCGTGTGGGGAATTGTCTTCCGGTTCAGTCCCCGTCAGCTGCCCTCCAGATGCAGCTCAGGGTTCAAGGTGGTGGTTTTCCAGAGCAAATCTGTGGCCATCACTTCATCCTGCAGCTTCTGTTAACCCAGCAGAAACAGATAACCTTTCAGGATTCCCAGAGGGCGCGATACTGGTGGAGTGACCTGAATAATGTGGGAAATGAATGCAGTCTGATTTGTTGCATCCCTGAAAATAGAAGACAAAGTATACTCAAAGGGAAAATGCCACCTTGCACAGTATTCATTTTGAATAAATAGTGTATGTGTGCTGAACTGTGTGTGGTATAAAGGGAGACTTTAAAATCTTTTAAACGAGCAACAACTTTCTCCGCAGGTCTGCAGCGGCTTCTTCTGTCAAGCATAGGGATAATTCTCGAAGGGAGAGAAGAGCCCCAGAAGAGGAAGAGGGATGGCCTAGAAAGAGAGAGGTGGGGTTGGGGGTGTGCCCCATCTGTGCGGGTGAGTAATAGAATGGAAAGAGCAAACATGACGAAGATTCGGGGCTTGAAAAAGCAAGTCGCTAGTAACAGATGGCAAATTCAAATAAGCTGCCTGCAAGTGCGACCGTTGGGCAGACGGAGGCAGCTGCCTCAGGCGACAGGAGCTGAGGGGCGATAGCAGCAGCACCTCCTTGGCTGTTCCCCTCTGTTAGAGGGCAGAAGCGGAGGTGCACAGCACCCCCTAAACTAGCCGGCAGCCCTCAGGTGTGCTGGGGGATGCTGCTATCCTGTTGTCACCTTCTGAACATGGAAGGGGGTCCTTTGCCTCTGGCAGCAAAATGTCTTGGGCCAGCTCTGCTATCTGCAATCAATCTCTGAGTAGCAATTTATTTTTAAATGATGCTTTCTTTGTGTTTGTGTGTGTGTTTGTTTGCTTGCTTGCTTGCTTGCTTGCTTCCTTCCTTGATGTTTCCTGTCTTTGATTTGCAACACGTGGCACTATTTGGCGAGGAGAAACTGCTGGGAGAAGATAGTGTTTTGTTTGCACCCTGCTGTTTGGGGCAGATAGCGCGTTGTTTGCACCACGCTCAAGTGATGGGCGTCATATTTGCAACGTGCAGGAGGGTCGCGCGTAATGGTGTTGCAGAGTAGTATTCTAACCTCAACTGGCAATCTCAGAGTGGATCGTGGCCAGAGACCAGGGTGGGAGAGAAGGGAGGCGCTAGCTTCTGATGGCTCTTGTCAGACCCTGTTTCCTCCTTCCGCAGGTCATTTCCCCACCAATCTCTTGCCAGCTCACGCCTCCAGCTGTGGAGAAGAGGATTTTGAAGCGAGCTCTTCCTCCTCGCCTCCATCGTCGTGGGAAGAGCTTGCTGCTGACCGTGTCCATTGCCCCATCTGCCAGTTCAGTTTCCCCGCTGCTGAGATAGAGAGGCACGCTAGCAACTGCGGGGAGACGGCTGAGGCCCCGGTGAATGGACCCTCCTGGCTTTGGGCAGAACAGGGCGAGTAAATTGGGTGCAAGTGCCCCAGGGCAGGCGGCCTTCGCTGGTCAAGCCTTTAACCATTCAGTCGCACGTTTGGTGATCAGCTGGGATCAGGATGTCGCCAGAACAAGGAGCCCACGCACAGTGCTGCCACGGGGTTGGAAGTGAGACTAACGAGAAGAGAGTAAGAACTCCAGTAATCGGGGCGAGGAACACGTTATTTGGGTTGCAGTGCCAGCACCCCTTGCTCTCCCTCTGGTCTGATTCTTCTCCCCAACATCAGCACACACCAGATCGCTGGGGCTCATCCTGATTTGATGCTGCAGTTCACAGCCAAGACTGTCGGAAAGGTTCCTCGGAAAGGCGGCTTTCTTCCCCGCTCACCTTCTCCTCTCCCTCAAGGAAGCTGAGGGGCAGGCGCTGCACAGCCCATGCTGGTCTCTCTTCTGTACGGACCAGCAGCACGAAAAAACGAAGACTGAATTAAATGTTTGCAAGGCTTTGCCAAACTCCAGACTCCTGTCCCCCGCGCCTGCTGGGGCTCCTGTAAAGCTGTAGGTTCTGCAACATCTGGAGGCCGCAGGTTCAGGGCCATTTGGACCAAGGGGCCAGTTGTTGGAATGTGCCGGTGACAATCTTTGTTGTTAAAAATTGGGGATTTTTCTGAAAAGTTGTGGTGTGTGTCGCTGAATGAACCGATTGTCCTTTTTTAAAAATTTTCCTCCGCACATTCCTAGGCACCAATATTTCAAAGGGAACCCGTGTCCTGCGCTACAATTTAGTGGGGGGCTCCGTGCATCTTCCCCTTTTCCCCGCAGGGCACGTGCAACGTCTCTGTCAGGTCCTCCCCCTCATCGGTCGTTCAATAAGGGAGCCAAGCCATCTGGCTTTTAGTACTTTAATCGGTGCTCGCTATATGGAGGTTCTCAAGAGAGCCTTAGTTGCGGGGTGGTCATTGAAGCCAGTCCTCTTGGTTTAGGGGAAGGGCTTGTGGTCACAGCTATTGTTGACCGGTGGGCTGGCCAGGTAATTTGCATGAGGTGATGGACAGGCCAGCGTGCTTTATATGGATCAGCACGTGATCCACTCAGCACTCTTGTCTGGAGCTTCGGATCTCGACAGAGGCTGCTGGATACGGTTGTATTGCTAAGGCTTAATTTCGGCCTGGTTTTCCACCGTGCTAGTTTATTGATTTGTTTTTTACTTGCTTAGCTTATCGGGTTTGTTCCCCGCTTTTGCGTTCATTTATCTGTCCAATTTTGGAGCCCTGTCCCCTTCTCCTCATCACCCGACCCCCTCCCTGATTCCCCCCTTCCCCCCACCCCCTGCCCCCCCCAGTGCACCCCATAGCTGCAGGCCCCTGGCAAGGGTCAAGAGGGGGGGGTTTAGGATCCCGGAGCTTCAGCGAGGAAAAGGACCCTTCCCCACGCTTACCTGGGGAGTCCTAGGGAGTCCGTTTTGCAGCAGATAGGCCTCCGTGCCTTCTCCCCCCTTCTGTTGGCTTGGCGGGGGGGGTTTGGCGCCCTAGAGCGCAGCGGGGCGGCGATCCCACGCGGCCAGTTTGGCCGGCGCTGTGCCGTCCTGTCTGGGGCCTTCCCGGCCTGGCTGGCTGTTTGCAGGCCGCCCAGGCGGCTGCGGGAGCCTCTGGAGGCTTTTCGTCGGGGAGCAGAGGGGAATCGCCATCTTTATTTTGTGGCGTAGCTCCCTTTTGCTGCTTTGCAGCCCTGTAGCCTGGGCGCCACCTGCTGGCTGCTGCGGAGAATTGCAGCCTACGGCGAACTGTGCTGCTTGCTGCCCTCTGGTGGCCGCTTGGGCACTGCAGCCTGTTCTAATTTTATTTTACTTTTAATTTTGATTTTTAAAAAGGGGCTTCCCCCCCTTTTTTCTCTTTAAAAACGGGCTACGGTGTCCGGATACTCTTGATAGGAGTTTTGCCTTGTTGTTTTTAATTTCTTGTAGTGTTCATTTAATTTGATTTTAATTTTCTTCCCAGGAATTGGGATTATTTAAGTTTATTTATTTACTGTTAATTTAAGTTGCTTTAATTTAAGTTGATTTATTTTAATTTAAATTAAATTTACTTTACCTGGCTTTACTTTACTTCATTTTATTTTATTTTATTTTATTTTATTTTATTTTGTTATTTTATTTTATTTTAATTTTATTTTATTTTATTTTATTTCTTTTATTTTATTTTATTTTATTTTATTTTATTTTATTTTATTTTATTTTATAATTTATTCTATTTTGTTCATTTTATTATAAGTCTCCTCTTCCCGCTGACTGGTTGCTGGGGTTCAACTTGATTATAATTGTGCTTCCTTTGTCGGTCAGGATGTCCCACAGAGAGGACACCCAACAGGCAGCCGCTGTGCCCTCTGAGCAGATACTGCAAGGATCGTCGGAGGCCCTGCTTTCTCCGGGTGCTGCGGAAAAAATGGAGCGGATTGGCAATATCATGGCCAGCTTATCTGGTGATCCGGCTGCATTAGCACGTTTTGAATCTAATCTGGAGGGTTTTTTGTCCCTTTCTTCTCAAGGTGCTGTGCCCGATGATCTGACCAGGCGTGAGGCTGCCCCGCCCCCCGTGCACGATTTATCAAGCATGGACGAAGACCTCCCCCTTGCCCAGGCAGTCGCCTTGGTGGCGGCCAAGAAAAAGGCTAAGGAGAAGGGGGTGGCTAAGAGGACACCGGCTAGGGGGCGCAAGCGAAAAGGCGACGGGACACCAGAGGGTGCCCCTCGGGGACAGCGGGGGTCCGGGAAGGAAAAGGCGGTGTCCTCACGCACGGTCTCTTTTCTAGCTCTCCCAGGTACTTCTAGACAGGCCGGAACGGACGCCTGCACTGATGGTGACAGTCCAGCGTCGGGTCAGGGATCCCCGAGGGCGGTGCGTCCAAAAGGCAAGTCGCAAGTTGCACGTGGCAAGCGACGGCGAAAGAGGGCGTCAACGCATAGATCGGGCAGCTACTCCCGCAGGATGAGTTCGTCCGAATCGTCAGCAGACGAAGGCGCGAGGGAGCAGCAGCGGGCGTCTCCAGTGGCCTCGTCATCGGCTCGGCGGGAGCCGGATTCAGAATCGTCCCCGGACGATTGCCTGCAGGTTCCAGCCAAGGCGTCTTCGGGAGGGAAGCGTCGTAGGCGCCATGGATGTTGCGGCCACCGTTCCAAGAGGAGGAGGCGAGAATCCTCGGAGAGTAGCACAGGTACCATGCTGTCTTCTGATACAGATGACGGGGAAGATTTGAGGCTGTACTGGGGTTTTGGAGAATCTAGTCCTGGGCTCCCTAGGTGGGCGTGGCAGAGGAGGGCCAACTCACACAGGGCCAGATATGGGGCTCCACAGGAGTACTTGAATGGCCGTCCTGTCCCCGACACCAGGGTTGCTACCAACAGGACTAGGGACATCATCCCGGGTAGTCACCTGTCTTCCAGGATCCGGAATAGGATACTGGAGGGCAGGTACGTGGACATATTTAAATTGGCACCCCCAGATGATTTGCGCCACGAGGCGGAGGGGTCGGGCTTCCCCTCAGGGAAGCGTGCCTCCTCGAAGAAAATGGATAGGTCATTTGAGCGCTGGTTAGACTGCTTTCAGGTCTTTGCCAGTGTGGTGGCCGCTTGTTATCCGCGGCGCGCGCTGCATTTGATCATTTATCAATCGATAGTGCGCGAAGCTTACACTATGGGTGGGGAATTCGCGGCCCTAGCCTACGACCGGAAATTCAGGTCCAGGGCACATAAGATCTCCACGGCCAGGTGGGATAGGAAGGACGTAGGTTTGTGGGCCACTTGGGTGGCCCCGCACGTGCAGAAGAAGACTCCGGAGCAGCGGGCCTTTAAGACGCAGCCTGTCAGGGCTTTTAAGCGTTTTTGCTGCTGGAGTTACAACAAGGGCAGCTGCTCGCGTTCTCCCTGTAATTTTCCCCACATCTGTGAGAAGTGCGGGGGGGGGCACCCAGCCACCTCCTGTTTGCGAGGGAATCGGCCCTTTCGAGGGGGAAGGGGAGGGGGACAGCAGCCGGCAAAACCGGCCCCCTCCCAGCCTGCCTCAGGTGCCGGTAAATAATGGCGTGGACACAATGGCCCCGACCCCTATAAAATTGCAACCCCTTTTACGTTGGCTAGCTGATTACCCCGATCAGGGGGCGGCCCTTTATCTGCGGGAAGGTTTTTCCCATGGTTTCAGGATTCCTGTATCATCGGTTCCCGTGTCGGGTAAGCCTGTTAACCAGAAGTCAGTGCGAGAATGGCCGGATGTGGCTAGGAAGAAGATACAGAAGGAATTGGCATTGGGCCGCATGGCGGGCCCTTTCGATATTCCTCCGTTTCCTAATCTACATCTTTCCCCCCTGGGAGTAGTCCCCAAGAAGGCCCCGGGGGAATTCCGCTTAATTCACAATTTATCGCATCCCAGAGGCACGTCAGTAAATGATGTAATTCCACCCGAGCTTTGTTCAGTGCGCTATGCGTCCCTGGATGATGCTATTAAGATCATTAGGAAGTTCGGCAGGGGCGCCTTGTTGGCGAAATGCGATATTGAATCAGCTTTCAGGCTCCTGCCGATCGATCCAAGGGATTTTTGGCTGCTGGGCTTTCAGTTTGAGGGGGCCTTTTACGTGGACAAGGCTATGCCAATGGGCTGCTCTGTAGCTTGTGCGGCATTTGAGGCCTTCAGTACCTTTTTAGATTGGGCGTTGCGCCACAAGACAGGGCTGCGAGGGGTGACTCATTACCTGGACGATTTTTTATTGGCCTCAGGGGGGGAGTCTGGTGACTGTCTCCGGCTTATGCAGGCGTTTACTGCACTTACGGAGGAGCTGGGGGTTCCCCTGGCTGCTGCCAAGACGGAGGGTCCGACCACCCAGCTGGTTTATTTGGGCATTTTGCTGGATACGGTTGACCGGACTTCCCGGTTGCCTGAGGGGAAGATCGTCACGTTAAAGAAAGTCATAGAGGAGGTGCTCCCACTCTCAAAAGTCACATTACGTCAGCTGCAGTCACTCTTGGGACATTTAAACTTTGCGTGTAGGGTGGTGGCGCCTGGGAGGCCATTTTGTGCCCGCCTGGCACGACTCACTTCAGGATTGCGGGCGCCGCACCACCATACTCGCCTGTCCCAAGACGTGAAGGAGGATCTTAGGAATTGGTTGATATTCCTGCAGGAATTCAACGGGGTTTCATTGTGGCAGGACACTTTGAACCTGCGCAATGATTTCCAAGTCCACTCTGATGCTGCAGGTTCCTTGGGCTTTGGGCTATACTGGCAGGGGCGATGGTGTGCCATGCCCTGGCCAGAGGATTGGATTGGGGAGGCAATTACACGGGACTTGACTTTTCTCGAGTTTTTTCCCATCGCAGTGGCAGTGCACATATGGGTCGAGCAATTCAGGGACCGTCGAGTATGCTTCTGGACTGACAACCAAGCGGTGGTGGGAGTCCTGGCAAAGCAGTCGTCAAGGTCCCCTAGGGTATCGTCACTGCTTAGAGCTTTTGTCCTGCATTGCCTGAGAGCTAATATTGTTTTCTCCGCACGTTTTGTCCCGGGCATCTCAAATGATATCGCCGATGCTCTGTCCTGTTTTCAGATGGCACGATTCAGAGCGTTGGCCCCGGAAGCGCGGGAGCATCCGGAGCACTTCCCGGAACATCTATGGAGCCTTGGAGGGAGTTAGCCATGCAGGGAGTAGCCACCTCTGTTGCCCCTTCCACTCTGCGTTCTTATAAGGCAGCGTGGGCCGCTTTTCTCCAGTTTCATGGGCAGTCAGGGGCGGGCAGGTTTGCATCGCCACCGTCGGCTGACATGGCGCTGGAGTACCTGACGCACCTTTTTGCGTCAGGCCGCGCACCCCGGACCATCAGGATCCAGGCCGCGGCTATTTCATTTTTTGGTAAACTTTTCTTTGAGAGGGACCCCTGTTCAGCGTTCTATATTAGGCAGGCTATGAAGGGCTGGGCAAGGATGGCTCCTTCGCAAACTCAGGCTAGGCGCCCGATTACATTGACACTGTTAACAGATATGAGAGCCAAACTCAGGGTAGTTTGTTGGTCGCGCTTTGAGGCGCGCCTTTTTTCAGTGGCCTTTTCATTGGCCTTTTTCGGGGCCTTGCGGGTTGGGGAGGTAGTGCTTGAGGCTTCCCAGCTTGCGGGTTCGCGGGGCTTGCTGTTAAATGATGTAGATTTGTCTCAATCAGAGGTGGTCATTACAGTTCGCAATTCCAAGACGGACCAGTTGGGACGCGGAGTGGCGATGCGGTTGCCAGCCACAGGAAAGCCTGGTCCTTGCCCGGTTAAGGACACAGCTAGGTATCTTGCGCTGCGGCCCCGTGGGAATGGCCCTTTCTTGGTGCACGAAGATGGCCTGCCATTGACCAGGCAGCAGTTTGCTAAGGTGATGCGTAAGGCCATCACGGCGTGCGGACGCAAGGCGGATGGTTACGCCCCTCATTCTTTTAGGATTGGCGCGGCTACGTCAGCTGCACGTTGGGGCCTGTCCACTGACAGGATCAAGGAATTGGGTCGGTGGAAGTCCAATGCATACAAAAGTTATGTGCGCCGTTGAGGTGGTGTTAATTGTTTTGTTTTTCGTTCCTCGTAGGTCCTGCACCCGTGCGTATTTGGATGGTCGGGCACAGCATTGTTCACTGGG
This sequence comes from Darevskia mixta, assembly GCA_034641385.1. Classification (NCBI taxonomy): domain Eukaryota; kingdom Metazoa; phylum Chordata; class Lepidosauria; order Squamata; family Lacertidae; genus Darevskia; species Darevskia mixta. Next base: position 2,041,192 of record JAWWNH010000205.1, read on the forward strand.
CCGGCGCCAGAGCTCGGGAAGCAGGGCTGATGCCCGAACTTGGACTTCCTTCACATGTTGCTGTTTTTTGGTTGGGAAAAAGGGGCATGTTGTGGGAGGAGTTGATTCCTTTTTTACGCCATCGTGTTGCTGGAGTGGGTCCACCTGATGCCATCGTTTTGCAGTTGGGGGAAAATGACTTACCTGCCACAGAGTGTCGGGTGCTGCGCCTCAGGATCCAGCAAGATTTGCGGGAGGTGGCTTCCTTGATCCCACAGGTTAAATGGTTTTGGTCTAATCTGCTGCAGCGCCGCTCCTGGAGGGGAGCACGTTCCGGTGCGGCAGTGGATAAGGCGCGCAGGCGCATCAATAGTGCAGCATTAAGGGTTATGTTGGAGGTGGGAGGGTCTGAGATCTCTCACCCATCTATTACGTTCAGGGATGCCTCAATTTTTCGCACAGATGGTGTGCATCTTTCCACGTTGGGCAATGACTTATGGTTAGGGGCTGTTGGGGGGGCCCTGAAGGAGTGGCTAGGTTTGTGAGTGGTTTTGGCGGTGAGCCGGTGGCTCATGTGGCGGTTAGGCATTGGTTCAGTGGTTGGTGCATCCAAGCAGGATGCTGGTGATGGGAATTCCGTTAAAGGAAGCCCGGGGGCTCAACATGCTTGTCCGAACCCGGGGTTGCAGGGCCTACGCAAGAGCCCCTGGAACCCCTAGGGAGGGGGAGGCTCAGCTCACCAGCCCCATTACTCTCCCTAGTTAATGGTTTCCCCAAGCGCTGACCAGTGGTCAGCTCTGTCAAGAGGACAGATAGTCTTGCTGACAAGAAGTCAGCCCTGTCTAGTGGACAGTGTGAACCAATGCCTACGCAACCACTCACGTGATTTGTAATTCAATAAAGTTGTGGCCAAAATTATGCCAAAAACCTAAACCAAAAATGACGCGTCAGAGGTGAGTCATTTGGTGGGGATGGCTGGGTGACCTACACACGCAAATGGAGGTTCTCAAGAGAGCCTTAGTTGCGGGGTGGTCATTGAAGCCAGTCCTCTTGGTTTAGGGGAAGGGCTTGTGGTCACAGCTATTGTTGACCGGTGGGCTGGCCAGGTAATTTGCATGAGGTGATGGACAGGCCAGCGTGCTTTATATGGATCAGCACGTGATCCACTCAGCACTCTTGTCTGGAGCTTCGGATCTCCCACCCCCCCTCCCTGGTATAGGATTGTGCTTTGACCTTGCTGTGCCGGTTAGGGGTCGTCTCCGCTTGAGGGGCCTAGTAGGAATTTTGTCCAATTGGCTGATTGGCCTGGGCCTTTTGGTTTTTGCCTACTATACAGCAATTAGTCACAACTTGTACGGTTGGCGGTTAGGCATTGGTTCAGTGGTTGGTGCATCCAAGCAGGATGCTGGTGATGGGAATTCCGTTAAAGGAAGCCCGGGGGCTCAACATGCTTGTCCGAACCCGGGGTTGCAGGGCCTACGCAAGAGCCCCTGGAACCCCTAGGGAGGGGGAGGCTCAGCTCACCAGCCCCATTACTCTCCCTAGTTAATGGTTTCCCCAAGCGCTGACCAGTGGTCAGCTCTGTCAAGAGGACAGATAGTCTTGCTGACAAGAAGTCAGCCCTGTCTAGTGGACAGTGTGAACCAATGCCTACGCAACCACTCACGTGATTTGTAATTCAATAAAGTTGTGGCCAAAATTATGCCAAAAACCTAAACCAAAAATGACGCGTCAGAGGTGAGTCATTTGGTGGGGATGGCTGGGTGACCTACACACGCAATTACAGGGCAGAGCTGAATCATATCATGTCTGATCACTCACTAGCAGAATCCGGAAGTGCCCCCCTGCGGTTTTGGCGCCAACAGAGCATTCTTGGCAGCCGGAAACGCCTTTTCCTCCTACGTAATCTCTGCGCCGGACCTGACGGCTCCTCCTCCGTCCGAGCCTGCTGGGTGGTGCCAGGTCTGTCTCTATATCTCTCGAGCCCTGGCACTCTTTCCCTCCCAGCCACCAACTGTTTCTCCCCCGAGGAACTGCTGGTTTCGCTCGCAGATGAGTCAGTAGTCAGAACAGGTGGCTGCTCCCTATAACCACTCAGGGCTGGACTGGCAGGGGGAGGCAGATCCCTGACAGTCTCTTTCCGATGCTTTCTGTTCTTGCAGAAATGCCCCACCGTAATGGAATCTTAGTGACCCACTGCTATTATTTGTGAGCTACCTCTTAAGAAGGAGAGGAAAGCAGCTGCCCTCATTGCTCCGCCCACTTTTAGCTCTGGCCCCGCCCACCACTGGAGGGCGGCCCTCAGAATGTTGGCCAGAATGGAAGGCGGCCCTTGTGGTGCAAAAGGTCCCCCAGCCCTGTTCCAGTTGCCCCAGATGATCCAGGTTTAATTCCAAAATGTTGAATGGCACTTTGGCTGTTCTGCTTGCTTAATGTTTTGAGTGATATTCTGCTGTGGCGGCAGCAGACCTCTGCTGTTGTATGCCGCTTGCATCAACGGCCATGTGCTGCTGGGCCGGGTGCACTTGGACCCTGCTCCCACGTGGGAAGCCTGCAAACCAGGGCCGGCGCGTCCATTAAGGCAAAGTAGGCAGTTGCCAAACTAGGCAGCGCCAAAATGGAGGGGGCGCTGGCCAGCCTGCCGCCCGGTGCAGCCCCAACCAGCGGCGGAGCAAGCAGCTTGGGGCAAAAACCGCGGCGGCGATGGCGCCCAAATGGAGGGGGCGCTGGCCAGCCTGCCCCTCAGCCCCCGGTGCCGCCCCAACCAGCGGCGAAAACCGCGGCGGCGCGGGGCGCCCGGCCGGGCAGGGGGCGAGGCACCATATGTCATGCACAATGACGTCACGTGGCCCGCCCCCTCGCCTAGGGTGCCAAAATCCCTAGCACCGGTCCTGCTGCAAACAGAATCTCCCCACTCTGTCTCCCAGCAAGTGTTATTCAGAGGCATGGCGGCCTCAGGCAGTAGCGATCAAACCTAGCTGATATAGAAAAAACCTGCTCCTTTTCCCTGGTGGGGTAGCCAAGAGCCCGTATAGAGTCCTTAAGTGGGTTCCCTATCGGGAGGAGAAAATAACAGAGGCCAACCAGAGAATATTGAGAAACAAAGCAGCTACTGAGCCTGACCTTTATTAAACTGTTGCAACAGGGTCCCCACTCACCGCACGCAGGAGGGAGGAGAACCCCGAACAATGGTGTGCAAGCCCTTATGTAGACTTTGGAAATTGCCCACCCTGTGGCCCAAGACCACCCCCCAAAACATCATGCATACATCACAGAAGGGGGCGGTCTACAGCAGAAATCCTGCCTGCCAGGATACCTGATAATGGTCACTGATTGCTTTACCTGGGCAGCCTGGCCATTCTTTTGTGATGGTAAATACTTCCTGAAACCAGGTCACAGGCTCACCTGTTCGTACACAAAGACGCCCTTCAGACAGGTAAGCAAAAGACAATGGAGAGGCTTCCCCATTTCCTTCTTCCTTGCAGAGAAATATCTGAGGTCAATTTGGGAGAGTCAGAATGGCTTCAGGACTGCTCTCCTGTACTATTTCAGACATGTGGTTTATATATTTTAGTATGTGATTGCCTTGTACATTTATGAACATTTGTTTTATATTTGAGACCTTAGAATTCTTGTAACACTAGCCATGGTGCTTGAAGGACCAGGTGTGCAGCCTGGGAGTCATTTTGGACTCACCGCTGTCCATGGAGGCACAGGTTAATTCTGTGTCCAGGGCGGCTGTCTACCAGCTCCATCTGGTACGCAGGCTGAGACCCTTCCTGCCCGCGGACTGTCTCGCCAGAGTGGTGCATGCTCTAGTTATCTCCCGCTTGGACTACTGCAATGCGCTCTACGTGGGGCTACCTTTGAAGGTGACCCGGAAACTGCAATTAATCCAGAATGCGGCGGCTAGACTGGTGACTGGGAGTGGCCGCCGGGACCACATAACACTGATCCTGAGAGAGCTACATTGGCTCCCAGTACGTTTCCGAGCACAATTCAAAGTGTTGGTGCTGACCTTGAAAGCCCTAAACGGCCTCGGTCCTGTATACCTGAAGGAGCGTCTCCACCCCCATCGTTCAGCCCGGACACTGAGATCCAGCTTCAAGGGCCTTCTGGTGGTTCCCTCACTGCGAGAAGCAAAGCTACAGGGAACCAGGCAGAGGGCCTTCTCGGTGGTGGCGCCCGCCCTGTGGAACGCCCTCCCAGCAGAGGTCAAAGAGATAAACAACTATCTGACATTCAGAAAATACCTGAAGGCACAGTTTTTAATCTGTGATATTTTAATGTATTTTGATATTTGTTGGAAGCCACCCAGAGTGGCTGGGGAGACCCGGCCAGATGGGTGGGGTACAAATAAAAAAATTATTATTATTATTACCACATTGGAGGCTACCACTGCCTCCTGCGGGAGTGAGTTCCAAAATTCCATTGCTGCGCAATGCTTGAGGTTCTTCCCTCTGAATCTTCCAGCACTGAGTTTCCTTGGATGGCCCCACTGGGCTCTAGTAGAGAGAGGGAGAAAACCTTTCCTTGATGAAGCACACACTCTTCTCTTTAATCAAACAAGCCCCAAATGACCCTGGGGGGGGGGGACACTGGACAGAAGCTGAATTGACCACAACCCACCCGGTGAATTACCTGGAAAGGACATCGCAAAAGGAAGAAGAAGAAGAGGAGTTTGGATTTGATATCCCGCTTTATCACTACCGGAAGGAGTCTCAAAGCGGCTCACATTCTCCTTTCCCTTCCTCCCCCACAACAAACACTCTGTGAGGTGAGTGGGGCTGAGAGACTTCAAAGAAGTGGGACTAGCCCAAGGTCACCCAGCAGCTGCATGTGGAGGAGCAGAGACGCGAACCCGGTTCACCGGTTTATGAGACTACCGCTCTTAACCACTACACCACACTGGCTCTCCACAATGGAGAGAATTGCGCCATCCACTCCACGCTCCATTCCCCAGTTGTCCCCCTTTCTGCCCCCCCCAGTTGCCTCCCATGTTGGCCTGAGGCAGGAAAGCGAGAAGGAAGGGGCTGGGGGCTAGCAGGGCAGATGTGCAAAGGGAGGAGGGAGCTGACTGAGAGCAGGAGCCTGCTGCTGTGACAAACAGCCCAGGCTCCTGGGGGAGCAGGGGGAGGCCTTGCCGGAGGCTGCCCATGGCGTTCATGTGGCAACCCAGCCCCCTGGGGGTTGGCAGGTGGGCCCCACTGCGCTCCTGCCTGCTCCTGCCCCTGCCAGGGAAAAACAAGAGATCCGCCCAGGCAGAGCGCTGCAGAGGAAAGCCTCGAGGAGAAGCAAGGACACCTTTTCGGCCAGGCCTTCCCCGGTTTCCTTCTGCTGGAAGGGGAAGGACCTGGAGCATCTCTTGCCAGTCGCACCTGGAAGGAGCTGGCACTCCTGCCCTGGGCAAGATGGCCCTGGAGTTGGATGGAATCACGGTGAGTGCAGAGCGGGGAGGGGGGGCTCCACCATGTGATAGACAGACAGACAGACAGATATGCCCTTTTGGTTTGGGTGACTTTCTCTACTGTCGGCTGCTGCTTCTCTGCTAGATTTTCTGAACTGCTGAGAGGCGAGCTTACATTTTGCCCCAGCAGGGAATGGTCTCAGCTGTCTCCAGGATGCAGGAATGTCCAGCAGGCAGCTGGACTGCAACTACTGCAGACCTTAAAGGTAAAGGGACCCCTGACCGTTAGGTCCAGTCATGACCGACTCTGGGGTTGCGGTGCTCATCTCGCTTTACTGGCCGAAGGAGCCGGCGTACCGCTTCCGGGTCATGTGGCCAGCATGACTAAGCCGCTTCTGGCGAACCAGAGCAGCGCACGGAAACGCCGTTCACCTTCCCGCCGGAGCGGTTCCTATTGATCTACTTGCACTTTGATGTGCTTTCGAACTGCTAGGTTGGCAGGAGCTGGGACCGAGCAACGGGAGCTCACCCCGTCACAGGGATTTGAACCACCAGCCTTCTGACCGGCAAGCCCTAGGCTCTGTGGTTTAACCCACGGCGCCACCTGGGTCCCTTACTTGGTGCCAACCCAAGGAATTATTCTTACAGTTGTTTCCGTAGCGAAAGGTAGTTGCTCCCTTGGCTCCCTTGCCTGTCTCTCCTGCTCCCACATCCTAGCTCCTGCGTCAACGCCAGGCTCCTCCTGCCCTTGGGCTCTGGATGAGAGTCACAGGGTCCTGCAGCCTCGCCTTTTAGCCATCCTGCACGATGGCTCCCTGCCTCCTCTCCATTGCACTGCCGTTTGCTGCCGTTTACTCTTGGGTGCTAAACGGCTGGCAGCAATGCAAACCCTGATGCGGCAACAGCTCTGTCTCCTTTGCTACCCCCCCCCAACCCGGATAATGCCTCTCGGGCACCCTGCAGGCCTCTCCGGATAGCAATGGAGGTGCTCCACTCCAGATGCGGCCGGCTTAGCTTTGTTACCTGGGCCTTTTCCGAGTGGCTGTCAGCAAGCTGCTGCCTCCCCCCCCCCTTTGCCTTCTTCCTCAACAAGCAGCTTCCCCAGGGACTCATCTTCAAATCCATTTGTCCCTCCTGTGCCAAGGCAACTCCTTGCGAATTCAATCGGGCGCAGCCAAGAGGGGAAGTGGAAATGGCACTCGGAAAGCGAGGGACTTAATTACCGAAGAGGTAATGAGTTGGGGCTCTGGGGAGGCAGGGAAACCACCTGGGCTGGGTTGGTTCTTTCCATCGCCTTTTGTGACTTGAGCAATTGCAGCAAATAAACATGGCCCCCTAAAGCAGCTTTTGCCAACCGGGTGCCGATGACACCTGGCTGGCAGGGTGGACATCTGTCCAGAAAAGTTTTCGCTAAGTGCCATTTGGTGGTAGCCCGATATCCGCAGCACTGCTGGTCACAGAGCCGAAAAGGTCTGACTCAAGATCCAGATGTGAGCATCGGTTTCCCTCGCTGTGAAATCTTCAAACCATCTTCTCTTCTCTCCATCCCCTTATAATAATAATAATAATAATTTATTATTTGTACCCCGCCCATCTGGCTGGGTCTCCCCAGCCACTCTGGGCGGCTTCCAGCAAACATTAAAATACATTAACACATCATAACCCTTCACCACACTTCCTTCCCTTCTGAGAGCCGTGTTACTTTTTTTCATTTCACTTAATTTGTATGCTTTGTTGTTGTTTAGTCGTTTAGTTGTGTCCGACTCTTCGTGACCCCATGGACCAGAGCATGCCAGCCACTCCTGTCCTCCACTGCCTGTCTGTCTATCTATCTATCTATCTATCTATCTATCTATCTATCTATCTATCTGCCTGTTGTTGTTGTTGTTTAGTCATGTCCGACTCTTCGTGACCCCCTGGACCAGAGCACGCCAGGCACTCCTGTCTTCCACTGCCTCCCGCAGTTTGGTCAGACTCATGTTGGTAGCTTCGAGAATACTGTGCCACCATCTCGTCCTCTGTCGTCCCCTTCTCCTTGTGCCCTCCATCTTTCCCAACATCAGGGTCTTTTCCAGGGAGTCTTCTCTTCTCGTGAGGTGGCCAAAGTCTTGGAGCCTCAGCTTCAGGATCTGTCCTTCCAGTGAGCACTCAGGGCTGATTTCCTTCAGAATGGATCGGTTTGATCTTCTTGCAGTCCATGGGGCTCTCAAGAGTCTCCTCCAGCACCAGAATTCAAAAGCATCAATTTGTATGCTACCTTTCTATATCAGCCAAGGCAGGTTTACCACAACAAAATAGACAACAACGACCACACACCTTATGGCAATCTGACCCAATGCAAAGAAGTCATAATAAAAACGTAACTTCAAAATATGCCTAAAGTAATATTCAATAAACCATTAGAATAGAATAGTACGCGATAAAATTAACTCTCAGAATATCAACAAATAACGATTAGATGGAAATTCACTCTTAACAATCACAATAAATAATTACTAAACTATAAACAATAGAAATAGCAGCAAATCACAGTGCATAAAACACCACAATGCATACAAAAACATGTAAATGGGTCAGCGTGAGAGGCTGTTAACCAGGGATAGCTGTGGGCAGGATCCCTGCATTGCAGGGGGTTGGACTGAATGACCCTCAAGGTCACTTCCAGTTCCAGAATTCTATGAAATTTAGGAACCAAGACAAACAACTTATATATTTTTTTAAAAAAAATCAAATCACTAAAAATTGGAAGGAAGATGGTGGGGGACTTCATGCACACAAAATTACATTTTTGAGAATTACTTTTGGCCTCCAAAGCATTTGATTCCTTGCATTGTGAGCTCCTGGGAAGAGAGGTGGTGGAAAACTTGAAAAGTATAAATAAATAAATGGAAAAAAAGAAATTGACACTTGTCGTCTTTTCATCCACCCCCTTAGCAACCCAATTGGAAAGAAATCGTGAACAAGAAGTTGAAGTTCCCAGAAGGCCTCCTCAACGCCATCCAAGATGGGCAGCTGATGAAGGTCCAGCAGCTGCTGCAGGTGAGCGACGGGATCCTGAAGCAGCTGGATGAGGCCGAGGACCGGGCATGGCGAGAGGCTCTCAACCTGGCCATCCGCACAGGCGGCGAGGAGATCACCAGGAATCTGCTGCGCATTGTCAAGTTTGACTTCCGTCAGATCCACGAGGCCTTGCTGGTTGCCGTGGATACCAACCAGCCCACTGTGGTCAAGCTGCTGCTGGACCGCCTGGACCAGGAGAAAGGCCGCAAGATGGACATCAAGTCCTTCTCCTCGGCCTTGTTTGACAACTCCATCGACAACTCGCGCTTTGCCCCGGGCGTGACGCCCCTCACCTTGGCTTGCGAGAAGGACCTCTACGAAATCGTGGACATGCTCATGAAGAAGGGCCACGCCATCCCGGGGCCGCACAAGGTCTCGTGCTCCTGCCTGGAGTGCTCCAACGGCCGCAAGTTCGACCTGCTCAAGTTCTCGCTTTCTCGCATCAACACTTACAAGGGCATCGCCAGCCGGGCGCACCTCTCCATCGCCAGCGAAGACGCCATGTTGACAGCCTTCAAGCTCAGCCGAGAGCTCAAGCGCCTCTCCAAGAAGGAGCCCGAATTCAAGGTCTGTCTCTGGCCGCACCCACCGCGTAGGTGTCAGGGACTGGACTGAGGAGGAATGGTGGGAGCTCCCCCCCCGAACCTTCCAAAGAGCTGGAGGACAGTATTGATTAAGAACAGCGGTTTGTAGAGGGGCATAGTCCAGAGGGGAAACTCTGGGAAATACTGGGTGAGGAACAGCTAGAAGTGCAAACACCAGGAGAGAGATAGCTGGCAGATTCCATGTCCTTGGACGACATTCCTAACCCCCCTTCGCCCAAGACTAGATGGGCTCTGAGAGTGATAGAACAGAGAGCGCAGTGGCAACAAGCTCAGATTACCCAATGCTGGAGTGACATAGATTAATGCGGATGGAGGGGGTGAGCCTCTACTGGGAGCAATGCCATTTCTAGAGAGATATGCCCTCCTTTGTCACTTGCTGTGATTATTAAATAAATTGGTCAGAATGCCCCGTTCGTTTGATCTGCTTATTTACTGCCACCAAGGGAGGGATCCGATTCCCCAAAGCCTGACAGTAGGTCAAGGTGGGGAACATCTATAATAATAATAATAATAATAATAATAATAATAATAATAATAATAATAATAATAATAAATTATTTGTACCCCGCCCATCTGGCTGAGTTTCCCCAGCCACTCTGGGTGCCTATAGCCCTCCAGGTACTGGTGGACCACAACTTTAGGGAGGCTTTTAATGTTTAATAGATTATTGTATTTTAATGTTCTGTTGGAAGCCGCCCAGAGTGGCTGGGGAAGCCCAGCCAGATGGGCGGGGTATAAATAATAGATTATTATTATTATTATTATTATTATTATTATTATTATTATTATTATAACTCTCATCATCCCTGAACAATGGCCTTGTGGGCTGGGAGTCCAACAACATCTGGAGGGCCACTGGTTGTTCCTCAGCCTTGACGTTGACATTGCTTTTTAATTCCACAATATTCACATCACAAGCCTAATTCTTTTTAGAGGAAGGAGTTGGGGTGGGGAGTCCATGCAGACCATGCTATGCATCTGGGCAAGATCCTTCCTTCCTTCCTTGATCCTGCCTTGTCCTTGTCCTCCCGTCCAGCCCGAGTATCTGGCCCTGGAGCAGCTGTGCCAGGAGTTTGCCTTTGAGCTGCTGGGAATGTGCCGCAACCAGAGCGAGGTGACGGCCGTCTTGAATGACGTGGCGGATTCCTCGAATGACGAGGAAGAGGAGGACTTCAATGACCAGGCCTTTGAGGATGGCATCCCCAACTTGGCGAGGCTTCGCCTGGCTGTCAACTACAACCAGAAGCGGGTGAGCTGGTCAGAGGAACATGGTCCGGGGGCAGAAGGGAGCAGTGCCGGATTTAAGGCAGTGTGGGCTGTTCTCCTGCACAGGGCGCAGAGCCAAGGGGGTGCGAAACCATGACGTAGCACACCTGAGAGTATGCGCAGAATGCAGATGGGGGAGGGTGCCGAATTTTGTCCTCAGGGCACCATATTACCAAAGTCTGCCACTGGTCTTACGGTGGGCAGGGGGGGGGGTCTCACATACTGCCAGCCGCAATGGCCAGCAGCATTTTCCGTTGTCAAAGATGCCATGCCACTCATAGCCAGTTGCTGGGAATTACGAGTGCCATGGCACTTGCATTATGGTTGTGGACTTCCCTTTGGGGGCACCTGGTTGGCCACTGTGAGAACAGGATCCTGGACTGGGTGGGCCATTGGCCTGATCCAGCAGGGGTTGCTGATACCAGCAGAATCATAGAATCATAGAGTTGGAAGAGACCACAAGGGCCATCCAGTCCAACCCCCTGCCAAGCAGGAAATCAGGTTTGAGAGAGCTGTTGCTTTTAATCTTTTAATCTTTTTGTAGTTTCCTAGCTTCATCTGGTTGGCTGCAGTGGAGAGGTCTTCAGAAACCGCCCCAAGCACCTTTAAGACCCCAGTATATCTGTCTGTCTTGCCTTTCATAAACCAACAACCTTATTCAGGTAGATAGCCGTGTTGGTCTGTCATAGTCAAAACAAAATAAAAAAAATTCCTTCCAGTAGCACCTGAAGTGTGTATCTGAAGAAGTGTGCATGCACACGAAAGCTCATAGCTAGAACAAACTTAGTTGGTCTCTAAGATGCTACTAGAAGGAATTTTTTTATTTTGTTTTGACTATGACAGACCAACACGGCTATCTACCTGTAATTAGAATAGGAAAGACCTCTACACGTCAGATCAATACTTTCTGCACTAAGAAATGCAAGCTGACCATTCCCCCCCCCCAGTTTGTCGCCCACCCCATCTGCCAGCAAGTGCTGTCGTCCATCTGGTGCGGAAGCCTGCAGAGCTGGCGGGGCAGCACCTCGCTCTGGAAGGTCTTTGTCTCCTGCTCCATCTTCATGGGGATGCCGTTCCTTTGCCTCGTCTACTACGTGGCCCCCAAATCCAAGGTGAGGGGTTCATGGCTGGGCTCCTCTCTCGGCCTCCGCAACAGACAGATCAGCTGGGGGGGTCCGCTGTTGCCTGAGCACAGGGATAACGTGCCGTCATCTTCCCAGCCAACACGGTCATGATCTCTCCAGCCCTTCAGCTGCTTGTAGCCCTTGTTTACTCTAGGGCACAGGTGGGGAACCTCAGGCAAAATGCAGCACTCCAGGCCACTCCGTTTGGCTCCTGGGACTCTCCCCAGGCTATAATCCTTCGTTCTCTGCACCCTTCCTGGGTGTAATTGCCTTATTATCGGAATCTGATGCAGCCTCTTACATGTCAGGCTGGAGTATAAAGCGATGTGTGTCTAGATACCAGCCCCCCCGTTCAAAAATACGCTGCAGCTTTCTCCACCTTTGCCTCTGGCCCCACACACCACTGGTACGCGGCCCTGTGGGAATGTTGTGGATAGCAGGAGAGGATATATTGGTTGAATATTATCCTTCCTCACTCATGCTAGTGAGTCAGTAGTAGAGTACATTCCCCTGTATATTGCAGGAAGCTAATTGGTAGATTCGTTTGAATCTCTTTATTGAAGCAGTCCAATCTGGGTTGTCCAGATTGGGTTTGATCCTGGTAAATCCCCTTTTGTTCCCTCTTAAAAAGAACAAAAGAACAAACAGTGTTCTTAAAAGTATACCAAGAAGTTTACTCACATTCAGTTCACAGTAGGTTGCCAGAAGGCAGGCTATAGCTTGTAGGGTTACAGAAGAGGGTTTGAGTTCATCCCATGTGGGAATGAGCCCCTGTCTTGCTGGCTGAGAGCCAGCAGACAGCTAAATATATCAGTATCAGAAGAAAGCAGCAAAAGAGAGTAAGGGAAGATGGCTGCATGACTAGCCCTTTTATGGGGTCTCCTAGGGTCACTCCCATCTACCTGGTCACACGCAGGGGGAGGAAGCTCCAGACCAGGTGTGACAGGAAGTCCTCCTGGCTTCAGTAACATCTCCCTGTGTGTCCGCTCTGGGCAAACAGGAAGTGTTGTAGTAGGGGCATACGAAGTGGGGAGCAGAGGGGGTGGGCCACTCCGGGTGCCACTCCGGGTTTTTTTGTGACAAGATGGCCCCTGTCTCCCCCCAGCTGTAGAGCGGCCTAGGGCACGCACAGCCGTATGAGTGCTGCTCACGCGGCATCTGTACGGGCTGCTGCTCTTGTGCGCCGCCCATACTCTGTATGGGATGCCGCACATGCGCAGTCCGTACTGATGTCATGCGTGCATCACGGGGCGGTTCGCCCCGCCCCCCGGCGTCCCGCCCCGGGTGCCAGAGAGGGTTCCTCCTCCACTGTGTTGTACTTGACAACTTATGTTACATCCCACAGGCCCTTGGTAGGCTGCCCGAATGGGAATGTGGCCCTTGGGTTGAAAAAGGTTTTCCCACCCTTACTCTAGGGCAAGGGGGCACAGCTCCAAATGCTCAAGAGGCGCAAGGCCTTTGCCATCAGTTCACACAATCCTAGAATGTTGTTACCAACTTGGGCTTACAGGTGCTCCTCTTAAGCATCTCCCCTTCCAGACTTTTTGTGTGGAAGGACAAAATACTGAAGAGCAAGTCATGTGAAGATCTCAGGGCAGGGAAAATCCATTTAAGAAGTGCAAATTTGCAGGTTTGTAACAGCCCGGACACTGAGATCCAGCTCCGAGGGCCTTCTGGCGGTTCCCTCACTGCGAGAAGCAAAGCTACAGGGAACCAGGCAGAGGGCCTTTTGGGTAGTGGTGCCCGCCCTGTGGAACGCCTGTGGAACGCCCTCCTATCAGAGGTCAAAGAGATGTCTCAATGTCGTGCTCTCCAGATGCTTAATAATAGTAATAATAATAATTTATTATTTATACCCCGCCCATCTGGCTGGGTTTCCCCAGCCACTCTGGGTGGCTTCCAACAAAAGATTAAAAATATATTAAAATTTTGACTACAATTCCCCAAACACCTAGGGGCATCAGGTTTTTTTGGGGGGGCTGATGTACGACCATGGTGTGTGTGCCCCCTCTTTAAAACACTGTGTGCAACTCACTGTGTGTCATCTCATTCCTCCTCAGTTTGGCAAAATGCTGAAGATCCCCGTGATCAAGTTCCTTCTGCACTCGGCTTCGTATGTCTGGTTCCTGGTCTTCCTGCTGGCAGAGTCGCTGGTGCTGGAGTACAACAACGAGACCTTTTCGGGGCGGAACCAGAACATGTGGGAGACTTCGCTGCACATGATATGGGTGGCAGGTCTGTGGCCCAGGGGAGGGCAAGGATGTGGGCAGGAGATAATTCTCCACTACCACCTTGAGGGCTATATTATGTGCCGTCCTGGTAAAGATCTCCGCTTAAAAGTCTTGTTGTAAAAGGAAAGAGTTCAGCAGACACTGAAAAAAAACCCAATAGAAATGTCACCTGCCTGATGTGTATCAGGTTCAAGTTGCAAAGGACAGGTCCCCACACTAAAGACCCAATTCCTGCATGCCAGGGACATCCAACTCCCAGGAGACTGAATAATAATAATAAAATTTTTTTTTTATTTGTACCCCGCCCATCTGGCCGGGTCTCCCCAGCCACTCTGGGCGGCTTCCAACAAATATTAAAATACATCAAAATCACAAGTTAAAAACTTCCCTAAACAGGGCTGCCTTCAGGTATTTTCTGAATGTAGGATAGTTGCTTATCTCTTTGACCTCTGCTGGGAGGGCGTTCCACAGGGCGGGTGCCACTACCGAGAAGGCCCTCTGCCTGGTTCCCTGTAGCTTTGCTTCTCGCAGTGAGGGAACCGCCAGAAGGCCCTCGGCGCTGGACCTCAGTGTCCGGGCTGAATGGTGGGGGTGGAGACGCTCCTTCAGATATACTGGACCAAGGCCGTTTAGACTGAGAGCTACTCCCAGAATAAAACACTGGCAGTGTATACCTGAAGGAGAGTCTCCACTCCCACTGTTCAGCCCGGACACTGAGGTCCAGCGCCGAGGGCCTTCTGGCGGTTCCCTCGCTGCGAGAAGCAAAGCTACAGGGAACCAGGCAGAGGGACTTATCAGTGGTGGCACCTGCCCTGTGGAACGCCCTCCCATCAGATGTCAAGGCAATAAGCAACTATTTTACTTTTAAAAGACAACTGAAGGCGGCCCTGTTTAGGGAAGTTTTTAATGTTTGATGCTGTCTTTTTTAAAATATTTTTTATTCCCTGTGTTTTTCTCCTCCAGGTTTCTTCTGGTTTGAGTGCAAAGAGGTCTGGATCGAGGGCTTCCGCAGCTACCTCTTGGACTGGTGGAACTTCCTGGACATCGTCATGCTCAGTATGTACCTGGCCTCCTTTGTCCTCAGGCTCCTGATATTCTTCCAGGGCCGTGTTTTCTGTCTGGATAACAAGGAGTCTACAGAATGCCATTACTACACGAAAGCGGGTGAGCACCTCCCACAAGCTGGGATCTCTTTCCTTCTTCTGCATGGCTCCATAGGTGCATTGGCTTGTGAGTTCGATAGAACATTAATTAATTAATTAATTAATTAATTAATTAATTAATTACAATAACTGGCTTTCTCTCTGACATGGTGCTGGAGGCAGGGAGGGGCTGAGTGCAAAAGCACCTTGCCTGCCGGTAACCCTCCAACGCCGCCATTAAGAAGCAGCGGTTCTTCTGTGTATAAAGAATTTAATTAGGATTAATGTACAGACACGTGCTGGTAATGATGGGACAAGGTCAA
The DNA here is from genome assembly GCA_034641385.1 of Darevskia mixta. Lineage (NCBI taxonomy): Eukaryota > Metazoa > Chordata > Lepidosauria > Squamata > Lacertidae > Darevskia > Darevskia mixta. The sequence continues at coordinate 2,056,329 of JAWWNH010000205.1, forward strand.
AAACTGCCGAACTGAAAAGCTACAACGCTGTACAGATTTAAATCGGAAAGAAGAGTTCATTCCATCTAAAGGATGGTAGGTGTGTGGGGGGGAGCCAATGGGTTTATTAATGACTCGGCAACCCCCTGAGAATACAAATAATAATAATAATAATATAGTAATAATAATTCATACATCAAGTGAAAATGAAGGGAGTCGGGAGTATAGATATGGATTGCAATGACAAACGGAACTGTGTGAGTAAAATATAATAGTAATAATTTTAGGCATAAAGGATCAATTGATTATTATTATATTAAAAAAAGGATCAATTGATTAATTGATTCCTTAAAGGAGGAAGAAGAAAGGAGAACTTCACTAGCGAACTTATACATTATTAAATGTGTTAATACGAATTGAAGTTAAATCACTTTAGCTGTGGTATAAGGGATTTTATCAAGACTGGATTATAATTGGACTGAGCAATAGTTTGGAAGCAGAATTAAAGGGAATTAGTAGACCCTGAAGCCCAGCACGTTGGGGGGGGGGGGGGTTGGCGGCAAAAAATTTATATAGTGGTACCTCTGGTTATGAACTTAATTCATTCTGGAGCTCTGTTCCTAACCTGAAACCGCTCTCAACCTGAGGTACTACTTTAGCTAATGGGGCCTCCCGCTGCCGCTGTGCGGCTGCCGCACGATTTCTGTTCTCATCCTGAGGTAAAGTTCTTAACCTGAGGTACTATTTCTGGGTTAGCAGAGTCTGTAAGCCGAAGTGTTTGTAACTTGAGGTGTTTGTAACCCGAGGTACCACTGTAATTGGCTATGTGATTGATTTGAATAGGCATTGTAATTTGGTTAATTGAAAATGAATAAAAAATATTTAATAATAATAATAATAATAATAATAATAATAATAATAATAATATAATAGACTGGGTCTGATGGGAGTTCAGAATGTCTGGAGGGTCCCAGCTTGTGGAAGACAGCCTTTAGAATGTGAAGTACGTTTCCGAGCACAATTCAAAGTGTTGGTGTTGACCTTTAAAGCCCTAAATGGCCTCAGTTCTGTATACCTGAAGGAGCATTTCCACCCCCACCGTTCTGCCTGGACACTGAGGTCCAGCACCGAGGGCCTTCTGGCGGTTCCCTCCCTGCGAGAAGCAAAGCTACAGGGAACCAGGCAGAGGGCCTTCTTGGTAGTGGCGCCCGCCCTGTGGAACGCCCTCCCAGCAGAGGTTAAAGAGAACAACAACTACATGACCTTTAGAAAACACTTGAAGGCAGCCCTGTTTAGGGAAGTTTTTAATCTGTGACATTTTGATGTATTTTAATGCTTGTTGGAAGCCGCCCAGAGTGGTTGGGGGGACCCGGCCAGATGGGCGGGGTACAAATAATAAATTATTATTATTATTATTATTATTACTGTATATTCCTGCGTATAAGACTACTTTTTAACCCAGGAAAATCTTCTCAAAAGTCGGGGGTCGTCTTATACACCGGGTCGTATTTCTTATATGGCGAGTATATCCCAAACTCTATATTTTAACTGGAAAAGTTGGGGGTCGTCTTATACGTCCAGTTGTCTTATACGCCGGAACATACAGTATTATTATTATTATTATTATTATTATTATTATTATTATTATTAAGGCTTCAGGCATGGGTACAGAAAAGTGCAGGTAAGGGCTGTGACCAACCGAAACCTTGCCCCATGGAGAAACTGACTTGCCTAATGTGCGCCACACACCCAGCACAGATGCCCCTTGCTTCTCTCTGATCCTTCTTCCCCCTTCTGACCCAGAACGTCAGGAGTGGCACACCGAAGACCCCCAGTTCATCGCCGAGGTGCTGTTTGCCGTGACCAGCATGCTGAGTTTCACCCGCCTGGCTTACATATTGCCCGCCCACGAAACCTTGGGGACCCTGCAGATCTCCATTGGCAAGATGATCGACGATATGATCAGGTTTTTTTGGGGGGGGCATCTTTCCCCGCCATCATCCTTGTTGGCTCTGCAGTGCACTGAGCCTTCTCTCCCTCTCAGTGAATCCCATGTCTCCCAAGTCTCTGGGGGCATCACCTCTCTCCTTGGCCCCTGAATGTGCTCCTGATATAGGCATAGCTGTCAACTTTCGGATTTGAAAATAAGGGATTTTTCCAAACTTTCGGCTTTGAAAATAAGGGATGCTGCGAGGGCAGTGCAATGGCACCAAGTAGCCTCGCCACCCTGCGCTCCAGAGGCTGCGTGCGAACGGGTGAGCGAAAGAGCGAGCGCGTAGACGGCAGGCAGGCAGGCTGTCTGGTTGGGCGTGAGGGTCTGGGTGCACAAGGCATGCAAGCTCCGCCCCCAGGCGGTCTCAGTCTCCTTATTGGCAGCCAAGCAACGCAGCTGAGGAGCATCTCTGGCCGGCAGGGAGGGAGAGGAGCTGCTTCCTTTGAAATCCGGGAAATTTAAGGGATATCAACAATCCGGGATAGCAGCGGGAAACGGCATTGGAATAAGGGAGTTTCCCGCCAAAAAAGGGAGGGTTGACAGCTATGGATATAGGACATGACTAGTTCTTGCCTTTTAAGGCGGAGACCTGTTCTGGCAAGGCGGCCAGAGTAGCAAGCACAAGCCCAGCTGACAGGAATGGGGCAGCGGCCTCTGTCCGTGTCATGAGATAGTTGTCCTGAATGACTCAGGTGACCCCAAATATAATAAATAATAATAATAATACATTTTTATTTATACCCCGCCCTTCCCGGTCCAAAAACCAGGCTCAGGGGGGCTAACAACAAATACAAAACAATGATTAAAAACAACTTTAAAAACAGCTAAAAACAGCATAAAAAAGAAACACCAGTGGGATCAGCAGGGCTAACTGGCCACGTTAGTCTTGCTAGGCCAGTAGGGAGACCAGGGAAGAATTTTAATGTGGGGACCCAGAAGGGTTTCTTCAGAAAAAAGGGAAGGGGAAAAAGGAATAGGGGATCAGGCTAGATTGAAGGCCAGGCGGAATAACTCTGTCTTACAGGCCCTGCGGAAGGAGGTCAGGTCCCGCATACCACCTCCTTCCCTACCGTTAAGATGGGCAGAGAGGCCCCTCTTGGTAGTTCCACTGCCCTCAGAAGTTTGGCAGCCTGGGAGAGGGCTTTATCTGGGGCAGACTCTATCCCAGGGAATTCCTTCCCCATCGAGGTGTTTCTAGTCATCACTGAATAGCTTCCATCATATGCTAAAGGCACACCTCATCACCTGGGCCGTGGACACCCGAGATACATATTTTAAACCCACTCTACTTGACTTTGTTCTAGATGGTTTTAAGTCTTTTTATTAGCTTTTGGGGTTCCTTGTGCTCCTTCCCCTCTCCAGGTTCATGTTCATCATGATGATCATCTTGACGGCCTTCCTGTGTGGGATGAACAACATCTACGTCCACTACCAGGAGTCTCAGAAGCTGGGGAGGTACAGAAAGCACAGAAATCAGCTCACACAAAATCAATATACAGACGTAGCTTGGAAGTCGAACAGCTTAGTTCCCAAATGTTTTGGCTCCCAAACACCGCAAATCTGGAAGTGACTGTTCTGGTTTGCAAACTATATTTTGGAAGCCGAACATCCAACGGGGCTTCCGTGGCTTCCGATTGGCTGCAGGAGCTTCCTGCAGCCAATCAGAAGCCGCGGTTTGGTTTTCGAACGTTTTGGAAGTCGAACGGACTTCCGGAATGGATTCCGTTTGATTTCCAAGGTATGACTGTAGTACGACAAACAAGGTTGGCTGCAGTCCTGCTTTTTTTTGGTCTCAGGAGAAAATCCAGAACCAAATGTCAGCGCCACCACCATGTGCAAATCGCAAAACTTTATATATAACTTTATATATATATAATTCTTATAACAGCAACCCTGTAGGGAGGAGGCACCCTTGACTCGGCCCTCCCTCTGCCCCAGCTGTTCCAGCTTGCTCTCCCTTCTCCCACGCAGCTTCAACGAGACATTCCAGTTCCTCTTCTGGACCATGCTTGGGATGGAAGAACACGATGTGGTGGACATGCCCAAGTTCCTCATGGCTCAGCTGGTGGGAAGGGTGCTGTATGGGGTCTTCACCATCGTCATGGTGGTCGTCCTCCTCAACATGCTCATCGCCATGATCACCAACTGCTTCCAGAAAATTGAGGTGAGTGCTGCTGCCGGGGGTGGGGGAGGTGATTGAGAGGCGGCCTTTAAGGTAGGGTTACCAGATGTCCCCGGTTCCTGGGGACAGTCCCCGGATTTGCAAATCTGTCCCCAGACAAATTCCATGTATCAAAGTACTTGCATTAATTCACAAAGCCCTAAACAACTTGGGCCAAAAATGGCTTTAGACTGATTCAATATGCTCCACTGAGATCACTGAGATCCTCTGCTGGGTTTGATGGTTCCCCGCAACCCTCTGACATTTGGTTGGCCATCACTTTAGTGCCCCGTGGAACTCCCTGCCAGTAGAGGTTCACCAGAAACCACCCCTGCTATATTTCAGATGTTTTTGGTTTTTTTGAAAACTATATAGTTTAGGCAGGTATTTGAAACAGGAATTTTTATTTTAACCAATTAGCATTTATTGATATTGTTAGTTATGTTCTTAGGTATACCTTAGCTTCTTCTGTTCTCATATTTGAGCAGGCAAGCACTGTCTTGTTTCTTGATAGTTCTGTTGATCTTCTGTAAGGTCCTCTGCGAGATTTTTTAAGGCCCGGGGGCCGGATCCGGCCCAATCGCCTCCTAAATCCAGCCCGCGGACGGTTTGTGAATCAGCGTGTTTTTACATGAGTGGAATGTGTCCTTTTATTTAAAATGCATCTCTGGGTTATTTGTGGGGCATAGGAATTTGTTCATTCCCCCCCCCAAAAAAAATATAGTCCGACCCCCACAAGGTCTGAGGGATGGTGGACCGGCCCCCTGCTGAAAAAGTTTGCTGATCCCTGCTCTCGATAAATAAAGAGCTCCCCCCCCCCCCGGTATTCACCAGAGTCTTCTCTCCTGTGCTCTTCAGAACGATGCGGACGTGGAGTGGAAGTTTGCCCGCTCCAAGCTCTACTTGTCTTTCTTCCGAGAAGGCTTGACGCTGCCAGTGCCCTTCAACATCATCCCGTCACCAAAGTCCATCTTCTACGCCGTCAGGTAATTGGTCAGGCTGCTCCCGAGACCCTTGAGGTGGGGAGGGTCTGACCGTTCTGGGCTAAACTTAGCCCTCGGCAGCAGAGGACTGGTTCACTTTGTGGACTGGCATGCTCTCTGCGGAACTGTTGCTGATTTGCAAGCACAGTGCTCCTTCTGCATTGGCCAGGAACCAGTCCTTGAATGTGACAGCCCATATAGCAGGGCACCATCATTGCATTATTTTTGGAACCTACCCCAAACTCCCCCCCCTTTTTTTCTTTTTTGCTTAGGCAAGCCTATTCAGTCATGTTATTTTAAAATGAACTTCTATTATGCCCTTTTAAAATGTGTTTTTTTGGGTGGGTGGGAGGCATATTGGGTCACTGTTTTTATTTTTATTAGGTATTTTGTGGTTTTATATCTTGATTTTATTCCGTGAACTGACCTGGGACCTCCCAGGTATGGGGCGGTATATAAATAAATAAAATAAACAAAACAGATTTCTGATTTTGTTTATATTTTGATGTTTTTAATCCTGGCTTTTATTGGAATATCTTGATGAATAGTTTCTCTATTGCAAAACAGGATTTATTTTTTTCAAATAAACGGTATGTAAATTTTGTTAAATTTTTATCAATAATAATAAACGTTACAGCCAGCCTTGTTCATGGGCCTCTCGGCTCCCCTCTTTCTTTCCCCATCTTCTCGCAGGGGCCTCTTCCGCTTCCTGTGCTGCTACAAGCCAAAGCGCCAGCAGAAATACCCCCCCATCTCAACCATTGTGAGTTCCCTTTGTGGCTGTGTCAAGGGTGTGTCGCTTGCACTGAGGACTCTGCTTGCAGTGGGATGTCGCGCTCTCTTCCTCAACTTTCGCGGAAATTGGGGGAGACATGCACTCCTTCTGCTCACTCCCCGCCCCACGAGCGCCTCTTGGCAGTAGCAGTTGAGAAGGTGGGGGGGTCTTGCATCCCTGATGACATCACAGGCCCTTTTGAACTGACGGCAATGGACCTTGGGTTAGGGTGGCTTACCTGACCTCTCAGGACGCGGGTGGCGCTGTGGGTTAAACCACAGAGCTTAGGGCTTGCCGATCAGAAGGTTGGCGGTTCGAATCCCCGTGACGGGGTGAGCTCCCGTTGCTCGGTCCCTGCTCCTGCCAACCTAGCAGTTTGAAAGCACGTCAAAGTGCAAGTAGATAAATAGGTACCGCTCCGGCGGGAAGGTAAACGGTGTTTCCGTGCGCTGCTCTGGTTCGCCAGAAGCGGCTTAGTCATGCTGGCCACATGACCCGGAAGCTGTACACCGGCTCCCTCGTCCAGTAAAGCGAGGTGAGCGCCACAACCCCAGAGTCGGACACAACTGGACCTAATGGTCAGGGGTCCCTTTACCTTTACCTGACCTCTCAGCGGTGGACTCACCTCCCCACTGTGTGTGTGTGTGGGGGGGGCTCCTGCTGGTGAGCTTGCACTGGAATGACCTCCCCATTGCCATGCCCCTCCCGCTCCCCTCCCAGTATACAGCAGCAACTCTGTTGCCAGGATTTCAGGTCCGTAACTCCCCCCAACTCCTCCACACACGACCTATTGGACCCCTTTTCCTCCGTTCAGTGACATTTATAAAAGACGGTTGTATCAATTTAAAAAAGCACTTTATGGGCCAAGTGCTTCCGCGCTGCACCAACAAACCTGCGCACTCCTGGTGCCATAATGTCCTGCCGTCTTCTGCTTTTCAAATAATTGCATCTAATTATTTCAGAGGCCATGCCTCCCTGGGCACTCTGAAGCATGCGCAGAGTGCTTTGCAGCCACAACCACCAGCCCCCTGCCTCCAGATGCAGGCCTCCTTCCAGGGCCCTTCCGGGAGGTGTGACCCCTCTTGCTGTGTCTCGCTTGGGAACTCTGCCAGCCCCCTGACCCTGCCCTTCTGTCCCCCCCCCAGTCTAACCCCTCCATGGAGCAGGGCAGCCAGCGTACGGAGAGCCGCACTACCTACCGGCGCCAAGTGCTCAAGGCGCTGGTGCAGCGCTACATCGACACGGCCCGGCGGGAGTTTGAGGAGAGCCGCAGGAAAGGTAAGCAGTGTTGCCTCGGAAGGGGGGGATCCAGAAGGGCTTGCCCACCACCCTCCCTGCCAGCCTTCCTCAACCGGGTGCCCTCAGCTGTCTCAACCACAGCTCCATCAGCCCCAGCCAGCTCTGATGTAGGTTCTGGGAGACCAAACCAGCTGGTGGACATTCTCCGCTCCCTTTCTGCTTGGCCCCCGTATCTCTTTCTGTGAGGCCTCTGCCTCCTCCAACCACCATTGCCCCTACGGTCCCTGCTTTGCAACCAGTGGCGTCGCGAGGGAGGGCGGGGGGCGGTGCGCCCCGGGTTCCAGGGTAGGGGTGTGACACAGGACAGCCTCACCCCACCCCGCCGGCAGGCCCCCAGCTATGGGGCAGCCGCATGCGATCGGCGGCTCTTGGGGCTGCCCCGTCCGCGCTGCTTTAAAGCAGCGCGGACGAGCAGCCCCACGAGCCGGCGCTCGTTCGGCGGGTCGCCATGGGAGCAGCAGCGCCGGCCGGGATGGACTGCGCATGCCTGGAATTTCCGGGCATGCGTAGTCCATCCTGACGCATGCGTCGTGACGTCACGACACATGCGTCAGAATGCCCTGCCCCTGGGGGGGTTCCTCCGCACTGCAGCGCAGCCCCGGGTGGCGAAGAGGCTTCCTCCGCCACTGTTTGCAACCCATCTGTCCTGCTTCCTGCAGCCACCTTGGCTCTTCTTCGTGCCCCCCCCCGTTGCCCCCACAGCTTGCCGCTTTGCTACCCCTCAAGGCTCACTTTCTCTCCCACTTTGGGTGGGGTTCAGTCAGAAACGGCAGATTCAGGTAGCACATTTACAGAGACTTCATTTACATCACATTTACAGAGACTTCTGTACAGAGATAGTCCCCGGATGTGTGATGTCATCCTGTGGGGCAGGGCGACAGACTGAGCTTGTTAAAGCTCAAAAACTCACACAGGTTAGGTCCCGCCCACCTTCTATCACACGCAAAAGGAGGGATGCTCCAGCCAGGAGGAACAGGAGGTTTCGACTGGCTGGACCAAACATTCCCTTGCATGTCTTCTCTAGCATCACAAGGAATGTTGGACTTGACTGCCTCTCACGGATCACATCCCCACACTTTTTGCCCGCAGATCTGGGGAACCGCCTGACAGAGGTGAACAAGTCTGTGGCGCGCCTCCTCTCCGACATGAAGCAGCTGCGCCACACCGTGGCTGACAACGGCACGGCGGCCAACCCCTTGAACGGCACCAGCGCCCTGCACAAGTACATCATGAAGGTGCGCAGCAGCTTCCAGAGCCACGACAACGAGGCAGGCGGCTCTGAGCAGGGGCCCCCCACGGACGCCACCTTGCCCCAGGATGGGGTCGTTGCCAAAGAGGACGCAACACCTCAGGAACTCTCTGAGGAGAGACAGGAGGAAGCTGAGGAGGGGCTGCCTCAGGTGGAAGCTGAGGAGAGGCCGCTGGAGGTGGAAGCTGGCGAGAGGCCACCCCAGGTGGAAGTAGAGGTGGCAATGGAAGAGAACCCTGTAGGAGAGCCAGAGACTTGATCTGCCTTCTCTCCCAAGACAAGTGATCTTTCCCATTCTCAGCCGGGATCCGCTGTAGAGTTCAGGGTGGCGTTTCCGTAGCAGTCTAGGGGGAAGCCATGCTTGTAGAGTCTGCCCCATTGCTGACATGTCCATGGAGTGTCCTTTCTTAAGCCAACATCCTTTGCCAAGTGAGAGAATGTGTATTTCATTCATCTGGCACAAGGGCTCTTTAATAGGAAGGCTGTGAAGAGCTACTTTACAAAGCAAAAAAACACACTTTTTTTAAAAAAGCTGGACTCCTGCTATTGGCATTTTACCAAACCTTCAACCCACTTTGAATTCTGTTCTGCTTCAGATTTGAGGTGGAGGCTAGTAAGATTCCACTAGGCCACAGTAATGGCTGCCCCCAGTATCTGGGGCCCATCTAGCCTACGAGGTGCAAACATCTTGGTCGAGGTGGGGGTGGAATGGAGGAAGCCTCCCCAGGATGGGGTTAGAAGCAGCGCAGTGAAGACGGGAAGGGAGGCGGCAGCTGCGAAACACCAGTCCGACTCTGGCAGTCCCTGACCGTCCTCCACAAGCCAGCGACCGGAGAGTTGGAGAGATGCAGGGCTTCTTCCTCAGAATCCTTGACTGCCACAAAGTGCTTTTTGGCATCATTGGGTCCAGAAGCATAGCTATCAACTTTCGGATTTGAAAATAAGGGATGCCGCGAGGGCGGTGCAATGGCACCAAGTAGCCTCGCCACCCTGCGCTCTAGAGGCTGTGTGCGAACAGGTGAGCGAAAGAGCGAGCGCGTAGACGGCAGGCAGGCTGTCTGTCTGGTTGGGCGTGAGGGTCTGGCTGCACAAGGCATGCAAGCTCCGCCCCCAGTCGGTCTCAGACTCCTTATTGGCAGCCGAGCAACGCAGCTGAGGAGGGAGAGGAGCTGCTTCCTTTGAAATCCGGGAAATTTAAGGGATATCAACAATCCGGGATAGCAGCGGGAAACGGCATTGGAATAAGGGAGTTTCCCACAAAAAAGGGAGGGTTGACAGCTATGGCCAGAAGTCCCCCCAAACAGTCACTAAGAGGAGCACCTCCTCCCCCAAAAAATGTACTACAATAACTGCATGTTTGTGTGCAGATTATGTAGTGTGTGTGTATCCAGCTTCTTTACGTTAAATTTATTAATCAAGTAAATGGATGTTATTAACTAAACTTAATAAATATGTTATAGGTAATATGCACTCCTGTGGTCCGGTGTTTGTTTAGCTAATATCTTTTTTTATTAATGTAAACTCAAAAGTACAGGCAAACAAAAAAGACAACACAAAGTTACAAAACAAGGAGCAGCTGCAAATGCTGCATTTTCTAAATAGAGAGCGTACAGTGTGGAAAAATAAAAGCAGCAACACATCATGAAAGTCAAATTTTGCAATTTGATGGGGGAAGAGCATTTTGTACATCTGAATTTGACATGTATGAAATGAAATGCCCATGAGACAGGGTGAAGAAGAAGAAGAGGAGTTTGGATTTGATTTCCCACTTTATCACTACCCAAGGGAGTCTCAAAGCGGCTCACATTCTCCTTTCCCTTCCTGCCCCACAACAAACACTCTGTGAGGGGAGTGGGGCTGAGAGACTTCAGAGAAGTGTGACTAGCCCAAGGTCACCCAGCAGCTGCATGTGGAGGAGCGGAGACACGAACCCGGTTCCCCAGATTATGAGTCCACTGCTCTTAACCACTACACCACACTGGCACCAGCCTTAGGTCACTGCATGAGTTTCATGGCCCAGTGGTGAGACAAAGACAGTAGAGTTAAGTTTATCTCGTAATAATTTCCCTTTTCAACTTTTTTAAAAAAATAATTAACTGGTGAAACCTGTTCCTGGTTCCTGCTTGCTAGTTTTCTACAGAATGGCTAGATGGGCCATTGGCCTGATCCAGGAAGCTACTCCTATGTTCTTATATCTGATATTTTAATTTATAGAAAGGCACCAAAGGTGTGAATGGAAATCCATGTGTTAACAGCATGCATTCCACCACAGTTCCCAGCAGATGTCTCTGTTGCCAGAAATACAATTGTAGGGTAGTCCAGTCCGAGTCTTCATTCTATTAAAATATTTTGTGTAGTTCTACCTGTCTTCATAGGGTCAATGACTAATAATAATAATAATAATAATATATGATGAAGAAGAAGAAGAAGAGAAGAAGAAGAGTTTGGATTTGATATCCCGCTTTATCACTACCTGAAGGAGTCTCAAAGCGGCTAACATTCTCCTTTCCCTTCCTCCCCCACAACAAACACTCTGTGGGGTGAGTGGGGCTGATAGACTTCAGAGAAGTGTGACTAGCCCAAGGTCACCCAGCAGCTGCATGTGGAGGAGCGGAGACATGAACCCGGTTCACCAGATTATGAGTCTACCGCTCTTAACCATATAAGTAGTGACCTTATATGTGGCAGGCTGGGAGACAGTTGGGAAGCGCGGCGTATCCAGACCCCAAAGAGGCCGCATTCTGCACTGATTTCCTGCTGCCTCCTCTTCTCTGGCCTCCTTTTTTCTCCCCCACTGCGGGGGTCGGGTGGGGGGGGGTGACAGCTGTGGCAGCAACACCACCTGCTTTGCCTTAAGCGGCAAAATGTTCTTGGCTGGCTCTGGTTCCAGGTTTTCCTTTCCCTTAGAAACGACATTGGCTCCCAGGACGTTTCCGAGCACAATTCAAAGTGTTGGTGCTGACCTTGAAAGCCCTAAATGGCCTCGGTCCAGTAGACCTGAAGGAGCGTCTCCACCCCCATCGTTCAGCCCGGACACCGAGGTCCAGCTGTGAGGGCCTTCTGGCGGTTCCCTCACTGCGAGAAGCAAAGCTACAGGGAACCAGGCAGAGGGCCTTCTCGGTAGTGGCACCCGCCCTGTGGAACGCCCTCCCTTCAGATGTCAAAGAGAACAACAACTACCAGACCTTTAGAAGACATCTGAAGGCAGCCCTGTTTAGGGAAGTTTTTTAATGACTGATGTTTTAATGTATTTTTAATCTCCTATTGGAGATGGGCCAAATGGGTGGGGTATAAGTAAATAATAATAATAATAATAATAATAATAATAATAATAATAATAATAATAATAATAATAATATTGTGGGTTATTCTTTTCTACAAAAGCCAGAGTCCACCTATTCTTATACTACAACAAGGTATCTGAAGACGTGTGCATGCACACGAAAGCTCATACCAAGAACAAACTTAGTTGGTCTCTAAGGTGCTACTGGAAGGAATTTTTTTATTTTTAATTTTGTTTTGACTATGACAGACCAACACGGCTACCTACCTGTAACTACGACAAGAGGTTTAAGTCCTGTAGTTCCTTCTTCTTTTGGTCCAGAGAATATCTCACTGCATCCAGCATCCACATAAGAAGTCCCCTAAATTGGAAAACGGCTGTTTCATCTTCCCATGAGCTCAAAGAGGCAAGTCTCGTCTCTTCCCAGATGGGCGCTTCCACTGCCATCCTAAGAGAATGAGGGAGGTGTTCATGGTGAGTTCTGGCACCTCTTTTTCTAGAAAAATAACACTGTGTATGCTAAGGTATGGAAGGAGATTCTACTCCCTCAAAATGAGATTGGCAAAATAAAATGTTAGAATATGAAGAACTAGCAAGATTAACCACAAGATTCCGAGACCATACAGATCAACTATTTAATAGATAGTGGAATATTTACAGAGAATATTTTAAAGAACATTGTAACAACATACTGTATATTCCTGCGTATAAGACTACTTTTTAACCCAGGAAAATCTTCTCAAAAGTTGGGGGTCGCCTTATACACCGGGTTGTATTTCTTATACGGTGAGTATATCCCAAACTCTATATTTTAACTGGAAAAGTTGGGGGTCGTCTTATACGCCCAGTCGTCTTATACGCCGGAATATACGGTAAATTCTTTGGCAAGCCTGGATTGATTTCTGCATGAAGTAAGAGATTGCTACAGAATTAACATAACAGAATAATTTGGGAGAGATAAAGTTAAGCTTTGCGGTGCTTCTGGTCCTACTTGTTTGGTCATTTCCAGAGGGTGATGCTTGGCCCCACGGAGCCTTCACTGTGGGGTTCCTTAGGGTTCAATGTTATCCCCCATGAAACCGCTGAGTGGGGATTTGAGGAGTATGTTGCCAACAATGTGCTGTCTACTAGACCAGACCAACATTAAAAAGAGTTTTTAATAAATAAATAAAAATATTGTGATAAAATAACGAATAAGACTAGAAGACTAGACAAGAGCTATAGAAGACAAGACTAGAAGACTAGGCAAGAGCTATAACCATCTTAAATGCTGTAACCAGATAATATGACCTTGGAGAGCTGTGATGGGTGTATGTGTGGCGCTTTTTGGTGTGTGTGTGTTTTGTGCTGTTTTTTGTTTCTGTTTTTTTAACGGGATGGCATGCAATTTCGTTGCACTTGTATAGCGTTGTGCTTGTACTTGTGCGATGACAATAAATTATCTTATCTTATCTTTTGGACAAGTGGTAGATTAAGAGGTGTCAGAGTTAAAACAGATTAATAAAACTTCATCATTTTGAATCAAAGGAGAGAAGGAACAGGGAAGTTGATAATTATATTTAAGTTAGTTTAATTGATATTGTATTGGTTTTTCTTTTCTGCTTAGGATTATTGTATAAATGGAATTGTTTTGGCAATAATAGTATCTTTTTCCTATATTCTTGCTTTTTGACCATTGTGGTTAAGAATAAGCAGAATTTATGTAATATGCGAAGAAGTGTATGAGTTTTGTGTGTTGCTTCTTGTTGTCTGTCTTGTGATGTGTATTGTATTGTTTTGTATTGTTTTGTATTAACAATTTTTAATAAGAATAAAGTTTAAAAAATAAAAATAAAAAATAAAATAAAAAGAGTTTTTAAATGAAGCGGGAAGACCATTCCTCTGAAGATCCTCATAGTTCGAGCTAAAGAGCACAGAGTTTCTGATAAGCTCCAAAAGAGAACCTACCCAGTGAATTACGTACCTGGAAAGGAAATCGCGAAAGGAGAGAATTGCGCCATCCACTCATAGAATCATAGAATCATAGAACTGGAAGAGACCCCAAGGGCCACCCAGTCCAACCCCCTGCCAAGCAGGAAACACCATCCAAGCATTCCTGACAGGTGGCTGTCAAGCCTCTGCTTAAAGACCTCCAAAGAAGGAGACTCCACCACACTCCTTGGCAGCAAATTCCACTGTCAAGCAGCTCTTACTGTCAGGAAGTTCTTTCTAATGTTTAGGTGGAATCTTCTTTCTTGTAGTTTGAATCCATTGCTCCGTGTCCGCTTCTCTGGAGCAGCAGAAAACAACCTTTCTCCCTCCTCTATATGACATCCTTTTATATATTTGAACATGGCTATCATATCACCCCTTAACCTTCTCTTCTCCAGGCTAAACATACCCAGCTCCCTAAGCCGTTCCTCATAAGGCATCGTTTCCAAGCGTTTGACCATTTTGGTTGCCCTCTTCTGGACATGTTCCAGTTTGTCAGTATCCTTCTTGAACTGTGGTGCCCAGAACTGGACACAGTATTCCAGGTGGGGTCTGACCAGAGCGGAATACAGTGGTACTATTACTTCCCTTGATCTAGATGCTATACTCCTATTGATGCAGCCCAGAATTGCATTGGCTTTTTTAGCTGCTGCATCACACTGTTGACTCATGTCAAGTTTGTGGTCTACCAAGACTCCTAGATCCTTTTCACATGTACTGCTCTCAAGCCAGGTGTCACCCATCCTGTATTTGTGCCTTTCATTTTTTTTATTTTTTTTGCCCAAGTGTAGTACTTTACATTTCTCCCTGTTAAAATTCATCTTGTTTGCTTTGGCCCAGTTCTCTAATCTGCTAAGGTCATTTTGAAGTGTGATCCTGTCCTCTGGGGTATTAGCCACCCCTCCCAATTTGGTGTTACCTGCAAACTTGATCAGGATGCCCTCAAGCCCATCATCCAAGTCATTGATAAAGATGTTGAATAAGACTGGGCCCAAGACAGAACCCTGTGGCACCCCACTAGTCACTTCTCTCCAGGGTGAAGAGGAGCCGTTAATGAACACCCTTTGGGTTCGGTCAGTCAGCCAGTTACAATTCCACTGAATGGTAGCATTGTCTAGCACTCAAGGCTCCATTCCCCAGTTGTCCCACTTTCTGCCCCCCCCCCCAGTTGCCTTCCATGTTGGCCTGAGGCAGGAAAGCGAGAAGGAAGGGGCTGGGGGCTAGCAGGGCAGATGTGCAACGGGAGAGAGGCAGGGAGGAGGGAGCGGAGAGCAGGAGCCTGCTGCTGTGACAAACAGCCCAGGCTCCTGGGGGAGCAGGGGGAGGCTGCCCATGGCGTTCATGTGGCAACCCAGCCCCCTGGGGGTTGGCAGGTGGGCCCCACTGCGCTCCTGCCTGCTCCTGCCCCTGCCAGGGAAAAACAAGAGATCCGCCCAGGCAGAGCGCTGCAGAGGAAAGCCTCGAGGAGAAGCAAGGACACCTTTTCGGCCAGGCCTTCCCCGGTTTCCTTCTGCTGGAAGGGGAAGGACCTGGAGCATCTCTTGCCAGTCGCACCTGGAAGGAGCTGGCACTCCTGCCCTGGGCAAGATGGCCCTGGAGTTGGATGGAATCACGGTGAGTGCAGAGCGGGGAGGGGGGGCTCCACCATGTGATAGACAGACAGACAGACATGCCCTTTTGGTTTGGGTGACTTTCTCTACTGTCGGCTGCTGCTTCTTCTCTGCTAGATTTTCTGAACTGCTGAGAGGCGAGCTTACATTTTGCCCCAGCAATGAAAAGTCTCAGCCCTCTCCAGGATGCAGGGTGGAAAACGAACCAGCCAGCAGGGAGGTGGGCTGCTGCAGACTTCACTTGGTGGTAATCCATTGGATTATTGATATATTTGTTTGCTGGAGACTTTCAATAAAAGAGGAGGCAGCTTCCTGCCCTAGTGTTTCCTCAGCTCCCTTGACCGGCTCCTGCCACCTCCTGCATCAGCCAAAGGCTCCTTCTGTCTTTAGGTTCTGAGCGAGAGTCACGGGGTCCTGCAGCCTCACTTTTAGCTATACCTGACAGCTTCCTGCTCCCCCCCCCACCGGGTTTGTCTCTGCTCCTAGTCTCCACCACCACAGATGATCCACCACTTGCAAGTGCCCCTTTTGCAGCCCGTCAATACTATTTTTTTAAAAATAAAAAGTCGAAGCTGAAAGTGACCATTTGGTGGGGCTTATGCACTTGTGATGCTCTGGCTAAGTTCCTCCATGCACCTGGGCCATGTTGCTGCCCCAGAACATGAGTATTGGCGCCTAAACATAATACATTAGAAGTTACTGACTATAACCACTTCCTAGCAGAGCTTCCCTGGTGGCAGACGTCAAGAACTGCAGTCACACTCAAATGCACCGTTAAGAAATTACGTTCTGCAAGCATTTGAGTATACAAGCATTTAAGCTACTAATATTTGCAAACTATTTACAATGTGTGCTTTCCTCTTGCCCCCTCAAAATTGCAAACTCATAGAATCATAGAATCCTAGAGTTGGAAGAGACCCCAAGGGCCATCCAGTCCAACCCCCTGCCAAGCAGGAAACACCATCCAAGCATTCCTGACAGGTGGCTGTCAAGCCTCTGCTTAAAGACCTCCAAAGAAGGAGACTCCACCACACTCCTTGGCAGCAAATTCCACTGTCAAGCAGCTCTTACTGTCAGGAAGTTCTTTCTAATGTTTAGGTGGAATCTTCTTTCTTGTAGTTTGAATCCATTGCTCCGTGTCCGCTTCTCTGGAGCAGCAGAAAACAACTTTTCTCCCTCCTCTATATGACATCCTTTTATATATTTGAACATGGCTATCATATCACCCCTTAACCTTCTCTTCTCCAGGCTAAACATACCCAGCTCCCTAAGCCGTTCCTCATAAGGCATCGTTTCCAGGCCTTGGACCATTTTGGTTGCCCTCCTCTCATCTTCCTTCTTTTAAATGCATCTCCAGCTGACACCAATTAAGCCTGGAGTGCCACTCCCACACATTACAAAAACTTCTGGAATGCTTTTTTTAAACTTAAAGGAACCTTATCTGTTTCGTAAAGAATGTATTCCTAACAAAACAGGCCAGTTGGGTGCTGCTGGATACTCTCTGGGTGTGAAGGGGCTTGAAGCAATGCAAACCCTGATCTAGAGACCCTTGCTCTCCCCCACCCTCATCAACGCCTTGCAGACCCCCCTCAGGCCACTCTGCATAGGAACGGAGGTGCCACAGTCAATTCAGCTTTTCTGAGTGGCTGTTGGCAAGCGCCCGGCTCCCTTGGCCATCTCCCCTGGGGAACTTGTAGGTTGCATTCGAGGAAACTGCTGTAAACTGTTTTGAAACCAATAGATAGGAGGAGTGTGACGGGAATCTAACCAGTAAATAATAAAGAGTTGCTTTGCCCAGGGGGAATTTGAAGAGAACAGGGGTGGCAATGGCTAAACAAGCAAAGCGCTTCTGAAGGCAGCCAGTGGCGCTCCAAATGAGCAGAGTCGCACAAGCAGCACAAATGGTGTACAAACAGGATTCTGCTTAATTCATCCCTCAGCCCCTCTGCTTCCAGACCTGCTCCTTTCCAGTGGCACCCAGCAAATCCTGCCTTGCCCTCCTGCCCTTAGGGCATCTCAGCCAACCCCTGCAAGCAGGACCGGTGCTAGGGATTTTGGTGCCCTAGGCGAGGGGGCGGGCCACGTGACGTCATTGCACACGACGTACGGTGCCCCGCCCCCTGCCCGCCGGGCGCCTCGCACTGCCGCGATTTTCGGCACTGGTTGGGGCGGCACCGGGCAGCGGCGGGGGGCGAGGGGCAGGCTGGCCAGCACCCCCTCCATTTTGGTGCCCCCGCCGCCGTGGTTTTCGCCCCAAGCTGCTTGCTCCGCCGCTGGTTGGGATGGCTGCGGGCGGCGGGCAGGCTGGCCAGCACCCCCTCCATTTTGGCGCCCTAGGCAACTGCCTAGTTCACCTAAATGGACGCGCCAGCCCTGCCTGCAAGAGGCGTCAATGTTCTTCATTGCTCTCGAAATCCTTTTGCAGACTGCAATGCAGATCCATCTACCACCTTGCAAACCTAGATTCCTCAAGGGCAGAAACATCTTGCATTTCTCAAGGCCATTTTAGAAAACCCAAACAACATCTCACAGCTTTTGACAATGACCCTTGTCGTCTTTTCATCCACCCCCTTAGCAACCCGATTGGAAAGAAATCGTGAACAAGAAGTTGAAGTTCCCAGAAGGCCTCCTCAACGCCATCCAAGATGGGCAGCTGGTGAAGGTCCAGCAGCTGCTGCAGGTGAGCGACGGGATCCTGAAGCAGCTGGATGAGGCCGAGGACCGGGCATGGCGAGAGGCTCTCAACCTGGCCATCCGCACGGGCGGCGAGGAAATCACCAGGAATCTGCTGCGCATTGTCAAGTTTGACTTCCGTCAGATCCACGAGGCCTTGCTGGTTGCCGTGGATACCAACCAGCCCACCGTGGTCAAGCTGCTGCTGGACCGCCTGGACCAGGAGAAAGGCCGCAAGATGGACATCAAGTCCTTCTCCTCGGCCTTGTTTGACAACTCCATCGACAACTCGCGCTTTGCCCCGGGCGTGACGCCCCTCACCTTGGCTTGCGAGAAGGACCTCTACGAAATTGTGGACATGCTCATGAAGAAGGGCCACGCCATCCCGGGGCCGCACAAGGTCTCGTGCTCCTGCCTGGAGTGCTCCAATGGCCGCAAGTTCGACCTGCTCAAGTTCTCGCTTTCTCGCATCAACACTTACAAGGGCATCGCCAGCCGGGCGCACCTCTCCATCGCCAGCGAAGACGCCATGTTGACGGCCTTCAAGCTCAGCCGAGAGCTCAAGCGCCTCTCCAAGAAGGAGCCCGAATTCAAGGTCTGTTTCTTGCTGCACCAAGCATGTAGGTCAAGGTGGGGAACATCTATGTGTGGGATGCATAACACTGGTGCAGTCAATCACAACATTCCTAGAATGTACACAAGGGGTCTCAGTCCTCCAGTTAGAGGTTCCTGTACCTGGACTGAGACCACTTCCTCTGTGTGACCAGAGGTGGGAGTGGCCTTACCTGTAGTTACTCAAAGTCACAGGTGAGCAGCCATTCCACCCTCTTCCTCATCGGGACTTCAAGAGAGCAACATCTCAAGAGAAGATGCACTCTTGGCTTCCAGCCAAGAGGGCCCAGATGGAGCCTCCTCCCTTAAGGAGACTCTCCATGTACATACATTTAATCTAAGCTAGCCTGCCTTTCTGAGACTTGTAGAACCTTGGAAATGTCTGTGAGTAAACTTTTTTACTTTTAAAGAGCAATGTGTTGTGTATTTACTTTTAAGGGGGAACCAGGGGAAATATGCCAGGAATCTGCCTTGTTTTAGAAGTTCAAATGAACTTGATCGCCACGTTTTGCTGCGTTTAATTGGGGATGAGAATCTCTGCTAGCTTGGAGCTTGTTAACACAAGCTGGGATAGGAAATATTAAACAATATTCCCTCATCCATATTCCCACTCATCTCCCACACTATGGCCCTCCAGGTACTGGTGGACCACAACTCCCATTATCCCTGAACAATGGCCGTGGGCTGGGAGTCCAACAACATCTGGAGGGCCACCGGTTGTTCCTCAGCCTTGACGTTGACATTGCTTTTTAATTCCACAATATTTACATCACAAGCCTAATTCTTTTTAGAGGAAGGAGTTGGGGTGGGGAGTCCATGCAGACCATGCTATGCATCTGGGCAAGATCCTTCCTTCCCTCCTTGATCCTGCCTTGTCCTTGTCCTCCCGTCCAGCCCGAGTACCTGGCCCTGGAGCAGCTGTGCCAGGAGTTTGCCTTTGAGCTGCTGGGAATGTGCCGCAACCAGAGCGAGGTGACGGCCATCTTGAATGACGTGGCGGATTCCTCGAATGACGAGGAAGAGGAGGACTTCAATGACCAGGCCTTTGAGGATGGCATCCCCAACTTGGCGAGGCTTCGCCTGGCTGTCAACTACAACCAGAAGCGGGTGAGCTGGTCAGAGGAACATGGTCCGGGGGCAGAAGGGAGCAGTGCCGGATTTAAGGCAGTGTGGGCTGTTCTCCTGCACAGGGTGCCGAGCCTTTGCTTTGAACCAGGAGAGACCTTTCCATCTCATTTCCCCCCCAGTTTGTCGCCCACCCCATCTGCCAGCAAGTGCTGTCGTCCATGTGGTGCGGAAGCCTGCAGAGCTGGCGGGGCAGCACCACTCTCTGGAAGGTCTTCATCTCCAGCTCCATCTTCATGGGGATGCCGTTCCTTTGCCTCCTCTACTACATTGCCCCCAGATCCAAGGTGGGTGGTTTGTGTCCAGGCATAACACACCGTCCTCTTCCCAGCCAACACGGCCTTGGCTTCTTTAGCCCATAGGCAGCTTGGGGATCCTCCTTGTTGATCCCGGACACTGAGGTCCAGCGCCGAGGGCCTTCTGGCGGTTCCCTCCCTGCGAGAAGCCAAGTTACAGGGAACCAGGCAGAGGGCCTTCTCGGTGGTGGCGCCCGCCCTGTGGAACGCCCTCCCACCAGATGTCAAAGAGAAAAACAACTACCAGACTTTTAGAAGACATCTGAAGGCAGCCCTGTTTAGGGAAGCTTTTAATGTTTAATAGATTATTGTATTTTAATGTTTAATAGATTATTGTATTGTTGGAAGCCACCCAGAGCGGCTGGGGAAACCCAGCCAGATGGGCGGGGTATAAATAATAAATTATTATTATTATTATTATTATTATTATTATTATTATTATTATTTGCAGTTTGTATTGTAAACCCCTGAAAGACTATTGCAGTTGATTGCTATTTATGCAGATTTCTTAATATTTTTGATGGAAGGGAAATGGCCTTTGTGACATTATCCATGCCAGGCTTGCACATCACCATAGCTGGTTGGAGCTGATGGCTGTTATAGTCCAAAACACCTGGAAGGCAGCGGGTTAAGGCAGGCTGATGTACATCTATGGGGCGCATGCCCTCTCCTAACATGCTGTGTGCCTCTTGTCTCATCAGCCTGCCAAAATGCTGAAGATCCCCGTGATCAAGTTCCTTCTGCACTCGGCCTCGTATGTCTGGTTCCTGGTCTTCCTGCTGGCAGAGTCGCTGGTGCTGGAGTACAACAACGAGACCTTTTCGGGGCGGAACCAGGACTTCTGGGAGACTTCGCTGCACATGATATGGGTGGCAGGTCTGTGGCCCAGGTCAGACTGGCCGTGGCACTCCTCCTCTGAAAAAGACACAGCCTGCTTTAGGAGCTCTTGAGGCTGGGCTTCCACTATGGTCTCCAAGCTGGAGTCCTTGGTAGGCAATGTGATCTCTTGAGGCCAGGGAGGGGCTGGCATCACAGACCACCTGGTGCTGGAACTTCTGAGGAGCCCGAGACGTCAAAAGACTAGCTCACAGGGCACACACTCCTCCTTGCGGCCCAAGATGTCCCCTGAATCCGTGGCCTCTTGCACCAAGGATGGGGACCCAGAGCCCTGTTAGGAAATACCCCGCCTGGGGCAGTTAGTGAGACTGCCCCAAAGCCAGAGCAAATCCGTGTGCGCACATCCCCAGCTACAGAGAGTCCGGTGGCGCAGTCATATGTGATTGTTCCCAGCATGAAGAACAACACACACAAGCCATAATTAAGGCTAAAACTCTTTATTGTAGAAATAGTACAGAGAGAATCTCTGCTGCCAGCTCAAATAGGACGGAGCTGCCATAAAGCCGTCTTTCCAGCTTGAGGTCTAGCCAGAAGAGAAAGCACAAAGGCTAGAATTACAACAGTACAGTAAAACATAAACATTCCACGTGGGGAAAGATAAGGCAGCTTTCTCACGGCTTGGTGAGACAGGCAAAAGTCAGACCGGCCTCGCAGCAGCCGTTGCCGCTTGGCTTGGACAAATATCATAACAAGCCCTGGGCCATGGCAATGACCAGGCAAGGTTGCCACTCCTCCAGCTGTGCCCAGGGGTGGGTTTTTATTCCCTGTGTTTTTCTCCTCCAGGTTTCTTCTGGGTGGAATGCAAAGAGGTCTGGATCGAGGGCTTCCGCAGCTACCTCTTGGACTGGTGGAACTTCCTGGACATCGTCATGCTCAGTATGTACCTGGCCTCCTTTGTCCTCAGGCTCCTGATATTCTTCCAGGGCCGTGTTTTCTGTCTGGATAACAAGGAGTCTGCAGAATGCCGTTACTACACGGAAGCGGGTGAGCACCTCCCACAAGCTGGGATCTCTTTCCTTCTTCTGTGTTGCGATTCCATGAGCTCTGGCTTCCATCACGGTGTCCCATTGCATCAGAAGCGGTTTAGTCATCTTCTCTAATCTTCTCTACTCTAGAGGAGGTTAGGAAACGCTTATTGAATATATGGGAAATAATGGTGTACAGCTGAAAACACTGGAAGCATTAAGATAAATTCAGCAGTGTAAATCAGTTTTGATGGATGCAATAATGGAATACTGAATGGTTTAGTTTATGTAAAATATGCAGGGATTTGTGATATGCAAAATGAACCATGGAAAGAGAAGAAGGGAAGTCATTGATGTCTTAAGGATGTAAAAATGAGTACTTTCAATTGTAAAGCAGAAAATTTAATAAACATTATATACACAAAGAAGAAGCAGCGGTTTAGTCCTGCTGGCCACATGACGCGGAAAGCTGTCTGTGGACAAACGCCGGCTCCCTCAGCCTGAAAGCAAGATGAGCACCACACCCCATAGTTGCCTTTGACTAGACCAAACTATCCAGGGCTCCATTGGTGCACCTGTTTGAAAGTTCAACACAGAGGAAGTAAAATTCACATTTCCCTTTGACATTAGATTGCATGATGTCAGGTTCTCTTATCGGTTGCTCAATAGTAACACCAAGCTGTCTTGTCTTTAAGTCTCTTTATTTCAGTGCAAAGCTATTTACAGTGCAGAGTTCAGTTTATCATGTCTGCTCAGTCACTAGCAGAATCCGGAAGTGCCTCCCTCCTGTTTTGGCGCCAACACCAAAGCCTTGGCATTCTGAATTGCCGCCTTGTCCTCCTACATGGGATATGCGCCGGAACTGACGCCTCCCCCTCCGAGCGAGTCTGCTGGGTGGTGCCAGGTCTCCCAGCAACTCCCTGGACACCTGGCACTCCCTGGCTCCCAGCCACTAACTGCTCCTCCCCCAAAAGATGAATCTGTCGTTAACACAGGCTACGGCTCCCTGTAAGCACTCAGAGCTGGACTGGCAGGGGTGGGCAGATCCCTGACACATGAGATCCTGTGAGTTTCAATTAACCACAATGGCTATGTTCCACTTCCACTGTGTGAAGTCCCAGAGCGTAGAGACTCCAGTGGTCCTGCTATTGAGCTTCCCTTTGGGGAATCTGATTGGCCACTGTCAGAACAGGATGCTGGACTAGATGGGCCTTTGGCCTGATCCCACAGCCAGTTACTTCTAAGATTCCTAAAATTCTTAATTCTCTTTGCATCTTAAATTCAGTTCTTGCTGATCACAAATGTGAGAGACGTGAAATTCCAGCCATTTTTAAAATTCTTCATTGATTTAGAAAAATCCTGGCTCCAAACCGAGCCCCTTGCAATATTTGTCTCCAAGACAGATAAGCAAATGCACACCTGCACATGGTTGAAATAATATTACCATGCAACTGGGAAAGATTTGTTTGTTTTTTTCTTTGGGAGAGGATGATACAAACTGGGAATTGCTGTCATGTGATTAAACACCATCCAGGTCCCCAGTACCTTAGCCCAGCCTTGCCCACCCTGCTGCCTTCCAGACATTATGGACTGTATCTCCCATCAGCCCAAGCAAAATATGGCCACTCTGGCAAGGGCTGATGGGAGTCAGGGAAGGCAGCCTTTAGAGGGTAAAGGAAAAGGCTTCAGACATTGCTACAGAAACGCACAAGGAAGGGCTGGGACCGACAGAAACCTTGGCCCACGGAGACAATGGAACAGGGAAGCTGACTTGCAAAAGGTGTGCGCCACCTGACACAGATGTCACCTGCCACTGACCCTCCCTCCCTTTTGTGACCCAGACCGTCAGGAGTGGCACACCGAAGACCCCCAGTTCATGGCCGAGGTGCTCTTTGCCGTGACCAGCATGCTGAGCTTCACCCGCATGGCTTACATCTTGCCCGCCCACGAAACCTTGGGGACCCTGCAGATCTCCATTGGCAAGATGATCGATGACATGATCAGGTGGGTGGGTGGGATGCTGCCCTAGCCTCCTGACTTTGTTTTGCTGGTTTTAATGTTGTATTTGTAAAGAAATCTAATTGAGAACAATAATAGCTGTTATGGGGGGGATGGACCCTACTCCTTTCCCCTTATGGGGCATCCAAGAGCCCTTAAGTAGAGTCCTTAAGTAGGTTCCCTGTCGGTAGGAGAAAATAACAGAGGCCAACCAGAGTATATTGAAAAGCAAAGCGGCTAGTGAGCCTGATCTGTATTAAACTGTTGCAACAGGGTCCCCACTCACCCCACGCAGGAGGGAGGAAGAACCCCGAACAATGGTGCACAAGCCTTTATATAGACTTTTGAAATTGCCCACCCTGTAGCCCAAGACTGCCCCAAAAAGCATCATACATAGATCACAGGAGGAGGTGGGTCTACAGCAGAAATACATCACAGGAGGCGGGTATCTGAAGAAGTGTGCATGCACACGAAAGCTTATACCAAGAACAAACTTAGTTGGTCTCTAAGGTGCTACTGGACAATTTTTTTATTTTATATATTTGGAGCAGAAATCCTGTTTGCCAGGATATCTGTTAATGGTCACTAATTTTACGTGGGCAGCCTGGCCCTTCTTTTGTGATGGCAAATACTTCAGTTCCTGAGTCCCAGGTCACAGGCTATTCATGCACACCCTATTCATGCACAAATACGGCCTTAAGACAGGATTTGTAAGCAAAAAGACAAAGGGAAGGCTTTCCCCCATTTCCACCCTCCTTTGGGAGAGTCAAAATGGTTTCAGGATTGCTCTCCTGTACTATTTCAAACAGGGGACCCAGGTGGCGCTGTGGGTTAAACCACAGAGCCTAGGGCTTGCTGATCAGAAGGTCGGCGGTTCGAATCCCTGCGAGGGGGTGAGCTCCCGTTGCTCGGTCCCTGCTCCTGCCAACCTAGCAGTTCGAAAGCATGTCAAAGTGCAAGTAGATAAATAGGAACTGCTCTGGCGGGAAGGTAAACGGCATTTCTGTGCGCTGCTCTGGTTCGCCAGAAGCGGCTTTGTCATGCTGGCCACATGACCTGGAAGCTGTACGCCGGCTCTCTCAGCCAATAAAGCAAGATGAGCGCCGCAACCCCAGAGTCGGACACAACTGGACCTAATGGTCAGGGGTCCCTTTACCTTTTACTATTTCAAACACATGGTTTATATACAGTACTTATGCATGTGTTTGCCTTGTACATTTATGAACGTTTATTTGGGACCTTTGAATTCTTATAACAACAGAGGACCTGCTTTTCTTTAGCTTTTTGGCTTCCGTGTGCTTCTCCTTCTCTCCAGGTTCATGTTCATCATGGTGATCATCTTGACGGCCTTCCTGTGTGGGATGAACAACGTCTACGTCCACTACCAAGACTCTGAGAAGCTGGGGAGGTACAGCAGCTGGCTTGGTGGCATCAAGGGTGATGGCAGGACAGGGCTAGAAAGGATGAGATTGGACAGCTAGGAGATTGTCCAGGGCATTGGGCCAAAGGCCAGTGATGTGAACTCCTTGCCAAGCGGGTACTGAACCTGGTTAGTACTCAAAGGGGATGCCACCCAGGAACCCCCATCGTTCAGCCCGGACACTGAGGTCCAGCGCCGAGGGCCTTCTGGCGGTTCCCTCACTGCGAGAAGCCAAGTTACAGGGAACCAGGCAGAGGGCCTTCTCGGTGGTGGCGCCCGCCCTGTGGAACGCCCTCCCAGCAGAGGTCAAGGCAATAAGCAGCTACCTGACTTTTAGAAGACATCTGAAGGCAGCTCTGTTTAGGGAAGCTTTTAATGTTTAATAGACTATTGTATTTTAATATTCTCTTGGAAGTCGCCCAAAGTGGCTGGGGAAACCCAGCCAGATGGGTGGGGTATAAAGAAATTATTATTATTACAGTGGTACCCCGGATTAAGTACGCTTCAGGTTAAGTATGCTTCAGGTTAAGAACTCCGCCAACCCAGAAATAAGCAGCGGGAGGCCCCATTAGCTAAAGTGGTGCTTCAGGTTAAGAACAGTTTCAGGTTAAGAACGGACCTCCAGAACGAATTAAGTACTTAACCAGAGGTACCACTGTATTATTATTATTATTATTATTATTATTATTATTATTATTATTAATGACCCCCACTATACAAAGATAGGAGCAAAACCCATTGCTCTACCCACATTTGCCTCCAGCTCTGCCCACCACAGGAATGCAGCTCTTTGGCTGCCTCATGAGGGGTCCATGATACCCATTTATTGGTGTTTACGTAATTTATATTCCACAAAAGTACAGAAATCAGTTTACACAAAATCAGCATAGTACAAAAAAATAAGGTTGAATGCAGTCCAGCTGTTTTGGGTCTCAGGAGAAAACCCAAAATCCAGTGTCACCACCTGCGCAAATGGCAAAACCGGTGCGTTGCCTGTGGGGGCCCCCAGACTATCAGTATTTCACGAGAGGGATTCAAGCGTGTGCTGGAACGTCAGGTGCGCACAATTAGAATGAATTGAGGGGGTCTGTTGTCCACTTAAAAAAGAAAGAAAGTGGCTTTTTGCAGATTGGAAAATGACAGGGAAATCATGGAATCATAGAATCTTAGAGTTGGAAGGGACCCAAGGGTCATCTAGTCCAACCCCCTGCAGTGCAGGTATCTCAGCTAAAGCAGTAGCTTCAAATGCATTAGCAGGAAGACCAGGGCCGGATTTAGGTTTGATGAGGCCCTAAGCTCCTGAAGGCAATGGGGCCCTTTCTATGTCCAGCTGTCCTTTGTCAACAACAAATTGTTGCTGTTTTTTGTGTTGAATATATGCTAGATGGTAATTTATGGACCTCATAGGTATCTAAAGCCATTTGCACAGGTTGCCGTGCAACCAGTCCATGCAGAATGTAGGCACCCTATATATAGAAAGGAGCAAACCAGTGATATTTTAGGGAGCAGGCTAGCAGGCGGGGGCCATAACTTACATCACAGGAGCCTACACAACACAAGACACTGTTGCTGTATGTAAGTTTTATTTTATTTGTTTTTTATGTTATATTTTGGAAATGTACATCCAGTTTTCTTTCCCTTTAATTTTTTTGGGCCCCCCAAGGGAGTGGGGCCCTCAGCTATAGCTTGTTTAGCTTACACGTAAATCCAGCACTGAGGAAGACGTGTAAATACCCCACATGTATCAGGATGCTCTTTGTCCTATAACTGCCCCACAAGCAAATCAAAATGAAAGGTCAATGGAGGCTGGGTATAATCTAACCTCTGCATAAGATTCGTGCAAACAGATCAGGATGAATGTTGAAATAAACACTGAGCGAGCATGTCCCCTGGAGGAAGCCTGGTGGGAGAGGGCACCCTGACTTGAACCCCCCAGCTGTTCCAGCTTGCTCTCCCTTCTCCCACGCAGCTTCAACGAGACATTCCAGTTCCTCTTCTGGACCATGCTTGGGATGGAGAAGCACGATGTGGTGGACATGCCCAATTTCTTCGTGGCTCAGCTGGTGGGGAGGGTGCTGTATGGGGTCTTCACCATCGTCATGGTGGTCGTCCTCCTCAACATGCTCATCGCCATGATTACAAGGTCCTTCCAGAAAATCGAGGTGAGTGCTGAATCAGGAGGTGAGTAAAAGCCTTATCCTTTGCAGTGTGAGAGCCAGCGTGGTGTAGCAGTTAAGAGCGGTAGACTTGTAATCTGGTGAACCGGGTTTGCGTCTCCGCTCCTCCACATGCAGCTGCTGGGTGACCTTGGGCTAGTCACACTTCTCTGAAGTCTCTCAGCCCCACTCACCTCACAGAGTGTTTGTTGTGGGGGAGGAAGGGAAAGGAGAATGTGAGCCGCTTTGAGACTCCTTCGGGTAGTGATAAAGCGGGGTATCAAATCCAAACTCCTCCTCCTCTTCTTCTTCTTCTTCTTCTTCTTCTTCTTCTTCTTCTGGAATTGGACTGGGGTTTGGGAAGTGTGGAACAGAGAGATGGATCTCCAGATCCATACTCTACATTCTCCAGGGACTTGCAGCTAGAGATGAGAGGAGGCAGCAACTTCAGTCTTGTTCATCACAACTCAGGGCTGTTTCCATTTCACTACAAACCAGCTTCCTCTTGCTGTCTGTTGTGGCCTGTACTTAGGTAGATGATAGATAGATAGATAGATAGATAGATAGATAGATAGATAGATAGATGATTTATTATGGTCGGAGACCAGCTTATAAAACACACTTGGGGGTACAATCCTGGGAGTAAGACAAACCTTTAAAACATTGTACAACGGTAAACACTTATACAGGTATACAGGTAGACACTTAAAAAGCTATTGCAGAGAAATGACCCTGAATCGCCCATGGAACCGAATTTGGGGATTTTCTTAACGAACTAGTTTGAATCGGGGGATGGTCTGCGCCTACAGATCTGTACACAGAATCTGGCGACCATCAGGGTCGTCTTCTGATCTTCGCCTAACAGGAAAAGGTCGTATTTTTGCTTTTCCGGGAGGCCACCGAGCCTCAATGGTCTCACTACGTGCCTCTTCATAGAAGGGGCATCTAAAAAATAAGTGCTCTGGGCTTCCTATTTCCCCCAAAGAACAGGCGCAAAGTCTCTGAACGCCTAGGGATGGTGTGAGTTGTGGTCCAAAAACAGCTGGAGACCCAAGTTTGGGAAGCCCTGAGCTAGATGGACTCAAAGGACTGGCTCAGAATGAAGTAGCTCCCTGCGTTCCTGTGGCTAAAGGGAAGACCCATAGCTCAGAGGTAGCACACCTGGAGAGCCATTGCCTGGCCCTGTTAATAATCCTGAGACAGATGGACCAATTGTCTGACAACTTGCCTGTGTTCCTATGTAAGCCTGCAGGCAAGGACTGGGGGGTTGTTTTCTTTTATTAATGATCTTTTTGGACTGAACAGCAGGGTAAAGATGCTCTCGATAAATAAAGAGGCCCCCCCCCCCCGGTATTCACCAGAGTCTTCTCTCCTGTGCTCTTCAGAACGATGCGGACGTGGAGTGGAAGTTTGCCCGCTCCAAGCTCTACTTGTCTTTCTTCCGAGAAGGCTTGACGCTGCCAGTGCCCTTCAACATCATCCCGTCACCAAAGTCCATCTTCTACGCCGTCAGGTAATTGGTCAGGCTGCTCCCGAGACCCTTGAGGTGGGGAGGGTCTGACCGTTCTGGGCTAAACTTAGCCCTCGGCAGCAGAGGACTGGTTCACTTTGTGGACTGGCATGCTCTCTGCGGAACTGTTGCTGCTTTTGCAAGTACAGTGCTCCTTCTGCATTGGCCAGGAACCAGTCCTTGAATGTGACAGCCCATAATAGCAGGGCACCATCGTTGCATTATTTTTGGAACCCACTCCAAACTTTTTTTTTTTTTTTTTTTTTTTTTTTGCTTAAAGTCCCTGACAATTAAGTCCAGTCGTGAACGACTCTGGGGTTGCGGCGCTCACCTCGCTCTATAGGCTGAGGGAGCCGGCGTTTGTCCGCAGACAGTTTTTCCGGGTCATGTGGCCACCATGATTAAGCCGCTTCTGGCAAAACCAGAGCAGCGCACGGAAACACCGTTTACCTTCCCGCTTGAGCGGCACCTATTTATCTACTTGCAATTTGACGTGCTTTCGAACTGCTAGGTGGGCAGGAGCGGGGACCGAACAACGGAAGCTCACCCCGTTGCGGGGATTCGAACCGCCGACCTTCTGATCGGCAAGCCCTAGGCTCTGTAGTTTAGTTATGTTATTTTAAAACGAACTTTTATTGTGTGTAATTGTCTTAAGATTGCTGACTTTATTTCTGTTTACATGTTAAATTTGTTTTTAATCTATGCTTTCTTTGAAATATTCTTAAGCAATACTCCCCATACACACACACACACACACACACACACACACACACACACACACACATATATATATATATATATATATGAATTAGCATTCCCCATCCCCTCTGGTTACAGAGGGCTTATCCACACTTCTTCTTGTTCCCGCTGCTTTCCCCTGGGGGGGCGGGGGGACGCTTTGTGCTCAGAGCAAGTGGCAAATCAGGTCTTCCCCAGATTGCCATTGGTTCCAATCTATCACTAAGCATGTGCATGTTTTCCCTGGGAAAGGAGAGAAGCAAGGGGGAAACCACTCAGACCTACATACCCCCCAACATTTCTCCAATGAAAATAGGGACATCCTATTTAAGAACAACAACATTTATACCCTGCCCATTTGACAGGGTTGCCCCAGCATTAAACATTAAAAAAAAACTTCCCTATAAAGGGCTGCCTTCAGTCGTCTTCTAAAGGTTGCATAGTTGCTGATCTCCTTGGCTCAGGGTGGTCATGTGACTCCACACACTCCAACATTTCTCCAATGAAAATCGGGACATCCTAAGGAAAAGTGGGACATTGCGAGATCAAATCGGGAACTGGGACAGCTTCTGTAAATCCACGACTGTCCCTAGAAGATAGGGACACTTGCTTTCTAGGCAAGACAGACGCAGACGTTTGTCCTTTGCAAAACACTTAAGAGCTTTTTTGTCAAGTAATCAGCATGTAAATTTTGTTAAATTAATAATAATAATAATAAACATTACAGCCAGCCTTGTTGACGGGCCTCTCGGCTCCCCTCTTTCTTTCCCCATCTTCTCGCAGGGGCCTCTTCCGCTTCCTGTGCTGCAACAAGCCAAAGCGCCAGCAGAAATACCCCCCCATCTCAACCATTGTGAGTTCCCTTTGTGGCTGTTTCAAGGGTGTGTCGCTTGCACGGAGGACTCTGCTTGCAGTGGGATGTCGCGCTCTCTTCCTCAACCTCTGGATTTGTGCTGGGAGTGGGGAGGGAGAAGACCCTCTAGCTAGCACCCCAGAAGTGCTCTTGGCGGGGCAGCCGCTTCTGCCTGCGAGGAGGGACAGAGTGAGGGGGAGGCAGTGGGGAGGCGGGTGCTGCGCACCTGCGGCATCAGTTTCAGTGCCCCTTGTGCTCCATTAGGTGACATTTATGAAAGACGGTTGCATCAATTAAAAAATAGTTCAGATTCAGATTTATTGTTACGGTCCTCGACCAGCACACACAGATATACATAAAAACAATCCAAAATACAATCTAAAAGATATACTAGAAATATAAACTTTAACCATTATATGAAATTATTAGATAAAAGGATATCACTACTTTAGAGGATGGGCTACCACTAATAGTGGCACTGATTCTTCTTTAGCTCTATCCTGAAGTTATATGGATACTGCTAATTAAAACGGACCAAATTTTTATGGCTCTAGAGCAGAATTTAGCTACCTTAGCTGTCACATTAGAGTTAACATCTGAAAGAAGCCATTCTATATAAAAACTGTCCGAAGGGCCTGGAAGATCGGCCAGCGTTGTGTGGATGAGACCGCCTCGCACGTCCTTGTAGAAACAGCATCGCAGGAGCACGTGGTCAATAGTCTCCACCTCTCCGGATCCGCATGGGCAACGTCTCTCGCCCAATGGGACCCGATTGAACTTCCCTTGCAAAACAGCTGATGGCATAATGCAGTTTCGGGCTAGGATGGATGCTCTTCTATGCGAGGGTGTTTCGAGATGGAATAGATATCTAGCTGGGAGGGACAGGTATCTCCCTTCCTCCTGGATAAGAAAGCCTGTGCACTCCTAGTGCCATAATGTCCTGCTGTCTTCTGCTTTTTGAATAATTATTTCGGAGGCCATGCCTCTCTGGGCACTCTGAAGCATGTGTAGAGTGCTTTGCAGCCACAACCGCCAGCCCCCTGCCTCCTAGCCTCCAGATGCAGGCCTCCTTCCAGGGCCCTTCCGGGAGGTGTGACCCCTCTTGCTGTGTCTCGTTTGGGAACCCTGCCAGCCCCCTGACTCTGCCCTTCTGTCCCCCCAGTCTAACCCCTCCACGGAGGAGGGCAGCCAGCGTACGGAGAGCCGCGCTGCCTACAGGAACCAAGTGCTCAAGGCGCTGGTGCAGCGCTACATCGACACGGCCCGGCGGGAATTTGAGGAGAGCCGCAGGAAAGGTAAGCCCAGTCTGCTCTGCAGGTGCTAACAGCGGGTGGGGAACTCCAAGCCCACCCAGACTCTCAAGTTCCCTTCTTAGGGCCTCACACTGAGCCCACACCATTGGCCTGTCTTGCTTGCCACTGTCTATGCTGACTGGCAGTGGTTTTCCAGGGTTTCAGACGGGGCCAATGCCAGCCTTACCTGGATGCTGGCATTGAACCTGGGAACGTCTGTATGCAAAGCAGATGCTCCATTGCTGAGCTGTGGCCCTTTCCCCATGGTTTCTGAGCCATATTTAGACGGGGCAAGCTTTCAAATAATGCAGGATTCCTTTAAACAGAGGTCTGGCCTCCACTGCAAATACAAAATATATTTGTGGAGAGATGGCCCCAGTCTAGAGGAGGGGAAGTGCTAGGGTTGCTAAGCAACAAGAGGCTAAGCTAACCCCAGAATTTCCAAGGGGCCTTGGCAGAATCCCACCCCCACGAGGGCTTCCTCTTTTGTGTCCTTTTGCCCGCAGATATCCCCCCCGTTTACTTTATTTTATTTAAAATGTTCAGATTTTACAATGTTCTTTTAAAAGAAAAGTTTTATTAGATTTACAGTTTTATATTCCACACATTTATCATGTATAAAATAGTAATAATTAAAGAATTCAAATACCCCCATGACTTCCCTCAACTTCCCCTTCCAGTTCTTTAAATATTTGCTACTTCTGCTTAATTTATTTTTCCTTATTTTGTTAATCTTTTAATTAAATGCTCTTCTGTCCTTCTCTTTTATACCACATTTTCTTGCCAGTTATGTTTTACACTTAATTAGTTTACAAACTGCTATTTCTTAATCTTTCCATTTGTTTCCATAGTTGTAAGTGTTTACTCAAATCCCGCTAATGGGCCCATTTCTTTACAGCGTTTCTGTAGGTACAGCATAAACGGTTCCCAATCTTTTTAAAAAGTCTCTCTATTGTCAATGTCCGCAGATCTGGGGAACCGCCTGACGGAGCTGAACAAGTCCGTGGTGCGCCTCCACTCGGAGATGAAACATCTGCGCCACACCGTGGCCACCAACGGCACAGCGGCCAACCCCTTAGACGGGGCCAGCATCCTGCACAAGTACATCATGAAAGTGCGCAGCAGCTTCCAGGGCTACGACAACGATGCAGGCAGCTCCGGGCAAGGGTCCCCTGTGGAAGCTGTTGTGCACCAGGATGGAGCCATTGCTGAAGAGGATGCAACACCGTTGCCTCAGGAACTCTCTGAGGGGCAACAGGCGGAAGCTGAGGAAGGGCCGCCCCAGGCAGAAGCTGAGGAGAGACAGCCTGGGGTGGAGGCTGCGGAGAAGCCACTGGAGGTGGAAGCTGAGGAGAGGCCGTTGGAGGTGGAGCTGAGGGTGCCAGAGGTGGTAATAGACCTGGCACCAGAAGAGAACCCTATAGAAGAGCCAGAGACCTGATCTGCCTTTCCTCCAAAGAAGAGCGATCTGTTTCATTCTCAGCCGGGAATGTAGCGTTCAGGGTGGCGTTTCCTTAGCAGCCTAGGGGGAAGTCATGCTTGTAGACCAGGGGTCAGCAACTTTTTCCAGCCGTGGGCCAGTCCACCGTCCCTCAGACCATGTGGGGGGCCGGACTATATTTTTGGGGGAAATATGAACGAATTCCTATGCCCCATGAATAACCCAGAGATGCATTTGAAATAAAAGGACACATTCTACTCATGTAAAAACACCAGGCAGGCCCCACAAATAAGCCAGAGATGCATTTTAAATAAAAGGACACATTCTACTCATGTAAAAACACCAGGCAGGCCCCACAAATAACCCAGAGATGCATTTTAAATAAAAGGACACATTCTACCCATGTAAAAACACGCTGATTCCTGGACCGTCGCGGGCCAGATTGAGAAGGCCAATGGGCCGCATCCGGCCCACGGGCCTTAGGTTGCCTACCCCTGTTGTAGAGTCTGCCCTGTTTCTGACATATATAAGGTGCACAAACACAGGACACCACAGTGTCCTTTCTTAAGCCAACATCCTTTGCCAAGCCAGAGATAATGTGTAATTCATCCAGCTGCCACAAGGGCTCTTTATTGAGAGGAATGGGAAGGCAGTGTAGAGTTACTTAATAAAGGCAAATGATTCTTAGAGCCGGGCTCCTGCTATTGGCAGTTTACCAAGCCTTCAGCCCATACGGATTTCTGTTGTGCTCTCGGGGTGGAGCTTGGGTGGCAGAGCAGGTGGCAGCTGCAATAAACAGTTTGACTTTGCCACTCCACAAGCTGGCAGCCGGAGAATGGAAGAGTGCTCCTAGTTCCCCAAACAGTCACCAATTTTTTTGGGGGGGCGAGAACAGTCACCCCCCAAACTGCTCTACAATAACTTCAAGTTTGTGCACAGATTATGCAGTGCGTGCCTCCAGCTTTCTTACATTAAATTTATTAATCAAGTAAATGGATGTTATTAACTAAACTTAATAAATATTTCATGGGTAATGAGTACTCCTGTGGTCTGGTGTTTTGTTTAGCTAATATCTTATTATTATTATTATTATTATTAACGTAAACTCAAATAGTGAATGTGTTGGGAAAGTTGGGCCGTGCTACACGGCACAGATATTTTTATAGCACTGAGTCAAAATGTTGTTGTTGTTCAGTCGCTCAGTCGTGTCTGACTCTTTGTGACCCCCTGGACCAGAGCACGCCAGGCAGGCCTATCCTTCACTGTCTCTCGCAGTTTGGCCAGACTCATGTTAGTAGCTTCAAGAACACTGTCCAACCATCTCGTCCTCTGTCGTCCCCTTCTCCTTGTGCCCTCCATCTTTCCCAACATCAGGGTCTTTTCCAGGGAGTCTTCTCTTCTCATGAGGTGGCCAAAGTATTGGAGCCTCAACTTCAGGATCTGTCCTTCTAGTGAGCACTCAGGGCTGATTTCTTTAAGAATGGAGAGGTTTGATCTTCTTGCAGTCCATGGGACTCTCAAGAGTCTCCTCCAGCACCATAATTCAAAAGCATCAATTCTTCGGCGATCAGTCAAAATGGGGAGCTCCATTTCCTGAATGGTGATGCCACCCCTCCAGGAAGATTTCCCGGGTCACATAAACATGGGCAGGATCACTGTTCCTTTAGAGGAGATACAAATGCCCTTACTGATTAATCCCCAGGCGAATGAAGCAAAAGCAATAGTAAAACAAGCCCCGCAAGAGGAATAATAACTTTGGACTCATCCCCTGCTGTGTACTGAGCTTGGATCCTAGAAAAATAGGCAGGTGGGATCCCAGAATGCAACAACCTGATCAGTGGCTGTGGTTTAGACCACAGCGCCACCTGCGTCCTATGTTCTTACAAAACATAATTTAAAACATCAATAAATTCTGATTGGTTTAAAGAAACATCCATACGGTGAAGGCCTGTACAGTTTTCAGAAGGCGTCTGAAGAAAGACAGGGATGTTTCTTGCTGAAGATCTATTGGCAGGGAGTTCCGCAGGACACAGCCTGCCATGTTAAAGGTTTGGTCACTAGTGGAGGCCAACTGAACCTCAGGGCTGCATGGGGAACCACCAGAAGCCCCCCATCAGAGGATCTCTGTGATCAAGGATCTGCTGAGCTCTCTAGTTTGCCTGTCAGCCTCTAGCACTTGTGTAATTAGAGGATTGGCAGCCCAGGACCTCCAGACACACTGCCCAGGTTTGTGCCCCAGAGGGGTCATTTGGGTGCTGTTAATGCAGCAAAAATGAGTTATAAGCTCAACCTTATGAGTGCTGCAGGTTGCCATTGTTGGTGGGAGAGATCATCCTGTCTCACTGGTCAGACAGGGCAGCTCCCAGTCAATCCACAGCAGTGACCAGAGGAGGAATGACCTCTGGGGGGAGTGCAGAGAGGAGAACCCCCCTGCTGCTTCTGCAGCAGCACAATCAGATACCTCCATCTGCCCCAGCTGCAACAAAACATCTCTCTCCCATATCGGTTTCTACAGCCACAGCAGGCGCTGCGACTCTCCAGCAATTTGGCTTCACCTGCAAGGCGCACTCCTCCATTGTCTCCAGAGACAGACGGATGCCAACCAGCTGGTTGATCCAGGACTTTCTCTCAATATGTTGACCCAGAAGGAGTCCCTGCCCTGTAGCGGGAGTGGCTGGCGCTGCAGTCTAAACCACCGAGCCTCTTGGGCTTGCCAATCAGAAGGCCGGCGGTTTGAATCCCCGCGATGGAGTGAGCTCCCGCTGCTCTGTCCCAGCTCCTGCCAACCTAGCAGTTCGAAAGCACACCAGCGTAAGTAGATAAATAGGTACCACTGCAGCGGGAAGGCAAATGGCGTTTCCATGTGCTCTGGTTTCCGTCATGGTGTTTCATTGCACCAGAAGCGGTTTAGTCATGCTGGCCACATGACCCAGAAATCTGTCTGTGGACAAATGGCGGTGAGATGAGCGCCGCAACCCCATAGTTGCCTTTGACTGGACTTAACCATCCAGGGGTCCTTTTACCCTGCCCTGTATTCAAGAGGGATGCCTGACTATATTATTTACCCTTGGTATTCAACTCTGTTTTACTCAGGGTAAAGGTAAAGGGACCCCTGACCATTAGGTCCAGTCGTGTCCGACTCTGGGGTTGCGGTGCTCATCTCGCTTTATTGGCCGAGAGCCGGCGTACAGCTTCTGGGTCATGTGGCCAGCATGACAAAGCCGCTTCTGGCGAACCAGAGCAGCACACGGAAACGCCGTTTACCTTCCCGCCGGAGCGGTTCCTATTTATCTACTTGCACTTTGATGTGCTTTCGAACTGCTAGGTTGGCAGGAGCTGGGACCGAGCAACGGGAGCTCACCCCGTCACAGGGATTCGAACTGCCAACCTTCTGATCAGCAAGCCCTAGGCTCAGTGGTTTAACTCACAGCGCCACCTGGGTCCCATCCTCCCCTTGTTTTGTTTATGGGCGACAAATGAAGCGGCATTTTAAATTTTAAATTGGCTTTTTAACCTGTATTTTAATTAATGGTTTTTCTTTTTATACTTTATTGTAATTTTTACTGATGTTAGCCGCCCTGACCCCGGTTTCGGCTGGGGAGGGCGGGGTATAAATAAATTTATTATTTATTATTATTATTTATTATTTACTCAGGGTAGACCCACCAAAATGAATGAAGTTAAGGTCCATTCATTTGCTCTGAGTAAAACTCTGTTGGTTCTGCCAGGGATCCTTGAGCTGAGATTCCTGCATTGCCAGGGGCTGGACTAGATGACCCTCAGTGTCCCCCGCTCATGCTACAGTTCTATGAATACCACCCAATGCATTCAACACGAGCCAAATTGTTGGAGGGCTCTTGATTATTAATAGCCCAAGGGTGAGTAGCGCTGGCGGGGATTTCCAGTGGGATCTATAAAAAGCCCCTTTGCCACCTGTCATGACCAGAGAACGGCGTCCCACAGCTGAGAGAAGCCACCCGGGCGCGAGAAGCGGCTGCAGAGACAGGGCCACAGATAAGTCCGACCATATTATTTTCCGATGGTGAGAGAGAGAGAAGTCAAGGGATTGCTGCTTCTTTGAACCCAGCGTAAGAACTTTTACTTGCTCTTTGAAGCTGAGCTTCCGGCCTTGCACGGGGTTGGGCTAGATGCCCTTGGGGTTCCTTCCAACTCTACAATTCTATGATTCATCCCTGCCCTGAACTCCTTAAAACTGGGTGGGTGACGCTGCAGGTTATTTCAGATGGAGCTGTTTACCGAGCCTTCATCCTGATACGTCTGCCCAATGCTCACATGGAAGTTAGATTATATTCAGATTTATTCTTTATTATTATATCCAGATTTATTATATAGCCTCCCTGTTTTTGAATAGTTTTTGAATCGGGAAGGGTGTGGTATAAATAAAAATTTACTATTATTATTATTCCAGTTACAGGTAGGTAGCCATGTTGGTCTGTCATAGTCAAAACAAAATAAAAAATAAAAAAAAATTCCTTCCAGTAGCACCTTAGAGACCAACTAAGTTTGTTCTTGGTATGAGCTTTCGTGTGCATGCACACTTCTTCAGATACACTGAAACAGAAGTCACCAGACCCTTATATATAGTGAGAGGGTGGGAGGGGTATTACTCAGAAGG
This sequence comes from Darevskia mixta, assembly GCA_034641385.1. NCBI lineage: Eukaryota > Metazoa > Chordata > Lepidosauria > Squamata > Lacertidae > Darevskia > Darevskia mixta. The sequence goes on from JAWWNH010000205.1 coordinate 2,094,244, forward strand.
GTGGTGGGAATGGGTGATAGGCTGATAGCTGTGGTAAACCTGTTGATGACGGTTAATGACTGCAATTAGTCTTACAGGAAAAAGCAAGGGGTGAGAAGGTTAAAAATAGCTTTGTCATGTATAATGAGATAAGAATCCAATGTCTTTGTTCAGACCAGGTCTCTCCATGGTTTTAAGCTTGGTAATGAGTTGCAATTCAGCAACTTCTCTTTCCAGTCTATTTCTGAAATTCCTTAGCAATAAGACAGCTACTTTGAGATCTTGTATAGAGTGTCCTGGGAGATTGAAGTGCTCTCCTACTGGTTTCTCTGTCTTGTGATTCCTGATGTCAGATTTATGTCCATTTATCCTTTGGCGTAGGGTTTGGCCTGTTTGTCCAATATAGAGAGCTGAAGGGCACTGTTGACATTTGATGGCATACACAATGTTAGACTATGAGCAATTAAATAGTCCTGAGATGGTATGTTTGATGTTGTTGGGGCCAGTAATGGTGTTGTCCGGGTGTATGTGGCAGCAAAGTTGGCATCTGGGTTTATTGCAGGCTCTGGTGCCAGTGTCTGTGTTTAGTCTGGTTGTAGTATTATTGTGGGTGAGGAGTTGTTTAAGATTGGGTGGCTGTCTGTAGGCGATGAAAGGTCTTCCTCCCAGAGCTTGAGAAAGAGAACTGGTACTGGAAGGAATTTTTTTATTTTTTATTTTGGTTTTATTATTATTATTATTATTTATTTCTTACAGAGCATTTGTTCTGATTTCTTTGCAAGGCAGTTATTACGACAGTGAGCATCCGTTCTGCATTCAACTTGGGTTGCTTGCAGAATGTCTACCTGCCTTCCGGTGTGTCATTTGTTCATCTCAGTACATTTCCCCCATTGCTTTCCAAATCGCAAAAAAGAAGAAGTGGATTTGTTGTTTTTCTGGTATGCGCTTGAATCCCTCCTGCAGAATACTGAGCCCAGAGGCACCTCATTCGGGAGCTGCAATTCTCTGCTTCTGAATTGTTTCCATGCACACTTCTATTTGCATGTGCTTATTACAGAACTAGTAGACTGTAAGCCCGTTAAATTAACGGGCGCTAGAACATCATGGAAAGCGGGGACGGTGAGAACTTGCTGAAGAGCTCGATGTACTTGGGCGCCCCGGCCAGCGCCGAATGGCCCTTCAGCAGGCAGCGCAGGAGGTGCATCGCGGCGGCGGCGGCACTGGCACCAGCCAGGCCCCGGCAGGCCAACTCAGCCGCCACTTGTAACGGCCACTGCCGCTTAGACGTAAGTCCACGCGAGCGAGCACCCACCGCTTCAACAGCCCGGCCGCCCGAAGTCTCTGCGCTCCAATCCCTGTGCCCGTGGGGCACATGCGCAGTTTCGCCCAGCCGCCCGAAGTCTCTGCGCTCCAATCCCTGTGTCCGTGGGGCACATGCGCAGTAGGACACAGGGACGGACACAGGGACTGGACGCAGAGACACTTGTACTTTATTATATGTGATAGAAATTCTAACCAATGGCCCTGCTCTTCGATGGCATTGTGGGGGGGGCAAAATCTCTGAAGCCTTTCCTAAAGGTAAAGGTAAAGGGGCCCCTGACCATCAGGTCCAGTTGTGTCCGACTCTGGGGTTGCGCGCTCATCTCGCTCTATAGGCCGAGGGAGCCGGCGTTTGTCCGCAGACAGCTTCCGGGTCATGTGGCCAGCATGACAAAGCTGCTTCTGGTGAACCAGAGCAGCGCACGGAAACGCCGTTTACCTTCCCGCCGGAGCGGTACCTATTTATCTACTTGCACTTTGGCGTGCTTTCGAACTGCTAGATGGGCAGGAGCTGGGACCGAGCAACGGGAGCTCACCCCGTCGCAGGGATTCGAACCGCCAACCTTCTGATCAGCAAGCCCTAGGCTCTGTGGTTTAACCCACAGCGCCACCTGGGTCCCTGAAGCCTTTCCTACCTAACTGCTTATACTGGGAGCAGAGTCAGCAGCCTAGAATCACAGAGCTGCAGAAGGGATATCGAGGGTCATCTAGTCCAACCCCCTGCAAGGCAGGAATCTCAGCTCAAGAATCCTTGACACATGGCAATCCTTAAAAAACCACTTTTTTGGAGTCTGTTCCGAAAATGAACAGCACTTGGGATTCAACCACACTTCTGTGCTTTCTTAGGCACGGATCTGTGAGGTTTCACTTTTGAGCTGCCACTTTCCCTGGGAAAATCTGCTGTTTACCACTGAATCGGAACAAATGTCAAACTGCAGAAAACCCAACTGATCTTTGTTATGATTCAGAAGGAAACAGGAGGTTTTCCTGGGGAAAGCAGCAAGGCAAAAGGAGACCCAGGCCTAGGAAGCAGGGGACGAGCAGAAATGGGGATGACATCTGAGAAAGTTATTCCTAGGGCTCAGTCGGAATCTCATTTCTTTGCCATTTGAATCGAGCGGCTCGGTTCCTACCCTCTGGAGCAGCAGAAACCAAGTTTGCTCCACGAAACAATCTGCCTGTTGCTGTTCCTCTCCTCCCTTGGCAATTGTGCTATATAAAGGACTGAAAATATTGGCTGCAATACCTCGACAACCAAAGTTAACAAAACATACTTTGAGGCTCGTAATTTGGGGTTGTCGTCGTCATCCCCCCTCCCCTCCGCCGCAGCCTTTGTGGTTTGGGAGGAAGGCAAAGTTTGCTTTTGTTTTGATGCAAATCAAAAGCTTGAAGCTTACCTTGAATTCACCAGATCTGTGAACCCCCAGGTCTGTTTTCAAGTGTCAAGACACGGCTGTGATATATCCAGGCTGGAGAGAAAAACTGGCTTCTTTTGTTTTGTTTTCAAAGGAGAGGGCAGTGAAGATGGCTCCTTTCTCTGTGATCCTGCTGCTTCACCTGGTGGGAGTATTCCCAGGAGACCTTCAGGTATGAAAAGGGTGCAAGCAGTGGGAATTAAAAATCAAGACACAAACACACACTTACACCCATCAGCCTCCTCAAGCCATCTCCTCGCATATTCCTTACTGTGGTTATTAGTATTGCACCTCTGGAAGCAATAGGATGAACAAAAACCTTCTCTTCTTGGAAACAAAAATGGTCCAGACCAAAAATATGGCTTCAAAGCTTTACTCACAGAACTTTCTTCAAAGCAGACTTAAAACAATAGTGATACATCCAAATAGTTGCATAAAATCATGTGCTTTTCAAGCCCAGGTTCAGCTCCTTAGAAATGTCAAATTACTCCAAACAGAACTGGAATCAAAGCTCTTTCACTCCACACAGACTCCATCCCAACCTGAGGCTGTTCCCTCCTAGAGAGAATCATCATTAGTACACCCCCTTTTTTTGGTGGTTTGAGAACAAAGACCACTCCCTCAAAATGGAGATTTGCAACTGAATATCTTACTCGTGTGATCTAAAGTTAGACATCACTTGAGATAGTAGCAGGGATGATCCATATGTGGTGGCATTGTGAAAAAATACAAAAAAAATGGATTCAAATTATGGAAGAAATTTAAAAAAAATAAAATATAATATAAAGAAAAAGCCGGAACTTTTCTTATTGGGTATAATGGATGGAGAAATTTGTAACCAAGATGAGAAGTTATTTTTATATGCTTCTGCGGCAGCAAGAATTCTGATCACATCATATTGGAAGAAAAAGGAAACAGCAGATATTAAAGAATGGCAGGGGAAATTATTTAGCTTTTTAGATCTAGCTAGACTAACAGACGCAATCAGAGGCCGCAGTAACCAAAAATTTAAATCAGGCTGGGATAAATTTGGAGAATATTTAAAGAAACAATGCCCCACTATGAGGATTTGGATACATATTCAGTGTTGGGAACACTAATAATTGGAACAAATAAAGGGAAATAAAAGGGAATTTAAAATTAGGGAAAGTAAAGTAGCAACAAAAGATCGATAAATAGCCTGAGAATGAGACAAGCAGAAGACAAAAGGGGGGGGGGGAAGGGAAGATTGAATGGGGAGAATGTAGCGAAATATGTTAAATAAAGGAATAGAAAAGGTATTTGAAGAAAAGAAGAACGAATGGGGGGAAAGGGAGATATAAAGTGCAAGAAAACTGTATATGAAGATATTAACTTATGTTCTCCTTCAGTTAAAGAATTTTTGGATTCAATGTTGTAGGTATGCATGATGTCATGATTGAATGTTGTTTTGGGTGGTTTTTTTGTTTGTTTGTTTTGTGTGTGATAAGATAAGATAAGATAATTTATTGTCATTGCACAAGTACAAGCACAACGCTATACAAGTGCAACAAGTTATGGTATAAGAGATAGTAGCAGGGAGACATTCTCAGCTGATTATCAACCTCTTAGGTACCCGAGATACCTTTCTTAGCTTCAATGGAGTTTCCCATGTTCCCTTTAGCAATACACACACAGAGCTATTTTCCATTTCAATGTACAATTAAACAATTAACGTTCCTTTCTGCTCCAGGTCCTCTGTTTCCCCATCCAAAGGAGAGACCTCTTCCCCATCAAAGTGTCCCCACTCGACATGGCCTTGACCTCTTTCGATGACCAGTACAAGGGATGTGCGGAGCAGATGGAGGCTGAGCTGGCCGAGCTGAACCGCACGGAGTTCGCCCAGAACAGAGTCTACGCCGAGGCCTGGGAAGAGGCCTCCTCCCAGTGGGAGGGGAGGAAAACCCCTTTGCCCGCGGGGCTCAAGCCTGAGTACGTCATCGCCATCATGGCCTACACCATCCAAGGGCGCCTCCACAGGGACTTCAATGCAGCCGTGAGGGAAGCCGGGCGCACGAGAGACTCTTACCTCAACAACTTCAACTTCAAGACCCTTCACTTCCTCCTGACCAAGGCCCTCCACGCCTTGGGGACCACCTCTCGCCCCAGGTGCCAAAAGGTGTACCGCGGGGTGCGAAACATCCGCTTCGTCTCCGAGCGCCTCAAGGCGGTCCGCTTTGGGCACTTCACGTCTTCATCGGTGAAGAACGAGAGCGCCCTGCAGTTTGGCACGGACACCTTCTTCACCATCGAGACCTGCTACGGGGTCAACATCAAGAACTTCTCCTTCTTCCCTGGCGAGGAAGAGGTCCTCATCCCCCCGTTTGAGAAGTTCAAGGTGGCCAACTTCACCAAAGCCAAGGAGACGACTTACATCCAGCTCCTCTCCCTCGAAGACTCCAGCGTCCACAACTGTGTCTTTGTGAAAGGTAACAGTCCTGTTGCTGGGGAGCAACAGTTAAAAAAATAATAACCCCCTATATCAGTGATGGCGAACCTATGACACGCGTGTCAGCACTGACACGCACAACCATTTTTGGTAACACGCGCAGGGGCGTCCTAGCCATGGCGCCACCTTCTGGAGGGCACCAGGAAGAGGCGGAGGCCACTGTTGAAGCCTCCGCCGGCCGCTTTAAGCGAGAGCAAGCAAGGCGTGCAAAGGGAGACCACGCGCTTCCCATTTAAGAGCAGAACCTCCGGTCCCGCCCCTCACCTGGCAAAATGTATCATATCTGGTGGGCAGGGACGGGCTGGCGCAGCATGGGCCAATGGGAGCGCAGGGTTTTCCACGGGAGATCCAAATTTCGTGGCACGTAGTTTGGCGCTTAAAAAAAAAAGCGAGAGGAGGAGGAACGGAAAGAGAAAGGGCTGGGCAGCCATCGGGTGCGCTCTTGGCCCAATCTAGATCTGTCCTTGCCCCTGGCGGGTCCTCCTCTGCTGGCCCCCCCTGATCCTGTGGGCGGCTGCCCACTTGCTGCTCCTGGACTGCGCAGGTAAGGACTGTGCTCTGGGGCGGGGGGTGGGGAAATCATTTGCACTAAGGCCTTTTTTGCGGGGGGGGGGCACACACACGACTCTTTCTGCATTGCATTTCATGGGCATTCAAAGGGGCAATAGGGAAGTTTCTTGTCCGAAGTGGAACCGGATCCCTTTCCAAACATCTGTTTCCCAGACTTGTTGCTTGTTTTGTATGCCGTCCGCGGCAGGGGCCGCTTCACTCCTTGGCTCATAGCTCAAGCAAAAAAGGGAACAAAGCTTGAAGGTTTTTTTCTCTCGTAGTGACACACCACCCGAGTTAGGCTCAGTTTTTTGGCGAATTTTGACACACCAAGCTCAAAAGGTTGCCCATCACTGCCCTATATAGCGTGGGATGTAAGAATCAGGTGCAGTCAAACACAACATTTGCTAGAGTAGACATGAAGGTTGTCTCAGTCCTCCATCCGGAACTTCCTGCCTTCCTGGACTGAGACAAACTTCCTGTATGTAACTTGAGATGGGTGCGGCCTCTCCTGGTTAGAGAAGAAGAACCACAGGCCAGGCCTCCATTTTGCCTCTTCTGTCTTCTCTCTCACACCATGCCATCTTAACAACAGTATTACTAAGATGCACTCTTCGCTTCAGGCTAAGATAAGCAAAAGGGCTTTTCTCCCATAAGGGGATAGTCTTGTCATGTTTACTGTTTAGTAACTTTTAAGTCTGCCTCTGGGATCCTTTGTGTGAACAGATGATTTCTTGTGAGTAAACGTTTTATACTTTACTGAAGTCTGTGTAGTGTCTTATTTTGAGAGGGATTAAAAAGGGGAAGACACCAGGACAATATTTCTAGAGACTCTAGCGAGTCTGTGCAAGCTATCTGCTGCGTGTGTGTTTAAAAGGGGAATGTTAACTCTGCAGATATTATAGAACTTGTAAACACAAGTTGGGATAGGATATCTTAGACAATATATCCTCCCCTACATCCCTAAACATTCCCACATATAGCACCCAAGTGACGCAGGGGGTGCTGTGGGTTAAACCACAGAGCCTAGGGCTTGCCGATCAGAAGGTCGGTGGTTCGAATCTCCGCGACGGGGTGAGCTCCCGTTGCTTGGTCCCTGCTCCTGCCAACCTAGCAGTTCGAAAGCACGTCAAGTGCAAGTAGATAAATAGGTACCGCTGAAGCGGGAAGGTAAACGGCGTTTCCGTGCGCTGCTCTTGTTCGCCAGAAGCGGCTTAGTCATGCCGGCCACATGACCTGGAAGCTGTACGCCGGCTCCCTCGGCCAATAAAGCGAGATGAGCGTCGCAACCCCAGAGTCGTCCGCGACTGGACCTAATGGTCAGGGGACCCTTTACCCTTTACCTTTATATAGCACCCATAGATGTGCAAGGTCAGCACATTCTCCTTTCTATGTAATCCAATCAGTGCAGGTGGCTCAAGAAAGCCAGCCAAGCTGCATATGGAACAAAAGGAAAAAGGAAACCTCCAGGTCATTCAGCAAGCTAATTGAAAGGGAGTGGGGATTTTGGATAGCAGATATCACAGTCCTTGGGTGCCTGGATGTGTACAAACCTATTCAGATGATCCAGTCAAAATTTGGGGGAAGACCACAACTGAACTCTACAACATGCCAACCCTGATGAAATCACGGAGGGGGGGGCATTTTGTCCTTAGCCATCCAATGCCTTGGTAACCCCTCCCTCAGAGAGGCACTAAATGTGTTATTATCTGCAATGTAGAGATTCCCCAGGCTCTGTGAGGAGGGGAAATATTCTGTGTCCCAGTCTAAATTTCTTGAGCTGCCCAGTAATGACACCCATGATGCTTTGTAATGCCAGTGTTTCCAGAAAGCAGGTAACTGTCTGTGTTTGAGGAACACTAGACCAGTGATTCCCACATTAAAAAAAACTTTTAATGATTAACAGACTATTGTATTTTAATATTTTGTTGGAAGCCACCTAGAGTGGCTGGGGAAACCCAGCCAGATGGGTGGGGTATAAATAATAAATTATTATTATTATTATTATTATTATTATTATTATTATTATTATTATCCCAAATATTACCTTGCTGGGCTCTTAGAGGGAAGGAGGTGGCTGGGGTGTGTGCTAGAGGTGTAAATAAACTATCAGACTTTGACAAGCTGGTATCCCTGGATCCAGCTTGTGCATTTTGTTGACTTAATCAAACTAAATAATGTTAAATGGATTTTGCAAAGCCGTGCAATTAATTGTTGCTGTTTTGCATTTTATTGTGTTGCTATCCTCCTTAGTGGGTTGTGTGAACCTCTGTTCTGAATAATAAAGGCGGACTCTCCTTCCTTGGAGGTTGTTAAGCAGAGGTGGGATGCCCCTCTGCTGGGGGATCTTTAGTCGAGTTTCCTGCATTGCAGGGGGGGCTGGACTAGATGACCCTGAGGAGTCCCTTTCAACTCTGCAATGCTATGATTCTATGAATGACTTGCTTATAACTATATTTGCTTTGCTCTTTGCAGAGAAAAAGTGCAAGCCCCCGAGGTGCCGGACCAACTCAGGTGAGGGAGTTGCTGTTAATTCTCCCCCCACCCCCACCCCAGAAGCTCATAATATATTTAAAGTATGCCAAAGTCCCCTCCTTTTTTTGTTTGTATTGACAGGTGCAAGTCAGAGCCATCTCTCTGCTAGTGTCCAAATGTCCTTCTTTCTCTGGGGTTCCCTCCTCCTCGCTGGCACCCTGGGACCCCCAGGCCTCCTCGGATCTCCATGATCAAACCTCTGCCTCTCCGCCGCCCTTCGCATAGTCCGCTCCTGGGGAAGCAAAGCAGGAGCAAATCGAGTGCGGCTGAGAGCGAACGTTAGTCTTTGCTTGAGTTAAGAGCTAAGAGGGTCGACGGCTGCAAATAAGCCATTTTCTAAACCCAGAGTGTGTTGCTGGCAAGAGCTCCACCCCATTATCCCTTTGCTATTGCAGTAGCAATTTAAATGGCGTCAACAGACCCTCCAATCGTCCCTATTTTCCAGGAACAGTCTTGGATCTACAGCAGACGTCCCAGTTTATGATTTGATCCCGGAATGTCCCACTTTCCCTTAGGATGTCCCTATTCTCACCGGAGAAATGTTGGAGGATATGGAGTCATGCGACCCCCGAGCCAAGGAGATAAGTAACTAGACAACCTTTGGAAGACAGCCCTGTCTAGGGAAGATTTTCAATGCTTAATGTTTTATTGTGTTTTTTATATATGTTTAGGAGCTGGGGTATAAATGTTATTATTATTATTATTATTATTATTATTATTATTATTATGGAACAGGACACCCCTATTTTCATTGGAGAAATGTTGGAGGGTCTGCATTAGACTGGTAACCAGGGGAACCTGTGCTCTGCGCTGCATTCATTGGACTCCACCTCCCATTGGGCCATGCTCACCAGGTTAGCCAAGAAGGGTTGGACTAGAGGACCTCAGGGGGCCCCTTCCAACTCTACGATTCTATGATTCGAAGAGCCTGGCTGCTAGAGCAGAGCAAAGGAGGCCCACCTAGGCCACCTCCGTCAGTCCCACAGAATGACCAAGCAGATGAATCTCCTGGGAAGGCCCCTGGCAGGACCAGAGAGCAATTCCCCGCTTAACTCCTGTGTTTCATGACTCTGCATTTGGACAAAACCAGCCTCCGAAGAATCGGCTAGTGGGGTGCCAAGCAAGACAGCCCCACACAGTGTGTCTGATCTCAGAAAAGCCACCTGCAACCAGCAAGGCATCTATCTCAGTGTTCAGAAGGAGTCCTCCTTTTCCAGGAATGGCCATGGCTGGCCCAACCCTGCAGCTTCAGTTCAGAAGGTTATGGCCTCTCCTTCTTTGGGGGCTTTTAAGCAGAAGTTGGATGGCCACCTGCCAGGGAGCCCCCCCCCCCTTTTAAAGCTTTTTATTGATTTTCCAACACGACAAAAATCATACATTCCAAATAAAACACAAAAGAAACAACAGATTTCCAATATATACAAATATATACGAATCCTTTCCCCCCTTTTTTATTTATTTATTTACATAAAGAATAAATTCAGTTACAATTAGTCATATAAAGTGTCATATCACGGTTTCAACAAAAAATCAAACAAGTGTAAATAAATAAAAGACTTCTCGCTTACCCCCACTTGTCTATTTACATTATTTTCTTTCTTCTTACTCTCCTAATGAAAATAAGGGGGAGCTACAATCCAGTATTACTCCCTCCCCCCTCCCCCTCCCCTACACCCACATGAAAAACATAAAAAAGAAAAACACAACAAATACACATTAAATACATCGACTTCCCGTCTAACACAAAAGCTTAGTCAAGCACTAAAAATGAATGTCATCTTGGTTGTTATTTCTCTCGAACCTTTTTTTTCTAATACATTCTGTTATCTTTCTACTCCCCTACCACTTATATCCCTCTTATACCTCTTCATAGGTCATTCAAAAGCTGTCATGGTTATCATACCCTTACAATAGCTTTGAACATATATTTTATATTTACTCCATTTGTCTTCGAATTTTTGTTTGGTATTGCCCCTCATGCTGTTGGTAAGATAGGCCATCTCCGCAAATTCCTGCAATTTTTGCTGCCACTCTTTCACAGTTGGGGCTTCCTGATCTTTCCATTTTTTAGCAATCAAAATACGTGCAGGCGCCGTTGCATACAGAAAGATCTCCTTAAGCTTATTTGGTATATCCTTATCAGTAATGCTCAGGATATATACGAATCCTTAAAGAGGCTGTCAGGCTGCGAGGGGTCCTTTCCCCAGCTGGCCATTCAAAGAAAGACTCCGAGCCATTGAGCTATTAAGCTTTAATCTAGGCTAATTACTTTACAACGCAGAGTACATCGTAAACACATCCGTTAATCACTATCAGATTCCTGGAATGGCCCCTGGCGATTCTCCCGCCAGGAAGCCCACCTTGGAAAACGAAAGCATCCAGTCCGTCTCTTCTTCCCTTCCCCTCCTACGTTGCGATGGCTCTGCTTGGCTGGTCGAAGCCCTCCCACCGCCTTCCTTTCTCCCGAACTTCCCCCAGAGAAGGAGGAGGAAGAGGAGGAGGGGTCTGACTCCAAGATCGCAGGCTGTTCCCGGTACTCGCTCAAAGCCGGGCCGGAAGGGGGGGCAGCCCCCTGACAGAGGCTTATGTTGTTTAAGTCTTTTTCAAAGTGTTGGTGTTGACCTTTAAAGCCCTAGTTACAGGTAGGTAGCCGTGTTGGTCTGCCATAGTCAAAACAAAATAAAAAATAATAAAAATTCCTTCCAGTAGCACCTTAGGGACCAACTAAGTTTGTTCTTGGTATGAGCTTTCGTGTGCATGCACATTTCTTCAGATACACTGAAGAATTGTGCATGCACACGAAAGCTCATACCTTTAAAGCCCTAAACGGCTTTGGCCCAGTATACCGGAAGGAGCATCTCCACCCCCATCGTTTTGCCTGGACACTGAGGTCCAGCTCCGAGGGCCTTCTGGCGGTTCCTTCACTGAGAGAAGCAAACAGGGAACCAGGCAGAGGGCCTTCTCGGTAGTGGCACCCACCCTGTGGCATGTCCTCCCTTCAGATGTCAAAGAGATAAACAACCACCTGACATTCAGAAGACATCTGAAGGCAGCCCTGTTTAAGGAAGCTTTTAATATGTGATATTTTAATGTATTTTTTATTTTTGTTGGAAGCCGCCCAGAGTGGCTGGGGAGACCCAGCCAGATGGGCGGGGTACAAATAATAAATTTATTATTATTATTATTATTATTATTATTATTATTATTATTATTATTATTATTATTCCTGATTCACAAATTCTTAATTCCTCCATATGACTTCCAACCTCAGCATTGAGGGTTCACCCCCCCTTTTTTATTATCACTGCTTCAGTGATTTTATTATTCCTGCCTTGCAGGGGGGTGGACTAGATGAACCTCACGGTCCCCCTTCCAACTTTACGATTCCAGGGAAAGGCACTTTTCATCACAGCTGCCTCCCTAAAACAACCCCTAGCTCACCATGATCCCCCAAGGCACGGTCCCCTCTAGAACAGGGGGAGCTTCCAGTGGTGAACCTACATTTTTTGGGTCCTGAATCTTGAACTCTTAGGGGGGACCCATTTGCAACCAGCAACGACATCTGGGTAGCCACTGTTATCTTCTTCAGTGGGCTTGTTCCATCACAGGTCACTATATCTTTACAGCATCTGTGCCACAGACTCTCAAACTTTGGGATTGTTGAAATATATACAACAGAAAATTAATCCATTTGAGTCCTGCGACTTAAATGGGGTCTGCAAGACCCAACAATTTTAAGCAATGTGCCCTAAAGTCACTGCTGGGGTCCCTCCAGGGTTAGGAGCCCTGAAGCTGAACTTTCATTGGTTTCAGACTAGATCTGCTCCCGGGAGCGTCCACACCAGCTGAGCTTCTCACCACGAACATCTCCTTGAATGGATGAAGTTTTCTCCACCCTCATCCAGCTTGCATGTTTGGACACTGGAGGTCAGAGAATTTGTCTACCGGGCCCAGTGCTTCCTCTGCCTCTGACACTCCAGGGTTCCTCCCCCTCCCAACTCCTGCTTCTTGGATCCTTTTTCAATTGGAAGACACTAGGAATTGAACTCGGAACCTTCTGCCTGAAAAGCAGGTGCTCTGCTTGCAAGATCTGGTCCTTTCTGTTTTCCCCCCTTCACAGACGAGTGTTGTATACATTTTATGAAATAAAACTAAAAATTGAGATGAGTGTTATTGGCATCGTTACGGTTTTTCTTGGGGGGTGGGGGGTCCAGTGTACATGATACTCATGGACCCCTTGGCGTAGCGTCACTGTGGAGAAAACCTTCAGTGCCTTCATGGAGTCTAACTCCTTCTGCATTGCCTGATGCCACTTCTCGGCTTCTTGCTCAGGCAATGCCTGCACTTCCTCAAAGCTCTCTGGCTCACACTGAGCCATACAAGCCCACACACTAGTGGATGTGTACCTATCAGGTGGTTTCCCTTTTGTGGCCCGCTCGGACCGCCTCAACACTGGTACAGATTCCCCCTCTGATCTTGACATGCTTGGAGCTGGCTGTGTGTCTAGCTTCAGGAGACCCATTGCGCGATCTGCGCTTGCTCTGGGTTCCTGGGTCAGAATCTTGAGAAGACCTGCGCTTGCCCTCCCTCCCAGTCCACTGGAGACGTGGGAGCACTCTTAGGCTCTTGCTTTAGAGTTGCCCCTTTCTGCGCTGCACCCTGGCCATGGCCGGGAGCTTGGCATGAGCCACCAGCAGGGCCCGGCGCAATAGTGCCACCACCACCTGGGCCTGGTCCACCACCTGGACCACCACCAGCAGCAGGTGGTGCACCTCCCTGTCCTCCATCATCAGGGCCTTCCAGAATGTCTGAAAGAATGTCAGGGTTTCCATGGATGCGTTTCCACCCCTGCTGCTCACAGAACTCAGCACTACTGCTGACTACCACCCTTGCTTGATTGCCCCCTGGATAAGCAAACCTCCAGGCTTTTGAACCAGGTTCATACCCAACAAAGATCATTTTCTGGGACCTAGGACTACCTTTCTGGCATTTGCACTTGGGTATCAACACATAAGCCTTACAGCCAAACACACGGAAGAAATGGACCTTGGGTTTCTTACCGTGCAACAGAGCATAGGGCGTGTCCCCTACCACTGAATTGAATGTCCTGTTCTGACGAAACAAAGCACACTTCCAGGCTTCAGCCCAAAACTTTTGCGATAGGCCAGAATCGAACAGTATGGCTGACACCGCCTCCTGCAGTGTTCCATTTCGCCTCTCCGCAATCCCATTTTGCTGTGGCGAATGGGTGGCGCTCAACCTTTGTTTGATGCCCTTCTGACGGAAGGAATCCTGCAGTGCAGAACATGTAAATTCCATAGCTCTGTCGGATTGAAAACTGCGCACCCTAGTGGAGAATTCAAGCTCAACTGCTGTAACCCACTCTTTTATGGTGCTGGCCGCTTGCCCCTTGTGCTTGAGAGGCACCACCCAGGCAGATCTTGAAAAATCATCTGTCAAGGTCAGAATGAACCTAGAACCCCCCATACTCTCCATCGACATCGGTCCACAGAGATCCACATGGACCAGAGCAAAAGGCCTAGTGTAACCCTGTCAGACCTGGGGTATTGGCATGTGGTAACTTAAGCAGTATGTGGACCGAGAACTCCCAGAAGTGCAAGCTGGATTTCGAAGGGGCAGAGGAACCAGAGACCAAATTGCAAACATGCGCTGGATTATGGAGAAAGCTAGAGAGTTCCAGAAAAACATTTACTTCTGCTTCATTGACTACGCAAAAGCTTTTGACTGTGTCGACCACAGCAAACTATGGCAAGTTCTTAAAGAAATGGGAGTGCCTGATCACCTCATCCGTCTCCTGAGAAATCTCTATGTGGGACAAGAAGCTACAGTTAGAACTGGATATGGAATAACTGATTGGTTCAAAATTGGGAAAGGAGTACGACAAGGCTGTATATTGTCACCCTGCTTATTTAACTTATATGCAGAATTCATCATGCGAAAGGCTGGACTGGATGAATCCCAAACCGGAATTAAGATTGCCGGAAGAAATACCGTGTTTCTCCAAAAATAAGACACCGTCTTATATTTATTTTTCCTCAAAAAACCCCACCATGGCTTATTTTCAGGGGGTGTCTTATTTTTATTAAGTACTGTATGGTTGCTGGTTGCTGCTGGGGGAGAGAGACCCACAGTGATGAGTTACAGGTAGATAGCCGTGTTGGTCTGCCATAGTCAAAACAAAATAAAAAATAAAAAAATCCTTCCAGTAGCACCTTAGAGACCAACTAAGTTTTTCCTTGGTATGAGCTTTCGTGTGCATGCACAGAGGTTTTTCCTTGGTATGTGTGCATGCACAGAAGTTTTTTCTTGGTATGAGCTTTCGTGTGCATGCACAGAGGTTTTACCTTGGTATGTGTGCATGCACAGAAGTTTTTCCTTGGTATGAGCTTTCGTGTGCATGCACAGAGGTTTTTCCTTGGTATGTGTGCATGCACAGAAGTTTTTTCTTGGTATGAGCTTTCGTGTGCATGCACAGAGGTTTTTCCTTGGTATGTGTGCATGCACAGAAGTTTTTTCTTGGTATGAGCTTTCGTGTGCATGCACAGAGGTTTTTCCTTGGTATGTGTGCATGCACAGAGGTTTTTCCTTGGTATGAGCTTTCGTGTGCATGCACAGAGGTTTTTCCTTGGTATGTGTGCATGCACAGAAGTTTTTTCTTGGTATGAGCTTTCGTGTGCATGCACAGAGGTTTTTCCTTGGTATGTGTGCATGCACAGAGGTTTTTCCTTGGTATGAGCTTTCGTGTGCATGCACAGAGGTTTTTCCTTGGTATGTGTGCATGCACATAAGTTTTTCCTTGGTATGAGCTTTCGTGTGCATGCACAGAGGTTTTTCCTTGGTATGTGTGCATGCACAGAGGTTTTTCCTTGGTATGAGCTTTCGTGTGCATGCACAGAGGTTTTTCCTTGGTATGTGTGCATGCACAGAGGTTTTTCCTTGGTATGAGCTTTCGTGTGCATGCACAGAGGTTTTTCCTTGGTATGTGTGCATGCACAGAGGTTTTTCCTTGGTATGAGCTTTCGTGTGCATGCACACGAAAGCTCATACCAAGGAAAAATTTAGTTGGTCCCTAAGGTGCTACTGGAAGGAATTTTTTTATTTTTTATTTTGTTTTGACCACAATGATGAGTAAAACAGCAGACTTTTACTTTTGTGCATGCAATTACAGCTTGCATAAACCACACTTAAATATTACTTTTGCACCAAGCAAAATGCATAAGGCACTGAGCTGTGAAGTGTCTGCAGCTGGGGGGTGGAGAGTTGAAAGACAGAAGCTGGGAAATCGCAACTTGGATAACAATAGGAGGCACAAGAAAGTACCATTAAGCATTTGAAACAAAAGCAAGCAAGCAAACAAAAGACCTCCAGTATTAAATCCCTGGCTGGGGGGCAGCAAATACTGTAGTCCCTTACCGTAGGATTAGAGGATTTTCTAAATGGTTCTAAACAAAAGCAAGGAAGCAACTGATCGGGCTGAGCAGGAGCTGCAGCGCCCGGCTCTTTAAGTTTAAGCAAAGCCCCGATCGGGCTGAGAGAGAGAGAGAAAGAATCACCAGAGTGTCGTGCAGAATTACCTAATGCACCCCCCATCTCTTTCCAATTTCCTTCCGTTTCACCCCTCTGTGCAACTGGGGCGACGGAAGGGGAGCGACGTTCCCCTCGCCGGATGGGACAGGGGTGTGCTGGGGCTTTGCAAGCCCTCTTTCCAACACGCTCCCTGGCTGCTGCTGCTGCTGCTCCTCCCCCCTCCCCCCTGAAAGACCTCCTGCTTTCCCTGCTGGAAGAAGAGCTGCTGTGCGCTGCGCTCTTCAAAGCAAGCCCCGATCGGGCTGAGCAAGAGCCGCAGCGCGCGGCTGTTCAAAGCAAGCCCGATTGGGCTGAGCAGGAGTTGCGCGCTCCGGAAATGCGCCCACCTTACCACGTCTTACTTTCGGGGTACGGCTTATATTTTCTAACCTCTAGAAAACCCTGCTACGTCTTATTTTCTAGGTATGTCTTATTTTTGGAGAAACACGGTATAAACAACCTCAGATATGCTGATGATACAACCTTGATGGCAGAAAGTGAGGAGGAATTAAAGAACCTTTTAATGAGGGTGAAAGAGGAGAGCGCAAAATATGGTCTGAAGCTCAACATCAAAAAAACTAAGATCATGGCCACTGGTCCCATCACCTCCTGGCAAATAGAAGGGGAAGAAATGGAGGCAGTGAGAGATTTCACTTTCTTGGGTTCCATGATCACTGCAGATGGTGACAGCAGTCACGAAATTAGAAGACGCCTGCTTCTTGGGAGAAAAGCAATGACAAACCTAGACAGCATCTTAAAAAGCAAAGACATCACCTTGCCAACAAAGGTCCATATAGTTAAAGCTATGGTTTTCCCAGTAGTAATGTACGGAAGTGAGAGCTGGACCATAAAGAAGGCTGATCGCCGAAGAATTGATGCTTTTGAATTATGGTGCTGGAGAAGACTCTTGAGAGTCCCATGGACTGCAAGAAGATCAAACCTATCCATTCTTAAAGAAATCAACCCTGAGTGCTCATTAGAAGGACAGATCCTGAAGTTGAGGCTCCAGTACTTTGGCCACCTCATGAGAAGAGAAGACTCCCTAGAAAAGACCCTGATGTTGGGAAGGATTGAGGGCACAAGGAGAAGGGGACGGCAGAGGATGAGATGGTTGGACAGTGTTCTCGAAGCTACTAACATGAGTTTGGCCAAACTGCAAGAGGCAGTGAAGGATAGGCGTGCCTGACGTGCTCTGGTCCATGGGGTCACGAAGAGTGGGACACGACTGAACGACTGAACAACAACAACCTTGGCTTGTTTGCCTGCTCTACAATCAAGAAATTTTGAGCATGGCAACATTTTGCACCCTTCAGTATTACCTGGTACCTTCTTGGTATACTGCCAATTACAGTGCGACATTCTCCTGTGCCACAGATGCAGACATTTGTCATGCGGGTGTATGTCTGCACACTGTGCCTAAGCTGTGTCTGAGGTGCTGTTACCTGTTTCAAGGATAAAGAGCCCATTCACATCACATGTGACACTGACCAACTGCTCACCCCCTTCTTTCCGATGGTGCACAGATCATCTTCAAAATGGACCTTATAGCCATAGCAGCAGCGAGATGACATTGACCTCCTGCACTGCTGCCCCCACCTTTGCCTCCTCTCCGTGAGTTCCCACGCTTGGCGGAACCCCTTATCTGCGTGTTGGCCTTGGGAAACTCTGTTAGGATATTGCTGACACAGGTGGGATGAGGAATTGCAAAGATAACAACGCTGCATAGCTCCAAATGCCTGCACTGTTGTGGACTCCTCTGTAGCTCTGCTTCTGGCTGCCCCCCCCCCACTCCTGGGAAAAGAGCAGCCTGCTCCAGCAGAATGGCCCCCCTCTCTCTCTGCGGACTTGCTCATCAACGAGCCTTCCAGCAACAAATTCCAGAGTGAGATCTTGGGCTGGCATTGTTTCCAGAGATAAGCAGAACGCCTCAAAAGATTTGTCCAGCGAACTCAAAAGTGTATAAACTTTCTGTTCCTGTGTATAGTTCAGCCCCAACAGCTGCAGTTTGTTGAACATGGCAATTAACTCTGTTACATGCTCCTGCATGCTTTTCCCGGGCGTGAGCCTCAGCTCATACAGCGACCGGGTGAGGGAGATTTTGGCTCCTGCTGTTGGCCTCAGATAAATTCTCCTCAGAGCTTGCCAAATTCCATGGGCGGTGACCAAACCTGCAATCAACGGTAGCTGGCTGCCTTCCAATGCCATGAGCATTCCTTGGGCCCTTTCATCTCTGCACTGGGCAGCCTGGGCAGCAGCAATGGCGGCTGGTAAAGCTCCTAGCCCTGCCTGCAATGGTGCCGCCTGCGTACAAGCCCATAAACCACGGGCAGTCAGCCAGGCTTCCGTCTTGACAGCCCACTCAAGATAATTGGTGCCGTCCAATTTAATATAAGGCCAATAGAACAATTCTCCAGCCTCAGCCATTTTTTTCTTATCCCCCCAGGGGCTTCCAGTGTACTCACGCTTCCAGTAGCTGCACCGTCCTGGCTCCGGAGATTGATGGCTTGTTGCCAGCGAGTTTGCTACCAAGCCTGGCAGAACCTCCAAGATGGATTATTGCTGCTTCAGGCAGCAGCCTCCACACTCACAGACACCTTTAATTGCTAACTAAGTAGCTGTCCATAACCTATTCGTTAACTCTTGGAGTTAACCACGCAGCGGCAGTCATGAGATGTAAAGACCTTCATGACCACCAGCAATTCAGCTGTGTGACTGCGAATGGCCGTCCGGCACATTCTACTGCGCTGTCAGAGGGGAACTCCAGGTCCCCCCTGCCAGTCCAGCTCTCTCTCTGTATAGGCAGCAGCCAGAGCTTTTGTTGACAGACCCCTCTTCCTCCTCCTCCTCCTCCCCTTCTTTGTCAGGGGGGAGTGCCGGGGAGAATGAGGGAGTGGTGCAGCTGCAGCCAACATCCCGAGGGTCGGGTCAGGTTTCCAGGGGGCACAGAAGGAGGAGGGACCGGAACTATCGTTTCCCGCGCTGCTGCAACTGGAAGCTGAATCGTAGCTCATACGGAAGTTCTGCGGAGGACTGAGCAGACATGATTGATGATCTCTGTACATGATTGTAAATAACTTAGATAAAAGCCTTTCAAACAGGCTGAGCTTTTGTCTTTCTTGGAACGTCCAGCCGAGGGGGGAGGGAACCCCCCAACTGTGACAACAACTTCCGTATCTCTAGCTGGCCGTTCATCAAAGGGAGAAGAACCCCGCATCCCCCCACCTCCGGAGGCGGCAAAGCAGGAGCGGGAAGAGCAATGTCTTCAGAGGAAGAAATCGCCCAGGCAATTAGAGCTGAAGTTGAAAGGGTGAGTGCTGATTTACGGCGGCAGGCCGAGCAACAGCTAACCGAAAAGCGGAAGCTTTTTGAGACAAAGGCAGCTCAATTAACCCTTCAGGTGCAGGAATTGCAGAAAAGGAATGCTGAATTGCAACAGCATGCTAGGGAAACTTCAATCAGGTTGGAGGAACGGAGAAAAGGGGATGGGAGCCAGGCCCCAGTGGGGAGGAACCTGCCGACGCTCGTCTCTAGATTCGCGGGGGACCCCAGAAAATATGAGGGTTTCAAGACTGACGTACACTACTGCCTTAAGATGTGGGAGGGCGAATTCCAGAATGAGGAACAACGGGTTGCCTTCGTGATGGGGCATTTGGACGGCACTGCGCGAGAATGGGCATGCCCATTTATGTCAGCAGGGGGTGCAGAGATGCAAGATCTCCGGAAATTTTTAAAGGCAATGGACGCCATGTTCGCAAACGAGGCGGAGGGGGAAGCCTCCAAACAGGAGCTCCTGAACCTGAGGCAGGGAGGAGGCTTGGTGCGCACGTACTTCTCGCGGTTTGCGATGTTGGCGCACAGATTAAATTGGAGCCTGGAAGAGGAGATGATGCAGGCCCTTTTTAAGGAAGGCCTGAGCTCGGGCGTTAAGGATGAACTGAGCAGGGCGCCCATTCCCAAGAATATGAGCGAGCTGGTGAGAATGGCGATGTCCATAGACCACAGGGCAGAACAAAGGAGCTGGGAAAGGGGGCAGCACAAGGCAGAGAGGCTCCCATGGCAGCGTTACCAGGGCGGAGGCGATGGCAACAACCCCGCGGCGGAGGACGCGTCCCGTTGGCAAGCTGAGGAGCTGATGGAGATTGGGGGGCACGCGCCAAAGGACCCAAAAGAGGGGAAGGGAGAGAGGGCAAGGGCGCCCGGAAGTGCTACGTGTGTGACGCCCCAGGCCACGTCGCCAAGTTCTGCCTGCAACGTCGCGTGTGGCAAGCGAAAGGAGCAAGGGCACCGGAGCAGGAGGGGCAAAGCGGGACGCCACAGGGAAACGATGAGGCCTGGGTGGAAGAAATGCTGAGGGGCGGATGCACCCAGGCCGACAAGCAATGAAGGCCCCGCAAGAGGAGACTGCTACCCCCCCCATCCCCCCAAGGTAGGAATCATGATGAGAGTGGTGCTGGAACTCCCCAATGGGCACCCCCTAGAGGTGGAAGCGCTAATTGACTCAGGGGCCTCAGCGAATTTTATGAGCAGGGAATTCGCATTAGAGCATCAAATACACCTGCTTCCTCTAGACTTCCCGTTGCGAGTGACTACTATTGACGGGAGGGAGCTGCTGGGGGGGGAGTGGTGCAACAAACACCCCCCATGAGAATGCACATCGCCCAGCACTCGGAAGTCATCGCGTTCAACGTTACCACGCTGGCGGGGTGTCCCATCGTCCTAGGGATGAGCTGGTTAGACCTACATGACCCAATAGTTGCTTGGCACCAGAGGTCGCTCACGTTTGGGTCGGGGCACTGCGTGGAGAACTGTCTGCAGGAAATGAGTCCAGCAGACGGCAGCATGCAGGCGGCGACGGTGAGGTTGGAAGCCACCAGAGGGATCCCACCCCAATACGAGGACTACAAGGACGTGTTCTGCGAAAAAGAAGCGGACAAGCTGCCACCGCATCGCCCTTTTGACTGCCAGATCAATCTGGTGCAAGGGGCCCAGTTGCCGGCGGGGAAGCTTTACTCCATGTCAGAACAGGAGCTCCAGGAGCTCAAAGAATTCATAGACAAGAATCTACAGAGAGGATTTCTACGAGAATCCAAGAGTTCCCGAGGCAGCCCAGTGTTCTTCGTAGACAAGAAGGGGACCACCCAAAAATGCTTGGTTGTTGATTACAGGTCTGTAAACAGTCTCAGCGAACCAATTGCCTTCCCCATGCCCAGGATCGACGACCTGCTGGCAGTGGTGCGCAGAGGAAAAATCTTCACCAAGCTGGACCTCAGAGGGGCGTACAATCTCATAACAATGAGGGAAGGAGACGAATGGAAGACGGCGATGTTTACCCCCCTGGGAGCGTTTGAGTACCTAGTGATGCCGTTTGGCTTACAGGGGGGCTCCCCGGCCTTCCAGTCCTTCATGCATCACGTACTAGGATCCTTGCTGTACAAGAACTGCGTCTGCTTCCTCGACGACATCTTGGTGTTCTCGGAGAGCGAAGCTCAGCATGAGCAACATGTCAGACAGGTGCTGGAAAGGCTGAGAAAGCACCAGCTGTACGCCAAACTAGAGAAGTGCCAATTCCACGTGAAGCAGGTAGAGTTCCTAGGCTACCGAGTGTCAGACAAAGAGTTAGCCATGGACGGAGAGAAGGTGAACGCGGTGCTGGATTGGAAGACCCCCAGAACCAAGAAGGACGTACAAAGATTTCTGGGCTTCGCCAACTTCTACCGCAAATTCATAGAGGGGTTCGCAAAACTGACCGCACCCATCACCAACTGTCTGAGTGGCAAGAAAAAGTTCGCCTGGACACCGGCAGCCCAGGAGGCGTTCGAGGCTCTCAAGAGAGCTTTCGCATCAGAGAAACACCTCCTGCATGTGAACCTGGAGCGACCGATCAAACTAGAAACAGACGCATCGGATCGAGCAATAGGAGCGGTACTTTTGCAACAGAACCGCGACGGTGACTGGAGACCATGCGCCTTCTTCTCGCGCAAACTCAGCAAATCGGAGAAGAATTACACCATTTGGGACAAAGAGCTGTTGGCCATCTTGGCGGCGTTCAAGAAATGGCGCCATTTTTTGATCAGGGCGCAGCACCAGATCCAGGTGCACACGGACCATAAGAACTTGGAGTACTGGAGAACTGCCAGAGTACTCAACCAGAGACAGATCCGATGGGCAGAATTCTTCGCGGACTTCAATTTCCGGATTCACTACGTGCCGGGGGAGCAGAATCTTCAAGCCGATGCGCTATCCAGGAAGCCGCAGTACATGGAAGAGGAAGAGCCGGCGGCAGCGAGGCACGTTTCCCATAGAACGATGGGCGTGTGGCGGCACAATGGAGCAAGCCTCGCTGTTGCTGCGGCTCACCCGAGCAGATCCCTTTGCACAGCAGAAATTTCGAGACCTCAAGGAGGGGAGGGGGGTGGAAGAAGGTTTTGTGGAGAAGGGAGGGCTCTTGTTTTATAAGGGAGCACTGTACGTCCCGGGGGACCAGCTAAGAGCGAAAGTCCTCAAACAACTCCACGACAACCCCTCTGCAGGGCATTTCGGACAGCAGAAGACCCTTCTCCTGGTCACCCGAGAATTTTGGTGGCCGGGGGTGCAGGACGATGTCAAGGACTACGTGAGGGCGTGTGATAGCTTTCAAAGAACCAAGGGGGACAATAGGACACCGGCGGGGCTGTTGCAGCCCTTACCCACACCCAGCAAACCTTGGGAAATGGTGAGCATTGACTTCATCACCGACCTGCCAATGTCCAGAGGGAAGACAGCAGTGCTCGTGGTGGTGGACATGCTCACAAAGATGTGCCATTTTGTAGCCTGCCCCAAGGTGTTGTCCGCAGAGGAAACGGCCAAACTTTTCGTAGATCAGGTGTTCCGCTTGCACGGGGTACCTTCAAGAGTTCTCAGTGACAGGGGGAGGCAATTTACCTCACGATTTTGGCGCAAGCTCATGAGCCTGTTGCAGGTGGAGCTGAGTTTCTCCACAGCCAGACACCCCCAGACTAATGGGCAAGCCGAGAGAGCCAATGCCATTCTGCAGCAGTATTTGCGTTGCTATGTCAACCAGAGGCAGAATGATTGGGCGCAATTTTTGAGTCTGGCAGAGTTCGCTTTCAATAACTCTGTCCACCTGTCCACAGGAATGACCCCGTTTTTTGCCAATCATGGTCGCCATCCCAGAGCCTTCCCAGGGGGGGAGGAGGAGCCCAGTGTACCAGCAGCAGAGAATTTTGCAGAGGAGATGCAAATGGTGCACAGAATGCTCAAAAGCACTCTGGAAAGGGCCAAGGAGGCATACAAGAGGGCGGCGGATGCCCATCGCAGAGAGGGCGAGGTCATTCGGGTAGGGGACAAGGTGTGGTTGTCGTCCAAAGGTCTACCCATCAGAAGGAGCTGCAGGAAGTTAGAGCACCGCAAGCTGGGACCCTTCGAGGTCATTGAGCAGGTCAATCCGGTAGCCTTTAAGCTATTGCTACCGGACACCATGAGAATTCACCCTGTCTTTCACAGGTCATTGCTTTCACCATACAGGGAGGGGCACCGTTTCCACGGGGAGGGTGGGACACCCCCCACACCGCCCATTGTAGAGGAGAAGCCTGCAACAAGGCCACAGAGATCCTGGACTCCAGATGGAATGGGGACAGGGTGGAGTACTTGGTAGCATGGGAGGGGGGAGCACCAGAGGACAACACGTGGGTGCCCTCCAACCAGATCACGGAGGAGTATCTCACGGCGGAGTTCCATTCCCTGTTCTCGGAGAAGCCCATGCCACCAGATTTCTTTTTGAGGGACGTGTGTGCCACCACGGAAGACGACGAGGAAGATTTCTGGGGTTTCAGGTCCAGTGCAGAGAGGGAAGGGAGGGAGACCCCAGAGGTTCTCCAGGAAGAGCTAGGGGGAAACCAGCCCTCATCGCCGTCGGGGAGAGAGGAGGGATGGCAGGAATTATTCGCATCGCAGGACGATGACACGGACTTTTTGGGGTTCGTCACTTCCCCCGAGGGAGCGACCGGGGGGAGGGAGGGTGAGCCAGCAGACCAGGAATCTCCCACTTCACCGGAGGGGGAGGGGGTTTTGGAGGAGGGAGTGGATGTCAGAGGGGAACTCCAGGTCCCCCCCCTGCCAGTCCAGCTCTCTCTCTGTATAGGCAGCAGCCAGAGCTTTTGTCGACAGACCCCTCTTCCTCCTCCTCCCCTTCTTCGTCAGGGGGGAGTGCCGGGGAGAATGAGGGAGTGGTGCAGCTGCAGCCAACATCCCGAGGGTCGGGTCAGGTTTCCAGGGGGCACAGAAGGAGGGACCGGAACTATCGTTTCCCGCGCTGCTGCAACTGGAAGCTGAATCGTAGCTCATACGGAAGTTCTGCGGAGGACTGAGCAGACATGATTGATGATCTCTGTACATGATTGTAAATAACTTAGATAAAAGCCTTTCAAACAGGCTGAGCTTTTGTCTTTCTTGGAACGTCCAGCCGAGGGGGGAGAGAACCCCCCAACTGTGACATGCGCCATAAGTCTTTCTCCTTTCTCCTTTCAAAGCAGAGTTCAGCGGAAACAGCAACTTGTGCCTGTGTTTTGCCCTTGCAATAAATCAAGGCAGCTCCTGGCTTATTAAACAAAAGATTTATTAGGGCAGTAAAAAAGAAACCTTCAGGCAGGCGAACTTGCAGCCATCCTGGCTGAAGAACAGACAGAAGAAGATACAGCATTTCACATTACACAAAGACTTCCGTACAGAAAACCTCGGATGTGTGAAACGTCACTCTGTGGGCAGGGCACAGCTGCTGATCTTATTAACCCTGTCAGCTCACATACCTCACAAACTAGTATTTTAAATCTAGAAAGTTTTGACAATAGGTACGGATGGCATGCCTACCTAGCGTACATAACGGCTTCAAAAATCATATACTCACAAATTCATTGTTTAAAGTTTGGAATAAATAAAAAACAGCTATTAGAGCCACAAATCCCTTTATGGATCTCTCCATTAAAAGCCCATGCAGTTAAAAAACTCAATATGAAACCGAACTGGGAAACATATAGACAAACATTGGAAGAAGAAAATTAAAATTGAAAACATATGAAGAATTAAAACAATATGGGATGGATAATTGGCAATATATTCAATTAAAAAGTGTGTTTTATGCAGACCAAAGAAAAGGTTTAACTAAAGAACAATTGCTATTTAGCACCATTATACTACAAAAAATAGGAAATTATTATCGAAAATTTACACACTATTATTGGACTATGATTTGATGGATGAAGAGGTAAAAGAAACAATGGTCAAACGGCCACAAGACATCGGCCACACTATATATTTAGAACAATGGGAGAAACTCTGGTGCAAGGATAGTCACTTTACCACCTGCTACACGATAAAGGAAAACTTTGTTAAAATGTTTTATAGGTGGTATTTAACACCAGACAAACTCGCCAAAATTTATGATTTAAAATCCAACCGTTGTTGGAAATGCAACAAGGAACCTGGAACGACAATTCATCTGTGGTGGGGTTGCAAGGAAATAAAGAATTTTTGGGGAATAATACATGAGGAACTTAAGAAAATGTTAAAAATCCCCTTGATAAAAAATCCTGAAGCTTATCTGTTAGGGCTGATGGGCAAAGACATACCACATATGAAAAAAACAATCTTTCTGTATGCAACAACAGCTGCCAGGGTAGTGATTGCCACTAAATGGAAATCTCAGAACATACCAACAAAGGAAGAGTGGATTTGCAAATTAAGTGAGTATATAGAATTGGCAAAATTAACCTCAATTAAAAGATACCAATCAAATCAAAAGTTAAGAATGGAGTGGATGTATTTCGAATATTATATGTCAAAATATTGTTCTAAAAACGACATGCTAATAGGCTTAGAATAAACAATGTAAGCAATAACAAAACCAAAAAAGAAAGAAGGAAAAATCAGAATTACAAAAAAAAGAATCTACTATAGAGAGCCAGTGTGGTGTAGTGGTTAAGAGCCGTAGACTCGTAATCTGGTGAACCGGGTTCGCTTCCCCGCTCCTCCCCATGGAGCTGCTCGGTGACCTTGGGCTAGTCATACTTCTCTGAAGTCTCTCAGCCTTATTCACCTCACAGAGTGTTTGTTGTGGGGGAGGAAGGGAAAGGATAATGTTAGCTGCCTTGAGACTCATTTGGGTAGTGATAAAGCGGGATATCAAATCCAAACTCTTCTTCTTCTTCTACTATAGAGTGCAAGGAAAAAAAGGTGTAAAGAAATATGAAGAAGTCGAATTGCTGTGGAGGGGTGGATGGTGAGTTTTATAAGCGTATAATTTTGTAGCTGTTGTAAATTAGGTATTATATTTTATGTTAGGGAATTATGGATAATTTTGGTTATTATGTATATACATTACCTTTCAATAAAAGATTGGATTAAAAGGAAAAGAAACCAACCAAACTAACAGCCAAAACCCCTGTGTTGAGTCTTAAACACACAGTTAGGCTCCACCCCTGGGCTTTCTTATTGGTCAGCCTATTAACCCATTCTCTCTCTCCCCCACTACATCTCCATAATGAGTGGGCAAACGCCACACGTATTCAAATATTTAATTGGGGGGGGGCAAAGACCCCTAGGCCTTTAAGAGTTGGCACCTATTCCCTACACCCACAGGTCTCAGGATGGTTACAACATAATGTTGTTGTTTAGTCCTTTAGTCGTCTCCGACTCTTCGTGACCCCATGGACCAGAGCATAACATAATAACGTAATAACACAACATAAAAACACAAAACATGATATTTTAAAAGGGCATTAGATGTCAATCAGTCAAAGGTCTGGTTAAAAAGGTGCTGATCTGCCGGGCTCCTAAAGCTGTATAATGGTTTTTCCAACCTTTGTATGGATCCTTTGATGGGAAGTGAGTTTGGAGCTCTTACTGAAGCTCTTTCCACATTCCACACACTGATAGGGCTTCTCCCCTGTATGAATTCTTTGATGGGAAGTGAGACTGTGGCTGTGACTGAAGCTCTTTCCACATTCCACACACTGATAGGGCTTCTCCCCTGTATGAATTCTTTGATGGGAAGTGAGATCGCTGCTATTCCTGAAGTTCTTTCCACATTCCACACACTGATAGGGCTTCTCCCCTGTATGAATTCTTTGATGGGAAGTGAAATCGCTGCTATTCCTGAAGTTCTTTCCACATTCTAAACACTGATAGGGCTTCTCCCCTGTATGAATTCTTTGATGGGAAGTGAGGTGGGAGCTCTTACTGAAGCTCTTTCCACATTCGAAGCACTGATAGGGTTTCTCCCCTGTATGAATTCTTTGATGGGAAGTGAGGTTGGAGCTCTGGCTAAACCTCTTTCCACATTCCACACACTGATAGGGCTTCTCCCCTGTATGAATTCTTTGATGGGAAGTGAGAGAGGAGCTCTTTCTGAAGCTCTTTCCACATTCCACACACTGATAGGGTTTCTCCCCTGTATGAATTCTTTGATGGGAAGTGAGGTTGGAGCTCCGAATGAAGCTCTTTCCACATTCCACACACTGATAGGGCTTCTCCCCTGTATGAATTCTTTGATGGGAAGTAAAATCGCTGCTATTCCTGAAGTTCTTTCCACATTCCACACACTGATATGGTTTCTCCCCTGTATGAATTCTTTGATGGGAAGTGAGATTGGAGCTCTCACTGAAGCTCTTTCCACATTCCACACACTGATATGGTTTCTCCCCTGTATGAATTCTCTGATGGGAAGTGAGATCGCAGTTCCTCCTAAAGCTCTTTCCACATTCCATGCACTGATAGAGTTTCTTTCCAATGAGATTTTGTTGATGGGAAGTGGAATGGGAGCTCTGACTGCAGCTTTCTCCAGACTCCAAATTTTTACGTAGCTTTTCCTCTCTGGGGATTTTGTCCTGGTCACCTTTGTTCTCTATTTCCAATTCATCACAATCTGCAATGGAAACAAAAAGGGATTAGAGCCTCAGGAACAAATGGAGAAGAACTGAAGGGAGTTGGGGGTGTTCATTACCTGTGTTGTTTGTCATTAACCAACTAATTTATTATTAGATTCTCATGAGTTGTTGAATGTTGCTTTGTTTGATATACAGTAGTGGTCAAAATTGTGGAAGACTTTGGAAAAAAGTGTATTTCAGAGGTCTGATGGCTCATAACACCACTTCTTTTGGAGTAATATCATAAAATTATATATCAATAGAAAGATAATTTAATCAAGATTGCAATTCAACAAAGTTTGTTCAATTATCCATATTCTATCAAATGTTATAGCCAAATAACAAGAAAAAGGAAGTACAACTTGCTTAGGTTGACTTTTGTCAGTGTGTTATGTGATTGCTATCAAGTTGGTTGGTTTTTTGTGTTCTTTCATTTAGTGAGTTGTAAAAAAATAAGAAAATTAAAGAAATGGCACTAAGAGCTGACTGGTCACCCAGAAAGTGATGTAAAATTTTATTATTAAGTGAACAAGGCTACAATTATGAAGAAATTACAGTAGATGAAAAATTGGGGGAAACGTAACCAAAGCTGGCCTTTCTATATTTTTGTAGAGGTATAAGGAGACCCAGTCAGTACGAAATCAGACTGGTAAAGGCAGGAAAAGGTACACAAAGGCAAGTGACGATTGAAAAATGGAGAGACTCTCCTTACATGACAGAAGAAAATCATCTGGGTGTCTACAAGATGACATGGCAAATGTAATGTGAAGTTGAGTTCAATGACTGGTCTAAAGGTTAGAATTTCAAGGAAAAAGCAATTGTTATCTCTCAAGCAAAGGTTGAAAAGATTAAACCCATGTTCACTGGACAGCAGAACAATGGGACAGTGTTATTTGGAGCGATGAGACCCAATTCTCCTTGCTTGGTAGTGATGGCAGGAAATACGCGAGGAGAAGAATCAGAGAATACATTACATTCTATTTGCATTACACTATTTGCATTACACTGACCGTGAAACACCCAGATAGTGTGATGATCTGGGGTTGTATGGCAGCAAAAGGTGTGGGAAGAATTTGTGTCATTAATGAGAATGTAAATGCCCCAAAATGCATGAATGAAATACTTCAGCGCAAACTGAAGCGTTCTGCAGGTGATCGTTTCCCAGATACTGAAGCATATTTATTTATTTATTTATTTATTTATTTATTTTCCATTTCAACAGGATTCAGCTCCATGTCATGTTGCTGCTCTGTGCAAAAGGTGCTTTCAAGATAATCCTATTCCACTACTGGAATGGCCTGCAAATAGCCCAGACTTTAACCCCATCGGAAATCTATGGAGCCGACTAAAAAGTTATTGCATTACATTCTTCATTAAATTCTATTTGCATTGATATATAAGTTTACGGTATTACTCCACGCAAGAGTGGTGTTATGAGCCATCAAACCTCAGAAACACACTTTTCACAAAAGGTTTCCACAATTTCGGCCACTAGTATAAGTTGTTCATTTTAATGTTCTTTTTATATGGGATCAGATAATTACTATTTATGTTTCATGTTTATATATGTGATGGAAGCCGTCCAGAGTGGCTGGGGCAACACAGCCAGATGGGCATGGTATAAATAAAAATTATTATTATTACTACAGTGGTACCTAGAGATGTTCTACAGTGGTACCTAGAGATTCTATGAGCAACACCCGGCGGCTTGGCGGGGACCTTAACAGGCTGAGATGTAGTCTTTTATCCTGAGGCTTATCTTAAACGCGTTGTTTTTAAAGCTCTTACTTACTCAGCCGACGTTCCCAGCATATTTCCCAGCTTATTTCCCTCCGTTGCCAATCTTCCTTTTCGAAATAACTGATAAAAACTGATAAAAACCGTAAAACTAGAGCGGATGGTGGGTTTTCATAGCCAATAAAAAAAATATATTATTATTATTACAGTGGTACCTCGATTTAAGAACAGTCCTGTTCCGCAAAAGATTAAGTTGGTAAAACGAGGTACCCCTGTCTTACTATCATCATCCTCCATCATCATCATCACTGCTACCACTACCTGAGATTCAATAAGCCTGGCTCTTCTCTGGGATGAATTTTGTTTGGCCCAGTCATGGCATCCCCTCCATCTCCAATGTCAGTTGTCTCTTTGGTCAACCCAAGATTGACAGGAGCAAAAACAAAAACAGAAAACCTGAATATACTTATATTTCCTAACAATTCTGAAGCTGACATTTAAGATGGCCTGGGCAGTTTAGACCAGCCCAATCTTGGTAGAAAAAGGAATAAATTGAGGAAGATTGTTCAAAGAAAAAACTGTAATTTATTTGGGGGGTATTAGGTTCCCAGGTGTTGAGCTCTACGAAAATATATGAAGTTGGTCACATAGA
Organism: Darevskia mixta; assembly: GCA_034641385.1. Lineage (NCBI taxonomy): Eukaryota > Metazoa > Chordata > Lepidosauria > Squamata > Lacertidae > Darevskia > Darevskia mixta. Next base: position 2,124,403 of record JAWWNH010000205.1, read on the forward strand.
GGTCATTTTTGAATTTCCAGGCTGAAATGACGATCCCACAGGGAGCCTTACCAAGAGAGGCTACGACCCCACGATTCTCCTCCATGATGTCCTTATGCAGAGCTCTCTGGTCAGGATCCAGCAACGCCCACTCCTCGTCCGTGAAACGAACAGCGAGATCTTCAAAGCACACTGGACCCTGAAAGAAAAAGGGAAATGTCTTCCTCTGAGACAGCAGAAATATGATCTGCTACACAATGCTCTGTTCTTTCCTTCCTGTAAATTGCGGTGTTGTTTCAATAGGATTGTTTTGTTGCACATTTTATTTCTGGATGCTTATTTTATTCTGCCTTTTAATTATGGGTATTCATCTTTGTGAAAATAGGTGGTACTCCACCTTGTGTTTTCCAAGTCATTCCGCCTACGCAAGCATTCCAGTTTCCACAATGGAAAGATCCACTTTTCCCTCTCCTCCTTAGCTGTTCTTCGAAGGTTCCCTCCCAATGCCCTAGAGACAAATTCAAGGGGTTCATGGGGGCATGAAGAGGGGGAGGAATGGGTGAATCCAGGCCATGATTCGTTCTCATTTGTCCACTGTTTCAAAACCAATTTTAGCATTCAGTGATCAATCTAGAAATTAAAAAAGCCTATTTTGGATGGCCATCTGTCTTGGATGATCTAGCAGAGATTCCTGGAATGCAGGGGGTCTCCTGGCTCTGAGAGACAAACAGGGAAGGTGGCTTCTGGCAGAAGGAGAGGGAGCCACCGGTGGCTCCTCCTTCTCCTGACTCACCTCTGGCTCTTGACCTCCCTCCTCCCTCTCGCCTTCTTCCTTTTCTTGCTCTGATTCTGGACTGCATTCTGGACTTCCCCCTCTGACAGCCCTTCCTTCCTTGGGCTGTGAGCCATCCTCCCTTCCTGGTTCCCCGGCTGCTTCCTCCCACCATTCTTCTGTGCCCAACCAGTCCATGACATTGCTCCATCCCTTGGCCTCTGTCCCCACAAGGCAGCTTCCCCTGACCTGATCTGGTTCCACAGCCACTGCTTCCCTTCTGCCCCCATGAAAAGACGGATCAGGAGGTCTTGCTGGCATCATTCTGTCACCTGCAAGAGAGAAGAGGTAATCAGGACGCCAGGAGTGCCTGCTTCTCTCACAGGTGACACAGGGCATCTCTAACTACAGATGGGCCTTTGAGAAAGCCTTACCTGCTGAGAGCATTTGGACGTTTGTGCCCATTTCATATGTTTGTTCTGCAGAAATACATCTCCCCTCCTGTGGACCCTTGTTCCCAACTGTCTCCCCCAAAACAAGATGAAAATAACCCTCAGATGAGTTGGAAAACCAACAGAATGAGACCAAAATAAAAAAATTCCTTCCAGTAGCACCTTAGAGACCAAATATGTTTGTTACTGGTATGAGCTTTCGTGTGCATGCACACTTCTTCAGATACCAGATACCTCAGAATGAGACCAAATGGACAAAAACCACCTTCCTCCTTACCCAGTGGCCTCTCTCTGGTGTCCAACGGAGGCCTCTCTGCCTCACAGGAATCCAGGTCCATTTCTGCAAAATGATCCTTTCCCTGAAAAAGAAACAAGGATTCAAAACAGAGTTTGGGGAGAAATATTAGAAAGAGAATGACAAAGACTTGAAGGGTGTGAGATCTCATTCCATGGATGCTTTCCCCAGAAAAGGATGGGCCATCAGCAGACCATTATGGGATGTTATCCGTCCTGTTTGGAGCCCCTTGGGAGTATCCAGAGGAAAGTCTCTCTCACCTGCTTTCTCTCCTCTGCCTGACTCAGGAGGAAACCTTCGGCCAGGGCCACCGCCTGGGAACTGGTCTCCGCTCCGCATTCCCTCACCCAGCTCTCCATCTCCGGGGGAAGGACAGCCAGGAACTGCTCCAAGATCACCAGGTCCAGCATCTCAGCTTTTGTGTGCCTTTCTGGCTTCAGCCACTGGTGGTCAAGTTGGTAGAGTCGGCTGCAAACCTCTCGGGGTCCTTTGGCCTCCTGGCAGCAGAACTGCCTCAACTGCTGGCTCTGCACCTCTGAGCGGAGGGCGTCCTTCTCACCCAGGATCTTCTGCACAGAGTTTTCCCAGAATCCTCCATTGCTCCCAGTGTGGTTGGCATGGCCTCTTCCTGCTTCAGGGCCAGCTGAGTCTCGCTCATCCATCTGTGCTCTCAGGAAGCCTCTGAGAGATCGGAAGGAACCCTTTGGTCTTCTGCCGAGTTCTGTCTGTCTGAATGAGAAGCTCTAGCAGATCCTACAAAGCAAATACATTGTTCTGTTACAGAATTTGTAGGGGGGAAATGGTTCAGGGCTGGACTGCACTGCATCCCAGACCATGAGCTATTTTTCTGAAAAGAAAGAGGAAGAGGAAGAGGAGAAGAAATAAGTCTCTAGCCTTCTAGCAATGCAAAATATGGAGGCAACTGAAGGGATTTCTGGGAGATTAATCAGCCTGGTTTCTGCTGCCTTCCAGTCAATGCACGAAGTCAGAACCGACTGACAAGGGAGTCATTTGTATCTCGTGGAAAATGGATTCTTGGATCTAGTGGGGGTCCTCACCAGGGGGTCCTCAGGAGTTGCTCCCCACCCCCACCCCCTCTCCCCTGCTTCTGTCTCCTTTTCTTGCACTTGGACTCTCTGCCGCTCTCCAGACAGACTCCTGGGGTGGGGTCCTTTCCTTTGCTGTGAGGGCCAGGTATGTATCTGGGGAACCCTGAGGGCCAAGTGGGTGGGGCCAAAGATATCTCCCTTGAAATTTAGGTGGGTAATTTATTATTATTATTATTATTATCATCATTCTGTTAGATAGCTTAACACACACACAGCCATTGATGCCAAGGTCCCTGGAGGCTCAGTGAGTAGCAGCGCCCGTTTCCGGCTGGTTTTCCAGTAACAATCCCTTTGGGACAGAGAGGATGTGGTCCTGGGATGCCCTGCTCTGGGTGCGAGGGGATTGCTGCAGTGGCCTCCGTGTGGAGCTGCCCTGGGAGACACTGGGAAACTGGTCTGCAATGCAGCAGCCAGACTATGGGCTGGGATCCCTCTCTTCATTCCTGCCCTTTCTCTCCCATATTTCCATCCTTACTCTCCATGGGGTTTGGGGGGGCTAGTCCCCCTCCTCGTCCAGCTTTGGAAAACCATCTGCACATGTTTCCTCTGTTGTGAAATGACGCTGAGCGACGTCACACAGAGTTAAAGTCCTAGGGACTCCTTTGTTGAAAGAAGGGAGAAATGAGTTTGGGATCCTGTGATCTCCAGGAAGGAGAGCGTTGCAGACCTCGCCCCTCCCTGGCAGGACCCTCTCCTCCCCCTGCATGAGCAGATCAGGCCCCCATCCCAGGCATCCTCCCCCCCTGCTGCAGCCCTGGGACCCCCACCGTCTCCCCACTGCACCCTCTGGGGGGGGGGGAGAGAGAGAGGAGACTCACCAGATCCCAGGAGGGGACAGCCATGCAGCCCTTGCAGGAAAGGACTGGGGAGGGAGGGAGGGAGGGGCCTGGGCTCTGGAGGACCTGGCCCCCCCTCTTGCTTCCTGTCCTCTCTAGGAAGGCAGCTCGGTTCCCTTTAACCCTTGCAAAGCCGAGCTCGTCCAGCTCTCGGCTTTTTATTCTTTTTTATGGATTTAGGGGGGGCTACGCCAATGCCCAGATATCCTTTTGGGGGTGAGGCTCTTTGTTGGACTCTGAGCATCTCCCTCCCTTGGCCAGAAACCGGAGGAAGAGCTTGCAGGGAAAAGGGCTTTGCAGGAGGCAAGGAACCTCCTCCTAGGATTCAGGAGTGGAGAGAGAGGAGGGGACCCGAGGGTCATCTAGTCCAACCCCCAGCAAGGCAGGAATCTCAGCTCAAGCATCTCTGCTTAGAAACCTCCAAGGAAGGAGAGTCCACCACCTCCCAAGGGAGACCTTTCCCCTGCCAAACTGCTCTCAGGTGTCCCTCAAGGCAGCGGGTCCTGAGTTCGAGCACTGCTGAAACAATCGCACTGGCTACCAAGGAGGAACCAAGCGAAGTTAAAAATAAATAAATCCTACTCTCATCATGAATGAGTAATACTTTCTTATGCACGCTTTCTATGCTAATATACAAAGGTATGCCATTTCCCTTTCCAGAAATGCTTAATTGCTAATTCAATTGACTGAAAATGGATTGTTGTTGTTATTTTTAGTGAATCTTTTAATATTTGATGGACTATTGTATTTTAATATTTTGTTGGAAGCTGCCCAGAGTCGCTGGGAAAACCCAGCCAGATGCACGGGGTATAAATAAATTAATAAATGATTATGACTATTTATTTTTTAAATTGATCAGGTGAGTATTCTCCTTTTGAAAGAGGCAGGTGGAATCTCCACGGTTGCTAATAGCATAACGTTGAAATGCTTATAATGATGATGATGATGATGATGATGATGATGATGATAATAATAATAATATTATTTTATTATTTATACCCCGCCACTCTGGGCGGCTTCCAAAAGAATATTAAAATACAATAATCCATCAAATATTAAAAGCTTCCTTAAACATGGCTGCCTTCAGATGTCTTCTTAAAGTCTGGTAGTTGTTTTCCTCTTTGACATCTGGTGGGAGGGCGTTCCACAGGGCGGGTGCCACTACCGAGAAGGCCCTTTGCCTGGTTCCCTGTAACTTGGCTTCTCGTAGTGAGGGAACCACCAGAAAGCCCTCGGTGCTGGATCTCAGTGTCCAGGCAGAACGGTGGGGGTGGAGACGCTCCTTCAGGTATACAGGACCGAGGCCGTTTAGGGCTTTAAAGGTCAGCACCAACACTTTGAATTGTGCTCGGAAACGTACTGGGAGCCAATGTAGTTCTTTCAAGACCTGTGTTATATGGTCTCGGCGTCCGCTCCCAGTCACCAGTCTAGCTGCATTAGTAGTACTTTCTGGGTCACCTTCAAAGGTAGCCCCACGTAGAGCGCATTGCAGTAATCCAAGCAAGAGATAACTTGAGCATGCACCACTCTGGCGAGACAGTCTGCAGGCAGGTAGGGTCTCAGCCTGCGTACCAGATGGAGCTGGTAGACTGCTGCCCTGGGTACAGAATTAACTTGTGCCTCCATGGACAGCTGAGTCCAAAATGACTCCCAGGCTGTACACCTGGTCCTTCAGGGGCACAGTTACCCCATTCAGGACCAGAGAGTCCACCACATCTGCCCACCTCCTGTCCCCCAAAATCAGTACTTCTGTCTTGTCAGGATTCAACCCCAATCTGTTATCCACCAGTGAAATATGGGGAGCCCTAGAGCATCTGCTTGGCATGCAGAATGTCCCAGGGTCAACCCCTGACATCTCCTGCAAGGGCTGGACGAAATCCCTGCCTGAAACTCTGGGGAGCTACTGCCAGTCAGTGTAGACCAGGGGTTCTCAAACTACCCTGCTTCCCCTATTTTTTTTTTAAATTAATATTTTTTATTTTAAACACAAAATTATCAAACAAACAAACAATAAAGCACATACAAACACTAACTAAACACATACAAAAACTCTACAATACAGTACAATTATAATAATAATCTTATCCTAAATCCTTAACATTATATCATGACTTCCTCCAATCTATCCCTCTATGTCGGTTCTCCTTATTCTATTGTCTACCGGCAATTTCCTTATAATTTATCTTATCATTTCTACTTATGTTACTTATTTTAATTAAATTTCTTAAATCTACAATAACTTCCAAATTTCTTTTCAATATAACCTTATATTTCCTATTAAATATATATATAAAAAAAACCTTAACTCAAATATTACTTAACACTTACTTTATACAATATATCTACCATATTATTACTCTAATTATCTTCTATAAACTATTTTTTTACATTGGCATTTTTATTATTTTCATTCTATACTTTATAATATTTTTTAAGATAGTCTTTAAATTTTCTCCACTCTTTTTCCACTGCATCGTCCCTCTGGTCGCGGATTCGTCCGGTCAGTTCAGCAGTTTCCATATAGTCCATCATTTTCATCTGCCATTCTTCCAAGGTAGGTAGGTCCTTTGTCTTCCAATATTTTGCAACGAGGATTCTTGCTGCTGTTGTGGCATACATAAACAGAGTGTGGTCTTCTTTTGGTAGCACTTGGTGAACCATTCCAAGGAGGAAGGCCTCTGGTTTCTTCAAAAATGTGTTCTTGAACACCTTCTTCAGCTCGTTGTATATCATCTCCCAGAAGGCCTTCAACCTTGGGCAGGTCCACCACATATGGTAAAATGTTCCTTCCGTAGTGCCGCACTTCCAACATTTATTGTCCTGCAGATGATAGATTTTTGCCAGTTTCACTGGGGTCAGGTACCATCTATAAATCATTTTCATTATATTTTCTCTTAGTAATGTACATGCTGTGAATTTTATGCCTGTTCTCCATAATCTTTCCCAGTCTACCATCATAATATTATGTCCGACATCTTTCGCCCAATCTATCATTGCGGATTTAACTAACTCATCTTGCGTATGCCATTCCAGCAGCAAATTATACATTCTTGACAAAGTCTTAGTTTTTGGTTCTAACAGTTCTGTTTCCAATTTTGACTTTTCCAATTGAAAGCCAATCTTTTTATCCAATTTGAAGAGTTCATTGATTTGATGATATTGTAGCCAGTCTCGAATCCTTCCTCTCAATTTCTCAAAGGGTTTCAACCTGACTTGTTCACCTTCATGTATTAACATCTCGGAATATTTTAACCAGTTCTCTTCCATATTTATTCTTTTATGGGCCTTTTCTTCTGCCGGTGACAGCCATCTGGGTGTTTTCCTTTCAAGGAGATCCTTATATTTCATCCAGACTCTAAAAAGAGCCTTTCTTATTATATGATTTTTAAATCCTTGATGAGCCTTTATCTTATCATACCATAAATATGCATGCCATCCAAATTTGTTGTCGTATCCTTCCAGGTCAAGTATGTCTGTATTTTCTAATAGGAACCAATCTTTCAGCCAGCAGAAGGCTGCAGCTTCAAAATAAACACTTAACTCCGGCAGGGAAAATCCCCCTCTTTTCTTATCATCTGTTAGTATCTTAAATTTGATTCTGGGTTTTTTCCCTTGCCAGACAAATCTTGATATCATCTTCTGCCACTTCTTGAAAGGTTCCATCTTATCAAGTATTGGAATTGCCTGGAATAGAAATAATAATTTAGGCAGCACATTCATCTTTATAACTGCGATTCGGCCCATCAAGGACAATTTCAAATTATTCCAGATCTCCAAATCCTTCTTTATTTCATTCCAAACCTTTTCATAATTGTCCTTAAACAAATTTTGATTTCTCGCTGTCATGTTGATACCCAGATATTTTACTTTTTTTGCAAATTGCAGGCCTGTTTCTTTCTCCAGATTTTCTTTTTCTCCTTGTGTCAGGTTTTTCCCCTATAACTTTAGTTTTGGCTTTATTTAATTTAAATCCTGCTACTTCACCAAAATCTTGTATTACCTCCAGTGCCGCTGGGGTGCTGGAGTCTGGATTTTGTAATGTCAAAACTAAGTCGTCAGCGAAGGCTTTTAGTTTGTATTCTTTGGCCCCCACCGCCACCCCTTTAATATCTGAATTGTTCCTAATCATATTTAAGAGTACCTCCAGGACTGTGATGAACAATAGCGGGGAGAGGGGACAACCTTGTCTTGTTCCTTTCTGTATTTTTATGTTGTCTGATACCACATTATTAATGATGATCTTGGCTTTTTGATCTGTGTAGATCGCTTCGATGCCATTCATAAAACCATTCCCCACCTCCATATGATGTAGGTTCTTTTTCATAAATGTCCAAGATACATTGTCAAATGCTTTTTCGGCGTCCACAAACATCAGGATTGCTTTACAGTTCTTATTTTGTTCTAGTTTTTCAAGGATATCCACCACATTTCTTATGTTAGTGTTTAAATGTCTTTCCGGTAGAAAACCGGCTTGATCTTGGTGGATAACCTCCTTTAGAACCTTCCTGAGTCTGCTAGCCATAATATTTGCAAAGATTTTATAATCCACATTTAGGAGGGAGATAGGTCTGTAATTTTTCATCAATGTCCGATCCACATCTGGTTTTGGTATCAGAGTTATATATGCATCCTTCCAAGACTCCGGTGCCCCTCTTCCCTTTAATATCTCGTTACACACTTCCATTAATGGTTGAATTATCCAGTCTTTCAATGTTTTGTAGTATTTGGCTGAAAGTCCATCTGGTCCTGGGGCTTTGTCCAATTTCATATTGCTGATTGCCATTTCCACTTCATTTAATGTTATTGGGTGGTTTAGGGGGCCTTTCATACTTTCTGGGATTTTCTGTAGGCCATTCTTTACTATAAATTGCTCTATTTTGTCTTTTTCCTTGGTTTCTTCTTTGTACAGCTGTTTATAAAACTTTTCAAAGTTTTTCCTTATCTCCGAAGGGTTCACTACATTGTTTCCATTAATGTTAATACCTGTAATGGTATTCAATTTCTGCCTCTGTCTCAATTGCCACGCTAGCAATTTTCCACATTTGTTGGCTGATTCAAAAGTCTTTTGCTTCAACATTTTAATTTTCCATTCGATTTCACAATTAATTATTTTTGAAAATTCAACTTGTAGCTGCTTTATTTCTTTTTGTATTTTGGTATCTTTAGGTTTTATCCTCAATTGTTTTTCCTTCTCTTTCAGTTGTTGCAAAATTAAGTTCTTCTTCTCTCTTTGCAGCTTCGTTTTGATTGCCTTTTGTTGTATTAGAAATCCTCTCATCACAGCTTTGCTTGCGTCCCAAATTATTCTTTTTTCCATTGTCGTATTTAAATTTATTTCAAAATAGTCTTTTATTGTTTTTTGGGCTTTTTCGCAGATGGTTTGATTTCTAAACAGTGAATCATCCATTCTCCATCTGAAGGAACCTTTCGGTGTTAGTCTTAAATCCAGTTGTACTGGGTTGTGGTCAGAGCATGTCCTTGGATGTATTTCAGTCTGGAGCATCCTGGGTGTTAATTCCCTGGATGCCCATATTTGGTCTATTCTACTCCAGGCTTTGGTTGCCTCACTATAAAAAGTTGCTTCCAAGTCGGTTGGATTCATTGTTCTCCATGCATCTATCAAGTCTAGGTTATCTGCCATCTCAAAGAAAGTTTTTGGTAACCTTCCATCATTTGTGAATTTTACTCTTTGCGATCTGTCCATAAGCGTAGAGGCTACCGCATTGAAATCTCCTAGAACTATTATTTTGTAATCCATATATTCCATCAGCCTTTCGTGAATCTCCTTATAAAATTCAGATTTTGCATCATTTGGCGCATACAGTCCCAATATCAAAAACTTTTCGCCTTCTACTGTTATTTCTATGGCAACAAATCTTCCATCTTCGTCCTTAAATTTTAATTTAGGGTCGTATTTCTCTTTGGCATAAATTACTACTCCTCTTTTCTTCACTTTTGCTGATGATATAAATTCCAGGCCTATTCTTTTGTTTTCCAGGACTCTCCTGTGCAGTCTTGTTACATGAGTTTCTTGAAGACAAATAATGTCCAAATTTTGCTTCTTTAATGTATGAAAGACCTGGTTTCTCTGCGGTCGAATGTTCAAACCGTGAACGTTCCATGTTAAAATCTTCAATGCCATCTTTATAGTGCAGCTCCTCCTACTGCTCCCTCAACTTCTTCCTCTGGTGTTGGTGCTGGGCTTCCTGGTAAAATTCCAGGGAATTCGTCCAAGTTGTTCTGAATGAACTTGATTTTGTCCTCTTTTGATTTGATTTTGATGAGTCTTCCTTTGTATCCAAAGGCTAAGCCTTGTGGGAATTCCCACCTGTAGTTGATCTTCTTCTTACTTAGAGCCTGTGTCAAGTCAGTGTAGCTGGGTCTTAGGCCCAGGAAAATTTTGGGGATATCTTTGTATAAGATGACCTTCTTTGCTTTAACCTCGAGGTTGTTTTCGTAATGGAGTTTCAAGATTTCGCTCTTTGGCTCTTAGTTTGAAATTCAATTAAACAGTCATTTACTGTCTTGGTATTTTTCCTATCCTTTGGTTCAAAACGGTATGCTTTGACAATATTGCTTGCCAATTTTTCCTGATCCACTCCCCAAAACTCTCCAAGTACCTTGACTACGTAGGCTTTTAGGTCCCCGCCTTCTTGTTCCGGAAGATGTCTTACTCTCAGATTGGTAGCCCGTTGCCTCATTTGCATAAAGGCAAGAGATACCTGTGTGTTGTAATGGTCTCTAATGTGGGTCTGTTCCAAACTATGGACCTGGGACTCAACTTTGTTGACCTTCTCTTTGGTTGACTCCAAATCTTGTTGAAACTGTCCAATTTGGTCCAATTGTGTTTTAATGCCTGCAATGTCCTGTCTGAGGCCTTCAGTATTGTCTTTAATCTCTTTCCGTAATGCCTCAAAGTGTTCAAGTAGTTGGGTCATAACTGCAGGTTCCACTTGCTGGGATAGTCTTCTTTTTTGTTCCTTGGAGGAACCTTCTGTTGATTTTGCAACACTTCTTGTTGTCACCCCTCTTCCAGCTCCTCCAGACATTTATTTCCAATATTTCAATGTCTCACTAATTCAAGGTCAGCTCAATTGAGTAGCCCAGGCCTCGGTTGCTATGGAGATATACTTTATAAAGGCTCAACAGTTCCCATAGCAGCTGTTACTTTTATCACCACCTTAACCAAAACAATTGCTGCTCAAGGTCACTTCACAGCAGGCATTTCCTGCCTGAGCTAGCTTACAGAGGGAACAAAGGATTATTGCAATTCACACAGTTCTAAGATGTTACTTTCACTTTGGAGAAGAGTAGCAGTTCTGCCTTTTCACAAAGATGTAAGAAAGTTGCAAAGTCAAATAAATTGTAATCCAAAAGGATTGTAGCAGGTACAGTGTTAACAAATGCCAAAAGTTAGAAACAGTAACCTCAGTAACAATAAATGGCAGCTTTTAAAATATTTTCTTCAACCCCTGTACTGCCCGGCTCATCCACATTCCAGAGGTGACAGTGGGTCTAATCCAAACGATAATGTCTTTATAAATCAATATAGTCAGTTTCTTCTAGCCCTCCTGCCAGAATTCCCGGAGGAGGTGTCTTGACAGCTGTCAAATGCCAAAATTCTAAAACGCTAAAACAAAGTTCTAAATGCTTACAGATAGCAACTTGCCTAAAATAGTCACACAGCAGGGAAAGGTGGACCTCCTTTTTTCAGCCTTTCCCGTGGCCAAATTTAATGTCCAAATTGTAGAATAGGGGTGGTCAGAATTACTCATGGTTCCAAATCAATTCCAGTCAATTCTTTTAAAAGGGGGTGTTCTGCGCTCGCTGCAACCCGCTACGCTGCTTTGCTGAAGTGGCCGTTCACGGAGCCGCAGTGCCCAGACCTCAATCCGCTCTTCCTTCTTGGATCCCTAGCGGGATCTTCCAAAGGTGGGGAGAGGTCCAGATGGGCACCGCCGGTTCACCAAGCCTTCAGGCCGCCCTGCCTGAAGTTTCACGGAGGTCCGTCGCGCGGTGACGGAGCCTCCAGCCAATCTTCAGCCGGTCCCCCCGCAACGGGACGAGGACCCAGCTAGTTGCGGCGGCGCGAGAACCGGAAGTCCTGTTTCCCCTATTTTAAGACGTAGTCATAAAGTAAGACATAGCAGGATTTTTTCACATTTGCGAAATATAAGCTGTACCCCGAAAATAAGCCATAGTGATAGGCGCAGTTCTGGAGGGCGCCAAGGAAAAGGCTGGGCTGGGCGTCCAGTCCCGCCCCCAAAACCAGTCAACCCCAGAAGCAGCACTCAGGAACTCTGCAGAGCAGGGCACACAGGAAGGGACAGCGGGCGCGACAAAGGTACTCCGGAGGTCTGTTCGCCCGTGTGCTTGCCCAACTCCGCTCGGCGTAGTGCGCATGGGGCGGCCGCCGTGGCGGAGAGGTAAGGCGGCACGGACTTTCCCTGCTCGTCGCCACTAAGAAATCCCCCGAGCCGCCCCGCGCGTTGCCCAAGAGGCCCCTTGGAAAACAAGGCTTCTGTTGAGTTTCAAGGAGGGAAGGCGGCAGAGGAGGAGCAGGAGAGCGCCCAGCGAAAGCGGGTCTCTCTGGTGCCCGTTTCCTCAAAGCTCAGCTTGGATTGTCCCCCCGCTGCCAGCAAGCAAGCAAAGAGCTCCGCGCCCGTCCCGTCCTTCACAGCCCCAGAACTCGAGTGTGGCCTTGCCAAGGCGTGCTTACGTAATAAAAATAAGACATCCCCTCAAAATAAGCCATAGTGCGTTTTCCTGAGGGGAAAAAAATATAAGACAGTGTCTTAAAATAGGGGAAACATGGTATGTCCAGTGGGCTGAATCCAGCCCACCAGGGTCGTGAATCTGGCCTGCCCAGCCATTTCAGAACCCGTCAAGTGTCCGAGGCTCAAAGCATCTCGCCGCCCGCTCAGTCAGTCCCCGCGCTGCGCTGAGGTAAACGCCACTGGCGTGGTGGCGGCTCTACCAATGAAAGGCTAGGGGGTTTTGCCCGGGGGCGGGGAAGTGTTGTCTTTTGGCTTGAAGAGCGAAGGTGAGGTTGGCGGAGGAAGGCAGATTTGGGTCAATTCGGTTTCCTTACGTAGACGTTTACTTTAAAGTTGGGAGAAGGAAGTATAGTCCCTGTTTACTTTCCTGTTTTTTAAAAAATGAATATTTATTGAATTTTATAACAAATAAAATGCAGATCTCAACCATCCTGTTATAGACCATTGTTCTCCCTCCTCTCCTCTGGACTTCCCTCAGCTCCCCCTGAGTTATTTAGATTTATTTGTTGTTTCCTGCTTTTCTTACAGAAAAGTAAATTCCCTTATCATTTCTCTAAAATATCTGTTACTGAAATAAAGTTGTGAACGTTTATTCAAACCCTGCCCGTGAATCGTCCACTTTGTTGTTTCTGCAAATAGACTGTAAATGGTTCTGAGAGTCTTTTGATGTCATTTTTGTCCTTCTCTCATAGTTTATCTGTTAGCTTAGCCAACTCTGCATAGTTCATCACTTTTTCTTGCCATTGTTCCTTTGATGGTATTTCTTCCGTCTTCCAATATTGGGCAATCAAGATTCTGGCCGCTGTTGTAGCATACATAAATAATTTCCATTTTTCTTTTGGCATATCTTGGTCTGAGATACCTAACAAAAAGGCTTCAGGGTGTTTAACAAAGTTCATTTTGAACATGAACCTGTTTACCTTCCTAGGCTTGGAAAGTGTAAGAACAGAAGTCAGTCTTATCTCTTCCGCTCTGCTGTGCTTTTGCACTGTTCTTTGTCTCCCTGTCTGTTGCTGAAGAAGAGAGAGGATGCCATTATGATCCGTTTGGTGTCGTCTGCAAATGTGATGAGCATCCCCTCAGTTCCTTCATCCAAGTGACATATACAGACCTTGAACAACAACGGGCCCAGGACAGAAACCTGCAGCACCCCTCTTGTCCCTTTCCCCCAGGATGAGGAGGAACCATGAAGGAGTCCTCTTTGGGTTCATTCAGTCAAATCCACTGAACAATTACCTCATTTTTCACATAAATATCACAGAGGACTTTGTCAAAAGCCTTACTGAAATCGAGATGCACTATTTCCACAGCAGTCCCCTGATCAAAAAAGTTTGTAACTCCATCCAAAAAATGGGGAGGAGAGATTTCTCTGGTTTTGTTTTTGAGAATGCCATGATTTCAACCTGTATGTTTATGTTGTGATATCTTCAGATGGAGGGCACATAAATTTTAAAAATGATAATAAATAAGGATATTGAGAAGCTGGAACATGTGCAAAGGAAGGCGATACATGTATTTATTTAGTAGTAGCGGGCCCGGCCCCTCGTTGCTGTGGCTCATTTTATGCTTATTACCATCAGTAGCAGCCGCAGCCAAAATAAACCCCCACCTACCCCCGCCGGCGTCGTGTGCACTCTGCACGCGGTCAGGTGCCCTCTCGCGGCCTGTGGCAGAAAAAGCCGAGGAAGGAGGCCTCTGACGCGATCTGAGGGAAAAGCACTATGGAAACGCACAGATAAAAAAAACACATCGGGAGATCACTGAGGGACGATCACGGTGGCCATTTCCCGGCGTGCCTTGCCTGTGGCCTTTTCAAGGTGAAGTGCTAGTAACCCTCTACAAAGAGGATTTGATTCCATTTCCCAGAGTGCCTTGAGCGAGCAGTTGGTTGGGATAATAAGCCCACCGTTTCCCAGCATGACTTGCGGTTTGGGCGAAAGAGCTTAGTTCTCCCACAGGGCGCCTTGAATCCATTTCCCAGCATCCCTTGCTGGTCCGACCTAGTTAACTGCGAGAGGAGGCGGCCTCCATTTCCCAGCGTGCCTTTGACAAAAGAGATATTTACATTTCCCTGTTTCCCAGGCAAGTTAATCACACCCTTTTGTCTGGCACTCAGGTATCAGAATCACTGAGACAATCACCCCCTCCTTCCTTGCAGAGAAACAGTTTGTCAGTTTGGGAGTGAAAATGGAGACAGCCCTGTGGCCTGTCTTCAGACATGTGGCCTTGTTTTGCTTGGCACACTTGTGAACAATTATTATATATATAGATAAGAATCATAGAATCATAGAGTTGGAAGAGACCACAAGGGCCATCCAATCCAACACCCTGCCAAGCAGGAAACACCATCAAAGCATTCCCGACAGGTGGCTGTCAAGCCTCTGCTTAAGGACCTCCAAAGAAGGAGACTCCACCACACTCCTTGGCAGCAAATTCCACTGTCAAACAGCTCTTACTGTCAGGAAGTTCTTTCTAATGTTGAGGTGGAATCTTCTTTCTTGTAGTTTGAATCCATTGCTCCGTGTCCGCTTCTCAGGAGCAGCAGAAAACAACCTTTCTCCCTCCTCTATATGACATCCTTTTATATATTTGAACATGGCTATCATATCACCCCTTAACCTTCGGGGTACCGAAGCAGTGATCTGTGGGCCTGACAAGATGTCTCAAGAGGTATGCTGTCTCCCCGGGGCCAAGATCCATGATGTTACAGAACGGCTGCAAGGAATAATAAAACCTACGGATAAAAACCCCTTCCTTTTAGTCCATGTGGGAACCAATGACACCGCAAGTCATAGCCTCCAGAAGATCAAAAGTGATTATGAGGCTCTGGGCAGGAAGCTGAAGCAATTAAATGCACAAATTGTCATCTCATCTGTCCTCCCAGTTGAACGCCGTGGCCCAGGAAGAGAGGGGAAAATAGGAGAAGTGAACAACTGGCTTCGCAAATGGTGCCGGCAGGAACGGTTTGGATTCTTAGATCACGGCCTGCAGTTTCTTGAAGATGGACTTCTGGCAAGTGATGGGCTGCACCTCACAAGGGTTGGGAGGAATGTTTTTGCCAATAATCTCAAAAACCTCATCAGGAGGGCTTTAAACTGACTTATGTGGGGGAGGGAGACAGTGGTCCTGAAGGTAGGAGTCTGTCAAATGCTGAAGATGATCATCCAAAAGTCAAGGACCAAATGGAGCAAACAGCACACAGACCTAGTGGTGGGAGGAAAAAATCCTTAAGTAGGAGACTAGGGGGAATGATCAATGGTTTTCAATGTCTGTATACAAATGCACAGAGCATGGGAAATAAACAAGATGAATTTGAGCTCTTGGTACAGCAAACTAAATACGACATAATAGGCATCACTGAAACCTGGTGGGATGAGTCTCATGATTGGAATGTAGTAATAGAGGGATACAATCTATTTCAGAGAAATAGACCAAACAGGAAAGGAGGAGGAGTGGCATTATATGTCAGGGATGTGTATACCTGTGAAGAGATCCATGATTTAAAACTTCAAAGCCAAATTGAGAGTATCTGGGTCAAAATTAAGGGAGAGAAAAATAACAGTGATCTCATTGTGGGAGCTTACTATAGATCCCCAAGCCAAACTGAGGACATAGATGATGCCTTCCTGGAACAGATGACCAAGCATTCAAAAGGAAATGAGATAGTAGTAATGGGGGATTTCAACTATCCTGATATTTGTTGGATGTCAAACTCAGCCAAGAGCATAAGGTCGAACAGATTCCTCACTGGCCTTGCAGACAATTTCATTGTCCAGAAAGTGGGAGAAGCAACAAGAGGATCAGCCATTTTAGATCTGGTCCTAACCAATAGTGATGACCTGGTTAGTGGGGTAGAAGTGGCAGGATCATTAGGTGGGAGTGATCATGCTCTTCTGGAGTTTATTATACATCAGAAAGGAGCAACCAAGCATACTAAGACTCAAATTCTAGACTTTAAGAAAGCCGACTTCAGAAAACTTAGGGAAATGCTGGATGTGATCCCATGGTCAGTAATACTAAAAGGGATGGGAGTTCATGATGGATGGGAGTTTGTTAAAAGGGAGATATTAAAAGCACAACTTCAAGCAGTACCAATGCGACGAAAACATGGAAGGTGCCTAAAGAAGCCAGGGTGGCTATCTAAAGAACTTTTAACTGAGTTAAGATTTAAAAGGGATATGTACAAGAAATGGAAAAAGGGGGAAACCACCAGAGAGGAATTCAAACAAATAGCCAGCACATGTAGAGACAAAGTCAGAAAAGCTAAAGCACAGAATGAACTCAGGCTTGCTAGAGAGGTTAAAAGCAATAAAAAGAGTTTTTATGGGTATGTCCGTAGCAAAAGGAAGAACAAGGAAACAGTGGGGTCACTTAGAGGAGAAGATGGTGAAATGCGAACAGGGGACGCAGAAAGGGCAGAACTCCTCAATACCTTCTTTGCCTCAGTCTTCTCCAAAAAAGAAAACAATGCCCGACCTGAAAAATATGGAGCAGATGATTCAGCAGGGGAAACACAGCCCAGAATAAGTAAGGAGGTAGTACAAGAACACTTGGCTAGTTTAGATGTATTCAAGTCTCCAGGGCCAGATGAACTACATCCCAGAGTATTAAAAGAACTGGCAGAGGTGATTTCAGAACCACTGGCAGTAATCTTTGAGAATTCCTGGAAAACAGGTGAAGTCCCAGCAGACTGGAGGAGGGCAAATGTTGTCCCTATTTTCAAAAAGGGGAAAAGAGAGGACCCAAACAATTACCGCCCAGTCAGCCTGACATCAATACCAGGAAAGATTCTAGAGCAGATCATTAAGCAAACGGTCTGTGAGCACCTAGAAAGGAACGCTGTGATCACTAAAAGTCAGCATGGGTTTCTGAAAAATAAGTCATGTCAGACTAATCTGATCTCATTTTTTGACAGAATTACAAGCCTGGTAGACGAAGGGAACACTGTGGATGTAGCCTATCTTGATTTCAGCAAGGCCTTTGACAAGGTGCCCCATGATATTCTTGTAAAGAAGCTGGTAAAATGTGGGCTAGACAATGCTACCATTCAGTGGATTTGTAACTGGCTGACTGACCGAACCCAAAGGGTGCTCATCAATGGCTCCTCTTCATCCTGGAGAGAAGTGACTAGTGGGGTGCCACAGGGTTCTGTCTTGGGCCCAGTCTTATTCAACATCTTTATCAATGACTTGGATGATGGGCTTGAGGGCATCCTGATCAAGTTTGCAGATGACACCAAATTGGGAGGGGTGGCTAATACCCCAGAGGACAGGATCACACTTCAAAATGACCTTAACAGATTAGAGAACTGGGCCAAGGCAAACAGGATGAATTTTAACAGGGAGAAATGCAAAGTACTACACTTGGGCAAAAAAAATGAAAGGCACAAATACAGGATGGGTGATACCTGGCTTGAGAGCAGTACAAGTGAAAAGGATCTAGGAGTCTTGGTAGACCACAAACTTGACATGAGTCAACAGTGTGATGCAGCAGCTAAAAAAGCCAATGCAATTCTGGGCTGCATCAATAGGAGTATAGCATCTAGATCAAGGGAAGTAATAGTACCACTGTATTCCGCTCTGGTCAGACCCCACCTGGAATACTGTGTCCAGTTCTGGGCACCACAGTTCAAGAAGGATATTGACAAGCTGGAACGTGTCCAGAGGAGGGCAACCAAAATGGTCAAAGGCCTGGAAACGATGCCTTATGAGGAACGGCTTAGGGAGCTGGGTATGTTTAGCCTGGAGAAGAGACGGTTAAGGGGTGATATGATAGCCATGTTCAAATATATAAAAGGATGTCATATAGAGGAGGGAGAAAGGTTGTTTTCTGCTGCTCCAGAGAAGCGGACACGGAGCAATGGATTCAAACTACAAGAAAGAAGATTCCACCTAAACATTAGGAAGAATTTCTTGACAGTAAGAGCTGTTTGACAATGGAATTTGCTGCCAAGGAGTGTGGTGGAGTCTCCTTCTTTGGAGGTCTTTAAGCAGAGGCTTGACAGCCACCTGTCAGGAATGCTTTGATGGTGTTTCCTGCTTGGCAGGGGGTTGGACTGGATGGCCCTTGGGGTCTCTTCCAACTCTATGATTCTGTGATTCTCTTCTCCAGGCTAAACATACCCAGCTCCCTAAGCCGTTCCTCAGAAGGCATCAATTCCAGGCCTTTGACCATTTTGGTTGCCCTCCTCTGGACATGTTCCAGCTTATCAGTATCCTTCTTGAACTGTGGTGCCCAGAACTGGACACAGTATTCCAGGTGAGGTCTGACCAGAGCGGAATACAGTGGTACTATTACTTACTTCCTTCCATAACCTTTATTGGCATAGCAAATTCAAATTCTTAAGGACAGGGTTATTAAAAATAAAACAATCTTTTCCAAATACTTAAGAACAGTTATTCCAATACTTAAGGACAGAATTATTATTAAAAAGAATAAAACAATCACTTTATAAATGTCTTGAAGCCACAAATTCAGAGCATAAATACAGCGTTAAAAATAGCCTTCAATTAGTAAACTTCCTAATAATAAAATATATCTTCATTCATTCTATATTTAACACAATATGTTAATTTTCAATAGGCCGCCCCTGAACGCCTCCGCAGTGGCCCTTTCTCTCTGAATAAACCTGGCACAGAAACTCAGCCACCTCTAGAGTAACTCTGTCATTGTTGTCCGACAGTAATCCCTGAATTGTGGGCGATGCAGCGATCGATGCGTCCTCCTGTATGGCACTCAGCAAACGCCTTCTCACGTTAATACCATGGTTGCAGGAGAAGAAAATGTGGTCCAGCGTATCTAGTTCCTCCTTCCCACATTTACATAAACGTTCGGCTTTTGGGAGATCTAAATATCTTCCTTCAGTCATCTTGGAGGGAAACACGTTGAATCTAGCCAGCATGAAGAGCCTGCACCCTTCCTGACTCCTCAGGTTGGCCATATATCCCCCTTTAAAGTCTCTACACAAGGGGAGGTTCAGATATAGAGGGGAGCAGGTACTGCGCCCCGCCACCTCGACTAAGTAGAGAATACTTTCCCTTATAAGAGTCTTTCTAATACTTTTCCATACATCTTTGAGGTCAAAGTTTTCAAAATCCTCTATCTTTAATCCTATTGAGTTCAACTTTCTCCGGCAAATTAGTGAAAGGGTATTACTAGTATTTCTGAATTTGGCTTTCAGCCCGGAAAGCCAGCAAAGCAATCCCGGGGTCCAAGGACCTGCATGGGCTCGGACGCCGGACCTGCCCCCAGGGAGCAAGGGCTCCCGAGACGGGCGGGCGGCGGAGCCCCAGGGTCCGCTAACTCCCCGTCGGGCGAAGCTGCTAGACCATCCTCGTGGAGCGCCGATTCCTCCAAATTTGCTGATTCGGAACCGTGAGTAGAAAAGGGAAGGGAATCTGGACTTAATTTGGACAGGCGTGGGATGTAATTACGGAGGTCCCTTCCCCGCCACTGTTGCAAGTATGGAGGTCGATCCCGGCAGTTGGGAGGAAATATAAGCAGGAGACATTGTTGCTGAAGCGAAAGTCAACAACTGTTACCGGGGAAACTTTTGTTACAAGTTTTTAAAGAGCCTCCTCTTTCAAACCCCGAGAGAAACCTGGCTAAAGAAGATTAAAAGAAATTTGGAAAATAATCTTTGTGGAATATGTGTGACTTTTGAAAAAGCTACCCGGGATCATGGAAATGCTGAGAGAAATCAATGAGAGACTGGATGAGTTTACAGACTTAATCATCAAGCATTTCCGGAGGGGCAGCCATTTACAGGAGTGCATTCCTAAGTGTCAAGGGAAGGACGGAGAACAGCATGAGAGACATAACAAGCAGGAACCTCTGACCGTGGGAAGAAGGATAAGGAGGAAAAGACCCAGGAGATTTTTTCAACGGCAAAGTACAGTGTTGCATAAAAATGGCAAGAGAAACGGAACTGCTGTTACACAAGGAAGGAAAGATTGGAAGCTAGGCAGGAAACTGCTGGAGAAAGCAGATGAAGTGATGATCCACTCCAAAATAGACGGCTCCTGGTTCTGGTCCGAGGAAAGACGTGGACAGGGGTGAATGGAAAAAAAAATATTTTCTCTTTTAATGTTCTTAGTCTGGCAGACCTATCTAGGCATGTTTAAGGATATGGCACATATGACGTATAATATGATCTGGAAAATAATTGTGATTTACTACATGACGTGAAATATTAACAATGTAAGGTGAATATTAAGTCTGTGTTTTTTGGGGGGGGGAAGGGGAGAGGAGGAAGATAATTATTAGAAAATGAACAGAAGGGTACAATGGCTAAAGCCGAAATAGAACTGAATAGATAAGATGAAATAAATATAAAACTAGATTAAGATGTTAGATAATTAAGATAAATAGATATGTGTTAATTGATGAGAAGAAACCTGAGAAATAAGATTTACTGATGTAACCAATGTAAGGGATCGGGGAAGTCCAACTCAGACCAACATTAGGATCATAGATGCTTGACCCAGGGATTGGGACAAGAACAGATAAGATAGAAAGGCTGTATGGTTAAACAAAAAATGAATTGTATTCCTCTGTGTGGGGGGGGAATGAACTGTTGTAAAGGGGTTCCTCCAAGTGAGAGGGGGGGAGCCCAAGAAAGTTTAACCAATGCATGTCCTTGAATGTATGTTTTGGAAATAATTTGTAAAATTTAATAAATATTATTTTTTTAAAAAAGAAAGCCAGCAAAGCAAAAATAAAGTACCTTTTTTACGGGGGTCCAGCTGGCTTCCCTTCTCAGCTTTGCAGAGTTGTAAAATAACGCAGCGTCTTTAGTTTGCCCTTTTGCCCAGGAGCTTTCTCAATAATTGTAGACAGAGTCCAAGCTTCTTAATCTAAGGCATTTATTTACAATTGGATTAAACAAATCCCATCAGAGCTAGCCGCCATTGTTTTCACTCTGACCTCTCCAAACACTTTGAACAGACACGCCCCCCCAAAAAAACTGAAACAGCACAGCACTTAAATAGAAAAAACACCCCAGCTGTAGATCATTCCAGTGGGCGGGACGTCCTCCTGTAGCTTCTTTAACCCTGTAAGCTCAGGATCCACTCACACCCCCTCTCGTCCCGTACACTGGGGTGCTTAAGCATTACAACTTACCCAATACACAACCCTTCACAAAACTCCCCGTGATGCTGGAAGCTCAATGGTTTAGTGAACCCATCTGCCAGGTTCAACTGACTTGGACAGTATTTCAGCTTTACCAAGCCTGTCTGAATGCTCTGACATACATTCTGGAAGCGTATGTCAAGATGTTTGGTTCTGGCCTTGAACTGGCCAGATTCCGCCAGCTTCAAGCATGGCTGGTTGTCCTCCCAAACCGTGATGGGTAGGCAACATTGTCCGCAGATTTCTTGAACCAAACACTTATAATACTCCAACTCTCTACAGAGCTCTGACAGCGCACTGAATTCAGCCTCTGTAGATGACAATGCGATGAGGCTCTGCAGCGGAGAAAAAGGGGAAGCCAAGGCTAGGTGAACCCCAAAGTGTCAGGAGGAGGTCCTGAGACAAATTGGCGTTGCTGCAGCGCGATGAAGAGGACCCCCAGATTGCTTTAGGCGGGTAAGCTTAAGCTTGCAAGTGTGGAGCAGAAAGAGGGAGAACTTCTCCGGCGCTAGTTCCAGCGACCCTCCGCTGCCGAGAAGCCCAGGTTCATGGGCATGTAAGCGACTTATCTCCAGTAAACTGAAACTTACATTTCCAGATTAGAATCGGATTTGGTGAACTCCAGAATTACAACACTTTCTAAATTATACCGACTCCTCCTTGACTGGGAAGTCAAGGAGGAGGTGACAGCGGCTAGGATTAAGTGGTCACAAGATTTTGGGTACTCAGTAACAATGAAGCTGTGGGAAAACCTGTGGAAAATAAATTGGAATTTTACAGCCTGTTACTATCTGAGAGAGAACTTTCTTAAAATGCAGCATCGGTGGTATTTAACCCCCTGGAAATTGTCCAAGATGTTCCAAAATGTCCGCTGGAGGTGAAAAGAAAAGCCAGGTACTTTATTCCATATGTGGTGGCAGTGTAAAGAAACCAAGGTGTTTTGGAAGGATATCCACATAGAATTGGAAAAAATGTTAAAAATATATTTTAATAGAAAACCGGAAGCTTTCCTTTTGGAATCACAGACTCGGATATTCCTAAAAAGGCTAAAGAGATCTTCTTATATGCTATGGTCACAGCAAGAGTTCTCCTCCAGCACCATAATTCAAAATTAGATATCATGTCAGAAAAGATAAAAAATAAACAAAAACAGGTATTTATCTCAAAATGGGAAGTTTTTAAAATATACTTGAAAAATAATAATAGTGGTAGTTTAAGGACATACACAATGTTTAATAAATTTTAGTAGCAGTGTTCAAAATGTGGTAAAACCTTGACGGGAAGTCTGAATGGCAATGCCTATAATGGCAGCGACGTTTTTTTTAAAAAGTAATATTTTGATCCCTTAGTTCAATTTCCCAGCAGCCCCTCTTGCCCCCGAGAACACTTCTAGCATTTCATCTCCTCTACCTGTGGCATTGTTCAACAGTGGGAAAAGTTACCTCTTCACACCGGATGTCCATTTGGTATGGCCCTTTCCAGGTTTGTCTTTCATTTGTTCTCCTATGTGTGCTGACAGGAGAAGCCCCAATTCTGTGGGTACTCTAGGTGGTGCAGAAAGCACCTAGAAGCTCCCTAGAGGTTGAAGTGCCAGTCAAACTTCAGTTTTGCAATCTATAAATTCCAATTAGCAGTACTGGGGGTGGTTCAGATTCTGGGGCAGTGCTTTTGGACAGCAGAGGGTGTCACAGGGCCAGCCAACTTTTCCTTTAAAGCACAATTGGGTCTCCACCTGTTTTTGGACTACAACTCCCATCATCCCTAGCTAGCAGGACCAATGGGGATGATGGGAACTGTAATCCGGGAGCTGCTGGGGACCCAAGTTTGGAAAACCCTGCTTTAAAGGAATTTTGCGTTTTGCCCGCAAAGATGGGACCTGTCCACGTTCGTGTTTTCTTGTATTTTGATTTCCCCATGACCTTTGGGCATTTATTTTTTTTTATTTTTTAAGAGGGCAAATTGAAAGAGAAATTGTATGGCAAGTTGCAGATGAATAAAAGGTTGCGTTTGAAAAAAACAAACACATAAAACTGGGTCATGGCCTCCTCAAATATTTTACTGGAGGGGGCAAATACCCTAGGCCTTTAAGAGTTGGAGCCTATTATTACTATTATTGGACTATGATTTGATGGATGAAGATGTAAAAGAAACAATGGGCAAATGGGCACAAGACATCCGCCACACTATATATTTAGAACAATGGGAGAAACTCTGGCGCAAGGATATTCACTTTACCGCCTGCTACACGATGAAGGAAAACTTTGTTAAAATGTTTTACAGGTGGTATTTAACACCAGACAAACTCGCCAAAATTTATGATTTAAAATCCAACCATTGTTGGAAATGTAACAAGGAACCTGGAACGACAATTCATATGTGGTGGGGTTGCAAGGAAATAAAGAATTTTTGGGGAATAATACATGAGGAACTTAAGAAAATGTTAAAAATCCCCTTGATAAAAAATCCCGAAGCTTATCTGTTGGGCTTTGCTGATGGGCAAAGACATACCACATATGAAAAAAAACAATCTTTTTGTATGCAACAACAGCTGCCAGGGTAGTGATTGCCACTAAATGGAAATCTCAGGACATACCAACAAAGGAAGAGTGGATTTGCAAATTAAGTGAGTATATAGAATTGGCAAAATTAACCTCAATTATAAGATACCAATCAAATCAAAAGTTAAGAATGGAGTGGAAGCATTTCGAATATTATATGCCAAAATATTGTTCTAAAAATGACATGCTAATAGGCTTAGAATAAACAATGTAAGCAATAACAAAACCAAAAAAGAAAGAAGGAAAAATCAGAATTAAAAATAATAACCTACTATAGAGAGCCAGTGTGGTGTAGTGGTTAAGAGCCGTAGACTCGTAATCTGGTGAACCGGGTTCGCTTCCCCGCTCCTCCCCATGGAGCTGCTCGGTGACCTTGGATAGTCCCACTTCTCTGAAGTCTCTCAACCCCACTCACCTCACAGAGTGTTTGTTGTGGGGGCAGGAAGGGAAAGGAGAATGTGAGCCGCTTTGAGACTCCTTTGGGTAGTGATAAAGTGGGAAAGCAAATCCAAACTCTTCTTCTTCTACTACTACAGAGTGCAAGGAAAAAAGGTATATAGAAATGAAGAAGTCGAATTGCTGTGGAGGGGTGGGATTTATAAGCGTATAATTTTGTAGCTGTTGTAAATTAGGTATTATATTTTATGTTAGGGAATTATGGATAATTTTGGTTATTATGTATATATGTTAAGTTTCAATAAAAGCTTGGATTAAAAGGAAAAGGAAATGAAACCAACCGAACTAACTGCCAAAACCCCTGTGTTGAGTCTTAAACACAAAGTTAGGCTCCACCCCTGGGCTTTCTTATTGGTCAGCCTATTAACCCTTTCTTTCTTTCCCCCAGTACGATGTCTCCATGAGTGGGCAAACGCCACACCTCCTCAAATATTTATTGGGGGGGGGCAAAGACCCCTAGGCCTTTAAGAGTTGGCACCTATTCCCTACACTCACAGGTCTCAGGATGGTTACAACATAATGTTGTTGTTTTGTTGCTTAGTCGTGTCCGACTCTTCGTGACCCCATGGACCAGAGCATAACATAATAAAATAATAACAACATAAAAACACAAAACACGACATTTTAAAAGGGAATTAGATGTCAATCAGCCAAAGGTCTGGTTAAAAAGGTGCTGATCTGCCGGGCTCCTAAAGCTGTATAATGGTTTTTCCGACCTTTGTATGGATCCTTTGATGGGAAGTGAGAGAGGAGCTCCGACTGAAGCTCTTTCCACATTCCACACACTGATAGGGTTTCTCCCCTGTATGAATTCTTTGATGGGAAGTGAGATGGGAGCTGTGACTAAAGCTCTTTCCACATTCGAAGCACTGATAGGGTTTCTCCCCTGTATGAATTTTTTGATGGGAAGTGAGATTGTGGCTGTGACTGAAGCTCTTCCCACATTCCACACACTGATAGGGCTTCTCCCCTGTATGAATTCTTTGGTGGGAAGTGAAATCGCTGCTATTCCTGAAGTTCTTTCCACATTCCACACACTGATAGGGCTTCTCCCCTGTATGAATTCTTTGATGGGAAGTGAGAGAGGAACTCTGAATGAAGCTCTTTCCACATTCCACACACTGATAGGGCTTCTCCCCTGTATGAATTCTTTGATGGGAAGTGAGATGGTGGCTGTGACTGAAGCTCTTCCCACATTCGAAGCACTGATAGGGTTTCTCTCCTCTATGAATTCTTTGATGGACGGTGAGACTTTGGCTGCGACTGAAGCTCTTTCCACATTCCACACACTGATAGGGTTTCTCCCCTGTATGAATTCTTTGATGGGAAGTGAGACTGTGGCTGTGACTAAAACTATTTCCACATTCCACACACTGATAGGGTTTCTCCCCTGTATGAATTATTTGATGGGAAGTGAGGTTGGAACTCCGAATGAAGCTCTTTCCACATTCCACACACTGATAGGGTTTCTCCCCTGTATGAATTCTTTGATGGGAAGTGAAATTGTTGCTATTCCTGAAGTTCTTTCCACATTCAACACACTGATAGGGTTTCTCCCCTGTATGAATTCTTTGATGGGAAGTCAGATGGTGGCTATTCCTGAAGTTCTTTCCACATTCCACACACTGATATGGTTTCTCCCCTGTATGAATTCTTCGATGGGAAGTGAGATGGGAGCTGTGACTGAAGCTCTTTCCACATTCCACACACTGATAGGGTTTCTCCCCTGTATGAATTCTTTGATGCCTAGTGAGAGAGGAGCGCTGACTGAAGCTCTTTCCACATTCCACACACTGATAGAATTTCTTTCCAATGAGATTTTGTTGATGGGAAGTGGAATGGGAGCTCTGACTGCAGCTTTCTCCACACTCCAAATTTTTACAGTGCTTTTCCTCTCTGGGGATTTTGTCGTGGTCACCTTTGTTCTCAATTTCCAATTCATCACAATCTGCATTGGAGACAATAAGGTATTAGAGCCTCAGGAACAAATGGAGATGATCTGAAGGGAGTTGGGTGTGTATTTATTACCTGTTATTTGTCATTAATGAACATATTTATTATTGGATTCTGATGAGTTGTTGAATGTGGCTTTCTTTGATATACAGTAGTGGTCAAAAATGTGAAAGTCTTTTGGAAAAAAGTGTATTTCAGAGGTTTGATGGCTCATAACACCAATTCCTTTGGAGTAATATCATAAAATTATATATAAATGGAAAGATAATTTAATCAAGATTGCAATTCAACGAAGTTTGTTCAATTATCCGTATTCTGTCAAATGTTATAGCCAAATAACAAGAAAAAGGAAGTACAACTTACTTAGGTTGACTTTTGTCAGTGTGTTATGTGATTGCTATCAGGTTTGTTTTTTGTGTTCTTTCATTTAGTGAGGATGTAAAAAATAAGAAAATTATAGAAATGGCACTAAGAGCTGACTGGTCACCCAGAAAGTGATGTAAAATTTTATTATTAAGTGAACAAGGCTACAGATATGAATAAATTAGAAGAGAGATTGGGGAAAACGTAACCAAAGCTGGCCTTTCTATATTTTTGTAGAGGTATAAGGAGACTCAAGTCAGTACAA
Source organism: Darevskia mixta (assembly GCA_034641385.1). NCBI lineage: Eukaryota > Metazoa > Chordata > Lepidosauria > Squamata > Lacertidae > Darevskia > Darevskia mixta. The sequence continues at coordinate 2,151,350 of JAWWNH010000205.1, forward strand.
AATCAGACTGGTAAAGGCAGGAAAAGGTGCACAAAGGCAAGTGACGATCGAAGAATGGAGAGACTCTCCTTACATGACAGAAGAAAATCATCTTGAAGGGATGTTTACCCTCGTAGCAGAGCTTTGGCTATTTCAGCCAAGTAAACAGACCTGATTAAAAGTCCTGTGCGCTTCCTTCTACGCACCTCCGCTTTTAAAGTCTCCCAGTCTGTTTCGCGCAGAGAAACACTGTAAATCCTTTTCAGCGTTTTGCCAGTAAAAACTCACAGTCTGTTGTATCTTAAATCAGAACAGACAGTTTATTACACGGAAAAACGATCCAGACAGCCTGGGCTGTCCGAAGACATCCTCTCTCTCTGAAGAGGATCCAAAGAACTACAGACATGGGAATTACAACAGTACATATATAGATCACACGCCTGGTCCCTTCCAGGAAGTGATCTCATCCCTATGATGCTGGACGCATATCTCGAGCTGTCAACACTGCCAGCTCAAATCCTAACACATCTGGGTGTCTACAAGATGACATGGCAAATGTATTGTGAAGTTGAGTTCAATGACTGGTCTAAAGGTTAGAATTTCAAGGAAAAAGCCATTGTTATCTGTCAAGCAAAGGTTGAAAAGATTAACCCATGGACAGCAGAACAATGGGACAGTGTTATTTGGAGCGATGAGACCCAAATCTCCATGCTTTTAGTGATGGCATGAAATACGCGAGGAGAAAAATCAGAGAAGAATTACATCCTACTTGCATTACACCGACCGTGAAACACCCAGAAAGTGTGATGATCTGGGGTTGTATGGCAGCAAAAGGTGTGGGCAGAATTTGTGTCATTAATGGGAATGTAAATGCCCCAAAATGCATGAATGAAATACTTCAGCGCAAACTGAGGCATTCCGCAGGTGATCTTTTCCCAGATACTGAAGCATATATATATATATATGTTTGTTCGTTTGTTTTCCATTTCAACAGGATTCAGCTCCATGTCATGTTGCTGCTCTGTGTAAAAGGTGCTTTCAAGATAATCCTATTCCACTACTGGAATGGCCTGGGAATAGCCCAGACTTTAACCCAATCGGAAATCTATGGAGCCGACTAAAGAAACTTGCTAGTCAGAAGCAACCCAGCAATAAAGCCCAATTAACAGAGGCAATAATTCAGTCTTGGTTTCACATTATTACAGCTGCAGAACTAAAAACTTGGTTCACTTCACGGGAAGGCGTTGTAAGGCCGTAATTAAAGCTAAAGGTTACCAATGGTTACCAAAGGTTTCACTGTTTTCTTTATGACTGCTGTTCTAATAAATACTCCTTCTTTAAAGTTATTGCATTACATTCTTCATTATATTATGTTTCCATTGATATATAATTTTATAGTATTACTCCACGCAAAAGTGATGTTATGAGCCATCAAACCACAGAAACACACTTTTCACAAAAGGTTTCCACAATTTTGGCCACTAGTACAAGTTGTTCATTTTAATGTTCTTTTTATAGGGGATCAGATTATTATTATTTATGTTTCATGTTTATATATGTCTTGGAAGCCACCCAGAGTGGCTGGGGCAACCCAGCCAGAAGGGCAGGGTATAAATAAAAAATATTATTATTACTACAGTGGTACCTCGATTTAAGAACAGTCCAGTTCCGGAAAAGATTAAGTTTGTAACCTGAGGTACCACTGTATTACTATCATCATCCATCATCATCATCATTATCCTCACTGCTACTATTAACTGAGATTCAATACGCCTAGCTCTTCTCTGGGATGGATTTTGTTTCGCCCAGTCATGGCATCCCCTCCATCTCCAATGTCAGTCGTCTCTTTGGTCAACCCAAGACTGAGAGGAGCAAAAACAAAAACAGAAAACCGGAAGCTATTTATCTTTCCTAACAATTCTGAAGCTGACATTTAAGATGGCCTGGGCAGTTCAGAGGAGCCCAATCGTGGTAGAAAAAGGAATAATTTGAGGAATATTGTTCAAAGAAAAAAGTGTAATTTACTGTTTATTGTGGGGGTATTAGGTTCCCAGGTGTTGAGCTCTGTGAAAATATATGAAGTTGGTCACATAGAGGTATTTTTTGAATTTCCAGGCAGATAGGACGATCCCACAGGAAGCCTTACCAAGAGAGGCCACGATCCCACAATTATCCTCCATGACGTCCTTATGCAGAGCTCTCTGGTCAGGATCCAGCAACGCCCACTCCTCATCCGTGAAACAAACAGCGACATCTTCAAAGCACACAGGACCCTGAAAGAAAAAGGGAAATGTCTTCCTCTGAGGCAGCAGAAATATGATCTGCTACACAATGCTCTGTTGTTTCCTTCCTGTAAATTGTGGTGTTGTTTCAATAGGATTTGTTTGCTGCACATTTTATTTATGGATGCTTATTTCATTCTGTGTTTTAATTATGGGTGTTCACCATTCTGCCTATGCAAGAATTCCAGTTTCCCCCATGGAAGGATCCACTTTCTCCTTTCCTTGTGAGCTGTTCTGGGAAGGTTCCCTCCCAATGCCCTAGAGTCAAATTCAAGGGGTTCATGGGGGCATGGAGAGAGGGAGGAATGAGGGGGCAGGCCTGATTTTGCAGCGGATGGGTCTAGTTAGGTGAATCCAGGCCACTAAGCCTATTTTGGATGGCCATCTGTCTTGGATGATCTAGCAGAGATTCCTGCAATGCAGGAGGTCTCCTGGCTCTGAGAGACAAGCAGGGAGGGTGGCTTCTGGCAGAAGAAGAGGGAGCCACCGGTGGCTCCTCCTTTTCCTGACTCACCTCAGCCTCTCGACCTCCCTCCTCCCACTCGCCTCCTTGTCTTCTGCCTCTGATTCTGCACTGCATTCTGCCACAGAGTCTCCCAGCTCACTTAGCCCTGTTACCCCTTCAGCTTCTGACACCTCCTCTTCCCAGGCTTCTCCCACTTTCTCCTCTGACCGCCCATCCTTCTTCTACCTCCACTTCTTCTCCCATCTTCCCTTCCTGGTTCCCCGGCTGCTTCCTCCCTCCATTCCTCTGTGCCCAACCAGTCCATGACATTGCTCCAGCCCTCGGCCTCTGTCCCCACAAGGCAGATTCCCCTTACCTGATCTGGTTCCACAGCCGCTGCTTCCCTTCTGCCCCCATGAAAAGACGGATCAGGAGGTCTTGCCGGCATCATTCTGTCATCTGCAGAGAAAAAAGGTAAACAGGATGCCAGGAGTGCCTGCTTCTCTCACAGGTGAAACAGGGCATCTCTAACTACAGGTGGGCCTTTGAGAAAGCCTTACCTGCTGAGAGCATTCGGACGTTTGTGCCCATTTAATATGTTTGTTGTGCAGAAATACATCTCCCCTCCTCTGGACCCTTGCGGGCGCAGGGCACCAGTCATTTCACCCAATAGATTCACACCGGAGACATTAATTTTGGTTTGGGTTTTTGGCTCTATTTTGGCCACAACTTTATTTAATTACAAATCAAGTGAGTGGTTGCGTAGGCATTGGTTCAACTGTCCAATGGGACAGAGCTGACCCTAGTCAGCACACCAACTGTCCAATCGGGACAGAGCTGACCCTAATCTTCAGCAAGACTAGCTGTCGCAGCGGGACAGAGCTGACCACTTGTCAGCGATGGGAGACCATTAACTGAAGAGAGTTAGCAGGACCGGATTTGACGTGTCCCCCCTCTCCAGGGGTCCACAGGGACTCCTGCATGGCCCTGCACCCGCCAGGGTTTGGACAGCAAAGTTGAGCCCCCGGATTCCTTTGCGGAATTCCCATAACTCACACCACTTTGGTGGGAAAACGCCCACCCAATCACGGAACCAATGCCTAACCGCCAACCTTACAAGTTGTGACTATTTGCTGTATGGTAGGCAAAAACCACGTGGCTCGGCCAATCTGCCAAATGGACAAAATTCCTACCAGGCCCCTCTCAAGGGGAGGCGACCCCTACCCGGCACAGCAAGGCCAACGTACACCTATACCAGGGAAGGGGGGGTGGGAGATCCGTAGCTCTAAACGAGTGACAGGAGATCCGCATGGGGATCCAATATAAGGACGCTGGGCTGTCCTTAAATTGCAACATAAAATTCTGCCCTACGACAGGCAGGTCCTGGAAGCTGCGTAGACCCAAGGGTCAAAAACCCAAACAAGAAATGCCTTCATGCCCGCCCCGCAACGGGATCTCTCTGCGAGAAATCACTTTGTTCCCAACTGTCTCCCCACAAAACAAGATGAAAAGAACCCACAGATGAGTTTGAAAACCACCAGAATGAGACGAAACGGAGAAAAACCACCTTCCTCCTCACCCAGTGGCCTCTCTCTGGTGTCCAACGGAGGCCTCTCTGCCTCACAGGAATCCAGGTCCATTTCTGCAAAATGATCCTTTCCCTGAAAAAGAAAACAGGATTCAAAACAGAGAATGGGGAGAAAGGTTAGAAAGAGAATGACAAAGACTTGAAGGGTGTGAGATCTCATTCCATGGATGCTTTCCCAGAAAATGGACGGGCCATTAGCAGACTATTATGGGATGTTCTCTGTCCTGTTTGGAGCCCCTTGGGAGTATCCAGAGGAAAGTCTCTCTCACCTGCTTTCTCTCCTCTGCCTGACTCAGGAGGAAACCTTCGGCCAGGGCCACCGCCTGGGAACTGGTCTCCGCTCCACATTCCCTCACCCAGCTCTCCATCTCCGGGGGAAGGACAGCCAGGAACTGCTCCAAGATCACCAGGTCCAGCATCTCAGCTTTCGTATGCCTTTCTGGCTTCAGCCACTGGTGGCAAAAGTGGTAGAGTCGGCTGCAAACCTCTCGGGGTCCTTTGGCCTCCTGGCAGCAGAACTGCCTCAACTGCTGTCTCTGCACCTCTGAGGGTGCACCTCTGAGGGTGTCCTCACCCAGGATCTTCTGCAAAGAGTTTTCCCAGAATCCCCCACTGCTCCCAGTGTGGTTGGCATGGCCTCTTCCTGCTTCAGGGCCAGCTGAGTCTCGCTCGTCCATCTGTGCTCTCAGGAAGCCTCTGTGAGATCGGAAGGAACCCTTTGGTCTTCTGCTGAGTTCTGTCTGTCTGAATGAGAAGCTCTAGCAAATCCTACAAAGCAAATACATTGTTCTGTTACAGAATTTGTAGGACATGGGGAAAAATGGTTCACGGCTAGACTGCACCGCATCCCAGACCATGAACTATCTTTTTGAAAAGAAAGAGGAGGAAGAGGAGAAGAAATAAGTCTGTAGCCTTCTAGTAACGCAAAATGTGGAGGCAACTGAAGGGATTTCTGGGAGATTAATCAGCCTGGTTTCTGCTGCCTTCCAGTCAATGCATGAAGTCAGAACCGAATGACAAGGGAATCCTTTGTATCCTGTGAAAAATGGATGCTTGGCTCTAGTGGGGGTCCTCACCCGGGGGTCCTCAGGAGTTCCTCCCCACCCCCACTCCCCTGCTTCTGTCTCCTTTTCTTGCACTTGGACTCTCTGCCGCTCTCCAGACTCCTGGGCTGGGGGGTCCCTTTTTCTTTGCTCTGAGGGCCAGGTATGTATCTGGCCAACCCCCTGAGGGCCAAGTGGGTGGGGCCAAAGACATCTACCTTGAAATTTAGACGCGTAATTTCTTCTTCTTCTTCTTCTTCTTCTTCTTCTTCTTCTTCTTCTTCTTTTAGATAGCTTAACACACACACACAGCCATTGATGCCAAGGTCCCCGGAGGCTCAGTGAGTAGCAGCGCCCATTTCCAGCTGGTTTCCCAGCAACAATCCCTTTGGGACAGAGAGGATGTGGTCCTGGGATGCCCTGCTCTGGGTGCGAGGGGATTGCTGCAGTGGCCTCCGTGTGGAGCTGCCCTGGGAGACACTGGGAAACTGGTCCACAATGCAGCAGCCAGACTATGGGCTGGGACCCCTCTCTTCATTCCTGGCCTTTCTCTCCCCCCTTTCCATCCTAACTCTCCATGGGGTTTTTGGGGGGGGCTAGTCCTTGATGGCAGAAAGTGAGGAGGAATTAAAGAACCTTTTAATGAGGGTGAAAGAGGAGAGCGCAAAATATGGTCTGAAGCTCAACATCAAAAAAACTAAGATCTTGGCCACTGGTCCCATCACCTCCTGGCAAATAGAAGGGGAAGAAATGGAGGCAGTGAGAGATTTCACTTTCTTGGGTTCCATGATCACTGCAGATGGTGACAGCAGTCACGAAATTAAAAGACGCCTGCTTCTTGGGAGAAAAGCAATGACAAACCTAGACAGCATCTTAAAAAGCAAAGACATCACCTTGCCAACAAAGGTCCGTATAGTTAAAGCTATGGTTTTCCCAGTAGTAATGTACGGAAGTGAGAGCTGGACCATAAAGAAGGCTGATCGCCGAAGAATTGATGCTTTTGAATTATGGTGCTGGAGGAGACTCTTGAGAGTCCCATGGACTGCAAGAAGATCAAACCTATCCATTCTTAAAGAAATCAGCCCTGAGTGCTCACTAGAAGGACAGATCCTGAAGTTGAGGCTCCAGTACTTTGGCCACCTCATGAGAAGAGAAGACTCCCTAGAAAAGACCCTGATGCTGGGAAAGATTGAGGGCACAAGGAGAAGGGGACGACAGAAGATGAGATGGTTGGACAGTGTTCTCGAAGCTACTAACATGAGTTTGGCCAAACTGCGAGAGGCAGTGAAGGATAGGCGTGCCTGGCGTGCTCTGGTCCATGGGGTCACGAAGAGTCGGACACGACTGAACGACTGAACAACAACAACAGTCCCCCTCCTCGTCCAGCTTTGGAGAACCATCTGCACGTGTTTCCTGTGTTGTGCAATGACGCTGAGCGACATCACACAGAGTTAAAGTCCTAGGGACTCCTTTGTTGAAAGAAGGGAGAAATGAGTTTGGGATCCTCTGATCTCCAGGAAGGAGAGCGTTGCAGACCTCGCCCCTCCCTGGCAGGACCCTCTCCTCCCCCTGCATGAGCAGATCAGGCCCCCCAGGCATCCTCCCCCCCCCTGCTGCAGCCCTGGGACCCCCACCGTCTCCCCACTGCACCCTCTGGGGGGAGAGAGAGAGAGAGAGGAGACTCACCAGATCCCGGGAGGGGACAGCCATGCAGCCCTTGCAGGAAAGGACTGGGGAGGGAGGGAGGGAGGGGCCTGGGCTCTGGAGGACCTGGCCCCCCCTCGTGCTTCCTGTCCTCTCTAGGAAGGCAGCTCGGCTCCCTTTAACCCTTACAAAGCCGAGTCCACCCAGCTCTTGGCTTTTTATTCTTTTTTTCATGGATTTAGGGGGGCTACGCCAATGCCCAGATATCCTTTTGGGGGTGAGGCTCTTGACTGGACTCTGAGCATCTCCCTCCCTTGGCCAGAAACCGGAGGAAGAGCTTGCAGGGAAAAGGGCTTTGCAGGAGGCAAGGAACCTCCTCCTAGGATTCAGGAGTGGAGAGAGAGGAGGGGATCCGAGGGTCATCTAGTCCAACCCCCAGCAAGGCAGGAATCTCAGCTCAAGCATCTCTGCTTAGAAACCTCCAAGGAAGGAGAGTCCACCACCTCCCAAGGGAGACCTTTCCCCTGCCAAGCTGCTCTCAGGTGTCCCTCAAGGCAGCGGGTCCCGAGTTCTAGCACTGCTGAAACAATCGTCCTGGCTACCAAGGAGGAACCAAGCAAAGTTCCAAATAAATAAATCCTATTCTCATAATGAATGAGTAATACTTTCTTATGCATGCTTTCTATGCTAATATACAAAGGTATGCCATTTCTCTTTCCAGAAATGCTTAATTGCTAATTCAATGGACTGAAAATGGATGGTTGTAATTATAATTATGGAATCTTTTAATATTTGATGAAGTATTGTATTTTAATAGTATTTAATTGGAAGCCGCACAGTGCAGCTGGGGAAACCCAGCCAGATGGGCGGGGTATAAATAAATAATTATTATTATTATTATTAATTAAATTGATCAGGTGAGTGTTCTCCTTTCGAAAGAGGCAGGTGGAATCTCCACGGTTGCTAATACCATAACGTTGAAATGCTAATAATAATAATAATAATAATAATAATAATAATAATTTATTATTTATACCCCGCCCATCTGTCTGGGTTTCCCACTCTGGGCGACTTCCAACAGAATATTAAAATACAATAGCCTATTAAACATTAAAAGCCTCTCTAAACAGGGCTGCCTTGAGATGTCTTCTAAAACTCTGGTAGTTGTTTTTCTCTTTGACATCTGGTGGGAGGGCGTTCCACAGGGCGGGTGCCACCACTGAGCTGCAGGCAGAACAGCAGGTGCCTCCGAGTTCTGAAGGAGCAGCATCACCTCTCAGGAGGGGCCAGGTGGGCCCAGGTCCAGGTGTGTGGGGGGGGGTTGCCACGGTGACAAGGACCCGCCCTCCTTTGTGACATCTCTTGCTTCTCCCTTCAAAGCCACAGACTTGCAGGCGGCCATTGTGGGTTAGTAGTGAGGTGAGTGGAGGAGAGAGGAGTTAGTGGCGGTTGGCAGAGATCAGGAAAATTCAGTTTATTGTTATTTTTCCAGTTTCTTATTTTGCTTCCTATTTCGTTTAATAGTTTTATTTGATTTATTTTTATTTATTATGTTAGTTTTTTATTTTAACACTTTTATCTTATTGTTCATTATTTTAATATTTTTTACTATATTTTGTGCACATTTGTGCCTATTTTGTATATATTTTGTATATATTTGTTTTGTACATAGAGTACAGTGGTACCTCAGGTTACATACGCTTCAGGTTACAGACACTGCTAATCCAGAAATAGTACCTCGGGTTAAGAACTTTGCTTCAGGAGGAGAACAGAAATCGGGCAGCGGCGGCGCAGCGGCAGGGGGAGGCCCCATTAGCTAAAGTGGTGCTTCAGGTTAAAAACTTTTTAAGGTTAAGAACAGACCTTTGGAACGAATTAAGTATGTAACCAGAGGTACCACTGTACTTAGGGTTAGGTGTAGGCTTAGGGCTGGGTTGGGATTGGGGTCAGGGTTAGGCTTGGATGGGCATTTTAGATAGTTAGCTAGTTTAGAGAGGAGGGTGGAATGTTTTCCTGGAAGAAATGGGCAGGCTGTAAGTAGGATTCCTTCCCTTTCTCTTGGTCTCATGGGGCGGGGGGGGGGGGAGTCCTGGGTTCCCCTGCACAGCTTTGGCTCTCTGGAAATCGACCCGGCCAGTCTTCTCCAGAGAGCTCAGCTCCTCCACACTCTTCCCTTGCCTTATCCACACTCTTCCCTTATCGCTCCCCTCTCATCATCCACTTTTATTAGGACATTCCTAGCCCACTTTCCACCCAGAAGCTCAAAGTGGCCTTCATGGTTCTCCCTGCCACCAATTTTTATCTTCACAGGAGCCCTGCGAAGGAGGCTAGGCTGGCCCAAGGTCCACCAGGGAGCTTCATGGCTGAGTGGGGATTCGAACTCTGCTCTCCCAGGTCCTCCTAGTCCAGCCCTCCAACCACTACACCTCTGCCTGGCTCCTTCTTGCATCTCTCCAGTTGCCCAATGCCATTGGCCTTCTCCCCCTTCCTGGGGGTCTCTCCGGCTCTAAGTGTGAGAAATAGATGCTGACTTCATGTTTATAAGGAAGAAGATGTAATAGATTGCACTTATCGCTTACACATTTAATAGAATGCTCCCATATTTATAGTCTGAACCCCAAATTGTATGGAATCATTAATTTAGAGAGGAAGTAATCAAGTATTTGGTCACAAATGCCCAAATTGCAAAGCAAAGAAAAACTGTTTTTCTCTCTCTGTGTGTGTATGGGTGTGCAAACCGAGTTCATTCAGAGGCAAAAAGCTTTCTTTGACCTCCAAACTGATATCACCAGGTTACCTTGGAAACGCATGTAAGAGAAAGTTGGCAGGCAGCCAATTGTTTGAAGTAAAAGATACTTTAAGTACTTCTCTGCTTGTTGGGACGTGGGTGGCGCTGTGGGTTAAACCACAGAGCCTAGGGTTTGCCGATCGAAAGGTCAGAGGTTCGAATCCTCTCGATGGGGTGAGCTCCCGTTACTTGGTCCCTGCTCCTGCCAACCTAGCAGTTTGAAAGCACATCAAAGTGCAAGTAGATAAATATCCAATAAAGCAAGATGAGTGCCGCAACCCCAGAGTCGGTCACGACTGGACCTAATGGTCAGGGTCCCTTTAGCTTTTTACTGCTTGTTAAAATAAGCAGTTCATTAGGAGTTCATTTGGTCAAGCTGGCCCAGAGTAAGCCAGGATACACACTGTGGCGAACCAGCCCTTTTGGCCTTGTAGAATGTTAAGTTTTCCCCAGCGTTTACAAGGTTAAACATAGAACCTGTTAATTGACAGTTCACTCCAGAGAGGCGGAACCTCCTGGGGGTTTAAAGGGGGGGAACTGCAGTGGTCAGGGGAGTTGGTGGTTGGTTGGTGTTGTGTGGGAGTTGAGAGAGAGAGATAGAGAAGGGAGGAGATAGATAGAGCAGACTGAGGGAGGTATATGGGTAGGCTGTAGGAGTCATCAGAAACTGCAAAGAAACTATGAACTGCATGTGATAAAGTCTGAAACTGTTATGCTTGTTAAACAATAAAAACTTATTATCATCTATGCCATTGAAGTATCGTCGTCCATGAGGTCCAGAGTGTTATACCAAAGCTCAGGGTAATGAACTCAGAGAGAGGACAAGACTAGGAACAGTTTGTGTCCTAGACTAACCTGGTACAGCATAATCAATCACAAGACACGGCACACACACACACACACAATTTCAATGGCAATACCTATGAACTTTGGGGGGCCCAGTCCTCTCAAATATTTTAGGGGAGCCCAAGGGACCTCAGTCCCTAGGAGTTGGCCCCTATGAACTTGGAAGTTATCAGAGTACGGATCACTGATGCTAAGCTCAATGTACAATTGCTGCTTGCTTTCAATTTCCTGCTACACTGCCCAGAGACAGAAGATGAGGGGACCTGGGGAGCTAGTGTCTGCTCCTCTCACTTGCCTTTGAACTCACCGTAGGCGGTGGGGTTTGGCTCCACAGGGAGAGCACAGGCAAAGTGCAGAAGCCATGGCTTCCAAGGAGCGCCTCTATGAGCTCTGGATGCTCTATTTCGCCAAAGTAGGCGCTTCTCCTTTGCGCTTCCAGACTGGCTGCGCCCCTATTTTGGGGGGTGAGGCTGCGCCCCTATTTTCTTTTTGAGGGGGTCCGTTTCCTTCGCCTTTGGAAACACCTGCACCGACTCCTCGGGGATTGAAACAAAAGTTTTGAACAAGTTTTCTTCAAACCCAATAAAAATGACATTAGCATAAGACAAGTAACTAGAAATTTTTTTAAAAAAAATTCAAGCAAATAATTGTAATAACTACCGTAACAAAGCACTGCTATAATCCTATATAATAAAGAGCCTATGTCCCTCCGTAGCTTTCCGTGTGTCCGTGGAAATCGCAACTGCGTGTGCGCTCCACTGACACACGGATTGGAGAGGAGAGAGAGGAGGAGGAGCCTGAGGTTGGAGCGCAGCGCGAGCGAAGCGCTTGCGCTTTGCGAGCCTCCGAACCTCTCCGCTTCAGCCGCAATGACATTTTGCCGTCATCGACAAAATGAAATTAGGGAACAGAATGGTTAAGGGCCTAAGAGCCATCTATCAGTCGCAAAAAGCTAATGTAATAGTAAATGGCGAAATAACGGACCAATTAAGTATTGAGAAAGGGACAAGACAGGGTTGTCCCCTCTCACCTTTATTATTTATTTTGATATTGGAAATTCTTAATCAGGAAATTAGATTGGAAAAAGAAATTAGAGGTATTAAATTAGGTAAGAGGGAATACAAACTCAGAGCATTTGCGGATGATATGATTATTATGATGGAGGAACCAAAAGATAGCATCAAGGAATTAATGAGCATAATGGAAAAATTTGGAAAGGTAGCGGGATTTAAAGTAAACAAGGAAAAAACACAATTGATGGTTAAAAATATGAGTGGACAAGAAGTTAAAGAATTAGAACAAGAAACCAAATTTAAAATAGTACAAAAAGTCAAATATTTGGGCATAAATCTAACAATGAAAAACATAAATTTATTTGAAGATAATTACGTGAAAAAATGGGAATAAATTCAAAAACAACTAGAAATATGGCAAAAGCTGAAGCTATCGATGTGGGGAAGGATTGCGGCCATCAAAATGAACGTTTTGCCAAAATTAATGTTTTTGTTTCAGATGTTGCCGATAATTGGGAAAAAGGAATGTTTTGAGATGTGGAGGAGAGATATATCAAAATTTATTTGGTCAAGGAAAAAACCAAGAATAAAGTACAGATTGTTAACAGATGATGTTGGAAGGGGAGGGTTCGGCCTTCTGGATCTGAGACTCTATTATGAGGCTTGTTGTCTAGAATGGTTAAAAGAATGGATAAAATTGGAGGATGGTGGGGTCTTAGATCTGGAGGGCTGGAACAACAGGTTCGGTTGGCATGCATATTTAATGTACAATAAAGTAGAGGTCCATAAAGACTTTAAGAATCACACAATAAGGAGGTCCCTGTATACAGTATGGATGAAGCATAAATGGTTGCTGGAACCAAAGATAGCAAAATGGGTATCCCCGTTGGAAGTCATGACGATAAAAAAAAAGAATATAGAAGGGAATTGGCCCACATACCAAGAATTGACAGAACAAAGAGAAGGGGAAATTAAATTGAAACCATATAATAAAATAAAACAGCATTGCAGCAGTTGGCTACAATACCATCAGCTAGCTGCAAGATTTAATCAGGATAAAAAAGAAGGGATAGAACAGAACATATCTAAATTACAAACAGAATTATTAAACCCAGAGAAAAAAATTATCTCAAGAATGTACAAATTATTGCTAGAATGGGAACTAAAAGACGAAATGGTAAAAGAGGTAATGATAAAATGGGCGATAGATATAGGACAAGTGATAGAGATAGATAGATGGGAAAGATATTGGAAGCGGGAACTAAATTTTACGGCATGTGCAACCAGCAAGGAAAATATGCTAAAAATGATGTACCGGTGGTACATTACCCCAGAAAAGTTGTCTAAAATATACAAAAATCAATCCAATCTGTGCTGGAAGTGCAAAAAAGAGATAGGAACCTTCTATCACCTATGGTGGGGATGCAAATTAATTAGGGGATTTTGGAATGAAGTCTATGAGGAATTAAAGAAATTATTTAAAATATCATTCTCAAAGAGACCAGAGGAATTCCTCTTAGGAATATTATCAGATGAATTCCCAAAAAACAATATGAATCTATTTCTGTGCGCCACTGCGGCAGCAAGGCTACTTATAGCGGCAAACTGGAAGGGAGACAGAATACCAACGATATCTGAATGGAGAGTTAAGATGGCAGAAATGGTAGAATTGGCTAGAATGACAGCACATATTCGAGACCGTTCAAACCAAGAAATGGAAAAAGAATGGGAAAGGGTAAGAGAATATATGAATATGACATGCTCCGGAGTAAATATATTAACTAATATAATTTGAAACGTGTAGGTTAAGGCAGTTAAATGGAAATAATTATAGGATGTGGAATTTGTATCATAAGACATATAAGAAGAGATGACGCAACTTGGAGATAAGGGGAAAACTGAATAGGTAAAATCGTGCATGGGTAAGGGGGAGTAGGGGGGAAGGGGAAGGGGGGAGGGGGAGGGGGAAGTGGGAATAGGAAGGGGGGAAATAAAGAAACTGTAATTAATTGTAATGTGGATTTTATTTTTTCCTCCCTTTGGTGGAGTGATGTATAACAGGTGTAATTTGAAACTAATAAAGCTTTTTAAAAATAAAAAAAGGAACTTAAGAAAATGTTAAAAATCCCCTTGATAAAAAATCCCGAAGCTTATCTGTTAGGGCTGATGGGCAAAGACATACCACATATGAAAAAAAAACAATCTTTCTGTATGCAACAACAGCTGCCAGGGTAGTGATTGTGTCAGGGACTTGCCCGTCCCCAGAGCCGAGCTGACAGGGGAAACCGACTGGAGAGAGAGAAGAGAGATCAGGTCGGAAAGCGATTCGCAGGAAAGCCAGGAAGGAAGCAGCGGGGGGGGGGGGAGACGAGGGAGGGCTCTGGGAGGCTGCCAGGGACCCAGAACCACCAGCTGGAGGGGAAGCGGAAGTGCAGGTGCACAGGGAAAGGCAAGGGCTCTGGGAGGCTGCCAAAGACCCAGATCCACCAGCTGGAGAGGAGGGGGATCTGGGGGGGGGCGCCCAGCGCCACCCCACAGCTGTGCAGGGGGAGAAAGCAGAAGGAAGCAAGAAAGCGTTTTGGTCTCCCAAAGCTCTTATGTTGGGGGCGGAGCCGGGAAAGGCCACTCCCGGAATCTGGAACTGACTCAAGTGGTCATGAACTTTGAGAGCTCTGGTGTATACTTTGTAAATAAAGCAAATAGTTTAGCAGAGGACGTGGTCTGGCTGATTACTCTCGAGGAGACATTGCAGAGCCCTCACAGATTGCCACTAAATGGAAATCTCAGGACATACCAACAAAGGAAGAGTGGATTTGCAAATTAAGTGAGTATATAGAATTGGCAAAATTAACCATTAATTTCAACCAACAAATTTAACCAAAAATTAATAGGCTTAGAATAAACAATGTAAGCAATAACAAAGCCAAAAAAGAAAGAAGGAAAAATCATAATTACAAAAAAAAGAATCTACCATAGAAAGCCAGTGTGGTGTAGTGGTTAAGAGCAGTAGACTCGTAATCTGGTGAACCGGGTTCGCTTCCCCGCTCCACCACATGGAGCTGCTGTGTGACCTTGGGCTAGTCACACTTCTCTGAGGTCTCTCAGCCCCACTCACCTCACAGAGTGTTTGTTGTGGGGGAGGAAGGGAAAGGAGAATGTGAGCCGCTTTGAGACTCCTTTGGGTAGTGATAAAGCGGGATATCAAACCCAAACTCTTGGAAAAATGGTATAAAGAAATGAAGTCGAATTGCTGTGGAGGGGTGGGTGGTGGGATTTATAAGCGTATAATTATGTAGCTGTTGTAAATTAAGTATTATATCTTAGGGAATTATGGATAATTTTGGTTATTATGTATATACGTTAAGTTTCAATAAAAGCTTGGATTAAAAGGAAAAGAAACCAACCAAACTAACAGCCAAAACCCCTGTGTTTAGTCTTAAACACACAGTTAGGCTCCACCCCTGGGCTTTCTTATTGGTCAGCCTATTAACCCTTTCTCTCTCTCCCCCACTACAACGTCTCCATAATGAGTGGGCAAACGCCACACCTCCTCAAATATTTTATTGGGGGGGGGGGCAAAGACCCCTAGGCCTTTAAGAATTGGCACCTATTCCCTATACCCACAGGTCTCAGGATGGTTACAACATAATGTTGTTGTTTAGTTGTTTAGTCGTGTCCGACTCTTCGTGACCCCATGGACCAGAGCATTGTGGGATGTATAACACTGGTGCAGTCAATCACAACATTCCTAGAGTGTACACAAAGGGATCTTGGTCCTCCAGCTAGAGTTTCCTGTGCCTGGGCTGAGATCAACTTCCTTTGTGTGACCAGAAGTGGGAGTGGCCTTACCTGAAGCACAGAGGTCAGAAGCCATTCTCCCTTCTCTTCCCACCAGGACTCCGAGGATGCAACATCTCAAGAGATGCTCTCTTGGCTTCCAGCCAAGAGAGGCCCACATGGAGCCTTTCTCCCTTAAGGAGAATCTCCACATGTAAATACATTTAATCTAAGCTAGCCTGCCTTCTGAGACTGCCTGTATGAGCTTGGAATGTCTGTAAGTAAAAGCTTTATACTTTTATAAGCTTATGTGTCGCGTATTTTCTTTTAAGAGGGAAGCAGGGGAATTATATGCCAGGATCTGCCTTGTTCTAGAAGTTCATAGGAACTTAAACGCCACGCTTTGCTGCGCTTTATTGGGGATGAGAAACTCTGCTAGTTTGGAGCTTGTTAGCACAAGCTGGGATAGGAAATATTAATCAATATTCCCTCATCCACATTCCTACTCATCTCCCACAAGCATAACATAATAACATAATAACACAACATAAAAACACAAAACACGACATTTTAAAAGGGCATTAGATGTCAATCAGTCAAAGGTCTGGTTAAAAAGGTGTTGATCTGCCGGGCTCCTAAAGCTGTGTAATGGTTTTTCCGACCTTTGTATGGATACTTTCATGGGAAGTGAGATGGGAGCTCTGACTGAAGCTCTTTCCACATTCCACACACTGATATGGTTTCTCCCCTGTATGAATTCTCTGATGCCTAGTGAAAGAGGAGCTATCAGTGAAGCTCTTTCCACATTCGAAGCACTGATAGGGTTTCTCCCCTGTATGAATTCTTTGATGGGAAGTGAGAGAGGAGCTACCAGTGAAGCTCTTTCCACATTCCACACACTGATATGGTTTCTCCCCTGTATGAATTCTTTGATGCTTAGTGAGATGGGAGCTCTGACTGAAGCTCTTTCCACATTCCAAGCAATTATATGGTTTCTCCCCTGTATGAATTCTTTCATGGCAAGTGAGATCGCTGCTATTCCTGAAGCTCTTTCCACATTCCACACACTGATAGGGTTTCTTCCCTGTATGAAATCTCTGATGGGAAGTGAGAGAGGAGCTCTGACTGAAGCTCTTTCCACATTCCACACACTGATATGGTTTCTCCCCTGTATGAATTCTTTGATGGGAAGTGAGAGAGGAGCTATCAGTGAAGCTCTTTCCACATTCCACACAGTGATAGGGTTTCTCCCCTGTATGAATTCTTTGATGGGAAGTGAGGTTGGAGCTATTCCTGAAGCTCTTTCCACATTCCACACACTGATAGGGCTTCTCCCCTGTATGAATTCTCTGATGCTTAGTGAGATTGGAGCTCTGACTGAAGCTCTTTCCACATTCCATGCACTGATAGAGTTTCTTTCCAAACAGATTTTGTTGATGGGAAGTGGAATGGGAGCTCTGACTGCAGCTTTCTCCACACTCCGTGGTGATTTTATTGTGGTCACTTTTGTTCTCGATTTCCAATTCATCACAATCTGCAATGGAAACAAAAAGGGATTAGAGCCTCAGGAACAAATGGAGAAGAACTGAAGGGAGTCGGGGGGGTGTTTATTACTTGTGTTGTTTGTCATTAATGAACATATTTATTATTGGATTCTGATGAGTTGTTGAATGTGGCTTTCTTTGATATACAGTAGTGGTCAAAAATGTGAAAGTCTTTTGGAAAAGAGTGCATTTCAGAGGTTTGATGGCTCATAACACCACTTCTTTTGGAGTAATATCATAAAATTATATATCAATGGAAAGGTAATTTAATCTTGAATGCAATTCAACACAGTTTGTTGAATTCCACCACACACAAAATTGTGTCCAGTTCTGGGCACCACAGTTCAAGAAGGATACTGAAAAGCTGGAACGTGTCCAGAGGAGGGCAACCAAAATGGTCAAAGGCTGGAAACGATGCCTTATGAGGAACGGCTTAGGGAGCTGGGTATGTTTAGCCTGGAGAAGAGAAGGTTAAGGGGTGATATGATAGCCATGTTCAAATATATAAAAGGATGTCATATAGAGGAGGGAGAAAGGTTGTTTTCTGCTGCGCCAGAGAAGCGGACACGGAGCAATGGATTCAAACTACAAGAAAGAAGATTCCACCTAAACATTAGGAGGAACTTCCTGACAGTTAGAGCTGTTCGACAGTGGAATTTGCTGCCAAGGAGTGTGGTGGAGTCTCCTTCTTTGGAGGTCTTTAAGCAGAGGCTTGACAGCCACCTGTCAGGAATGCTTAGATGGTGTTTCCTGCTTGGCAGGGGGTTGGACTGGATGGCCATTGTGGTCTCTTCCAACTCTAAGATTCTATGATTCTATGATTCTTTGGTCAACCCAAGACTGACAGGAGCAAAAACAAAAACAGAAAACCTGAAGCTACTTTACTGTTTATTGTGGGGATATTAGGTTCCGAGGTGTTGAGCTCTGTGAAAAAGTATGAGGTTGGTCACATAGAGGTATTTTTTGAATTTCCAGGCAGATAGGACGATCCCACAGGGAGCCTTACCAAGAGAGGCCACGATCCCACAATTCTCCTCCATTACGGCCCTATGCAGAGCTCTCTGGTCAGGATCCAGCAACGCCCACTCCTCGTCCGTGAAACGAACAGCGACATCTTCAAAGCACACTGGACCCTGAAAGAAAAAGGAAAATGTCCTCCTCTGAGACAGCAGAAATATGATCTGCTACACAATGCTGTGTTATTTCCTTCCTGTAAATTGTGGTGTTGTTTCAATAGGATTGCTTGGTTGCACATTTTAATTCTGGATGCTTATTTTAACGCTTTAATGGAATTCTTTTATTCTGCGTTTTAATTATTGGTGTTCATCTTTGTATGTATTTTAATCTATGTTGGAAGCCGCCTAGAGTGGCCGGGGAGACCCGGCCAGATGGGCGGGATATAAATAATAAATTATTTATTATTATTATTATTATTATCTTTGCGATAATAGGTGGTATTCCACCTTGTGTTTTCCAAGTCATTCTGCCTATGCAAGCATTCCAGTTTCCCCGATGGAAGGATCCACTTTCTCCTCTCCTTGTGAGCTGTTCTGGGAAGGTTCCCTCCCAATGCCCTAGAGTCAAATTCAAGGGGTTCATGGGGGCACGGAGAGGGGGAGGAATGGGGGGGCAGGCCCGATTAGGCTGGTTAGGTGAATCCAGGCCAATAAGCCTATTTTGGATGGCCATCTGTCTTGGATGATCAAGCAGATATTCCTGCAATGCAGGGGGTCTCCTGGCCCTGAGAGAAAAGCAGGGAGGGTGGCTTCTGGCAGAAGGAGAGGGATCCCCCCTGTGGCTCCTCCTTCTCCTGACTCACCTCAGCCTCTCGACCTCCTTCCTCCCACTCACCTCCTTCCTCTTCTGCCTCTGATTCTGGACTGCATTCTGACACAGAGTCTCCCAGCTCACTAAGCCCTGTTACCCCTTCAACTTCTGACACCTCCTCTTCCCAGTCTTCTCCCTCTTCCTCCTCTGACCGCTCATCCTTCTTCTACCTCCACTTCTTGGGCTCTAAGCCATCTTCCCTTCCTGGTTCCCTGGCTGCTTCCTCCCACCATTCCTCTGTGCCCAACCAGTCCATGACATTGCTCCATCCCTTGGCCTCTGTCCCCACAAGGCAGCTTCCCCTGACCTGATCTAGTTCCACAGCCACTGCTTCCCTTCTGCCCCTATGAAAAGATAGATCAGGAGGTCTTGCCTGCACCATTCTGTCACCTGCAAGATAAAAAAGGTAAACAGGACACCAGGGGTATCTGAAATAGTGTGCATGCACACGAAAGCTCATACCAAGAAAAAACTTAGCCTCTCGTTTCTAAGGTGCTACTGGAAGCAATTTTTTTGTTTTGTTTCGACTACGGCAGACCAACACGGCTACCTACCTGTAACTGCTTCTCTCACAGGTGAAACAGGTCACCTCTAACTACAGATGGGCCTTTGAGAAGGCCTTACCTGCTGAGAGCATTTGGACGTTTGTGCCCATTTCATATGTTTGTCGTGCAGAAATATATCTCCCCTCCTCTGGACCCTTGTTCCCAATTGTCCCCCCCAAAAACAAGATGAAAAGAACCCTCAGATTAGTTGGAAAACCAACAGAATGAGACCAAACGGAGAAAAACCACCTTCCTCCTTACCCAGTGGCCTCTCTCTGGTGTCCAACGGAGGCCTCTCTGCCTCACAGGAATCCAGGTCCATTTCTGCAAAATGATCCTTTCCCTGAAAAAGAAACAAGGATTCAAAAGAGAGAATGGGGAGAAATATTGGAAAGAGAATGACAAAGACTTGAAGGGTGTGAGATCTCATTCCATGGATGCTTTCCCAGAAAACGGATGGGCCATCAGCAGACCATTATGAGATGTTCTCTGTCCTGTTTGGAGCCCCCTTGGGAGTATCCAGAGGAAAGTCTCTCTCACCTGCTTTCTCTCCTCTGCCTGACTCAGGAGGAAACCTTCGGCCAGGGCCACCGCCTGGGAACTGGTCTCCGCTCCGCATTCCCTCACCCAGCTCTCCATCTCCGGGGGAAGGACAGCCAGGAACTGCTCCAAGATCACCAGGTCCAGCATCTCAGCTTTCGTGTGCCTTTCTGGCTTCAGCCACTGGTGGCAAAAGTGGTAGAGTCGGCTGCAAACCTCTCGGGGTCCTTTGGCCTCCAGGTAGCAGAACTGCCTCAACTGCTGGCTCTGCACCTCTGAGCGGAGGGTGTCCTCCTCACCCAGGATCTTCTGCACTGGGTTTTCCCATAATCTCCCACTGCTCCCAGTGTGGTTGGCATGGCCTCTTCCTGCATCAGGGCCAGCTGAGTCTCGCTCATCCATCTGTGCTCTCAGGAAGCCTCTGAGAGATCGGAAGGAACCCTTTGGTCTTCTGTTGAGTTCTGTCTGTCTGAATGTCAAGCTCTAGCAGATCCTACAAAGCAAATACATTGTTCTGTTACAGAATTTGTAGGTGGGAAATGGTTCAGGGCTGGACTGCACTGCATCCCAGACCATGAGCTATTTTTCTGAAAAGAAAGAGGAGGAAGAGAAGAAAAAATAAGTCTCTATCCTTCTAGCAATGCAAAATGTGGAGGCAATTGAAGAGATTTCTGTGGGATTACCGTAATCTGCCTGGTTTCTGCTGCCTTCCAGTCAATGCATGAAGTCAGAACCGAATGAAAAGGGAATCCTTTGTATCCTGTGAAAAATGGATGCTTGGCTCTAGTGGGGGTCCTCACCCGGGGGTCCTCAGGAGTTCCTCCCCACCCCCACCCCCTGCTTCTGTCTCTTTTTCTTGCACTTGGACTCTCTGCTGCTCTCAAGACAGACTCCTAGGGTGGGGGGTCCCTTTTTCTTTGCTGTGAGGGCCAGGTATGTATCTGGCCAACCCCCTGAGGGCCAAGTGGGCGGGGCCAAAGATTTCTCCCTTGAAATTTAGGTGGGTAATTTATTATTATTATTATTATTATTATTCTATTAGATAGCTTAACACACACACAGCCATTGATGCCAAGGTCTCTGGAGGCTCAGTGAGTAGCAGCGCCCATTTCCGGCTGGTTTTCCAACAACAATCCCTTTGGGACAGAGAGGATGTGGTCCTGGGATGCCCTGCTCTGGGTGCGAGGGGATTGCTGCAGTGGCCTCCGTGTGGAGCTGCCCTGGGAGACACTGGGAAACTGGTCCACAATGCAGCAGCCAGACTATGGGCTGGGACCCCTCTCTTCATTCCTGGCCTTTCTCTCCCACGTTCCCTTCATTCCACCATGTGGGTTTCTTTTAGGGGGAGGGGGGCTAGTCCCCCTCCTCGTCCAGCTTTGGAGAACCATCTGCACATGTTTCCTGTGTTGTGCAATGACGCTGAGCGACGTCACACAGAGTTAAAGTCCTAAGGACTCCTTTGTTGAAAGAAGGGAGAAATGAGTTTGGGATCCTCTGATCTCCAGGAAGGAGAGCGTTGCAGACCTCGCCCCTCCCTGGCAGGACCCTCTCCTCCCCCTGCATGAGCAGATCAGGCCCCCCAGGCATCCTCCCCCCCCCTGCTGCAGCCCTGGGACCCCCACGGTCTCCCCCCTGCACCCTCTGGGGGGAGAGAGAGAGAGAGAGGGAGAGGGAGAGGGAGAGGGAGAGGGAGAGGGAGAGGGAGAGAGAGAGAGAGAGAGAGGAGACTCACCAGATCCCAGGAGGGGACAGCCATGCAGCCCTTGCAGGAAAGGACTGGGGAGGGAGGGAGGGAGGGAGGGGCCTGGGCTCTGGAGGACCTGCCCCCCCCTCTTGCTTCCTGTCCTCTCTAGGAAGGCAGCTCCGTTCCCTTTAACCCTTGCAAAGCCGAGGCTCTTGGCTGGACTCTGAGCATCTCCCTCCCTTGGCCAGAAACCGGAGGAACAGCTTGCAGGGAAAAGGGCTTTGCAGGAGGCAAGGAACCTCCTCCTCGGATTCAGGAGTGGAGAGAGAGGAGGGGACCCGAGGGTCATCTAGTCCAGCCCCCAGCAAGGCAGGAATCTCAGCTAAAGCATCTCTGCTTAGAAACCTCCAAGGAAGGAGAGTCCACCACCTCCCAAGGGAGACCTTTCCCCTGCCAAACTGCTCTTAGGTGTCCCTCAAGGCAGCGGGTCCTGAGTTCGAGCACTGCTGAAACCATCGCACTGGCTACCAAGGAGGAACCAAGCAAAGTTCAAAATAAATAAATCCTGTTCTCATCATGAATGAGTAATACTTTATTTTACATGCGTTTTATGTTAATATTCAAAAGTATGCCATTTCCCTTTCCAGAAATGCTTAATTGCTAATTCAATGGACTGAAAATGGATGGTTGTTGTTATTATAATTAGGTAACCTTATAAATCATCATCATCATCATCATCATTAATTAAATTGATCAGGTGAGTGTTCTCCTTTCGAAAGAGGCAGGTGGAATCTCCACGGTTGCCAATAGCATAACGCTGAAAGGCTAGTGAAATATGGGGAGCCCTAGAGCATCTGCTTGGCATGCAGAATGTCCCAGGGTCAACCCCTGACATCTCCTGCAAGGGCTGGACGAAATCCCTGCCTGTAACTCTGGGGAGCTGCTGCCAGTCAGTGTAGACCAGGGGTTCTCAAACTATGTCCAGTGGGCTGAATCCAGCCCACCAGGGTCGTGAATCTGGTCTGCACGGCCATCTCAGAACCTGTCAAGTGTCCGAGGGTCAAAGCATCTCGCCGCCCACTCAGTCAGTCCCCGCGTTGCGCTGAAATAAACGCCACAGGCGTGGTGGCGCCGGCTCTGCCAATGAAAGGTCAGGGGGTTTCGCTCGGGGTCGGGGAAGTGTCTTTTGGCTTGAAGAGCGAAGGTGAGGTTGGCAGAGGAAGGCAGGTTTGGGTCAATTCAGTTTCCTTATGTAGACCTTTACTTTAAAGGTGGGAGAAGGAAGTATAGTCCCTGTTTACTTTCCTTTTTTAAATGAATATTTATTGAATTTTATAACAAATAAAAATACAGATCTCAATCATCCTTTTATATACCATTGTTCTCCCTCCCCTCCTCTGGACTTCCTTCAGCTCCCCCTCTGCTGAGTTATTTAGATTTATTTGTTGTATCCTGCTTTTCTTACAGAAAAGTATATTCCCTTATCATTTCTCTAAAACATCTGTTACTGAAATAAAGTTGTGAACGTTTGTCTATTAGCCAACTCTGCATAGTTCATCATTTTTTCTTGCCATTGTTCCTTTGATGGTATTTCTTCCGTCTTCCAATATTGGGCAATCAAGATTCTGGCCGCTGTTGTAGCATACATCAATAATATCCATTTTTCTTTTGGCAGATCTTGGTCTGAGATACCTAACAAAAAGGCTTCAGGGGGTTTAACAAAGTTCATTTTGAACATGAACCTGTTTACTTTCCTAGGCTTGCAAAGTGTAAGAACGGAAGTCAGTTTTATCTCTGCTGCTGTGCTGTGCTTTTTGCAGTGGCAAGAGATGCGAGAAACTAGTTTAATCACCCCTCTTGTCCCTTTCCCTCAGGATAATGAGGAGGAACCATGAAGGAGTCCTCTTTAGGTTCGGTCAGTCAAATCCACCTAACAGTTCCCTCATTCAGCCCACATTTTACCAGCTTCCTTATCATGAATACTATGAATGTTAGGCCGAAAAGAAGATGGAGAATTCGCAAGGCATGAGATGCTGACTAGTGATGCAAGAAACTAGTTTTATCAAACTAGTGGTGTCATCTTAGGCTGTTGTTTACGGAAAGCAAACAAAAAAACCCCGGACAAAAACGGGGAGGAACTGGCAATGGGGCACGGACATGAGATAAAGGTCTGGAACATACTGTCTGTCTGTCTGTCTGCTCTGAGGTATGACTGGAAAGGGTTTTCTTAATGATGGTCCAGGAGGAGGGCGGGAGAAGAGCGGTATAGATAGCCCTTCTGCAGAAAGCCCATGGACAGCAATGGGAAAGAAGACTATAAAAAGGACCTCTTTGCATGCGCTATAGCTCGACACCCAAAGCTCTCTTGTGAGAGCCTTGTGAGTATGGATGAATGAATGTGTGAGTGTTTGAACCTCTTGGTACCAATGTACTGTATTAATGTATACAGTACTTGACTATATGAAATAAATGTTACATGAAAGGTGTAAACCCAGATCCGGTCTCCAACGTGTCTTCTTGAAAGTCCTATAGCATACGGGAGATCACTTGTCTCTCCGGATTCAAAAGAACAAAGTTACCACGGTTTAGTGACATCCTCTGCTACCATGTGATAAATATGAGAGTGTAGCTATAGTGGAGTCTCTCTTCTTCTTTGGACTGCTGCCCGGAGCAGCCATAAATCGTCTTAATGAGCCCTGGCTCCGCAATGGTGTCCAGCCACGCTTCCGTTGTGCAGGCTCTCTCTCTCACTCAGCAGAATCGCTGAGCATGTAGCATGTAGATTTCCTCCTGCAGCGGTGAGTTCAGGTAGGCGACGTCGATGTCGAAATGTGCAACCTCAGCACCTCTCTGTGCTGCTACCGCTAGCAGTAACCTCATGGTCTCACTGCGGGATGTGGGTGCATAAACTTGTGAGTAATGCACTCCTGGTCTCTGGCTGAACCCTCTGGCCACCAATCTCGCTTTGTATTGTGGCTCTCCACTTGCAGTGGGTTTCAACCTATAGACCCAGCGACAACTCACAGCTTGCTGGTCAGCTGGCAGAGTTGTAAGTGTGAACACTCCAAGCGATTTCATGGCGCTAAGCTCTTTCTCCATCGCTTGTTGCCACTTGCTGGACTCTGCTTGAGGTAACTTCCGCACCTCAGCGAAACTCTCCGGTTCGCACAGAGCAACATGGGCCCAAACCGTGGTGGCTTTGAACCTGTCAGGAGGTTTGCCTTTCGTGGTGCGCTTGGAACGCCATGGCACCACTGGAGACTCCCCCTCTGACCCAGACGTGCCAGACTCAGTCTGCGAGTCCCTGGCATCTGGAGAACCGCCAAGCGATCTGCTGCGCTTGCTGTGCCCTCCTGGACTAAACTTGCTTGAAGGTGAGCGTGGAGACCTACTGCGCTTCTGTCTCCTAGCTCTTGTCTCTCTTGGAGACGTGGGTGCGCTGCTGGGTTCAGACTTCACCTGAGTCTTAGGGATTGCCCCCTCTGGCACTGCACCCTGGTCGTGTTTGGGATCGTGGCCCGAAACACCAGCAGGTTGACCACCATCAGCACCACCAGCGGGTGTGCCTGACTGATCCTGGTAGTCAAGACCACTGAATAAGTCTGTGAGCACTTCAGGATTGCCATGAATCCTCTTCCAGCCATCTTGCTCACAAAACTCTGCGCTACGACTGATCACCACCCGAGAACGATTTCCACTCGGATAAGCAAATCTCCAGGCTTTCGACCCTGTGTCATAGCCACAGAAAATCAGTTTCTGTGACCTCGGGCTGCCCTTTCTACATAACTGCCGGGGTATCAGGACCCAGGCCTCTGCCCCGAAGGTACGGAAGTAGTGCACCTTGGGCTTCTTTCCATAGAGAAGAAAATAGGGTGTGGTCCCTACCACAGAGTTGTATGTCCTGTTCAAAGTGTGACATACAGTTTTCCATGCTTCGGCCCAGAAGATTTTTGGCAGACCCGAATCAAACAAAATAGCATCAACTGCCTCCTGCAGGGTTCTGTTCCTGCGCTCTGCAACTCCATTCTCCTGAGGAGCGTAAGGAGAAGTTTTTCTATGCTTAATGCCTTTGGCACGAAAGAAATCCTGCAACTTTGTACAAGTAAACTCAGTGCCTCGATCTGTCTGAAAAGATTTCACTTTGGTGCCAAATTGCACCTCTACTGCCTCCACCCATTCCTTAATCTCTTTTGCTGCTTGCCCCTTGTCCCTGAGCGGGAAAATCCAGCCGGCGCGAGAATAATCGTCAATCAGACATAGAACAAAGCGGGCATGGCCTATGCTGGGAACCTGCATTGGTCCACACAGATCGGCGTGAATCAGCTCAAACGCCTGGTTGGCCACCCTGTCTGACCTTGGGTAACTGCAAGAATGCACCTTCGATCTCTTGCAAGCTCGGCAGTCTAGGAATTTAGTGCACTCCTTCATTTTACAACCCTCAGTGCACTCTACCTGCTTGCGCACATACCCCCAATTGGCGTGCGAAAACCTGCGATGCCACAAGTGTAAACACTGATCGTGGGTGGGTTTGTTGGCACAATGCGCGTGTGCCGTCTCAAAACTGTTTTTACCTGTTTCAGCACCCTGCGCCCTCGCTGCGGCGCTGTTGTCAGTTTCCAGAATGTACACCCCATCATGGCCTCTCACTTGGACCAACTGCTCTCCACCTTTGGAGATGGTGCATACCTGGTTACCAAAACTGACCATGTAACCTGCAAGGTCTAAAGCTGAAACAGAAAGTAAGCCATACTTCATGCCATCTAAAACAAACACATCAATGTCATCATTCAGACAAGGCATATAAAAAACACCAGCTTTGGTGACAGATCTAGTGGTTGCATCTGCCAAAGTGACTGTGGTAGCATCTTGGATCAACCTGCAGTTCCGCAACTGACTGCCAGGTGGTGCTAGATGCCTACTGGCACCACTGTCCACAATCCAACGCAGCTTGGGGTTGGCAACAGTCTTTCCAACGAAAGCGTATGCAGCTGCTTTATCCTCTCTGCCTTCTCTGGACGGTGCTTTCCTTCCACGACGTGGTCTCCCTTTCCTCTGGCGGTTGCCATGGAAACCAGCTTTGAAGTTTTCTTGGCTGCAGTCCCGGATTAGATGTTTATCTGACCCACAGCCAAAACATTTCTTCACTGCAAGAGCTTTAACAGAGCTCTCAGCAGCCTCTGCACCCCCACTCCTGGGCAAAGAGCAACCCCCCTTAACAGCTTTTCCTTTCTCTCTTTCTCTCCTATCCTGTTCATCCTGCAGCCTCCCCGATACATAATCAATGCTCAGTTGTGCTGCTGGCAAGGCTTCCAGAGTGAGAGAAAGTGTCTCAAAACTGGGGTCTAACAAACTCAGCAAAATGTAAACTTTCTGTTCCTCCGTAAAAGGAACCTGCAGCTGTCTCAAACGGTTGAAGATTGCCAACATCTTGTTGGTGTGCTCACGCACACAGCCTCCAGGTTGCAAACGTAGCTCAAACAGCTGCCTGGTGGTGTGAATGCGTGCACCCGCTGTATCTCACGTTGGAGAGCCCCCCAAATCTCGTGCACCCTCTGTATCTCACGTTGGAGAGCCCCCCAAATCTCGTGGGCGTTGGTGGCAGCGTCTATGTGCACCAGACCTTTAAAAGACATCTGAAGGCAGCCCTGTTTAGGGAGGCTTTTAATGTTTTATAGATTATTGTATTTTAATGCTTTGTTGAAAGCCGCCCAGAGTGGCTGGGGAAACCCAGCCAGAGAGGAATTCAAACAAATAGCCAGCACATGTAGAGACAAAGTCAGAAAAGCTAAAGCACAGAATGAACTCAGGCTTGCTAGAGAGGTTAAAAGCAATAAAAAGAGTTTTTATGGGTATGTCCGTAGCAAAAGGAAGAACAAGGAAACAGTGGGGTCACTTAGAGGAGAAGAAGGTGAAATGCGAACAGGGGACGCAGAAAGGGCAGAACTCCTCAATACCTTCTTTGCCTCAGTCTTCTCCAAAAAAGAAAACAATGCCCGACCTGAAGAATATGGAGCAGATGATTCAGCAGGGGAAACTCAGCCCAGAATAAGTAAGGAGGTAGTACAAGCACACTTGGCTGGTTTAGATGTATTCAAGTCTCCAGGGCCAGATGAACTACATCCCAGAGTATTAAAAGAACTGGCAGAGGTGATTTCAGAACCACTGGCAGTAATCTTTGAGAATTCTTGGAAAACAGGTGAAGTCCCAGCAGACTGGAGGAGGGCAAATGTTGTCCCTATTTTCAAAAAGGGGAAAAGAGAGGACCCAAACAATTACCGCCCAGTCAGCCTGACATCAATACCAGGAAAGATTCTAGAGCAGATCATTAAGCAAACGGTCTGTGAGCACCTAGAAAGGAACGCTGTGATCACTAAAAGTCAGCATGGGTTTCTGAAAAATAAGTCATGTCAGACTAATCTGATCTCATTTTTTGACAGAATTACAAGCCTGGTAGACGAAGGGAACACTGTGGATGTAGCCTATCTTGATTTCAGCAAGGCCTTTGACAAGGTGCCCCATGATATTCTTGTAAAGAAGCTGGTAAAATGCGGGCTAGACAATGCTACCATTCATTGGATTTGTAACTGGCTGACTGACCGAACCCAAAGGGTGCTCATCAATGGCTCCTCTTCATCCTGGAGAGAAGTGACTAGTGGGGTGCCACAGGGTTCTGTCTTGGGCCCAGTCTTATTCAACATCTTTATCAATGACTTGGATGATGGGCTTGAGGGCATCCTGATCAAGTTTGCAGATGACACCAAATTGGGAGGGGTGGCTAATACCCCAGAGGACAGGATCACACTTCAAAATGACCTTAACAGATTAGAGAACTGGGCCAAGGCAAACAGGATGAATTTTAACAGGGAGAAATGTAAAGTACTACACTTGGGCAAAAAAAATGAAAGGCACAAATACAGGATGGGTGATACCTGGCTTGAGAGCAGTACAAGTGAAAAGGATCTAGGAGTCTTGGTAGACCACAAACTTGACATGAGTCAACAGTGTGATGCAGCAGCTCAAAAAGCCAATGCAATTCTGGGCTGCATCAATAGGAGTATAGCATCTAGATCAAGGGAAGTAATAGTACCACTGTATTCCGCTCTGGTCAGACCTCACCTGGAATACTGTGTCCAGTTCTGGGCACCACAGTTCAAGAAGGATATTGACAAGCTGGAACGTGTCCAGAGGAGGGCAACCAAAATGGTCAAAGGCCTGGAAACGATGCCTTATGAGGAACGGCTTAGGGAGCTGGGTATGTTTAGCCTGGAGAAGAGAAGGTTAAGGGGTGATATGATAGCCATGTTCAAATATATAAAAGGATGTCATATAGAGGAGGGAGAAAGGTTGTTTTCTGCTGCTCCAGAGAAGCGGACACGGAGCAATGGATTCAAACTACAAGAAAGAAGATTCCACCTAAACATTAGGAAGAATTTCTTGACAGTAAGAGCTGTTCGACAGTGGAATTTGCTGCCAAGGAGTGTGGTGGAGTCTCCTTCTTTGGAGGTCTTTAAGCAGAGGCTTGACAGCCACCTGTCAGGAATGGTTTGATGGTGTTTCCTGCTTGGCAGGGGGTTGGACTGGATGGCCCTTGTGGTCTCTTCCAACTCTATGATTCTATGATTCTATGATTCTATGAGATGGGTGGGGTATAAATAATAAATTATTATTATTATTATTATTATTATTATTATTATTATTATTATTATCCTCACATAGGTATCACAGAGGACTTTTTCAACTTTACTGAAATCGAGAATCACTATTTCCACAGCATTCCCCAGATCAACCAAGTTTGTAACTTCATCCCAAAAAAGGGGAGGAGAAAAGGAGAGATTTCTCTGGTTTTACTTGTTTTTGAGAAAGCCATGCTTTCAACATGTATGTTTATGTAGTGATATCTTCAGATGAAGGGCACATAAATATTAAAAATGATAATAAATAAGGATATTGACAAGATGCAACATGTGCAAAGAAAGGCGATTTATGTATTTATTTAATTTGTAAAGCACCCGACCCAGTGGTGCCGACTTGAATAAAATACTGGTTGGGGGGGGGCACAATCAATCACATGATGCATGCATGCCATTTGAGTGGTAATGCCTATAATGGCAACGACTTTTATAAAAAATGATGATTTTGAGCCCATAATTCAATTTCCCAGCAGCCCCTCTTGTCCCCGAGAACACTTCTAGCATTTCATCTCCTCTACCTGCACACTTGGGTCTCCAGCTGTTTTTGGACTACAACTCCCATCATCCCTAGCTAGCAGGACCAATGGAGAGGGGTGATGGGAACTGTAGTCCGGGAGCTGCTGGGGACCCGAGTTTGGGAAACCCTGCTTTAAAGCAACCTTTGTGTTTGGCCCGCAAAGATGGGACCTGTCCACGTATGAATTTTCTTGTATTTTGATTTCCTCACGACATTTGTGCATTTTTGTTTTTATTTTTAAAGATTGAAAATTGAAAGAGACATTGTATGGCAAGTTGCAGAAGAATAAAAGTTTGGGTTTGAAAACACCCCCCAAAAAACTGGGGGGTGGTCTCCTCAAATATTTCATGGGCGACAGACCCCTAGGCGCCTATTCCTTACACACACAGATGTCATGGTGGTTACAAATAAAAACACAACATAAAAACACAAAACACCACATTTTAAAAGGGCAATTGATGTCAATCAGCCAAAGGCCTGGAAAAAGGTGAGGATTTCCCTGGCTCCTAAAGCTGTATAATGGTTTTTCCAACCTTTGTATGGATTCTTTTATGGGAAGTGAGAGTGGAGCTCTTCCTGAAGCTCTTTCCACATTCCAAGCACTGATAGGGTTTCTCCCCTGTATGAATTCTTTTATGGTAAGTGAGATCGCAGCTGTTCCTGAAGCGCTTTCCACATTCCACACACTGATAGGGTTTCTCCCCTGTATGAATTCTCTGATGGGAAGTGAGAGAGGAGCTTTCAGTGAAACTCTTTCCACATTCCACACACTGATAGGGTTTCTCCTCTGTATGAATTTTTTGATGGGAAGTGAGAGAGGAACTATCAGTGAAGTTCTTTCCACATTCCACACAGTGATAGGGTTTCTCCCCTGTATGAATTCTTTGATGGGAAGTGAGAGAGGAGCTCTTCCTGAAGCTCTTTCCACATTCCACACACTGATATGGTTTCTCCCCTGTATGAATTCTTTGATGCTTAGTGAGAGAGGAGCTATCAGTGAAGCTCTTTCCACATTCCACACACTGATAGGGTTTCTCCCCTGTATGAATTCTTTGATGCTTAGTGAGTGAGGAGCTATCAGTGAAGCTCTTTCCACATTCAACACACTGATAGGGTTTCTCCCCTGTATGAATTCTTTGATGGGAAGTGAGAGAGGAGCTCTGACTGAAATTCTTTCCACATTCCACACACTGATATGGTTTCTCCCCTGTATGAATTCTTTGATGCTTAGTGAGATGGGAGCTCTGACTGAAGCTTTTTCCACATTCCACGCACTGATATGGTTTCTCCCCTGTATGAATTCTTTGATGCCTAGTGAGATGGGAGCTCTGACTGAAGCTCTTTCCACATTCCATGCACTCATAGAGTTTCTTTCCAATCAGATTTTGTTGATGGGAAGTGGAATGGGAGCTCTGACTGCAGCTTTCTCCACACTCCCTGGGGATTTTATTGTGGTCACCTTTGTTCTCGATTTCCAATTCATCACAATCTGCAATGGAAACAAAAAGGGATTAGAGCCTCAGGAACAAATGGAAAAGAACTGAAGGGAGTTGAGTGTGTGTTCATTACCTGTGTTGTTTGTGATTAATGAACATATTTATTATTGGATTCTGATGAGTTGTTGAATGTTGCTTTGTTTGATATACAGTAGTGGTCAAAAATGTCGAAGGATTTTGGAAAAAAGTGTATTTCATATAATAATAATAATAATAATAATAATTTATTATTTGTACCCCGCCCATCTGGCTGGGTCTCCCCAGCCACTCTGGGCGGCTTCCAGCAATATTAAAAACAAAATAAAACAATACATTAACATATTTCAGAGGTTTGATGGCTCATAACACCACTTCTTTTTGAGTAATACCATAAAACTATATATCAATGGAAAGATAATTTAATCAAGAATGCAATTCAACAATGTTTGTTCAATTACCCATATTCCATCAAATGTTATAGCCAAATCACCAGAAAAAGGAAGCACAACTTGCTTAGGTTGACTTTTGTCAGTGTGTTATGTGACTGCTATCAAGTTGGGTTTTTTTGTGTGTTATTTCATTTAGTGAGATTGTGAAACATAATAAAATTAAAGAAATGGCACAGAGTTGATTGGTCACCTAGAAAGCGATGTAAAATTGTACTATTAACTGAACAAGGCTACAGTTATGAGGAAATTAGATGAAAGATTGGGGAAAACCTAACCAAAGCTGGCATTTCTATATTTTTGAAGAGGTATAAGGAGACTCGGTCTCTACAAAGTCAGACTGGAAAAGGTGCACAAAGGGAACTGACGATCGAAGATTGGAGAGACTGTCCCTACATGACAGGAGACAATCATCTGGGTGTATACATGGTGAAATATAATTTGAAGTTGAGTAACTGGACAGCAGAACAATGGGAAAGTGTTATTTGGAGCGATGAGACCCAAACCTCCTTGCTTGGTAATGATGGCATCAAATACGCGAGGAGGAGAGTCAGAGATTTACATCCTACTTGCATTACACCGACTGTGAAACACCCTGATAGTGTGATGATCTGGAGTTGTATGGCAGCAAAAGGTGTGGGCAGAATTTGTGTAATTAATGGGAATGAAAAAATGCCCCCAAATCCATAAATAAAATACCAGAACTTGAGCCCAAACTGAAGCATTCCGCAGGTGATCTTTCCCGAGATACTGAAGCATTTATATATACAGTGGTCCCTCGACTTATGAATTTAATCCGTTCCGAATGGACATTCATAGGTCGAAAAGTTCGTAAGTCGAAAAAGCGACTTTCTCCCATAGAAATGCATTGGGAGAAAAAATATTCGGAAAAAATCGTAAGTCGAAAAAATGGCATTTAAAATTCGTAAGTCGAAAAAACGGCATCTAAAACCAGCAACGATTTCCATTCGGATATCGAAAAATTCGTAGGCGTGCGGCCACTTTTTTCATTCATAAGTCGAAAAATACGGATGTCGAGTACTTCGTATGTTGAAGGACTACTATATTTTTAAAATTATTTATTTATTTATTTATTTATTTATTTATTTATTTTCTATTTCAACAGGATTCAGCTCCATGTCATGTTGCTGCTGTGTACGAAAGGTGCTTTCAATATAATCCTATTCCACTGCTGGAATGGCCTGCGAATAGCCCAGACTTTAACCCCATCGGAAATCTATGGAGCCGACTAAAGAAACTTGGTAGTCAGAAGCAACCCAGCAATAAAGCCCAATTAACAGAGGCAATAATTCAGTCTTAGTTTCACATTATTACAGCTGCAGACCTAAAAACTTGGTTCACTTCTCAGGAAGGCGTTGTAAGGCCGTAATTAAACTAATGGTTACCAATGGTTACCAAAGGTTTCCCGTTTTTTCTTTATGACTGCGGTTCTAATAAATACTCCTTCATTAAAGTTATTGCATGACATTCTTCATTATACCGTATTTTCCGGCGTACGAGACGACTTTTTAATGCAGGAAAATCTTCTCCAAAGTCGGGGGTCTTAGTACGCCGGGTATAGTCTTTCTGGCCCGGCCCGTGACGCCGGTGACATAATGCGACGCGACTCGGGGTTGCTCCCCACCACTGGCTGCGTGCGTGCGCCGCCTCAGGCGCCATGGAGCGCGACGTGCTGCTATGCAGCGAGACGGGAGGCTCTCCCCGTCGCTCCAGCCGCCACTGCCTCAGCCGCCATGGAGCCCGGGCTGGGTGTGGGCGGCGAGCGCAAAGGGCTGCTGTGCGAGACGGGAGGCCTGGGCCCCAGCGGCGGGAGCGACGTTGGCCTGGGCAGCAGCAGTGTGTGGTTGGAAGAGGGGTAGCCTTATACAGCAAGTATACCCCAAACTCTGTATTTTAACTTTAAAAGTTGTGGGTCGTCTTATACCCCCAGTCGCCTTGTACGCCGGAAAATACGTTAGTATGTTTCCATTGATATATAATTTTATGGTATTACTCCACGCAAAAGTGGTATTATGAGCCATCAAACCTCAGAAATCCACATTTCACAAAAGGTTTCCACAATTTTGGCCACTAGTATAAGTTGTTCATTTTAAAGTTAATGCTCTTTTTATATGGGATCAGATTATTATGATTTATGTTTCATGTTTATATATGTGTTGGAAGCCACCCAGAGTGGCTGCGGCAACCCAGCCAGAAGGGCAGGGTATAAATAAAAATGATTATTATTACTACAGTGGTACCTAACGATGTAAAATTTCCAGAAATCTTGAAGCTTGGTAAACCCCCTGGGTTTTTTCCGGGGGGAAACAGAATTTTTTGAAAAAATTAAATTTAAAATAAATAAATAAATAAATAAAATGCTACATTAGCACTTCTTTTTTCTTTTCCAGATTCAAAGTCATTCTGTTACTTTAGAAACATAAAATATAACTATGGGCAATTTTAATGGGCATAAAATTATCACAACTAGCATATTAAAAATATAGTGTATCCAAACAATTATTACAAACAGAATTTACTTTTAAATTAATATTTATTTGTATTTGTAACAAATGGAGCAACAATCTCCTGAACTGTTTACTAGTTTATGTGGAACAAAAAAAATTCCACAAAACAATTTTTAAAAATCTTTGAGGTCTTGTGAAGAGGAACAGAACCAATGCATACCACACGAATGCAAAAACAAAATTGAAACCTTTTTCTTTCCTGGTGACAACAGCACCTCCTAAAGGAAGAAATGTCTCTTGTTCTTGCATTGGAGAGTTCAGTTTGTAACCTAGGACTTGCTTGTCCTCACAGAAATTAGAATAATCTGATACCATACATATTTTTTAGAAATGATTTATAAAATATTTGAACCCCTTATCTCAAAATATTTTATTCATCATGTTAAAATAAAACGTTCCATAATCTATTTTTTCATTTTTTCCAATTTTTAAAAACAAAACAAAAAAGACTTCAGGGGAAAAAACCGGGAAAAACCAGTCCCCCCCCCCCGAATTTTCCCGGGCCTTCACATCTCTAGTGGTACCTCAATTTTAGAATTATTAGTATTATTATTACTACTACTGTTACTATTATTATTATTATTTATTTATTAAAGATAGTTTAATGTTTACAAAACACACATAAACATACCTACATATATACACATACACACAGACACAGAAAAAAGAAATACATTAAATATTTAGCACAGTTAACAACAAAGTACCTAAAGCAAATCATAAACATATACTTTTACTTAGTTATTTACATAGCTACCTTACATATTTAAAATTCGTCTTCTTGAAGAAGACCTATTGATGTTTTTCCTACATCTTTATAAACAATTTGTCGAATATCTTTATATAAAGGTGTAGTTAAAATAAATTTACCAAGGCCTAAAAAAGGGCCAATTAAATCTCATTATAAAACATAAACAAAGAAAGTAAAAATAGAAAAAAGATTAAGGAATAGTTGACTTCCACCACAGTTCATTACACTTCTTAATTGAAAATTTAGCATACACATCTGTTATTCCTTTAATGAATCATCACATATTTGTTTTATAACTTTATCCATTCAATACATATTCAATACATAACCAACAATTTATCTTAACTTCTCTTCTATTCAAATAGTCGTTTAATTCTTTCCATTGGTTTTGAATTATACTCTTGGGTTTTTGTCTTATAATATTTGTTAATTTTGCTAAGTGCAGATATTCACATGTTTTATATATCCATTCCTCTTTTGTTGGAGTAGAGTTATCTTTACAATGTTGGGCCAAAATTGTTCTCGCTGCTGTTGATGCGTACATAAATAAATTCATTTTCCTCTTCTGGTATGGCTTTGTTCGTTATTCCTAATAAATAGAGCTCTGGGCTTTTATTATAAGTTTCCTTTATTAATTTTTGAATTTCCTCGTGGATCATGCCCCAGAACCTCCTTATCTCCGGGCATGTCCACCACATATGGTAAAAGTTTGCAATAACACCATTGCATCTCCAACATTTATTACTAATTGACTTATTCATCTTGGCTATTCTATCGGGCGATAGGTACCACCGGTGAAGCATTTTCATGATGTTTTCCCTTAATTGATACGATGCAGTAAAATACATATTTTTTGTCCATATTTTTTCCCACTCTTTGTATTCTATTTCATGGCCTAAGTCTTTCTCCCACTTTAGTAGGTTCCTCCCTTTTTTCTCCTGTCCTGATTCATCTTCCTTTATTAATTTATAGAACTTAGTAATTAATTTTTGATTTTTTTGTAATATCTCTATATCTAATTTTGATAATCTATTTTCAAATCCTTTTCCTTTTAAATCTTTATCAAAATTTGTTCTTAATTGATAATACTCTAACCATCTAATTCCTTTCTTTTTTAATTCTTCATATTCTTTAAGTTTTGGTATCTCTTTCATCTCTTTTACTAAATCTTTATATACTAGCCATTCTTCTCTTATTGCACAATTTAGGGTTGTGTTTGCTTCTATAGGAGAAAGCCACCATGGTGTTTTGGGTATTATTTTATCCTTGGTTCTCTCCCACATGTCCATCAATACTTTTCTTATTGAGTGGTTTGTAAATCTTTTATGCAATTTAGTTTTTCCGTACCATAGGTACCCATGCCACCCATAAATTTTGTCCCATCCTTCCACATTTAGCAGTTCTTTATTTTCCAAAGTCATCCAGTCTTTTAACCAAACCCAACACGCAGCCTCAAAATATTTTTTTTTAATCCGGCACTGCAAATCCACCCTTCTCTTTCAATCCCAACATAGTTTCAGCCTTAATTCTTGCCTTTTTTCCTTGCCAAATAAAATTAGCAAGGTCTCTCTGACAATCCTTTAAATATTTACTTCCTATTATAATTGGTGCTACCTAAAATAAAAATAGTATTTTTGGAAAAATCTTCATCTTGATCAACGCGATTCTTCCTAGGAGGGATAACTTTAATTTTTTCCATTTTTTAAAACTTTCTTTAATCTCCTTCCATTTTTTTATATAGTTATCTTTGAATAGATTTGTATTTTTATTTGTAATCCACAGTCCGAGGTATTTTACTTTATTCTATTTTGATCCCTGTCTTTTCTTCTAAAATTTTCCTCTCTTCCCCTCCCAGATTTTTTGTTATTAATTTAGATTTATCTTTGTTTAATTTGAACCCCGATAGTTGTCCGAATTCTTTCATATTTTCTAGTGATTTTTGAATACTTTTTCCCGGGGACTCTGTTGTAATTATTATATCGTCCGCAAACGCTTTAATTTTATAACAATATTTTCCAATTTTAATCCCCTCAATTTCTTTGTCTTTTCTTATTACATTCAATAAAATTTCCAGCGTTGCGATAAACAATAAAGGCGATAATGGACATCCTTGTCTGACCCCTCTCTTAATTGAAATTCCTTCCACAATTTCATTATTATTAATTTTGCTATTTGGTTGTTATAAATTGCTTTAATTCCCTTCATCAATTTACTACCTATTTTCATATATTCCAATGTTTTCATCATATATTTCCATGATAGGCTATCAAAAGCCTTTTCTGCATCGACCAATAACATTGCTGTCTTTATAATTGGATTCATCTCCGTGTATTCAATCAAATCGATAACTATTCTTGTATTATCTTTAATTTGTCTTTTAGGGAGGAATCCTACCTGATCTTTCTCTATTATCTTATTTAGTTTCCTTCAACCTGTTTGCTATTATTCCCGTAAATATTTTATAATCAATATTCAGCAATGAAATCAGTCTATAGTTTTTTGTTAACCTTAAGTCTGTTAATTGTTTCGGAATCAGAGTAATCAAAGACTCTTGCCAAGAATCCGGTATCTTGCCTTCATTTAATATTCCATCCATTATTGTTTTTAATTTCGGAGCTACAATTTCTGCCAATTCTTTATAATACACTACTGGGATTCCATCCAGTCCAGGTGATTTAAGAATTTTTAATTTTTTAATTGTTTCTAAGATTTCCTCTAATTTTATACTTGTATTTAATTTCTCTTTCTCACTTTCCGCAATTTCTGGGGGTCTATTTTCTTTTAAATATTTTTCTATCTCTTCTTCACTAATTACTTCCTCTTTGTATAACCTTTGATAATATCTTTTAAATCCATCTTTTATTTTGTCTGGGTCTGTGATTTCTTCATCATTCTCTAATATTTTATTAATTATTCTCTCCTTTTGTCTTTCTTTCACCATCCACGCTAACATTCTCCCTGTTTTATTTGCGTTTTCAAAATACCTTTGTTTCGTCCATATAATTTTTTTCTCCACCTCCTTATTAATCAAATTTGACAGGTGCTGTTGTAAGATTTTAATACTCTGGAGGGTCTCTTCATTTTTGGGATCTTTAACTAAATCATTTTCCTTATCTCTTATTTGTTTATTAATCTCCATAATATTTTTAGTTTTATTTCTCTTAATTAGTCCCATTTGTTGAATTCCCACCCCTCTCATATATGCTTTACTTGCATCCCACATTATTTTATTGTCTGTCTGTTGCTTCTCATTTATTTCAAAAAATTCTTTTACCATATCTTTCATTTTATTTACCCTTTCTTCATCTCTCCAAATTTCCTCACTCATCCTCCATCTTCCTTTTGTGGTTATCTTGAATTTCATTATCATTGTAACCGGATTATGATCTGAAATCATTCTATTACCAATTTCCGCTTTGTGTACATTTAACACCATTTTTTTAGACACCCAGATCACATCAATTCTTCCCCCTGATTTGTGGACTTCTGAATAATGAGTTATATCTCTTACACTTGGATTTTTTACTCTCCATACATCATAAAGGTCCAGATTTTGTATCAGGCTGAAGAAGGAGAGTGGAAGTTTCCCTGATTCTGAGATCTTTTCTCTCTCTGTCCTATCCTTTTCTGTCGAAACCACCCCATTTAAATCACCCATGATTATTAAATTCTCACTCCCATAATCCCATAAAATCTCCTCAAGTTTTCTATAGAACTCCTCTTTTTTATTATTTTGAGCATAAATTCCTACCATTATTATTTTCCCCTTTTGTTTGTATTTCCACTCCCAGGATTCTTCCCTCTCCATCTTCAAAAACCTTTTGTGGACTCAGTTTTGGGTTGATATACATTACCACCCCTCTCTTTTTTTCCACTCCAGAAGAGATAAACTCTTCACCCAACCTATTATTTTTCAAAACCCTTATGTGTTCTTTCGATATATGGGTTTCCTGTAAGCAGATAATGTCCCACCTTCCTTTTTAAACTACAGTGGTACCTCTCCTAACGAATAACTCGCCCAACGTCGTTTTCGCCTAAGGAAGGACTTCCGGTAAAACAAAATGGCCACCGGAAACGAATTTTTTCACCCAGCGAAAAGACGTCACGGCCGCTTTAAATAGGATTTTTTCGACTTACGAATTTTTTTCCAGTGCGTTCCTATGGGGCTTCGCGGAACGCATTTTTTCGCCGTTAGGCGAGGTACCACTGTATACATTCTATCTTATTCCTTTTCAGCTTCCCATTCATACCATTTACGTTCCAAGATATACATTTTAATGACATTCCTATTTTATTTATCTCAGGTAGCTACTTGTTAGTCTTAAAAACACACAATTAAACTAAAGGAAAATTAATTCACTTCGGAGCCGTGAAAAAACAAATAGACAGTCTTTGCTGAAATCTTTCTGTTGTCTTTCGTGGGTGTCTGGATCAGAATTTTTCTTATTCTTTTTGTTCCGTTAATCTTGCAGTTTCTTCTCCTTCTAGCTCTCTTGAGTATTTCTGCATAAACACTTTTGTGTCTTCTACCGATCTGAAAGTCCTTTTCCTTCCTCTAAATGTGAAGGACAGCTCCTCGGGGTATTCCCATTTATACAAAATCTTGTTTTTATTCAACGCCGGGGTCATTAATTTATAAGCCTCTCTTTTCTTCAATAGACGAGGTGGAATTTCTTTCAGAATTTCCACTCTATTTCCATCAATCAGAAGCGGATCTGGTCTACTCTTCATCAAAAAAATTTCCCTCAACAGTCTTGAGTTTAAAAAGACAAGGCAGTCAACTGGCCCTTTTTCCCCTTTAGTTTTATTATTCTTTATCCTGAAAATTTTCTCTATGTCCAAAATTAAATCTTCCTCTTGAACGTTTAGCCATTCGGCTACTGTCTTCATTATCTTGGTCGCAATATCCTCGTCTCGATTTTCTTTTATTCCACGGAAGCGGAGAATCATCTCCCGCTGCCTCATTTCCAAAAGAGCCAGGGCATCCCATGTCTCCTCTTGAATTCTCCTTAATTCTTCTATTTCGCTTCTGTTTCTTTCCTGGTATCCTCTCACCTCTTTCTGTTCATTCTGGCTTTCCCCCCCATAATTCCTCCTGTTTTTGAACCTTTGTATTAAGTTCTTGAGTTGTTGCCTCTAAATCTTTTTGTTTGGAAGTTATCGTATTGACTTGAGTCGTAAGTTCCATAATCAAGCTCGAATTTTGTTCAATTTTATTTCCCATAGACTCCATTTTCCCATCCAGTATCTGGATGTTTCCATCTAGCGTTGTTATCTTTTCGCTTATATTTTTCTCCATTTTTCCCATTGCTTTCAAAATGTCCTTAAGATCAACGTTATTACTCTCATTTTCCATGATTGAAGTCCTTCTCTGTTGATTATGTGGTGTTGTCACAGAGCTTGCTCCTTTTTCTTTCCTGCTTCCCATATTTTCATTAACAACAACTTTTTCAGCCTTTTAGGCTTATTTGTCTTTTTATTCCTCTTGCGTTTCCTCTCTTTTCTAGGGCTCCCCTTTGGGGTTTAATTTATCAATAGTTCATGGCTATCTTTGTAACATTTTTAAGCCCTTTTAAGTCCTTCGATTACTCTTTAAGTGGAGCTATTTAATAATTATTTTTTCTCCAAATGTAATTTCGCCAGTCAACCACACGGTGTCGCTGTTTTCTGTCTATCTCCTCTTTGCCTCTTTCTGCCTTCGTCTTCTCCACGCCCTCCTTGTCTCCTTTTCCTGCTCAGATTGCAGTCCTTCCGCTAATGGCGGACGCCTTCGTCCTGACTCAGCAGGCACCCCTGGGATTTTTTGCCATTCTATGTAAGGGTTTCCTCTGCAAGCCTTATTTCTTCTCCTTACAGTTTCTCTTTAGGACGTTCTTTCTCCCTGTCCGCCCCCGTCACGGACCCATCTTCCCTTCTTTTCACGTCCTGGTGCTTTATTGCTTTATTGCTCTATTCTCACTTCCGCGGCTCGTACCTTTCGTGGTTCGGGGATGTTATTATTAAATTAGTTGTTTAATCATTAACAGTTTTAACAGGTCTCTTTAGTGTAATTCTGTGGTCCCCCTCTGTTCCTTCTTTCGAGTCAAGCTTCCTTTTTATAATTAAGAATTGTTTTTCCTCCTCGTCGCCCTTCTTCCCCCTCTTTCTCTCTCAGGGGTCGTTTTCCTTTCTATAAATAAACTGTGCTTGGAGCGAGCGTCTTCGTTTTTAGCTGGATTTCTTTTTTCGGAGAGCTCAGCACTCGTCTTGCCTGGGTTTGGGGCGTTTTTGCTGGGAAGAGAGCTTGCTCTTTTGCGCTGAGGTCCTCCCTATTTTGTTTTTAAATCTCTGTCCTCAGTTTGGGAGACCCCTTTCCTTGCGCCGCCGTGGGCTCTCTGCCCTCAGGTTCCCCCCCTGAGGTCGGGAGACTCACGCCTAGTCCCCATTTTACCTCTCACCAGCAATGGGTCTGCCTCGAGTTGTCAGGAGCGCAGATCCCCACCCGGATCTTGGCGTGCTGCTCTGGAAGTGTCTATTATTATTATTATTACTGCTACTACTACCTGAGATTCAATAAGCCTGGCTCTTCTCTGGGATGGATTTTGTTTGGCCCAGTCATGGCATCCCCTCCATCTCCAATGTCAGTCGTCTCTTTGGTCAACCCAAGACTGACAGGAGCAAAAACAAAAACAGAAAACCTGAAGCTACTTATCTTTCCTAACAATTCAAAAGCTTAATACCCCTTAATACCCCTCCCCACCCTCTCACTATATATAAGGGTCTGGTGACTTCTGTTTCAGTGTATTTGAAGAAGTGTGCATGCACACGAAAGCTCATACCAAGAACAAACTTAGTTGGTCTCTAAGGTGCTACTGGAAGAAAAAGAAATTATTTTGTTTTGACTATGACAAACCAACACGGCCTATGACAAACCAACAACCACCTGTAACTGGAATTCTGAAGCTGACATTTAAGATGGCCTGGGCAGTTCAGACCAGCCCAATCGTGGCAGAAAAAGGAATAATTTGAGGAAGATTGTTCAACGAAAAAACTGTAATTTGCTGTTTATGGTGGGGGTGTTAGGTTCCTATGTGTTGTAGGGGGCGCTGTTGAGCTCTGTGAAAAGATATGGGGTTGGTCACATATAGGTATTTTTTGAATTTCCAGGCAGATATGACGATCCCACAGGGAGCCTTACCAAGAGAGGCCACGATCCAACAATTCTCCTCCATGACGTCCTTATGCAGAGCTCTCTGGTCAGGATCCAGCAACGCCCACTCCTCATC
This sequence comes from Darevskia mixta, assembly GCA_034641385.1. Classification (NCBI taxonomy): domain Eukaryota; kingdom Metazoa; phylum Chordata; class Lepidosauria; order Squamata; family Lacertidae; genus Darevskia; species Darevskia mixta. The sequence continues at coordinate 2,193,568 of JAWWNH010000205.1, forward strand.
CGTGAAGCGAACAGCGACATCTTCAAAGCACACTGGACCCTGAAAGAAAAAGGGAAATGTCTTCCTCTGAGACAGCAGAAATATGATCTGCTGCACAATGCTCTGTTGTTTCCTTCCTGTAAATTGCGGTGTTGTTTCAATAGGATAGCTTTGCTGCACATTTTATTTCTGGATGCTTATGTTATTCTGCCTTTTAATTATGGGTATTCGTCTTTGGGCAAATAGGTGGTACCACCTTGTGATTTTCAAGTCATTCTGCCTACGCAAGCATTCCAGTTTCCCTGATGGAAGGATCCACTTTCTCCTCTCCTCGTTAGCTGTTCTGGGAAGGTTCCCTCCCAATGCCCTAGAGTCAAATTCAAGGGGTTCATGGGGGCACGGAGAGGGGGAGGAATGGGTGAATCCAGGCCACGATTCGTTCTCATTTGTCCACTGCTTCGAAACCAATTTTAGCATTCAGTGATCAATCTAGAAATTAAAAAAGCCTATTTTGGATGGCCATCTGTCTTGGATGATCTAGCAGAGATTCCTGGAATGCAGGGGGGTCTCCTGGCTCTGAGAGACAAACAGGGAAGGTGGCTTCTGGCAGAAGGAGAGGGAGCCACCAGTGGCTCCTCCTTCTCCTGACTCACCTCTGGCTCTTGACCTCCCTCCTCCCTCTCGCCTTCTTCCTTTTCTTGCTCTGATTCTGGACTGCATTCTGGACTTCCCCCTCTGACCGCCCTTCCTTCCTTGGGCTCTGAGCCATCTTCCCTTCCTGGTTCCCCGGCTGCTTCCTCCCACCATTCTTCTGTGCCCAACCACTCCATGACATTGCTCCAGCCCTCGGCCTCTGTCCCTACAAGACAGCTTCCCCTGACCTGATCTGGTTCCACAGCCACTGCTTCCCTTCTGCCCCCATGAAAAGACGGATCAGGAGGTCTTGCTGGCATCATTCTGTCACCTGCAAGAGAAAAAAGGTAAACAGGACGCCAGGGGTGCCTGCTTCTCTCACAGGTGACACAGGGCCTCTCTAACTACAGATGGGCCTTTGAGAAAGCCTTACCTGCTGAGAGCATTTGGACGTTTGTGCCCATTTTATATGTTAGTTGTGCAGAAATATATCACCCCTCCTGTGGACCCTTGTTCCCAACTGTCTCCCCCCAAAACAAGATGAAAAGAACCCTCAGATGAGTTGGAAAACCACCAGAATGAGACCAAAATAAAAAAATTCCTTCCAGTAGCACCTTAGAGACCAACTATGTGAGCTTTCATGTGCATGCACACTTTACCAGATACCTCAGAATGAGACCAAACGGAGAAAAACCACCTTCCTCCTTACCCAGTGGCCTCTCTCTGGTGTCAAACGGAGGCCTCTCTGCCTCACAGGAATCCAGGTCCATTTCTGCAAAATGATCCTTTCCCTGAAAAAGAAACAAGGATTCAAAAGAGAGAATGGGGAGAAATATTGGAAAGAGAATGACAAAGACTTGAAGGGTGTGAGATCTCATTCCATGGATGCTTTCCCAGAAAACGGATGGGCCATCAGCAGACCATTATGAGATGTTCTCTGTCCTGTTTGGAGCCCCCTTGGGAGTATCCAGAGGAAAGTCTCTCTCACCTGATTTCTCTCCTCTGCCTGACTCAGGAGGAAACCTTCGGCCAGGGCAACCGCCTGGGAACTGGTCTCCGCTCCGCATTCCCTCACCCAGCTCTCCATCTCCGGGGGAAGGACAGCCAGGAACTGCTCCAAGATCACCAGGTCCAGCATCTCAGCTTTCGTGTGCCTTTCTGGCTTCAGCCACTGGTGGCAAAAGTGGTAGAGTCGGCTGCAAACCTCTCGGGGTCCTTTGGCCTCCTGGCAGCAGAACTGCCTCAACTGCTGGCTCTGCACCTCTGAGCGGAGGGTGTCCTCCTCACCCAGAATCTTCTGCACTGGGTTTTCCCAGAATCCCCCACTGCTCCCAGTGTGGTTGGCATGGCCTCTTCCTGCTTCAGGGCCAGCTGAGTCTCGCTCATCCATCTGTGCTCTCAGGAAGCCTCTATGAGATCGGAAGGAACCCTTTGGTCTTCTGCCGAGTTCTGTCTGTCTGAATGAGAAGCTCTAGCAAATCCTACAAAGCAAATACATTGTTCTGTTACAGAATTTGTAGGGGGGAAATGGTTCAGGGCTGGACTGCACTGCATCCCAGACCATGAGCTATTTTTCTGAAAAGAAAGAGGAGGAAGAGAAGAAAAAATAAGTCTCTATCCTTCTAGCAATGCAAAATGTGGAGGCAATTGAAGAGATTTCTGTGGGATTACCGTAATCTGCCTGGTTTCTGCTGCCTTCCAGTCAATGCATGAAGTCAGAACCGACTGAGAAGGGAATCCTTTGTATATTGTGAAAAATGGATGCTTGGCTCTAGTGGGGGTCCTCACCCGGGGGTCCTCAGGAGTTCCTCCCCACCCCCACTCCCCTTTTGTCTCCTTATCTTGCACTTGGACTCTCTGCTGCTCTCAAGACAGACTCCTGGGGTGGGGTCCCTTTTTCTCTGCTCTGAGGGCCAGGTATGTATCTGGCCAACCCCCTGAGGGCCAAGTGGGTGGGGCCAAAGACATCTACCTTGAAATTTAGACGCGTAATTTATTATTATTATTATTACTATTATTATTATTTATAATAGCCATTGATGCCAAGGTCCCTGGAGGCTCAGTGAGTAGCAGCGCCCATTTCCGGCTGGTTTTCCAGCAACAATCCCTTGGGGACAGAGAGGATGTGGTCCTGGGATGCCCTGCTCTGGGTGCGAGGGGATTGCTGCAGTGGCCTCCGTGTGGAGCTGCCCTGGGAGACACTGGGAAACTGGTCTGCAATGCAGCAGCCAGACTATGGGCTGGGATCCCTCTCTTTCTTCCTGCCCTTTCTCTCCCCCCTTTCCTTCCTTCCTCCCCATGGGGTTTGAAGGGGGGCTAGTCCCCCTCCTCGTCCAGCTTTGGAGAACCATCTGCACGTGTTTCCTGTGTTGTGCAATGACGCTGAGCGACGTCACACAGAGTTAAAGTCCTAGGGACTCCTTTGTTGAAAGAAGGGAGAAATGAGTTTGGGATCCTCTGATCTCCAGGAAGGAGAGTGTTGCAGACCTCGCCCCTCCCTGGCAGGACCCTCTCCTCCCCCTGCATGAGCAGATCAGGCCCCCCAGGCATCCTCCCCCCCCCTGCTGCAGCCCTGGGACCCCCACCGTCTCCCCACTGCACCCTCTGGGGGGAGAGAGAGAGAGAGGAGACTCACCAGATCCCGGGAGGGGACAGCCATGCAGCCCTTGCAGGAAAGGAATGGGGAGGGAGGGAGGGAGGGGCCTGGGCTCTGGAGGACCTGCCCCCCTTGCTTCCTGTCCTCTCTAGGAAGGCAGCTCGGTTCCCTTTAACCCTTGCAAAGCCCAGCGTGCCCACATCTCCCCTCTGCATTTTTCACTGTCCTGAGTATTGCTACGCCAATGCCCAGATATCCTTTTGGGGGTGAGGCTCTTGACTGGACTCTGAGCATCTCCCTCCCTTGGCCAGAAACCGGAGGAAGAGCTTGCAGGGAAAAGGGCTTTGCAGGAGGCAAGGAACCTCCTTCTCGGATTCAGGAGTGGAGAGAGAGGAGGGGACCCGAGGGTCATCTAGTCCAACCCCCAGCAAGGCAGGAATCTCAGCTAAAGCATCTCTGCTTAGAAACCTCCAAGGAAGGAGAGTCCACCACCTCCCAAGGGAGACCTTTCCCCTGCCAAACTGCTCTTAGGTGTCCCTCAAGGCAGCGGGTCCTGAGTTCGAGCACTGCTGAAACCATCGCACTGGATACCAAGGCGGAACCACCAAGCGAAGTTCAAAATAAATAAATCCTATTCTCAGCATACATGAGTAATACTTTCTTATGCACGCTCTCTATGCTAATATACAAAGGTATGCCATTTCCCTTTCCAGAAATGCTTAATTGCTAATTCAATGGACTGAAAATGGATTGTTGTTATTTTTAGTGAATCTTTTAATATTTGATGGACTATTGTATTTTAATATTTTGTTGGAAGCTGCCCAGAGTCGCTGGGAAAACCCAGCCAGATGCACGGGGTATAAATAAATAAAGAAATGAGTATGACTATTTATTTTTTAAATTGATCAGGTGAGTATTCTCCTTTTGAAAGAGGCAGGTGGAATCTCCACGGTTGCTAATAGCATAACGTTGAAATGTTTATAATGATGATGATGATGATGATGATGATAATAATAATATTTTATTATTTATACCCCACCACTCTGGGCAGCTTCCAAAAGAATATTAAAATACAATAATCCATCAAATATTAAAAGCTTCCTTAAACATTGCTGCCTTCAGATGTCTTCTAAAAGTCTGGTAGTTGTTTTCCTCTTTGACATCTGGTGGGAGGGCGTTCCACAGGGCAGGTACCAGCACCGAGAAGGCCCTCTGCCTGGTTCCCTGTAACTTGGCTTCTCGTAGTGAGGGAACCGCCAGAAAGCCCTCGGTGCTGGATCTCAGTGTCCAGGCAGAACGGTGGGGGTGGAGACGCTCCTTCAGGTATACAGGACCAAAGCCGTTGAGAGCTTTAAAGGTCAGCACCAACACTTTGAATTGTGCTCGGAAACGTACTGGGAGCCAATGTAGGTCTTTCAAGACCTGTGTTATATGGTCTCGGCGTCCACTCCCAGTCACCAGTCTAGCTGCATTAGTAGTACTTTCTGGGTCACCTTCAAAGGTAGCCCCACATAGAGCGCATTGCGGTAATCCAAGCAAGAGATAACTTGAGCATGCACCACTCTGGCGAGACAGTCTGCGGGCAGGTAGGGTCTCAGCCTGCGTACCAGATGGAGCTGGTAGACTGCTGCCCTAGGTACAGAATTAACTTGTGCCTCCATGGACAGCTGTGAGTCCAAAATGACTCCCAGGCTGCGCACCTGGTCCTTCAGGGGCACAGTTACCCCATTCAGGACCAGAGAGTCCACCACATCTGCCTACCTCCTGTCCCCCAAAATCAGTACTTCTGTCTTGTCAGGATTCAACCCCAATCTGTTATCCACCAGTGAAATATGGGGAGCCCTAGAGCATCTGCTTGGCATGCAGAATGTCCCAGGGTCAACCCCTGACATCTCCTGCAAGGGCTGGACGAAATCCCTGCCTGAAACTCTGGGGAGCTGCTGCCAGTCAGTGTAGACCAGGGGTTCTCAAACTACCCTGTTTCCCCTATTTTAAGACGTAGTCATGAAATAAGACATAGCAGGATTTTTTCACATTTGCGAAATATAAGCTGTACCCCGAAAATAAGCCATAGTGATAGGCGCAGTTCTGAAGGGCGCCAAGGAAAAGGCTGGGCTGGGCGTCCAGTCCCGCCACCAAAACCAGTCAGCCCCAGAAGCAGCGCTCAGGAACTCTGCAGACAGCGGGCGCGACAAAGGTACTCCGGAGGTCTGTTCGCCCGTGTGCTTGCCCAACTCCGCTCGGCGTAGCGCGCATGGGGTGGCCGCCGTGGCGGAGAGGTAAGGCGGCACGGACTTTCCCTGCTCGCCGCCACTACGAAATCCCCCGAGCCGCCCCGTGCGTTGCCCAAGAGGCTGTGCTGGTCCCAAGGGATATCCGATAGGCGAGGTCTAGTCCAGTCCAAGGTCAGTCCAAGCCAGAAGTCACAAAGCCGAAGTCACGAAGCCGAAGTCACGAAGCCGAGGTCAGGAAGCCGAGGTCAGGAAGCCGAAGTAACAAAGCTGAGGTCAGGAAGCCGAGGTCAGGAAGCCGAGGTCAGGAAGCCGAGGTCAGGAAGCCGAAGTAACCAAGCTGAGGTCAGGAACGCAGGAACCAGGAACAGGAACTAGGCAGCACCGATGTTGCTCCTGCAACTTGGGTCTGGGACTGGCTGGCTTTTATCTGCCCCGAGGCAAAGGGCGGCTCCGATCCTCAGGTGCCTCGCCTCTCCTGGCTTGGAGGCGAGCACTCCTCCTGCGGGAACTTAGTTCCCTTCGCCTCTCTGCCCTTAGCCTTTGCAGCTCAGGAGAAGCTGGAGGGTTACCGGACCCAGAGGCAACCTCAGCTTCCCCTGACTGGGTGGGGAGTGGAGCACCTGCAGGCAATAAGTCCTCCATCCCATTAGAAGCCAGATCAACCTCAGCCGATGCCTGCACCTGAGGATCCAGCACAGGTGAGTCCCCTTGAGACTCAGGCCCCAGCCCTGGCTCTGCTGGTTCTGGAGGCAGTGAATCCTGTGCAGGCTGGGATCCCTCAGGTTCAGCGTCTGAGTCTGACTCCCAGGTCATCACAGAGGCCCCTTGGAAAACAAGGCTTCTGTTGAGTTTCAAGGAGGGAAGGCGGCAGAGGAGGAGCAGGAGAGAGCGCCCAGCGAAAGCGGGTCTCTCTGGTGCCCGTTTCCTCAAAGCTCAGCTTGGATTCTCCCCCTGCTGCCAGCAAGCAAACAAAGAGCTCTGCGCCCGTCCCGTCCTTCGCAGCCCCAGAACTCGAGCGTGGCCTTGCCAAGGCGTGCTTACGTAATAAAAATAAGACATCCCCTCAAAATAAGCCATAGTGCATTTTCCTGAGGGGAAAAAAATATATAAGACAGTGTCTTAAGTAATTTTGTTGTTCTCGAAGGGGACAATGACAATAAATATATTCTATATTCTATATTCTATTAAAATAGGGGAAACATGGTATGTCCAGTGGGCTGAATTCAGCCTGCCAGGGTTGTGAATCTGGCCTGCCCGGCCATTTCAGATCCCGCCAAGTGTCCCAGGCTGAAAGCATCTCGCCGCCCGCTCAGTCAGTCCTCGCGCTGCGCTGAGGTAAACGCCACAGGCGTGGTGGCGGCTCTAGCAATGAAAGGCCAGGGGGTTTCGCCCGGGGACAGGGAAGTGTTGTCTTTTGGCCTGAAGAGCGAAGGTGAGGTTGGCGGAGGAAGGCAGATTTGGGTCAATTCGGTTTCCTTACGTAGACGTTTACTTTAAAGTTGGGAGAAGGAAGTATAGTCCCTGTTTACTTTCCTGTTTTTTAAAAATTGAATATTTATTGAATTTTATAACAAATAAAAATACAGATCTCAACCATCCTGTTATAGACCATTGTTCTCCCTCCCCTCCTCTGGACTTCCCTCAGCTCCCCCTGAGTTATTTAGATTTATTTGTTGTATCCTGCTTTTCTTACAGAAAAGTAAATTCCCTTATCATTTCTCTAAAATATCTGTTACTGAAATAAAGTTGTGAACGTTTATTCAAACCCTGCCCGTGAATCGTCCATTTTGTTGTTTCTGCAAATAGACTGTAAATGGTTCCGAGAGTAATTTGATGTCATTTTTGTCCTTCTCTCATAGTTTATCTGTTAGCTTAGCCAACTCTGCATAGTTCATCACTTTTTCTTGCCATTGTTCCTTTGATGGTATTTCTTCCGTCTTCCAATATTGTGCAATCAAGATTCTGGCAGCTGTTGCAGCATACATAAATAACTAGTATATTAAGCCTGTTGAAAAAAATAGGCGCTAGCCGGAGGCGGAGCAGCAGGAGCCGGGGGACCGGGAGGCTTCGGCGGGGGCGACCGGCTGGCCCGTGAGCGGAGGCCGCCTCGCCTCGGACCCCCGCCGGGTGGGCAGCGCGCAGGGAAGGGCGCGTGCCGGACGGGGGGCCTCCTTCAGGCGGCGGCAGGAGCCTCCATGGGCGGGCGGCGGCAGCGGCAATGGCGGCGGCGCAGTTTCACCCGGCCGGAAGTGTCTCTGCGTCGTCCCGCCCCCCTCTCCGCCCCCTCCAATCCCTGCGTCCCCGTGTGACATGCGCAGAACGCACTTCCGTGACACACGGAAAAGCAGGGACACTTCAAGATTATAATATAGGATTTCCATTTTTCTTTTGGCAGATCTTGGTCTGAGATACCTAACAAAAAGGCTTCAGGGTGTTTAACAAAGTTCATTTTGAACATGAACCTGTTTACTTTCCTAGGCTTGCAAAGTGTAAGAATGGAAGTCAGTCTTATCTCTTCCGCTCTGCTGTGCTTTTGCACTGTTCTTTGTCTCCCTGTCTGTTGCTGAAGAAGAGAGAGGACGCCATTATGATCCGTTTGGTGTCGTCTGCAAATGTGACAGAACCCTGCAGCACCCCTCTTGTCACTTTCCCCCAGGATGAGGAGGAACCATGAAGGAGGCCTCTTTGGGTTTGGTCAGTCAAATCCACCGAACAATTACCTCATTTTTCACATAAATATCACAGAGGACTTTGTCAAAAGCCTTACTGAAATCGAGATGCACTATTTCCACAGCAGTCCCCTGATCAACAAAGTTTGTAACTCCATCCAAAAAATGGGGAGGAGAGATTTCTCTGGTTTTGTTTTTGAGAATGCCATGATTTCAACCTGTATGTATATGTTGTGATATCTTCAGATGGGGGGCACATAAATTTTAAAATGATAATAAATAAGGATATTGAGAAGCTGAAGGAAGGCGATACATGTATTTATTTAGTAGTAGCGGGCCCGGCCCCTCGTTGCTGTGGCTCATTTTATGCTTATTACCATCAGTAGCAGCCACAGCCAAAATAAACCCCCACCTACCCCCGCCGGCGTCGTGTGCACTCTGCACGCACTCAGGTGCCCTCTCGCGGCCTGTGGCAGAAAAAGCCGAGGAAGGAGGCCTCTGACGCCGTCTGAGGGGAAAGCACTATGGAAACGCACAGATAAAAAACACACATCAGGAGATCACTGAGGGACGATCACGGTGGCCATTTCCCGGCATGCCTTGCCTGTGGCCTTTTCAAGGTGAAGTGCTAGTAACCCTCTACAGAGAGGATTTGATTCCATTTCCCAGAGTGCCTTGAGCGCGCGGTTGGTTGGGATAATAAGCCCACCGTTTCCCAGCATGACTTGCGGTTTGGCCGAAAGAGCTTAGTTCTCCCACAGGGCGCCTTGAATCCATTTCCCAGTGTGCCTTACGGGTCCGGCCTAGTTAACTGCGAGAGGAGGCGGCCTCCATTTCCCAGCATGCCTTTGACAAAAGAGATATTTACATTTCCCTGTTTCCCAGGCAAGTTAATCACACCCTTTTGTCTGGCACTCAGGTATCAGAATCACTGAGACAATCACCCCCTCCTTCCTAGCAGAGAAACAGTTTGTCAGTTTGGGAGTAAAAATGGAGACAGGCCTGTGGCCTGTCTTCAGACATGTGGCCTTGTTTTGCTTGGCACACTTGTGAACAATTATTATATATATATATATAGATAAGACCTTGATATTCTTACAACACCTTGCGGGTCCGGCCTAGTTAATTGCGAGAGGCTGCGGCCTCCATTTCCCAGCGTGCCTTGTGGCTATTAAAAGCCTACTAAAAGCAGAGTCGACTATCAGGGAAAGAGGCAGGCCATCGCTTCTTTGAACTCTATTTCCCAGACATCCTTGCGGCCCTGGCCTGAAGAGTCCATTGAGATACGATGCTGCCCTGCGATGAGCCTTTCTATTGGAAGCTGATGATGACATATAATATGTGCGCCATTTTTTTTAAGCGTTTATTCTATATTTTAGGTATGTCAGGTGTGGTTTGTTTGAATTTTTATTATGCCAGATCCTTACTTGATGGTCATGGTACGCTGTGTCCTTATTTGATGAGATTTGGTCCAGCGGTTACGGAGCACGGTGGTGTCCACCGCGCACGCAATGGGAACATTTTTATATATATAGATAAAGGGGATGGTCATTACTCAAGGACAGACGCATTTCCATCGCTTTCCCCCAGTCAGGTTGTCGGGGGGGGGGAGAGACAAGTTCGACAGCGGAGAAAAAGGGGAAGCCAAGGCTAGGCGAACCCCAAAGTGTCAGGAGGAGGTCCCGAGACAAATTGGCATTGCTGCAGTGCGATGAAGAGGACCCCCAGATTGCTTTAGGCGGGTAAGCTTAAGCTTGCAAGCGTGGAGCAGAAAGAGGGAGAACTTCTCCGGCGCTAGTTCCAGCGACCCTCCGCTGCCGAGAAGCCCAGGTTCGTGGGCATGTAAGCGACTTATCTCCAGTAAACTGAAACTTACATTTCCAGATTAGAATCAGATTTGGTGAACTCCAGAATTAAAACACTTTCTAAAGTATACAGACTCCTCCTTGACTGGGAAGTGGTCACAAGATTTTGGGTACTCAGTAACAATGAAGCTGTGGGAAAACCTTTGGAAAATAAATTGGAATTTTACAGCCTGTTACTCTCTGAGAGAGAATTTTCTTAAAATGCAGCATCGGTGGTATTTAACCCCCTGGAAATTGTCCAAGATGTTCCAAAATGTTCCCAATTATTTGCTGGAGGTGTAAAGAAGAGCCAGGTACTTTATTCCATATGTGGTGGCAGTGTAAAGAAACCAAGGTGTTTTGGAAGGATATCCACATAGAATTGGAAAAAATGTTAAAAATATATTTTAATAGAAAACTGGAAGCTTTCCTTTTGGAATCACAGACTCGGGTATTCCTAAAAGGGCTAAAGAGATCTTCTTATATGCTACGGTCACAGCAAGAGTTCTCCTCCAGCACCATACCCTGTTTCCCCTTTTTTAATACGTAGTCATAAAGTAAGCCATGGCAGGTTTTTTTTACCTTTGTGAGAAGACGTACCCCAAAAGTAAGCCATAGTGCTGCCATTGTTCCCGTCGCCTCCTCAGCCCCTCCTTCGTGCGCAGGGAGCCAGTGAACCAGTGAGAGGCGCGCGGGGGGGGGGAACGCGCCTCTTGTGGAGTTCTGCCCCGCCTGCTCAGCGCGCAGGGGGAGGCTGTACCGTACCATACTGACGTAATAAAAATAAGACATCCCCCGAAAATAAGCCACCCTGTGGTTTTTTTAGGAAAAAAAATTATAAGACGGTGTCTTAAAAAGGGGGAAAGACGGTAATTCAAAATTAGATAGCATGTCAGAAAAGATAAAAAATAAACCAAAACATGTATTTATCTCAAAATGGGAAGTTTTTAAAATATACTTGAAAAATAATAATAGTGGTAGTTTAAGGACATACACAATGTTTAATTAATTTTAGTAGAAGTGTTAAAAATGTGGTAAAACCTAGACGGGAAGTCTGAATGGCTATGCCTATAATGGCAGCAACGTTTTTTTTAAACGTAATATTTTGATCCCTTCGTTCAATTTCCCAGCAGCTCCCCTTGCCCCCGAGAACACTTCTAGCATTTCATCTCCTCTACCTGTGGGATTGTTCAGCAGAGGGAAAAGTTACCTCTTCACACCGGATGTCCATTTGGTATGGCCCTTTCCAGGTTTGTCTTTCATTTGTTCTCCTATGTGTGTTGCCAGGAGAAGCCACAACTCTGTGCGTACTCTAGGTGGTGCAGAAAGGACCTAGAAGCTCCCTAGAGCTTGAATTGACGGTCAAACTTCACTTTTGCGATCTATAAATTCCAATTAGCAATACTGGGGGTGGTTCAGATTCTGGGGCAGTGCTTTTGGCCAACAGAGGGTGTCACAGGGCCAGCCTACATTCCCTTTAAAGCACACTTGGGTCTCCACCTGTTTTTGGACTACAACTCCAATCATCCCTAGCTAGCAGGACCAAAGGGAAGGGATGATGGGAACTGTAGTCCGGGAGCTGCTGGGGATCCAAGGTTGGGAAACCCTGCTTTAAAGCAACTTTTGCGTTTTGCCCGCAAAGATGGGACCTGTCCACGTTTGTATTTTCTTGTATTTTGTCTTCCTCATGACTTTTGTGCATTTATTTTTTTATTTTTTAAAGGGGAAAATTGAAAGAGAAATTGTATGGCAAGTTGCAGAAGAATAAAAGGTTGCGTTTCAAAAAAAAAAGCACAAGAAACTAGGTCGTGGCCTCCTCAAATATTTTATTTGGGGGGGGGGCAAAGACCTATAGGCCTTTAAGAGTTGGGGCCTATTCCCTACACCGACAGGTCTCAGGATGGTTACAAAAAAACCCACAAACCTCACATTTTAAAAGGGCATTAGATGTCAATGAGCCGAAGGTCTGGTTAAAAAGGTGCGGATTTCCCTGGCTCCTAAATTTGTATAATGGTTTTTCCGATTCTTTTATGGGAAGCGAGTTTGGAGCTCTGACTGAAGCTCTTTCCACATTCCACACATTGCTTTTTTTTTTTAAAAAAAAAAGTTTAAAATAATCTTTATCTCATCACATTATAACATATACATACACATTACAAACATGCTTACATACATACATACAAGCATACATTATCACATCCTATTATACCCATTTAAACAAAACATTCCATACATTCCCCCCTTTCCCCCCTATTTACCCTTCCCTCCCACCCTCCCTCCCCTCCTCCTACCACCTACCTTTAAAATTAACCTCCTACAGTTCGTCCTCATGTATTTCTTTCTAACTTATTTATTTACTACCTTGTGTTCCATCCTATTACCATTATCGCTGTCTTTCTTTCTTAACCTATTTGTTAACATAATTCATTTTCTTTAAATTTTCTATCATACAGTTCTATGTATCAGTCTAGACAAATCATTAAATCTGTTCCAATTCCCTCATACTTTAAATATTCCTCCACATATATCCATTCTTCTTTGACTTTTTGTTTACATTTCTAATCGCTGCAGTCATCTTTGCTAAGTTCATGAACTCTACCAACTTTAACTGCCATTCATTTACTGTCGGTGTCTCTTCCCCCTTCCAATGTTGGGCTAGAAGCAGCCTCGCCGCTGCGCTTGCGTATAGAAATATACCCCTTCTATCTTCTGGTATGTTATCAGGTAATATACTCAGAATCAGTGTTTCCGGCGATTTCGTGAAAGTAACTTTTAACATTTTTTTCATCTTTTCATATATCAGATTCCAATATTGTTTAACCTTAATGCAGCTCCACCAACAGTGTAAATAATTTCCCGTTTTCTCCTTACATTTCCAACAATTTGGTTGAGTTTTATATATTTTGGCCAATTTTTCAGGGGTCAAATGCCACCTGTAAATTATTTTTAACATGTTCCCTTTTATATTTATACAGGCCGTGAATTTCATACTGACCTTCCAGATGCTGTCCCATTGTGATCTGTAGATGTTCTTTCCTAAATCCTGCGCCCATTTAATCATAACACTTTTTACTTCTTCGTCTTTTAGCTCCCACTCTGATACTTATAGATTTTTGCTAATGGTTTTTCTCTATTTTTTATTGCTAACTCTTGTAATTTCGATTTTTCCTTATTAAATCCAATTTCTAAATGTTTTTTAAATATATTTTGAATTTGTAAATAATTAAGCCAACTTGAACATTTTTCAATTTCCAATTGTCATTTTCCCTTATCACAATTTCTTGATACCGGTATGTTAACCATTTTTCTTCTCTATTTTTTATTACATTTGTCATTTCAAATGGCGAGATCCACCACGGTGTTTTGGTTTCAAGGATTCTCTTATGTTCATTCCAAATTTTCAATAAAGATTTTTTAAAGACGTGGTCTGAAAATTCTTTACAATTTCCTCTTTTTTCTTCCATCAAGTATGCATGCCACCCCTTCACGTTCCTAAATCCCTCCAATTCTAACAACCCTTTATCTTCCAATACCATCCACTCCTTGATCCAGCAAATCCCTGCCGCTGCATGATATAATCTTAAGTCTGGGACACCCCATCCTCCTCTCTCCTTCACATACGTTAACAATTTGTATTGGATTCTCGGTCTTTTCCCTCCCCAGATGAATTTACTTAGATCTTTCCTCCACTTATCAAAATTTTCCTTTATAGAACAGAATGGGACAAATTATGGAAAAATAACATGAAATTTACGGCTTGTGTTAAAATTAGAGAAAACATGATGAAAATGGTGTACAGGTGGCACCTGACGCCAGAAAAAAATTAATAAAATATTCAAAACAGACTCCAACAGATGTTGGAAATGTCAAGAAGAGAAAGGCACGTATTATCACTGCTGGTGGGAATGTAAAAAGATGCAACAATTATGGAATAGTATATATGAAAAATTAAAAAAGATGCTAGGGGTCACCTTTCGGAAAATGCCAGAAGCCTTTCTATTGAGCATGATCCCTGACAATATCCCGGAAAAAAAGAAAAATGTCTTCCTATATGCCTGCGCTGCAGCTAGATTGCTTATTGCACAGAATTGGAAAATGGAAAAAACACCATCAATTGAAGAATGGCACATCAAAATAATTGAGTTTATGAACCTTGCGAAAATGACAGCCGCAATTAGAAATGTACCAAAACAGAGAACGAGGGAGGAATGGGAATGTGTGGAAGCATATTTCAAAAAAGAAGGTATCTCAACAGAATTGGTGAACTGTCTAAATTAAAATAACAGGGGGATGAATAAAATAAAGATAAAGTAAAATACAAAATATAAAGTATATGGGAAATATAGAGGATAAGAGAAATAGCAAAATACACAATGTACTGTAAATAAGAAACGATGCATAATTCAGTGAGAAGTAATTTTATTAATCTTTTTCTTTTTCTTTTTTTTTCTTTCTTTTCTTCCTTTTCTTTCTCCTCCTCTCTTTATCTTGATAAAAATTCTTTGATGGATGGGGTGGATGTTGAGGATACAAATGTTATGTATGGAATATGTGTTGGTATGTTAGGTATGCCAGGGAAGTATGTTAGGAATGTATGTATGGAATGTTAGGTAATGTATGTTAGGTATGTTAGGAATGTATGTATGAATGGTTAGGTAAGTCAGAAATGAAAGGGTTGAATGCATGGAATGAAATAAGATAGGGATTGGGATATGGAATGCAAGATGAATGTAAGATGAATGTAAAAGATTGAAGTGTATTGTAATATATTTGTGATTGTTAAATAAAGTTATATAAAAAAAAAAATTCCATTTTGTCCACAATTGGCAGCATCTGGAATAAAAATAGCACTTTCAGTAGAACCGCTCTGGCGCGGCACTGAGCGGCTGGGTTTCTTCTCCGCTCCGCGGAGAGACCGGCTGTTTCGGGGCTGGAGGTCCCGTTTCCTGCGAAAACGGACCTCCGAAGAAACCTCAAGCGGTGGAGCTTGAGGACGTGGATCCGGCAGCGCTCGGACGGTCTCCCCGATCCTTCGGAGCCCCTAATAAGGGTCTCTGGAGTGGAAAGGGTGGTAGACCAGAGCGCATCGGAAGACCGGCTTTCCCGATACAGCGAAGCAGCAGACTGCCGGGCAGTGAGGAGCGCCAGATCCTTCCAAAAAGAAGATTTAAAGCAACAGAACTGTGAGTAGAATAAATTTGGACATAATTGGATTGCTTAATTGGAACACAGGGAGAGGTTAAAAAGGAAGTCTGCCTCTCTCCGCCGCGTAATAAGAGCACAGAGAACAAGCGGCTGTAAACAGAGACATTTGACGTTTGACGTTTTAAAAGACTTCAGCCTGGAGCTTAAATTGCCAGTTAATGCTGCAACACTGTGAACTAAAATTTGGATATTAATGGACTAGAGGATTTAAATGTTGCCGTGCACCCTCTGGATTAAGGAACTCCGGGCCAGCACGGCAGACTGCATTCTTTAGTAACAAAGGAGCTTGAACTTTTGATACTTTCGTTTCCGACTTAGACGCTTTGATCTTTTATAAGGTTACCAAACCAAAGTAACCTTCTTGAAGGGGCCACAATAGACTTAGTGCAACAAACTAACCTCCTGGTTTAATTCTGGCTAAAGTTACAATTGTGAAAAGTAACTTATTTGACTTAAAAAATGGCTGCTAGTTTCTCCTGCTCCGGACAGGGGAGGGAATTGTGTTAGACTGTTATCTCTTGCTTTTGGCTCTCAAAACAACAGCTGCTCTGCGGTTGTGAGAACTGCTGACTGCCTGCCTCCCATCAATAATTGCCGCTGGGTACTTTATCTTAAAGGAAGTGACCTTGAGAGTGAATAGTTGAACAGCTATGCCGGTAAAAAGAAAGGACTCACAGGCGGAAGATAAAGTACCAAGGAGAGACTCAGTGGCTGAGGGTTCGAATACAGAACTACTTCTTGCGGCACTAGAAGAATTTAAAAAGGATGTAAGACAACAAATATCAGAAGTAAGCAAAAAGGTTGACCAAAATACAGAAGCACTTCAAAACATTGGAGTTTTGAAGGCAGAAATTGAACATACTAAACAGCAGGTGTCCAAGGTGGAAACAAGAGTGCAAAATTTGGAAGAGAGCAGAGCAGCAGACCAGGCCGGCCAGAGAGATGTACAGGCGTCTATTGCTTTTCTGCAGATGAAGCAGAGAGAGATGAACATTAAAATTAGAGACCTTCCAGAATTAGAACAGGGGGACCTGAGAGACTACCTGGCTGAAGAATTTGCAAGATATTGGAACCTACAGACAGAAGAAATTAAAGCCCTGATAGTCAGGGCCTACCGCTTCGGACCAAGAGATAAAAAGAATACCAAGTCAACAAACGACTGTCTGATTGAACTTCATAATAAAGAGGAGAGAGACTATATTCTAGGCCTTCATTACCAAAACAACTTGGTGATACAAAACCAACAAGTGGTCCTATTTAAAGACGTTCCGAAGTACTTCCTGGATCTGCGGTCCAACTACACTGACTTAACAAGAGCGTTGAGGATTAAAAAAGTGAACTTCAGGTGGGAGTTCCCACAGGGCCTCTCCTTCACCTATAAGGACAAGAAGGTCAGAATTAAATCTCTTCAGGACAAAAGGAAATTTATTGAAAAACACGACGCGGATTTTGGTTTGATACCAACACCGGATTTGCCACCAGGTGGAGGACCAGGCTTTAACCATCCCCTAGGAGCAGGAGGAGGAGCAGCAGAGTAAAGCAAGATGGCCCTTAAACTACTGATGCTTAACGTAAGAGGGTTGAACATCAAACCTAAGAGAAATCGTGTGTTCCACAACTTGATTAAGCAGAACCTGGACTTGATATGCCTACAAGAAACACACGTCACAAGATTACATCGAAGAGTTCTGCAAAACAAAAAGTTGGGCCAAGAATTTATTTCATCAGCTAAAGTTAAGAAAAGAGGAGTTGTAATTTATGCCAAGGAGAAATATGATCCAAAATTACTTTTTAAGGACCAGGAGGGAAGGTTTGTTGCTATTCAAATAACTGTGCAAGGCGAAAAACTTTTGATTTTGGGAATTTATGCACCGAACGACAGTAAATCGGATTTCTACAAGGAGCTCCATGACAAATTGCTGGATTACATGGATTATAAAATGGTGGCTTTAGGTGACTTTAATGCTGTGGCCTCCACTTTGATGGACAGATCACAAAGAGTAAAATTCACAAATGATGGGAGGCTACCAAAGACTTTTTTTGAAATGTCAGAAAATTTGGACTGGATAGACGGATGGAGAATAAAACACCCAACAGACACTGAAGCCACATTCCAATCAGAGGCAATGGATGCTTGGAGCAGAATTGATATGATATGGGTATCAAGGGAGTTGTCTCCCAGGATACTCAAAGCTGAAATACATCCAGGAACCTGCTCTGACCATAATGCAGTACAGCTGGATTTAAGGCTGACAACACAGGGTTCCCCTCGGTGGAGAATGGATGATTCGCTGCTCAGGAACGGGAAGATATGTGAGAAGGCCCATAAGACCCTGAAAGACTTTTTTGAGTTAAATTTGAACACGACAGTGGAGAAAAGGGTCGTATGGGACGCAAGTAAGGCCGTGATGAGAGGTTTCCTGATTCAGCAAAAGGCAATAAGAAAGAAGATACAAAATGAGAAAAAGGAAGTAATATTACAGCAACTTAAGGAAAAGGAAAAGAAGCTGAGGATAACGCCCAAGAACTTACAATTGCAGAAAGAAATCAAATATCTACAGGCGGAATTTTCTCAGCTTACCAACCAAGAGATAGAGTGGAAGGTTAAAATGATGAACCAAAGATCTTTTGAATCTGCAAACAAATGTGGCAAGTTGCTGGCGTGGCAACTGAAGAGGAGACAGAAACAAAACACAATAACGAGCTTGATAATTGATGGAAGAACCGTGGAGAACCCTGTGGAGATCAGAAAAAATTTCCAGAAATTCTATAAAAAGCTGTACAAAGAAAATAATCATAACCAAAATTTGATCGAGCAGTTCTTAAAAGAAAACGGTTTGCATAAAATCCCAGAAGAAAGGCCCTACTCAATCATCTCATAACAAGATCTGAAATAGAATCAGCGATAGGACAGATGAAATTAGAAAAGGCACCCGGACCGGATGGACTTTCTGCAAAATACTACAAGGAATTAAAGGACTGGTTAATACAGCCTCTGATGGAGGTTTGCAATGAAATCTTGAAGGGAAGCAAGGCACCCGAATCTTGGAAGGACGCATATGTAACTTTAATACCTAAACAAGATACCGATACTACTCAGATGAAAAATTATAGACCAATCTCCCTCCTTAATGTGGATTACAAAATCTTTGCAAATATAATGGCCAGTAGACTGAAGAAAGTACTAATGGAGATTATCCACAAAGATCAAGCTGGTTTTTTACCAGAAAGACATTTAAATGGTAACATAAGGAACATTGTGGATATTCTAGAAAAGTTGGAACCAGAAAGAAACTCGAAAGTAATTTTAATGTTTATTGATGCGGAAAAGGCCTTTGACAATGTTTCTTGGAGTTTTATGAAGAAAAATTTTGAAAAAATGGAGGTGGGAGGGGGTTTCTTGAATGGTTTGGAAGCAATATATACTGAACAAAGAGCTAAAATAATAGTGAATAATGTAGTATCAGAAGAAATTTGGATTGAAAAAGGAACAAGACAAGGGTGCCCACTGTCCCCATTATTGTTCATAACGGTCCTGGAAGTCCTTCTGAACATGCTTAGAAAAGACAATGAGGTTAAGGGTGTGAGAGTAGGAGCCAAGGAATATAAACTCAAAGCCTTTGCAGATGACTTGGTGTTGACCCTAGAGGAACCTGAATCCAGTGCAATTAGGGCACTGGACATTATACAAGACTTTGGACAGGTAGCCGGTTTTAAATTGAATAAAGCCAAGACTAAAGTCTTAGGGAAAAACCTGACGCAGGAAGAAAAAGAGAGTTTTCAGGCGAAAACAGGACTTACATTTGCCAAGAAAGTTAAATACCTAGGTGTGAATATGACCACAAAAAACTCGAATTTATATAAAAACAATTATGAAAAAGTATGGTCTGAAATTAAGAGAGATTTGGAAATCTGGACTAGATTGAAATTGTCCCTGTTGGGCCGAATTGCTGTGATTAAGATGAATGTATTGCCTAAATTACTTTTTCTCTTTCAGGCATTGCCAATAGTAGATAGAATGGAGCCTTTCCAAAGCTGGCAGAAGGTTATCTCTAAATTTGTATGGCAGGGAAAAAAACCCAGAATTAAATTTAAGATTTGAACAGATGATAAGAAAAGAGGGGGCTTTTCCCTGCCGGAATTGAGTATATATTTTGAAGCTGCAGCCTTCTGCTGGCTGAAGGAATGGTTCCTTTTAGAAAATACTGATGTGTTAGACCTGGAAGGTTGTGATAATGTATTTGGATGGCATGCATATTTGTGGTATGAAAAAGTCAAGGTCCACAGGGGCTTTAAACAACATTTGGTTAAGAAAGCATTGTTTAGAGTGTGGATGAAATACAAAGATTTGTTAGAAAAGAAGACACCTAGATGGATATCACCATTAGAAGCAAAGGCTGACAAAAGACCTTTTTCGAGAGGAAACTGGCCTAGATACATGGATATCCTTGTGCAAGAAGGAGAAAGTGTCAGGTTGAAACCCTATGAACAAATGAGAGATAAAGTTACGAACTGGCTGCAGTACCATCAGATTAATGAACTTTTTAAAATGGATAAAAAACTTGGTTTCCAGTTGGAAAAGTCGAAATTGGAAACGGAACTGTTAGAGCCAAAAACCCAAAATTTATCCAGAATGTACCAACTGCTGCTCGAATGGCATACACAGGACGAGCTGGTTAAATCGGCAATGATAGAGTGGGCTAGAGATGTAGGACATAATATTATGATGGCTGACTGGGAGAGACTATGGCGAAAAGATATTAACTTTACTGCATGTACTTTGTTGAAAGAGAACATAATGAAAATGATATACAGATGGTATTTAACTCCAGTCAAGCTAGCAAAAATCTATCACTTGCATGACAACAAATGTTGGAAGTGTGGAAAGGCAGATGGAACTTTCTATCACATGTGGTGGACCTGCCCGAGCACGAGCGCCTTCTGGGAGACAATCTATAATGAAATTAAAAAGGTGTTGAAAAACACATTTATTAAGAAACCAGAGGCATTCCTGCTTGGAATGGTCAACCACGAAATACCTAGGGTAGACCACACTTTCTTCATGTATGCCACTACAGCAGCTAGAATCTTGATTGCCAAATACTGGAAAATGAATGACTTACCAAAGCTAGAGGAATGGCAGATGAAAATGATGGACTATATGGAACTTGCCGAGCTGACCTCGAAACTCCGAGACCAGAGGGAAGAGGCGACAGAACAAGAATGGAAGAAATTTAAGATGTATATTAATAAGTGTTGCAAAATTAGTAATTAGAAAAAGTTGAAGTTAGTTGTTATTGTTATAGCTGAGCATAAGATAAGAGTTGTCGGAAATTATATTGTTAAACATAGTTTAAGATTGAATATAAGTTTAAGATAAGGAGTTAAGTAATCAAGAATAAGATTTGAAGTATTAGAGCCAATTATTGATAAAAGAAAGATAATGATAAGTATCTGTGAATATATATGAGGAATAAGAAACGCGGTGGAGGGAGGCGGGGGAAGTCCACCCAACAAGTTAAGGAACAAGATATGAATTAGAACGTATTTTGTTTTGTATTTTTATTTGTTAGTTAGTCTTATGTGTGATTGGTGTGTTTTATGCTTGTGTTTTTATGTTGAAAAATTTAATAAAAATCATTTAAAAAAAAAAAAAAATAGCACTTTCAGTAGAACCGACATTTTAATGGTTGTTGTCCGTCCCATCATTGATAGGTTCATTCCACACATTGATAGGATTTATCCCCTGTATGAATTCTTTGATGGGAAGTGAGAGAGGAGCTCTGACTAAAGCTCTTTCCACATTCCACACACTGATATGGTTTCTGCCCTGTATGAATTCTTTGATGGCAAGTGAGATGGGCGCTCTGACTGAAGCTCTTTCCACATTCCACACACTGATAGGGTTTCTCTCCTGTATGAATTCTTTGATGGGAAGTGAGATTGTGGCTGTGACAGAAGCTCTTTCCACATTCAAAGCACTGATAGGGTTTCGCTGCTGTATGAATTCTCTGATGGGAAGTGAGACTTTGGCTGTGACTGAAGCTCTTTCCACATTCGAAGCACTGATAGGGTTTCTCCCCTGTATGAATTCTTTGATGGGAAGTGAGAGAAGAGCTCTGACAGAAGCTCTTTCCACATTCCATGCACTGATATGGTTTCTCCCCTGTATGAATTCTCTGATGGGAAGTGAGAGAGGAGCTATCAGTGAAACTCTTTCCACATTCCACACACTGATAGGGTTTCTCCCCTGTATGAATTCTTTGATGGGAACTGAGAGAGGAGCTCTTCCTGAAGCTCTTTCCACATTCCACACACTGATAGGATTTATCCCCTGTATGAATTCTTTGATGGGAAGTGAGAGAGGAGCTCTGACTGAAGCTCTTTCCACATTCCACACACTGATATGGTTTATCCCCTGTATGAATTCTCTGATGGGAAGTGAGATTGGAGCTCTGACTGAAACTCTTTCCACATTCTACACACTGATATGGTTTATCCCCTGTATGAATTCTTTGATGGGAAGTGAGAGAGGAGCTCTGACTGAAACTCTTTCCACATTCCACACACTGATAGGATTTATCCCCTGTATGAATTCTTTGATGGGAAGTGAGAGAGGAACTCTTCCTGAAGCTCTTTCCACATTCCACACACTGATATGGTTTCTGCCCTGTATGAATTCTCTGATGCTTAGTGAAAGAGGAGCTATCAGTGAAGCTCTTTCCACATTCCACACACTGATATGGTTTCTCCCCCGTATGAATTCTTTGATGGGAAGTGAGAGAGGAACTCTTCCTGAAGCTCTTTCCACATTCCACACACTGATATGGTTTCTGCCCTGTATGAATTCTTTGATGGCAAGTGAGATGGGCGCTCTGACTGAAGCTCTTTCCACATTCCATACACTGATAGGGTTTCTCTCCTGTATGAATTCTTTGATGAGAAGTGAGATTGGAGCTCTGACTGAAGCTCTTTCCACATTCAAAGCACTGATAGGGTTTCTCTCCTGTATGAATTCTTTGATGGGAAGTGAGATGGGAGCTGTGACTGAAGCTCTTTCCACATTCGAAGCACTGATAGGGTTTCTCCCCTGTATGAATTCTTTGATGGGAAGTGAGAGAAGAACTCTGACTGAAGATTTTTCCACATTCCACACACTGATATGGTTTCTCCCCTGTATGACTTCTCTGATGCTTAGTGAGAGAGTAGCTATCAGTGAAACTCTTTCCACATTCCACACACTGATAGGATTTATCCCCCGTATGAATTCTTTGATGGGAAGTGAGATGGACGCTCAGACTGAAGCTCTTTCCACATTCCACACACTGATAGGATTTATCCCATGTATGAATTCTTTGATGGGAAGTGAGAGAGGAGCTCTGACTGAAGCTCTTTCCACATTCCACACATTGATATGGTTTCTCCCCTGTATGAATTCTCTTATGCTTAGTGAGAGAGGAGCGATCAGTGAAACTCTTTCCACATTCCACACACTGATAGGGTTTCTCCCCTGTATGAATTCTCTGATGGGAAGTGAGAGAGGAGCTCTGACTGAAACTCTTTCCACATTCCACACACTGATATGGTTTATGCCCTGTATGAATTCTTTGATGGGAAGTGAGATGGGCGCTCTTCCTGAAGCTCTTTCCACATTCCACACACTGATATGGTTTCTCCCCTGTATGAATTCTTTGATGGGAAGTGAGATGGGCGCTCTGACTGAAGCTCTTTCCACATTCCACACATAGATAGGGTTTCTCCCCTGTATGAATTCTTTGATGCTTAGTGAGATGGGAGCTCTTCCTGAAGTTGTTTCCACATTCCATGCACTGATAGAATTTCTTTCCAATCAGATTTTGTTGATGGGAAATGGAATGGGAGCTCTGACTGCAGCTTTCTCCACACTCCGTGGGGATTTTATTGTGGTCACTTTTGTTCTCGATTTCCAATTCATCACAATCTGCAATGGAAACAAAAAGGGATTAGAGCCTCAGGAACAAATGGAGAAGAACTGAAGGGAGTTGGGTGTGTGTTTATTACCTGTGTTGTTTGTCATTAATGAACATATTTATCATTGGATTCTGATGAGTTGTTGAATGTTGCTTTCTTTGATATACAGTAGTGGTCTTTTGGAAAAAGTCTTTTGGAAAAAGGTGTATTTCAGAGGTTTGATGGCTTATAACACCACTTCTTTTGGAGTAATACCATAAAATAATATATCAACGGAAAGATAATTTATTCAAGAATGCAATCCAACAAAGTTTGTTCAATTAGCTGTATTCTATGATATGTTATAGCCAAATAACCAGAAAAAGGAAGCACAACTTGCTTAGGTTGACTTATGTCAGTGTGTTATATGATTGCTATCAAGTTGGTTGGTTTTTTGTGTTTTTTTCATTTAGTGAGGTTGTAAAAAATAAGAAAATTATAGAAATGGCAGTTACAGGTAGGTAGCCGTGTTGGTCTGTCATATTCAAAACAAAATAAAAAATAAAAAAAATCCTTCCAGCAGCACCTTAGAGACCAACTAAGTTTGTTCTTGGTATGAGCTTTCGTGTGCATGCACACTTCTTCAGATACACTGAAACAGAAGTCAACAGACCCTTATATATAGTGAGAGGGTGGGGAGGGGTATTACTCAGAAGGGTGGTGGGAATGGGTGATTGGCTGATAGCTGTGGTAAACAGGAGTTGTTTAAGATTGGGTGGCTGTCTGAAGGTGATGAAAGGTCTTCCTCCCAGAGCTTCCACCAGAAATTCAATGACTTTCACCCCACCATCAACCTAACTATGAACCAATCTATGCAAGAAATACATTTTTGGACACTACTATAAAAATACAGGATGGGCGCATAGACACCACCTTATACCGTAAACCTACTGACCGACAAACATATCTACATGCTTCTAGCTACCATCCCAAACATACCAAACAATCCATTGTATTTAGCCAGGCCCTACGTTACAGCTGTCTCTGTTCCAACTCTACAGACACCGACTCTCACCTAAGAGATCTACAGCAAACCTTTTTAGAACTAAAATACCCACCGGATGAAGTTAAACAACAGATCAACAGAGCCAGACTGATACCCAGAGAGAACGTGCAGCAAGACAGACCCAAAAAAGAAAATAGCAGAACACCACTAGTAATCACATACAGCTCCCAAGTTAAAACAGTACAACACATCACCAGAGATCTACAACCTCTCCTAGACAATGACAGTTCTCTTTCTCAAGCTCTGGGAGGAAGACCTTTCATCGCCTACAGACAGCCACCCAATCTTAAACAACTCTTCACCCACAATAATACTACAACCAGACTTAACACGGACACTGGCACCAGAGCCTGCAATAAACCCAGATGCCAACTTTGCTGCCACATACACCCGGACAACACTATGACTGGCCCCAACAACATCAAACATACCATCTCAGGACTATTTAATTGCTCATCGTCTAACATTGTGTATGCCATCAAATGCCAAAAGTGCCCTTCAGCTCTCTATATTGGACAAACAGGCCAAACCCTACGCCAAAGGATAAATGGACATAAATCTACATCAGGAATCACAAGACAGAGAAACCAGTAGGAGAGAACTTCAATCTCCCAGGACACTCTATACAAGATCTCAAAGTAGCTGTCTTATTGCAAAGGAATTTCAGAAATAGACTGGAAAGAGAAGTTGCTGAATTGCAACTCATTACCAAGCTTAAAACCATGGAGAGACCTGGTCTGAACAAAGACATTGGATTCTTATCTCATTATACATGACAAAGCTATTTTTAACCTTCTCACCCCTTGCTTCTTCCTGTAAGACTAATTGCAGTTGTTAACAGTCGTCAACAGGTTTACCACAGCTATCAGCCTATCACCCATTCCCACCACCCTTCTGAGTAATACCCCTCCCACCCTCTCACTATATATAAGGGTCTGGTGACTTCTGTTTCAGTGTATCTGAAGAAGTGTGCATGCACACGAAAGCTCATACCAAGAACAAAACTTACCGGTAGTTGGTCTCTAAGGTGCTGCTGGAATGAATTTTTTTGTTTTTTATTTTGTTTTGACTATAGAAATGGCACAAAGAGTTAATTGGTCACCCAGACAGCAATGTAAAATTGTACTATTAAGTGAACAGTAATGAAGAAAGCAAAGACATCACCTTGCCAACAAAGGTCCGTATAGTTAAAGCTATGGTTTTCCCAGTAGTAATGTACGGAAGTGAGAGCTGGACCATAAAGAAGGCTGATCGCCGAAGAATTGATGCTTTTGAATTATGGTGCTGGAGGAGACTCTTGAGAGTCCCATGGACTGCAAGAAGATCAAACCTATCCATTCTTAAAGAAATCAGCCCTGAGTGCTCACTGGAAGGACAGATCTTGAAGTTGAGGCTCCAGTACTTTGGCCACCTCATGAGAAGACTCCCTAGAAAAGACCCTGATGTTGGGAAAGATGGAGGGCACAAGGAGAAGGGGACGACAGAGGACAAGATGGTTGGACAGTGTTCTCGAAGCTACTAGCATGAGTTTGGCCAAACTGCGAGAGGCAGTGGAGGATAGGTGTGCCTGGCGTGCCTTGGTCCATGGGGTCACGAAGAATCGGACACGACTGAACGACTGAACAACAACAAAATGAAGAAATTAAATGAAAGATTGGGGAAAACTTAACCAAAGCTGGCATTTCTATATTTTTGAGGAGGTATAAGAAGACTCCGTCTCTACAAAATCAGACTGGAAAAGGCAGGAAAAGGTGCACAAAGGCAAGTGACAATCGAAGAAAGCAGAGACTGTCCCTACATGACAGAAGAAAATCATCTGGGTGTCTACAAGATGACATGGCGAAATGTAATGTGAAGTTGAGTGCAAGGACTGGTCTAAAGGTTAGAATTCCAAGGGAAAATCCATTGTTATCTCTCAAGCAAAGGGTGAAAAGATTAAACCCATGGACAGCGGAACAATGGGAAAGTGTTATTTGGAGCGATGAGACCCAATTCTCCTTGCTTGGTAGTGATGGCAGGAAATACGTGAGGAGAAAAATCAGAGATTTACATCCTACTTGCATTACACTGACCATGAAACACCCAGATAGTGTGTTGATCTGGGGTTGTATGGCAGCAAAAGGTGTGGGAAGAATTTGTGTCATTAATGGGAATGTAAATGCCCCAAAATGCATGAATGAAATGTTGTTGTTCATTCAGTCGTGTCCGACTCTTCGTGACCCCATGGACCAGAGCACGCCAGGCACGCCTATCCTTCACTGCCTCCCGCAGTTTGGCTAAACTCATGTTAGTAGCTTCGAGAACACTGTCCAACCATCTCGTCCTCTGTCGTCCCCTTCTCCTTGTGCCCTCAATTGTGAATGAAATACTTGAGCCCAAACTGAAGCGTTCCGCAGATGATCGTTTCCCAGATAGTGAAGCATATTTATTTATTTATTTATTTATTTATTTATTTTCCATTTCAACAGGATTCAGCTCCATGTAATGTTGCTGCTCTGTGTAAAAGGTGCTTTCAAGATAATCCTATTCCACTGCTGGAATGGCCTGGGAATAGCCCAGACTTTAACCCCATCGGAAATGTATGGACCCAACTAAAGACACTTGCTAGTCAGAAGCAACCCAGCAATAAAGCCCAATTAACAGAGGCAATAATTCAGTCTTGGTTTCACTTTATTACAGCTGCAGAACTAAAAACTTGGTTCACTTCACGGGAAGGCGTTGTAAGGCCATAATTAAAGCTAAATGTTACCAATGGTTACCAAAGGTTTCACGTTTTTTCCTTATGACTGCGGTTCTAATAAATTCCTGTCAGGAATGCTTTGATGGTGTTTCTTGCTTGGCAGGGGGTTGGACTGGATGGCCCTTGTGGTCTCTTCCAACTCTACGATTCTATGATCTAAATACTCCTTCATTAAAGTTATTGCATTACATTCTTCATTATATTATGTTTCCATTGATATATAATTTTATGGTATTACTCCACGCAAAAGTGGTGTTATGAGCCATCAAACCTCAGAAACACACTTTTCACAAAAGGTTTCCACAATTTTGGCCACTAGTATAAGTTGTTCATTTTAATGTTCTTTTTATATGGAGTCAGATTTTTATTATTTATGTTTCATGTTTATATATGTGTTGGAAGCCGCCCAGAGTGGCTGGGGCAACACAGCCAGATGGGCAGGGTATAAATAAAAATTATTATTCTTACTACAGTGGTACCTCGATTTAAGAACAGTCCTTTTCCGGAAAAGATTAAGTTGGTAAACTGAGGTACCACTGTATTACTATCATCATCCATCATCATCATCATCATCACTGCTACTACTACCTGAGATTCAATAAGCCTGGCTCTTCTCTAGGATAGATTTTGTTTGGCCCAGTCATGGCATCCCCTCCATCTCCAATGTCAGTCGTCTCTTTGGTCAACCCAAGACTGACAGGAGCAAAAACAAAAACAGAAAACCGGAAGCTACATATCTTTCCTAACAATTCTGAAGCTGAAATTTAAGAAGGCCTGGGCAGTTCAGAGCAGCCCAATCGTGGTAGAAAAAGGAATAAATTGAGGAAGATTGTTCAAAGAAAAAACTGTAATTTGCTGTTTATTGTGGGGGTGTTAGGTTCCCAGGTGTTGAGCTCTGTGAAAATATATGAAGTTGGTCACATAGAGGTCTTTTTTGAATTTCCAGGCAGATATGACGATCCTACAGGGAGCCTTACCAAGAGAGGCCATGATCCCACAATTCTCCTCCATGATGTCCTTATGCAGAGCTCTCTGGTCAGGATCCAGCAACGCCCACTCCTCATCTGTGAGATCTTCAAAGCACACTGGACTGTGGAGGCAACTGAAGGGATTTTTCTGAGATTAATTACCTGGTTTCTGCTGCCTTCCAGTCAATGCATGAAGTCAGAACCGACTGACAAGGGAATCCTTTGTATCTTGGGAAAAATGGATGCTTGGCTCTAGTGGGGGTCCTCACCCGGGGGTCCTCAGGAGTTGCTCCCCACCCCCACCCCTGCTTCTGTCTCCGTTTATTGCACTTGGACTCTCTGCCGCTCTCCAGACAGACTCCTGGGGTGGGGTCCCTTTTTCTTTGCTCTGAGGGCCAGGCATGTATCTGGCCAACTCCCTGAGGGCCAAGTGGGCGGGGCCAAAGACATCTACCTTGAAATTTAGACGCGTAATTTATTATTATTATTATTATTATTATTATTTATAATAGCCATTGATGCCAAGGTCCCTGGAGGCTCAGTGAGTAGCAGCGCCCATTTCCGGCTGGTTTCCCAGCAACAATCCCTTGGGGACAGAGAGGATGTGGTCCTGGGATGCCCTGCTCTGGGTGCGAGGGGATTGCTGCAGTGGCCTCCGTGTGGAGCTGCCCTGGGAGACACTGGGAAACTGGTCTGCAATGCAGCAGCCAGACTATGGGCTGGGATCCCTCTCTTTCTTCCTGCCCTTTCTCTCCCCCCTTTCCTTCCTTCCTCCCCATGGGGTTTGAAGGGGGGCTAGTCCCCCTCCTCGTCCAGCTTTGGAGAACCATCTGCACGTGTTTCCTGTGTTGTGCAATGACGCTGAGCGACGTCACACAGAGTTAAAGTCCTAGGGACTCCTTTGTTGAAAGAAGGGAGAAATGAGTTTGGGATCCTCTGATCTCCAGGAAGGAGAGCGTTGCAGACCTCGCCCCTCCCTGGCAGGACCCTCTCCTCCCCCTGCATGAGCAGATCAGGCCCCCCAGGCATCCTCCCCCCCTGCTGCAGCCCTGGGACCCCCACCGTCTCCCCACTGCACCCTCTGGGGGGAGAGAGAGAGAGAGAGAGAGAGAGAGAGAGAGAGAGAGAGGAGACTCACCAGATCCCAGGAGGGGACAGCCATGCAGCCCTTGCAGGAAAGGACTGGGGAATGAGGGGCCTGGGCTCTGGAGGACCTGGCCCCCCCTCTTGCTTCCTGTCCTCTCTAGGAAGGCAGCTCGGTTCCCTTTAACCCTTGCAAATCCGAGGTCGTCCAGGTCTCGGCTTTTTATTCTTTTTTATGGATTTAGGGGGGCTACGCCAATGCCCAGATATCCTTTTGGGGGTGAGGCTCTTGGTTGGACTCTGAGCATCTCCCTCCCTTGGCCAGAAACCGGAGGAACAGCTTGCAGGGAAAAGGGCTTTGCAGGAGGCAAGGAACCTCCTCCTCGGATTCAGGAGTGGAGAGAGAGGAGGGGACCCGAGGGTCATCTAGTCCAACCCCCAGCAAGGCAGGAATCTCAGCTAAAGCATCTCTGCTTAGAAACCTCCAGGGAAGGAGAGTCCCCCACCTCCCAAGGGAGACCTTTCCCCTGCCAAACTGCTCTTAGGTGTCCCTCAAGGCAGCGGGTCCTGAGTTCGAGCACTGCTGAAACAATCACACTGGATACCAAGGAGGAACCAAGCGAAGTTCAAAATAAATAAATCCTATTCTCATCATGAATGAGTAATACTTTCTTATCCCTGCTTTCTATGCTAATATACAAAAGTATGCCATTTCCCTTTCCAGAAATGCTTAATTGCTAATTCAATGGACTGAAAATGGATGGTTGTTGTTATTATATTTAGGTAACCTTGTAAATCATCATCATCATCATTAATTAAATTGATCAGGTGATTGTTCTCCTTTCGAAAGAGGCAGGTGGAATCTCCATGGTTGCTAATAGCATAACGCTGAAAGGCTAGTGAAATATGGGAAGCCCTAGAGCATCTGCTTGGCATGCAGAATGTCCCAGGGTCAACCCCTGACATCTCCTGCAAGGGCTGGACGAAATCCCTGCCTGAATCTCTGGGGAGCTGCTGGCAGTCAGTGTATACCAGGGGACCACAAACTATCTCCCACGGGCCGAATCCGGCCCGCCAGGGTCATGAATCTGTCCTGCACGGCCATCTCAGAACGCGCCAAGGGTCCGAGGCTGAAAGCATCTCTCCGCCCGCTCAGTCACTCCCTGCGCTGCGCTGAGGTCAATGCCACTGGCATGGTGGCGGCTCTACCAATGAAAGGCCAGGGGGTTTCGCCCGGGGACAGGGAAGTGTTGTCTTTTGGCCTGAAGAGCGAAGGTGAGGTTGGCGGAGGAAGGCAGATTCCGCACAGCGGGAATTATTTAAGCAGAGTTTTGATTGAAACGAATAAAAACTTTTATTAAGTTTAAAATAAACTTTTTCTTAAAATAGATCCCATATAGAATACAGGCTCTTCTCACACTCTGAGAGAAACTAGTCACCACAGTCAAGGTAAGTAACTCACACAGACTGACAGACAGTTACAGACTAGAATGGCAGTTACATCTTAGAAGGACAGTTATAGCACTTAGTCCTCAACAGCTGTTCCTGCTCTCCTGCGCCTTTGTCACATGAGAGTTTCACCCAGGGACGGGGAAGTGTTGTCTCTTGGCCTGAAGAGCGAAGGTGAGGTTGGCGGACGAAGGCAGACTTGGGTCGATTCGGTTTCGTTAGGTAGACGTTTACTTTAAAGGTGGGAGAAGGAAGTATAGTCCTGTTTCTGTGAGTGGCGCAGTGGTCTTTCCCCTCATGTGATTCACATGCTCTGCAAGTTGGGATCTGTTTTGAGATTTACATTTTAAAAGGGTGGAGTGGAACCGGATATTGACCATCTCCTTAGCCTGGGGAGCCACATTCTGGTTGAAGGAGGCCAGGATTAGCCCCCAAGGCCTGGGGTGTCCCTCCCCTGTAGTAGGACTTGGAATCCAGGAGAAAACTCTTGGAATAGCCTTGCCAGGTGCTCAGGGACAGACTCACCTGTCCCCATGTCCTTCTCTTGGCAGATGTGCTGCGGTTGCACATCCCTCCCCCAGGGCAGGGTAAGTATTGCAGAGAACCAGAGCAGGGCTCAGACGTGCCCTCCTTGCCCCCCATTCTGCACTCTCGGATGTGGAGAAGCCCTCCCTTCAGGAGGAACTGACAGCCTGACTTTGGCCTTTCAGCTGCTGGAGGAAGATCAGGGTGATTCAGACCTGCCAGGCAGCTCAGCTCAGGGGGCTCCGAACCCTGAAGTGCTCCAAGCAGGAGACGGCCAAAGCCCTCTTGGTGAGTGATGGGTGGTGTGGGGGACCCCCATGGGGAAGTGGGGGAGGGAGGGGCTTTGGGGAAGGGGTTGTCCGTCTGCCGGAGAGGAGGACCCTACTGGCTTAGGTTCACTTGTCCTGTTTGAAAGGGGAATCATCTTATGGACTTCCTGTGAAATCTGGGTCAGGAATGCTGTTCCTAGAATGGAGGCATGTGCAACAGGTCAATCACGATCTACTGGGCGATCCACAACTCTGGTCCCTGCTTCCTGAGAGAAGCTCAACAACTGGGCAAAAACAAAGGGTAGATCACTGGCAGGTTTTTTATTACTGGGAGTAGATCTCAGTCTCTTGGAAGCTGGACATCCCTGCATATAATGCATAGGTATATACACACAAAACAAAACCTGATAAAATCGATAAAAATCCGTTTTTAAAAAACAACTACTCAGACAATTCAGAGTGGGAGAACTCTGAAATTTACTTGTGGAAAGAATCTTGCATGTTAGATTTGGAAGTTGGCAACTTTTTTTCCATTGTTGATGGTTCAGTACTTAACCATTGTTTCCCCTTAAGTACCCCCTGGGGCAAAGATTTGGGGCAACCTACAATTTTACACAAACACACAAAAGGGGTACTTCTCACTGCAGTTCCCTCAATGGTTCCCAATTTTACATAAAGAAATTTGAATAAAGTTTCATGTGCAGAGCATAGCTTTGTCACCTCTCGGTTTAAACCTCCTTTTCCTTTTCTTCTTTTTTTAAACTAACGTAGCCTCTGTACATGTACGGGGTTCATGATTCAGCAATCTGTTGTAACATTTAAAGTGTTGCATCTCCTGAGTAAATTAACCTTTGAATAAAGCCATGATTGGCTTTTCTTACCAGGGATTAAAGGAAGGCGAAGGGGTAGATTTAAGAGACCAAATTCCCAAGGGCATAAAAAACCTGTTCAGTCAGTTTAAAATCCACTTTCCCAGTTTGATGTCCTAAGACAGGGGTAGGCAACCTAAGGCCCATGGGCCGGATGCAGCCCAATCGCCTTCTCAATCCGACCCACGGACAGTCCGGGAATCAGCGTGTTTTTACATGAGTAGAATGTGTCCTTTTATTTAAAATGCATCTCTGGGTTATTTGTGGGCCTGCCTGGTGTTTTTACATGAGTAGAATGTGTGCTTTTATTTAAAATGCATCTCTGGGTTATTTGTTGGGCCTTGGAATCCGTTCATATTTTTTTTCAAGATATAGTCCGGCCCCCCACAAGTTCTGAGGGACAGCGGACCGGCCCACGGCTGGAAAAGGTCGCTGACCCCTGTCCTAAGACATTTCTGATACATAGGCTTTCCTGTTTCTTGCTGCTTAGGAAGTAGACTTATAAATCTTAAACTTTAAATAGATCAAAACTTAAACATTCAGACAACACAACAACTCAACTTTTCCACCAAAAGCTAGTTATAAAAGTTTGATCAAATTAAATTCCTAATAAAGTCTCAGTGCTAATGGATCATGTTTCCTGCATTAAACAGAAATATCTGCACCCCAGGAAAAAAAATACATGCCTCCTTTATATACACGAGATTGTGGTATAGATCTCTGTTCAAAATGTTTCACAAACGTGGGTTATTATTATTATTTTGTGTGCCCCTCTCTGGTCGTTAGTGGAACAATCAACCATCCTCTTATGTATGAGTGAAAATGGCCAGACAGTCACAGTTCATAACATTTTTAATATTCTCAGTCGTTTCAGCCTTACCATTAACAGACCAAATATTCTGCCCTTTATTTACAGGAAAAAATGGTCAAGGCACAGTCCACCTAATTATGAATTTGTATGTGCTTTAAACTTTGGCTGGACTTTAGCATCTTTGAAGTCTGATTTGAATAACAGACAAAATGATGAAAACCCCCAGATCATCACTCAAATGCTTGATATCACCAGCTCTGCTTCAAAACGTTACCGCTTTCACCTCCCACTTCTTCACACTCTCTATTCCAAACTCTGAAAACCAATCCTTCCATCTTTTTCTACCCAAGAGCAAAGCTTGGCTGAATTTCAGCCCATCACCCCACCCCACCATAACTTAAAATTCATTATCCAATGCTTGCAGATGCATTTCTTATAATTCTGTGGTGCCCAGAATTGAACACATTGTAACAACTTTAAAGATGTGCCCCCCAATGTCATTTCCGTAACACCTGCAATCGTGTGTGCTGTGTTAGAAATTCACTCCTCCCGTTGCTGGATATATCACATGTCCCTGTTTACTTTCCTGTTTTTAAAAAAAATGAATATGTATTGAATTTTATAACAAATAAAAATGCAGATCTCAATCATCCTGTTATATACCATTGTTCTCCCTCCCCTCCTCTGGACTTCCCTCAGCTCCCCCTCTGCTGAGTTATTTAGCTTTATTTGTTGTATCCTGCTTTTCTTACAGAAAAGTAAATTCCCTTATCATTTCTCTAAAATATCTGTTAATGAAATAAAGTTGTGAACCTTTATTGAAACCCTGCCAGTGAATCCAGTCCATTTTGTTGTTTCTGCAAATAGACTGTAAATTGTTCTCTGACTCTTTTGAAGTCCTTTTTGTCCTTCTCTCATCGTTTATCTGTTAGATTAGCCAACTCTGCATAGAATCATAGAATCCTAGAGTTGGAAGAGACCACAAGGGCCATCCAGTCCAACCCCCTGCCAAGCAGGAAACACCATCAAAGCATTCCTGACAGGTGGCTGTCAAGCCTCTGCTTAAAGACCTCCAAAGAAGGATAATAATAATAATAATAATTTATTATTTGTACCCCGCCCATCTGGCCGGGTCTCCCCAGCCACCCTGGGCGGCTTCCAGCAAATATTAAAAAACAAAATATTAAAATATCACAGATTAAAAGCTTCCCTGAACAGGGCTGCCTTCAGGTGTTTTCTAAAGGTCATGTGGTTGTTTATTGCTTTGACCTCTGATGGGAGGGCGTTCCACAGGGCGGGCGCCACCACCGAGAAGGCCCTCTGCCTGGTTCCCTGTAGCTTCGCTTCTCGGAGTGAGGGAACCGCCAGAAGGCCCTCGGCACTGGATCTCAGTGTCCGGGCTGAACGGTGGGGGTGGAGACGCTCCTTCAGGTATACAGGACCGAGGCCGTTTAGGGCTTTAAAGGTCAACACCAACACTTTGAATTGTGCTCGGAAACGTACTGGGAGCCAGTGTAGATCTCTCAGGACCGGTGTTATGTGGTCCCAGCGGCCACTCCCAGTCACCAGTCTAGCTGCCGCGTTCTGGATTAATTGCAGTTTCCAGGTCACCTTCAAAGGTAGCCCCACGTAGAGTGCATTGCAGTAGTCCAAGCGGGAGATAACTAGAGCATGCACCACTCTGGCAAGACAGTCTGCGGGCAGGTAGGGTCTCAGCCTGCGTACCAGATGGAGCTGGTAGACAGCCGCCCTGGACACAGAATTAACATGTGCCTCCATGGACAGCTGTGAGTCCAATATGACTCCCAGGCTGCGCACCTGGTCCTTCAGGGGCACAGTTACCCCATTCAGGACCAGGGAGTCCCCCACACCCGCTCGCACCCTGTCCCCCAAAAACAGTACTTCTGTCTTGTCAGGATTCAACCTCAATCTGTTAGCCGCCATCCATCCTCCAACCGCCTCCAGGCACTCACACAGGACCTTCACCGCCTTCACTGGTTCTGATTTGAAAGAGAGGTAGAGCTGGGTATCATCCGCATACTGATGAACACCCAGCCCAAACCCCCTGATGATCTCTCCCAGCGGCTGCATATAGATGTTAAAAAGCATGGGGGAGAGGACAGAGCCCTGAGGTACCCCACAAGTGAGAGTCCAGGGGTCTGAACACTCATCCCCCACCACCACTTTCTGAACACGGCCCAGGAGGAAGGAGCGGAACCACTGTATAACAGTGCCCCCAGCTCCCAACCCCTCTAGGCAGTCCAGAAGGATGTTATGGTCGATGGTGTCAAAAGCCGCTGAGAGATCCAGCAGAACTAGGAAACAGCTCTCACCTTTGTCCCTAGCCCGCCGGAGATCATCGACCAGTGCGACCAAGGCAGTTTCAGTCCCATGATGAGGCCTAAATCCCGATTGGAAGGGATCCAAATGGTCCGCATCCTCCAGGCGTGCCTGGAGTTGTTCAGCAACCACTCGCTCAATCACCTTGCCCAAGAATGGAAGATTTGAGACTGGGCGATAGTTGGCCATATTGGCCGCATCCAAAGATGGTTTTTTAAGAAGCGGTTTAATAACCGCCTCTTTTAGCGGGTCTGGGAAGGCTCCCTCACAAAGAGAAGCATTCACCACCCCGCAAAGCCCATCGCCCAGCCCTTCCCGGCTAGCTTTTATAAGCCAGGATGGGCAAGGATCAAGGAGACAGGTGGTTGGTTTCACTCGTCCAAGCAGCCTGTCCACATCCTCGGAGGCAACAGATTGGAATTGATCCCACACAACTGGACTAGACAGGACTCTAGCACTCTCCCGCCCCAGCCCTGCTCCCACGGTGGAGTCTACCTCTTCCCAAATCTGAGCGACTTTATCTGCAAAACTTTGCAAAAGCATTGCAGGAGATCTTGGGGTCCCTACCAGACCCCGGTGACGACGGTGGTTCTGATAAATTTCGAACCACCTGGAAGAGTCTCCTGCTGCTGTTTTCTGCAGATGCAATAGAAGCGGCGAAGAAGGTCCTCTTCGCCGTCGCCATTGCCACTTGGTAGGCTCGAAGTTGAGCTCTAGCCCGTGTCCGGTCTGATTCAGAATGAGTTTTCCGCCACCGGCGCTCTAGCCGTCTCAACGACTGTTTCATCACCCTCAGCTCCGGGGAGAACCACGGGGCTGTCCGGGCTCCATGCAATCGGAGAGGGCGCTTCGGAGCCAGACAGTCAATAGCCCTGGTTAGCTCCACATTCCAGCGGGCCACCAGGGAATCGGCTGAAAGGCCATCAACATGGGATAAAACATCCCCTATCACTCTCTGGAAGCCAATTGGATCCATTAAGTGGCGGGGGCGGACCATCCGAATCGGTCCCACCTCCCGGCAGAGGGGAAGGGTCGCGGAGAAGTCCAGCTGCACCAGGAAGTGATCTGACCATGGCACTTCTTTTGTTTCGCTTTTACTTAGTGTCAGATCAGCAACATCCGTAGAGGTAAACACCAGGTCTAAGGCATGTCCGCGGCTATGAGTTGGGCCAAACGTATTCAGGGACAGCCCCATGGAGGCCATGCTTTCCACGAAGTCCCGAGCGGCCCCTTGTAAGGTTGTGTCGGCATGGATGTTAAAATCCCCTAAGACAACCAAACTAGGTGTCTCCAGGAGCACATCCGCCACGACCTGAAGCAGCTCGGGCAGGGAATCCTTGGTGCAGCGGGGAGGTCGGTACACCAAAAGGAATCCTGTACTGCCCCTATTGCCCAACTTCCAGAACATGCACTCAGAAAACTGGGTCTTCCCAATAGGACGCCTGGTGCAAACTAATGACTTCCTAAAAATCACTGCAACCCCCCCTCCCCGCCCAGATGGCCTGGGTTGCTGTGCGTAAGAGAAACCTGGTGGACAAGCAGCGGCAAGGACTGGCCCATCTGCCTCATCCAACCAAGTCTCTGTCACACATGCCAGGTCAAATCCTCCATCCACAATCAGGTTGCGGATGGCAGTGGTTTTGTTCATCATTGACCTCGCATTACACAGCAACACTTTCAGGTCATGTGGGTATCCCTTGTTGGAGACTCCACCACACTCCTTGGCAGCAAATTCCACTGTTGAACAGCTCTTATTGTCAGGAAGTTCTTCCTAATGTTTAGGTGGAATCTTCTTTCTT
This sequence comes from Darevskia mixta, assembly GCA_034641385.1. Lineage (NCBI taxonomy): Eukaryota > Metazoa > Chordata > Lepidosauria > Squamata > Lacertidae > Darevskia > Darevskia mixta. Next base: position 2,230,576 of record JAWWNH010000205.1, read on the forward strand.
GTAGTTTGAATCCATTGCTCTGTGTCCACTTCTCTGGAGCAGCAGAAAACAACCTTTCTCCCTCCTCTATATGACATCCTTTTATATATTTGAACATGGCTATCATATCACTCCTTAACCTTCTCTTCTCCAGGCTAAACATACCCAGCTCCCTAAGCCGTTCCTCATAAGGCATTGTTTCCAGGCCTTTGACCATTTTGGTTGCCCTCTTCTGGACACGTTCCAGCTTTTCAGTATCCTTGAACTGTGGTGCCCAGAATTGGACACAGTATTCCAGGTGGGGTCTGACCAGAGCGGAATACAGTGGTACTATGACTTCCCTTGATCTAGATGCTATACTCCTATTGATGCAGCCCAGAATTGCATTGGCTTTTTTAGCTGCTGCATCACACTGTTGACTCATGTCAAGTTTATGGTCTACCAAGACCCCTAGATCCTTTTCACCTGTACTGCTCTCAAGCCAGGTGTCACCTATCCTGTATTTGTGCCTTTCATTTTTTTTGCCCAAGTGTAGTACTTTACATTTCTCCCTGTTAAAATTCATCCTGTTTGCCTTGGCCCAGTTCTCTAATCTGTTAAGGTCATTTTGAAGTGTGATCCTGTCCTCTGGGGTATTAGCCACCCCTCCCAATTTGGTGTCATCTGCAAACTTGATCAGGATGCCCTCAAGCCCATCATCCAAGTCATTGATAAAGATGTTGAATAAGACTGGGCCCAAGACAGAACCCTGTGGCACCCCACTAGTCATTTATCTCCAGGATGAAGGGGATCCATTAATGAACACCCTTTGGGTTCGGTCAGTCAGCCAGTTACAATTCCTCTGAATGGTAGCATTGTCTAGCCCACATTTTACTAGCTTCTTTACAAGAATATCATGGGGCACCTTGTCAAAGGTCTTGCTGAAATCAAGATAGGCTACATCCACGGCGTTCCCTTCATCTACCAGGCTTCTAATTCTGTCAAAGAATGAGATCAGATTGGTCTGACATGACTTATTTTTCAGAAACCCATGCTGACTTTTAGTGATCACAGCGTTCCTTACTAGGTGCTCACAGACTGTTTGCTTAATGATATGCTCTAGAATCTTTCCTGGTATTGATGTCAGGCTGATTGGGCGATAATTGTTTGGGTCCTCTTTTTCCCCCCTTTTGAAAATAGGGACAACATTTGCCCTCCTCCAGTCTGCTGGGATTTCGCCTGTTCTCCAGGAATTCTCAAAGATTACTGCCAGTGGTTCTGAAATCACCTCTGCCAGTTCTTTTAATACTCTTGGATGTAGTTCATCTGGCCCTGCAGACTTGAATACATCTAAACTAGCCAAGTATTCTTGTACTACCTCCTTACTTATTCTGGGCTGTGTTTCCCCTGCTGTATCATCTGCTCCATATTCTTCAGGTCTGGCATTGTTTTCTTTTTTTAAAAGAAATGTATGCCGCTGTTGTAGCATACATAAATAATATCCATTTTTCTTTTGGCATATCTTGGTCTGAGGTACCTAACAAAAAGGCTTCAGGGTGTTTAAGAAAGTTCATTTTGAACATGAACCTGTTCATTTTGAACATGAATGGATAATAGTGGTAGTTTAAGGTCATACACAATGTTTGAATAATTTCAGTAGCAGTGTTAAAAATGTGGTAAAACCTAGACGGGAAGTCTGAATGGCAATGCCTATAATGGCAGCGACTTTTTTTTTTAAAAAAAGTAATATTTTGATCCCTTAGTTCAATTTCCCAGCAACTCCCCTTGCCCCAGAGAACATTTCTAGCATTTCATCTCCTCTACTTGTGGCATTGTTCAGCAGTGGGAAAAATTACCTCTTCACACCGGATGTCCATTTGGTATGGCCCTTTCCAGGTTTGTCTTTCATTTGTTCTCCTATGTGTGTTGCCAGAAGAAGCCACAATTCTGTGGGTACTCTAGGTGGTGCAGAAAGGACCTAGAAGCTCCCTAGAGGTTTAATGCCGATCAAACTTCAGTTTTGCGATCTATAAATTCCAAGTAGCAGTACTGGGGGTGGTTCAGATTCTGGGGCAGTGCTTTTGGCCAGCAGAGGGTGTCACAGAGCCAGCCTACTTTCCCTTTAAAGCACACTTGGGTCTCCAGCTGTTTTTGGACTACAACTCCCATCATCCCTAGCTAGCAGGACCAATGGGGAGGGATGATGGGAACTGTAGTCCAGGAGCTGCTGGGGATCCAAGGTTGGGATACCCTGCTTTAGAGCAACTTTTGCGTTTGGCCCTCAAAGAGGGGACCTGTCCACGTTTGTATTTTCTTGTAATTTTTCTCATGACCTTTGAGGGTTTATATATATATATATATTTAAGAGGGCAAATTGAAAGAGAAATTGTCTGGAAAGTTACGGAAGAATAAAAGGTTGTGTTTCGGATAAAAACACAAAAAACGGGGTGGCCTCCTCAAATATTTTATTGGGGGGGGAGACCCCTAGGCATTGAGTTGGAGTCTATTCCCTATACCTGCAGATCTCAGGATGGTTACAACATAAAAACACAACAAAAAAACACAAAACACCACATTTTAAAAGGGCATTAGATGTCAATCGGCCAAAGGTCTGGTTAAAAAGGTGCAGATTCCACACACTGATATGGTTTCTCCCCTGTATGAATTCTTTGATGGGAAGTGAGACTGTCCTTTTTCCTGAAGCTATTTCCACATTCCGCACACTGATAGGGTTTTTCCCCTGTATGAATTCTTTGATGGGAAGTGAGACTGTGGCTGTGACTAAAGCTCTTTCCACATTCCGCACACTGATAGGGTTTCTCCCCTGTATGAATTCTCTGATGGGAAGTGAGACTGTCCTTCGTACTAAGGCTCTTTCCACATTCCACGCACTGATAGGGTTTCTCCCCTGTATGAATTATTTGATGGGAAGTGAGAGAGGAGTTCTGACTGAAACTCTTTCCACATTCCACACACTGATACAGTTTCTCCCCTGTATGAATTCTTTGATGAGAAGTGAGATTGGAGCTCCGACTGAAGCTCTTTCCACATTCCGCACACTGATAGGGTTTCTCCCCTGTATGAATTCTCTGATGGGAAGTGAGAGAGGAGTTCTGACTGAAACTCTTTCCACATTCCACACACTGATACGGTTTCTCCGCTGTATGAATTCTTTGATGAGAAGTGAGATTGGAGTTCCGACTGAAGCTCTTTCCACATTCCGCACACTGATAGGGTTTCTCCCCTGTATGAATTCTTTGATGGAAAATGAGATGGGTGCTCTGATTGAAGCTCTTTCCACATTCCACACACTGATATGGTTTCTCCCGTATATGAATTCTCTGATGCTTATTGAGAGAGGAGCTGTCAGTGAAACTCTTTCCACATTCCACACACTGATAGGGTTTCTCCCCTGTATGAATTCTCTGATGGGAAGTGAGAGAGGAGCTCTGACTGAAACTCTTTCCACATTCCACACACTGATATGGTTTCTCCCCTGTATGAATTCTTTGATGCTTAGTGAGATGGGAGCTCTTCCTGAAACTCTTTCCACATTCCACACACTGATGTGGTTTCTCCCCTGTATGAATTCTTTGATGCTTAGTGAGATGGGAGCTCTTCCTGAAGCTGTTTCCACATTCCACACACTGATATGGTTTCTCCCCTGTATGAATTCTTTGATGCTTAGTGAGATGGGAGCTCTTCCTGAAGCTCTTTCCACATTCCACACACTGATATGGTTTCTCCCCTGTATGAATTCTCTGATGTGAAGTGAGATGGGAGCTCTGACTGAAGCTCTTTCCACATTCCATGCACTGATATGGTTTCTCCCCTGTATGAATTCTCTGATGGGAAGTTAGAGAGGAGTTCAGACTGAAGCTCTTTCCACATTCCACACATTGATAGGGTTTCTCCCCTGTATGAATTCTCTGATGGGAAGTGAGATTGGAGCTCTGACTGAAGCTCTTTCCACATTCCATGCACTGATAGAGTTTCTTTCCAATCAGATTTTGTTGATGGGAAGTGGAATGGGAGCTCTGACTGCAGCTTTCTCCAGACTCCAAATTTTTACGTGGCTTCTCCTCTCTGGGGATTTTATTGTGGTCACCTTTGTTCTCGATTTCCAATTCATTACAATCTGCAATGCAGACAAAAAAAGATTAGAGCCTCAGGAACAAATGGAGAAGAACTGAAGGGAGTTGGATGTGTGTTCATTACCTGTGTTGTTTTTCATTAACCAACTAATTTATTATTAGATTCTCATGAGTTGTTGAATGTTGCTTTGTTTGATATACAGTAGTGGTCAAAATTGTGGAAGACCTTTGGGAAAAAGTGTATTTCAGAGATTTGATGGCTCATAACACCACTTCTTTTTGAGTAATATCATAAAATAATATATCAATGGAAATATAATTTAATCAAGAATGCAATTCAACACAGTTTGTTCAATTACCCGTATTCTATCAAACGTTATACCCAAATAAGCAGAAAAGGGAAGCACAACTTGCTTAGGTTGACTTTTCATAGAATCATAGAGTTGGAAGAGACCCCAAGGGCCATCCAGTCCAACACCCTGCCAAGCAGGAAACACCATCAAAGCATTCCTGACAGGTGGCTGTCAAGCCTCTGCTTAAAGACCTCCAAAGAAGGAGACTGCACCACACACAATATTGTGTCCAGTTCTGGGCACCACAGTTCTGCATTCTTGTATATGGAAAGTTATACAGATGGGATGGACAGGAAGTCGATCGGAGTAGGATTATCGTTTGGATTAATGTTGTGTATCTTATTTTGGTTTATTTGGTTAGTAAGCAGGTGAAGGAAATGGAAATTATAGAAGCTCAGACAATTTTTTAATTTTTATTTGTTTTGTTTCTTCATTTACACTGTACTCAATTTTCAATACTGTAATTATTGGAGTGTATTAGATGATGGAGTTTCAATAAAGTTTTTGCAAAAAAAGGGGGAAAAAGAATGCAATTCAACAATGTTTGTTCAATTACCCGTATTCTATCAAATGTTATAGCCAAATCACCAGAAAAAGGAAGCACAACTTGCTTAGGTTGACTTTTGTCAGTGTGTTATGTGACTGCTATCAGGTTGGTTTGTTTTTTTTGTGTTCTTCCATTTAGTGAGGTTTTAAAAAATAATAAAATTATAGACATGGTACAAAGAGTTGATTAGTCACCCAGAAAGCGATGTAAAATTGTACTCTTAAGTGAACAAGACTACCGTTATGAAGAAATTAGAAGAAAGATTGGAGAAAACGTAACCAAAGCTGGCATTTCTGTATTTTTGAAGAGGTATAAGGAGACTCAGTCTCTATAAAATCAGACTGGTAAAGGCAGGAAAAGGTGCACAAAGGCAAGTGACAATCGAAGAATGGAGAGACTGTCCCTACATGACAGAAGAAAATCATCTGGGTGTATACAAGATGACATGGTGAAATATAATGTGAAGTTGAGCAACTGGACAGCAGAACAATGGGAAAGTGCTTTCAAGATAATCCTATTCCACTGCTGGAATGGCCTGGGAATAGCCAAAACTTTAACCAATCGGAAATCTATGGAGCTGACTAAGAAACTTGTTAGTCAGAAGCAACCCAGCAATAAAGCCCAATTAACAGAGGCAATAATTCAGTCTTGGTTTCACATTATTACAGCTGCAGAACTAAAAACTTGTTTCACTTCTCGGGAAGGTGTAAGGCCGTAATTAAAGCTAAAGGTTACCAATGGTTACCAAAGGTTTCCCGTTTTTTCTTTATGACTGCGGTTCTAATAAATACTCCTTCATTAAAGTTATTGCATTACATTCTCCATTATATTATGATTCCATTGATATATAATTTTATGGTATTACTCCACGCAAAAGTGGTGTTATGAGCCATCAAACCTCAGAAACACACTTTTCACAAAAGGTTTCCACAATTTTGGCCACTAGTACAAGTTGTTCATTTTAATGTTCTTTTTATATGGGATCAGATTATTATTATTTATGTTTCATGTTTATATATGTGATGGAAGCTGCCCAGCCAGAAGGGAAGGGTATAAATAAAAGATATTATTATTACTACAGTGGTACCTCGATTTAAGAACAGTCCTGTTCCAGAAAAGATTAAGTTTGTAACCCGAGGTACCACTGTATTACTATCATCATCCATCATCATCATCGTCATCACTGCTACTACTACCTGAGATTCAATAAGCCTGGCTCTTCTCTGGGATGGATTTTGTTTGGCCCAGTCATGGCATCCCCTCCATCTCCAATGTCAGTTGTCTCTTTGATCAACCCAAGACTGACAGGAGCAAAAACAAAAACAGAAAACCTGACAGAAGCTAATTATCTTTCCTTATCAGACCAGCCCAATCCTGGCAGAAAAAGGAATAATTTGAGGAAGATTGTTCAAATAAAAAACTGTAATTTACTGTTTATCTGGGGTATTAGGTTGCCAGGTGTTGAGCTCTATGAAAATATATGAAGTTGGTCACATAGAGGTATTTTTTGAATTTCCAGGCAGATAGGACGATCCCACAGGGAGCCTTACCAAGAGAGACCACGATCCCACAATTCTCCTCCATGACGTCCTTATGCAGAGCTCTCTGGTCAGGATCCAGCAACGCCCACTCCTCGTCCGTGAAGCGAACAGCGACATCTTCAAAGCACACTGGACCCTGAAAGAAAAAGGGAAATGTCTTCCTCTGAGGCAGCAGAAATATGATCTGCTACACAATGCTCTGTTCTTTCCTTCCTGTAAATTGCGGTATTGTTTCAATAGGATTGCTTTGCTGCACATTTTAATTCTGGATGCTTATTTTAATCTGCCTTTTAATTATGGGTATTCATCTTTGTGCAAATAGGTGGTACTCCATCTTGTGTTTTCCAAGTCATTCAGCCTATGCAAGCATTCCAGTTTCCCTGATGGAAGGATCCACTTTCTCCTCTCCTCGTTAGCTGTTCTGGGAAGGTTCCCTCCCAATGCCCTAGAGTCAAATTCAAGGGGTTCATGGGGGCATGGAGAGGGGGAGGAATGGGTGAATCCAGGGCACGATTTGTTCCCAATTCTCCACTGCTTCGAAACCAATTTTAACATTCACTGATCAATCTAGAAATAAAATAAGCCTATTTTGGATGGCCATCAGTCTTGGATGATCTAGCAGAGATTCCTGCAATGCAGGAGGTCTCCTGGCTCTGAAAGACAAGCAGGGAGGGTGGCTTCTGGCAGAAGGAGAGGGAGTCACTGGTGGCACCTCCTTCTCCAGACTCACCTCAGCCCCTCGACCTCCTTCCTCCCACTCACCTCCTTCCTCTTCTGCTTCTGATTCTGGACGGCATTCTGCCACAGAGTCTCCCAGCTCACTAAGCCCTGTTACCCCTTCAGCTTCTGACACCTCCTCTTCCCAGGCTTCTCCCTCTTCCATCTCTGACCACCCATCCTTCTCCTACCTCCACTTCTTGGGCTCTGAGTCATCTCCCCTTCCTTTTCCCCCAGCTGCTTCCTCCCTCCATTCCTCTGTGCCCAACCAGTCCATGACATTGCTCCATCCCTCGGCCTCTGTCCCTACAAGGCAGCTTCCCCTGACCTGATCTGGTTCCACAGCCGCTGGTTCCCTTCTGCCCCCATGAAAAGACGGATCAGGAGGTCTTGCCGGCATCATTCTGTCACCTGCAAGAGAAAAAAAGGTAAATAGGACGCCAGGAGTGGCTGCTTCTCTCACAGGTGACACAGGGCATCTCTAACTACAGATGGGCCTTTGAGGAAGCCTTACCTGCTGAAAAAGCAACAGAATGAGACCAAACGGAGAAAAACCACCTTCCTCCTTACCCAGTGGCCTCTCTCTGGTGTCCAACGGAGGCCTCTCTGCCTCACAGGAATCCAGGTCCATTTCCGCAAAATGATCCTTTCCCTGAAAAAGAAACAAGGATTCAAAACAGAGAATGAGGAGAAATATTAGAGAGAGAATGACAAAGACTTGAAGGGTGTGAGATCTCATTCCATGGATGCTTTCCCAGAAAATGGATGGGCCATCAGCAGACCATTATGGGATGTTCTCTGTCCTGCTTGGAGCCCCTTGGGAGTATCCAGAGGAAAGTCTCTCTCACCTGCTTTCTCTCCTCTGCCTGACTCAGGAGGAAACCTTCGGCCAGGGCCACCGCCTGGGAACTGGTCTCCGCTCCGCATTCCCTCACCCAGCTCTCCATCTCCGGGGGAAGGACAGCCAGGAACTGCTCCAAGATCACCAGGTCCAGCATCTCAGCTTTCGTGTGCCTTTCTGGCTTCAGCCACTGGTGGCAAAAGTGGTAGAGTCGGCTGCAAACCTCTCGGGGTCCTTTGGCCTCCTGGCAGCAGAACTGCCTCAACTGCTGGCTCTGCACCTCTGAGCGGAGGGTGTCCTCCTCACCCAGAATCTTCTGCACTGGGTTTTCCCAGAATCCCCCACTGCTCCCAGTGTGGTTGGCATGGCCTCTTCCTGCTTCAGGGCCAGCTGAGTCTTGCTCATCCATCAGTGCTCTCAGGAAGCCTCTGAGAGATCGGAAGGAACCGTTTGGTCTTCTGCCAAGTTCTGTCCGTCTTAATGAGAAGCTATAGGAAGTCCTACAATGCAAATACATTGTTTTATTACAGAATTTGGAGGTCAGGAGATGGAAAAGGTTCCCTGAGCAAGCATGGATGAGTCTTGCTGGGAACCAGGGCTGGACTGCACCGCATCCCAGACCATGATGTATCTTTTTGAAAAGAAAGAGGAGGAAGAGGAGAAGAAATAAGTCACTAGCCCTCTAGCAATGCAAAATGTGGAGGCAACTGAAGGGATTTCTGTGAGATGAATCAACCTGGTTTCTTCTGCCTTCCAGACAATGCATGAAGTCAGAACCGACTGACAAGGGAGTCATTTGTATCTTGTGGAAAATGGATGCTTGGCTCTAGCGGGGGTCCTCACCCGGGGGTCCTCAGGAGTTGCTCCCCACCCCACCCCCCTGCTTCTGTCTCCTTTTCTTGCACTTGGACTCTCTGCCGCTCTCCAGACAGACTCCTGGGGTGGGGTCCCTTTTTCTTTCTCTGAGGGCCAGGTATGTAAATTTAGGCTGGTAATTTATTATTATTATTATTATTATTATTATCATCATCATCATCATTATTTTTCTATTAGATTGCTTAACACACACACAGCCATTGATGCCAAGGTCCCTGGAGGCTCAGTGAGTAGCAGCGCCCATTTCCGGCTGGTTTCCCAGCAACAATCCCTTGGGGACAGAGAGGATGTGGTCCTGGGATGCCCTGCTCTGGGTGCGAGGGGATTGCTGCAGTGGCCTCCGTGTGGAGCTGCCCTGGGAGACACTGGGAAACTGGTCTGCAATGCAGCAGCCACACTATGGGCTGGGATCCCTCTCTTCATTCCTGGCATTTCTCTCCCCTCTTTCCATCCTTCCTCCCCATGGGGTTTTGGGGGGGGGGCTAGTCCCCCTCCTCGTCCAGCTTTGGAAAACCATCTGCACGTGTTTCCTCTGTTGTGCAATGACGCTGAGCGACGTCACACAGAGTTAAAGTCCTAAGGACTCCTTTGTTGAAAGAAGGGAGAAATGAGTTTGGGATCCTCTGATCTCCAGGAAGGAGAGCGTTGCAGACCTCGCCCCTCCCTGGCAGGACCCTCTCCTCCCCCTGCATGAGCAGATCAGGCCCCCATCCCAGGCATCCTCCCCCCCTGCTGCAGCCCTGGGACCCCCACCGTCTCCCCACTGCACCCTCTGGGGGGGGGGGAGAGAGAGGAGACTCACCAGATCCCAGGAGGGGACAGCCATGCAGCCCTTGCAGGAAAGGACTGGGGAGGGAGGGAGGGAGGGGCCTGGGCGCTGGAGGACCTGGCCCCCCCTTGCTTCCTGTCCTCTCTAGGAAGGCAGCTCGGTTCCCTTTAACTCTTGCAAAGCCGAGCTCGTCCAGCTCTCGGCTTTTTATTCTGTTTTATGGATTTAGGGGGGCTACGCCAATGCCCAGATCTCCTTTTGGGGGTGAGGCTCTTGGTTGGACTCTGAGCATCTCCCTCCCTTGGCCAGAAACCGGAGGAAGAGCTTGCAGGGAAAAGGGCTTTGCAGGAGGCAAGGAACCTCCTCCTCGGATTCAGGAGTGGAGAGAGAGGAGGGGACCCGAGGGTCATCTAGTCCAACCCCCAGCAAGGCAGGAATCTCAGCCCAAGCATCTCTGCTTAGAAACCTCCAAGGAAGGAGAGTCCACCACCTCCCAAGGGGGACTCTGGGGCTGGGGTCTTGTTGAGGGGTGTTTGCATACAGGGGTGCTTCCTGTTTCCTTTGCCTTCCATGGTCTCCCTGCCTGAGCTGACAGAGCTGGTCTCGCAGGCGGAGTTGAGGACTCCCCGACTGCTGGTGCTGGCCGACTTCGAAATCCGTGCCGAGTCAGCTGGCTCTGGGGTGGCTCAGGACTTCCTGGTTGCCCTGATGACCATGGGGCTGTCCCAGCTGGTCACCCCCCTCCCAAGGCAGATGGCCGGCCACACTGGGCAGGAGAAGGGTGGTTGAAAGTGGGGGACCTTGACCCAGTCCCTTGGTTGGACTACTGCAAGGCGTCCTACGTAGGGCTGCCTCTGAAGACGGTTTGGAAACTTCAGGCGGTTTGAGCATTTTGCACTGATCCTGGCCCAACTGCACCAGCTGCCAATTAGTTTCTGGGCCCAATTCAAACTGCTGTTTTTAATACATTTCCAACCTGGGACTTTTGGCTGAAGGATGGGTTAAAATGTGGGGAATAAAAGGCCTGTGGAAAAACTCTGTCTCTCATTTTCATTCTCTCATCCAGATGATCTGATCCTTAAAGATTTGTAGCCAGTCGTCCAGGCAGTGCAGGATTTGATCACTGGAAGAATGACAAACCCTGCTGATGAAACCAAAACAAACTCGCGCCTCAAAAGTCATAAAAATGTCAACAGTACTAAGAGAGATGAGCTTCAGCAACCCAAGTCTTCCCTGAAGGAATCCTTGGATTTAGAACTTTTTTCTTGAAGGGAAAAGGGGAAAACAATGATCACAGCAGAAGACATAGGGGACCAAGACCCAGAAACACTCTGGCAAACTAAACACATCCATTTCAATTTTTATGACATTCAAACATCCAATACAAAAACCCTTTCGTGGGCCCTTCAGTTATATTTTTCTTACTGCATCTCCTCAATAATCCGACTTTTTTGTTTAATCTCTCTTTCTTTTAGTCAATAGTTTTTAATTTTAAGATAATCCTGCAAATGAGTTGAATTGTTTACAATAACTTTTCAAACTTCTGGTTCCTCCAATGCGTTGCGCCTCCTTTTCTGGGAGATGCAACATCAGAAGGGCCAACCAAAATGGAGAGCATTTGAAGGTCCACCACCCCCCGACACACACCCAAACTGGAGATATCCAGTCATGCATTGGAGGAGCCAGAAGTTGGGAGGCTGCTTCTGACATCAAATCTCTTGTCTCCAGCATAGGAGGAGTGGATCTGATTTGTCCCAGGGGCCCTTAGGATTGCATGCTAAGGGCCTTCATTTTTACTCAAACAATCATTCTAAACATTTTACGTGTTAAGAGTTTCAACCTAATGAATTTTAAGGGATATCTTTTTTTCTAGTTGAGAAAATAGGGTATCAACAAATATACTATGAATAACAATAATTCTGGAGCACATTGTTGTATAAAAACAGGGATTGTCTCTTAAAGGAATCGATTGTCGGTCTGGTGCAGAAGTTATTTAGCTTGCTCCTCTTCAGCTAAAGAACTAAGAGGAATATTCCTAGGAAGCCGCCTTGGACACAGTCAGTCCTGTGACCCATCAACCTCAGCAGCACCTGCACTGACTGGCAGCAGCTCTCCAGGGTTTTGGAGGGGGAACGACATCCCCAGCCCCCCCTGGAGATGCCACCCAGGGCAAATATTCTGAATGCAAATTTGATGGTCCAATCCTGCACTATGGAGAGCCCTAGCCTGCCTGGGAGGATGTGGGGATGGTCTCCCTTTGGAAATGGGGCTGGAGGAAGAAGGAGGTGAAAGGAAGATGCAGCCCAGCTGCAGGCAGAACAGCAGGTGCCTCCAAGTTCTGACAGAGGAGCATCACCTCTCAGGAAGGGCCAGGTTGGGGGGGGGGGCTTGCCATGGTGACAAGGACCCGTTCTCTTTTGTGATAAGTCTTGCTTCTCCTTTAAAAGCCACCGACTTGCAGGCAGCCATTTTGGGTTAGTAATGAGGCGAGTGGAGGAGAGAGGAGTTACAGAGAATGAGAAAAAAAGCAAAGGAATTCAGTTGTTTGTTATTTTCCCAGTTTTATTTTGCTTCTTATTTTACTTATTACTTTTATTTGATTTATTTGTTTTTTTTTGTTTTTTTTTAGTTTTTTTTAACACTTTTTAATTTTAATGTTTTTGTTTATTTTAATATGTTTATTTTATTGTTCTTTAGTTTAATATTTTTTATTTTACATTTTTATTTTGTGCACATTTGTGCCTGTTTTGTATAAATTTTGTGTATGTATGTGTGTGTATATATATATATATATATATATATGTTCTCTGTTAACAACCTTAGACAACAGATCCACATTACCTGGCATGTAGGACACCTGAATAAGTCCTTTCTGGATACACTCCCTTGCACAATGTAACTTGATCTGCAAGTACTTGGTTCTTTGCTTGCAACTATCTGAAGCTAGCAAAGCCAAACAGGACATGTTATCTTGATACACCTGTATAGGACATGTCACTTCAACCCTGACATCCTGAAACAGTTGCAATAACCATTCACAATCCATAAGTGAATATAACAGTGCATTGAGTTCAGCTTCACAAGAACTTAGGCTTACTGTCTGCTTCTTGCACAGCCAGTCAAACAGACACTGGTTGTCACTTCCAAAACTTGCACCTGCAAAAATCTCAAGACCACCAGACTTCTGACTAGTGAACCTCAGTTTGTAGTGCACAGTACCCTTCAGGTAGCGTGCTATGTACTTTAGAGCCTTCCAATCCTGAACAGTGGGATTGTTAGCATGTCTGCTAAGCAGGTTAGTGCTTACAGCTATATCAGGTCTTGAACATCTGGCAATGAAATTCAGTTTGCCTAGAATATATCTGTACAGTGTGATGTCAGAAAATGCTTCAGCATTACCATCTACCTGGAAACCTGTAATCATCGGTGTGTCCACAGGATTCGCATTAACCAAATTCAGCCTGGTTAACACATCAGCAATTTTCTGAAATTGGTGTACCAGAAAATCACCTGCCTGGTTTCTCTCTACTTCAAGAGAAAGGTAGTTAGATACCTCACCAAGATCCTTCATATCAAAGTGCTGCTTCAGCTGAGCTAAGGTGCTCTGGTACAAATTCTGGTGTTTCCAAAAGAAAAGATCATCAACAAAGCAAATACAGTAGTTTGCATTGTCCCTCCTCTTTGACAAACACACATGGATCAGCCTTGCCGAAAACCTAGAGAAAGCAATGTCTCTGTTAGTTTGGTATTGGCACTCTGCTTGAGACCATATAGGGATTTCTGTAGCTTACAGACCATTCCCTTCTGTACCTGCACTCCATCAGGTGAAAGCATGTAAATCTCCTCCCCCAAAACCCCGTACAAAAAAAACTGTGTTCACATCGTGATGTGAAACGTGAAGCTTCTCTTCTGCAGCAATCTTGAGCATAAGCCTATTGCTCTCATACTTGACGGTGGGTGAGTAGGTCTTGTTGTAGTCCAGTCCTGGTACCTGTGAAAAACCCCTTGCAACCAATCTGGCTTTGTTTCTGACAATCTTGCCATTCTGGTCGGTCTTGGCTTTAAAGACCCATTTGCTGTCCACCAGCTTCATCCCTGGGACTATTTGAACCAGCTCCCAGGCCTTGTTCCTTGCTAAGGAATCAAGTTCAGCATCCATGGCTTTAAGCCAAGGCTCAGCATCCTTTGAGGTTAACCTCTTTGAAGCTTGAAGGTTCCCACACCTTCTCTGAGCTACTAACAGCGGTTGCTGTTTTAGCAAACTCATGGGTAGCTTTTAACGCCTCCCACATCTGGAGCGAAGTTGTTTTCCCAGCCAGCATAATCAGTTCCTCCGGAGATACAGACAGGAGAATTATGCCTTAGAATAATCATTCTTCCATTTTGCTTGACAGCAAAATGGAAGAATGATTATTCTAAGGCATAATTCTAAGGAACAGGAGGAGCGTCGGTCACTGTGTACCAGACTTCAGCCCTCCGTAATGCAGCCTCACAGTAAATAGCCCAGGATTGATAATTCTGCCCATCAAGGCAACATGGAGCACCCCCCATCATTGACTGTACTTTGTACTTTATTATTTTTTACGGCCAGAGGCCCATAATATTAAACCATATGCAAAACAGTGTACATCTACACTGGATACAACAGAGTAAAATAGAACAAGGCAAAAATATATAAATAAGCTAAAATAATTCAATACATATATATGATTGTGATTTATGTAAATTCCTTAACTAAAATAGATGTGACAGTACATTTTGATTCAGGAGATCTCCACTATAAATCAGGTAATAGGGTGAGATATCAGTAGTCATAAAGTAAACCGTTTTTCCTTTTATACGAAAGAACTGTAATCAAAAATCTTGCTACGAGCAGTGTTCTGCATGGGTCATTGTATTGTAGCAGATATATTAACTGAGACTCCAGGGTCTCAGCCAATTTTTCTGAAATTAAAGGGAATAAAAATCTGGTCTGAGCAACTATGTGCAAGGGACAACAGAGTAGTATATGATGGAGGGATTCTATAGTTTTATTATCACATGCACATAGTGCTGAAATTTGTCCTTTGGTAAACCTATTACCCATGATGTTGGATGGAAAGACGTTAAATCTAGCTTTAGTAAAAGCAAATCTATGGGCCACTACTGATAGCGATGGCAGGTAAGCTGGAATATGCGGTGTAAGCCATAAACCAAGATTCAGCAGTGAACATGTACCACTTCCCATTATGATATTTTGATGGCAATCGAACTCATCCAGTTTTTGTATAAGAGTTCTTTTGGCCAAGGCGAGATCAAGCTTCAGTAGGTCCGATGGGGACAGTCTGTAGGACACGATTTTTGCATGGATCTTCTCAGCCCATGGACTAGCAAATTCATCTTGCCAGAGACACTGGATAAGATAAAGATTTGGGAGCCTGTGCCACAAGGACAGCCAATAGCAAAAAATACGCCTCCATAGGGTGTTTTCTAGAGAAGGGATTTTTAATTCTAAACGAATGGCTGAATTGCTTACACAATGCGGCAGTTTTAACAACCGTCTCAAAAATTGGTTCTGAACTATCGCCAAAGGAGTCAGGTTTACGGATGCCCCCCATAACGGGACATCATAGGCCATTGTCGCTCCTGACATTCCCCAGCCAGACCGGGCAAAGGGGTGCTCGCGCCAGCGCCGCGACCCCCAAAACCCCCGGGAAGGGCGTCCCGGGGTCTACAGGACCCGCAAGAGCTCGGACGCTGGTCCTGATCCCAGGGAGTCCTCAGCGGGGCTTCCTGGTGCGATCGGGCGGCGGAGCTCCAGGGTCCGCTAAAAACCCCGTCTGGCGAAGCTGCATGACTGCCACCTCTGAGCACGTCGATTCCTCCAAGACCTACAATTTGGAACTGTGAGTAATTTTTTTTAAAAAAAGGCTTGAATTTGGAAGATAATTTGGACTGGTTTGCGGACGTAATTACAGAGGTCTGTCCCTTGCCATTGTGTAATGATAACAGGACATTGTTACAAAGCTTGGATAAGTACTCAGTGGAATTTGATACTTTGTGTCTGCGATTTAACCCTTACGCCTCCCCTGGTCCCAGGGGGTAGCTGAAGTAACTTAATTTTTACAAAACTGTGGATTATGCTAAAGTTTTGAACCTTTGAGCTTTGAAAAAGTTTGGAAAATTATTAAAAGAAAGAATTCCTTGAATTATACATTAAAATGGCGTTGGAACCGGATGCTGACTTGACAATACTGCTGAAAAGGCTGAAAGAATTCAGAGTGGATTACATCACAGAAATAAAGGAGTTGAGAGCTGAACTACGTGAGGTTCGGAGCAGCTTTGGGAATGAGATAGAGGAAAATTTAAACAATGGTCTGATTGGCCAGGACTTACAAATAAATCTGGAGGACATAGAACTTGTCAAGGCCAAACAGCGAAAGTCTGAATTGGCAACAACCAGCTGCAAAGGACTTACCCAATGCAAAATAAAAGGAGCTGTCATCTCAAGAAAAAAGAAAAGCAACATAAGGAAAGTCAGCAAACCACAGATTAAAGACAAGCAGCGAAGCTGGAGCCGAGACGACCAGGACAGGAAACGGAATGGCTGGCAAAAGATGGGGGCGGATGTCGCTTTGGATGTTGTTTTGCAGCAAAGACAGTGGTTCTGGAAGTTGGATCCAGAGGGAATAGGATGAGCAACCATATGAAGTAATTCTTTTGTGGCCTACTGGTTTTGATTCATGGACATGGCAGGAACTGATTGTAGGAAAATATGAAGTACACAATATGCATTTTGAAAAATAATGATATAAGTTTGATATAAACTACAGATGATAAGTAAATTTTAATAATGAAGCAGTCTATCCTGGGGACCGGGGGAGGCAACAGGGATGAGATTGAAGTAGAATATAAGTGTGCTAAAGATGTGAGTGGATGGTAAATTGTTTGAAAATTAATATGTTATTAAAATGTTAACGATGTGGAATTAGGAACCTGTTAAAAAATGAAACATTTAGCTGAATGAAAACAATGAGGGGGGGCGTGAGGAAGTCATTGGATATTGTTTAAAATGTATGTGATTTGGCCTGAATCGGGGCCAGACAAAATTTGTAAAAGCAATAAAAATTATTTTTAAAAAAAATAATCATAGGCCATTGTCGCAATTACTTTAGCTTTAAATACCTTTAAGGCAGACGGAACGTGAAGAGCTCCGTCAGAAAAGAAAAAGCGCAAAAGTGCAAACGAAAGAGCTTTGGCCTTATTTAGGATATACGTGGTGTGTGCTTTCCAGCCCATGTTGTATTGAAAGTAGACACACAAATATTGGAATTTATAGACCTGTTCAATAGTTTTCCCGTCTAATTCCCACTTATATGTTTTCCGACATCTTGAAAAAATTAGAACTTTGGATTTAGATTGATTTATGGTAAGGGAATTTGATTTACAATATAAAACAAAAGTTTTGAGAGTTCTCCTAAGTCCGATTCTCGAAAAGGAGAGAATCACAGCATCGTCCACATATAACAACAGTGGGCATCTATAGTTTGCAAGGCGGGGAGCGTGATTGACCAGTTGGGATTCGACTAAAGGTGTCCTCATATCGCTGATGAATAAATTGAAAAGAAGAGGGGCTAAAATACACCCCTGACGAACTCCTCTGCTGATAGGTACAGAATTTTTAAGGTCCCCGGCAGGAGTTATTCTCACCCTGGCAGCCGACCCCTCGTGGAGCTGAATCATTAACCACAGAAGTCTTCTATCAATTCCCCAGTGCGCCAGTTTTTCCCATAATAGCCTTCTGGGTATTATTACCCCACCTGGAATACTGTGTCCAGTTCTGGGCACCACAGTTCAAGAAGGATATTGACAAGCTGGAACGTGTCCAGAGGAGGGCAACCAAAATGGTCAAAGGCCTGGAAACGATGCCTTATGAGGAACGGCTTAGGGAGCTGGGTATGTTTAGCCTGGAGAAGAGACGGTTAAGGGGTGATATGATAGCCATGTTCAAATATATAAAAGGATGTCATATAGAGGAGGGAGAAAGGTTGTTTTCTGCTGCTCCTGAGAAGCGGACACGGAGCAATGGATTCAAACTACAAGAAAGAAGATTCCACCTAAACATTAGGAAGAATTTCTTGACAGTAAGAGCTGTTCGACAATGGAATTTGCTGCCAAGGAGTGTGGTGGAGTCTCCTTCTTTGGAGGTCTTTAAGCAGAGGCTTGACAGCCACCTGTCAGGAATGCTTTGATGGTGTTTCCTGCTTGGCAGGGGGTTGGACTGGATGGCCCTTGTGGTCTCTTCCAACTCTATGATTCTGTGATTCTGTGATTCTGTGGGTATGCTATCGAACGCGGCCTTCAAATCTATGAAGGCCGCACAAAGCTGGCCTCGGGTTGGAGATGAATATTTCCGGGCTAAGTGATACAGAACTGTTGCATGATCCATGGTTGAGTGGTTTGATCTATTTTTTTTTTTAAATAATATTTTTATTTTATAACACAAAATAAACCAACATACAATCAAACAATAAGACACCTACACATACACCTAAACTATACTAAAACTAAAGCTAAACATTACATTACACTACACTACACTACACCACTACACATTTATCATCATATATTCTTATCCTATTTCCTTAACATTTCTCCTGACTTCCTCCATCCTGTCCCTCTGTGTCGATTCTCCTTGTCTGTTAACTACCAGCAATTTCTCAATGTTTCTCTCTTATCATTTCATAACATTTTATCTTATTTTAATTACCTTCTTTAAATCTAGCATAACTTCCATACTCTTTTTCAAGAACCTTATATTTCCTAACAACTATTAATATATAAAAGTAAAAAAAAACCTTAAATTCAATGACACTTATTCATACTATATATCTACCATACTATTTACTATTCCAATCTTTATAAACTAATTTTAATACATTGACATTTCTATTTATGTTTAATTCTGTACTTTGTAATGTTTTTTAAGATAGTCTTTGAACTTTCTCCACTCTTTTTCCACTGCATCGTCCCTCTGGTCGCGGATTCGCCCGGTCAGTTCAGCGGTTTCCATATAGTCCATCATTTTCATCTGCCATTCTTCCAATGTCGGTAATTCCTTAGTCTTCCAGTATTTTGCAACGAGAATTCTTGCTGCCGTGGTGGCATACATAAACAGCGTGTGGTCTTCTTTTGGTAGTACTTGGTGAACCATTCCAAGGAGGAAGGCCTCTGGTTTCTTCAAAAAAGTGCTTTTGAACACCTTCTTCAATTCATTATATATCATCTCCCAGAAGGCCTTCAACCTTGGGCAGGTCCACCACATATGATAGAAAGTTCCTTCCGAGTTGCCACATTTCCAACATTTATTGTCCTGCAAATGATAGATTTTTGCTAGCTTCACTGGGGTTAAGTACCATCTATAGATCATTTTCATTATATTCTCTCTTAACAAAGTACATGCTGTAAATTTTATGTCCATTCTCCATAGTCTTTCCCAGTCCGCCATCATAATATTATGTCCCACGTCCTTTGCCCAGTCTATCATTGCAGATTTTACTAACTCATCTTGCGTATGCCATTCCAGCAACAGGTCATACATTCTTGATAAGGTCTTATTCTTTGGTTCTAGCAGTTCTGTTTCCAATTTTGACTTTTCCACTTGAAAGCCAATCTTTTTATCCAATTTGAAAAGTTCATTAATCTGATGGTATTGTAACCAGTCTCGAATCCTTCCTCTCAATTGTTCATAGGGTTTCAACCTGACTTGATCTCCTTCATATATTAACATCTCCGAGTATTTTAACCAGTTTTCTTCCGCATTAACTCTTTTGTGGGCCTTTGCTTCTGCTGGTGACAACCATCTGGGTGTTTTCCTTTCCAGGAGATCCTTATATTTCATCCAGACTCTAAAAAGAGCCTTTCTTATTATGTGGTTTTTGAATCCTTGATGGGCCTTTATCTTGTTGTTGTTGTTCAGTCGTTCAGTCGTGTCCGACTCTTCGTGACCCCATGGACCAGAGCACGCCAGGCACGCCTATCCTTCACTGCCTCTCGCAGTTTGGCCAAACTCATGTTAGTAGCTTCGAGAACACTGTCCAACCATCTCGTCCTCTGTCGTCCCCTTCTCCTTGTGCCCTCAACCTTTCCCAACATTAGGGTCTTTTCTAGGGAGTCTTCTCTTCTCATGAGGTGGCCAAAGTACTGGAGCCTTAACCTCAGGATCTGTCCTTCTAGTGAGCACTCAGGGCTGATTTCTTTAAGAATGGATAGGTTTGATCTTCTTGCAGTCCATGGGACTCTCAAGAGTCTCCTCCAGCACCATAATTCAAAAGCATCAATTCTTTGGCGATCAGCCTTCTTTATGGTCCAGCTCTCACTTCCGTACATTACTACTGGGAAAACCATAGCTTTAACTATACGGACCTTTGTTGGCAAGGTGATGTCTTTGCTTTTTAAGATGCTGTCTAGGTTTGTCATTGCTTTTCTCCCAAGAAGCAGGCGTCTTCTAATTTCGTGAGTGCTGTCACCATCTGCAGTGATCATGGAACCCAAGAAAGTGAAATCTCTCACTGCCTCCATTTCTTCCCCTTCTATTTGCCAGGAGGTGATGGGACCAGTGGCCATGATCTTAGTTTTTTTGATGTTGAGCTTCAGACCATATTTGGCGCTCTCCTCTTTCACCCTCATTAAAAGGTTCTTTAATTCCTCCTCACTTTCTGCCATCAAGGTTGTATCATCAGCATATCTGAGGTTGTTGATATTTCTTCCGGCAATCTTAATTCCGGTTTGGGATTCATCCAGTCCCGCCTTTCGCATGATGAATTCTGCATATAAGTTAAATAAGCAGGGAGACAATATACAGCCTTGTCGTACTCCTTTCCCAATTTTGAACCAATCAGTTATTCCATATCCAGTTCTAACTGTAGCTTCTTGTCCCACATAGAGATTTCTCAGGAGACAGATGAGGTGATCAGGCACTCCCATTTCTTTAAGAACTTGCCATAGTTTGCTGTGGTCGACACAGTCAAAAGCTTTTGCGTAGTCAATGAAGCAGAAGTAAATGTTTTTCTGGAACTCTCTAGCTTTCTCCATAATCCAGCGCATGTTTGCAATTTGGTCTCTGGTTCCTCTGCCCCTTCGAAATCCAGCTTGCACTTCTGGGAGTTCTCGGTCCACATACTGCTTAAGCCTGCCTTGTAGAATTTTTAGCAAAACCTTGCTAGCGTGTGAAATGAGCGCAATTGTGCGGTAGTTGGAGCATTCTTTGGCACTGCCCTTCTTTGGGATTGGGATGTAGACTGATCTTCTCCAATCCTCTGGCCACTGCTGAGTTTTCCAAACTTGCTGGCATATTGAGTGTAGCACCTTAACAGCATCATCTTTTAGAATTTTGAACAGTTCAGCTGGAATGTCATCACTTCCACTGGCCTTGTTGTTAGCAAGGCTTTCTAGGGCCCATTTGACTTCACTCTCCAGGATGTCTGGCTCAAGGTCAGCAACCACACTACCTGAGGTGTACGAGACCTCCATATCTTTCTGGTATAATTCCTCTGTGTATTCTTGCCACCTCTTCTTGATGTCTTCTGCTTCTGTTAGGTCCTTTCCACTTTTGTCCTTAATTGTGGTAATCTTTGCATGAAATGTTCCTTTCATCTCTCCAATTTTCTTTAACAGATCTCTGGTTTTCCCCATTCTGTTGTTTTCCTCTATTTCTTTGCATTGCTCGTTTAAAAAGGCCCTCTTGTCTCTCCTTGCTATTTTTTGGAAATCTGCATTCAATTTCCTGTATTTTTCACTATTTCCCTCGCATTTTGCTTGCCTTCTCTCTCCCGCTATTTGTAAGGCCTCATTTGACAGCCACTTTGCTTTCTTGCATTTCTTTTTCATTGGGATGGTTTTCGTTGCTGCCTCCTGTATAATGTTACGAGCCTCCATCCACAGTTCTTCAGGCACTCTATCCACCAAATCTAAATCCTTAAACCTGTTCTTCACTTCAACTGTGTATTCATAAGGAATTTGATTTAGATTGTATCTTACTGGCCCAGTGGTTTTTCCTACTTTCTTCAGTTTAAGCTGGAATTTTGCTATAAGAAGCTGATGATCTGAGCCACAGTCAGCTCCAGGTCTTGTTTTTGCTGACTGTATAGAGCTTCTCCATCTTTGGCTGCAGAGAATATAATCAATCTGATTGCGATGTTGCCCATCTGGTGATGTCCATGTGTAGAGTCGTCTCTTGTGTTGTTGGAAAAGAGTGTTTGTGATGACCAACTTGTTCTCTTGACAGAACTCTATTAGCCTTTGCCCTGCTTCATTTTGAACTCCAAGGCCAAACTTGCCAGTTGTTCCTTTTATCTCTTGACTCCCTACTTTAGCATTCCAATCCCCTATAATGAGAAGAACATCCTTCCTTGGTGTCATTTCTATAAGGTGTTGTAAGTCTTCATAGAATTGGTCAATTTCAGTTTCTTCAGCACTGGTAGTTGGTGCATAAACTTGGATTACTGTGATGTTAAAAGGTCTGCCTTGGATTCGTATCGAGATCATTCTATCATTTTTGAGATTGCATCCCAGTACAGCTTTCGCCACTCTTTTGTTGACTATGAGGGCCACTCCATTTCTTTTACGGGATTCCTGCCCACAGTAGTAGATATGATAGTCATCCGAACTGAATTCACCCATTCCCGTCCATTTCAGTTCACTGATGCCCAGGATGTCAATGTTTATTCTTGCCATCTCGTTTTTTACCACATCCAGCTTACCAAGGTTCATGGTTCTTACATTCCAGGTTCCTATGCTATACTTTTCTTTACAGCATTGGACTTTCCTTTCGCTTCCAGGCATATCCGCAACTGAGCGTCCTTTCGGGTTTGGCCCAGCCGCTTCATCAGCTCTGAATCTACTTGTACTTTTCCTCCGCTCTTCCCCAGTAGCATGTTGGACGCCTTCCGACCTGAGGGGCTCATCTTCCAGCGTCATATCTTTTATATGCCTGTTGTCTTTGTCCATGGAGTTTTCTTGGCAGGGATACTGGAGTGGCTTGCCAGTTCCTTCTCCAGGTGGATCACGTTTGGTCCAAACTCTCCACTACGACCTGTCCATCTTGACCTGTCCATAGCTTCCCTGAGTAATTCAAGCCCCTTCGCCACGACAAGGCAGTGATCCATGAAGGATTTATCTTATCATACCATACCTTATCATGCCTTTATCTTATCATACCATAAATATGCATGCCATCCAAATCTATTGTTGTATCCTTCCAGGTCAAGTATATCAGTATTTTCTAGTAGGAACCAGTCTTTCAGCCAGCAGAAGGCTGCTGCTTCAAAGTAGATGCTTAATTCCGGCAGGGAGAAGCCCCCTCTTTTCTTATCATCTGTTAATATCTTAAATTTAATTCTGGGTTTTTTCCCCTGCCAGACAAATCTTGATATAGTCCTCTGCCACTTCTTGAAAGGTTCCATCTTATCTAGTATTGGGATTGCCTGGAAAAGAAATATTAGTTTAGGCAGCACATTCATCTTTATAACCGCAATTCGGCCCATCAGGGACAATTTCAGGTTGTTCCAGATCTCCAAATCCTTCTTTATTTCGTTCCAAACCTTTTCATAATTGTCCTTAAACAAATTTTGATTTCTCGTTGTCATATTGATGCCCAGATATTTTACTTTTTTTGCAAATTGCAGGCCTGTTTCTTTCTCCAGATTTTCTTTTTCTCCTTGTGTCAGGTTTTTCCCTAGAACTTTGGTTTTGGCTTTATTTAATTTAAATCCTGCTACTTCCCCGAAGTCTTGTATCACCTCCAGTGCCGCTGGAGCACTGGAGTCTGGTTTTTGTAATGTCAAAACTAAATCATCAGCATAGGCTTTTAGCTTATATTCTTTGGCCCCCACCGCCACCCCTTTAATATCTTGGTTATTTCTGATCACATTCAGCAGTACCTCCAGGACTGTGATAAACAATAACGGGGATAAGGGGCAACCTTGTCTTGTTCCTTTCTGAATTCTGATGTTGTCTGATACCACATTATTAATAATAATCTTGGCCTTTTGGTCAGTGTAGATCGCTTCGATGCCATTCATGAAACCATTCCCCACCTCCATATGCTTCAAATTCTTTTTCATAAAAGTCCAGGATACATTATCAAAGGCTTTTTCGGCATCCACAAACATCAGGATTGCTTTGTTGTTCTTATCTTGTTCAAGTTTTTCCAGGATATCCACCACGTTCCTTATATTGGTATTTAAATGCCTTTCCGGTAAGAAACCAGCTTGATCTTGGTGGATAACCTCCTTTAGAACCTTCCTGAGTCTGCTAGCCATAATATTTGCAAAGATTTTATAATCCACATTTAGGAGGGAGATAGGTCTGTAGTTCTTCATCAATGTCCGATCCACATCTGGCTTTGGTATCAGAGTTATATATGCATCCTTCCAAGACTCCGGTGCCCCTCTTCCCTTCAATATCTCATTGCATACATCCATTAATGGTTGAATTATCCAGTCTTTCAATGTTTTGTAATATTTTGCAGAAAGTCCATCAGGTCCTGGGGCCTTGTCTAATTTCATGTTGCTGATTGCCATTTCCACTTCATTTGGTGTTATTGGGTGGTTTAGGGGGCCTTTCATACTTTCTGGGATTTTCTGTAGGCCGTTTTCTGCTATATATTGCTCTAATTTCTCTTTTTCTTTAGGTTCTTCTTTGTACAACTGTTTGTAGAACTTTTCGAAGTTTTTCCTTATATCCGATGGGTTCACCACTTTATTTCCGTTAATGCTGATGCTTGTGATGGTATTCTGTTTCTGCCTCTTTCGCAGTTGCCACGCTAGCAATTTTCCACATTTATTTGCTGATTCAAAAGTCTTTTGCTTCAACATTCTAATTTTCCATTCAATTTCGCAATTAATCATCTTAGAGAATTCAACTTGTAATTGCTTTATTTCTTTTTGTAATTTGATATCTTTTGGTTTTGTCCTTAATTGTTTTTCTTTCACTTTCAATTGTTGCAGGATTAAGTCCTTTTTTTCTCTTTGCAACTTCGCTTTGATTGCTTTTTGTTGTATTAAGAATCCTCTCATCACCGCTTTGCTAGCGTCCCAAATTATTTTTTTTTCCGTTGTCGTATTTAAATTTATTTCAAAATAGTCCTTTATTGCTTTTTGGGCCTTTTCGCAAATAGTTTGGTTTCTAAGCAATGAATCATCCATTCTCCATCTGAAGGAACCCTTCGGGGTTAGTCTTAAGTCCAGTTGTACCGGATTGTGATCTGAGCATGTCCTTGGGTGTATTTCCGACTGGAGCATCCTGGGTGTTAATTCCCTGGATGTCCATATTTGGTCGATCCTACTCCAGGCTTTGGTTGGCTCACTGTAGAAAGTTGCTTCTAAGTCCGTTGGATTCAATGTTCTCCATGCATCTATCAGGTCTAGGTTGTCAGTCATGTCAAAAAAAGTTTTCGGTAGCCTTCCCTCATTTGTAAATTTTACTCTTTGTGATCTGTCCATAAGCGTGGAGGCTACCGCATTGAAGTCTCCTAGAATTATTATTTTGTAATCCATATATTCCAACAGCCTTTCGTGGATCTTCTTGTAAAATTCCGATTTTGCATCATTTGGAGCATACAGTCCCAATATCAATAATTTTTCGCCTTCTACTGTTATCTCTATGGCAACAAATCTTCCATCCTCATCTTTAAATTCCAATTTAGGATTGTATTTCTCTTTGGCATAAATTACTACTCCTCTCTTTTTCACTTTTGCTGAAGAGATAAATTCCAGGCCTATTCTTTTATTTTCCAGAACTCTTCTATGTAATCTTGTTACATGGGTTTCTTGAAGGCAAATAATGTCCAGATTTTGTTTCTTCAATGTATGAAAGACCTGGTTTCTCTGAGTTCGAATGTTCAAACCGTTTACGTTCCATGTTAGGATCTTTAATGCCATCTTCTATTGTGCAGTTCCTCCTGTTGCTCCTTCAGCTTCTTCCTCTGGTGTTGGAGCAGGGCTTCCAGCTAAAATTCCAGGGAATTCGTCCAAATTATTCTGTATGAACTTGATTTTGTCTTCTTTTGATTTTGATTTTGATGATGAATTTTCCTTTATATCCGAAAGCTAAGCCTTGTGGGAATTCCCACCTATAGTTGATCTTCTTCTTGCTTAAAGCCTGTGTCAAATCGGTATAGTTGGGTCTTAAATCCAGGAAGAATTTGGGGATATCTTTGTATAGTATGACCTTCTTTGTTCCAACCTCAAGGTTATTTTCGTAATGGAGTTTCAAAATCTCGTCTCTTTGAGCTTTTGTTTGAAATTCAATTAGGCAATCATTAACTGTCTTTGTATTCTTCTTGTCCTTTGGTCCAAAACGATATACTCTCACGATAGTGCTTTCCAATTTTTGTTGGTCCAGTCCCCAGTGTTCTCCGAGGACCTTGACTACGTAGGCTTTTAGATTGTCTCCTTCCCGTTCTGGCAGATGTCTCGCTCTTAGATTGGTAGCCCGCTGCTTCATTTGCATAAAGGCAAGAGATACCTGAGTGTTATAGTGGTCTCTGATGTGTGTCTGCTCCAACGTCTGTACCTGGGCCTCAACTTGGCTGACCTTTTCCTTGGTAGTTTCTAATTCTTGTTGGAATTGTCCAATTTGATCCAATTGAGTTTTAATTCCTGCGATATCCTGTTTAAGATCTTCGTTGTTGTCTTTAATCTCTTTCCTCAGTGCCTCAAAATGTTCAAGTAATTGGTTCATGCCTGCAGGGTCCACTTGTTGTGACAATCTTCTTTTATCCTTGGTGGCTCCTTCTGCTGCTTTGGTAATGCTTCTTGTTGATATGCCTCTTCCTGCTCCTGCAGACATTTATTTCCAATTTTACAGCTGATTTTTAATTCAGAATCTGCTCAATTGAATATTCTATGCCTCTGTTGCTATGGTAGTTGTGTAGTCCAGGCCTCTGTTGCTATGATAGTAAACTTTCTGTTATTTCTCTGCAATTCACACAGCTCCCACTGCAGCTGTTACCTTTATCACTGCTGTAGTCAAAACAATTGCTGCTCAAGGTCAGTTCACAGCAGGCACTTCCTGTAGCTACTTGCTTGCCAAAGGAACAAAGGATTTTACATTCACGCTGATCTTCAAGTTAGTTTCACTTTTAAGGGGAATAGCAATCCTGCCTATTCACCAGAATGCAAGATTGTTGCGAAATTCAGTAAATTATGGATTGTAATCCACAGGGTTGTAGCTGGTACAAAGTATCCAATTGTCAAAAGTTAGAAACAGTAACCACAAAATGTAGCAGAATTATTAAGTTTCTTCAACCCCTGTACTGCCCGGCTCATCTACAATCCAGAGGTGACAGTGGGTCTAATCCACACGTAAATATCTTTTAATTCTCTGTACAGTCAATTTATCCTTCCCCCTACCAGAAGGGGTTGTTTGACAGCTGTCAAATGTCAACGTTCTAAAGTGAAAAAGAAGAACCTCTTAACGTTTATAATGGCGACTTGCTTATTCAGTCACACAGCAGGGAAAGGTGGACCTCCTTTTTTCAGCCTTTCCCGTGGCCAAATTAACGAAGCCTAATTAGCACCTTTAATTGTCCCAATTACTCACGGTTCCGTTGGAACTTAAGTCAGTCTTTTGGGAGGAGGTGTTCTGCGCTCATCGCAGCCCGCTACGCTGCTTCGCTGAAGCGGCCGTTCTCGGAGCCGCAGCGCCCAGACCTCGATCCGCTCTTCCTTCCCAGACCCCTTACGGGGTCCTCCGAAGGTGGGGAGAGGTCCCGATGGGCGCCGCCGGCTCTCCAAGCCTTCAGCCCGCCCTGGCTGAAGTTTAAACGGGGGTTCGTCGCGCGGTGACAGAACCCCCAGCCGATCTTCAGCTGATCCCCGCGCTACGCGACGGGGACCCAGCTAGCTGCGCCGGCACGAGAACCGGAAGTCCTCTTGAGTGGTTTGATCTAAATCCAGCTTGTTCAGGGCCAATCAGCTGGTTTTCATCAGACCACTGGGCAAGTCTGGTTAACAAGAAACGGGCATATATTTTCCCGATAATCGACAGGAGGCTGATATTTCTGTAATTCCCCGGATCATCAGGAGACCCTTTTTTGTAAATTGGAACTATGATAGCATCCTTCCACGTTTTCTTTTCCCCCCTTTTTAATAATGTTTATTGGGTTTTTTACAATTTTATATGCACATTACATCTCGGTTAAATTTTTCATGCTTCCCCCCTCTCACCATGGGAAGCCCAAATCCATCCCCCCTCTCACAGAGGTATACACGTTCATTATATCTTTAACCTTAATAATAATATGTCTTGACATTGCTTAGGCCTGGCCCCATTTTACAGGCCAGGCAATTCAAATTCCCTCTATTTCTTAACTCAATTGACTCCCTCATGTCCCTCACTGTTGATTTCATAATCTACCTTCTTATCAGGTTAATGCATCCTCTTTTGAATCATCATCAATTATAATCATCCCACTGTATGAGAGGAAGCACCGCGTGTAGGTCGATTTGTTGGTGCTTAATCTTTAAAATTTCGCTTAGACGTTCTTTTGCCCCTTCTAGGTTTAGCCATTTCCTTGTTTCGGCCCAAATAGAAAGGCAGATTTTTTTTTGAGTGCAGGACTAACGCTTGTTTATTTAATTGGCTATTTAAACAATATTTATACTTCCTCATGTTTTCAACTTTGGGGGGTTGGGCAACTGGAGACTTTCTTCCGTAGGATAGAGATAGACTTTGTGATGGGTTAGGTTTAAGGTTCCTGACTTTCTGCGTGAGATTAGACACTTGTAGGGATATCTCATCCCTTTAAAAAAAAATACAAGTAAGAGTCCTGATAATCAAATGCAACTGCTCACTTCTGGGGCATTCCACTGGGTCTGGCATTTCCTCCTCAGCCAAAAGGGTCTGCTTGTTTTTTGGTATACTCGTTTGGACCTTGGATTGAGAGGAAGAGGATTGTGTCTTCGGGGTATGAGATGTTTCAAGATCTTGCAGAGGGAGGAAGCGGTTGTAGGTTTCTACTTCAACCTGAGAATTTGCCTGGCCACTCCCTCTTTTGTCCCTTTGCAAGTCTGTTCTCTTTAACTTTAACGCTTGCCCTGACCCATGGCTAACCCAAAGTTTAAAATAAAGTGAGTTCTTGGAAGATTAGTTTGAATTTGAAGAACCCCTAAAAGGAACCGAGAGGCCAACTCACAGGTGCAGTTGTGCTGGGGGGGTGGGGACTCTTCGGCAGCCAGTGACTGTAAAGGATCCATTTTCCTGCTTTTAGCTCCAGTTAAACTTCAGCCAGGAAAAACACCAATTACAGTACCTTATCTGGCAATCGTAAATCAGACTGACTGCTTCTCTTCGACCTAATTGCCTGGCAGAGACATCAGAGTCCTCTCAGTCCCGGGATGCTGCAGCAGCCTTCAGCAGCCTTACTCTTGTGTAAGTGCCGTGGATCTGGGCCCATAACCTTGTTGTTGACATCTAGAGGGAGTCGGGAAGGCAACTGGCTAGCCCCCAGCAGGAGCCAGAGCACACTGTCTTCAGCAGAACGCAACAGAAGAGGTGTTGAGAGATTTGTGTGAGCATATTTACAAGCAATTTATTGAGCATAAATCAAGACAAAGAAAAACATGTCTCCTCTCGTCCGTCTCAGAAAGAGAGTAGAGTCCTAAAAACAAAAGCTATACAGTACACAATGGAAGTTCCCAGCAATCCCTGTGCTGGCCTGTAAACAGACATGTGACACGTAAAATCTCCATGTCTGCAGCTTAAGGTGGAATGGAATCTTAACAGGCACAGCCTTGGCTCTTTGGAAATCGACCCAGCCAGTCTTCTCCAGAGAGCTCAGCTCCTCCACACTCTTTCCCTGCCTTCCCCTTTTCTCTCCCCTCTCATAATCCACTTTTATTAGGACATTCCTAGCCCACTTTCCACCCAGGAGCTCAAAGTGGCCTTTATGGTTCTCCCAGCCACCAATTTTTATCTTCACAGGAGCCCTGCGAAGTAGGCTGGCCCAAGGTCCACCAGGAAGCTTCATAGCTGAGTGGGGATTTGCACCCTGCTCTCCCAGGTCCTCCTAGTCCAGCCCTCCAACCACTACACCTCTGCCTGGCTTCATTTCCCATCTCTCCAGTTGCCCAACACCAGCTCCCCCTTCCTGGGGGTCTCTCTGGCTCTAAGAAAGACTCCACCACCTTCCTCTCTCGGCCCCCCGCACAAACACACCCCACCCATTGGGGCTCCTGAGTTGCTCTCTCCCCCCTGCTCCTCTCTTCTAGGTTCAGGCGCTTGAGGGCCCTGTTCAGCTGCCGGCAGAGGAACAGGGTGGCCCCACTGCAAGTCCGGGAGGAGCCTGTGATGATAAGTGAGCAAGTGTGGACATCAAAGGGCTAGGGGGGCACCTCAGGGTGCAGGATCTGGAGGAGACAGCTGGTCAAAAATGCAAAGAGCCAGACGGCTGGACCTGACCCAGGCTCCATCTGCTCCAATGTTTGGGGTATCCCACCCCTATGTGTGTTGCCAGGAGAAGCCACAATTCTGTGGGTACTCTAGGTGGTGCAGAAAGGACCTAGAAGCTCCCTAGAGGTTTAATGCCGATCAAACTTCAGTTTTGCGATCTATAAATTCCAAGTAGCAGTACTGGGGGTGGTTCAGATTCTGGGGCAGTGCTTTTGGCCAGTAGAGGGTGTCACAGGGCCAGCCTACTATCCCTTTAAAGCACACTTGGGTCTCCACCTGTTTTTAGACTACAACTCCCATCATCCCTATCTAGCAGGACCAATGGGGAGGGATGATGGGAACTGTAGTCCGGGAGCTGCTGCGGAACCAAGTTTGGGAAACCCTGCTTTAAAGCAACTTTTGCGTTTTGCCCGCAAAGATGGGACCTGTCCATGTATGAATTTTCTTGTAATTTGATTTCCTCATGATCGTTGTGGGTTTATTTTTTTTATTTTTTAAGAGGGAAAATTGAAAGAGAAATTGTATGGCAAGTTGCAGAAGAATAAAAGGTTGTGTTTGGGAGGGGGGAAAACTGGAGGGGGTGGGCTCCTCAAATATTTTATTGAGGGGGACAAAGACCCCCTAGGCCTTTAAGAGTTGGTGCCTATTCCCTACACTCACAGGTCTCAGGATGGTTACAACATAAAAACACAACATAAAAACACAAAACATGGCATTTTAAAAGGGCATTAGATGTCAATCAGCCAAAGGTCTGGTTAAAAAGGTGCAGATATGCCTGGCTTGTAAAGCTGTATAATGTTTTTTGCGACCTTCGTATGGATTCTTTTATGGGAAGTGAGACTGTAGCTCTGACTGAAGCTCTTTCCACATTCGAAGCACTGATAAGTTTTATCCCCTGTATGAATTCTTTGATGGGAAGTGAGAGAGGACCTCTCAGTGAAGCTCTTTCCACATTCCACACACTGATAGGGCTTCTCACCTGTACGAATTCTCTGATGCTTAGTGAGATTGGAGTTCGTACTGAAGCTCTTTCCACATTCCACACACTGATACGGTTTCTCACCTGTATGAATTCTTTGATGGGAAGTGAGATGGTCTTTCCTACTGAAGCTCTTTCCACATTCCACACACTGATACGGTTTCTCACCTGTATGAATTCTTCGATGGTAAGTGAGATGGGAGATCTGACTGAAGCTCTTTCCACATTCCACACACTGATAAGTTTTATCCCCTGTATGAATTCTCTGATGCTTAGTGAGATTGGAGTTCGTACTGAAGCTCTTTCCACATTCCACACACTGATACGGTTTCTCACCTGTATGAATTTTTTGATGGGAAGAGAGATAGGAGCTCTGACTGAAGCTCTTTCCACATTCCACACATTGATTGGGGTTCTCCCCTGTATGAATTCTTAGATGGTAAGTGAGAGAGGACCTCTCAGTGAAGCTCTTTCCACATTCCACACACTGATAGGGCTTCTCACCTGTATGAATTCTCTGATGCTTAGTGAGATTGGAGTTCGTACTGAAGCTCTTTCCACATTCCACACACTGATACGGTTTCTCACCTGTATGAATTCTTTGATGGGAAGTGAGATGGTCTTTCCTACTGAAGCTCTTTCCACATTCCACACACTGATACGGTTTCTCACCTGTATGAATTCTTCGATGGTAAGTGATATGGGAGATCTGACTGAAGCTCTTTCCACATTCCACACACTGATAAGTTTTATCCCCTGTATGAATTCTTTGATGGGAAGTGAGACAGGAACTCTGATTGAAGCTCTTTCCACATTCCACACACTGATAAGTTTTATCCCCTGTATGAATTCTCTGATGCTTAGTAAGATTGGAGTTCGTACTGAAGCTCTTTCCACATTCCACACACTGATACGGTTTCTCACCTGTATGAATTCTTTGATGGGAAGAGAGATGGGAGCTCTGACTGAAGCTCTTTCCACATTCCACACACTGATTGGGGTTCTCCCCTGTATGAATTCTTCGATGGTAAGTGAGAGACGACCTCTCAGTGAAACTCTTTCCACATTCCACACACTGATACGGTTTCTCCCCTGTATGAATTCTTTGATGGGAAGTGAGTTTGGAGATCTGACTGAAGCTCTTTCCACATTCCACACACTGATAGGGCTTCTCACCTGTATGAATTCTCTGATGCTTAGTGAGATTGGAGTTCGTACTGAAGCTCTTTCCACATTCCACACACTGATACGGTTTCTCACCGGTATGAATTCTTTGATGGGAAGTGAGATGGTCTTTCCTACTGAAGCTCTTTCCACATTCCACACACTGATACGGTTTCTCACCTGTATGAATTCTTCGATGGTAAGTGAGATGGGAGATCTGACTGAAGCTCTTTCCACATTCCACACACTGATAAGTTTTATCCCCTGTATGAATTCTTTGATGGGAAGTGGGACAGGAACTCTGATTGAAGCTCTTTCTACATTCCACACACTGATAGGTTTTATCCCCTGTATGAATTCTCTGATGCTTAGTGAGATTGGCGTTCGTACTGAAGCTCTTTCCACATTCCACACACTGATATGGTTTCTCAACTGTATGAATTCTTTGATGGGAAGAGAGATGGGAGCTCTGACTGAAGCTCTTTCCACATTCCACACACTGATACGGTTTCTCCCCTGTATGAATTCTTTGATGGGTCATGAGAGTGGAGCTGTGACTGAAGCTCTTTCCACATTCCACACACTGATAGGGCTTCTCCCCTGTATGAATTCTTTGATGGGAAGTGAGTTTGGAGATCTGACTGCAGCTCTTTCCACATTCTATGCACTGATAGAGTTTCTTTCTAATGAGATTTTGTTGATGGGAAGTGGAATGGGAGCTCTGACTGCAGATTTCTCCACACTCCAAATTTTTACGTGGCTTTTCCTCTGTGGGGATTTTGTCGTGGTCACCTTTGTTCTCGATTTTCAATTCATCACAATCTGCAATGGAGACAAAAAGGGATTAGAGCCTCAGGAACAAATGGAGAAGAACTGAAGGGAGTTGGGTGTGTGTTCATTACCTGTGTTTTTTGTCATTAACCAACATATTTATTATTAAACTAGTAGACATTAAGCCCGTTAAATTAACGGGCGCTAGAACATATCTTTAAGTCTCTCCCCAAAATTGAAGCTCCTCATGGGACTCTTGAGGGCAATGCGCAAGGCGAAGGAGAGAACACGAAACTTTCCTTTCCTTGCCGCGATCACACAAACCGTCAGGCACGGCCGAGAACAGGATCGCTGCTTCTGGCTGCGGTTGGGTGGGACGGCACTCTGCACATGCTCAGAGGGACCACCCGCATTCAGTGGGGGAGCCCATTCCCTCAGGGTGGGGTGGGGGTGCTGAAAACCAAGATGCCCCCCACCCCAAAGAACCCCGCCTCCTACAGCTTCCCATCTCCTCCGGGGCCCGATTCCTCCCACTGCCTTCCTAGGCAAGGAGCTGCCCTTCCTTCCCGCCCAGGTCTCCTACGCTTCTCATCCTCAACTGCCACGCGGGGAGCCTGGAGCTCTTCCCTTCCGGGTGCTGCTTCCCCCCCCCACGTGCCGCTGCCGCCGCCGCCATCCACTCCCAGTCCCGCCCCGACAACGCTCCGGCTGTTGCCGCGGCTCCGCCCGCTCGGTTCCCAGCGCCCCGGACGGCCCTTCCTTCCTCCGAGGCCCCTTGCCGAAGCCTCGCACTCCTCCAGGCAGAATGGGCACGGACGGCCGCACCATGGTCGGAGGGGCGGGTAGGCCTCGGGTGAAGCCGGGGGCTCGCGTGATCGGCGCGGCCGGGGGAGAGGAGGAGCGTGACAGGGAACAGAGCCGTGGAGGCTCGCGAAGCGCACATGCTTCCCTCGCACTGCTGTCTGCTGTTTGAAGAGAGCCACGGAGGCTCGCAAAGCACACGTGCTTCGCTCATGCTGCTGTTTGAATAGAGGCAGCCCTGATTGGTGCGCGCGTCTCTGCGTCGCCCAATCCCTGTGTCCGTGGGGCACATGCGCAGTAGTGCAAACCCACGGACGGATGGACGGGCACGCAGAGACACTTGCACTTTATTATATAGGATTCTGATGAGTTGTTGAATGTTGCTTTGTATGATATACAGTAGTGGTCAAAATTGTGGAAGAACCAGAAAAGATTTATATCCTACTTGCATTAAACCGACCGTGAAACACCCAGAAAGTGTGATGATCTGGGGTTGTATGGCAGCAAAAAGTGTGGGCAAAATTTGTGTCATTAATGGGAATGTAAATGCCCCAAAATGCATGAATGAAATACTTGAGCTCAAACTGAAACGTTCCGCAGGTGATCTTTTCCCAGATACTGAAACATTTATATATATTTATATGTTTGTTTGTTTTCTATTTCAACAGCATTCAGCTCCATGTCCTGTTGCTGCTGTGTGCAAAAGGTGCTTTCAAGTTAATCCTATTCCACTGCTGGAATGGCCTGGGAATAGCCCAGACTTTAACCCAATTGGATATCTATGGAGCCGACTAAAGAAACTTGTTAGTCAGAAGCAACCCAGCAATAAAGCCCAATTAACAGAGGCAACAATTCAGTCTTGGTTTCACATTATTACAGCTGCAGAACTAAAAACTTGGTTCACTTCACGGGAAGGCGTTGTAAGGCCGTAATTAAAGCTAAAGGTTACCAATGGTTACCAAAGGTTTCACGTTTTTTCTTTATGACTGCGGTTCTAATAAATACTCCTTCATTAAAGTTATTGTATTACATTTTTAATTATATTATGTTTCCATTGATATAGTAAGTTATCGCAGAGAGCTATCGTTGCGGTGTGGGCAGAGACAGTCACTTCCTGGTTTGGGGGAAGGGCTTGCTGGCCACAGCATTATTGACCCGGACTGTTGCTGGGTGAATTTGCATGTTGCAAATTTGATGGACAGCCCAGTATTCTATTTAAGATCCTGAGGGCGGATCTTTGACCACTCTGGCTGGAGCTTCGGATCTTGGCAGTTCGAGGGTTCTAGTCACGGTTGTATTGCTGAAGGCTTCTTTTGTTTTTTGTTTTTAAAGTAATTTTCATTAAGTTTTACAAATTTTTAAGGCATATAACATCATGGTTAAACTTTCTTGGGTTCCTCCTCTCTCACTCAGAGGAACCCCTTTACAACATTCATCTCCCCCCTCTCACAGAAGGATACAGTTTATTAGTTCGTCTAACCTTCTCCTAATAGTTTCTTATCTTGCCTGGTCCTGTCCCATTCTCCTGGGTCAAGTTAATTAAATACATTAATGTTGGTTTGGACTTCCCCGTCTCCCTTACATTGGTTACATCATTCAATCTTATTTCTCAGGTTTCTTAATCATCATTAATACCATACTTATTTATCTAAAATTGTCAACTCTACTTCCATAATTCATTAAAAACATCATTTCTTTCTCATCTTATATATCAGCCTTAGCCATTTTACACTTCTGTTCCTTATCTGATGTTTCTCTACCCCCTTCTCCCTTTACTCAGGTAAAATTTGACTTAAAATTCTTCTATCATCATTAATAATCCAAATAATATTATAAATCACTCATGCCATATCCTTAATCAAAACCCTTCTTTTTAGCCATCACGGAAAAAAGGACCGTCCTTTCAAAATTCACCTTTTCCCCTACCCCACACCCCTCCTTTCCTGAGACCAGAACCATGAATTATCCAATCTGAGATGCTCTGACAGTTCTTCTACTTGTTCCTGCAGTTTCCTGCCATTTACTTGATCTTCTCCTCTTTGTCTCTTGTCAGTCAGTTTTCTCCTGTTGTATTCCCTGCAGGTCTTCCGCTTTTGTTGTCTCTTTCTCTTTTGCTGTTGTATAAGCCTCCTGGTTCCTCTCCTCCTCTTTCTCCTCCTCTTTCTCACAGTCAATGGTGTGTGTTTTTTGTAGTTCTCATGTCCTTCTCCCTCTTCCTGTTCTTGCTTAGGAATGCATTCTTTCTGTAGATTGCTCCTCCCCAGGAAATGCTTGATAATTAAGTCTCTCAGTTCATCCACCCTTGCATTGAATTCTTCCAACATTTCCATGGTCCGGAACAACTTTTAAGAATCCCATATATCCAAAAAGTTAGTTTTAAAGTTCCTTTAAACTTCTTAGCCAAATTTCCCCAAGGATCTGGGAAAAGGGGTACTTTAAAAACTTTGTAACAAAAGTTTTCCCCTGTGGCTGTTATCGTGCTTGCCTCAGCTACAATGTCTCCTGCTTCTTCCTCCCTAACTGCTGGGATCGACCTCCGTTTTTTGGATCCCAAACTTCTTGCCAAATTAGTCCAAATAATTGTCTTTTTACTCACTTCTTAGCTTGCCTAATCTTCTTTTCAGAGGAATCAAGCCGCTCAGCGGGTCCCGATCAGGCAGCTTCGCCCGTAAGGGGGGTTGATGTTCTCAGGTCCGATGCGCTCCGACTCTCCCGTTCCCGGGTCTCCTCGGGAGTAGGAGAGTCGTCCGAGCTACTGCCAGACCCACCAGTCCCGGGACGCCCTTCCCGGGAATTTTGGGGGCAGCGGTGCTGTCGCTGTCACCCCTTTCACCCCTTTTTCAGGCAGGGAACTTCACAGCGAAGTTCCCCCCGACCGTCTCCGCCGGCGGCTTGACCGGAAGTCTGCTGAAGGCTTCTTTTGAGGCCTTCTTTTCTTTCCGATCGAATTTCTGTGTGGGAGCTTAATCGTTTTGCAATTGGTTAATCCCCATTTATCCTTTGTTTTAAGTTCCCCTCTCACCCCTGCTTATTCCTGGTCCCCCAACCCTTCCGGGGTTCCCCCTTTTTTTCTTTTCCCCTTCCCCCACCCCTCCCCCTTTTTCGAGGCCTTGGGGACCCGAATAATAGGGCGCTCCTTGGGTTGCCCTGAGGGGACGGGGCTCCGGTGCGTCAGCTGCTTGCCGCCTTACCTCTGGGCAGTGCCGGGGTGGCGGTTTGTGCTGGGGTGCCCCTTCTCCTTGTCACTGGGCCTCATATAGCCTTCGGCTTGGAGACCCGCGGCAGCCAGCCCCTGACGGTGTCGGCCCCGCGGGTGCATCCCGGGGCTGACTGGTCTCCCGGCGGCTTTACGTGCCGCCCGCCTCCTCCTCGGTGCCGTGCCGGTTGTTTCGCTGGCCTCCCCGTGAGGCAGCGTCCCTCGCTCCGCCTGGGCTGCGGCGTTTACCAGGTGCCGCGTCGCTCCCCCGTCGTCTGTGCTGCTCTGGCCAACGCGGGCGAGCAAAAAGGTGCCGGGTGCTTCGCAGCGGCCCCGGCTGCCGAGGGGCCTGTGCCACCCCACCGGCCAGGTAGAGGCCGGGGGAGTCCCGTTCGGCGCTCCGCAGGACCGGCGATTCCCACGCGGCTGGCAGTCTGGCCTGCGTTGAGCCGTCCTGTGTGGGGCCTTTTGCTGGCGGCTTCGGGGCTAGGCCGGTTCGGCCCTGCGGTCGCCATTTTCCCTTTCTTCTTGGGGCTGTTTGGCGGGAACGCCATCTTGCAGCTTAGCTTTGGCTGCATGAGCTTTGGCGCCCTCTGCTGGCTGTTGGTGGTATTGCAGCCCCCTTTTTGTTAATGGTCGATTTTATTTAATTTTTTCCTGTTTCCTGAACTGAGTTTCCTTGGGCTGCAATTCATGGTGCTTTAGTTTTATTAATTTGGTTACTCGTTATTTTAGTGTACTTTTGGTGGTTTTATACTAGGAATTTTAGGTTCGATTTAGTTTAATTTTGTTGAGTTAATTTTCAGTTGTTGTTTTATTATTATTATTATTATTTATTATTTATTAAATTTTCTTCTGTTCCATTTTGGTTCTTTCTGGATTTGTTGTTTTATTTGATTGCTTATTTGATAGTTTGTTTCCTTTTATTCTGTTTAGTTGATTTTATTTTATTTTAATTTGAATTTAATTCATTTAATTTATTAGGCTTTGCAGCGACGAAGGGGCTTTGCTGGTTCGCTAGTGTTGAGTCACCGGCCCAGTTCGCCTATAACTGTTGTCTTCCTTTAACCTGCCCAGGATGTCCCAGGAGGAGGACACTCAGCAGGTTGACGCTGCACTCCCCGCAAGGAGAATTGCTCAAGGAGGCCCTGCGTTCGCCTGATACTGCAGCAAAATTGGAGCGATTTGGCAACGTCATGGCCAACTTATCTGGTGATCCTGCAGCGTTAGCTTGACTTGAGTCGCAACTGGAGGGTCTTTTGCTTTCTTCACAGGGCGTCGTGCAGAATGTTCATCCCCCGCCAGAGGCCGCCGCATCTCAAGGGTCCGAATCATCGAGTGGGGGAGACGATCACATTCCTCTTTCTGGGATCTTCCCCAGCTTGTCGCGGCAGGCTAGAGCTCATGCCCCCTCTACTTCAGGGAAGAAGGCGAAAGGGGCGGGGGCAAAAAAAGGGAGGTCAGCTGGCCGGGACCAGGCAGGCGGTTCCAAGGCCGTGGGGGGCGCATCCTGCCAATCGCGGGTGACTAAAAAAGGCAAGGCCACGTCCTCACGCAGTGTATCTTTTATAGCATCCCCAGGTACTTCCAAGCAGGTACTTCCAAGCAGTAGATTGAATGACTCGTCTGACGATGGCAGTCCAGCCCCTGTGCAAGAGTCCCCTGAGGCAGCTCGGTCCAGAAAGAGGGCGTGCCACCCGCGCGGCAAGGGCCGGCGCAAGCAAGCTCCAGCAAAGGCGGCGAAGGCAAGCAGCTACTCCCGTAGGCTGAGTTCTTCGGAATCTTCAGAGGCGGAAGGTGTAGTCGCAAGGCGTAGACCGTCCCCGGTGGCTTCGACGTCGCAGAGGCCTGACCTAGATTCAGAGTCTTCCCTTGATGACAGCTTGCCAATTCCAGCCAAGGCGTCCTCGGGGGGGAAAGCGTCGCCGACATCGAGGCTGTTGTGGCCATCGTGCCAAGAGGAGGAGGCACGAGTCTTCGGCTTCCAGTTCAGGTACTACACAGTCTTCCGACACGGATTCCGAGGACGAACTGAGGCTTTACTGGGGTTTTGGAGAATCTGTCCCAGGTCTCCCGAAATGGGCGTGGCAGCGTAGGGCTAATGCACACAGGGCTAGGTATGGGGCTCCCCAGGAGTACTTGAATGGCCGCCCTGTCCCAGAAACTAAGATCTCCACCAACAAGACTAGGGACATCGTTCCAGGGAGTCATTTGTCCTCCAGGATCCGGAACAGGATCCTTGAGGGCCGGTATGTTGACATATTTAAGCTGGCCCCTCCCAAGGATGCTCGCCTGGAGGTTGAAGGGTCCAGCTTCCCTTCCAGGAAGCGTGCCTCGTCAGCTAAGGTCGAAAAGACATTTGAGCGATGGTTGGACTGTTTTCAAGTTTTTGCCAGTATCGTTTCGGCCTCTTATCCCAAACGGGCTCTTCATCTTTTTATTTACCAATCCATCGTGCGAATGGCTTATTCCATGGCCGGGGAATTTGCGGCTTTGTCTTATGATAGGAAATTCAGGACTAGGGCCCATAAAATCACTTCGGCTAGATGGGATAGGAGAGATGTGGATATTTGGGTCACGTGGGTGGCCCCGCACGTACAGAAGAGGGCTCCTGAGCAGCGGCCTTTCCGATCACAGCCTTCTAAGGCTGCCAAGAGATATTGCTGCTGGAGCTATAACAAAGGCAACTGTGTAAGGTCCCCCTGTAATTTTCCCCACGTGTGTGAGAAGTGCGGGGGGGGCGCATCCGGTCACTTCTTGCATGCGCGGTAATCGGCCCTTTCGCGGGGGAAGGGGAGGTGGGCAGCAGCCTGCAAGACAGGTCCCCTCTCAACCCACCACAGGCTCTTCTAAATAAAGATATTTTAACTTAGGCACCAACTCCCATAAAGCTGCAACCCCTGCTCCTATGGCTGTCCAGGTATCCTAATCAAAGGGCGGCTCTCTATCTGCGGGAAGGTTTTCCCCATGGTTTCAGGATTCCCGTATCAGCGACTCCCGTGGCGGATAAACCTGTTAATCAGAAGTCGGTGCGAGAGATGCCGGATGTGGCCAGGAAAAAGATAGGGAAGGAGTTGGCATTGGGCTGCATTGCTTCCTGGACTGCATCTTTCCCCTCTGGGAGTGGTGCCTAAGAAGGCCCAGGGTGAATTCCGTTTGATCCATAATCTATCTCACCCCAGAGGCACATCAGTTAATGACGCGATCCCCCCTGAGCTTTGTTCGGTGCGCTATGCGTCATTAGATGCCGCAGTTAAAATGATCAGGAAATTTGGCACGGGGGCCCTGTTGGCTAAGTGTGACATTGAGTCTGCTTTCCGACTGCTGCCGATTAATCCTCAGGACTTTTGGCTGCTTGGATTCCAATTTGAGGGTGCTTACTATTTTGACAAGACAATGCCCATGGGCTGCTCCATGGCCTGTGCGGCATTTGAGGCGTTTAGCACCTTTTTGGACTGGGCCTTGCGTCATAGGACGGGCCTGCGGGGGGTCACGCATTATCTCGATGATTTTTTGCTTGCGTCTAGCAGTGACACAGGTGAATGCGTAGCGCTTATGCAGGCCTTCAAGGCGCTCACTGAGGAGCTGGGCGTTCCTTTGGCCTCGGCCAAGACAGAGGGCCCGGCCACCCAGTTGGTTTACTTAGGTATCTTACTGAACACGGTTGCTCAGACATCAAGTCTGCCGCAGGAAAAAATCACGGCTTTAAAGGAAGTTATTGGGGAGATGCTTCCACTCACCAAGGTGACCTTGCGGCAGCTTCAGTCACTGCTGGGCCACCTGAATTTCGCGTGCAGGGTGGTGGCGCCAGGGAGGCCTTTTTGCTCACGTCTTGCAAGACTCACTTCTGGCTTGCAGGCCCCTCACCACCACACGCGTTTGCCCCTGGACGTGAAGGAGGACCTGCGGACCTGGTTGACATTCCTTCAGGAATACAATGGGGTGTCACTTTGGCAGGACACTTTGAACCTCCGTAATGATTTCCAGGTTCATTCTGATGCGGCAGGTTCATTAGGCTTTGGGCTTTATTGGCAGGGTAGATGGTGCGCTATGCCCTGGCCGGTGGCTTGGCAGGGGGAGGTGATTACACAGGACTTGACTTTTCTCGAGTTTTTCCCCATTGCAGTGGCTATGCATATATGGGTCGAGGAATTCAGGGACCGTCGTGTATGCTTCTGGACTGACAATATGGCGGTGGTGAGCGTGCTGGCTAAATTGTCATCGCGTTCCCCCAGGGTCTCTTCCCTGCTTAGGGCTTTCGTGCTCCTATGCTTGCGTGCTAATATTGTTTTTTCCACATGCTTTGTCCCGGGCTTATCTAATGATATTGCTGATGCTTTATCCCGTTTTCAGATGGCCCGGTTCAGATCCCTGGCTCCGGAAGCGCGAGAGCATCCGGAGTGCTTTCCAGACCACCTGTGGAGCCTTGGAGGCACTTAGCCATGCAGGGAGTAGCTTCTTCTGTTGCCCCATCCACCTTAGCTTCTTATAAGAAGGCCTGGTCTGATTTTACTACATTTCATGGGCTGCCGGGGGCGGGCAAGTTTGCCTCCCCCCCAACGGCAGACATGGCAATGGAGTATCTGACCCACCTTTTTGCAATGGGCCGTGCCCCTAGGACCATTAGGATCCAAGCAGCGGCTATTTCCTTTTTTGCCAAGCTCTTCTTTGAAAAGGACCCTTGTTCAGCATTTTTCATTAGGCAGGCGTTGAAGGGCTGGGCTAGGATGGCTCCATCCCAGGCCCAGGCCAGGCGCCCGATCACCTTTCCCCTTTTATCAAAGATGCAGACTAAGCTTAGAGTGATTTGCTGGTCGCGCTTTGAGGCACGCCTTTTTTCTGCCGCCTTTTCTCTGGCCTTTTATGGGGCGTTGCGGGTTGGTGAGGTGGTCCTTGAGGTTTCCCGATCCACTGGCTCTAGGGGTTTATTGTTGAAGGATGTGGATCTCTCCACTTCTGAGGTGGTCATTACCGTCCGCAATTCCAAGACAGACCAGCTAGGCCGGGGAGTTGTGATGCGGCTGCCCGCCACAGGGAGGTCGGGCCCCTGCCCAGTGAAGGACACTGAGCGGTATCTTGCGGTGTGCCCCGCTGGCAAGGGCCCCTTTTTAGTCCATGAGGATGGCTTGCCATTGACCAGGCAGCAGTTTGCCAAGATTATGCGCAAAGCCATCACAGCCTGTGGCCGATCGGCGGCTGGTTACGCCCCTCATTCCTTCAGGATTGGTGCAGCTACGTCAGCTGCTCGCTGGGGGCTCTCAACTGACAGGATCAAGGAATTGGGACGGTGGAAGTCGGATGCCTATAAGGGCTATGTGCGTCGTTGATTTGATGTTAATTGTTGTTTTTCTGTTCCCTTCAGGTCCTGCACCCATACGCGTTTGGATGGTCGGGCACAGCATCGTGTACTGGACCGGCGCCAGAGCACGGGAGGCAGGGCTATGGCCCAACCTTGGACTTTCATCTCATGTTTGTGTTTCCTGGTTGGGCAAGAGGGGTATGTTGTGGGAGGAGTTGATCCCATAACTTCGCAGTCGTGCTGCTGGGGAGGGTCCACCTGATGCCATGGTTTTACAACTTGGGGAAAATGACTTGCCAGCCACAAAGTGCCAGGTGCTACGCCTCAAGATGCAGCACGATTTGAGGGAGGTTGTGGTTTTATTCCCACAGGTTAAGCTATTTTGGTCCCAACAGTCGTCAACAGGTTTACCACAGCTACCTTTCACCCATTTCCACTACCCCTCTGAGTAATACCCCTCCCCACCCTCTCACTATATATAAGGGTCTGGTGACTTCTGTTTCAGTGTATCTGAAGAAGTGTGCATGCACACGAAAGCTCATACCAAGAACAAACTTAGTTGGTCTCTAAGGTGCTACTGGAAGAATTTTTTTTATTTTTTTTATTTTGCTTTGACTATGACAGACCAACACGGCTATCTACCTTTAATTGGTCCCACCTGTTGCAGCGCCGCTCCTGGAGGGGAGCACGTTCCGCTGTGGCGGTCAAAAGAGCTCGCAGACGCACTAATAGTGCGGCTGTTAGGGCGGTGTTGGATGTGGGAGGGTCTGTGATTACTCATCCCAATATTTCTTGCAGCAATGATTCTCTTTTCCGCCCAGTTGGTGTGCATCTTTCCCCATCGGGAAATGACCTGTGGTTAGGGGCTATTGGGGGGCCCTGAAGGATTGGTTGGAATTGTGAGTGGTTTTGGCGGTGAGCCGGTGGCTCGTGGCAGTTAGGCATTGGTTCGGTGGTATAGGTGGGCGGTGCCCACCAAGTGGTGATGTCGGTGTTGGGAATTCCGTTAAAGGAAGCCAGGGGCTCTACATTGCTTGTCCGAACCCGGTGGGTTGCTGGGCCATGCAGGAGCCCCTGTGAACCCCTGGG
Source organism: Darevskia mixta (assembly GCA_034641385.1). Classification (NCBI taxonomy): domain Eukaryota; kingdom Metazoa; phylum Chordata; class Lepidosauria; order Squamata; family Lacertidae; genus Darevskia; species Darevskia mixta. The sequence continues at coordinate 2,274,004 of JAWWNH010000205.1, forward strand.
GAGGGGGAGTCGCTGATTTCACCAGGCTCCGTTAACTCTCCCCAGCTAATGCTTTCCCTGCGCTGACAAGTGGTCAGCTCTGTCCAGCCGGACAGCTAGTCTTGCTGACTAGGAGTCAGCTTTGTCCAGGAGGACAATGTGAACCAATGCCTACGCAACCACTCATGTGATTTGTATTCAATAAAAAGTTGTGGCCAAAATATGCCCAGAAACCCAAACCAAAATTTATGTTTCAGGTGTGAGTAATTGGTGGGAATGACTGGGTGCCCTACACACGCAAATAATTTTATGGTAGTACTCCACGCAAAAGTGGTGTTATGAGCCATCAAACCTCAGAAACACACTTTTCACAAAAGGTTTCCACAATTTTCGCCACTAGTATAATTTGTTCATTTTAAAGAACATGTTCTTTTTATATGGGATCAGATTATTATTGTTTATGTTTCATGTTTATATATGTGTCGGAAGCCGCCCAAAGTGACTGGGGTAACCCAGCCAGATGGGCAGGGTATAAATAAAAATTATTATTATTACCACAGTGGTACCTGATTTAAGAACTACTACTACTACTACTACTACTACTATTGTTACTATTACTATTATTATTATTATTATTACTGCTACTACTACCTGAGATTCAATAAGCCTGGCTCTTCTCTGGGATGAATTTTGTTTGGCCCAGTCATAGCATCCCCTCCATCTCCAATGTCAGTCGTCTCTTTGGTCAACCCAAGACTGACAGGAGCAAAAACAACAACAGAAAACCTGAAGCTACTTATCTTTCCTAACAATTCTGAAGCTGACATTTAAGATGGCCTGGGCAGTTCAGACCAGCCCAATTGTGGTAGAAAAAGGAATAATTTGAAGAAGATTGTTCAAAGAAAAAACTGTAATTTACTGTTTATTGTGGGGGTATTATGTTCCCAGGTGTTGAAAATATATGAGGTTGGTCACATAGAGATATTTTTTGAATTTCCAGGCAGATATGATGATCCCACAGGGAGCCTTACCAAGAGAGGCCACGATCCCACAATTCTCCTCCATGACATCCTTATGCAGAGCTCTCTGGTCAGGATCCAGCAACGCCCACTCCTCGTCCGTGAAACGAACAGCGACATCTTCAAAGCACACTGGACCCTGAAAAAAAAAGGGAAATGTTCTCCTCTGAGACAGCAGAAATATGATCTGCTACACAATGCTCTGTTGTTTCCTTCCTGTAAATTGTGGTGTTGTTTCAATAGGATTTGTTTGCTGCACATTTTATTTATGGATGCTTATTTTATTCTAGCGGGTGGCGCTGTGGGTTAAACCACTGAGCCTAGGGCTTGCTGATCAGAAGGTCGGCGGTTCGAATCCCTGCGACGGGGTGAGCTCCTGTTGCTCAGTCCCAGCTCCTGCCCACCTTACAGTTCGAAAGCACGTCAAAGTGCAAGTAGATAAATAGGTACCGCTCCGGCGGGAAGGTAAACGGCATTTCCGCTGCTGCTCTGGTTCGCCAGAAGCGGCTTAGTCATGCTGGTCACATGACCCGGAAGCTGTACGCCGGCTCCCTCGGCCAATAATGTGAAATAAACCACGACTGGGACTAGTGGTCAGGGGTCCCTTTACCTTTTATTTTATTCTGCGTTTTAATTATTGGTGTTCATCTTTGTGCAAATAGGTGGAACTCCACCTTGTGTTTCATTCTGCCTACGCAAGCATTTCAGTTTGCCTGATGGAAGGATCCACTTTCTTCTCTCCTCGTTAGCTGTTCTAGGGAGGTTCCCTCCCAATGCCCCTGAGTCAAATTCAAGGGGTTCATGGGGCACAGAGAGGGGGAGGAATTGGGGGGGCAGGCACCATTTTGCAGAGGATGGGGCTGGTTGGGTGAATCCAGGCCACTAAGCCTATTTTGGATGGCCATCTGTCTTGGATGATCTAGCAGAGATTCCTGCAATGCAGGGGGTCTTCTGGCTCTGAGAGACAAGCAGGGAGGGTGGATTCTGGCAGAAGGAGAGGGATCCCCCTGTGGCTCCTCCTTATCCTGACTCACCTCAGCCTCTTGTCCTCCTTCCTCCCACTCGCCTCCTTCCTCTTCTGCCTCTGATTCTGCACTGCATTCTGCCACAGAGTCTCCCAGCTCACTAATCCCTGTTACTCTTTCAGCTTCCGACACCTCCTCTTCCCAGGCTTCTCCCTCTTCCCCCTCTGACCGCCCATCCTTCTTCTACTTCCACTTCTTGGGCTCGGAGCCATCTTCCCTTCCTGGTTCCCCAGCTGCTTCCTCCCACCATTCCTCTGTGCCCAACCAGTCCATGACATTGCTCCAGCCGTCGGCCTCTGTCCCCACAAGGCAGCTTCCCCTGACCTGATCTGGTTCCACAGCCGCTGGTTCCCTTCTGCCCCTATGAAAAGACGCATCAGGAGGTCTTGCCTGCATCATTCTGTCACCTGCAAGAGAGAAGAGGTAATCAGGAAGCCAGGAGTGCCTGCTTCTCTCACAGGTGACACAGGGCATCTCTAACTACAGATGGGCCTTTGAGAAAGACTTACCTGCTGAGAGCATTTGGACGTTTGTCCCCATTTCATATGTTTGTTGTGCAGAAATACATCTCCCCTCCTGTGGACCCTTCTTCCCAACTGTCTCCCCCCAAAACAAGATGAAAGGAACCCTCAGATGAGTTGGAAAACCAACAGAATGAGACCAAACAGAGAAAAACCACCTTCCTCCTCACCCAGTGGCCTCTCTCTGGTGTCCAACGGAGGCCTCTCTGCCTCACAGGAATCCAGGTCCATTTCTGCAAAATGATCCTTTCCCTGAAAAAGAAACAAGGGTTCAAACAGAGAATGGGGAGAAATATTAGAAAGAGAATGACAAAGACTTGAAGGGTGTGAGATCTCATTCTATGGGTGCTTTCCCGGAAAATGTATGGGCCATCAGCAGACCATTATGGGATGTTCTCTGTCCTGTTTGGAGCCCCTTGGGAGTATCCAGAAGAAAGTCTCTCTCACCTGCTTTCTCTCCTCTGCCTGACTCAGGAGGAAACCTTCGGCCAGGGCCACCGCCTGGGAACTGGTCTCCGCTCCGCATTCCCTCACCCAGCTCTCCATCTCCGGGGGAAGGACAGCCAGGAACTGCTCCAAGATCACCAGGTCCAGCATCTCAGCTTTCGTGTGCCTTTCTGGCTTCAGCCACTGGTGGCAAAAGTGGTAGAGTCGGCTGCAAACCTCTCGGGGTCCTTTGGCCTCCTGGTAGCAGAACTGCCTCAACTGCTGGCTCTGCACCTCTGAGCGGAGGGTGTCCTCCTCACCCAGGATCTTCTGCACAGAGTTTTCCCAGAATCCCCCACTGCTCCCAGTGTGGTTGGCATGGCCTCTTCTTGTTCCAGTGCCAGCTGAGTCTCGCTCATCCATCTGTGCTCTCAGGAAGCCTTTAAGAGATCAGAAGGAACCCTTTGGTTCTTCTGCAGAGTTCTGTACGTCTTAATGAAAAGCTCTAGCAAGTCCTACAATGCAAATACATTGTTCTGTTTCAGAATTTGTAGGACGGGATGAGTCTTGCTGGGAACCAGGGCTGGACTGCACCGCATCCCAGACCATGAGCTTTCTTTTTGCAAAGAAAGAGGAGGAACATGCAAAATGTGGAGGTAACTGAAGGGATTTCTGTGAGATTAAGCAGCCTGGTTTCTGCTGCCTTCCAGTCAATGCATGAAGTCAGAACCAACTGACAAGGGAGTCATTTGTATGTTGTGGAAAATGGATGCTTGGCTGTAGTGGGGGTCCTCACCCGGGGGTCCTCAGGAGTTGCTCCCCACCCCAACCCCTCTCCCCTTCTTCTGTCTCCTTTTCTTGCACTTGGACTCTCTGCCACTCTCAAGACAGACTCCTGGGGTGGGGTCCCATTTTCTCTGCTCTGAGGGCCAGGTATGTATCTGGCCAACCCCCTGAGGGCCAAGTGGGTGGGGCCAAAGACGTCTCCCTTGAAATTTAGGCTGGTAATTTATTATTATTATTATTATTATTCTGTTAGATATCTTCACACACACACAGCCATTGATGCCAAGGTCCCTGGAGGCTCAGTGAGTAGCAGCGCCCATTTCCGGCTGGTTTCCCAGCAACAATCCCTTGGGGACAGAGAGGATGTGGTCCTGGGATGCCCTGCTCTGGGTGCGAGGGGATTGCTGCAGTGGCCTCCGTGTGGAGCTGCCCTGGGAGACACTGGGAAACTGGTCTGCAATGCAGCAGCCAGACTATGGGCTGGGATCCCTCTCTTTATTCCTGCCCTTTCTCTCCCCTATTTCCATCCTTACTCCCCATGGGGTTTGGGGGGGGCTAGTCCCCCTCCTCGTCCAGCTTTGGAGAACCATCTGCACGTGTTTCCTCTGTTGTGAAATGACGCTGAGCGACGTCACACAGAGTTAAAGTCCTAGGGACTCCTTTGTTGAAAGAAGGGAGAAATGAGTTTGGGATCCTGTGATCTCCAGGAAGGAGAGCGTTGCAGACCTCGCCCCTCCCTGGCAGGACCCTCTCCTCCCCCTGCATGAGCAGATCAGGCCCCCCAGGCATCCTCCCCCCCCTGCTGCAGCCCTGGGACCCCCACCGTCTCCCCCCTGCACCCTCTGGGGGGAGAGAGAGAGAGAGGAGACTCACCAGATCCCAGGAGGGGACAGCCATGCAGCCCTTGCAGGAAAGGACTGGGGAGGGAGGGAGGGAGGGGCCTGGGCTCTGGAGGACCTGGCCCCCCCTCGTGCTTCCTGTCCTCTCTAGGAAGGCAGCTCGGCTCCCTTTAACCCTTACAAAGCCGAGTCCACCCAGCTCTTGGCTTTTTATTCTTTTTTTCATGGATTTAGGGGGGCTACGCCAATGCCCAGATATCCTTTTGGGGGTGAGGCTCTTGACTGGACTCTGAGCATCTCCCTCCCTTGGCCAGAAACCGGAGGAAGAGCTTGCAGGGAAAAGGGCTTTGCAGGAGGCAAGGAACCTCCTCCTCGGATTCAGGAGTGGAGAGAGAGGAGGGGACCCGAGGGTCATCTAGTCCAACCCCCAGCAAGGCAGGAATCTCAGCTAAAGCATCTCTGCTTAGAAACCTCCAAGGAAGGAGAGTCCACCACCTCCCAAGGGAGACCTTTCCCCTGCCAAACTGCTCTTAGGTGTCCCTCAAGGCAGCGGGTCCTGAGTTCGAGCACTGCTGAAACAATCGCACTGGCTACCAAGGAGGAACCAAGCGAAGTTCAAAATAAATAAATCCTATTCTCATCATGAATGAGTAATACTTTCTTATGCACGCTTTCTATGCTAATATACAAAAGTATGCCATTTCCCTTTTCAGAAATGCTTAATTGCTAATTCAATGGACTGAAAATGGATGGTTGTTGTTATTATATTTAGGTAACCTTATAAATCATCATCATCATCATCATCATTATTAATTAAATTGATCAGGTGATTGTTCTCCTTTCGAAAGAGGCAGGTGGAATCTCCACGGTTGCTAATAGCATAACGCTGAAAGGCTAGTGAAATATGGGGAGCCCTAGAGCATCTGCTTGGCATGCAGAATGTCCCAGGGTCAACCCCTGACATCTCCTGCAAGGGCTGGACGAAATCCCTGCCTGTAACTCTGGGGAGCTGCTGCCAGTCAGTGTAGACCAGGGGTTCTCAAACTATGTCCAGTGGGCTGAATCCAGCCCACCAGGGTCGTGAATCTGGTCTGCACGGCCATCTCAGAACCTGTCAAGTGTCCGAGGGTCAAAGCATCTCGCTGTTATTGATAATCCAGGTAGACCAGAGCAACTGGCATGCCCTCCCAGTTAGCTCACTCAGTAACACCTAATAACTGGCGTTTGAGTTTCAGTCCCTGGAGCAGCAGAAATCATGGGCCTAGTCTTCAGACAGCTAGGCACACCTTCTGATTTCTTTACGCAGCAGAAGTTGGCATAACAGAGGCTTGTATGAACGTTTTAAACAAGCATCTTTATTAAACAAAACAGCAGGACAAAACCTGAGGTAAAGGATCAGACGTTATCATCATCAGAAGTACACACAGTGGCAGTTAACCTTAAGGTGGAATGGAAGAATTACAACAACCTCCCCCTTTCCATGTAACATTAAGCACTGGTTTTACTAACCAACTGTAGCTTATGCATATACACATGCAGTTGTTGTTTGTTAACAACTTTAGACAACAGATCTGCAGGAATCTCGTTACCTGCCATATATGACACCTGAATAATTCCTTTCTTTATGCATTCCCTTGCACGGTGTAATTTTATTTGTAAATACTTGGTTCTTTGCTTGCAACTCTCTGAATTAAGCAAAGCCAAACAAGATCTGTTGTCTTGATACACCTGTATAGGATAAATCACTTTGACACCGATATCCTGAAACAGTTGTATCAACCAATCACAATCCATCAGCGATAACGACAATGCATTTAGTTCAGCCTCACAAGAACTTAAACTTACTGTCGTTTGCTTTCTGCACATCCAATCAAACAGACAATGGTTGTACATATAACATACTCCAGAAGTACTTGTACCGTCTGTGGTATCACTTCCAAAACTTGCATCAGCAAAAATTTCCAGACCTCCAGTTTTCTGACTGGTGAACCTCAGCCCATAGTGCATAGTCCCTTTCAAATAACGAGCTATGCGTTTTAATGATTTCCAATCCTGAACAGTAGGATTATTAGAGTGTCTGCTGAGCAGATTAGTGCTAGCAGCTATGTCAGGCCTTGAACATCTGGCAATAAAATTTAGTTTCTTTCCAAGGAACTAAGTTCATCATTTATAGCCTTTAACCATGGCTCAGCGTCCTTTGAGGACAGTTCTCGAATTTCTTGAAAACTTGAAGGTTCCCACACCTTCATTGAGCTACCAATGACAGCAGTAGTTGTGCTGGCAAACTCATCATCAAACCTTTTGGGTGGTTTGCCCTTCGTGGCCCTTTGTGATTTGCGTATCAGACGTGAGTCTTTAACGCTCATCTCCTCCTTGTTTGGAGAAATGCAGCCATTGATGAACTGTGGTTCATCCAATTCAGTTTCAGACCCATCAGATGGTCTGAGTGAAGCTTTATCGCTCTGGTATTCTATTGTTTCGCTGTCGCTGACAGCAGCACCAGCACCTTCCACTGAATCGGAACCCGAACCCTGATCATCATCCTTAGCTTCCTCTGCTTCCTCAGCTTCAGGATGACTTTGGAAAATCCCCACATTTTCACCCCATTTTGCACAATACTCCACACTTTTGGTGAACCTTACTGTCTTTGTGTCGGGCATGTATACTCTGTATGCACCTTTCTCATATCCTACAAAAATCCCAAGTACACCACGCTTCCCGAGCTTGCTGCTCTGTGGAGTATGTACCCACATGTCGGAACCAAAGATTCTCATGTACTTGACATAAGGCTTCTTGCCAAACATCTTTTCATAAGGGGTGCAACCTATGGATGTAGATAATCTCCTATTGTATGTATGCACAAAATGATTCAAACTCTCCCCCCAATAAGATTCAGGTAGATTGGCATCATTTAACTGAGTTTTTAAACCTTGTAGCAATGTCTGGTTTGCTCTTTCGCAAAGTCCATTCTCCCATGGAGATCGTGGACAAGCGAGGTCATGCTGGATTCCCTTCTCAGTTAGAAAAGCCTCAAATTGCTGAGAAGTGAATTCTCCACCACGGTCAGTGAAAAGACATTGTAGTTGCTTTCCACGGGCATTTTTCAACCAGGCATAGAATTCTTTGAACTTAGAAAATGCATCTGATTTTTGCTTAAGCAAATACACATGAATGTATCTGGAAAAAGCATCAATCAATACCATGAAATATTTAGCTCCACCAAGAGAGGGCGCCAATGGACCAACAAGGTCAGCATGGACAATCTGGTAGGGTTTTGAAACTTGTCTGCCAGATACCTTACCCTTTGAAGCCACCCTCACCTTGTGCTCTGCACATGACTTGCACTTCATGTAGAACTTGCATGGTTTAATGGTTAAACCATTAACTACTTCTGGCATTTTGGTTAGCATCTGCCAGGACATATGACCAAACCTCCTGTGGTGTGAATGAATACAATCTGCATGGAGAACTTTGTTAGTTTTCACCATACAACAAGAATCATTACTCTGCACATTTACACCAATATCATCATAAGCAATCTGAAATAAACTATTCACGTAGTCAGCACGTAAGAGTTCCTCATCGTCCTTGCTGATGATGCAGATGCCCTTTGAAAAGAAAACATCAAAGTTCTTCTCTGTGAGCTGGGGAACACTCAGCAGGTTCTCAGCTGACTCTGGAACAAATAGAACTTTGTTAATAGTGGAATTCAAACTTTTAAGCTCGATCACTCCTTCTCCTGCAATCTGGATCGAAGTCCCATCAGCCTGATGAATCTGGCCCTCCTGTGACTTGAAGGAAATAAACAAATGTTTATCTTTGCAAATGTGCCGTGTGGCTGCAGAGTCCACAATAAATCTTCCTTTAGCCTTTGTTGAAGTCGCATGTGCAACAAAAACCTTGTTTTGCACATTCTTTGACTTTTGGCCCTCCTTATTCTTGCCATCTGTAGACATTTGCTTTTTTCTGCCTTTTGCCTTGGGACAATTTCGTTGAATATGGCCTGGGTTTCCACATTTCCAACATTTCACAGCTGATAATGCTTTAGCTCCCCCTGTTGGCTGCAACACTGTCCCAAAAGACGTTGATGCCTGCTCCCCCTGAAGTAGACAATCGGGAGTTGTAGCATTCCTTCGATCATATTCATTTTTCAGAACTGCCATGACTTTGGAAGCAGTTAATTCTTGTGCTGGAAGAGTTGCCAGCTGGCTGGCTATTGCACTGTAACTAACATCCAAAGAATCCAGAATTAAAACAGAAAATAAATTTTCAGGCACATTGAAACCTCGGTAGACCAATTCCTGTCTCAGTCTTAATAATTCTAAAACATGGTCTCTCAAATTCCCTCCAGGCTCAAGTTTCTTTGTGTGCAACTTTCTGAAATATAGAAGAACAGATCCTGCTTCTTGTCTCAAATGTGTGTCTCTCAATGCATTCCACATTTGACTGGCATTGACTTTTCCATTCAGTGTGATAAGCTCCTCTGGAGACACTGATAGCACTATAATTCCCATGGCCTTGGAGTCAGCATTAGACCATGCTTCTGTGAGAGGATTAGGTGGGGCTTCTATCACAGTGTGCCACACTGCAGCCCGTCTCAATTGAGCCTCACAATAGACTGACCAGGTCTGATAGTTTTGTCCATTCAAACGCAGACAGGGGCCTCCCCCCATTGCAGTCTCAGAAAGATCCATTCCTGCTTTCACTTCAGCTCAGCTCAGTTCCTGGCTGAACACAGCTCTTTACAGCTTTACAAGCAGGTGTGCGGCCTGCTTCACTTCAGTCAAAAATATTTTACCTCAGACTTTAAAAGCCTCTAGCAGTAGGCCGGGGTTATGCTTGCTTCACTTCTCCACATACCTCTGTGTAAGCGCCATGGATCTGGGCCCCATAACCTTATGTTATTGATAATCCAGGTAGACCAGAGCAACTGGCATGCCCTCCCAGTTAGCTCACTCAGTAACACCTAATAACTGGCGTTTGAGTTTCAGTCCCTGGAGCAGCAGAAATCATGGGCCTAGTCTTCAGACAGCTAGGCACACCTTCTGATTTCTTTACGCAGCAGAAGTTGGCATAACAGAGGCTTGTATGAACGTTTTAAACAAGCATCTTTATTAAACAAAACAGCAGGACAAAACCTGAGGTAAAGGATCAGACGTTATCATCATCAGAAGTACACACAGTGGCAGTTAACCTTAAGGTGGAATGGAAGAATTACAACACTCGCCGCCCACTCAGTCAGTCCCCGCGTTGCGCTGAAATAAACGCCACAGGCGTGGTGGCGCCGGCTCTGCCAATGAAAGGCCAGGGGGTTTCTAACGTGCAGCGGGAATTATTTAAGCAGAGTTTTGATTGAAACGAATAAAAACTTTTATTAAGTTTAAAATAAACTTTTTCTTAAAATAGATCCCATATAGAATACAGGCTCTTCTCACACTCTGAGAGAAACTAGTCAGCACAGTCAAGGTAAGTAACTCACACAGACTGACAGACAGTTACAGACTAGAATGGCAGTTACATCTTAGAAGGACAGTTATAGCACTTAGTCATCAACAGCTGTTCCTGCTCTCCTGCGCCTTTGTCACATGACAGTTTCACCCAGAGACGGGGAAGTGTTGTCTCTTGGCCTGAAGAGCGAAGGTGAGGTTGGCGGACGAAGGCAGACTTGGGTCGATTCGGTTTCGTTAGGTAGACGTTTACTTTAAAGTTGGGAGAAGGAAGTATAGTCCTGTTTCTGTGAGTGGCGCAGCAGTCTTTCCCCTCATGTGATTGACATGCTCTGAAAGTTGGGATCTCTTTTGAGATATAAATCTTAAAAGGGTGGAGTGGAACCGGATATCGACCATCTCCTTATCCTGGGGAGCCACATTCTGGTTGAAGCAGGCCAGGATTAGCCCCCAAGGCCTGGGGTGTACTTTCCTTCTAGTAGGACTTGGAATCCAGGAGAAAACTCTTGGAATAGCCTTGCCAGGTGCTCAGGGACGGACTCACCTGTCCCCATGTCCTTCTCTTGGCAGATGTGCTACGGTTGCACATCCCTCCCCAGAGGTTACCTGGGGCAAAGATTTGGGGCAACCTACAATTTTACACAAACATACAAAAGGGGTACTTCTCACTGCAGTTCCCTCAATGGCTCCCAATTTTACATAAAGAAATCTGAATAAAGTTTCATGTGCAGAGCATAGCTTTGTCACCTCTTGGTTTAAACCTCCTTTTTCTTGTCTTCTTTTTTTAAACTAACGTAGCCTCTGTACATGTACGGGGTTCATGATTCAGCAATCTGTTGTAACATTTAAAGTGTTGCATCTGCTGAGTAAATTAACCTTTGAATAAAGCCATGATTGGCTTTTCTTACTAGGGATTCAAGGAAGGCAAAGGGGTAGATTTAAGAGACCAAATTCCCAAGGCCATAAAAAAACCTGTTCAGTCAGTTTAAAATCCACTTTCCCAGTTTGAGGTCCTAAGACAGGGGTAGGCAACCTAAGGCCCGTGGGCCGGATGTGGCCGAATCGCCTTCTCGATCTGGCCCACGGACAGTCTGGGAATCAGCGTGTTTTTACATGAGTAGAATGTGTCCTTTTATTTACAGGTAGCTAGCCGTGTTGGTCTGTCATAGTCAAAACAAAGTAAAAAGTAAAAAAAAAAATCCTTCCAGTAGCACCTTAGAGTCCAACTCAGTTTGTTCTTGGTATGAGCTTTCGTGTGCATGCACACTTCTTCAGATACACGGAAACAGAAGTCACCTGACTCTTATATATAGTGAGAGGGTGGGAGGGGTATTACTCAGAAGGGTGGTGGGAATGGGTGATAGGCTGATAGCTATGGTAAATTCTCAAGACAGTGAGTTCGGTCCTCCAATTGAAGCTCTTTCTATATTCCACACACTGATAGTGTTTCTGCCCTATATGAATTCTTTGATGGGAAGTGAAATCGCTGATATTCCTGAAGTTCTTTCCACATTCCACACACTGATAAGGTTTCTGCCCTGTATGAATTCTTTGATGGGAAGTGAGATAGGAGCTATAAGTGAAGCTCTTTCCACATTCCACGCACTGATAAGGTTTCTCCCCTGTATGATTTCTCTGATGCTTAGTGAGATTGGAGCTATGACTGAAGCTCTTTCCACATTCCACGCACTGATAAGGTTTCTGCCCTGTATGAATTCTTTGATGGGAAGTGAGATGGGACATCTGTCTGAAGCTCTTTCCACATTCCACACACTGATAGGGTTTCTCCCCTGTATGAATTCTCCGATGCTTAGTGAGATTGGAGCTATAAGTGAAGCTCTTTCCACATTTGAAGCACTGATAGGGTTTCTCCCCTGTATGAATTCTTTGATGGGAAGTGAGATTGGAGCTCTGACTGAAGCTCTTTCCACATTCCATGCACTGATAGAGTTTCTTTCCAATGACATTTTGTTGATGGTAAGTGAGATGGGAGCTCTGATTGCAGCTTTCTCCACACTCCCCATTTTTACATGGCTTCTCCTCTCTGGGGATTTTGTCGTGGTCACCTTTGTTCTCAATTTCCAATTCATCACAATCTGCATTGGAGACAAAAAGGGATTAGAGCCTCAGGAACAAATGGAGAAGAACTGAAGGGAGTTGGGTGTGTGTTCATTACCTGTGTTATTTGTCATTAACCAGCATATTTATTATTAGATTCTGATGATTTGTTGAATGTTGCTTTGCTTGATATACAGTAGTGGTCAAAATTGTGGAACCTTTTGGAAAAAAGTGTATTTCAGAGCTTTGATGGCTCATAACACCACTTCCTTTGGAGTAATATCATAAAATTATATACCAATGGAAAGATAATTTTGTGGGATGTATAACACTGGTGCAGTCAATCACAACATTCCTAGAATGTACACAAGGGGCCTCAGTCCTCCAGCTACCTGGGCTGAGATCACTTTCTCTGTGTGACCAGAGGTGGGAGTGGCTTTACCTGCAGTTACTGAAAGTCACAGGTGGAGCAGCCATTCTCCCTCTCTCTTCCTTCGGATCTTCAAGCAAGCCACATCTCAAGTGAAGATGCTCTCTTGGCTTCCAGCCAAGAGAGGCCACATGGAGCCTCCTCCCTTATGGAGAGACTCCACATGTAAATACATTTAATCTAAGCTAGTCTGCCTTTCTGAGACCTGTAGAATCTCGGAATGTCTGTGAGTAAACATTTTTACTTTTAAAAGCTTATGTGTCACGTATTTTCTTTTAAGAGGAAACCAGGGGATATATGCCAGGAAACTGCCTTGTTATAGAAGTTCATAGGAACTTAAATGCCACGTTTTGCTGCGCTTAATTGGGGATGAGAAACTCTGTTAATTTGAAGCTTGTTAGCACAAGCTGGGATAGGAAATATTAAACAATATTCCCTCATCCACGTTCCTACTCATCTCCCACAAAGGGTTAGTTGCCCCACATCTGCGTATTTTGTGTATTTTTCAAGGATTGCTTTGGATTGTAATTTTTGGCAGAGTAGTATTTTTCTGTTTGGACTTCCTGGTAAGCACATGGTCTTTTGTTCTCCATTGTGCTGTGAAAGGGGGATTAGCGACCCCTCCCCTCCCTCAGAGCTCACAGACCTCAGAGGCAGTGAAGATTAGTTTGCATAATATGAAAAGTTAAGACAACTGATAAAGTTAGTAAAAAATAGAATTGAATATGAAAGTTTAACAATAGACGATGAGAGGAAATTGCTGAAGATGAGATACAATGAAACATAGAGGGAGGGATAGGAGGAAGTCAAACTAAAATGTTAAGGGATTATGAAGGGAAATAAGAATTTTTTATGTGTGTGTACTTGTATTGGTATTGTTTGAGTGTGTTTGTCGTTGTTATGCTTGTTTTTATATGCTTTGTATGTAAAACCCAATAAATATTATTAAAAAAAAAAAGGTGTGGGCAGAATTTGTGTCATTTGGACTTCTGGTCGAGGCGCCGGCGGAGGCGGTCAGGGGGAACTTTGCTGCGAAGTTCCCCACCCGAAAAAGGGGTGAAAGGGGTGTCTGAGACGGTGCATCGGCCCCCAAAGCTCCCGGGAAGAGCGTCCTGGGACCGGTGGATCCGGCGGTGACTTGGGCGACTCTCGGCGAGCGGGACCCTCAGCGAGCGGGAGAGTCTGAGTCCAACGGATCGAAAGACATCAACCCCCCTTAAGGGCGAAGCTGCACGATCGGACCCGCTGAGCGTCTTGATTCCTCCAAGAATAAGATTTGGACTTCAAAAAGTGAGTTAACAAACCAACTTTAAAAGGCTTTGAATTTGGAACAAATTAGAGACTGGCTTGGGGACTTAAAACACGGAGGTCCGTCCCCTGCTATTGAGACAACAGATCAGGAACATTGTAACCGAGGCATTTAAACCGCAACTTTAAAGTGACATTTTGTAACAGAGATTTAATCCTTCTGGCACCCCGGGTCTGGGGGGAAGCTTGGCGAGAAAAGCGGAATAAAAGGTGGATTAAATTGAACTGTTAGAACTGTTGGAGCTAAATGTGAACGAATTCTTTGTGTGTGAAAAGCAGTGTCTTTGAACATGGCGGAGGAACAGGAAGTCACTGTGTGTAAAATTTTGAAAGTGCTAGAGGAGTGGAGAGAGAAAATGAGAGCCTTCAGAAAATCGCTAAGTAATGGTCAGAACAATGAAGATGTCGAACCAGCTGTCCAGGAAGTGGAGGAGGGAGAAACCCGGCTCAAGGTCACAGAACAGAAGAAAAGGAAAATAACCAGCCGCAGGAAAAAAATTCGACGAAAGGAAAGTGGAACTGTTAAAAGTCTCAGGAAGAAAGAGATAAGGAAGTTTGGCACAGACAGCAACAAGAGAGAGTTCCAGAGAAAAGAGCAAGAAACTGACCAAACTTCACAAGGGGCGGTTGGGAGCTGGATTTCCGGGAAAGCTGCACAAGAGAAGATGTGGTATTGGACAATGGGGAAACTTGGTGTGGGGTGAAGACGGCATAAGTTTATAATGGTACAATGCTTTTTTGGGTTTAAGGATATTAATACGGACACGGCTAAGGAATGAATAAGTAAATGAATTATTAATGCTGAGCACCTGGAGACTAAGGGGAGACAGAAGGGGATGATATATGGAATGTATTTAAAATTATGCTGAGGGGGAAATTAAGTCAGAAAAAGTGTAAAACAGAGAAAGAGGATGTAGAAGATTTTGAAATATGAAGCAGATTAGAGGCTAGGATAAGAAATATGGAATCAATAGGGGGGATGTGAGGGAGTCACAAGACAATGAATAATATAGCTTTGTAAGTGTAGTAGCAATGCTTTATTTTTTGTATTTTTTGTATTGTTTGTGTGTGTGTTTTGTATTGTTTGTGTTTAAGTGTGTAAAATCAATAAATATTATTTGGGGGGGGGAGAATTTGTGTCATTAATGGGAATGTAAATGCCCCAAAATCCATGAATAAAATACTTGAGCCCAAACTGAAGCATTCGGCAGGTGATCTTTTCCCAGATACTGAAACATTTACATATATAGATATTGTTGTGTTTCCTGGACAGCAAGCAGTTAACACCATCGTTCTGATTCTGGGAACTCTGCCAAGGTATCCAGGCAACTATCATTTGTCTGAGAGAAGGCGAAGTTGGTTTCACTTTTGCCTTCCCGAGTAGTGTATGCTGTAGTGTGCTAGAGTGTGTATCGTAGCTATGGAGCTTGACTCCTCAGGTTTTCTTTTGTTTGCGAGTCAATAAATATGTAGTTTAGAAGCAACTGTCTGGACCTCAGTTATTCCAGACACAGAGAAGCAGACCTAAAATTGCCAACACAAGGCGCTGCGCGATTCTGCTGAGTGAGAGAGAGAGCTGGCACAACGGAAGCGTGGCTGGACACCATTGCGGAGCCAGGGCTCGTTAAGGAGATTTATGGCTGCTCCGTGTAGCAGTCCAACGAAGAAGAAAGACTCCACTATGGCTACACTCTCACATTTATCACAGGTTATGGAAGCGCCATTAAGAGATAGCACGGCTTTTTTGGCAAAGCGTCCTGAAGTGATTTATGGCCAGGACGGGAGGTCTGTGTGTCTGCTGCAAGCGGCAGCATGAAAGCCCAGCTGGAGGACTGCTTTGTGCAAGCTTTGAGGCATAAAGCAGGGAAACCTCGCTGGTGAAGAGGAGCCGTTTCCTGGAGCTGGGAGCTGAGAGGCAAGTGCTGAGTTTGCAGCCACGTGAGTTACCTCAAGCCCCAGGGGGGAGATGGCAGAATCCCATGAGAACTTTACACCACCCTTCCCCAGGCTAAATGGGAGGAATTGGGCTGACTGGTCACGTAAAATGAAGGTCCTCTTAACTGCTAAAGATTTGTGGACTTGTACTACGGCCCCACCAGTGCAAGACCCTGCTGCTGCAGCAGCTGAGGCCAAGAAGAAAGACGAGAGAGCTACTGCTCACTTAGTCATGGGCATTGAGGAAGAGCAGATGGTGCACATAGACGCTGCCACCAACGCCCACGAGATTTGGGGGGCTCTCCAACGTGTGTTCCAGAGAGATACAGCGGGTGCACGCATTCACACCACCAGGCAGCTGTTTGAGCAACGTTTGCAACCTGGAGGCTGTGTGCGTGAGCACACCAACAAGATGTTGGCAATCTTCAACCGTTTGAGACAGCTGCAGGTTCCATTTACGGAGGAACAGAAAGTTTACATTTTGCTTAGTTCGTTAGACCCCAGTTTTGAGACGCTTTCTCTCACTCTGGAAGCCTTGCCAGCAGCACAACTGAGCATTGATTATGTATCGGGGAGGCTGCAGGATGAACAGGATAGGAGAGAAAGAGAGAAAGGAAAAGCTGTTAATGGGGGTTGCTCTTTGCCCAGGAGTGGGGGTGCAGAGGCTGCTGAGAGCTCTGTTAAAGCTCTTGCAGTGAAGAAATGTTTTGGCTGTGGGTCAGATAAGCATCTAATCCGGGACTGCAGCCAAGAAAACTTCAAAGCTGGTTTCCATGGCAACCGCCAGAGGAAAGGGAGACCACGTCGTGGAAGGAAAGCATCGTCCAGAGAAGGCAGAGAAGATAAAGCAGCTGCATACGCTTTCGTTGGAAAGACTGTTGCCAGCCCCAAGCTGCGTTGGATTGTGGACAGTGGAGCCAGTAGGCATCTAGCGCCACCTGGCAGTCAGTTGCGGAACTGCAGGACGATCCAAGATGCTACTACAGTCACTTTGGCAGATGGAACCACTAAATCTGTCACCAAAGCTGGTGTTTTTTATATGCCTTGTCTGAATGATGACATTGATATGTTTGTTTTAGATGGCATGAAGTATGGCTTACTTTCTGTTTCAGCTTTAGACCTTGCAGGTTACATGGTCAGTTTTGGTAACCAGGTATGCACCATCTCCAAAGGTGGAGAGCAGTTGGTCCAGGTGAGAGGCCATGATGGGGTGTACATACTGGAAACTGACAACAGCGCCGCAGTGAGGGCGCAGGGTGCTGAAACAGGTAAAAACAGTTTTGAGACGGCACACGCACATTGTGCCAACAAACCCACCCACGATCAATGTTTACACTTGTGGCATCGCAGGTTTTCGCACGCCAATTGGGGGTACGTGCGCAAGCAGGTAGAGTGCACTGAGGGTTGTAAAATGAAGGAGTGCACTAAATTCCTAGACTGCCGAGCTTGCAAGAGATCGAAGGTGCATTCTTGCAGTTACCCAAGGTCAGACAGGGTGGCCAACCAGGCGTTTGAGCTGATTCACGCCGATCTGTGTGGACCAATGCAGGTTCCCAGCATAGGCCATGCCCGCTTTGTACTATGTCTGATCGACGATTATTCTCGCGCCGGCTGGATTTTCCCACTCAGGGACAAGGGGCAAGCGGCGAAAGAGATTAAGGAATGGGTGGAGGCAGTAGAGGTGGAATTTGGCACCAAAGTGAAATCTTTTCAGACCGACCGAGGCACTGAGTTTACTTGTGCAAAGTTGCAGGATTTCTTTCGTGCCAAAGGCATTAAGCATAGAAAAACTTCTCCTTACGCTCCCCAGGAGAACGGGGTTGCAGAGCGCAGGAATAGAACCCTGCAGGAGGCAGTTGATGCTATTTTGTTTGATTCGGGTCTGCCAAAATTCTTCTGGGCCGAAGCGTGGAAAACTGTATGTCACACTTTGAACAGGACATACAACTCTGTGGTAGGGACCACGCCCTATTTTCTTCTCTACGGAAAGAAGCCCAAGGTGCACTACTTCCGTACCTTCGGGGCAGAGGCCTGGGTCCTGATACCCCGGCAGTTACGTAGGAAGGGCAGCCCGAGTCACAGAAACTGATTTTCTGCGGCTATGACACAGGGTCGAAAGCCTGGAGATTTGCTCATCCGAGTGGAAATCGTTCTCGGGTGGTGATCAGCCGCAGCGCAGAGTTTTGTGAGCAAGATGGCTGGAAGAGGATTCATGGCAATCCTGAAGTGCTCACAGACTTATTCAGTGGTCTTGACTACCAGGATCAGTCAGGCACACCCGCTGGTGGTGCTGATGGTGGTCAACCTGCTGGTGTTTCGGGCCACGATCCCGAACACGACCAGGGTGCAGTGCCAGAGGGGGCAATCCCTAAGACTCAGGTGAAGTCTGAACCCAGCAGCGCACCCACGTCTCCAAGAGAGACAAGAGCTAGGAGACAGAAGCGCAGTAGGTCTCCACGCTCACCTTCAGGCAAGTTCAGTCCAGGAGGGCACAGCAAGCGCAGCAAATCGCTTGGCGGTTCTCCAGATGCCAGGGACTCACAGACTGAGTCCGGCATGTCTGGGTCAGAGGGGGAGTCTCCAGTGGTGCCATGGCGTTCCAAGCGCACCACGAAAGGCAAACCTCCTGACAGGTTCAAAGCCACCACGGTTTGGGCCCAGGTTGCTCTGTGCGAACCGGAGAGCTTCGCTGAGGTGCGGAAGTTACCTCAAGCAGAGTCCAGCAAGTGGCAACAAGCGATGGAGAAAGAGCTTAGCGCCATGAAATCGCTTGGAGTGTTCACACTTACAACTCTGCCAGCTGACCAGCAAGCTGTGAGTTGTCGCTGGGTCTATAGGTTGAAACCCACTGCAAATGGAGAGCCACAATACAAAGCGAGATTGGTGGCCAGAGGGTTCAGCCAGAGACCAGGAGTGCATTACTCACAAGTTTATGCACCCACATCCCGCAGTGAGACCATGAGGTTACTGCTAGCGGTAGCAGCACAGAGAGGTGCTGAGGTTGCACATTTCGACATCGACGTCGCCTACCTGAACTCACCGCTGCAGGAGGAAATCTACATGCTACCTCCTCCAGGGTTTGAAGGCGATAGTCCAAATTTGGTTTGGAGACTACACCGTTCCATTTATGGCTTGAGACAATCTGCCAGAAACTGGAATATTTGTCTCAACCAGGCTCTGGAGAAGCTAGGCTTCAGGAAGAGTCGTGCAGACAGTTGTTTGTACCTAAAGGGTTCAGGGCGGCAACAAGAATTGGCATTAATTTTTGTCGACGACATTGTCCTTGTTGCTAGTACAAACAAACAGGTGCAGGAGTTTGCAAGTAAGCTGAGGCAGCACTTCAAACTCAAGGAGTTGGGTCCTGTGAGCATGTATCTAGGGGTTCACATTCACAGAGACCAAGATGGCAGTTTTGTACTTAACCAGAGCTCAAAGATTGATCAGTTGCTCAAGAAATTCAACATGGCAGACTGTAAGGGTGTGAGGACACCAATGGAGACATGCTTTGTTAAAGACAATCAGTCTGATGAAAAGAAAGAATTTGAGCACAAGGAGGTGTATCAATCTGCTCTGGGCAGCCTGCTCTATTTGTCTCAATGGAGTAGACCCGATATTGCATTTGCAGTCAATCTGCTGAGTCGAGAAGCAGCCAAGCCCAGTGTGATGGCCTGGAACGGGATTAAGAGAGTTCTTAAGTATCTGCAAGAAACCAGAGAGTTTAGCCTCACACTGACAGCCCAGGGCAATGAACAGCTTCAATGTTGGGCTGACGCTGATTGGGCTAGCGACTCAGACAGAAAGTCAATATCTGGGATGGTCATAATGTTTGGAGATTCTGTAATTGGCTGGAGGTCCAAAAAGCAAAGTCTGATTGCACTGTCATCGACTGAGGCAGAATTCAGTGCTCTGTCAGAACTGTGTCGTGAGCTTGAATTCTACAAGTGCCTAGTCGAAGATGTGTGTGAGAAGTGTTACCTGCCCATCACCATATGGGAGGATAACCAACCATGCCTGAAATTGGCGGAATCCGGTCAATTCAATGCACGAACGAAACATTTGGATATTCGGTTCAAAAATGTGCATGAGAGTGTTAGGACAAATGTGGTCAGGTTGAAATATTGTCCTAGTGAAAAGAATCTCGCAGACGGTTTCACCAAACCCCTAAGTTTCCAGAAACATGAAGGTTTCTGTGAGGGATTGAACATGGGTTGAGATGTATATATGTATACCCAGAATTGCGAACGAGAGGGGGTGTTGTGTTTCCTGGACAGCAAGCAGTTAACACCATCGTTCTGATTCTGGGAACTCTGCCAAGGTATCCAGGCAACTATCATTTGTCTGAGAGAAGGCGAAGTTGGTTTCACTTTTGCCTTCCCGAGTAGTGTATGCTGTAGTGTGCTAGAGTGTGTATCGTAGCTATGGAGCTTGACTCCTCAGGTTTTCTTTTGTTTGCGAGTCAATAAATATGTAGTTTAGAAGCAACTGTCTGGACCTCAGTTATTCCAGACACAGTGAAGCAGACCTAAAATTGCCAACACAAGGCGCTGCGCGATTCTGCTGAGTGAGAGAGAGAGCTGGCACAACGGAAGCGTGGCTGGACACCATTGCGGAGCCAGGGCTCGTTAAGGAGATTTATGGCTGCTCCGTGTAGCAGTCCAACAAAGAAGAAAGACTCCACTATGGCTACACTCTCACATTTATCACAGATATGTTAATTTGTTTGTTTGTTTTCTATTTCAACAGGATTCAGCTCCATGTCATGTTGCTGCTGTGTGCAAAAGGTGCTTTCAAGATAATCCAATTCCACTGCTGGAACCCAATCGGAAATCTATGGAGCCGACTAAAGCAACTTGTTAATCAGAAGCAACACAGCAATAAAGCCCAATTAACAGAGGCAATAATTCAGTCTTTTTAATACTCCTTCATTAAAGTTATTGCATTACATTCTTCATTATATTATGTTTCCATTGATATATAATTTTATGATATTACTGCACGTAAAAGTGGTGTTATGAGCTATCAAACCTCAGAAAAGGTTTCCACAATTTCGGCCACTAGTATAAGTTGTTCATTTTAATGTTCTTTTTATATGGAATCAGATTTTTATTATTTATGTTTCATGTTTATATATGTGATGGAAGCCGCCCAGAGTGGCTGGGGCAACCCAGCCAGATCAGCAGGGTATAAATAAAAAATATTATTATTACTACAGTGGTACCTCGATTTAAGAACAGTTCTGTTCCAGAAAAGATTAAGTTTGTAACCTGAGGTACCACTGTATTACTATCATCATCTATCATCATTATCCTCACTGCTACTATTAACTGAGATTCAATACGCCTAGCTCTTCTCTGGGATGGATTTTGTTTGGCCCAGTCATGGCATCCCCTCCATCTCCAATGTCAGCCGTCTCTTTGGTCAACCCAAGACTGACAGGAGCAAAAACAAAAACAGAAAACCTGAAGCTACTTATATTTCCTAACAATTCTGAAGCTGACATTTAAGATGGCCTGGGCAGTTCAGACCAGAAAAAGGAATAATTTGAGGAAGATTAGTTAAAGGTAGATAGCCGTGTTGGTCTGTCATAGTCAAAACAAAATAAAACAAAAAAAAATCCTTCCAGTAGCACCTTAGAGACCAACTAAGAACAAACTTATACCAAGAACAAACTTAGTTTGTCTCTAAGGTGCTACTGGAAGGATTTTTTTTTTGTTTTATTTTGTTTTGAGGAAGATTGTTCAAAGAAAAAACTGTGATTTACTATTTATTGATGTAGGGGGCGAAGTAGAGCTCTGTGAAAATATATGAGGTTGGTCACAGAGGTATTTTTTGAATTTCCAGGCAGATATGACGATCCCACAGGGAGCCTTACCAAGAGAGGCCACGATCCCACAATTCTCCTCCATGACGTCCTTATGCAGAGCTCTCTGGTCAGGATCCAGCAACGCCCACTCCTCGTCTGTGAAACAAACAGCGAGATCTTCAAAGCACACTGGACCCTGAAAGAAAAAGGGAAATGTCTTCCTCTGAGACAGCAGAAATATGATCTGCTACACAATGCTCTGTTGTTTCCTTCCTGTAAATTGCGGTATTGTTTCAATAGGATTGCTTTGCTGCACATTTTAATTCTGGATGCTTATTTTAATCTGCGTTTTAATTATTGGTGTTCATCTTTGTGCAAATAGGTGGAACTCCACCTTGTGTTTCATTCTGCCTACGCAAGCATTTCAGTTTGCCTGATGGAAGGATCCACTTTCTCCTCTCCTTGTGAGCTGTTCTGGGAAGGTTCCCTCCCAATGCCCTTGAGTCAAATTCAAGGGGTTCATGGGGGCACGGAGAGGGGGAGGAATGGGGGGCAGGCCCCATTTTGCAACAGATGGGGCTGGTTAGGTGAATCCAGGCCACTATTTGTTCACTGCTTAGAAACCAATTTTAGCATCCAGTGATCAGTCTAGAAATAAAATAAGCCTATTTTGGATGGTCTTGGATGATCTAGCAGAGATTCCAGCTATGCAGGTCATCTCCTGGCTCTGAGAGACAAGCAGGGAGGGTGGCTTCTGGAAAAAGAACCAGTGTCTCCTCGTTATTCTGACTCATCTCTGCCTCTCAAACTTCATTTCCTACTCGCCTCCATCGTCTTCTGCCTCTGATTCTGGACTGCATTCTGCCACAGAGTCTCCCAGCTCACTAAGCCCTGTTACCCCTTCAGCTTCTGACACCTCCTCTTCCCAGGCTTCTCCCTCTTCCACCTCTGACCGCCCATCCTTCTTCTACCTCCATTTCTTGGGCTTTGAGCCATCTTCCCTTCCTGGTTCCCCGGCTGCTTCCTCCCACCATTCCTCTGTGCCCAACCAGTCCATGACATTGCTCCAGCCCTCGGCCTCTGTCCCCACAAGGCAGCTTCCCCTGACCTGATCTGGTTCCACAGCCGCTGCTTCCCTTCTGCCCCCATGAAAAGAGGGATGAGGAGGTCTTGCCGGCATCATTCTGTCACCTGCAAGAGAAAAAAGGTAAACAGGATGCCAGGAGTGCCTGCTTCTCTCACAGGTGACACAGGGCATCTCTAACTACAGATGGGCCTTTGAGAAAGCCTTACCTGCTGAGAGCATTTGGAGGTTTGTGCCTATTTCATATGTTTGTTGTGCAGAAATATATCTCCCCTCCTCTGGACCCTTGTTCCCAACTGTCTCCCCCCAAAACAAGATGAACAGAACCCTCAGATGAGTTGGAAAACCAACAGAATGAGACCAAACAGAGAAAAAACCACCTTCCTCCTTACCTAGTGGCCTCTCTCTGGTGTCCAACGGAGGCCTCTCTGCCTCATAGGAATCCAGGTCCATTTCTGCAAAATGATCCTTTCCCTGAAAAAGAAATGAGGATTCAAAAGAGAGAATGGGGAGAAATATTAGAAAGAGAATGACAAAGACTTGAAGGGTGTGAGATCTCATTCTATGGGTGCTTTCGCAGAAAACGGATGGGCCATCGGCAGACCATTATGGGATGTTCTCTGTCCTGTTTGGGGCCCCTTGGAAGTATCCAGAGGAAAGTCTCTCTTACCTGCTTTCTCTCCTCTGCCTGACTCAGGAGGAAACCTTCGGCCAGGGCCACTGCCTGGGAACTGGTCTCCGCTCCACATTCCCTCACCCAGCTCTCCATCTCTGGGGGAAGGACAGCCAGGAACTGCTCCAAGATCACCAAGTCCAGCATCTCAGCTTTCGTGTGCCTTTCTGGCTTCAGCCACTGGTGGCAAAAGTGGTAGAGTCGGCTGCAAACCTGTCGGGGTCCTTTGGCCTCCTGGCAGCAGAACTGCCTCAACTGCTGGGTCTGCACCTCTGAGCGGAGGGTGTCCTCACCCAGGATCTTCTGCACAGAGTTTTCCCAGAATCCCCCACTGCTCCCAGTGTGGTTGGCATGGCCTCTTCTTGTTCCAGGGCCAGCTGAGTCTCGCTCATCCATCTGTGCTCTCAGGAAGCCTCTGAGAGATCGGAAGGAACCCTTTGGTCTTCTGCTGAGTTCTGTCTGTCTGAATGAAAAGCTCTAGCAAATCCTACAAAGCAAATACATTGTTCTGTTACAGAATTTGTAGGTCAGGAGAGGAAAAAGGTTCCCTGAGCAAGCATGGATGAGTCTTGCTGGGAACCAGGGCTGGACTGCACCGCATCCCAGACCATGAGCTATCTTTTTGAAAAGAAAGAGGAGGAAATAAGTCTCTAGCCTTCTAGCAATGCAAAATGTGGAGGCAACTGAAGGGATTTCTGTGAGATTAATCAGCCTGGTTTCTGCTGCCTTCCAGTCAATGCATGAAGTCAGAACCGACTGACAAGGGAGTCATTTGTATCTTGTGGGAAATGGATGCTTGGCTCTAGTGGGGGTCCTCACCCGGGGGTCCTCAGGAGTTGCTCCCCACCCCACCCCCCTTCTTCTGTCTCCTTTTCTTGCACTTGGACTCTCCCACTCTCAAGACAGACTCCTGGGGTGGGGGTCCCTTTTTCTTTGCTCTGAGGGCCAGGTATGTATCTGGCCAATCCCCTGAGGGCCAAGTGGGTGAGGCCAAAGATATCTCCCTTGAAATTTAGGCGGGTAATTTATTATTATTATTATTATTATCATCATCATTCTGTTAGATAGCTTAACACACACACAGCCATTGATGCCAAGGTCCCTGGAGGCTCAGTGAGTGGCAGCGCCCATTTCCGGCTGGTTTCCCAGCAACAATCCCTTGGGGACAGAGAGGATGTGGTCCTGGGATGCCCTGCTCTGGGTGCGAGGGGATTGCTGCAGTGGCCTCCATGTGGAGCTGCCCTGGGAGACACTGGGAAACTGGTCTGCAATGCAGCAGCCACACTATGGGCTGGGATCCCTCTCTTCATTCCTGGCATTTCTCTCCCCTCTTTCCATCCTTCCTCCCCATGCGGTTTTGGGGGGGGGCTAGTCCCCCTCCTCGTCCAGCTTTGGAAAACCATTTGCACGTGTTTCCTCTGTTGTGCAATGACGCTGAGCGACGTCACACAGAGTTAAAGTCCTAGGGACTCCTTTGTTGAAAGAAGGGAGAAATGAGTTTGGGATCCTCTGATCTCCAGGAAGGAGAGCGTTGCAGACCTCGCCCCTCCCTGGCAGGACCCTCTCCTCCCCCTGCATGAGCAGATCAGGCCCCCCAGGCATCCTCCCCCCCCTGCTGCAGCCCTGGGACCCCCACCGTCTCCCCAATGCACCCTCTGGGGGGAGAGAGAGAGGAGACTCACCAGATCCCAGGAGGGGACAGCCATGCAGCCCTTGCAGGAAAGGACTGGGGAGGGAGGGAGGGGCCTGGGCTCTGGAGGACCTGGCCCCCCCTTATCCTATACAGACTTTTGAAATTTCCCCCCTTGGAGTCCAGCCCACCCCCAGATACATCATCCTACTACATCAGAACTACATCACAACTTGGGAGGGTCAGAGGAGGTAACTTGAGAATTTTCGACACCTGGTCATCCCCCCTCGACCCCTCCCAGACACACATTTCCTGCCCTGGCAGGGCAAATGCAAGGCTAATGACTGTCCTGAAATGGGCCATCTGGTACCTGGTCAGCTAGTAGTCAAAATGGTGTGAGGCCTGTCTTTCTGTGCTGTTTTCAGACATTCTGGGTTCAGTCACCCCTCTCTGTTCATGTCTCAAATAGTGTACTGGGGTGCTTTGAAAGGAGGCTCCCCCCCCCGAAATTCTTATAACAAGCTCAATACCAATCTGAGCATCCTTGACCCTGCCCCATGTCTCCTCTTGCCCTCCACCAAAAACCCATCAAGTGAAACAAAATAGATATTTACATTTCCCTGTTTCCCAGCCAAGTTAATCACACCCCTTTGTCTTAATCTGGGTTTTGTTATCTCTGGAATAGCTTACCTGTTTGGTATCCTGGTAACATGATGCCATGAATTATTTTAACACCTTAAACAATGGTAAGATTCCCCCACCCACCCCCCTCTTTGCAGAAAAACACTTGGGTCAGCTTGGGAGTAAAAATAGTTGGGAGTAAAAATAGTTTTCAGTGGCCTTATTTGTATGGCACACTTATATATAAAATTCTTATTACACAAGGGGGTGAGGGACCTAGAACAACACCTTAAAATTCTTAAAACACCACAATGGAGAAAATACACAGCACTGCAGGCAAATGCCTGATATGTTTATAAAGGACAATGTGCCCACACATGGGCAGCAAGCCAAACTAAATTAAATGCAAAATCACTGGCAACTAAGAAACTGTGGAACATAACAAAAATGCAATGTTTATTAGGTTCCCCACTCCAAGAGACGGGGAAGTGGGGGGGGCAGTTCAAGGAGAAGGGATATAACCAAGGCAAAAAACCTCCTGTGTAATAGGAATTTTCTGGCACACACACACAGGAAACCCCAAACCCCAGACACTCGTCCAATTTCAAAAGCCTATACTGCGGCTTCCAAATGAAGCCCGCCCCTAGGTTTTATTTTTTTATTTATCTTTCTAAAGCTAGTGGTTTTTTCTTTGGAGGGGGCTAGGATCTAAGGAACCACCAAGGCAAACGGCAGCCCATGAAAGCCTCCCTTCTTGAGTGGTTAGCTAGCCAGTGACCCCCCCCCCCAAACACATCCGCTTTCTCATCGGCAGAATTATGAATAACAAACCCCCCAACACACACACACGCGCGGAAAGGGCGGGGGGGCAAGAAAATTGAACCACAAGAAGAGGGTGGAAATCCAGCAAACACTCAAACTAACCTTAGGTTTTAGAAGATCAAGGGGGCAGGATCCTGAGTCGCAAGAAGGTCGTGGAGCTGCTGCTTGCTTGGAATCAAGAATCCTGGGCTGGGAGAGGGCTGGTGGTGGAGTCAGCAGCAGGCAGAGCTGCGAAGACACGTGCAGGCAGGAGAGGAGGAAACAGCTGGCCGAGCCTGGGCGGCTGCTGCAAATGGCGCTGAGCCAGCCCAGCCCAGCCCAGCCCTGCCCTGCCCTGCCCGCCCATTGGCCTGTCTGTGCCTCAGCGATAGGAGGGAGGGAGGAGGGAGGATGATGATGAAGTGAGGGAGAGGGGGGGAATAGGGAAAAAATGCTTTAAACGGACGCTGATCATTTTTGCTTCTGGGAGGGGCAGCTCCCTTCTAGGGGGGGCAATTGCCCCCCTCTGCCCCCCCCGGCTACGCCCATGCCCCCTTGCTTCCTGTCCTCTCTAGGAAGGCAGCTAAGTTCCCTTTAACCCTTACAAAGCCGAGTCCACCCAGCTCTTGGCTTTTTATTCTTTTTTTCATGGATTTAGGGGGGCTACGCCAATGCCCAGATATCCTTTTGGGGGTGAGGCTCTTGACTGGACTCTGAGCATCTCCCTCCCTTGGCCAGAAACCGGAGGAAGAGCTTGCAGGGAAAAGGGCTTTGCAGGAGGCAAGGAACCTCCTCCTCGGATTCAGGAGTGGAGAGAGAGGAGGGGACCCGAGGGTCATCTAGTCCAACCCCCAGCAAGGCAGGAATCTCAGCTAAAGCATCTCTGCTTAGAAACCTCCAAGGAAGGAGAGTCCACCACCTCCCAAGGGAGACCTTTCCCCTGCCAAACTGCTCTTAGGTGTCCCTCAAGGCAGCGGGTCCTGAGTTCTAGCACTGCTGAAACAATCGCACTGGCTACCAAGGAGGAACCAAGCGAAGCTCAAAATAAATAAATCCTGTTCTCATCATAAATGAGTAATACATTCTTATGCACGCTTTCTATGCTAATATACAAAAGTATGCCATTTCCCTTTCCAGAAATGCTTAATTGCTAATTCAATGGACTGAAAATGGATGGTTGTTGTTATGTTTAGGGGAGCTTTTAATATTTGATGGACTATTGTATTTTTATATTTTGTTGGAAGCCACACAGAGTGGCTGGGGAAACCCAGCCAGATGCACGGGGTATAAATAAATAATGATTATGATTATTTATTTTTTAAATTTATCAGGTGAGTATTCTCCTTTTGAAAGAGGCAGGTGGAATCTCCACGGTTGCTAATAGCATAATGTTGAAATGCTAATGCTAATGCTAACGCTAATAATAATAATAATAATAATACTTTATTATTATTATTTATACCCCGCCCATCTGGCTGGGTTTCCCAGTCTGGGCGACTTCCAACAGAACATTAAAATACAATAGCCTATTAAACATTAAAAGCCTCCCTAAACAGGGCTGCCTTCAGATGTCTTCTAAAAGTCTGGTAGTTGTTTTTCTCTTTGACATCTGGTGGGAGGGCGTTCCACAGGGCGGGTGCCACCACCGAGCTGCAGGCAGAACAGCAGGTGCCTCCGAGTTCTGAAGGAGGAGCATCACCTCTTGGGAAGAGCCAGGTGTGTGGGGGGGGGGTTGCCACGGTGACAAGGACCCGCCCTCCTTTGTGACATCTCTTGCTTCTCCCTTCAAAGCCACAGACTTGCAGGCGGCCATTGTGGGTTAGTAGTGAGGCGAGTGGAGGAGAGAGAAGTTAGTGGCGGTTGGCAGAGATCAGGAAAGTTCAGTTTATTGTTATTTTTCCAGTTTCTTATTTTGCTTCCTATTTCATTTAATAGTTTTATTTGATTTATTTCTATTTATTATTTTAGTTTTTTATTTTAACACTTTTATCTTATTGTTCTTTATTTTAATATTTTTTACTTTATTTCGTGCACATTTGTGCCTATTTTGTATATATTTGTTTTGTACATAGAGTACAGTGGTACCTCGGGTTACATACGCTTCAGGTTACAGACACTGCTAATCCAGAAATAGTACCTCGGGTTAAGAACTTTGCTTCAGGAGGAGAACAGAAATCGGGCAGCGGCAGGGGGAGGCCCCATTAGCTAAAGTGGTGCTTCAGGTTTAAAACTTTTTAAGGTTAAGAACAGACCTTTGGAACAAATTAAGTATGTAACCAGAGGTACCACTGTACTTAGGGTTAGGTGTAGGCTTAGGGCTGGGTTGGGATTGGGGTCAGGGTTAGGCTTGGATGGGCATTTTAGATAGTGTAACGGTTTTGCACTGTGGGTTACAAAAATATTTGTTTTACCCCAACCCAATCAAGGGTTAACTCAGACTCTAGGCTTGACTGACTGAACATTTCATGAGGGGGGTGCTGACTGTTGGAGGAGAATGTGCAGCCTTGGTTCAGTTGGAATGGAGGCAGTTGAGAAGGGGTTTGGGAGAGGGAGTGTGGGGTGGTGTAGGAGAAGAAGCTGAGGGAGTAGGAATAGGTTAGGGAGATGTATTGTTATCGGTTAGATGTATAATAACAAAGATATTTACTCTGAAAATTAAGTCTGTACACGCTAAGCCTAACTGCAACCATTACGCTGTCAAACAATAAAGAAATTGCATCTTTAAAGTGCCAAACATTGAAAGTCGTCTGAAATACTATCCAGCCAAAGTACATGAAAGACCCAGGTGGGGAATAACCTTTTAAAAGACTATACTTTCCCTCAAAAAGGAACGGAAAGGTAGTGAGAACAGAGGTCGCTGAGAGGGCTAAAAAGGGAGAAACGACCCAGGTTGTCACTAAGTTACCTCAGGGAAGAGGCGAGCTTGTCAGTAGGGGTTCTATAGAGGTTAAAACCCTGTTACTGGACACAAGGGGAAGTTTCTCATATAGCTCAAGATTTAAAAGCGAACCTGGTCACGTTTGAGGCTGGAAAGGGTTACATACGCTTCAGGTTACAGACACTGCTAATCCAGAAATAGTACCTCGGGTTAAGAACTTTGCTTCAGGAGGAGAACAGAAATCGGGCAGCGGCGGCGCAGCGGCAGAGGGAGGCCCCATTAGCTAAAGTGGTGCTTCAGGTTAAAAACTTTTTAAGGTTAAGAACAGACCTTTGGAACGAATTAAGTACGTAACCAGAGGTACCACTGTACTTAGGGTTAGGTGTAGGCTTAGGGCTGGGTTGGGATTGGGGTCAGGGTTAGGCTTGGATGGGCATTTTAGATAGTTAGCTAGTTTAGAGAGGAGGGTGGAATGTTTTCCTGGAAGAAATGGGCAGGCTGTAAGTAGGATTCCTTCCCTTTCTCTTGGTCTCATGGGGCGGGGGGGGGGGGAGTCCTGGGTTCCCCTGCACAGCCTTGACTCTCTGGAAATCGACCCGGCCAGTCTTCTCCAGAGAGCTCAGCTCCTCCACACTCTTCCCCTGCCTTCCCCTTTTCGCTCCCCTCTCATCATCCACTTTTATTAGGACACTAGCGGGCCCGACCACTCCTTGCTGTGGCTCATTTTATGTTTATTACCATCAGTAGCAGCCGCAGCCAAAATAAACCCCCACCTACCCCCGCCTGCGTCGTGTGCACTCTGCACGCGCTCAGGTGCCCTCTCGCGTCCTGTGGCAGAAAAAGCGGAGGAAGGAGGCCTCTGACGCCGTCTGAGGGAAAAGCACTATGGAAACGCACAGATAAAAAACACACATCGGGAGATCACTGAGGGACGATCACGGTGGCCATTTCCCGGCGTGCCTTGCCTGTGGCCTTTTCAAGGGGAAAAGTGCTAGTAACCCTCTAGAGAGGATTTGATTCCATTTCCCAGAGTGCCTTGAGCGCGCGGTTGGTTGGGATAATAAGCCTACCGTTTCCCAGCATGCCTTGTGGTTTGGGCGAAAGAGCTTAGTTCACCCACAGGGTGCCTTGACCATTTCCCAGCGTGCCTTGCGGGTCCGGCCTAGTTAATTGCGAGAGGCAGCGGCCTCCATTTTCCAGCGTGCCTTTGACAAAAGAGATATTTACATTTCCCTGTTTCCCATCCAATCCTTGCAGAGAAACAGTTTGTCAGTTTGGGAGTGAAAATGGAGGCAGGCCTGTGGCCTGTCTTCAGACATGTGGCCTTGTTTTGCTTGGCACACTTATGAACAATTATATATATAGATAAGACCTTGATATTCTTACAACACCTAGCAGGTCCGGCCTAGTTAACTGTGAGGGGCAGCTGCCTCCATTTCCCATCGTGCCTTGCGGCTATTAAAAGCCGAGTCGACTATCAGGGAAAGAGGCAGGCCATCGCTTCTTTGAACTCTATTTCCCAGACATCCTTGCGGCCCTGGCCTGAAGAGTCCATTGAGATATGACGCTGCCCTGCGATGAGTCTTTCTATTGGAAGCTGATGATGACATATAATGTGCGCGCCAATCTTTTTTGCATTTTTTCTTTATTTTAGGTATGAGGTGTGGTTTTTTTGAATTTTTATTATGCCAGATCCTTCCTTAATGGTCATGGTACGCTGTTTCCTTAATTTGATGAGATTTGGTCCAGCGGTTACGGAGCACAGTGGTGTCCACCGCGCACGCAATGGGAACATTTTTATATATATAGATTCCTAGCCCACTTTCCACCCAGAAGCTCAAAGTGGCCTTCATGGTTCTCCCTGCCACCAATTTTTATCTTCACAGGAGCCCTGTGAAGGAGGCTAGGCTGGCCCAAGGTCCACCAGGGAGCTTCATGGCTGAGTGGGGATTCGAACTCTGCTCTCCCAGGTCCTCCTAGTCCAGCCCTCCAACCACTACACCTCTGCCTGGCTCCTTCTTGCATCTCTCCAGTTGCCCAATGCCATTGGCCTTCTCCCCCTTCCTGGGGGTCTCTCTGGCTCTAAGTGTGAGAAATAGATGCTGACTCTTCTTGTTTATAAGGAAGAAGATGTAATAGATTGTACTTATAGCTTACACATTTAATAGAATGCTCCCATATTTATGGTCTGAGCCCCAAATTGTATGGAATCATTAATTTAGAGAACAGACAGAAGAAGATACAGCGTTTCACATTACACAAAGACTTCCGTACAGAAAACCTCGATGTGTGAAACGTCACCCTGTGGGCAGGGCATAGCTGCTGAGGTTATTAACCCTGTAAGCTCACATACCTCACACACTAGTATTTTAAATCTAGAAAGTTTTGACAATAGGTATGGATGGCATGCCTACCTAGCGTATATAACGGCTTCAAAAATCATATACTCACAAATTGTATAATGAGATAAGAATCCAATGTCTTTGTTCAGACCAGGTCTCTCCATGGTTTTAAGCTTGGTAATGAGCAACTCATTATTATACACTAGTAAATTAAGCCCGTTACAAAAACGGGCCCTAGAAAGTATTTGTGGGGAGCGGCGGCCACCCTCCTTTTGTTTTTTAACCCCGCCGCCCTCCTTCCCCTGGAGCCCGGCGGCCGCCTCTCTCTTCTTCCCCCCCTTTTTATTTCCCCCCTTGTTTTTCCCTTCTCCCTTTTATCTTCCCCCTATCATTCCCTTTATCCCCCTTGTTTTTCCCTTTCTTCTTTCCCCTGTTTTCTTCCCCTGCTTTCCCCTTGTTTTTTCCTTTTCTTCTCCCCCTGGATTTCCCATTTATTTTCCCCTGTTTCTCTCCCCCCTTTCCCCTTTCTTTTTTCCCTTTTCCTCCCCTTGATTTTCCCTCTTTCCCCACTTTATTCCCCCCTTGTTTTCCCCTTTCCCCTTCTCCTCCCCCTTCCCCCTTTCTTTCTTTTCCTCCCCTTGATTTTCCTTCTATTTTCCCTTCCACCTTTCTTCTTCCCTTTTTGTTTTTTCTCCCCCCTTTCCCCTATTGTTTCCCCCCCTTGATTTTTCTTTTAATTTTTGCATAAATAAATATAGGAGTGGGCCAAGCTTCCTTGGCCCGTGTGAGGGGGACTTATAGGGGGCCCTGCTGCGGGCCTCCCCAATGCTGCTGCTGGGCCCTCCCCACAGCCAGGGGTCGCCCAGGGGGCTCACCCACTTCAGGGCAACGGAGGGGCGTTTTCCCTTCCCCACACCTCCTCCGCCCACCAGTCCCCGAGAAGGCCTGCGAGAGGGAGGGTGTGTGTGTGTGTGTGCGCGCGCACGCGTGTGGTCCCCTCGGCTTTGGGCTTCGCTTGCCGCGGCGGAGGCTCCGTGTGTGTGTGTGTGTGTGTGCGCGCCTCCTCGTGAGTAAGCGGGCGGGGGAGGGTGTGTGTGTGTGTGTGTCTTGTGGGGGGGCAGTGGAGGGAGAAGCTATTGCGGCCACTGAACTCCCGACTCCGCTCGCCTAGAGGAAGAGCCTCCTCATGAGTAAGCGGGCGGGGGAGGGTGTGTGTGTCTCTTGTGGGGGGGGCAGTGGAGGGAGAAGCTATTGCGGCCACTGAACTCCCGACTCCGCTCGCCTAGAGGAAGAGCCTCCTCGTGAGTAAGCGGGCAGGGGAGGGTGTGTGTGTGTGTGTCTCTTGTGGGGGGGCGGGGGAGGGAGAAGCTATTGCGGCCACTGAATTCCCGACTCCGCTCGCCTCTGTGCCGCTCTCTCTCCCCGCTGTTTCTTTTCCGCAAGAAGGCGACCTCCCTCGCACTCTGCCGGGCTTAACGTGCGGCTACTGAGAGCTTCGGAGGCTCGCGAAGAATAGACTGAGGTGATTGAAGCGGAGAGCTTAGCTTCGGAGGCTCTGCTGCGCTCCAACCAATCAGCCTCCTCCTCCTCTCTGCGCTCCAATCCGTGTGTCCGTGGAGCGCACGCGCACTTGCGAATTCCTGTGACACACGGAAAGTAGTACGTACGGACAGAGGCTCTTTATTATATAGGATGACAAAGCTTTTTTAACCTTCTCACCCATTGCTTTTTCCTGTAAGACTAACTGCAGTCGTTAACAGTCGTCAAAAGGTTTACCACAGCTATCAACCTTTCACCCATTCCCACCACCCCTCTGAGTAATACCCCTCCCACCCTCTCACTATATATAAGGGTCTGGTGGCTTCTGTTTCAGTGTATCTGAAGAAGTGTGCATGCACACGAAAGCTCATACCAAGAACAAACTTAGTTGGTCTCTAAGGTGCTACTGGAAGAAATTTTTTTATTTCATTGTTTAAAGTTTGGAATAAATATAAACAGCCATTAGAGCCACAAATCCCTTTATTGATCTCTCCATTAGAAGCCCATGCAGTTAAAAAACTCAATATGAACCCGAACTGGGAAACATATAGACAAACATTGGAAGAAGAAAATTAAAATTGAAAACATATGAAGAATTAAAACAATATGGGATGGATAATTGGCAATATATTCAATTAAAAAGTGTGTTTTATGCAGACCAAAGAAAAGGTTTAACTAAAGAACAATCGCTATTTAGCACCATTATACTACAAAAAATAGGAAATTATTATCGGAAATTTACACACTATTATTGGACTATGATTTGACGGATGAAGAGGTAAAAGAAACAATGGTCAAACGGCCACAAGACATCGGCCACACTATATATTTAGAACAATGGGAGAAACTCTGGTGCAAGGATAGTCACTTTACCACCTGCTACACAATAAAGGAAAACTTTGTTAAAATGTTTTACAGGTGGTATTTAACACCAGACAAACTCGCCAAAATTTATGATTTAAAATCCAACTGTTGTTGGAAATGTAACAAGGAACCTGGAACGACAATTCATCTGTGGTGGGGTTGCAAGGAAATAAAGAATTTTTGGGGAATGATACATGAGGAACTTAAGAAAATGTTAAAAAAATCCCCTTGATAAAAAATCCTGAAGCTTATCTGTTAGGGCTGATGGGCAAAGACATACCACATATGAAAAAAACAATCTTTCTGTATGCAACAACAGCTGCCAGGGTAGTTGTCGCAGACCCCTCCGGGCTTCTCTGCATGAGGTCATTCACAAGCACACAGCTTCACAGCCCTCCATAACTCAGTTGCTATCAGTGAGCATTCCTTTCCCGCCTTCTTCCTCCTTCCCCCTCCTTTCGCTGTGGAGTGAGGGCTGCGACACTTTACTGACAGCCCTGCCACCTCCCCCTCTGCATCTGAACTCCCTCGAGACTCGCTGCTTGAATCTGTCAGTAAGACAGGCTTTGGGTCTCGGTACTGACTTAAAGCAGGGGAGGGCGTGAGCCCTTCTGACTCTCTGACAGTAGTGATTGCCACTAAATGGAAATCTCAGAACATACCAACAAAGGAAGAGTGGATTTGCAAATTAAGTGAGTATATAGAATTGGCAAAATTAACCTCAATTATAAGATACCAATCAAATCAAAAGTTAAGAATGGAGTGGAAGCATTTCGAATATTATATGCCAAAATATTGTTCTAAAAACGACATGCTAATAGGCTTAGAATAAACAATGTAAGCAATAACAAAACCAAAAAAGAAAGAAGGAAAAATCAGAAATCAAAATAATAATAATCTACTATAGAGAGCCAGTGTGGTGTAGTGGTTAAGAGCCGTAGACTCGTAATCTGGTGAACCGGGTTCGCTTCCCCGCTCCTCCCCATGGAGCTGCTGGGTGACCTTGGGCTAGTCACACTTCTCTGAGGTCTCTCAGCCTCACTCACCTCACAGAGTGTTTGTTGTGGGGGAGGAAGGGAAAGGAGAATGTTAGCTGCCTTGAGACTCCTTTGGGTAGTGATAAAGCGGGAAAGCAAATCCAAACTCTTCTTCTTCTACTACAGAGTGCAAGGAAAAAAGGTATATAGAAATGAAGAAGTCGAATTGCTGTGGAGGGGTGGGTGGTGGGATTTATAAGCGTATAATTTTGTAGCTGTTGTAAATTAGGTATTATATTTTATGTTAGGGAATTATGGATAATTTTGGTTATTATGTATATACGTTAAGTTTCAATAAAAGCTTGGATTAAAAGGAAAAGAAACCAACCAAACTAACTGCCAAATCCAGTGTTGAGCCTTAAACACTGTTAGGCTCCACCCCTGGGCTTTCTTATTGGTCAGCCTAATATCCCTTTCTCTCTCTCCCCCATTACGTCTCCATAATGAGTGGGCAAATGCCACACCTCCTCAAATATTTATTGGGGGGGGCAAAGACCCCTAGGCCTTTAAGAGTTGGCACCTATTCCCTACACTCACAGGTCTCAGGATGGTTACAACATAATGTTGTTGTTTAGTTGTTTAGTCGTGTCCGACTCTTCGTGACCCCATGGACCAGAGCATAACATAATAAAATAATAACACAACATAAAAACACAAAACACGACATTTTAAAAGGGCATTAGATGTCAATGAGCCAAAGGTCTGGTTAAAAAGGTGCGGATCTGCCGGGCTCCTAAAGCTGTATAATGGTTTTTCCGACCTTTGTATGGATCCTTTGATGGGAAGTGAGACTGTAGCTCCGACTGAAGTTCTTTCCACATTCCACACACTGATAGGGTTTCTCCCCTGTATGAATTCTTTGATGGGAAGTGAGATGGGAGCTGTGACTAAAGTTCTTTCCACATTCCACACACTGATAGGGTTTCTCCCCTGTATGAATTCTTTGATGGGAAGTGAGATGGGAGCTGTGACTAAAGCTCTTTCCACATTCGAAGCACTGATAGGGTTTCTCCCCTGTATGAATTTTTTGATGGGAAGTGAGATTGTGGCTGTGACTGAAGCTCTTCCCACATTCCACACACTGATAGGGCTTCTCCCCTGTATGAATTCTTTGGTGGGAAGTGAAATCGCTGCTATTCCTGAAGTTCTTTCCACATTCCACACACTGATAGGGTTTCTCCCCTGTATGAATTCTTTGATGGGAAGTGAGAGAGGAGCTTGTATTGAAGCTCTTTCCACATTCCACACACTGATAGGGCTTTTCCCCTGTATGAATTCTTTGATGGGAAGTGAGATGGTGGCTGTGACTGAAGCTCTTCCCACATTCGAAGCACTGATAGGGTTTCTCTCCTCTATGAATTCTTTGATGGACGGTGAGACTGGCTGCGACTGAAGCTCTTTCCACATTCCACACACTGATAGGGTTTCTCCCCTGTATGAATTCTTTGATGGGAAGTGAGACTGTGGCTGTGACTAAAACTATTTCCACATTCCACACACTGATAGGGTTTCTCCCCTGAATGAATTTTTTGATGGGAAGTGAGGTTGGAACTCCGAATGAAGCTCTTTCCACATGCCACGCACTGATAGGGTTTCTCCCCTGTATGAATTCTTTGATGGGAAGTGAAATCGTTGCTATTCCTGAAGTTCTTTCCACATTCCACACACTGATAGGGTTTCTCCCCTGTATGAATTCTTTGATGGGAAGTGAGATGGTGGCTATTCCTGAAGCTCTTTCCACATTCCACACACTGATAGGGTTTCTCCCCTGTATGAATTCTTTGATGGGAAGTGAGTTCAGTGCTCCAAATGAAGCTCTTTCCACATTCCACACACTGATATGGTTTCTCCCCTGTATGAATTCTTCGATGGGAAGTGAGATGGGAGCTGTGACTGAAGCTCTTTCCACATTCCACACACTGATATGGTTTCTCCCCTGTATGAATTCTTTGATGGGAAGTGAGAGAGGAGCTCTGACTGAAGCTCTTTCCACATTCCACACACTGATAGGGTTTCTCCCCTGTATGAATTCTTTGATGGGAAGTGAGAGAGGAGCTGTTACTGAAGCTTTTTCCACATTCCACACACTGATAGGGTTTCTCCCCTGTATGAATTCTTTGATGGGAAGTGAGATGGGAGCTGTGACTAAAGTTCTTTCCACATTCCACACACTGATAGGGTTTCTCCCCTGTATGAATTCTTTGATGGGAAGTGAGATGGGAGCTGTGACTAAAGCTCTTTCCACATTCGAAGCACTGATAGGGTTTCTCCCCTGTATGAATTTTTTGATGGGAAGTGAGATTGTGGCTGTGACTGAAGCTCTTCCCACATTCCACACACTGATAGGGCTTCTCCCCTGTATGAATTCTTTGGTGGGAAGTGAAATCGCTGCTATTCCTGAAGTTCTTTCCACATTCCACACACTGATAGGGTTTCTCCCCTGTATGAATTCTTCGATGGGAAGTGAGAGAGGAGCTTGTATTGAAGCTCTTTCCACATTCCACACACTGATAGGGCTTTTCCCCTGTATGAATTCTTTGATGGGAAGTGAGATGGTGGCTGTGACTGAAGCTCTTTCCACATTCCACACACTGATAGGGTTTCTCCCTGTATGAATTCTTTGATGGGAAGTGAGACTGTGGCTGTGACTAAAACTATTTCCACATTCCACACACTGATAGGGTTTCTCCCCTGAATGAATTTTTTGATGGGAAGTGAGGTTGGAACTCCGAATGAAGCTCTTTCCACATGCCACGCACTGATAGGGTTTCTCCCCTGTATGAATTCTTTGATGGGAAGTGAAATCGTTGCTATTCCTGAAGTTCTTTCCACATTCCACACACTGATAGGGTTTCTCCCCTGTATGAATTCTTTGATGGGAAGTGAGATGGTGGCTATTCCTGAAGCTCTTTCCACATTCCACACACTGATAGGGTTTCTCCCCTGTATGAATTCTTTGATGGGAAGTGAGTTCAGTGCTCCAAATGAAGCTCTTTCCACATTCCACACACTGATATGGTTTCTCCCCTGTATGAATTCTTCGATGGGAAGTGAGATGGGAGCTGTGACTGAAGCTCTTTCCACATTCCACACACTGATATGGTTTCTCCCCTGTATGAATTCTTTGATGGGAAGTGAGAGAGGAGCTCTGACTGAAGCTCTTTCCACATTCCACACGATAGGGTTTCTCCCCTGTATGAATTCTTTGATGCCTAGTGAGAGAGGAGCTCAGACTGAAGCTCTTTCCACATTCCACACACTGATAGGGTTTCTCCCCTGTATGAATTCTCTGATGGGAAGTGAGTTTGGAGCTGTGCCTGAAGCTCTTTCCACATTCCATGCACTGATAGAGTTTCTTTCCAATCAGATTTTGTTGATGGGAAGTGGAATGTGAGCTCTGACTGCAGCTTTCTCCACACTCCAAATTTTTACAGTGCTTTTCCTCTCTGGGGATTTTGTCGTGGTCACCTTTGTTCTCAATTTCCAATTCATCACAATCTGCATTGGAGACAAAAGGGTATCACAGCCTCAGGAACAAATAGAGAAGAACTGAAGGGAGTTGGGTGTGTGTTCATTACCTGTGTTGTTTGTCATTAATCAACAAATTCATTATTTGATTCTGATGAGTTGTTGAATGTTGCTTTGTTTGATATACAGTAGTGGTCAAAATTGTGGAACCTTCTGGAAAAAAGTGTATTTCAGAGGTTTGATGGCTCATAACACCAATTCTTTTGGAGTAATATAAAATTATATATAAATGGAAAGATAATTTAATCAAGATTGCAATTCAACGAAGTTTGTTCAATTACCCATATTCTGTCAAATGTTATCGCCAAATAACAAGAAAAAGGAAGTACAACTTACTTAGGTTGACTTTTGTCAGTGTGTTATATGATTGCTATCAAGTTGGTTGGTTTTTTGTGTTCTTTCATTTAGTGAGGATGTAAAAAATAAGAAAATTATAGAAATGGCACTAAGAGCTGACTGATCACCCAGAAAGTGATGTAAAATTTTATTATTAAGTGAACAAGGCTACAATTATGAAGAAATTACAGTAGATGAAAGATTGGGGGAAACGTAACCAAAGCTTGGCTTTCTATATATTTGTAGAGGTATAAGGAGACCCAGTCAGTACGAAATCAGACTGGTAAAGGCAGGAAAAGGTGCACAAAGGCAAGTGACGATCGAAGAATGGAGAGACTCTCCTTACATGACAGAAGAAAATCATCTTGAAGGGATGTTTACCCTCGTAGCAGAGCTTTGGCTATTTCAGCCAAGTAAACAGACCTGATTAAAAGTCCTGTGCGCTTCCTTCTACGCACCTCCGCTTTTAAAGTCTCCCAGTCTGTTTCGCACAGAGAAACACTGT
The DNA here is from genome assembly GCA_034641385.1 of Darevskia mixta. Lineage (NCBI taxonomy): Eukaryota > Metazoa > Chordata > Lepidosauria > Squamata > Lacertidae > Darevskia > Darevskia mixta. The sequence goes on from JAWWNH010000205.1 coordinate 2,313,418, forward strand.
AAATCCTTTTCAGCGTTTGTGCCAGTAAAAACTCAGTCTGTTGTATCTTAAATCAGAACAGACAGTTTATTACACGGAAAAACGATCCAGACAGCCTGGGCTGTCCGAAGACATCCTCTCTCTCTGAAGAGGATCCAAAGAACTGCAGACATGGGAATTACAACAGTACATATATAGATCACACGCCTGGTCCCTTCCAGGAAGTGATCTCATCCCTATGATGCTGGACGCATATCTCGAGCTGTCAACACTGCCAGCTCAAATCCTAACACATCTGGGTGTCTACAAGATGACATGGCAAATGTAATGTGAAGTTGAGTTCAATGATTGGTCTAAAGGTCAGAATTTAAAGGAAAAAGCAATTGTTATCTGTCAAGCAAAGGTTGAAAAGATTAACCCATGGACAGCAGAACAATGGGACAGTGTTATTTGGCGCGATGAGACCCAAATCTCCTTGCTTTTAGTGGTGGCATGAAATATGCAAGGAGAAAAATCAGAGAATTACATCCTACTTGCATTACACCGACAGTGAAACACCCAGAAAGTGTGATGATCTGGGGTTGTATGGCAGCAAAAGGTGTGGGCAGAATTTGTGTCATTAATGGGAATGTAAATGCCCCAAAATGCATGAATGAAATATTTCAGCGCAAACTGAGGCATTCCGCAGGTGATCTTTTCCCAGATACTGAAGCATTTACACACACACACACACACACACACACATGTTTGTTTGTTTGTTTGTTTGTTTGTTTTCCATTTCAACAGGATTCAACTCCATGTCATGTTGCTGCTGTGTGCAAAAAGTACTTTCAAGATAATCCTATTCCACTGCTGGACTGGCACGGGAATAGCCCAAACTTTAACCCAATTGGAAATCTATGGTGCCGACTAAAGAAACTTGGTAGTCAGAAGCAACCCAGCAATAAAGCCCAATTAACAGAGGCAATAATTCAGTCTTGGTTTCACATTATTACAGCTGCAGAACTAAAAACTTGGTTCACTTCACGGGAAGGCATTGTAAGGCCATAATTAAAGCTAAAGCTTACCAATGGTTACCAAAGGTTTCACATTTTTTTCTTTATGACTGCGGTTCTAATAAATACTCCTTCATTAAAGTTATTGCATTACATTCTTCATTATATTATGTTTCCATTGATATATAATTTTATGGTATTACTCCACGCAAAAGTGGTGTTATGAGCTATCAAACCACAGAAACACACTTTTCACAAAAGGTTTCCACTATTTCGGCCACTAATATAAGTTGTTCATTTTAATGTTCTTTTTATATGGAATCAGATTTTTATTATTTATGTTTCATGTTTATATATGTGATGGAAGACGCCCCAGAGTGGCTGGGGCAACCCAGCCAGAAGGGCAGGGTATAAATAGAAATGACTATTATTACTACAGTGGTACCACGATTTAAGAACTATTATTATTATTATTATTAAGTTTGTAAACCGAGGTACTACTGTATTATCATCATCAACATCATCATCATCATCATCACCACTGCTACTACCTGAGATTCAATAAGCCTGGCTCTTCTCTGGGATGAATTTTGTTTGGCCCAGTCATGGCATCCCCTTCATCTCCAATGTCAGTCGTCTCTTTGGTCAACCCAAGACTGACAGGAGCAAAAACAAAAACAGAAAACCTGAAGCTACTTATCTTTCCTAACAATTCTGAATCTGACATTTAAGATGGCCTGTGCAGTTCAGACCAGCCCAATTGTGGTAGAAAAAGGAATAATTTGAGGAAGATTGTTCAAAGAAAAAACTGTAATTTGCTGTTTATTGTGGGGGTGTTAGGTTCCCAGGTGTTGAGCTCTGTGAAAATATGAGGTTGGTCACATAGAGGTATTTTTTGAATTTCCAGGCAAATATGATGATCCCACAGGGAGCCTTACCAAGAGAGGCCACGATCCCACAATTCTCCATGACGTCCTTATGCAGAGCTCTTTGGTCAGGATCCAGCAACGCCCACTCCTCATCCGTGAAGCAAACAGCGACATCTTCAAAGCACCCTGGACCCTGAAAGAAAAAGGGAAAGGTCTTCCTCTGAGACAGCAGAAATTTAGGCATATGGCTAACATCTAAAAACATTAACTTATTTCAAGACAATTACGAAGCGGCGTGGAACAAAATAAAGAGAGACCTGGAAGTGTGGGAAAGAATGAAATTCTCATTACTGGGAAGAATAGCAGCAATTAAAATGAGCGTGCTACCAAAAATGTTATTTTTATTCCAAACAACTCCAATAATCAAGGGGACAAAAATCTTTAAAGAATGGCAAAAAAGAATTTCAAGATTTATCTGGCAGGGGAAGAAACCAAGAATAAGATTTAAATTGCTAACAGAGAGTAAAGATAGAGGTGGATTCGCTCTGCCAGACTTGAAATTATATTATGAAGCAGCTTGTCTCAGTTGGTTAAAGGAATGGATGACATTAGAAAAACCAGACCTTTTAGATCTGGAAGGACATGATAACAGATTTGGTTGGCACGCATACTTATGGTACGACAAGACAAAGGTACATAAAGGTTTCGGAAACCACATCTTCCGGAAATCTCTCTACGAAGTATGGGATAGGTATAAAAACCTACTAGAAAGGAAGACACCGTGGTGGTTGTCACCACTGGAGGTGACGAGTGTAAAGAGGATAAATATTGGAGAAAAGTGGACAACATATGAAACATTACTACAACATGATGGAGTGAAATGGAAGTTAAAGCCGTTTGAAAATGTGAAAGAGTTTGTCAGCGATTGGTTGCATTATCATCAGATTAATGAAGTGTTTAAAAAAGATATGAAGAATAACGGATTTGGAGATACTAAATCCAAATTCGAAGTAGAAATATTAGGAAGTAGATATAAAACATTGTCCAAAATGTACAAAAATTTGCTGGAATGGCATTTGAAAGATGAGGAAGTGAAGTCGGTGATGATACATTGGGCACAAGATATTGGACATAATATTATACTAGATGACTGGGAAAAACTATGGAGGGAAGGTATGAAATTCACTGCGTGTAATGCTTTGAAAGAAAATGTGTTAAAAATGGTGTATAGATGGTACATTACGCCAGTTAAACTAGCGAAAATGTATAAAGGAGATAATAAGTGTTGGAAATGCAAAGAAAAAGAAGGTACCTTTTTTCATATGTGGTGGGAGTGTAAAAGGGTGAAAAGCTTCTGGGATATGGTATTTGGTGAGATAAAGAAAATGTTGAAATATACATTTGTTAAAAAACCGGAAGCTTTTCTGTTGGGAATTACAGGTACAGACATTAAAAAGCAAGACATTAAGCTTTTCCATTATGCAGTGACTGCGGCAAGAATGTTAATAGCACAGAACTGGAAGCAAGAACAAATACCGACAACAGAAGAATGGAGAATGAAATTATTGAACTATGCAGAAATGGACAAAATGACGGGGAGAATCCGAAAACAGCGGGACCAGAAGTTCGTCAAAGACTGGGCTAAATTTACAGACTATATGAAAGAAATTACTGAACTGAATACGTTGGTAGGACTACAAGAGGCATTGTAGAGTAAAGAAGAAATACTGTGGCTAAATGTAAATCTATTGTGATAAGTTATGAGTGAGAAGGGAAAGTAACGGTAGATATAAGAAATATAAGTTGAAATATAGAAATAATAAAGCCGCTAGGAAGGACTGAAGGAAGTCTAGGCTGTAAAAAGCCAAAAGGGTATAAGAGGTGAAAAAGTATGTATATTGTATTTTGCAAAAATGGTTTTGAAAATAATAAAACATGCTATTAAAAGAAAAAGAGAGACAGCAGAAATATGATCTGCTACACAATGCTCTGTTCTTGCCTTCCTGTAAATTGCGGTATTGTTTCAATAGGATTGTTTTGTTGCACATTTTAATTCTGGATGCTTATTTTATTCTGCCTTTTAATTATGGGTGTTCATCTTTGTGCAAATAGGTGGTACTCCACCTTGTGGTTTTCAAGTCATTCTGCCTACGCAAGCATTCCAGCTTCCCTGATGGAAGGATCCACTTTCTCCTCTCCTCGAGAGCTGTTCTAGGGAGGTTCCCTCCCAATGCCCCTGAGTCAAATTCAAGGGGTTCATGGGGGCTCTGAGCATCTGTGATATTTCCAAAAGCTCTAGGTTAGAGAATACGGATGTTTTAGATCTGGAAGGATACGACAATGTATTTGGATGGCATGCATATTTGTGGTATGATAAAATTAAGGCCCACAAAGTATTTAAGACACACATCATTAGAAAATCTGTGTTAGAGTCTGGTTGAAGTACAAGGACTTGCTAGACTGGAAAACACCCAGATGGATTTCTCCACTAGAAGCTAAGGCCCCCAAAAAGTTAAATATGGAAAGTAAATGGCCAAAGTATTGTGACATTTTGATACAAGAAAGAGAAAGTATCAGGTTGAAACCCTATGAGCAAATGAAGGGGGAGGTGAGGGATTGGTTACACTACCATCAAATCAATGAAGCCTATAAAATGGATAAAAAACCTTGGCTTTCTGGTTTCTTAACAAATGTGTTTTTAAACACTCTCTTCAGTTCATTGTATATCAAATCCCAGTAGGCCTTCACCCTTGGGCACGCCCACCACATGTGACAGAAAGTCCCATCTGATTTCTCGCACTTCCAACATTTCTTGTCCTGCGTGTGGTAGATTTTGGCTAGTTTGACTGGGGTTAGATACCATCTGTATATCATTTTCATAATGTTTTCTTTTAGGAGGTTGCAGGCTGTAAAATTGATTCCTCTTCTCCACAGTCTCTCCCAGTCCTCCATCATTATGATATGTCCTACATCTTTTGCCCAGTCTATCATGGCAGATTTCACCAGTTCATCCTGTGTATGCCATTCCAGCAACAAGTTATACATTCTAGACAAGTTCTTCGTTTTAGGGTCTAACAGTTCTGTTTCCAATCTTGATTTTTCTGTCTGGAAACCAAGTTTCCTATCCTGTTTGAAAAGTTCACTTATTTGATGATATTGTAGCCAATTTGATACTGCTCCTTTCAGCTGTTCAAAAGGTTTTAACTTGACACTTTCTCCTTCTTGAATTATAATGTCTCTATATTTAGGGAGGTTGCTTTCCATATTTATTCTTTTGTCTGCCTTGGCTTCTAAAGGCGAAATCCAGTTGGGTGTTTTCTTCTCCAATAAGTCTTTATATTTACACCAGACTCTGAACAGGGCTTTTTTAATTATATGTGACTTGAATCCTTGATGAATCTTTATTTTGTCGTACCACAAATATGCATGCCATCCCCACCGATTGTCGCATCCTTCCAAATCCAACACGTCTGTATTTTCCAACAGGAACCAGTCCTTTAACCAGCAGAATGCCGCTGCTTCAAAATATATGTTTAAGTCCGGCAGGGAGAAGCCCCCTCTTTTGTTATCATCAGTTAGTACCTGTCAGGGGCTGGCCGGGTTCCGAAGCGGTGCCAGAGGAGACAGCGGACCTAGACAGAGCCCCGCTGACGCCCGAGGAGTTATTGAGGGTCTGGGACCAGGAGCAGGCACAGCCCCTGCTGACACCAGAGCAGATGGTGCAGCAATGGGAGGAAGCCTCCACCAGAGGGCTAGCACAGCCAATGGGAAGGGACCAGGAGAGGGAGTCCGAGGAGGAGGGGAGGCTTAGAGAGCCTGCCAGAGCATCAGACACAACCAGCGTGGAGGGCGAAAGCGAAAGGGAAGAGGGGGCAGGAGGACCACCTCGGTCAAGGGCACGGAAGCGGAAAAAGGAGAGGCGGAGACTAGGGTTTCCGAAGCTCCTCTGCTGGGGGCGGAGCCGCAAATCAGTACTCGAAGGATCTGACTCCGAGGGGTCGGATGCATAGCCGTGAAGTCTGGACTGTTCAATGTTATAAAATAAAGTGATTAGTTAATAGACGGCGTTTGTGGATGCTTACTTCCGAGGAGACACACATCCGTCTCACAGTACCGTATCTTATATTTGATTCTGGGTTTTTTCCCCTGCCAGACAAATCTGGATATGTCCTTCTGCCAGTTTTTGAATGGTTCCATCTTGTCAACAATCGGTAGTGCTTGAAACAAGAATAGCAGTTTTGGTAGTACATTCATTTTAATTACAGATATACGTCCTAACAACGATAATTTCAAATTGTTCCAGATTTCCAAGTCTTTCTTAACTTCTTTCCAAACTTTTTCATAGTTGTCCTTGTACAGATTCTGGTTTTTAGGTGTTAAATTCACCCCTAGGTATTTCACCTTTTTTACGAAGCCAAGGCCCGTTTTTCCCTCAATAGAATGTTTTTCTTCCGGAGTCAAGTTTTTACCTAGCAACTTGGTCTTGGTTTTGTTTAATTTGAATCCTGCTACCTGTCCAAATTCTTGAATTACTTCCAGTGCCCTCACGGCACTGGTCTCTGGTTCTTGAAGTGTTAATACTACATCATCTGCAAATGAAGGGGGAGGTGAGGGATTGGTTACACTACCATCAAATCAATGAAGCCTATAAAATGGATAAAAAAACTTGGCTTTCAGATGGAGAAGTCAAGATTGGAAACGGAATTATTAGAACCAAGATCGAAAAATTTGTCCAGAATGTACAATTTGCTGCTAGAATGGCATACACAGGATGAACTTGTTAAATCTGCAATGACAGACTGGGCTAAGGATGTAGGTCATAACATCATGATGGTTGATTGGGAGAGACTGTGGAGGAAAGGAATAAAATTCAATGAATTTAATATGTTAAGAGAAAATATTATGAAAATGATATATAGGTGGTATCTGACTCCAGTCAAACTTGCTAAAATCTATCATTTGCAGGATAACAAATGTTGGAAATGTGAAAATGTTGAAGGGACTTTTTATCATATGTGGTGGACCTGTCCAAGGGTGAAGGCCTTCTGGGAAATGATATATAATGAATTGAAAAGAGTGTTGAAAAACACATTTGTTAAAAAACCAGAGGCCTTCTTACTTGGAATGGTCAACCAGGAAATACCAAAGGAAGATCACACTTTTTTTATGTATGCCACAACAGCAGCAAGAATACTGATTGCAAAATATTGGAAAACAAAGGATTTACCAACTGTAGAAGAATGGCAGATGAAGATGATGGACTATATGGAACTTGCCAAACTGACTGCGAGACTCCACGACCAGAGGGAAGAGGCGGTGGAAAAAGAATGGAAGAAGTTTAGGGAATACATTAAAAATTATTGTAAGATTTAGAGATAAGAAAAGCTGGAAGAAAGGGTAGTTTACAGATAGAATTAAGATTAAGTAAGTGAAGATATGAGTATGATTAAATAAGCTAAGATAGACTAAGGAAGATGTAAGTTAAAAAGTTTGATTAAGATAATAAAGATAGAATAAGAGCAAAGTGATATAAGAGATATTTTGATAAAAGAAACAATAGTAAGAAAAAGTATTAGATGATGAGAGGAAATTGCTAAAGATGACATACATTGAAACACAGTAGGAAAGACAGGGGGAAGTCAAACTAAAATGTTCAAGGGGAATTTGAAGGGAAATTATGTTATTGTGTGTATGTTGTGTTTTTTTATTGTATTGTATTATATGTTTTGTGTTAAGTTGTTGTTAAATATGAGTGAAAAACCCAATAAAAATTATTTACAACAACAACAACAAAAATTCCAAAAGCTCTTGCAGTATTTTCCCCAGAACTTCCTCGCTTATTTCCTCATCCATTTCAAGGTCAAAAAACAGCTTGATAGTCACAACAATCCAAGAAATTATAATCCAAAATCCATAACGTATTTTCCTTGCTAAATCTCCCCAAACCTCGAGATGTAGGGTAACTTTCTTTCCAATCAAAGTTAATAACAATTATTTAATGCCACGAGCTGTTACAGAAGTTTACTTTACTTTCACTTTGATAGTAGCCTCGGTTCCAAAAGTCTGCTGCTTCCTTTGTTTAAACGACAAGGGACCGAGCTCCGTTTTTAAAGTCCCTTGCTCTCCTAATTAAATCCAAATTGTCATTTTACTCACATTTCCAAAGTTACTAATCCTTATTTTGCGGAGAAATTAAGCGGTCGGCACACTCAGCTTCACACGGCAGAGACAGCACTTGATACACAGGGCTCCAACTCAACCCCGCTCTGAATCGCCAGCTCTTACTAGAGCTTACCGGGGAGCAAGGGAGTCGTTGAGAGTCCCCGCCGGATCACCATGCCCTCGGGACGCTCTTCCCGAAGTTCTTCAAGGGGTCCGCGTCGCAGTAGCAGTCTCCCCTACTCCCTACCGTACCGGGGATCTCGGAGCTGAGATTCCCCCGTCCGATCGCTCCAGCACTTAACCGGAAGTCCGCAATCTAGCAGAGATTCCAGCAATGCAGGGGGTCTCCTAGCTCTGAGAGACAAGCAGGGAGGGTGGCTTCTGGCAGAAGGAGAGGGAGCCCCTGGTGGATCCGCCTTATCCTGACTCACCTCAGCCCCTCGACCTCCCTCCTCCCACTTGCCACCCACTCTGCCTCTGATTCTGCACTGCATTCTGCCACAGAGTCTCCCAGCTCACTAAGCCCTGTTACCCCTTCAGCTTCTGACACCTCCTCTTCTCCCTCTGACTGCTCATCCTTCTTCTACCTCCACTTCTTGGGCTCTGAGCCATCTTCCTTTCCTTGTTCCCCAGCTGCATCCTCCCACCATTCCTCTGTGCCCAACCAGTCCATGACATTGCTCCAGCCCTCGGCCTCTGTCCCTACAAAGCAGCTTCCCCTGACCTGATCTGGTTCCACAGCCGTTGGTTCCCTTCTGCCCCCATGAAAAGACGGATCAGGAGGTCTTGCTGGCATCACTCTGTCACCTGCAAGAGAAAAAAGGTAAACAGGACACTAGCAGTGCCTGCTTCTCTCACAGGTGAAACAGGGCCTCTCTAACTACAGATGGGCCTTTGAGAAAGCCTTACCTGCTGAGAGCATTTGGACGTTTGTCCCCATTTCATATGTTGGTTGTGCAGAAATACATCTCCCCTCCTCTGGACCCTTGTTCCCAATTGTCTGCCCCCAAAATAAGATGAATAGAACCCTCAGATGAGTGGGAAAACCAACAGAATGAGACCAAACGGAGAAAAACCACCTTCCTCCTTACCCAGTGGCCTCTCTCTGGCGTCCAATGGAGGCCTCTCTGCCTCACAGGAATCCAGGTCCATTTCTGCAAAATGATCCTTTCCCTGAAAAAGAAACAAGGGTTCAAAAGAGAGAATGAGGAGAAATATTAGAAAGAGAATGACAAAGACTTGAAGGGTGTGAGATCTCATTCCATGGATGCTTTCCCAGAAAATGGATGGGCCATCAGCAGACCATTATGGGATGTTCTCTGTCCTGTTTGGAGCCCCTTGGGAGTATCCAGAGGAAAGTCTCTCTCACCTGCTTTCTCTCCTCTGCCTGACTCAGGAGGAAACCTTCGGCCAGGGCCACCGCCTGGGAACTGGTCTCCGCTCCGCATTCCCTCACCCAGCTCTCCATCTCCGGGGGAAGGACAGCCAGGAACTGCTCCAAGATCACCAGGTCCAGCATCTCAGCTTTCGTGTGCCTTTCTGGCTTCAGCCACTGGTGGCAAAAGTGGTAGAGTCGGCTGCAAACCTCTCGGGGTCCTTTGGCCTCCTGGCAGCAGAACTGCCTCAACTGCCGGCTCTGCACCTCTGAGCAGAGGGTGTCCTCCTCACCCAGGATCTTCTGCACAGAGTTTTCCCAGAATCCCCCACTGCTCCCAGTGTGGTTGGCATGGCCTCTTCCTGCTTCAGGGCCAGCTGACTCTCGCTCATCCATCTGTGCTCTCAGGAAGCCTCTAAGAGATCAGAAGGAACCCTTTGGTCTTCTGCCGAGTTCTGTCTGTTGTAATGAGAAGCTCTAGCAAATCCAACAAAGCAAATACATTGTTCTGTTACAGAATTTGTAGGACATGGGGGGAAATGGTTCCCTGAGCAAGCATGGATGAGTCTTGCTGGGAACCAGGGCTGGACTGCACCGCATCCCAGACCATGAGCTATCTTTTTGAAAAGAAAGAGGAGGAAGAGGAGAAGAAATAAGTCTCTAGCCTTCTAGCAATGCAAAATGTGGAGGCAGCTGAAGGGATTTCTGTGAGATGAATCAGCCTGGTTTCTGCTGCCTTCCAGTCAATGCATGAAGTCAGAAATGACTGACAAGGGAGTCATTTGTATCTTGTGAAAAATGGATGCTTGGCTCTAGTGGGGGTCCTCACCCGGGGGTCCTCAGGAGTTGCTCCCCACCCCCACCCCCTGCTTCTGTCTCCTTTTCTTGCACTTGGACTCTCTGCCACTCTCCAGACAGACTCCTGGGGTGGGGTCCCTTTTTCTTTGCTCTGAGGGCCAGGTATGTATCTGGCCAACCCCCTGAGGGCCAAGTGGGCAGGGCCAAAGACATCTCCCTTGAAATTTAGGCTGGTAATTTATTATTATTATTATTATTATTATTATTATTATTCTATTAGATAGCTTAACACACATACAGCCATTGATGCCAAGGTCCCCGGAGGCTCAGTGAGTAGCAGCGCCCATTTCCGGCTGGTTTCCCAGCAACAATCCCTTTGGGACAGAGAGGATGTGGTCCTGGGATGCCCTGCTCTGGGTGCGAGGGGATTGCTGCAGTGGCCTCCGTGTGGAGCTGCCCTTGGAGACACTGGGAAACTGGTCTGCAATGCAGCAGCCACACTATGGGCTGGGATCCCTCTCTTTATTCCTGGCCTTTCTCTCCCATATTTCCATCCTTACTCCCCATGGGGTTTGGGGGGGCTAGTCCCCCTCCTCGTCCAGCTTTGGAGAACCATCTGCACATGTTTCCTCTGTTGTGCAATGACGCTGAGCGACGTCACACAGAGTTAAAGTCCTAGGGACTCCTTTGTTGAAAGAAGGGAGAAATGAGTTTGGGATCCTCTGATCTCCAGGAAGGAGAGCGTTGCAGACCTCGCCCCTCCCTGGCAGGACCCTCTCCTCCCCCTGCATGAGCAGATCAGGCCCCCCCAGGCATCCTCCCCCCCTGCTGCAGCCCTGGGACCCCCACCGTCTCCCCCCTGCACCCTCTGGGGGGGGGGAAGAGGAGACTCACCAGATCCCAGGAGGGGACAGCCATGCAGCCCTTGCAGGAAAGGACTGGGGAGGGAGGGAGGAAGGGGCCTGGGCTCTGGAGGACCTGGCCCCCTCTTGCTTCCTTTCCTCTCTAGGAATAAAGCTCGGTTCCCTTTAACCCTTGCAAAGCCGAGCTCGTCCAGCTCTCTGCTTTTTATTCTTTTTTATGGATTTAGGGGGGCTACGCCAATGCCCAGATATCCTTTTGGGGGTGAGGCTCTTGACTGGACTCTGAGCATCTCCCTCCCTTGGCCAGAAACCGGAGGTAGAGCTTGCAGGGAAAAGGGCTTTGCAGGAGGCAAGGAACCTCCTCCTCGGATTCAGGAGTGGAGAGAGAGGAGGGGACCCGAGGGTCATCTAGTCCAACCCCCAGCAAGGCAGGAATCTCAGCTAAAGCATCTCTGCTTAGGAACCTCCAAGGAAGGAGAGTCCACCACCTCCCAAGGGAGACTCTGGGGCTGGGGTCTTGTTGAGGGGTGTTTGCATACAGGGGTGTTTTCTGGGTCACCTTCAAAGGTAGCCCCACATAGAGCGCATTGCAGTAATCCAAGCAAGAGATAACTAGAGCATGCACCACTCTGGCGAGACAGTCTGCTGGCAGGTAGGGTCTCAGTCTGCGTACCAGATGGAGCTGTTGGACTGCTGCCCTGGATACAGAATTAACTTGCACCTCCATGGACAGCTGTGAGTCCAAAATGACTCCCAGGCTGCGCACCTGTTCCTTCAGGGGCACAGTTACCCCATTCAGGACCAGGGAGTCCACCACACCTGCCCACCTCCTGTCCCCCAAAAACAGTACTTCTGTCTTGTCAGGATTCAACCCCAATCTGTTATCCGCCTGTGAAATATGGGGAGTCCTAGAGCATCTGCTTGGCATGCAGAATGTCCCAGGGTCAACCCCTGACATCTCCTTCAAGGGCTGGACGAAATCCCTGCCTGAATCTCTGGGGAGCTGCTGCCAGTCAGTGTAGACCAGGGGTCCTCAAACTATGTCCTGTAGGCCGAATCCAGCCTGCCAGGGTCCAGTTTCGCCCGGGGTCGGGGAAGTGTTGTCTCTTGGCCTGAAGAGCAAAGGTGAGGTTGGCGGAGGAAGGCAGATTTGGGTCAATTCGGTTTCCTTACGTAGACGTTTACTTTAAAGGTGGGAGAAGGAAGTATAGTCCCTGTTTACTTTCCTGTTTTTTACAAAATGAATATGTATTGAATTTTATAACAAATAAAAATACAGATCTTAACCATCCTGTTATATACCATTATTCTCCCTCCCCTCCTCCGGACTTCCCCCAGCTCCCCCTCTGCTTAGTTATTTAGATTTATTTGTTGTTTCCTGCTTTTCTTATAGAAAAGTAAATTCCCTTATCATTTCTCTAAAATATCTGTTACTGAAATAAAGTTGTGAACGTTTATTCAAACCCTGCCAGTGAATCCAGTCCATTTTGTTGTTTCTGCAAATAGACTGTAAATGGTTCCCCGACTCTTTTGAAGTCATTTTTGTCTTTCTCTCATAGTTTATCTGTTAGCTTAGCCAACTCTGCATAGTTCATCACTTTTTCTTGCCATTATTCCTTTGATGGTATTTCTTCCATCTTCCAATATTGTGCAATCACGATTCTGGCCGCTGTTGTGTTGTTGTTGTTCAGTCGTTCAGTCGTGTCCGACTCTTCGTGACCCCATGGACCAGAGAACGCCAGGCACGCCTATCCTCCACTGCCTCTCGCAGTTTGGCCAAACTCATGCTAGTAGCTTCGAGAACACTGTCCAACCATCTCGTCCTCTGTCGTCCCCTTCTCCTTGTGCCCTCCATCTTTCCCAACATCAGGGTCTTTTCTAGGGAGTCTTCTCTTCTCATGAGGTGGCCAAAGTACTGGAGCCTTAACCTCAGGATCTGTCCTTCTAGTGAGCACTCAGGGCTGATTTCTTTAAGAATGGATAGGTTTGATCTTCTTGCAGTCCATGGGACTCTCAAGAGTCTCCTCCAGCACCATAATTCAAAAGCATCAATTCTTCGGCGATCAGCCTTCTTTATGGTCCAGCTCTCACTTCTGTACATTACTACTGGGAAAACCATAGCTTTAACTATACGGACCTTTGTTGGCAAGGTGATGTCTTTGCTTTTTATGATGCTGTCTAGGTTTGTCATTGCTTTTCTCCCAAGAAGCAGGCGTCTTCTAATTTCGTGACTGCTGTCACCATCTGAAGTGATCATGGAACCCAAGAAAGTGAAATCTCTCACTGCCTCCATTTCTTCCCCTTCTATTTGCCAGGAGGTGATGGGACCAGTGGCCATGATCTTAGTTTTTTTGGTGTTGAGCTTCAGACCATATTTTGCGCTCTCCTCTTTCACCCTCATTAAAAGGTTCTTTAATGCCGCTGTTGTAGCATACATAAATAATATCCATTTTTCTTTTGGCAGATCTTGGTCTGAGATACCTAACAAAAAGGCTTCAGGGTGTTTAACAAAGTTCATTTTGAACATGAACCTGTTTACTTTCCTAGGCTTGCAAGGTGTAAGAACGGAAGTCAGTCTTATCTCTGCCGCTCTGCTGTGCTTTTGCACTGTTCTTTGTCTCCCTGTCTGTTGCTGAAGAAGAGAGAGGACGCCATTATGACCTGTTTGGTGTCGTCTGCAAATGTGATGAGCATCCCCTCAGTTCCTTCATCCAAGTGACTTATAAAGACGTTGAACAACAACGGGCCCAGGACAGAACCCTGCAGCACCCCTCTTGTCCCTTGTTGTTGTTCAGTCGTTCAGTCGTGTCCGACTCTTCGTGACCCCATGGACCAGAGCACGCCAGGCAGACCTATCCTTCACTGCCTCTCGCAGTTTGGCCAAACTCATGTTAGTAGCTTCGAGAACACTGTCCAACCATCTCATCCTCTGTCATCCCCTTCTCCTTGTGCCCTCAATCTTTTCCAACATCAGGGTCCTCTCTAGTGAGTCTTCTCTTCTCATGAGCTGGCCAAAGTACTGGAGCCTCAACTTCAGGATCTGTCCTTCCAGTGAGCACTCAGGGCTGATTTCTTTAAGAATACCCCCAGGATAATGAGGAAGAACCATAAAGGAATCCTCTTTGGGTTCGGTCAGTCAAATCCACCTAACAGTTCCCTCATTCAGCCCACATTTTACCATCTTCCTTATCATGAATACTATTAATGTTAGGCCCAAAAGAAGATAGAGAATTCACAAGGCATGAGATGCTGACTAGTGATGCGAGGAACTAGTTTTATCAAAGAGGAATGTATGACTGTGGTGTCGTCTTAGGCTGTTGTTTACGGAAAGCAAACAAAAAAACCCCGGACAGAAACAGGGAGGAACTGGCAATGGGCCACGGACATGAGATAAAGGTCTGGAACATACTGTCTGTCTGTCTGTCTGCTCTGAGGTACGACTGGAAAGGGTTTTCTTAATGATGGTCCAGGAGGAGAGCGGGAGAAGAGCGGTGTAGACAGCCCTTCTGCAGAAAGCCCATGGACAGCAATGGGAAAGAAGACTATAAAAAGGACCTCTTTGCATGCCCTCAGTGTGCCGGGACTAGCGCTACAGCTCGACACCCACAGCTCTTTTGTGAGGGCCTTGTGAGTATGGATGAATGAATGTGTGAGTGTTTGAACCTCTTGGTGCCAATGTACTGTATCAATGTATACTTGACTATATGAAATAAATGTTACATGAAAGGTGTAAACCCAGATCCGGTCTCCAACGTGTCTTGTTGAAAGTCCTATAGCATACGGGAGATCACTTGTCTCTCCGGATTCAAAAGAACAAAGTTACCACGGTTTGGTGACATCCTCACATAAGTATCACAGAGGACTTTTTAAAAACTTTACTGAAATCGAGATGCACTATTTCCACAGCAGTCCCCAGATCAACCAAGTTTGTAACTTCATCCAAAAAAAGGGGAGGAGAAAAGGAGAGATTTCTCTGGTTTTACTTGCTTTTGAGAAAGCCATGCTTTCAACATGTATGTTTATGTTGTGATATCTTCAGATGAAGGGCACATAAATATTAAAAATGATTATAAATAAGGATATTGACAAGACGGAACATGTGCAAAGGAAGGCGAATTATGTATTTATTTATTTATTTATTTATTTAATTCGTAAACCACCCGACCCAGTGGGGCTGACTTAAATAAAATACTGGTTGGGGGGGCAGGTAAGGCCCGCCTTGCACAGTCAATCACATGATGCATGCATGCCATTTGAGAGGTAATGCCTATAATGGCAACGACTTTTATAAAAAATGACGGTTTTGAGCCCGTAGTTCAATTTCCCAGCAGCCCCTCTTGCCCCAGAGAACAGTTCTAGCATTTCATCTCCTCTACCTGTGGGATTGTTCAGCAGTGGGAAAAGTTACCTCTTCACACCGGATGTCCATTTGGTATGGCCCTTTCCAGGTTTGTCTTTCATTTGTTCTCCTATGTGTGTTGCCAGGAGAAGCCAAAATTCTGTGGGTATTCTAGGTGGTGCAGAAAGGCCCTAGAAGCTCCCTAGAGGTTGAATGCCGATCAAACTTCATTCTTGCGATCTATAAATTCCAAGTAGCAGTACTGGGGGTGGTTCAGATTCTGGGGCAGTGCTTTTGGCCAGTAGAGGGTGTCACAGGGCCAGCCTACGTTCCCTTTAAAGCAATCTTGGGTCTCCACCTGTTTTTGGACTACAACTCTCATAATCATAGGATTATAGAATCATAGAGTTGGAAGAGACCACAAGGGCCATCCAGTCCAACCCCCTGCCAAGCAGGAAACACCATCAAAGCATTCCTGACAGGTGGCTGTCAAGCCTCTGCTTAAAGACCTCCAAAGAAGGAGACTCCACCACACTCCTTGGCAGCAAATTCCACTGTCGAACAGCACTTACTGTCAGGAAATTCTTCCTAATGTTTAGGTGGAATCTTCTTTCTTGTAGTTTGAATCCATTGCTCCGTGTCCGCTTCTCTGGAGCAGCAGAAAACAACCTTTCTCCCTCCTCTATATGACATCCTTTTATATATTTGAACATGGCTATCATATCACCCCTTAACCTTCTCTTCTCCAGGCTAAACATACCCAGCTCCCTAAGCCGTTCCTCATAAGGCATCGTTTCCAGGCCTTTGACCTTTTTGGTTGCCCTCCTCTGGACACGTTCCAGCTTGTCAGTATCCTTCTTGAACTGTGGTGCCCAGAACTGGACACAGTATTCCAGGTGAGGTCTGATCAGAGCGGAATACAGTGGTACTATTACTTCCCTTGATCTAGATGCTATACTCCTATTGATGCAGCCCAGAATTGCATTGGCTTTTTTAGCTGCTGCATCACACTGTTGACTCATGTCAAGTTTGTGGTCTACCAAGACTCCTAGATCCTTTTCACTTGTACTGCTCTCAAGCCAGGTATCACCCATCCTGTATTTGTGCCTTTCATTTTTTTTGCCCAAGTGTAGTACTTTACATTTCTCCCTGTTAAAATTCATCCTGTTTGCCTTGGCCCAGTTCTCCAATCTGTCAAGGTCACCTTGAAGTGTGATCCTGTCCTCTGGGGTATTAGCCACCCCTCCCAATTTGGTGTCATCTGCAAACTTGATCAGGATGCCCTCAAGCCCATCATCCAAGTCATTGATAAAGATGTTGAATAAGACTGGGCCCAAGACAGAACCCTGTGGCACCCCACTAGTCACTTCTCTCCAGGATGAAGAGGAGCCATTGATGAGCACCCTTTGGGTTCGGTCAGCCAGCCAGTTACAAATCCAATGAATGGTAGCATTGTCTAGCCCGCATTTTACCAGCTTCTTTACAAGAATATCATGGGGCACCTTGTCAAAGGCCTTGCTGAAATCAAGATAGGCTACATCCACAGTGTTCCCTTCATCTACCAGGCTTGTAATTCTATCAAAAAATGAGATCAGATTAATCTGACATGACTTATTTTTCGGAAACCCATGCTGACTTTTAGTGATCACAGCGTTCCTTTCTAGGTGCTCACAGACCGTTTGCTTAATGATTTGCTCTAGAATCTTTCCTGGTATTGATGTCAGGCTGACTGGGCGGTAATTGTTTGGGTCCTCTCTTTCCCCCTTTTTGAAAATAGGGACAACATTTGCCCTCCTCCAGTCTGCTGGGACTTCGCCTGTTTTCCAGGAATTCTCAAAGATTACTGCCAGTGGTTCTGAAATCACCTCTGCCAGTTCTTTTAATACTCTGGGATGTAATTCATCTGGCCCTGGAGACTTGAATTCATCTAAACTAGCCAAGTATTCTTGTACTACCACCTTACTTATTCTGGGCTGTGTTTCCCCTGCTGAATCATCTGCTCCATATTCTTCAGGTCGGGCATTGTTTTCTTTTTTGGAGAAGACTGAGGCAAAGAAGGTGTAGTGAAGCAACGAAATTATATTTATAATCTTTGGTTTAGAACTGCAGTAGAGTTGTAATATCTCAAATGTCTCTTTAATTGGGGAATGTTGCTTCTGGGTTGCCGCCTCTTGCCGGTGGACTGGGGAGTGGTTCACACCTGATTTATGTGTAAGAAGAGCAGAACACGATTTCAGCTGTGTTAAGAGCCTCACCCTTGGCCGGGGAAATTGGAGGGAGGGGTCTTTATCTGATTACTTTGAAATGCAATTAAAACTGCAGCTGTGTGGTTCCCTGACACCTAGAAGATATATGGCTTTTACTTTCTGATAGGCCAACAAGTAATTGGATCTCTGAGTCGAATGGCTAATTGCTCAAACCCCACGTGGGGAAGGTTTGTATATAATCTTAGTGAATTGTTATGGGAGTCGCTTTTCGCCATTTGGGCTACTAGTCACTACTGTGAACTCTGCCTCCTAACTTTGATGCCGTGTCCTTGCCAATGAGGAGAGGGACTTTTTCTCTTTTAAGTTCTGAGTTGTGAGTATAAGAAATAGCTAATGATATTAAATACCTTTTTTATTTTGTATTCTTGTAACCTGAGGCTTGAGAATTGTATGGTTATGATTTAGTTTAAAGTTCTTTTAATAAATCTCTGAAAGGACGTTTTGTCTATGTTTTGTTTCCTCTTGACTGACAAAGCTAAACTGGTGCTTTCCGCTTGGGTACCCTACCTGTTGAATTTTTGCCCGTGACTAAAGTAGACGGGGGCTGTGCAGGCTAGAACGGTCAGGGCTTTCCCCTTTTCTTCCCTGTACCCAGGACTGACAGCCAGACTAAAAAGGGGTGGTGGCAGCATTACTGAGATTTTGTGGAGTTTTAGAGTACAAACCCCTTACCCTGCTTTGGGGTGGGTGTGGCTGGTGAGTTGGGCCCCTCCCCTCCATTACTACAGAAGGTATTGAGGAGTTCTGCCCTTTCTGCGTCCCCTGTTCGCATTTCACCTTCTCCTCTAAGTGACCCCACTGTTTCCTTGTTCTTCCTTTTGCTACGGACATACCCATAAAAACCCTTTTTATTGCTTTTAACCTCTCTAGCAAGCCTGAGTTCATTCTGTGCTTTAGCTTTTCTGACTTTGTCTCTACATGTGCTGGCTATTTGTTTGAATTCCTCTCTGGTGGTTTCCCCCTTTTTTTTGTACATATCCCTTGTAAATCTTAACTCAGTTAAAAGTTATTTAGATAGCCACCCTGGCTTCTTTAGGCAACTTCCATGTTTTTGTCTCATTGGTACTGCTTGAAGTTGTGCTTTTAATATCTCCCTTTTAACAAACTCCCATCAATCATGAACTCCCATCCCTTTTAGTATTACTGACCATGGGATCATATCCAGCGTTTCCCTAAGTTTTCTGAAATCGGCTTTCTTAAAGTCTAGAATTTGAGTCTTAGTATGCTTGGTTGCTCCTTTCTGATGTATAATAAACTCCAGAAGAGCATGATCACTCCCACCTAATGATCCTGCCACTTCTACCCCACTAACCAGGTCATCACTATTGGTTAGGACCAGATCTAAAATGGCTGATCCTCTTGTTGCTTCTCCCACTTTCTGGACAATGAAATTGTCTGCAAGGCCAGTGAGGAATCTGTTCGACCTTACGCTCTTGGCTGAGTTTGACATCCAACAAATATCAGGATAGTTGAAATCCCCCAGCTAGCAGGACCAATCCCTAGCTAGCAGAACCAATGGGGAGTGATGATGGGAACTGTAGTCCGGGAGCTGCTGCGGACCCAAGTTTGGGAAACTCTGCTTTAAAGCAACTTTTGTGTTTGGCCCGCAAAGATGGGACGCTTGTATTGTGTTTTGTTTTCCTCATGACCTTTGTGCATTTTTATTTTTATTTTTAAAGATTGAAAATTGAAAGAGAAATTGTATGGCAAGTTGCAGAAGAATAAAAGTTTGGGTTTGAACCCCCCCCCCAAAAAAAACTGGGGGGTGGTGTCTTCAAATATTTCATGGGGCGGGAGACTCTTAGGCGCCTATTCCTTACACCCACAGGTGTCATGGTGGTTACAAATAAAAACACAACATAAAAACACAAAACACATTTTAAAAGGGCAATTGAGGCCAAAGGCCTGGAAAAAGGTGAGGATTTCCCTGGCTCCTAAAGCTGTATAAAGGTTTTTCCGACCTTCGTATGGATTTTTTTATGGGAAGTGAGATTGGAACTCTGACTGAAGCTCTTTCCACATTCCACACACTGATAGGGTTTCTCCCCTGTATGAATTCTTTTATGGCAAGTGAGATCGCAGCTGTGACTGAAGCGCTTTCCACATTCCACACACTGATAGGGTTTCTCCCCCGTATGAATTCTCTGATGGGAAGTGAGATGGGAGCTCTTTCTGAAGCCCTTTCCACATTCCACACACTGATAGGCTTTCTCCCCTGTATGAATTCTTTGATGGCAAGTGAGATTGTAGTTGTGACTGAAGCTCTTTCCACATTCCACACACTGATAGGGTTTCTCCCCTGTATGAATTCTTTGATGCTTAGTGAGAGAGGAGCTCTCACTGAAGCTCTTTCCACATTCCACACACTGATAGGGTTTCTCCCCTGTATGAATTCTTTGATGCTTAGTGAGATGGGAGCTCTTCCTGAAGCTCTTTCCACATTCCATGCACTGATAGAGTTTCTTTCCAATCAGATTTTGTTGATGGGAAGTGGAATGGGAGCTCTGACTGCAGCTTTCTCCACACTCCCTGGGGATTTTGTCGTGGTCACCTTTGTTCTCGATTTCCAATTCATCACAATCTGCAAAGGAAACAAAAAGGGATTAGACCCTCAGGAACAAATTGAGAAGAACTGAAGGGAGTTGGGTGTGTGTTTATTACCTGTGTTGTTTGTCATTAATGAACATATTTATTATTGGATTCTGATGAGTTGTTGAATGTTGCTTTCTTTGATATACTGTTGTTGTTGTTCAGTCGTTCAGTCGTGTCCGACTCTTCGTGACCCCATGGACCAGAGCACGCCAGGCACGCCTATCCTTCACTGCCTCTCGCAGTTTGGCCAAACTCATGTTAGTAGCTTCGAGAACACTGTCCAACCATCTCATCTTCTGTCGTCCCCTTCTCCTTGTGCCCTCAATCTTTCCCAACATCAGGGTCTTTTCTAGGGAGTCTTCTCTTCTCATGAGGTGGCCAAAGTTATCTTTGATATACAGTAGTGGTCAAAAATGTGGAAGTCTTTTGGAAAAAAGTAGATTTCAGAGGTTTGATGGCTCATAACACCACTTCTTTTGGAGTAATATCATAAAATTATATATCAATGGAAAGGTAATTTAATCTTGAATGCAATTCAACACAGTTTGTTCAATTACTGTATTCTATCAAACGTTATACCCAAATAACCAGAAAAGGGAAGCACAACTTGCTTAGGTTGACTTGTCAGTGTGTTATGTGATTGCTATCAAGTTGGGGGTTTTTTGTGTGTTATTTCATTTAGTGAGATTGTAAAACATAATAAAATTAAAGAAATGGCACAGAGTTGATTGGTCACCCAGAAAGTGATGTAAAATTGTACTATTAACTGAACAAGGCTACAGTTATGAGGAAATTAGATGAAAGATTGGGGAAAACTTAACCAATGGTGGCATTTCTATATTTTTGAAGAGGTATAAGGAGACTCAGTCTCTACAAAGTCAGACTAGTAAAGGCAGGAAAAGGTGCACAAAGGCGAGTGACGATCGAAGAATGGAGAGACTGTCCCTACACGACAGGAGAAAATCATATGGGTGTATACAAGATGACATGGCGCAATATAATATGAAGTTGAGTGGAAGGACTGGTCTAAACGTTAGAATTCTAAGGAAAAAGCCATTGTCATCTCTCAAGCAAAGGTTGAAAGGGTGAAACTAATGGAGTCAGTGAGAGATTTTACTTTCTTGGGTTCCATGATCTTCCATGCAGATGGTGACAGCAGTCATGAAATTAGAAGACGCCTGCTTCTTGGGAGAAAAGCAATGACAAACCTAGACAGCATCTTAAAAAGCAGAAACATCACCTTGCCGACAAAGGTTCGTATAGTTAAAGCTATGGTTTTCCCAGTAGTAATGTACGGTCACTCTTCGTGACCCCATGGCGTGCTCTGGTCCATGGGGTCACGAAGAGTCGGACACGACTGAACGACTGAACAACAACAATGTACGGAAGTGAGAGCTGGACCATAAAGAAGGCTGATGGCCGAAGAATTGATGCTTTTGAATTATGGTGCTGGAGGAGACTCTTGAGAGTCCCATGGACTGCAAGAAGATCAAACCTATTTGTCAGGGATCTGCCTCCCCCTTCCAGTCAGGCTCTGAGTGTTTACAAGGAACAGCTGCCCATTCTAACAACGGACTCATCTGGAGGTGGGAGCAGCAGCTGTTCAGAAGGGAAGGTGTTGCCAGGGCTCGAGCTAAGCAGGGAGAGACCTGGCAGCTCCCAGAGAGGATGTCCGGAGGAGAGACTGAGAAAAAGGAAGAGACGCTTTCGCTTTCCCAGATGGCTCTGCTGGTGGGAAAATCGTAGCTCAGCACTTCCAGATTATGCTAGTGATTGAGTAGACATGTTTATGACTTAGCTCTGCACTGTAATATAATGAGCACAGATAAAAGCTTCAAAGGCAAATGACTCGGCCTCCTTATTGAACGACCGGCGAAAGGGGGGAGGCCCTGACACTATCCATTCTGAAGGAAATAAGCACTGAGTGCTCACTGGAAGGACAGATCCTGAAGCTAAGGCTCCAAGACTTTGGCCACCTCATGAGAAGAGAAGACTCCCTGGAAAAGACCCTGATGTTGGGAAAGATGGAGGGCACAAGGAGAAGGGGACGACAGAGGACGAGATGGTTGGACAGTGTTCTCGAAGCTACCAACATGAGTCTGACCAAACTGTGGGAGGCAGTGGAAGACAGGAGTGCCTGGCGTGCTCTGGTCCATGGGGTCACGAAGTGTCAGACACAACTAAACAACAACAACAAACCCATGTTCACTGGACAGCAGAACAATGGGAAAGTGTTATTTGGAGTGATGAGACCCAAATCTCATTGCTTGGTAGTGATGGCATGAAATACGCGAGGAGAACCAGAAAAGATTTATATCCTACTTGCATTCTACTGACCGTGAAACACCCAGATAGTGTGATGATCTGGGGTGGTATGGTAGCAAAAGGTGTGGGAAGAATTTGTGTCATTAATGGGAATGTAAATGCCCCAAAATCCATGAATAAAATACTTGAGCCCAAACTGAAGTGTTCTGCAGGTGATCTTTTCCCAGATACTGAACCTATTTGTTTGTTTGTATGTTTGTTTGTTTTCTATTTCAACAGGATTCAGCTCCATGTCCTGTTGCTGCTGTTTGCAAAGGGTTCTTTCAAGACAATCCTTTTCCACTGCTGGAATGGCCTGGGAATAGCCCAAACCTTAACCCAATTGGAAATCTATGGAGCCGACTGTGGCGTTTGCCCATCTGTTATAGTGACATCACCCAGGGAGGTTAAAGAAAGGGTTAAAATAAATGAAAGTGATTGACCAATGGGAACCCAGGGGGAGGAGTTACTGGAAAATAAAGTGCAGCAGAGGGAGAGTTGGGGGGAGTTGGAGTTAAGAGAGTTGGGAGTAGTAGTTCAGTTGGGAGCAGGGGTTTTGTTTTTTTGTTTTTTTTGCATTTAAAAAAAAAACTTTATTATAAACATTTTTACATAAACTCATTACAATACACTACTTACATACATTAATACTACTTACATTCATGCATACTTACATACCTAACAGATATAGACAATAACAACAACAACAAAAACAAAAAACAAAAAACTATCCCCCCTTGTTGACTTCCAACCTTTCCGTCTTTGTGTTATTGTATTTCTCCTTATACTAGTGTATATACCTTACTGGTTATAGGAATCCTTTAAATTTATTTTATGAACCCACTCATAAGTTCCTCAGAAGATTGGTTCTTTCCACCTTACTCTCTAGATAGTTCTGGAATGTTTTCCAATTTTCTCCTACTTCTTTTTCTGGGGTTCCTTTTACTTCTGCAAATTTTTTTGCCATTCTATAATACCCCATTAATTTGTCTTGCCAATCTTCCAATCCTGGTACATTTGTACTTTTCCAATTCCGCGCTACTAAGAGTCTCGCTGCTGCTGTAGCATACATCAGTAAACATCTGTTTTCCTCTTTTATTTCCTCTCCAAGAATACCTAATAAAAAGATTTCAGGGCGCTTCTTAAAGGAGACTCTCACCATTTTTTTTAATTCGTTATAAATCATTTCCCAATAAGATTGTATATTTGAACACTTCCACCAGATGTGTAAAAAGGTACCTTGTTCCCTGTTACATCTCCAACAGGTGTTACTGCTTCCCTTGTATATTTTGGAAAGTCTCATCGGTGTTAAGTACCACCTGTATACCATTTTATAGGTGTTCTCCTTTAAATCGTAATTGGGAGTATATTTTAGATCTTTTACCCACAATTTTATCCAACTCTCTATTGGAATTTCTTTTCCTAAATCCAATGTCCACTTGTTTGTTGTGTTTTTAATTTGATTTTCTTCTATCTCTCCCTCTAATAATAACTCATACAGTTTCTTTATATACTTCCCTTCCCCTTCTAATAGTATCTTTCCGAATTTTGTTAATTTCCCATCAAACCCCATTTTTTTATCCTTTTTGTATCTCTCTTTTATTTGAAAATACTGAAGCCAAGTATTTAATAGAGATTTTACTTCTTCATAATCTTTCAGTTCTATGTTATTGTCTTTTATGTTTAATAGATCTTTATATGTTGGCCAATACCCTTCCAAATTTTTCCTTCTAACCGCCTCTATTTCAAGTGGTGATGCCCATATGGGTGTGTTTGGCTCCAGTATTTTTCGATATTTTTGCCAAATCAAATATATGGATTTTCTTACTATATTATTTGTGAAGATACTATGTATTTTCATTTTTTCATCTAGGAGATACTTGTGCCAGCCATAAATCATTCCAGCTCCCTCTATGTCTAAGACTTCTCTGTTCTTAAGCTCTATCCACTCTTTCATCCACAGCAAGGCGGCTGCATCATGATATTTTTGCAGATCAGGTACACCAAACCCGCCTTTGTCTTTTTTATCTATCATAATATTGTATCTTATTCTTGGTTTTTTCGCATTCCATATGAACTTGGATAAGAAGGGGTGGATAAGAAGTGAGTCAGTAGAGAGTCAGTCAGTGTGAAGATTAGTCAGAAAGTTGTGTATTTTGAAACCATACGCTTGTACTTGATGAAAAATAAACTTGTTCTTTTGTTTTACTGTTAACACCCGACTGGACTCAGTGTTTGTCAGGAAGTTCCTGACTGGTGGCAGCGAGATAGGGAAACCGTGGTGGCACAGGGATCAATAGACCGTCAAACGTCCGGGAGTCCCTGTGTGAACGCCACACCAACTAAAGAAACTTGCTAGTCAGAAGCAACCCAGCAATAAAGCCCAATAAACAGAGGCAATAATTCAGTCTTGGCTTCACATTATTACAGCTGCAGAACTAATTACAGCTTTAATTGCAAGGCCGTAATTAAAGCTAAAGGTTACCAATGGTTACCAAAGATTTCACGTTTTTTCTTTATGACTGCGGTTCTAATAAACACTCCTTCATGAAGGTTATTGCATTACATTCTTCATTATATTATGTTTCCATTGATATATAATTTTATGGTATTACTCCACGCAAAAGTGGTGTTATGAGCCATCAAACCTCAGAAATCCACATTTCACAAAAGGTTTCCACAATTTTGGCCACTAGTATAAATTGTTCATTTTAATGTTCTTTTTATAGGGGAGCAGATTATTATTATTTATGTTTCATGTTTATATATGTGATGGAAGCCGCCCAGAGTGGCTGGGGCAACCCATCCAGATCAGCAGGGTATAAATAAAAGATATTATTATTACTAGGTGCCCCTGTATTACAATCATAATCATTGTCATCATCATCACTGCTACTACTACCTGAGATTCAATAAGCCTGGCTCTTCTCTGGGATGGATTTTGTTTGGCCCAGTCATGACATCCCCTCCATCTCCAATGTCAGTCGTCTCTTTGGTCAACCCAAGACTGACAGGAGCAAAAACAAAAACAGAAAACCGGAAGCTACTTATCTTTCCTAACAATTCTGAAGCTGACATTTAAGATGGCCTGGGCAGTTCAGCCCAATCGTGGTAGAAAAAGGAATAATTTGAGGAAGATTGTTCAAAGAAAAAAGTGTAATTTACTGTTTATTGTGGGGGTGTTAGGTTCCCAGGTGTTGAGCTCTGTGAAAATGTATGAGGTTGGTCACATAGAGGTATTTTTTGAATTTCCAGGCAGATAGGACGATCCCACAGGGAGCCTTACCAAGAGAGGCCACGATCCCACAATTCTCCTCCATTACACCCTTATGCAGAGCTCTCTGGTCAGGATCCAGCAACGCCCACTCCTCGTCCGTGAAACGAACAGCGACATCTTCAAAGCACACTGGACCCTGAAAGAAAAAGGGAAATGTCGTCCTCTGAGACAGCAGAAATATAATCTGCTACACAATGCTCTGTTGTTTCCTTTCTGTAAATTGCGGTGTTGTTTCAATAGGATTTGTTTGCTGCACATTTTATTTATGGATGCTTATTTCATTCTGCGTTTTAATTATGGTTGTTCATCATTCTGCCTATGCAAGCATTCCAGTTTGCCTGATGGAAGGATCTACCTTCTCCACTCCTTGTGAGCTGTTCTGGGAAGGTTCCCTCCCAATGCCCTAGAGTCAAATTAAAGGGGTTCATTGGGGCATAGAGAGAGGGAGGAATGGGGGGGCAGGCCTGATTTTGAAGCGGATGGGGCTGGTTGGGTGAATCCAGGCCACTAAGCCTATTTTGGATGGCCATCTGTCTTGGATGATCAAGCAGAGATTCCTGCAATGCAGGGGGTCTCCTGGCTCTGAGAGACAAGCAGGGAGGGTGGCTTCTGGCAGAAGGAGAGGGAGCCACCGGTGGCTCCTCCTACTCCTGACTCACCTCAGCCTCTAGACCTTCCTCCTCCCACTCGCCTCTTTCCTCTTCTGCCTCTGATTCTGGACTGCATTCTGCCACAGAGTCTTCCAGATCACTAAGCCCTGTTACTCCTTCAGCTTCTGACACCTCCTCTTCCCAGGCTTCTCCCTCTTCCCCCTCTGACCGCCCTTCCTTCCTTGGGCTCTAAGCCATCTTCCCTTCCTGGTTCCCTGGCTGCTTCCTCCCACCATTCCTCTGTCCCCAACCAGTCCATGACATTGCTCCAGCCCTCGGCCTCCGTCCCCACAAGGCAGCTTCCCCTGACCTGATCGGGTTCCACAGCCGCTGCTTCCCTTCTGCCCCCATGAAAAGACAGATCAGGAGGTCTTGCTGGCATCATTCTGTCACCTGGAAGAGAAAAAAGGTAAACAGGACACCAGGGGTATCTGAAAAAGTGTGAATGCACACGAAAGTTCATACCAAGAAAAAACTTAGTTGGTCTCTAAGGTGCTACTGTGAGGAATTTTTTTGTTTTGTTTCGACTACGACAGACCAGCATGGCTACCTACCTGTAACTGCTTCTCTCACAGGAGAAACAGGGCATCTCTAACTACAGATGGGCCTTTGAGAAAGCCTTACCTGCTGAGAGCATTTGGAGGTTTGTGCCTATTTCATATATTTGTTGTGCAGAAATACATCTCCCCTCCTGTGGACCCTTGTACCCAACTGTCTCCCCCCAAAACAAGATGAAGAGAACCCTCAGATGAGTTGGAAAACTAACAGAATGAGACCAAACGGGGAAAAACCACCTTCCTCCTTACCCAGTGGCCTCTCTCTGGTGTCCAACGGAGGCCTCTCTGCCTCACAGGAATCCAGGTCCATTTCTGCAAAATGATCCTTTCCCTGAAAAAGAAACAAGGATTTAAAACAGAGAATGGGGAGAAATATTAGAAAGAGAATGACAAAGACTTGAAGGGTGTGAGATCTCATTCCATGGATGCTTTCCCAGAAAACGGATGGGCCATCAGCAGACCATTATGGGATGTTCTCTGTCCTGTTTGGAGCCCCTTGGGAGTATCCAGAGGAAAGTGTCTCTCACCTGCTTTCTCTCCTCTGCCTGACTCAGGAGGAAACCTTCGGCCAGGGCCACCGCCTGGGAACTGGTCTCCGCTCCGCATTCCCTCACCCAGCTCTCCATCTCCGGGGGAAGGACAGCCAGGAACTGCTCCAAGATCACCAGGTCCAGCATCTCAGCTTTCGTGTGCCTTTCTGGCTTCAGCCACTGGTGGCAAAAGTGGTAGAGTCGGCTGCAAACCTCTCGGGGTCCTTTGGCCTCCTGGCAGCAGAACTGCCTCAACTGCCGGCTCTGCACCTCTGAGCGGAGGGTGTCCTCCTCACCCAGGATCTTCTGCAAAGAGTTTTCCCAGAATCCCCCACTGCTCCCAGTGTGGTTGGCATGGCCTCTTCCTGCTTCAGGGCCAGCTGAGTCTTGCTCATCCATCTGTGCTCTCAGGAAGCCTCTGAGAGATCGAAAGGAACCCTTTGGTCTTCTGCTGAGTTCTGTACGTCTTAATGAGAAGCTCTAGCAAATCCTACAAAGCAAATAGATTATTCTGTTACAGAATTTGTAGGATGGGGGGAAATGGTTCAGGGTTGGACTGCACCGCATCCTAGACCATGAGCTATCTTTTTGAAAAGAAAGAGGAGGAAGAGGGGAAGAAATAAGTCTCTAGCCTTCTAGCAATGCAAAATGTGGAGGCAACTGAAGAGATTTCTGTGAGATGAATCAGCACAGTTTCTGCTGCCTTCCAGTCAATGCATGAAGTCAGAACCGACTGACAAGGGAATCCTTTGTATCTTGTGAGAAATGGACGCTGGGCTCTAGTGGGGGTCCTCACCCGGGGGTCTTCAGGAGTTCCTCCCCACCCCACCCCCTGCTTCTGTCTCCTTTTCTTGCACTTGGACTCTGCTGCTCTCAAGGCAGACTCCTAGGGTGGGGGTCCCTTTTTCTTTGCTCTGAGAGCCAGGTATGTATCTGGCCAACCCCCTGAGGGCCAAGTGGGCAGGGCCAAAGACATCTCCCTTGAAATTTAGGCGGGTAATTTATTATTATTATTATTATTATTATTATTATTATTTTATTATTATTCTGTTAGATAGTTTAACACACACACACAGCCATTGATGCCAAGGTCCCTGGAGGCTCAGTGAGTAGCAGCGCCCATTTCCGGCTGGTTTTCCAGCAACAATCCCTTGGGGACAGAGAGGATGTGGTCCTGGGATGCCCTGCTCTGGGATTGCTGCAGTGGCCTCCGTGTGGAGCTGCCCTGGGAGACACTGGGAAACTGGTCTGCAATGCAGCAGCCAGACTATGGGCTGGGATCCCTCTCTTCATTCCTGGCATTTCTCTCCCCTATTTCCATCCTAACTCTCCATGGGGTTTGGGGGGGGCTAGTCCCCCTCCTCGTCCAGCTTTGGAGAACCATCTGCACGTTTCCTCTGTTGTGCAATGACGCTGAGCGACGTCACACAGAGTTAAAGTCCTAGGGACTCCTTTGTTGGAAGAAGGGAGAAATGAGTTTGGGATCCTGTGATCTCCAGGAAGGAGAGCGTTGCAGACCTCGCCCCTCCCTGGCAGGACCCTCTCCTCCCCCTGCATGAGCAGATCAGGCCCCCCAGGCATCCTCCGCCCCCTGCTGCAGCCCTGGGACCCCCACCGTCTCCCCACTGCACCCTCTGGGGGGAGAGAGAGAGGAGACTCACCAGATCCCAGGAGGGGACAGCCATGCAGCCCTTGCAGGAAAGGACTGGGGAGGGAGGGAGGGAGGGGCCTGGGCTCTGGAGGACCTGGCCCCCTCTTGCTTCCTGTCCTCTCTAGGAAGGCAGCTCGGTTCCCTTTAACCCTTGCAAAGCCCAGCGTGCCCAGATCTCCCCTCTGCGTTTTTCTCTGTCCTGAGCATTGCACCCTTCCAGAGATCCTTTTTGGGGGACGCCTCCTGCTTTCCTTTCCTTTCTAGAGTTTCCCCATAGGCTACCATTTGTTTTATTCTGCATGGCCATCTCTGAACCCGCCACAAGCAGCCCCTCTTGCCCCCGATAACACTTCTAGCATTTCATCTCCTCTACCTGTGGCATTGTTCAGCAGAGGGAAAAGTTACCTCTTCACACCGGATGTCCATTTGGTATGGCCCTTTCCAGGTTTGTCTTTCATTTGTTCTCCTATGTGTGTTGCCAGAAGAAGCCACAATTCTGTGGGTACTCTAGGTGGTGCAGAAAGGCCCTAGAAGCTCCCTAGAGGTTGAATGCCGATCAAACTTCATTCTTGCGATCTATAAATTCCAAGTAGCAGTACTGGGGGTGGTTCAGATTCTGGGGCAGTGCTTTTGGCCAGTAGAGGGTGTCACAGGGCCAGCCTACTATCCCTTTGAAGCACACATCGGTCTCCAGCTGTTTTTGGACTACAACTCCCATCATCCCTAGCTAGCAGGACCAATGGGGAGGGATGATGGGAACTGTAGTCCGGGAGCTGCTGCGGGCCAAAGTTTGGGAAACTCTGCTTTAAAGCAACTTTTGTGTTTGGCCCACAAAGATGGGACTTGTCCAAGTTTGTATTTTCTTGTGTTTTGTTTTCCTCATGACCTTTGTGCATTTTTATTTTTATTTTTAGAGACTGAAAATTGAAAGAGAAATTGAATGGCAAGTTGCAGAAGAATAAAAGTTTGGGTTTGAAAACGCCTCCAAAAAACTGGGGGATGGTCTCCTCAAATATTTCATGGCGTAGGAGACCCCTAGGCACCTATTCCTTACACCCACAGATCTCAGGGTGGTTACAAATAAAAACACAACATAAAAACACAAAACACCACATTTTAAAAGGGCAATTGATGTCAATCAGCCAAAATCCTGGAAAAAGGTGAGGATTTCCCTGGCTCCTAAAGCTGTATAATGGTTTTTCCGACCTTTGAATGGATTCTTTTATGGGAAGTGAGTTTGGAGCTATTCCTAAAACTCTTTCCACATTCCACACACTGATAGTGTTTCTCTCCTGTATGAATTCTCTGATGGGAAGAGAGAGAGGAACTCTGACTGAAGCTTTTTCCACATTCCACACACTGATAGGGTTTCTCCCCTGTATGAATTCTCTGATGGGAAGTGAGATGGGAGTTCTTACTGAAGCTCTTTCCACATTCCACACACTGATATGGTTTCTCCCCTGTATGAATTCTCTGATGGGAAGTGAGACTGTCGCTGCGACTAAAGCTCTTTCCACATTCAGAGCACTGATATGGTTTCTCCCCTGTATGGATTCTTTTATGGGAAGTGAGTTTGGAGCTATTCCTGAAACTCTTTCCACATTCCACACACTGATACGGTTTCTCCCCTGTATGAATTCTTTGATGGGTCATGAGAGTGGAGCCGTGACTGAAGCTCATTCCACATTCCACACACTGATAGGGTTTCTCCCCTATATGAATTCTCTGATGGGAAGAGAGAGAGGAACTCTGACTGAAGCTTTTTCCACATTCCACACACTGATACGGTTTCTCCCCTGTATGGATTCTTTGATGGGAAGTGAGTTTGGAGCTATTCCTGAAAATCTTTCCACATTCCACACACTGATAGGGTTTCTCCCCTGTATGAATTCTTTTATGGCATGTGAGATCACAGCTGTTTCTGAAGCGCTTTCCACATTCCACACACTGATAGTGTTTCTCTCCTGTATGAATTCTCTGATGGAAAGTGAGACTGTGGCTGTGACTAAAGCCCTTTCCACATTCCACACACTGATAGGGTTTCTCCCCTGTATGAATTCTTTGATGAGAAGTGAGATGGGAGCTCTTACTGAAGCTCTTTCCACATTCCACACACTGATAGGGTTTCTCCCCTATATGAATTCTTTGATGCTTAGTGAGATGGAAGGTCTTCCTGAAGCTGTTTCCACATTCCATGCACTGATAGAGTTTCTTTCCAATCAGATTTTGTTGATGGGAAGTGGAATGGGAGCTCTGACTGCAGCTTTCTCCACACTCCAAATTTTTACGTAGCTTTTCCTCTCTGGAGATTTTGTCGTGGTTACCTTTGTTCTCGATTTCCAATTCATCACAATCTGCAATGGAGACAAAAAGGGATTAGAGCCTCAGAACCAATGGAGAAGAATTGAAGGGAGTTGGGTGTGTGTTTATTAACTGTGTTGTTTGTCATTAATGAACATATTTATTATTGGATTCTGATGAGTTGTTGAATGCTGCTTTCTTTGATATACAGTAGTGGTCAGTAGACTTACAACACCTTATAGAAATGACACCAAAGAAGGATGTTCTTCTCATCATAGGGGATTGGAATGCTAAAGTAGGGAGTCAAGAGTAAGTAAGTTTTATTTACGGCCATTGGCCCAACACATAAAAAACACAATTCCTACACAACATACAATATTTAAAACCTTCGGCAGAGGGAGAAACCTTCTGCTCGTTACTAGATAAAAACACAGACTGTCCGTCTTCCTATTTTTGCATTGTGGCTCCTGGATTTGCGGGATTCTCCTGGCCATACCAAATCCCTTTTTTTCTTTCTTTCTTTAAAGCTAAGACTCTGTTCAGGTATTTGGCAACAGTGCGTGATCTAGATGGATTTTCGTCGTTCAATAGAAATCTTAGTTTGGTTTCATTGCCATCATCCGCGCCTCCCACTAAGTATGGGGCAAGAAACTTACTCCTGAGCGAGGAATAGTAAGGACAGCTAAGGAGTATGTGATGCAGGGATTCAGGTGTTCCACAGTTACAATCGCATAAAAGAGATACCTGTCCATTAGAGAGTCTATTTTCCATTACATTGGAAGGAAAGGCATTGAATCTTGCCTTTATAAAGGCATACCTGTGGGCTGATACCGAAAGAGAATCCAAGTAATGAGGGAGTTTTTGCGATGGTAATAAGCCAAGGTTTAGGGGAGAGCAAGTGCCATTACCCAGTGCCATCTTCTGCAGCAGATCTATCTCTTCTAGTTTATAGATTACTGTTCTTTTGGCTGAAGCTAGATCCTGCTCCAGTAAATTTGATGGAGAGAGTCCCATAGCCATAATTCTCAGTTGCAATGTCTTAACCCATGGGCTTTGGAAATCATCCCTCCACATACACTGTATCAAATATAGATTTGAGAGATTATGCCAAAGCGATACCCAGTGGCAAAGTATATGTTTCCAAAGGGCATTTTCAAGGGATGTAATATTAAGTTCCATTCTTATTGCTGCATTGCTTACACAGTTGGGTAATTTCAGTAATCTCCTTAGAAATAGATTTTGTATTACTTCTAATTCGGGTAATTTAACAAAAGTCCCCCAAACTGAAATCGCGTAAGCAATTGTCGGAACCACCTTGGCCTTGAACACTTTCAGTGCTGATGGAATATGAAGGGCCCCCTCGGAGAAGAAGTACCGCAGGATCGAAAATGAGATGGCTTTAGCTCTGTTTGTAACATAGGCTAAATGAGCCTTCCAGCCAAGATTGTATTGGAGCTGAACTCCCAAGTAGTGGAATCTATAAACTTGCTCGATAGACCTCCCATCAATTCTCCAGTTGTAAAGTTTCCGGCTCTTGGAGAAGATTAGTATCTTTGATTTTACATAATTTATTGTGAGAAGGTTTGAATTGCAGTATGACCCAAATATTTTTAAGGCCCTCCTAAGACCCACTCTGGAAAAGGATAGGATCACTGCATCATCAGCATATAATAGAAGGGGGCAGCGGAATTGTGCAAGACGGGGAGCATGAATCCTATTCTGAGCATCTATTAGGGGTGACCTCATGTCAGATATAAACAGATTAAACAGAAGTGGGGCAAGTATACATCCCTGGCGGACACCTCTATTAATGGGAATCAGGTTAGTAAGATCCCCCTCCGGTGTAATTCTGACCCTAGCCGCTGAGCCCTCGTGGAGTTTGATTATTAACCACAGGAGCCTTCTGTCTATACCCCAGCGGGCAAGTTTCCCCCATAGGAGACTCCTGGGGATGCTGTCGAACGCCGCCTTTAAATCAATAAAGGCCACGCAAAGCTGGCCACCCTTTGTTGCGGAGTATTTTCTGGCAAGATGGTGTAGAATCAGAATATGGTTAACTGTTGATTGTCTTTGCCGGAATCCAGCTTGTTCGGGTCCGATCAGCTCTTCCCCATCGGCCCATTGGGAAAGTTTGTTCAACAGAAAGCGGGCATATAGTTTCCCAACTATCGAGAGCAGACTGATGTTTCTGCAGTTCCCAGGGTCATCCGGTGTGCCTTTTTTATGGATTGGGATGATAATTGCGTTTTTCCATATTTTTGGGATCCTCCCTGTTTTATTTACCGCATCAAAAATGGTCGCCAAGACTTTTGCCCACCAATCCGCATGATATTTTATAGCCTCCGCCGGGATCAAATCAGGGCCAGGGGCTTTTCCTGATTTAAGTTTGGTAATTAGATCGTGGATGTCTTCCGGAGCAGTAGGTGGCCAAAGGGGGAGCTGCTCCCGAGATTCATCTCTTATGCCAGCGATGCTATCAGATGAGGTAAAATAATTTTTTAAGTATGATTCCCATACCGGGGCTGAAATAACAGTTATAGGATATCTTTTAGTTCTTTTATTAACCAGAAGCCAGAATTGTCTGGAATTTCGAGAGGATGATGCAGCTATAAGTGCCTGCCATTGGCTTGTTTGCCATTCCAGTTTAGCTTTCCTTTGAGTTTGCTTGTAGGCTGATTTTGCTTGAAAGTATTCTTTGGGGAGTACAGTTGCCCCAGAAGCCTTGTAGTCATTATAAATACTGCCAAGGAGTTGTCTAGCTTGTTTACAGCCATTATTGAACCAAGGAGCACCTGGCTTCCTTTGCATCCGAGTTATTTTTTTCGCCGGGACAGTGAAAAAGGCCGTTAACTCTTCTGACATTTTTGCAAATGTTTTTAGAGTTTGGTCATACTCGTGAGAGGGAGTCAAGAGATAAAAGGAACAACTGGCAAATTTGGCCTTGGAGTTCAAAATGAAGCAGGGCAAAGGCTAATAGAGTTCTGTCAAGAGAACAAGCTGGTCATCACAAACACTCTTTTCCAACAACACAAGAGAAGACTCTGCACATGGACATCACCAGATGGGCAACATCGAAATCAGATTGATTATATTCTCTGCAGCCAAAGATGGAGAAGCTCTATACAGTCAGCAAGAACAAGACCTGGAGCTGACTGTGGCTCAGATCATCAGCTTCTTATAGCAAAATTCCAGCTTAAATTGAAGAAAGTAGGAAAAACCACTGGGCCAGTAAGATACAATCTAAATCAAATTCCTTATGAATACACAGTTGAAGTGAAGAACAGGTTTAAGGATTTAGATTTGGTGGATAGAGTGCCTGAAGAACTATGGATGGAGGCTCGTAACATTATACAGGAGGCAGCAATGAAAACCATCCCAAAGAAAAAGAAATGCAAGAAAGCAAAATGGCTGTCCAATGAGGCCTTACAAATAGCGGGGGAGAGAAGGCAAGCAAAATGCGAGGGAGATAGTGAAAGATACAGGAAATTGAATGCAGATTTCAAAAAAATAGCAAGGAGAGACAAGAAGACCTTTTTAAACGAGCAATGCAAAGAAATAGAGGAAAACAACAGAATGGGAAAAACCAGAAATCTGTTCAAGAAAATTGGAGATATGAAAGGAACATTTCGTACAAAGATTACCACAATTAAGGACAAAAGTGGAAAGGACCTAACAGAAGCAGAAGACATCAAGAAGAGGTGGCAAGAATACACAGAGGAATTATACCAGAAAGATATGGAGGTCTCATACACCCCAGGTAGTGTGGTTGCTGACCTTGAGCCAGACATCCTGGAGAGTGAAGTCAAATGGGCCTTAGAAAGCCTTGCTAACAACAAGGCCAGTGGAAGTGATGATATTCCAGCTGAACTATTTAAAATTTTAAAAGATGATGCTGTTAAGGTGCTACACTCAATATGCCAGCAAGTTTGGAAAACTCAGCAGTGGCCAGAGGATTGGAGATCAGTCTGCATCCCAATCCCAAAGAAGGGCAGTGCCAAAGAATGCTCCGCACAATTGCGCTCATTTCACACGCTAGCAAGGTTTTGCTAAAAAATTTACAAGGCAGGCTTAAGCAGTATGTGGACCGAGAACTCCCAGAAGTGCAAGCTAGAGAGTTCCAGAAAAACATTTACTTCTGCTTCATTGACTACACAAAAGCTTTTGACTGTGTCGACCACAGCAAACTATGGCAAGTTCTTAAAGAAATGGGTGTGCCTGATCACCTCATCCGTCTCCTGAGAAATCTCTATGTGGGACAAGAAGCTACAGTTAGAACTGGATATGGAATAACTGATTGGTTCAAAATTGGGAAAGGAGTACGACAAGGCTGTATATTGTCTCCCTGCTTATTTAACTTATATGCAGAATTCATCATGCGAAAGGCTAGACTGGATGAATCCCAAACCGGAATTAAGATTGCCGGAAGAAATATCAACAACCTCAGATATGCTGATGATACAACCTTGATGGCAGAAAGTGAGGAGGAATTAAAGAACCTTTTAATGAGGGTGAAAGAGGAGAGCGCAAAATATGGTCTGAAGCTCAACATCAAAAAAACCTAAGATCATGGCCACTGGTCCCATCACCTCCTGGCAAATAGAAGGGGAAGAAATGGAGGCAGTGAGAGATTTCACTTTCTTGGGTTCCATGATCACTTCAGATGGTGACAGCAGTCACGAAATTAGAATACGCCTGCTTCTTGGGAGAAAAGCAATGACAAACCTAGACAGCATCTTAAAAAGCAAAGACATCACCTTGCCGACAAACGTCCGTATAGTT
This sequence comes from Darevskia mixta, assembly GCA_034641385.1. NCBI lineage: Eukaryota > Metazoa > Chordata > Lepidosauria > Squamata > Lacertidae > Darevskia > Darevskia mixta. The sequence goes on from JAWWNH010000205.1 coordinate 2,349,706, forward strand.
AAAGCTATAGTTTTCCCAGTAGTAATGTACGGAAGTTAGAGCTGGACCATAAAGAAGGCCGATCGCCGAAGAATAGATGCTTATGAATGATGGTGCTGGAGGAGACTCTTGAGAGTCCCATGGACTGCAAGAAGATCAAACCTATCCATTCTTAAAGAAATCAGCCCTGAATGCTGATTCAGGACAGATCCTGAAGTTGAGGCTCCAGTACTTTGGCCACCTCATGAGAAGAGAAGACTCCCTGGAAAAGACCCTGATGTTGGGAAAGATTGAGGGCACAAGGTGAAGGGGACGACAGAGGACGAGATGGTTGGACAGTGTTCTTGAAGCCAGCAACATGAGTCTGACCAAACTGCGGGAGGCAGTGGAAGACAGGAGTGCCTGGCGTGCTCTGGTCCAGGGGGTCACGAAAGTCGGACACGACTGAACAACAACAAGTGGTCAAAAATGTGTAAGTCTTTTGGAAAAAAGTGCATTTCAGAGGTTTGATGGCTCATAACACCACTTCTTTTGGAGTAATATCATAAAATTATATATCAATGGAAAGATAATTTAATCAAGAATGCAATTCAACAAAGTTGTTTCAATTACCCATATTCTATCAAACGTTATCCCCAAATAACCAGAAAAAGGAAGCACAACTTGCTTAGGTTGACTTTTGCCAGTGTGTTATGTGATTGCTTATCAAGTTGGTTGTTGTTTTTTGTGTTCTTTCATTTAGTGAGGTTGTAAAACATAATAAAATTATAGAAATGATGCAAAGAGTTGATTGGTCACCCAGAAAGCGATGTAAAATTGTACTATTAAGTGAACAAGGCTAAAGTTATGAAGAAATTAGATGAAAGATTGGGGGAAACAACCAAAGCTGGCCTTTCTATATTTTTGAAGAGGTATAAGAAGACTCAGTCTCTATAAAATCAGACTGGTAAAGGCAGGAAAAGGTGCACAAAGGCAAGTGACGATCGAAGAAAGGAGAGACTGTCCCTACATGACAGAAGAAAATCATCTGGGTGTATATAAGATTACATGGCAAATGTAATGTGAAGTTGAGTAACTGGACAGCAGAACAATGGGAAAGTGTTATTTGGAGCGCTGAGACCCAAATCTTCTTGCTTGGTAGTGATGGCATGAAATACACGAGAAGAACCAGAAAAGATTTATATCCTACTTGCATTCCACCGACCATGAAACACCCAGAAAGTGTGATGATCTGGGGTTGTATGGCAGCAAAAGGTGTGGGAAGAATTTGTGTCATTTAGGGGATTGTAAAGGCCCCCAAATGCATGAATGAGATACTTGAGCCGAAACTGAAGCGTTTGTTTGTTTTCTATTTCAACAGGATTCAGCTCCATGTCATGTTGCTGCTGTGTGCAAAAGGCGCTTTCAAGATAATCCTATTCCACTACTGGAATGGCCTGCGAATAGCCCAAACTTTAACCCAATCGGAAATCTATGGAGCCGACTAAAGAAACTTGTTAATCAGAAGCAACCCAGCAATAAAGCCCAATTAACAGAGGCAATAATTCAGTCTTGGTTTCACATTATTACAGCTGCAGAACTAAAAACTTGGTCACTTCTCAGGAAGGCGTTGTAAGGCGGTAATTAAAGCTAAAGGTTGCCAATGGTTGCCAAAGGTTTCACGTTTTTTCTTTATGACTTTGGTTCTAATAAATACTCCTTCATTAAAGCTATTGCATTACATTCTTCATTATATTATGCTTCCATTGATATATAATTTTATGATATTACTCCACGCAAAAGTGGTGTTATGATCCATCAAACCTCAGAAACACACTTTTCACAAAAGGTTTCCACAATTTCAGCCACTAGTATACGTTGTTCATTTTAATGTTCATTTTATATGGAATCAGATTTTTATTATTTATGTTTCATGTTTATATATGTGATGGAAGCCGCCCAGAGTGGCTGGGGCAACCCAGCCAGAAGGGCAGGGTATAAATAAAAAATATTATTATGACTACAGTGGTACCTCGATTTAAGAACAGTCCTATTCCAGAAAAGATTAAGTTGATAAACTGAGGTACCACTGTATTACTATCATAATCATCCTCCATCATCATCATCATCACTGCTACTACTACCTGAGATTCAATAAGCCTGGCTCTTCTCTGGGATAGATTTTGTTTGGCCCAGTCATAGCATCCCCTCCATCTCCAATGTCAGTCGTCTCTTTGGTCAACCCAAGACTGACAGGAGCAAACATAAAAACAGAAAACCTGAAGATACTTTTCTTTCCTAACAATTCTGAAGCTGACATTTAAGATGGCCTGGGCAGTTCAGAGCAGCCTAATCGTGGTAGAAAAAGGAATACTTTGAGGAAGATTGTTCAAAGAAAAAACTGTAATTTACTGTTTATTTGGGGGTATTAGGTTGCCAGGTGTTGAGCTCTATGAAAATATATGAAGTTGGTCACATAGAGGTCTTTTTTTAATTTCCAGGCAGATTTGACGATCCCACAGGGAGCCTTACCAAGAGAGGCCACGATCCCACGATTCTCCTCCATGACGTCCTTATGCAGAGCTCTCTGGTCAGGATCCAGCAACGCCCACTCCTTGTAAGTGAAACGAACAGCGACATCTTCAAAGCACACTGGACCCTGAAAGAAAAAAGGAAGTGTCCTCCTCTGAGACAGCAGAAATATGATCTGCTACACAATGCTCTGTTGTTTCCTTCCTGTAAATTGTGGTGTTGTTTCAATAGGATTTGTTTGCTGCACATTTTAATTCTGGGTGCTTATTTTAACGCTTTAATGGAATTCTTTTATTCTGCGTTTTAATTATTGGTGTTCATCTTTGCGCAAATAGGTGGTACTCCACCTTATGTTTTCCAATTCATTCTGCCGACGCAAGCATTTCAGTTTCCCCGATGGAAGGATCTGGGAAAGTTCCCTCCCAATGCCCTAGAGTCAAATTCAAGGGGTTCATGGGGGCATGGAGAGAGAGATGAATGGGGGGGCAGGCCCCATTTTGCAGTGGATGGGGCTGGTTAGGTGAATCCAGGCCACGATTCGTTCTCATTTGTCCACTGCTACAAAACCTATTTTAGCATTCAGTGCTCAATCTAGAAATAAAAAAAGACTATTTTGGATGGCCATCTGTCTTGGATGATCTAGTAGAGATTCCTGCAATGCAGGGGGTCTCCTGGCTCTGAGAGACAAGCAGGGAGGGTGGCTTCTGGCAGAAAGAGAGAGAGCCCGTGGTGGATCCACCTTCTCCTGACTCACCTCTGCCTCTCGACCTCCCTCCTCCCACTCGCCTCCTTCCTCTTCTGCCTCTGATTCTGGACTGCATTCTGCCACAGAGTCTCCCAGCTCACTAAGCCCTGTTACTCCTTCAGCTTCTGACACCTCCTCTTCCCAGGCTTCTCCCACTTTCTCCTCTGACCGCCCATCCTTCTTCTACCTCCACTTCTTCTCCCATCTTCCCTTCCTGGTTCCCCGGCTGTTTCCTCCCACCATTCCTCTCTGCCCAACCAGTCCATGACATTGCTCCAGCCCTTGGCCTCTGTCCCCACAAGGCAGCTTCCCCTGACCTGATCTGGTTCCACAGCCGCTGCTTCCCTTCTGCCCCCATGAAAAGAGGGATCAGGAGGTCTTGCCGGCATCATTCTGTCACCTGCAAGAGAAAAAAGGTAAACAGGACGCCAGGAGTGCCTGCTTCTCTCACAGGTGACACAGGGCATCTCTAACTACAGATGGGCCTTTGAGAAAGCCTTACCTGCTGAGAGCATTTGGACGTTTGTGCCCATTTCATATGTTAGTTGTGCAGAAATACATCTCCCCTCCTCTGGACCCTTGTTCCCAACTGTCTCCCCCCAAAATAAGATGAAAAGAACCCTCAGATGAGTTGGAAAACCAACAGAATGAGACCAAACAGAGAAAAACCACCTTCCTCCTTACCCAGTGGCCTAACTCTGGCGTCCAATGGAGGCCTCTCTGCCTCACAGGAATCCAGGTCCATTTCTGCAAAATGATCCTTTCCCTGAAAAAGAAACTAGGATTCAAAACAGAGAATGGCGAGAAATATTAGAAAGAGAATGACAAAGACTTGAAGGGTGTGAGATCTCATTCCATGGGTGCTTTCCCAGAAAACAGATGGGACATCAGCAGACCATTATGGGATGTTCTCCGTCCTGTTTGGAGCCCCTTGGGAGTATCCAGAGGAAAGTCTCTCTCACCTGCTTTCTCTCCTCTGCCTGACTCAGGAGGAAACCTTCGGCCAGGGCCACCGCCTGGGAACTGGTCTCCGCTCCGCATTCCCTCACCCAGCTCTCCATCTCCGGGGGAAGGACAGCCAGGAACTGCTCCAAGATCACCAGGTCCAGCATCTCAGCTTTCGTGTGCCTTTCCGGCTTCAACCATTGACGGTAGAAGTGGTAGAGTCGGCTGCAAAGCTCTCGGGGTCCTTTGGCCTCCTGGCAGCAGAACTGCCTCAACTGCCGGCTCTGCACCTCTGAGCAGAGGGTGTCCTCCTCACCCAGGATCTTCTGCACAGAGTTTTCCCAGAATCCCCCACTGCTCCCAGTGTGGTTGGCATGGCCTCTTCCTGCTTCAGGGCCAGCTGACTCTCGCTCATCCATCTGTGCTCTCAGGAAGCCTCTGAGAGATCGGAAGGAATCCTTTGGTCTTTTGCCAAGTTCTGTCCGTCTTAATGAGAAGCTCTAGCAATTACTACAAAGCAAATACATTGTTTTATTACAGAATTTGGAGGTCAGGAAAGGAAAAAGGATCCCTGAGCATGCATGGAAGAGTCTTGGTGGGAACCAGGGCTGGACTGCACCGCATCTCAGACCATGAGCTATCTTTTTGAAAAGAAAGAGGAAGAGGAAGAGGAGAAGAAATAAGTCTCTAGCCTTCTAGCAATGCAAAATGTGGAGGCAACTGAAAGGATTTCTGGGAGATTAATCAGCCTGGTTTCTTCTGCCTTCCAGTCAATGCATGAAGTCAGAACCGACTGACAAGGGAGTCATTTGTATCTCGTGGAAAATGGATTCTTGGATCTAGTAGGGGTCCGCACCAGGGGGTCCTCAGGAGTTGCTCCCCACCCCCACCCCCTCTCCCCTGCTTCTGTCTCCTTTTTCTTGCACTTGGACTCTCTGCCGCTCTCAAGACAGACTCCTGGGGTGGGGTCCCTTTTTCTTTGCTCTGAGGGCCAGGTATGTATCTGGCCAACCCCCAGAGGGCCAAGTGGGCGGGGCCAAACAAATCTACCTTGAAATTTAGGCTACCTTGAAATTTATTATTATTATAATTATTATTATTATTATTATTATTATTATTATTATTTATTATAATATTAGACAGCTTAACACACACACAGCCATTGATGCCAAGGTCCCTGGAGGCTCAGTGAGTAGCAGCGCCCATTTCCGGCTGATTTTCCAGCAACAATCCCTTTGGGACAGAGAGGATGTGGTCCTGGGATGCCCTGCTCTGGGTGCGAGGGGATTGCTGCAGTGGCCTCCGTGTGGAGCTGCCCTGGGAGACACTGGGAAACTGGTCTGCAATGCAGCAGCCAGACTATGGGCTGGGATCCCTCTCTTTATTCCTGCCCTTTCTCTCCCCTATTTCCATCCTTACTCCCCATGGGGTTTGGGGGGGGCTAGTCCCCCTCCTCGTCCAGCTTTGGAGAACCATCTGCACGTGTTTCCTCTGTTGTGCAATGACGCTGAGCGACGTCACACAGAGTTAAAGTCCTAGGGACTCCTTTGTTGGACGAAGGGAGAAATGAGTTTGGGATCCTGTGATCTCCAGGAAGGAGAGCGTTGCAGACCTCGCCCCTCCCTGGCAGGACCCTCTCCTCCCCCTGCAGGAGCAGATCAGGCCCCCCAGGCATCCTCCCCCCCTGCTGCAGCCCTGGGACCCCCACCGTCTCCCCACTGCACCCTCTGGGGGGAGAGAGAGAGAGAGAGAGAGAGAGAGAGAGAGAGAGAGAGGAGACTCACCAGATCCCGGGAGGGGACAGCCATGCAGCCCTTGCAGGAAAGGACTGGGGAGGGAGGGAGGGAGGGAGGGGCCTGGGCTCTGGAGGACCTGGCCCCCTCTTGCTTCCTGTCCTCTCTAGGAAGGCAGCTCGGTTCCCTTTAACCATTGCAAAGCCGTGCTCGTCTCTCGCTTGGCGGAACCTCGGCTTTTTATTATGTTTTATGGATTTAAGGGGGGCTACGCCAATGCCCAGATATCCTTTTGGGGGTGAGGCTCTTGGCTGGACTCTGAGCATCTCCCTCCCTTGGCCAGAAACCGGAGGAAGAGCTTGCAGGGAAAAGGGCTTTGCAGGAGGCAAGGAACCTCCTCCTCGGATTCAGGAGTGGAGAGAGAGGAGGGGACCCGAGGGTCATCTAGTCCAACCCCCAGCAAGGCAGGAATCTCAGCTCAAGCATCTCTGCTTAGAAACCTCCAAGGAAGGAGAGTCCACCACCTCCCAAGGGAGACCTTTCCCCTGCCAAACTGCTCTTAGGTGTCCCTCAAGGCAGCGGGTCCTGAGTTCGAGCACTGCTGAAACCATCGCACTGGATACCAAGGCGGAACCACCAAGCGAAGTTCAAAATAAATAAATCCTGTTCTCATCATGAATGAGTAATACTTTCTTATGCACGCTTTCTATGCTAATATACAAAGGTATGCCATTTCCCTTTCCAGAAATGCTTAAATGCTAATTCAATGGACTGAAAATGGATGGTTGTTGTTATTATATTTAGGTAACCTTATAAATCATCATCATCATCATCATTATTAATTAAATTGATCAGGTGTGTTCTCCTTTCGAAAGAGGCAGGTGGAATCTCCACGGTTGCTAATAGCATAACGTTGAAAGGCTAGTGAAATATGGGGAGCCCTAGAGCATCTGCTTGGCATGCAGAATGTCCCAGGGTCAACCCCTGACATCTCCTGCAAGGGCTGGACGAATCCCTTCCTGAATCTCTGGGGAGCTGCTGCCAGTCAGTGTAGACCAGGGGTCCTCAAACTATGTTCAGTGGGCTGAATCAGCCCATCAGGGTCGTGAATCTGGCCTACACGGCCATCTCAGAACCCGCCAAGTGTCCGAAGCTGAAAGCATCTCGCCGGCCGCTCAGTCAGTCCCTGCGCTACACTGAGGTAAATGCCACTGGCGTGGTGGTGACTCTACCAATGAAAGGCCAGGGGGTTTCTAACGTGCAGCGGGAATTATTTAAGCAGAGTTTTGATTGAAACAAATAAAAACTTTTATTAAGTTTAAAATAAACTTTTGAATACAGGCTCTTCTCTATACTGGCACACACTCTGAGAGAAACTAGTCACCACAGTCAAGGTAAGTAACTCACACAGCACTGACAGACAGTTACAGACTAGAATGGCAGTTACATCTTAGAAGGACAGTTATAGCACTTAGTCGTCAACAGCTGTTCCTGCTCTCCTGCGCCTTTGTCACATGACAGTTTCACTCAGGGACGGGGAAGTGTTGTCTCTTGGCCTGAAGAGCGAAGGTGAGGTTGGCGGACGAAGGCAGACTTGGGACGATTCGGTTTCGTTAGCTAGACGTTTACTTTAAAGGTGGGAGAAGGAAGTATAGTCCTGTTTCTGTGAGTGGCGCAGCGGTCTTTCCCCTCATGTGATTGACATGCTCTGAAAGTTGGGATCTGTTTTGAGATTTAAATCTTAAAAGGGTGGAGTGGAACCAGATATCGACCATCTCCTTAGCCCGGGGAGCCACATTCTGGTTGAAGCAGGCCAGGATTAGCCCCCAAGGCCTGGGGTGTCCCTCCCCTGTAGTAGGACTTGGAATCCAGGAGAAAACTCTTGGAATAGCCTTGCCAGGTGCTCAGGGACGGACTCACATGTCCCCATGTCCTTCTCTTGGCAGATGTGCTGCGGTTGCACATCCCTCCCCCAGGGCAGGGTGAGTATTGCAGAGAACCAGAGCAGGGACTCAGACCTGCCCTCCTTGCCCCTCGCTCTACACTCTAGGATGCTTAGAAGCCCTCCCTTCAGCCCTCCCTGACTTTGGCCTTTCAGCTGCTGGAGGAAGATCAGGGTGATTCAGGACTGCCAGGCAGCTCAGCTCAGGGGGCTCCGATCCCTGAAGTGCTCCAAGCAGGAGACGGCCAAAGTCCTCCTGGTGAGTGATGGGTGGTGTGGGGGACCCCCAGGGGGAAGTGGGGGAGGGAGGGGCTTTGGGGAAGGGGTTGTGCATCTGTGGGAGAGGAGGACCCTGCTGGCTTAGGGCATGGGGAGCCATTCCCGTAGAAAGCCAAGCGTGGAGAGATCCAGAACAGGGATTGGGTCCCTCAGACCTGCTCCCTGCTGGCTGGGCTCTTTGCCCCCCCCCCACTCTGCAGTTGGTGGTGATTGACGAAGGATTAGGTGAGGTGTTGAGTTTATTCTTATATTCTCAGTTTCTTATTTTGATTCCTATTTCATGTCTTATTTTTATTTCAGTTATTTATATTTTAACACTTTATTTTATTTATTTTGCACAAAGCAGCTCAGAGCCCTCCTTTCCCCTCGCAGTTGTTGCTTTTGTTTTGGTTGATTTTCTTGATTTCAGCCGGCTGAGATTCTTGACACGGTGAGCTTTTGTGGTTAATTATTTATTTGTATTTATTTGATTTGTTTTTATTTTTTAATAGCTGATCCGGCCATGCCTTGCTGTGGTTTTTGAAATGTTTTTGTAATGCTTAGGTGTAATGTTGAGTTTAGGTTAGGTTAGATTATGTATAATATATATAGGCATGTAAAAAAGGAGGGGTTCTGTGTCCAGGGGAACCCCAAAGGTGATCCAGCCCAACCCCAGGCAAGGCCACCTCAGTGCCAATCATTGTGGTGGGCGGAGTCATCCGACCGTCTCCCGGCTTCCTTCTTTCCTTTGTCGCTCCATTTTTCCATTATTCCTTCCCTGTTTCCTTCCTGCCTTCCTTCCTCCCTCATTCCCTTCATTTTTCCGTTCTTCCTTCCCTGTTTCCTTCCTTTGTCCCTCCTTCTTTTTCTGACCTTCCTGCCTCCCTCCCTCCCCCTTCCTCCCCTTCATTTTTCCGTTCTTCCTTCCCTGTTTCCTTCCTTCCTTTGTCCTCCTTCATTTTCTGTCCTTCCTTCCTTCCTTCCCTCCACAGAACGGTCCTGTGGCAATCCTTGCTCGGGTGAAGCCCTCTTGGGACATTCAGGTGGCTCTAATAAAATGTCCCAACTCGTCTACCCGCTGCGGTTTGGATGGTTTTGGTATGTAGTTCGAGGTTCTAACCATTCTAGCCGAGCTGACCGCTGTGCTGCTTGAATGGGTATTGCTCCGTTTGGCCCCAGAGTGACTTTACATTTTTATTTTGTGCACATTTGTGCCTATTTTGTATATATTTGTTTTGTACATAGAGTACTTAGGGTTAGGTGTAGGCTTAGGGCTGGGTTGGGGTGGGGGTCAGAGTTAGGCTTGGATGGGCATTTTAGATAGTTAGCTAGTTTAGAGAGAAGGGTGGGATTTTTTCCTGGAAGAAATGGGCAGGCTGTAAGTAGGATTCCTTCCCTTTCTCCTGGGGTCCCCTGCTCAGCCTTGGCTCTCTGGAAATCAACCCGGCCAGTCTTCTCCAGAGAACTCAGCTCCTCCACATTCTTTCCCTGCCTTTTCTCTCCCCTCTCATTATTTTCATTTATTTTGCATCTCTCCAACTGTCCATCTGTCCCTGCCAACAATTGTTATCCCCACAACAGCCCTGCGAAGTAGGCTAGGCTGGCCCAAGGTCCACCAGGGAGCTTCATGACTGAGTGGGGATTTGAACCCTGCTCTCCCCAGTCCTCCTAGTCCAGCCCTCCAACCACTACACCTCTGTCTGGCTCCATTTTACATCTCTCCAGCTGCCCAACCCCATTAGCCTTCTCTGGCTCCAAGGAAGACTCCACCACCTTCCTCATGTTCCTCTCCTCTTCTAGGACCCCTTGAGGCTTGGAGGACCCTCCTAGGGGTCTCCTCTGTCTCCAGGAAGAGCAGGGCTGTCCTCAGAAGAGGAGGCAGAACAGCCCTTGAACGGCTGGCAATGCTTCTCTTTCCTTTAGGCTGGAGCGTTGGATATAGCCTAGCCGGAGAAGGGGCTTCTGCCCACAGCCACGGCCAAGCAGGTGTCTCCTGGAAGTCCACCAGCGACAGCCCACTCCTGTGGCCTGTCCTCTCTCAGGTGCCTTCCGTGCTAGACTGCCTCTCTAACTGGAAGCTCTAGACAGCTAGATCTGATTATTACCAGAGATACTCTCCTCCTCCTGCTCCTTCTCCGTGTCCCCCTTTCCAAGCCGGCAAGCCTGTTGTTCTTGCCGAATATTGTGGCTGCCAATTTCACCCAACCAATTAAACATTATGAGAATAAGTCCCCATCCATGTTAATGAATGACCCAAAGCTCTCCCTTCTCTCTGTTTATTTTATTTGTTTCATGAAATTTATACACTGCTTGGCTGCTTGAATGACGGAGCCAGACTCTCTGGGTCCTGGCATGGCCGTAGCTCTTGAACCCAGAGCACCTGGGGCCTCCTTTCTCTCTCTGCCAGCCCTTCGTACTCTGGGCTGCCTCTTGGAGGCTCTGATGATGCCCATTCAGGTCACTGAACTGCAGAGAGATGGAAGGAATTGGTCACAATGGGCCAGCAAGGATTGATTAGGCTCCACATACGCATTTCTGTTCTGCTGATTTGGCGGTGGTTCGCTGTCTTCTCCAGATGCCCCTCCTCACACACAAACATCCCCCAAGAATTGGGGCTGCCGGCTTCTGAGTCACTCTATCCACTCATCTCTTCTAGGATCAGGTGCTTTCTGGGGCACAGAGCCTGTTTGTGTGGACCCCCCCCCCCTTGGGATGGGGGACTCAGGCCCGTAGTGGCGGAATACAGCAGAATAAACCTTTGTTGGAATGTAACATCAAGCTTTATTTACAGCGGAAAATAACAAAGAAACATGGCATGAGCTGTGTTCCATAGCCACCTCCTCCTCGGTCAGATTAAAAGAGAACAAAGGACCAGGCCTGCTTCCGGCTAAATCCAAAAGTAGGTAAGCCTCACACCTTGGAGACAGGGAACTCCCTTCTCCCTTCTTTGCCCAAGACTCACCTGCCAGGTTTTCTTGCTGGGAGTCCTGCAGGACCTGCTCCCTGCCTCCCTTTCCCACCGGGCCTAGGAGGGCAGAGCCCAGACTGACTCCAGCTACAAGAAGTGGAGGGGGCTGAACAGACTCTGGGGTTGGGGTCTTGTTGAGGGGTGTTTGCTAGCAGGGGTGTTTCCTGTTTCCTTTGCCTTCCATGGTCTCCCTGCCTGAGCTGACAGAGCTGGTCTCGCAGGCGGAGTTGAGGACTCCCCAACTGCTGGTGCTGGCCGACATCGAAATCCGGGCCAAGGCAGCTGGCTGTGGGGTCGCTCAGGACCAATGGGGAGGGATAATGGGAACTGTAGTCCGGGAGCTGCTGGGGACCCTGGTTTGGGAAACCCTACTATAAAGCACCTTTTGTGTTTAGCCCACAAAGATGGGACCAGTCCACGTTTGTATTTTCTTGTATTTTGTTTTCCTCATGACCTTTGTACGTTTATTTCAGAGGCCCTCAAACTACGGCCCGTGGGCCGAATACGGCCCACCAGGCTCGTTAATCCGGCCCGCCAACCTTGCGGACCCTGCCACCCGCTCGGTCAGTCCCCACGTTAAACAGGCGTGGCGTGGAGACTGACTTCCGCGACGAGGAAACTCCTGCAGCCAATCAAAAGCCGCGGGTGCCTCTGGGTGGGCAGCGACGCTGGTGTGGCTTCTGCCGCTGACACCTCTGGCCGCCGTCCCTTCCTTCCCGCTGAGGTGCCCGAGCGGAAGGAAGTGGCGGCCGAGCAGAGGCTGCCTCCACTGCCCAGACCAGTGGCATGGGCTCTGCGCCCTGCCAAATCAGAGGACGCCGACGCTGCTGAAGACGAGGCAGCGTCGGCGGCTGCGGCATGAGTAGCATTGGTAGGGGGGCTTTCGGGAGGGGGGTGCTTTTGGGAGGGGGTGGGTCCGGCCCCCCACAAGGTCTGAGGGACAGTGGACCGGCCCCTTCCTGAAAAAGTTTGCTGACCCCTGGTTTATTTCTTTTACTTTTTAAGAGGGCAAATTGAAAAAGAAATTGTATGGCAAGTTGCGGAAGAATAAAAGGTTGTGTTTGGGGGGGGAAACACAAAACACTAGGGGGTGGCCTCCTCAAATATTTTATTGGGGGGGCAAAGACCCCTAGGCCTTTAAGAGTTGGCGCCTATTCCATACACCCACAGGTCTCAGGATGGTTACAGCATAAAAACACAACATAAAAACACAAAACACCACATTTGAAAAGGGCATTAGATGTCAATCAGCCATAGGCCTGATTAAAAAGGTGCAGATTTGCCTGGCTCCTAAAGCTGTACAGTGGTACCTCGACTTACGAATTTAATGCGTTCCGAATGCACATTCGGAAGTCGAAAAACTCGTAAGTCGAAACGCGATTTCCCATAGGAATGCATTAAAAACGGATTAATGCGCTCCTATGGGAAGAGAAATCGGGGGTCACTTACCTTTTTGAGGTGGATGGCCAGGCTCCCGCAGCTCTCCTTCTCTTGCAGGCGGCTCTGAAGGCTGCTCGCGGCCGCGCTGGGCCGAAACAGCCCGAAAATAAAAACCCTTGCCGGGCTCTCCCGGCAAGGAAAAAATGGTGTGCGGGGCGTCCCCGACGCGGCAAAAAGCAAAAAACAAAAAAACAAAAACAAAAAACCCAAAAAACCTCAGCTTCCGATCCGGAAGTCGAAGAATTCGTAAGCGGGCGCCCGGATTCCTCGCTTCGTAACTCGAAAAAAACGTAAGTTGAGTTATTCGTAAGTCGAGGTACCACTGTATAATGGTTTTTCAGACCTTTGTATGGATTCTTTTTTTTAAATAGTCTTTATTGATTTAAATTATACACGTATACAAAGAATTTACACAGACATATACAATCTTCTACTACAAAAAGAACCTCCTTCTTCTTTTGTTTCCCATTCTAACAGGTAGTCATAAATAAGTGAGATATTTTTCCCTTTAATAAGAATTAAATCTCTTTCAAATTTAGATGTTTCTTTTGCTATTCCTTGTTTTAAATCTATTGCCAGTCTTTGGTGTAGTTGAAAATATTGTAACCAATCCGTTAAATAACTTTTAATTTCCTCATATTTTTTCAGTATAGGCTTCTCTTTGTCTATTTCTAGGACTAATCGGTACGCTGGCCACTCTGCTTTCGCCTTTTTTTTTAACTGCCATAGCTTCTGATGGTGACGTCCACAGGGGTATTTTTGGCTCAAGTATTCCTTTGTATTTGTTCCAAATTTTGTATAACGATTTTCTTAACACGTGGCTCAAAAAACCCCTGTGGACATTTACTTTTTCGTATGGATTCTTTTATGGGAAGTGAGTTTGGAGGTCTGACTGAAGCTCTTTCCACATTCCACTCACTGGTAGGGTTTCTCCCATATGAATTCTTTGATGGGAAGTGAGACTGTGACTGTGACTAAACCTCTTTCCACATGCCACGCACTGATAGGGTTTCTCCCCTGTATGAATTCTTTGATGGGAAGTGAGATCGCAGCTCCTCCTGAAGCTCTTTCCACATTCCACACACTGATAGGGTTTCTCCCCTGTATGAATTCTTTGATGGGAAGTGAGGTCACAGCTATTCCTGAAGCTCTTTCCACATTCCACACACAGATAGGGTTTCTCCCCTGTATGAATTCTTTGATGGGAGGTGAGACTGTCCTTCTTACTGAAGCTCTTTCCACATTCCACACACAGATAGGGTTTCTCCCCAGTATGAATTCTTTGATGGCAAGTGAGATCGCTGCTATTCCTGAAGTTCTTTCCACATTCCACACACTGATAGGGTTTTTCCCCTGTATGAATTCTTTGATGGCAAGTGAGATCGCTGCTATTCCTGAAGTTCTTTCCACATTCCACACACTGATAGGGTTTCTCCCCTGTATGAATTCTTTGATGGGAAGTGAGATTGTGACTGTGACTAAAGCTCTTTCCACATTTGAAGCACTGATAGGGTTTCTCCCCTGTATGAATTCTTTGATGGGAAGTAAGAGAAGAACTCTTCCTGAAGCTCTTTCCACATTCTACACACTGATATGGTTTCTCCCCTGTATGAATTCTCTGATGTGAAGTGAGATTGTGGCTCCGACAGAAGCTCTTTCCACATTCCATGCACTGATACAGTTTATTTCCAATGAGATTTTGTTGATGGGATGTGGAATGGGAGTTCTGACTGCAGCTTTCATCACAATCTGCATTGGAGACAAAAAGGTATTAGAGCCTCAGGAACAAATGGAGAAGAACTGAAGGGAGTTGGGTGTGTGTTCATTACCTGTGTTATTTGTCATTAACCAGCATATTTATTATTAGATTCTGATGATTTGTTGAATGTTGCTTTATTTGATATACAGTAGTGGTCAAAATTTTGGAAGACTTGGGGAAAAGTGTATTTCAGAGATTTGATGGCTCATAACACCACTTTTGAAGTAATATCATATAATTATAAATCAATGGAAAGATGATTTAATCAATAATTAATTACCCGTATTCTATCAAATGTTATAGCCAAATAACCAGAAAAAGGAAGCACAACTTGCTTAGGTTGACTTTTGTCAGTGTGTTATATGATTGCTATCAAGTTGGTTGGTTTTTTGTGTTCTTTCATTTAGTGAGGTTGTAAAACATAATAAAATTATAGAAATGGCACAAAGAGTTGAATGGTCAAAAATTGGACTATTAAGTGAACAAGGCTACAGTTATGAAGAAATTAGATGAAGGATTGGAAAAACGTAACCAAAGCTGGCATTTCTATATTTTTGAAGAGGTATAAGGAGACTCAAGTCAGTACGAAATCAGACTGGTAAAGGCAGGAAAAGGTGCACAAAGGCAAGTGACGATCGAAGAATGGAGAGACTGTCCCTACATGACAGAAGAAAATCATCTGGGTGTATATAAGATTACATGGCAAATGTAATGTGAAGTTGAGTAACTGGACAGCAGAACAATGGGAAAGTGTTATTTGGAGCGATGAGACCCAAATGTCCTTGCTTGGTAGTGATGGCATGAAATACACGAGAAGAACCAGAAAAGATTTACATCCTACTTGCATTACACTGACCGTGAAACACCCAGATAGTGTGATGATCTGGAGTTGTATGGCAGCAAAAGGTGTGGGCAGAATTTGGGTCATGAATGGGAATGTAAAAGTGTCATGTGACAAAGACGCATGAGAGCAGGAACAGCTGTTGATGACTAACTGATATAACTGTCGTTCTAAGATGTAACTGCCATTCTAGTCTGTAACTGTCTGTCTGTGCTGTGTGTGTTACTTACCTTGACTGTGGTGACTAGTTTCTCTCAGAGTGTGTGCCAGCATAGAGAAAAGCCTCTATTCTATATGTGATCTATTTTAAGAAAAAGTTTATTTTAAACTTAATAAAAGTTTTTATTTTTTCAATCAAAACTCTGTATAAATAATTACCGCTGCGCGCCAGGTTATGGACCCAGAGTTTTATGGATGGTGAATTGCTAAAGCTGGAGAATCAGGGTGCTGTCAGAGAGGACCTTGAGGGGACTGAAAGTCCATTAGTGAGGCCACGTACTGAAGAAGCAGACCCGGTGCAGCAAGGAGCAGAAGCCATGTCCATTCAGCAACCTGCGCAGTTTATTAATCTTGGCAACACTGCCCAGATGGAACGCTGCATTTAAAGGCTCCTGAGATAGAGGAAACTGCTACGTTTTATAAGCCAGCAAACAGAGAGGCGCAGGAAAAACGTGAGGGCGACATTTTTAGGTTCCAGTTTTCAATCTTAAAAATGTCCACAGGTTATGGGTAGCAAAATATTAAAAAAAACCAGTGGTTTAAAAAAAGGACTGTATTTTTAATACTGGATTCCAGCAAGCAGCTTCCAGCATTGGGGATAAATAAAAAAGGCACAAGTTGAGGCTTTTGAGCTAGGAGTGGAGCGTCTGTGTGAAGCTGTTAAGCTGTGTAAGGCACAAAGAGACAGAGAACCTGTTTGGTTTTTTTGTTTTTGTTTTACTTTTAAGCTTAGTAGCAGTAGATCTCACTGAAGTAAAATGGCTGAAGAAAAGGAATTATTTAATGTTCCTTTTGAACGTTTAAATTCCAAAAATTGGACAGAATGGGCAGAGATGTGAGGCATGGTTACGCACTAAAGATTTGTAGCAATGTATTAAAGAATACCCACAAGTGGCACTAGAGGGAGCGGCAGCAGGGGTCCTGGCTGCTGCACAAGGATCTCAGCGCAAGGATTAACGTGCGCTAGGAGCATTAATTTTAAGTATTGAAAGCAACCATTTACCTCACGTACAAGGTCTGGAACATGCTAAGGACATTTGGGAAACGTTGGAATGATTGCATCACAGAAGTACAGCAGGCGCAAAAATTCATTGTATGCGAGAACTCTTTGAGTTGAAACTAACGTCTGGAATATGCATACAGAAGCAGATTTCAAAAGTACATGCAGCTTTCAATCAGCTTAGACTGCAAGGAATAAATTATGATGAAGATGTTAAAGTTTGTATGCTTCTAAGTTCACTTGATGCCACATACGACAATTTATGTCTTACTTTAGAAGCCATGCCATCTAACGATTTGACGCTGGACTTTGTTTCTGGACGATTGGCTGATGAGGAAGTCAAAAGACAAAGACAAATTAACAGAAGAAATCCTGTAGAAAGGGCGCATGCAAAGAGTGGAGGAGCAGCTGGAAAGCAGGAATGCTCTGTCCAAGCATATGCTGCCAGGAAGTGCTATCGCTGTGGATCAGAAAAACATTTAAAACGTAATTGTCCACAGGGAGCAACCAAGTCCAGTTACCATGGCGACGAAATTAAAGACTCAACTAGAGATTATGCTTGGCGCGGAAAAGGTGGGAAAGGAAGCTATCTCGGAGGTCGAGGAAGTGGAAGAGGAGCTGGCAACAGTGCTCAACACTTAGCTGCAGCCATGGCAACACTGCAAGAGGGAACTAAGAGCCCTAGATGCTGGATTATCTATAGCAGAGCAAACCACTATCTACTGACATCTGGTGATCACTTGCAGAACTGCAAGCAAATTTCTGAGTGCAAAGAAGTAACTTGCAGATGGCACAACAAAACAATTGAAATGTTTTGGTGAAATGTTCTTAAATTATTTGAATACTAACATACAAGGTTTTGTTTTACAGGGAATGCAGAGCTGTTTGTTGTCAATTTCTTCTTTTATGAAGAACGGGTTTAAAGTTTTATTTGAGGATGATAAATGCAAAATATCTAAAAATGGTAAATTACTGGCATCTGTAACTAGCCAGAATGGTTTATTCATCCTGGAAGATTATCAAACAGGCGAGGGTAACACAGACCAGACAAAATGTGGTAATGTTACTGCAAAGAATGTGCCCAAGCATGATAAATGTTGTCACCTCTGGCATCGCAGATTTGGGCACACGAATTGGGGTTTTGTAAACAAATCACAGGTATATGCAGAAGGGTGCAACATGAAGCCATGCTGGAAATTTCTTGATTGTAGAGCATGCAAACAAGCTAAAGTTAAATCTGGCAATTACCCAAGGTCTGAAAGAGTAACCAAAATGCCATTTGAGCTAGTGCATGCAGATTTGTGTGGTCCTATGTCTGTTACTAGTTTAGGTACGGCCAAATATGCTTTAACTTTGACAGACATCAAGGATGGGTTGGATTTTTTTGTTAAAAGAGAAAAGTGAAGCAGCAAATTTGATTAAGGATTGGATCACAGCTGGAGAACTTCAGTTCTCTCATAAGGTGAAAGCTTTTCAAACGGATAGGGGAGGAGAGTTTACAGGGACTGTGTTAAATAACTATTTCCGTAAGAAAGGTATCAGACACAGACTTACTTGCGGGGCTTGTCCTCAAGAAAACGGTATTGCAGAGAGGAGAAATAGAAAACTTCAAGAAGCCTTGGAAGCCATGTTATTTGATGCACAACTTCCACTGAGCTTCTGGGGGGAATCTTGGCGGGCTGCTAATTTCATTTTGAACAGAGTTTATAATTCTGTGATAGGGAACAAACCTTATTTCATGCTTCATGGCAAGAAGCCAAAGGTAGATTTCTTCAAAGTTTTTGGGTGCGAAGCTTGGGTTTTAATTCCAAGGGCACAGTGAAAAAAGGGAGACCTGAGGTCGCGAAAAATGATCTTTTGCGGGTATGAATCTAGAACAAAAGAATGGAGATTCGCCTATCCTGAAGGAAATCAATCTAGAGTGGTAATAAGTAGACGTGCTGAATTTTATGAACAAAGCAGGTGGACACACATTCACGGAAACCCAGATATTCTCTCAGGGAGTCTGGATGACTCTACTGATGAGGGGGTTTCAAGCATCTACTGAAGAACCAGATCAGATAACTGAGGTATCTGCACCAGAGGGGGTAACTCTAAAGGAAGAGGTGAATTCTGATATTAAGGACACAGAATCTAATACTAGTACATCTGAGCCGGAAGGAGAACCTGATGTGGAGCCAAGACGTTCATTGCGATCCACAAAAGGGAAACCTCCAGAAAGGTTCACTGCTACTAGTGTTTGGGCATGTTCAGCACAGTGTGAACCAGAGAGTTTTGAGGAAATTCAAGAATTGCCTCAAGAAGAGGCCAGTAAATGGCATGAGGCAATGAAGAATGTGCTAAAATCCATGAAGTCGCTAGGAGTATATACCACCACTAAGCTACCGGATGGTAAGCAAGCTGTAAGTAGTACCGTAGGTGGGTGTACAGACTTAAAACCACAGCAACTGGAGAAGTTCAATATAAGGCTAGGCTTGTAGCCAGAGCTTTCACACAGAGGAAAGGATTGAGGTTGAATCCTGACAAGACAGAAGTACTGTTTTTGGGGGACAGGGGGCGGGCGGGTATGGGGGACTCCCTGGTCCTGAACGGGGTAAATGTGCCCCTGAAGGACCAGGTGCACAGCCTTGGAGTCATTTTGGACTCACATGGAGGCGCAGGTTAACTCTGTGTCCAGGGCGGCTGTCTACCAGCTCCATCTGGTACGCAATGCACTCTATGTGGGGCTACCTTTGAAGGTGACTCAGAAACTGCAATTAATCCAGAATGCAGCAGCTAGACTGGTGACTGGGAGTGGCCGCCAGGACCACATAACACTGGTCCTGAGAGAACTACATTGGCTCCCAGTACGTTTCCCAGCACAATTCAAAGTGTTGGTGCTGACCTTTAAAGCCCCAAATGGCCTCGGTCCTGTATACCTGAAGGAGCATCTCCACCCCATCATTCAGCCCGGACACTGAGATCCAGCGCCGAGGGCCTTCTGGCGGTTCCCTCACTGCGAGAAGCAAAGCTACAGGGAACCAGGCAGAGGGCCTTCTCGGTAGTGGCGCCCGCCCTGTGGAACGCCCTCCCATCAGAGGTCAAAGCGATAAACAACTACATGACCTTTAGAAAATACTTGCAGGCAGCCCTGTTTAGGGAAGTTTTTAATCTGTGATATTTTAATGTATTTTGATATTTGTTGGAAGAGTGGCTGGGGAGACCCGGCCAGATGGGCGGGGTACAAATAAATTATTATTATTATTATTATTATTATTATTATTATTATTATTATTATTATTATTATTATACTGAGGTGTATGCTCCTACTTCTCGGAGTGAGACTCTACGCAGTAAGCCAGAAATTGGAATTTGTGCTTAAATGATGCGTTGGAAAGCATGGGTTTCAGAAAGAGTAAAGCTGACAGTTGTTTGTATCTCAAAGGTTTGGATGAGAAACAACAGCTAGTTCTAATTTTTGTTGATGCCATTGTGTATGCTAGTAAAAGTCAAAAACAGGTGCAGGAGTTTGCACAGAAAGTTAGTAAAAAGTTTAAACTCAAGAATCTAGGGCCTGTAAAGGTTTACCTAGGAGTTCAAGTTGATAGAACTGAGGACGGAAGTTTCTTACTCAGTCAGAAAAGCAAAATTGAAAAGTTGTTAGAAAAATTTAAAATGTCTGAATGCACGGGTGTCAGAACACCCATGGAAACATGTTTCATAAAAGACAGTCAATTTGGAGAGACGACGTGTTTGAGAATGCTGAAGTATTTCAGTCAGCTCTGGGAAGTCTGTTATATCTTTCTCAGTGGAGTAGGCCTGATATAGCTTATGCTACCAATTTGCTTAGTAGAGGCTTAAAAGCCTAGTAAGGTTGCGTGGAATGGAATTAAAAGAGTACGCAGGTATTTGCAGGTTACAAAAGATGTGTGTCTCAAATTGTCAGCCAAGGGTGAACCACAACTAACTTATGCCATCATATGCCAACAGTGCCCTTCAGCTCTCTATATTGGACAAACAGGCCAAACCCTACGCCAAAGGATAAATGGACATAAATCTGACATCAGGAATCACAAGACAGAGAAACCAGTAGGAGAGCACTTCAATCTCCCAGGACACTCTATACAAGATCTCAAAGTAGCTGTCTTATTGCAAAGGAATTTCAGAAATAGACTGGAAAGAGAAGTTGCTGAATTGCAACTCATTACCAAGCTTAAAACCATGGAGAAACCTGGTCTGAACAAAGACATTGGATTCTTATCTCATTATACATGACAAAGCTTTTTTAACCTTCTCACCCCTTGCTTTTTCCTGTAAGACTAATTGCAGCCGTTTACAGTCGTCAACAGGTTTACCACAGCTATCAGCCTACCACCCATTCCCACCACCCCTCTGAGTAATACCCCTCCCACCCTCTCACTATATATAAGGGTCTGGTGACTTCTGTTTCAGTGTATCTGAAGAAGTGTGCATGCACACGAAAGCTCATACCAAGAACAAACTTAGTTGGTCTCTAAGGTGCTACTGGAAGGATTTTTTTTGTTTTATTTTGTTTTGACTATGACAGACCAACACGGCTATCTACCTTTAATAAAAGTTTGTATTTGTTTCAATCAAAACACTGTTTAAATAATTACCGCTGCATGTCAAAAAGCCCCAAAATACATAAATAAAATACTTGAGCCCAAACTGAAGCGTTCCACAGGTGATCTTTTCCCAGATACTGAAGCATTTATATAAATATAAATATAAATACCAGTATATATTTATATTTATATACCGGTATATATATATATATCCTGTTGAAATTTCAACAGGATTCAGCTCCATGTCATGTTGCTGCTGTGTGCAAAAGGTGCTTTCAAGATAATCCTATTCCACTGCTGGAATGGCCTGGGAATAGCCCAGACTTGAACCCCATCGGAAATCTATGGAGCCGACTAAAGAAACTTGTTAGTCAGAAGCAACCCAGCAATAAAGCCCAATTAACAGAGGCAATAATTCAGTCTTGGTTTCACATTATTACAGCTGCAAAACTAAAAACTTGGTTCACTTCACGGGAAGGCGTTGTAAGGCCATAATTAAAGCTAAAGGTTACCAATGGTTACTCCTAGTTATTGCATTACATTCTTCATTATATTATGTTTCCATTGATATATAATTTTATGGTATTACTCCACACAAAAGTGGTGTTATGAGCCATCAAACCTCAGAAATGCACTTTTCACAAAAGGTTTCCACAATTTAGGCCACTAGTATAAATTGTTCATTTTAAAGTTAATTTTCTATCTATATGGGATCAGATTATTTATGTTTCATGTTTATATATGTGTCGGAAACCACCCAGAGTGACTGGGGTAACCCAGCCAGATGGGCAGGGTAGAAATAAAAATTATTATTATTACTACAGTGGTACCTCGATTTAAGAACTATTACTACTACTACTACTACTACTACTACTACTATTAAGTTTGTAAACTGAGGTACCACTGTATTACTACCATCATCATCATCATCATCATCATCACTGCTAGTACTACCTGAGATTCAATAAGCCTAGCTCTTCTCTGGGATGGATTTTTGCTGTTTATTGTGGGGGTGTTAGGTTCCCAGGTGTTGTAGGGGGCGCTGTTGAGCTCTGTGAAAATATATGAGGTTGGTCACATAGAGGTATTTTTTGAATTTCCAGGCAGATGATGCTCCCACAGGGAGCCTTACCAAGAGAGGCCACGATCCCACAATTCTCCTCCATGACGTCCTTATGCAGAGCTCTCTGGTCAGGATCCAGCAACGCCCACTCCTCGTCCGTGAAATGAACAGCGACATCTTCAAACCACACTGGACCCTGAAAGAAAAAGGGAAATGGCCTCCTCTGAGATAGCAGAAATATGATCTGCTACACAATGCTCTGTTGTTTCCTTCCTGTAAATTGTGGTGTTGTTTCAATAGGATTGCTGTGCTGCCCATTTTATTTATGGATGTTCATCTTTGTGCAAATAGGTGGTATTCCACCTTGTGTTTCATTCTGCCTACGCAAGCATTCCAGTTTGCCTGATGGAAGGGTCCACTTTCTCCTCTCCTCGTTAGCTGTTCTGGGAAGGTTCCCTCCCAATGCCCTAGAGTCAAATTCAAGGGGTTCATGGGGGCATGGAGAAGGGGAGGAATGGGTGAATCCAGGCCACGATTTGTTCCCATTTGTCCACTGCTTAGAAACCAATTTTAGCATTCAGTGATCAATCTAGAAATAAAATAAGCCTATTTTGGATGGCCATCTGTCTTTGATGATCTAGCAGAGATTCCTGCAATGCAGAGGGTCTCCTGGCTCTAAGAGACAAGCAGGGAGGGTGGCTTCTGGCAGAAGGAGAGGGACCCCTCTGTGGCTCCTCCTTATCCTGACTCACTTCATCCTCTCGACATCCCTCCTCCCAATTGCCTCCTTCCTCTTCTGCCTCTGATTCTGCACTGCATTCTGCCACAGAGTGTCCCAGCTCACTAAGCCCTGTTACTCCTTCAGCTTCTGACACCTCCTCTTCCCAGGCTTCTCCCTCTTCCCCCTCTGACCGCCCTTCCTTCCTTGGGCTCTGAGCCATCTTCCCTTCCTGGTTCCCCGGCTGCTTCCTCCCTCCATGCCTCTCTGCCCAACCAGTCCATGACATTGCTCCATCCCTCGGCCTCTGTCCCCACATGGCAGCTTCCGCTGACCTGATCTGGTTCCACAGCCGCTGCTTCCCTTCTGCCCCCATGAAAAGAGGGATCAGGAGGTCTTGCTGGCATAACTCTGTCACCTGCAAGAGAAAAAAGGTAAACAGGATGCCAGGAGTGCCTGCTTCTCTCACAGGTGACACAGGGCATCTCTAACAACAGATGGGCCTTTGAGGAAGCCTTACCTGCTGAGAGCATTTGGACGTTTGTGCCCATTTCATGTTTGTTGTGCAGAAATACATCTCCCCTCCTCTGGACCCTTGTTCCCAATTGTCTACCCCCAAATTAAGATGAACAGAACCCTCAGATGAGTGGGGAAACCAACAGAATGAGACCAAACAGAGAAATACCACCTTCCTCCTTACCCAGTGGCCTCTCTCTGGTGTCCAACGGAGGCCTCTCTGCCTCACAGGAATTCAGGTCCATTTCTGCAAAATGATCCTTTCCCTGAAAAAGAAACAAGGGTTCAAACAGACAATGAGAAATATTTGAAAGAGAATGACTTGAAGGGTGTGAGATGTCATTCCATGGATGCTATCCCCCAAAAACGATAGGCCATCAGCAGACCATTATGGGATGTTCTCTGTCCTCTTTAGAGCCCCAGGGGGTATCCAGAGGAAAGTCTCCCTCACCTGCTTTCTCTGTTCCTGCTTTCTCTCCTCTGCCTGACTCAGGAGGAAACCTTCGGCCAGGGCCACCGCCTGGGAACTGGTCTCTACTCCGCATTCCCTCACCCAGCTCTCCATCTCCAGGGGAAGCACAGCCAGGAACTGCTCCAAGATCACCAGGTCCAGCATCTCAGCTTTCGTGTGCCTTTCTGGCTTCAGCCACTGATGGTCAAGGTGGTAGAGTCGGCTGCAAACCTCTCGGGGTCCTTTGGCCTCCTGGCAGCAGAACTGCCTCAACTGCTGGCTCTGCACCTCTGAGTGGAGGGTGTCCTCCTCACCCAGGATCTTCTGCACTGGGTTTTCCCAGAATCCCCCACTGAATCCCCCACTGCTCCCAGGTTGGCTGGCATGGCCTCTTCCTGTTCCAGGGCCAGCTGAGTCTCGCTCATCCATCTGTGCTCTCAGGAAGCCTCTAAGAGATCGGAAGGAACCCTTTGGTCTTCTGCCAAGTTCTGTTTGTCGTAATGAAAAGCTCTAGCAAATCCTACAAAGCAAATAGATTGTTCTGTTACAGAATTTGTAGGACAGGGGGAAAAATGTCTCCTGAGCAAGCATAGATGAGTCTTGCTGGGAACCAGGGCTGGACTGCACCGCAACCCAGACAATGAGCTATGTATCTGGCCAACCCCCTGAGGGCCAAGTGGGTGGGGCCAAAGACATCTCCCTTGAAATTTAGAATTATTTTTCTATTAGATTGCTTAACACACACACAGCCATTGATGCCAAGGTCCCCGGAGGCTCAGTGAGTAGCAGCACCCATTTCCGGCTGGTTTTCCAGCAACAATCCCTTTGGGACAGAGAGGATGTGGTCCTGGGATGCCCTGCTCTGGGTGCGAGGGGATTGCTGCAGTGGCCTCCGTGTGGAGCTGCCCTGGGAGACACTGGGAAACTGGTCTGCAATGCAGCAGCCAGACTATGGGCTGGGACCCCTCTCTTTATTCCTGGCCATTCTCTCCCATATTTCCATCCTTACTCCCCATGGGGTTTGGGGGGGGCTAGCCCCCCTCCTCGTCCAGCTTTGGAGAACCATCTGCACGTGTTTCCTCTGTTGTGCAATGAAGCTGAGCGACGTCACACAGAGTCAAAGTCCTAGGGACTCCTTTGTTGAAAGAAGGGAGAAATGAGTTTGGGATCCTCTGATCTCAACGGAGAGCGTTGCAGACCTCGCCCCTCCCTGGCAGGACCCTCTCCTCCCCCTGCAGGAGCAGATCAGGCCCCCCAGGCATCTTCCCCCCCCTGCTGCAGCCCTGGGACCCCCACCGTCTCCCCACTGCACCCTCTGGGGGGAGAGAGAGAGAGAGAGGAGACTCACCAGATCCCAGGAGGGGACAGCCATGCAGCCCTTGCAGGAAAGGACTGGGGAGGGAGGGAGGGAGGGAGGGAGGGGCCTGGGCTCTGGAGGACCTGGCCCCCCCTGGCTTCCTGTCCTCTCTAGGAAGGCAGCTCCGTTGCCTTTAACCCTTGCAAAGCCCAGCGTGCCCAGATCTCCCCTCTGCGTTTTTCTCTGTCCTGAGCATTGCACCCTTCCAGAGATCCTTTTTGGGGGACGCCTCCTACTTTCCTTTCCTTTCTAGAGTTTCCCCATAGGCTCTACCAATGAAAGGCCAGGGGGGTTTCACCCAGGGACGGGGAAGTGTTGTCTCTTGGCCTGAAGAGCGAAGGTGAGGTTGGCGGACGAAGGCAGACTTGGGTCGATTCGGTTTCCTTATGTAGACGTTTACTTTAAAGGTGGGAGAAGGAAGTATAGTCCTGTTTCTGTGAGTGGCGCAGCGGTCTTTCCCCTCATGTGATTGACATGCTCTGAAAGTTGGGATCTCTTTTGAGATTTAAATCTTAAAAGGGTGGAGTGGAACCGGATATCGACCATCTCCTTAGCCTGGGGAGCCACATTCTGGTTGAAGCAGGCCAGGATTAGCCCCCAAGGCCTGGGGTGTCCCTCCCCTGTAGTAGGACTTGGAATCCAGGAGAAAACTCTTGGAATAGCCTTGCCAGGTGCTCAAGGACAGACTCACCTGTCCCCATGTCCTTCTCTTCCTCCATGCCCTTCTCGGTTGCACATCCCTCCCCCAGGGGTGAGTATTGCAGAGAAGCAGAGCAGGGACTCAGACCTGCCCTCCTTGCCCCCCACTCTGCACTCTCAGATGTGGAGAAGCCCTCCCTTCAGGAGGAACTGACAGCCTGACTTTGGCCTTTCAGCTGCTGGAGGAAGATCAGGGTGATTCAGACCTGCCAGGCAGCTCAGCTCAGGGGGCTCCGAACCCTGAAGTGCTCCAAGCAGGAGACGGCCAAAGCCCTCCTGGTGAGTGATGGGTGGTGTGGGGGACCCCCATGGGGAAGGGAGAGGCTTTGGGGAAGGGGTTGTGCATCTGTGGGAGAGGAGGGTCCTGCAGTGGATCAGATGGACCATGGGTAGGCAACCTAAGGCCCATGGGCCAAATGCGGCCCAATCGCCTTCTCAATCCGGCCCGCAGACGGTCCGGGAATCAGTGTGTTTTTACATGAGTAGAATTTGTGCTTTTATTTAAAATGCATCTCTGGGTTATTTGAATTCATTCATATTTTTTTTCAAAATATAGTCCGGCCCACCACATGGTATGAGGGATGGTGGACCGGCCCACGGCTGAAAAACGTTGCTGATCCCTGGCTTAGGGCATGGGGAGCCATTCCTGTAGAAAGCCAAGCGTGGAGAGAACCATAACAGGGATTGGGCCCCTCAGACCTGCTCCCTGCTGGCTGGGCTCTTTGCCACCCCACTCTGCAGTTGGTGGTGGTTGAACAAAAATTAGGCGAGGCGTTCAGTGGATTCTTATATTCTCAATTTCTTATTTTGATTCCGATTTCATTTATTACTTTTATTTGATTTATTTATTTATATTTTATTTTAACACTTTATTTATTTATTTTGCACAAAGCAGCTCAGAGCCCTCCTTCCACCTCATGGCTGTTGCTTTTTTTGATTTTCTTGATTTCAGCCCGCTGAGATTCTTGACATGGGTGAGCTTTCATGGTTATTTATTTGTTTTTATTTTAATATTTTTGTTCTTTATTTCAATATTTTTATTGTTCTTCAGTTTAATATTTTTTATTTTACATTTTTATTTTGTGCACATTTGTGTCTATTTTGTGTCTATTTTGTTTATACTTACAGTATATGCGGTGTCTGTTCCTGGGTGCCAGGATGAGGCCAGAGGCTTTTCCTGCCCCCTTTCCTGATGCTGCCCTTCTACCTCTGCCCAGGAGGCTCCAGGACCCAGGGTGGTCCTCTGGGACAAGGGATTGGGTCCAAGGTGGGTGCAGCCATCCAAGGTGGGTTTCGTAGTGTCATCTGACCAAGATTTTTCTTTCCTCTGCAGAATGTCATAGCTTGGCCGGAGATGACCTACCTGTGGCCCAATCAAAGAGAAGGTAAGCCCCACACCTGGGAGACAGGGACCTCCCTTGTCCCTTCTTTGCCCAAGACTCACCTGCCAGGTTTTCTTGCTGGGAGTCCTGCAGGACCTGCTCCCTGCCTGGCAGGCCTTTCCCACCTGGCCTGGGAGGGCAGCGCCCAGATTGACTCCAGCTACAACAAGCAGAGGGGGCTGAACAGACTCTGGGGTTGGGGTCTTGTTGAGGGGTGTTTGCTAGCAGGGGTGCTTCCTGTTTCCTTTGCCCTCCATGGTCTCCCTGCCTGAGCTGACAGAGCTGGTCTCGCAGGCGGAGTTGAGGACTCCCCGACTGCTGGTGCTGGCCGACTTCGAAATCCGTGCCGAGGCAGCTGGCTCTGGGGTGGCTCAGGACCTCTGGTTGCCCTGATGACCATGGGGCTGTCCCAGCTGGTCACCCCCCCCCCCAAGGCAGATGGCCGGCCACACTGGGCAGGAGAAGGGTGGTTGAAAGTGGGGGACCTTGACCCAGTCCCTTGGTTGGACTACTGCAAGGCGTTCTACGTAGGGCTGTCTCTGAAGACAGTTCAGAAATTTCACCTGCTGCAGGATTCAGCGGCCAGGTTGCTCACAGGAGCATCTTGCACTCATCCTGGCCCAACTCCACCAGCTGCCAAACAATTTCTAGGCCCAATTCCAACTGCTGTTTTTAGTACATTTCCTACCTGGGACTTTTGGCTGAAGGATGGGTTAAAACGTGGGGAATAAAAGGCCTGTGGAAACACTCTGTCTGTCTCTCTAACTTTTTAATAATAATTTTATTCATTTTATCTTATATGACAAAACAAACACATAAACTACAAAAGGAAAAAAAATAACATAAACAATTAAACACAACAATAAAATATATCAGTTTTAACCTATTTTCCTTAACATATTATTGGGACTTCCCCCTATCCTCCCTTCCTGGTTTCCCATTTAACTCATTTTTTCAGGCAAGTTCATCTTCAGATTTAACCTATCTAACCTCTTGTTATCTAATTATTAATTTGATCATTTTATTACCCTTTTTTCCAAAAATATTCTTACAGGCTATGTGTTTAATAAAATATTGAATTCTTGCATTGTGAAAAACGAAGATTATTGTGAAAAGTGAAAAACACGAATTGCAAAAAAAACCTAGAGCTTACAGAACAAAAACAACTTCAGATTTGAAATCAGCATTGAAAGAACATATAAGAACAGCTGAAAAATCTCATACAACAGAAAATGAAAAAAAAATGTTCCCCAGTGTTTTTGATGTTTCTGACTGATACTCTGTGATCTGCCTGTTGACCAACTGCAGGGTCTTTTTGCACACACACACAATCACACACTTGCGGGTGGGGGAGGGGTCAGTCTGGATGATGCCCTAAGTTCCTTCCTATTCCTGGGGGGTCCTGTAACCAGGGAGGGTCAGAATCTAATAGGGGACTTTTATGAACTGTTCAGACAACTTTCTTGGTAAGACCTTTGCTGGCCCCTTGAGTGTCCTCCTTAGAATCCCCAAAGCATGAGCTGGGCTGCAGGAGCTGCAGCAATGGGATGGGGCAACCCAGGAAATGTCCTCCCCCCCATCTCACCTGGCTGCTAGGTAGGAGAGCAAGAGCCAGAGGTAGTTGTGCAGGAGCTGAGCTGGAAGCTGGAGACACAGAGACCAGGGGCAGAGGAAGCCTCCTCGCTACCCGGGGCGGCGAACGGAGGCACCCCCTGGGGGCAGGGCATGTATGCGTGAAATGCTGCTCATGCGCACTCCGTCGCCGGGCTGCTGCCGCTGCTCCCACAGCGACCTTCCGAGCCACTGCGCGAAAAGCAGCAGGGGCGGGGCAGCCCCACGAGCCACCGATCGTGAGCGGCAGTCCCATAGCGGTGCGGGCGGGCCCCAGATGGGCTGCAGGGTGGAGCGGTCTCGCTACGTGGCTTGCTTGGGGCTCACCAGTGGGGCGGGCGGCCCACGTGTCACCCCCTCCCCTGGAACCCGTGGGGCTGCCGTGCGCACTCTGTCTGGGCCGGCACCGCTGCTCCCGCGGCGACCTTGCGAGCCACCTAAGAGTAAGGAAATACCCCTTGACTGTTATCCCGGCCCCTACATGGGAACAGTTCCTGAGGAAATGTTTCTCACAGGCAGAGGCACCAGTTCCCCATCTGGAGCACTTGTTCAAACATCTACCCAGGTGGCCACCCATTGAACCAGGTGAAATAACAGTCCTAATATCCCAGCTGAAAGAGGGCAAGGCCCCTGGCCCTGACCTGGTTCCTGCAGAGGTCATTCATTCACATCCTGAGTGGTGGTCAGGAATCCTGGCCAAAACCTTTGACACCATTAATGCCACTGGTTGCATTCCCAAGACATGGAA
This sequence comes from Darevskia mixta, assembly GCA_034641385.1. NCBI lineage: Eukaryota > Metazoa > Chordata > Lepidosauria > Squamata > Lacertidae > Darevskia > Darevskia mixta. Next base: position 2,379,156 of record JAWWNH010000205.1, read on the forward strand.
GGAAGCCACTATAATTCCAATCTATAAAAAAGGTTCTCCTGCTGACCCAGGGAACTATCGTATCATCAGCCTCCTCTCGACTATAGGGAAAATTTATGCCCGCTTTTTGCTGTCTAAACTGTCTCAATGGGCAGAAGAATCCAACCTGATTGGCCATGAACAAGTGGGCTTTAGACCCAATCGCTCCACCATCGATCACGCCATAATCCTTTATCACCTTGCAAGGAAATACTCCTTCCCCAGTCGAGGTTATCTATGAAGACACATAGACCTGAAGGCAACATTTGACAGCATCCCCAGATTCATTCTATGGGAGAAATTGGCGAGGTGGGGTATTGATGAAAGGCTTCTTTGGCTCATGATCCAACTGCACGTTGGGTCATCTGCCAGTGTAAGACTCACCCCCGCAGCTGACCTCACAAATGCGGTCCCGATAAATAAAGGAGTACACCAAGGTTGTATATTAGCACCTTACCTTTTCAACCTGTTCGTCAGCGATATGAGAGAGCCTCTAAACGAGTCGTATGCATACATCCACGCCCCCCGCATCGTGAACTATCGCTGTCCGCTGCTTCTATATGCGGATGATGCGGTGATCCTTTCTTACTCAAGGGTCGGCCTAAGCAGGGCGCTAAAGATCGTTGCTGCTTATTGCCAATCTAACCAACTGTTCATCAACCACTCAAAATCCAAAGTATTAGTTTTCTCTAGAAGTCGGAAACTTTTTCAGTGGAAGCTTGGTGGAGTAAAAATAGAACAAGTTTTTAAGTTTCAATAGGGATTGTCTTCCAATATAACCTGAGCTGGAAATCTCAAATTCAACATCTACTTACCGTCTTTCCCCCTTTTTAAGACACCGTCTTATAATTTTTTCCCCTCAAAAAAACACAGGGTGGCTTATTTCCGGGGGGATGTCTTATTTTTATTACGTCAGTATGGTACGGTACAGCCTCCCCCTGTGGCGGCACCACGGCTTACTTTTGGGGTACGTCTTACTTCTCACAAAGGTAAAAAAAAAAACCTGCCATGGCTTACTTTATGACTACGTATTAAAAAAGGGGAAACAGGGTAACAAGGGCAAAACTTTATCCCATGTACTCCTCCAGTTCTTTTTCTTAAACGGAGCCTTACATGTGCCCTCAGCTTTAAAGGTGTACAATGCAAAAGTTGTTACCACTCTTACTTATACCGCTCCGCTTTGGGCAGCTTTGATAAATCTGGCACCTCTGAAGGTGCTGCAAAATCAATTCCTTCGTCGGCTTTTAAAACTTCCTCCGTGTGTTAGTAATGCATCTATATGCTTAGAATTGAAGATTCCTTCACTAGAGACTCTCTTATGGAAACAAATATTCAACTACTGGTTAACCCTTTGGCATAGACTACCCAGCCATTATCTCATCCAATGTCTTTGGCATGGCAAATTTACAAACCCTTGGACTAGCAAAATCTACGCCAAACTTTTGCTTTTTGGAAACACTCCTTTAGATTCGCTAAAATTAGACCTTGCTTCTGCAAAAAGATTAATCAAACAAAGATTGGACGATTTGGAGTTACAGCGTAATTATATGCTGGGTGGGGGTGTCTGCTCACCTCAGAATTTTGGCGTTATCCCAATACACCATGTCCCTTTATATATATCCTCCCTCTCCACTGCTGCGCACCGATTTGCTTTCACCAAAGCGAGGTTTAATGTTTTTCCTTCTAATGTCTTGAGACATAGATTTTCTAAGGGCCTAGTTTCCGCCCTATGTGATTGCGATAAAAAGTCGACGGAATCTCTCCATCACATAATTTTTACCTGTCCCCTGTATAGAGAGGCTCGGGCAAAACTACTAAGACCAATAACTCAGAAACTTATTGGTATGCCAGCTGAGTCTCACCTTGCCTTACTCCTGCAAGACAATGATTCTTATATAACCTTACAGGTGGCAAGGTTTTTAAATTCTGTTATATCCCAAAAAAGGCATTGCGGCCAACTACACGACCATTAACATTTCTGTTTCCTGCCCCTTGATTTCAGTTTCAATATTATTGTGTTTGAGTTGTATTTGTGTTTATCAGCGATAGCCGTGGTATGGTCTTCTGTGATTCCGGTGGCTCAAGTGGTTATTGTATGTTGTAACTTCATGTTTTATATTGCATATTTTATGTTTTTATGTGCATATAGCCGCAATAAATTTGAATTTGCGAGCCACCGTGCGAAAAGCAGCAGGGGCGGGGTAGCCCCACGAGCCGCCGATTGCACACGGCAGCCCCATAGCAGGTGGGCCCCAGACAGGCCGCGGGCCGGCACGGCCTCACTCCGTGGCATGCTCGGGGCTCGCTGGTGGGGCGGGCCCAAGTGTCACCCCCCTCCCCTGGAACCCGGGGCGCACCGCCCCCATTACCCCCCTCGCAACGCCACTGACAAAGACCGACTTGCTCTGTGCTGGAGCCAAAGTTCTGAGCAAAGGAGAAGCAAGATCTGCTTGGGGTGTCAATGCTGTGACCCCTCCATCCTACACTCAGGTTGTATAGATAAATAAAAGGATTGATCCTAAAGATACTCCAGTTTCTGCTAACGTTGGTTTCAAGGAAATCAAACATGGACCTGGAACCCCAGGAGTCTCTCTGCTCAGAGACGGTGAATGTGTAACTACAAACACACACACACACACACAGAATTATTTGTGCCGGTGTTCCTAATACATACCCAAGTGTGAATGGTGTGTTTTATCAACAGCCCTCCTATGAATAAGGATATCCAACCTCCATTGACTCAAAGAAGCAACAAGGGAATCTTCTCCGGTGTCCCATGAGGTCTGTGGGGCCCTTAAAGAAAGAGGAGCCATTTCTGTGCCCTGAGCCCCAAAAGGTCAACAGACCTCCCTGCGAATCCTGCGGAGCTGAGCTCCCCCCCATCTTCTCCATTGCCACTTTTTCTGCAGTATTTTTTCTGCAGTATTACGGTAAATCTCTCTGTATAGCGATTTGTCTTCCCCAAAATTTAGATGGAACAGGCATGAAGATGACATTGGCCCACTTTGCATACAGCCTTGAATATTTGCTTTATGAACAACTGCAGTTTAACATGAACAAGCAGCATTTGTTGGAACTTCCCTTCCTGGAGAAATGAGCCTGCCTCCCTCCTTGGCGTCTTTTGGCCGGCAGGTCAAGACTTCATTGTTCCAAGAGGCTTTTAGGAAGTGACAGCTTTGCATGAAAGCGCTGGTGACATGCTGCTTTTATCGGAATGTTCTAAATGCTTCCAAAATGCCAGATATATCTATGAATTACAAAAGAAAAGGGGGTCTCTGACTCTTTGGGACAGATGTGGAAGAAGACAAAGAGGACCTCAGCCAAAAAAAGAAGGGCCACCCCCAGATGTGAGACGCCCCAAAGACCTAGGTGAGTGGTGCAAAACTCTCCGTTATTTAAATCCAACAATCTCTGAATCCTGGAAGAAGATTGGAAGAAATTTAAACTATATTTTAAAATGTATTGTAAGATTAAAGAGTAGAAGTAAGCTGGAAGATAAATGAGGCTGTAGAAGTAGAAGATAGATATAAGGATTATGATTGTTGGAATTAATGATAATGATTTTAGATATAGAAGAGATATCAAGATTAATTAAAGAGGTTTTTAAATGATGTCAAGAAATTACTAAAGATGATATACAAGGAACGCAGGAAGATGATATACAAGGAACGCAGCATATAAAAAGCTCAAGAAAAAATCCTAAGATTGAAACTACAAGCAAAGGATCAGGGTTAAGATATTGTTTTAAGAACGTAGCCAGCAGAAGGACTAATTAAAGTTAATGACCGGAGATCCGCGGTAACATAACAATATAAATTGGATTTCAGGAGCACTACACTGGAAGTAAAAAACTAACTGTAGCAGATTAGTAGTGAGCTATAAAAGCCAACCTGACCTGCAGGAATGTTGAATTACTGTTTCTCTGGAGCTGCGGGGTGACGACAAGAGGGGAAAGCCAGAATACTCCTCCACGCGCAAGCCCTTGCCAGTGAAAATACTTTCTACAGTAAGGAGGCTTGAAAATCCTATATAATAATCTTGCTGTGTCCGTACGTACCACTTTCCGTGTGTCACAGGAATTCGCCAGTGCGCGTGCGTTCCTGTGACCCACGGATTGGTTAGTACGGACCAATAGGCGCTCGCCCCCCTCCTGTTTGAGCTGGTGAAGTTTAGGCACGTTGTCTGTAACGGACATTCGGCGAGCGACCGTTTTGCCAGACAGTCGCTTGCCGTACTTTCTGTATTTGCCGCCGTTAACGCCGCTTACCTTCGCTGCCGCTGCGCGACCTTCCTGCTGTCTCCGGGTTTCTGATTGCTTCCCGATTAACAGCGTCGGGGAAGCAAAGCGGGGCAAACCGCTGTGGCGCCGGTGGCGCATAGCGCCACTGCCCGCAGTCCTCTGTCCGCCCGAGAGTCCCGGCAACCGTGCTGCCGCCCGCAGCCCTCTCTCCGATTCTCCTGCTGCCGCCTGCAGCACAGACCACTCCTGCTTGCTTCCCGCTTAACATCCTCGAGGAAGCAAAGCGCGGTGTGGCGTAGCGCCTCCGCCCGCAGACCTGTGCCCGAGACTCCTGCTGCCGACCACCTGCAGCCGACTTTCTCCGCCCATGGCCGCCGCCGCCTCCTCCACGGAGAGCGGATTGAGCGAGAGCGGAGCGTCCCGTCGGCCTCCCTCCCCGAGGGAAGCGGCCGAGGGCGGGAAGCTGAGGGGAGATAGGAGGCTACTTTTGCAAAAGGCGGAGGCCGCCGACGACGGAGCACCCCGCGCTCCCTCCCTCCGCGTTGCTGTTTTCCTCACCCATCCCTCCCTGCCCCACGCACGCCACCCCCTGCCCTGCCGGAGGGAGATGGTTCGGTCCTCAGCGCGCGCGCCCTGCTCCCGCGGTTCTGCGGCCGCCGCTGCCTCGGAGGGGGGAAGGGCGAGGGAGACCCGGGGCTTCGCGAGGGGAGCCTCGCCCCAGGACCCGAGGCGGCCGCTCTCCCCTCCCTTTCTCAAAAGCCCCCGGTTATTTTGAGCGCGCGGCGTCTCGGGAAGGGAGGGGGGATTTGTGCTTCGAAACACCCCCCCGCGCGCCCGTCGGCCAAAGGGAAGCGGCCGGGGCAGAGGGAACTGGAGGCGGCAAGGTCCTTTGCAGCCGAGAAAGCGCTTCTTGCCTCGGCGGGAGAACCCAGGGCCTGTTGTGTCCCAACGTGGAGGCGGCATTGCCTAAGTTGTCCCCGCGTAGCAGCAGCAGCAGCGAGGGAGATGAAGCAGAGGAACCCCCCCTCCAATGTTTATAGCTCTCCAACTCGGCTATTGACTCTGTCTCTGTTTATTTCAAACGTTTATTTCTCACCTTTCCTTCACAGTGCTCAGGGCGACTAATGACCAAAATAAAACCATAAATTAACAATTAAAAACTAAGCCCAGTTTGGCACACCGCAGCACAACCAAGACAAGGGATGAGTAAAGCAGGTATGATCTCCTCTCTGGGAGCCTGCACGCACATGCTAAGCCATGATTTGGCTTTCTGTGACATGTGAACTGGGTCAGCATCATTCCCCTCAGACAACGTAGAGACGTTAGCCAGCGAGCGGGAGAGAGAGAGGGGCAGAGCGAGCAGCCGCGTGAGGCCGCCTCAGCCGCCCTTCTTTTCCCCCGCACAAAGTCAATCCCCGATCCTCCACGGCGCCTCCTGCGGCGGCTTCAGGCAGCTCCCATAGCCAGCTGCGATTCCTCTTCCTCCGCCCAGGCTAAGCAATCCCTTAGGGAAAAGGGACTGGACAAAACAAAAAAAGCCCCGATGGGAGGGAGGAGGGGGGAAGAGAGAGGTAGAGGGCCTAGAGCAGGCCCAGCCAAAGAGGAGCAGTAGAGAGTGGGGGAGGGAGCGGGGAGAGAGGTGGGAAAGGGGGTGGAGTCGCAAGGGAGAGGGAGATAGGAAAAGGGAAGAGTGACAACATGCACGAACACTCAGAGGTAAATAGTGATGGGTTCTGGGTAGGGAAAGGGCTATAAGGGAGGATAGAGGTAGGAAAAGTGTAGAGGGGACAGAGGTAGAAAAGGAGTAGAAGAACCTCAGAGGTAGGAAAGGAGTAGAGGTGCCACAGTGGTAAGAAAGGGGTACATGGGCCACAGAGGTAGGAAAGGGGTAGAGGGACCTCAGTCTGCTTTCACAAATGTTTCACCACATATCTTCTAGCGAGGAGGCGGCGGCGGTGACCAAGGGAGGCGCGGCCGCTGCAGGGGGGCACGGCGGCCTGGGCCACGCCGCCCACCTCGGCGGGAGGCCAGCCACCCTCTCAGCCCTCGCGTGGGTATCTAGAGCCCGTTATTAACGGGCTTAATTCACTAGTAAAACAATAAAGAGAGATAAAAGTGTGGTGAGAAAGAGGGAATCATAAAAGAGAGTGGAGGAGAGGGAGGAGAAGAAGAGGAGTAGAAAACAGGAATTTGGGGGAGCGCATGGATAGGCGGAGATTGAGGGGGGGAGGAGACAACAGTGAATAAAGGGAAAAAGAAGAATAAAGTGAAAGAGATGCCAAGCAAGACAGAAGCGGCATAGAGAGAAATGATATAAAGGGAACTAGACAGGACAGTGTCTAGAATAATGGTGCAGGCTTGAACACAGAATGCGCTCTTAACTTCTGCCCCCTTTGTGCTGGAAAGTGGAACCCATAGAGGAGAAATATAGATAGACCCAACAGGAAAGTATACTGCAGCGACAGCAAGTGGTGGCAAAGATAACTGCAACCCTTAATCTGTTCCCCCACCCCAGCTCCTACAGACAGTTGGTAATGGAAGAAAGAAAGAAAGAAAGAAAGAAAGAAAGAAAGAAAGAAAGAAAGAAAGGTTTTTGAGGAGAATTTTGAGAGCACTGTGGCCCGAGCTTATAGAATTTCCAATGAAGGCTCACATACAGGTATATGGTGTTATTAGTGAATGTTTGTAAATGAATCTTTTTTAAGTTACCAATTTTTGCAGCACTCCATCTTAGGAGTAAATATATCATCTGTGGATGTAAAAAAAGTAAAAAACAGGAAGAAACAATGAAAGAAACAACGAAAAAATTGTGAGAATAAATATATTAAGAAAGGACAAGAAGTCATGAATGCCAATACAATTGAGTTGAAAAAGATACAAGAAGACAAGCTTGACCAGATTGCGATCTTAGAGATGTATCAAAGAGAACAGATCTTGCACTTCAGAAATGTACCTGAGACTGAAGGTGAGGGCACCATGGCTAAATTATTGAAGGAAATAGCCGACTGGCTTGGACTGAATGAAGAAGATTTGATCCTGGATATCGATAAGATTTACAGAATGAAACAAGACACAAAGAAAACATACAAAGGTCCAGGGGAGAGGTGGGAAGAGGTTGAAGAGTTGGGCAGCTGCTTGCGATGGCGGCGGCGTTGTCAGCAGCCAAGTCCTCTGCCTCGCTGGCCAGCCCCCTGGCCTTCCTGAACTGCCCCAAGGCGCAGCACCCGCCCATGCTGACCATGGTGATGGAGGCAGTGAAGACCCTGGATGAGCGCAAGGGGGTCTCTGTCGTGGCCATAAAGCGCTACATTCTGGGCAGCTACCCCGGGGTGGACCCCATCTGCCTGAAGTATGCCCTGAAGATGGCCCTGGGCAAAGGCCTGGAAAGGGGCAGCCTCATCTGGACACAAAACTTTTCCACGCAGGGTGCCACAGGGATATTCAAGCTGGGCACAGAGGAAGCCAAGAGAAAGTAGAGCCAGGGAAAGCATTCGGATTCGGATGGAAAAACAGCGCCCAAACTGAAGAAAGCGGCCAAGAATCCCAAGGCAAAGGTTCCTGTGGAGAAACTGAGGCAGGGAGCAATCGCAGAAGGGGAGGAGGAGGACGCGGCTCCCAGCAAGAGTACCAAGACAAAAGCTAGCAAGCATCCAGGCAAACCTTCAAGATTGTTGAAAGATAAGATTTTACAAGAGGAAAATCACAATTGATGGACATAATATAATAATACATAAGGAAATCCCCAAAAGAATTTTGAGAAAATGCAACAGCTGTAAGATACTGACGGATGTGCTGAAATCCAAAGGAATAATGTTTAAATGGCTATTTCCAGAAGGTTTAACTTTTATGTTTAAGGACAGAAGGCAAACGATAAGATCTGTAGAAGAAATGGAGCTCAGAAGAACATACAAAAAAAGAACTGGGAGGAGAAGGAAACCAAGACAAAGAGGAAGAGGCAGTAGGAGCAATTGGAGGGGGAGAAGAGAGATCATAAGGAGAATACAAGAGGACAAAGTAATACCCTACCTTCCCCACAAAAATCAAAGACAGAAGACAGACTGTAAGGAGCTAGGAGATAATCAAATATCTTTTACACCTAATAAATTATTGAACCCTGAATTGAATTGTTAAGTACCAATAAATTTGATGAATCTGAACATAATTTCGTGGAATATTAATGGTTTAAATAATAAAACTAAAAGGAATAAAACACAACACATACGAAAGAAAAAAATTGGGATGTGGTTTGCCTACAAGAAACTCATATAGCTAAGAGACATGAACGATTATTAGTGAATAAGAAATTAGGTACAGAATTTATAGATTCAGACCAGACCATTAAAAGAGGTAGTTTTTTATATAAACCCAAAATTAGAAGCTAAACCATTATTTAAAGATGAGGAGGGAAGAACATTGGGAATACAACTGACGAAAAATAAGGAGAAGCTAATACATGTAGGTATCTATGCGCCAAATGCCAATCAATCAACATATTTTAAAAAATTACAGGGGAGATTATTAGAATATAATAATGTGGACATGATGGTGATGGGTGACCTGAATGGAGTCATCTCGTTGAATCTAGATAGAACCGAAAGGGAAATCAAAACAAAAACAGGCAAACTCCCGATGACATTTTTTCAAATAGTGGAATATCTGAGTCTAAAGGATATGTGGAGAGAGAAACACGAGAAAGCAAAACAGTTTACATTCTATTCAGATACATGCAAATAAGCAAGCCAAACTGATGCTATATGGGCATCTAATAATCTTATCCCGGATATAAAGAAAGTAGAAATCCTACCTAAGTCTATATCAGACCATAACCCAATAATGTTGGAAATGAGCCGAAAGGAAAACAAAGGCAGAAGCTGGAGAATGAACGAAAGATTATTGAATGATGAGAAGATACGGGTGAAGGCACAACAACTGCCGAAGGAATATTTTGAAATAAATATGGCCCAAGACACAGATCTGAGAGTAATATGGGATGCTGGAAAGGCTTATATAAGAGGTTTCTATATACAACAAAATATAATACAAAAAAAGTAAGAGAGGCTAAAAATCAAGCAATTACCAGAATAAATAGGTAAACAAGAAAAAGTATTAGCAAAATATGAGATTGCAAACCAAACCATTAACATATTACAAACACAGCTCTCATGTTCTTAAACGATGAATAGAAAGAAACATAAAATGGATGAAACAAAAATCATTTGAATTTGGAAATAGACCAGGTAAATTACTTGTGTGGCAGAGAAAGAAAAGACAAAGAGAAAGACAAATAAACAAAGTAGTATATGAAAGAAAGCTTTGCTAAATATTTCACCAATCTATATAAAAAAGGTCCAGAAACTCATCAACAAATTATCAAATATCTTCAACAAAAACAAATTCCGAAAATAGGTGAAAACAAACGGAAACAGCTAAACGCACCAATAACAATGAAGATACAACAAGCAATTTCCAGTTTAGCAGATCTTGCAGTGCAACAGAAGAGGCATATTTACAGCAGTTTATTAAGCATAATTCAGGACAGACAAATCATGGTGTCTTTCCTTTGTCTTCACAAAGAGACAGTGATTATTATTATTATTATTATTATTATTACTATTATTTATTTGTACCCCGCCCATCTGGCTGGGTCCCCCCAGCCACTCTGGGCGGCTTCCAACAAACATTAAAATACACCAAAATGTGACAGATTAAAAACTTCCCTAAACAGAGCTGCCTTCAAGTATTTTCTAAATGGGCGGGTGCCACTACCGAGAAGGCCCTCTGCCTGGTTCCCTGTACCGGTAGCTTTGCTTCTCGCAGTGAGGGAACTGCCAGAAGGCCCTCGACGCTGGATCTCAAGTGTCCGGGCTGAACGGTGGGGGTGGAGACGCTCCTTCAGGTATACAGGACTGAGGCCATTTAGGGCTTTAAAGGTCAGCACCAACACTTTGAATTGTGCTAGGAAACGTACAGTGAGAAAAACAAAAGCTATACACAACGGAAGTTCCTAGCAATCTGTGCTGGTGTGTGGCAGACAAGTGACACATGTAAAGGTCCCATGTCTGCAGCTTAAGGTGGAACGGAATCTCAACAAAAACTACGCATAAAGTATAAACTTTTAACAGATAAAAGGGAGAGAGGAGGACTGGCATTACCAAATTTAAAACTATACTATGAAGCAGAATGTCTGACTTGGCTAAAGGAATGGATTATATTGGAAAACACTAGTATTTTAAATCTAGAAAGTTTCAACAATAGGTATGGATGGCACGCCTACCTAGTGCACAAGAAGGTAAAGGTACATAATGGCTTCAAAAATCATATATTCAGAAATTCATTGTTTAAAGTTTGGAACAAATATAAGCAGCTATTAGAGCCACAAATCCCTTTATGGATCTCTCCCTTAGAAGCCCATGCAGTTAAAAAACTCAGTATGAATCCAAACTGGACAGCATATAGACAAATATTGGAAGAAGACCAAGGAAAGTTAAAATTAAAAACATATGAAGAATTAAAGCAATATGGGATGGATAATTGGCAATATATACAATTAAAAAGTGTGTTTAATACAGACCAAAGAAAAGGTTTCGCTAAAGAACAATTGCTATTTAGCACCATTATACTACACTATATATATGGCCACACTATATATTTAGAACAATGGGAGAAACTCTGGTGTGAAGATATTCGCTTTACCACCTGCTGCACGATAAAGGAAAACTTTGTTAAAATGTTTACAGGTGCTTTTTAACACCAGTCAAACTCGCCAAAATTTATAAATTAAAATCCAACCTTTGTTGGAAATGTAACAAGGAACCTGGAATGACAATTCATATGTGGTGGGGTTGCAAAGAAATAAAGAAATTTTGGGGAATAATACATGAGCAACTTAAGAAAATGTTAAAAATCCCCATGATACATAATCCCGAAGCTTATCCGTTAGGGCTGATGGGCAAAGACATACCACATACCGGTATGAAAAAAACAATCTTTTTGTATGCAACAACAGCTGCCAGGGTAGTGATTGCCACTAAATGGAAATTTCAGGACATACCAGCAAAGGAAGAGTGGATTTGCAAATTAAGTGAGTATATAGAATTGGCAAAATTAACCTAAATAATAAGATACCAATCAAATCAAAAGTTAAGAATGGAGTGGAAGTATTTCGATGATTATATGTCAAAATATTGTTCTAAAAACGACATGCTAATAGGCTTAGAATAAACAATGTAAGCAATAACAAAACCAAGAAAGAAAGAAGGAAAAATCAGAATTTAACAAAAATAATCTACTATAGAGTGCAAGGAAAAAAGGTATAAAGAAATAAGAAGTCGAATTGCTGTGGAGGGAAGTAGAGGGTGGGTGATGAGTTTTTTAAGTGTATACTTATGTAGTTGTTGTAATTTACGTATTATATTTTAGGGAATTATGGGTAAATTTGCTTATCATGTATATAATAATAATAATAATAATAATAATAATAATAATAATAATATATTATTTGTACCCCGCCCATCTGGCTGGGTCTCCCCAGCCACTCTGGGCGGTTTCCAGCAAACATTAAAATACAATAACACATCACAGATTAAAAACTTCCCTAAACAGGGGTGCCTTCAGGTGTTTACTAAATGTCATATAGTTGTTGATCCTTTTAACCTCTGATGGGAGGGCGTTCCACAGGGCGTGCGCCACTACCGAGAAGGCCCTCTGCCTGGTTCAATAAAATTGAAATAAGTTTCAATAAAAGCTTGGATTAAAAGGAAAAGGATAAGAAACCAACCAAACTAACTGCCAAAACCCCTGTGTTGAGTCTTAAACACACAGTTAGGCTCCACCCCTAGGCTTTCTTATTGCTTAACCCTTTCTTTCTCTCCCCCAGTACGATGTCTCCATAATGAGTGGGCAAACGCCACACCTCCTCAAATATTTTATTGGGGGGGGGGCAAAGACCCCATGGCCTTTAAGAGTTGGCACCTATTCCCTACACCCATAGGTCACAGGATGGTTACAACATAATGTTGTTGTTTAGTCGTTTAGTCGTGTCCGACTTCGTGACCCCATGCACCAGAGCATAATATAATAACAACATAAAAACACAAAACACGACATTTTAAAAGGGCATTAGATGTCAATCAGCCAAAGGTCTGGTTAAGAAGGTGCTGATCTGCCGGGCTCCTAAAGCTGTGTAATGGTTTTTCCGACCTTTGTATGGATCCTGTTATGGGAAGTGAGTTTGGAGCTCTGACTGAAGCTCTTTCCACATTCCACACACTGATATGGTTTCTCCCCTGTATGAATTCTTTGATGGGAAGTGAGAGAGGAGCTCTTACTGAAGCTCTTTCCACATTCCACACACTGAAAGGGTTTCTCCCCTGTATGAATTCTTTGATGGGAAGTGAGACTGTGACTGTGACTGAAGCTCTTTCCACATTCCACACACTGATAGGGCTTCTCCCCTGTATGAATTCTTTGATGGGAAGTGAGAGAGGAGCTGTTCCTGAAGCTATTTCCACAATTCACACACTGATAGGGCTTCTCCCCTGTATGAATTCTTTGATGGGAAGTTAGGTTGGAGCTGTTCCTGAAGCTCTTTCCACATTCGAAGCACTGATAGGGTTTCTCCCCTGTATGAATTCTCTGATGGGAAGTGAGTTCGGTGCTCCAACTGAAACTCTTTCCACATTCCACGCACTGATATGGTTTCTCCCCTGTATGAATTCTTTGATGGGAAGTGAGAGAGGAGCTCTTACTGAAGCTTTTTCCACATTCCACGCACTGATAGGGCTTCTCCCCTGTATGAATTCTTTGATGGGAGGTGAGACTGTCCTTCTTACTGAAGCTCTTTCCACATTCCACGCACTGATAGGGTTTCTCCCCTCTATGAATTATTTGATGAGAAGTTAGGCTGGAGCTCTGACTGAAGCTCTTTCCACATTCGAAGCACTGATATGGTTTCTCCCCTGTATGAATTCTTCGATGGGAAGTGAGAGAGGAACGATCAGTGAAGCTCTTTCCACATTCCACACACTGATATGGTCTCTCCCCTTTATGAATTCTTTGATGGGAAGTGAGGTTGGAGCTGTTCCTGAATCTCTTTCCACATTCCACACACTGATATGGTTTCTCCCCTGTATGAATTCTTTGATGGGAAGTGAGACTGTCGCTGCGACTAAAGCTCTTTCCACATTCGAAGCATTGATATGGTTTCTCCCCTGTATGAATTCTCTGATGTGAAGTGAGTTCGGTGCTTGAACTGAAGCTCTTTCCACATTCAAAGCACTGATATGGTTTCTCCCCTGTATGAATTCTTTGATGGGAAGTGAGACTGTCGCTGCGACTAAAGCTCTTTCCACATTCCACACACTGATATGGTTTCTCCCCTGTATGAATTCTTTGATGGGAAGTGAGAGAGGAGCTCTTACTGAAGCTCTTTCCACATTCCACACACTGAAAGGGTTTCTCCCCTGTATGAATTCTTTGATGGGAAGTGAGACTGTGACTGTGACTGAAGCTCTTTCCACATTCCACACACTGATAGGGTTTCTCCCCTGTATGAATTCTTTGATGGGAAGTGAGAGAGGAGCTGTTACTGAAGCTTTTTCCACATTCCACACACTGATAGGGTTTCTCCCCTGTATGAATTCTTTGATGGGAAGTGAGGCTGGAGCTCTGACTGAAGCTCTTTCCACATTCGAAGCACTGATAGGGTTTCTCCCCTGTATGAATTCTTTGATGGGAAGTGAGACTGTGGTTGTGACTGAAGCTCTTTCCACATTCCACACACTGATAGGGTTTCTCCCCTGTATGATTTCTCTGATGGGAAGTGAGAGAGGAGCTATCAGTGAAGCTCTTTCCACATTCCACACACTGATAGGGTTTCTCCCCTGTATGAATTATCTGATGGGAAGTGAGAGAGGAGCTATGACTGAAGCTTTTTCCACATTCCATGCACTGATAAGAGTTTCTTTCCCATGAGATTTTGTTGATGGGAAGTGGAATGGGAGCTCTGAGAGCAGCTTTCTCCACACTCCAAATTTTTACATGGCTTCTCCTCTCTGGGGATTTTGTCATGGTCACCTTTGTTCTCGATTTCCGATTCATCAAAATCTGCAATTGAGAAAAAAAGGTATTAGAGCCTCAGCAACAAATGGAGAGGAACTGACGGGAGTGTCAGTACGCCCAGTTCAGCTCACGCTTTAAGCGCTTGCTTAGGCTAGGTGACTGGAGCACCTTATATGTGTCCACAGCCCGTAGTCTTAACACCAGCTCACCACAGGGTTATGTGTTGAGTCCCCTGCTCTATACCCTCTATACGTGTGAGTGCACAGCCATCTATTCCAACAAGTTTGCTGATGACACCACTGTGGTGGGGCTCATTTAAGCAGGGGATGAGTCCACCTATCGGGACAAAGTGGAGCGACTCTGTGTTTGGTGTGGAGAAAACAATCTGGCTCTTAATATCGTTAAGACCAAGGAACTGTTGGTGGATTACGGGGGGGGGGGGAAGGCGGACATTCAGCCCCTGTATATCGGTGAGGACAGGGTGGAGAGGGTGGCTGTATTCAAGTTTTTGAGAGTGACTATTGAGCAGGGTATGACTTGGAGTGCAAATACTACTGCACTGGTAAAGAAGGCCCAGCAGAGAATTTATTTCCTCAGACTTTTAAAGAAGAACAATCTGAGTGAGAGGCTGCTGGTGTCCTTCTACCGAGGCTCCATAGAGAGCATTCTCACATATTGTATTTGTGCTTGGTTTTCCAGTTGCACAGCCAGGGAGAGGAAGATACTTCAGAAGGTCATAACCACAGCCCAAAAGATTATAGGTCATCCTCTCCCATCTTTGGAAGAACTATACAGTTCCCGTTGTCTTAAAAAAGTAAACAATATTTTACAGGATCCATCTCATGGGAGTGATCATGCTCTTCTGGAGTTTATAATACATCAGAAATGAGCAAACAAGGATACTAAGACTCAAATTCTAGACTTTAAGAAAGCCGACTTCAGAAAACTTAGGGAAACGCTGGGTGTGATGCCATGGTCAGTAATACTAAAAGGGAAGGGAGTTCATGATGGATGGGAGTTTGTTAAGAGGGAGATATTAAAAGCACAACTTCAAGCAGTACCAATGAGACAAAAACATGGAAGATGCCTAAAGAAGCCAGGGTGGCTATCTAAAGAACTTTTAACTGAGTTAAGATTTAAAAGGGATATGTACAAAAAATGGAAAAAGGGGGAAACCACCAGAGAGGAATTCAAACAAATAGCCAGCACATGTAGAGACAAAGTCAGAAAAGCTAAAGCACAGAATGAACTCAGGCTTGCTAGAGAGGTTAAAAGCAATAAAAAGGGTTTTTATGGGTATGTCCGTAGCAAAAGGAAGAACAAGGAAACAGTGGGGTCACTTAGAGGAGACGAAGGTGAAATGCGAACAGGGGACGCAGAAAGGGCAGAACTCCTCAATACCTTCTTTGCCTCAGTCTTCTCCAAAAAAGAAAACTGCCCGACCTGAAGAATATGGAGCAGATGATTCAGCAGGGGAAACACAGCCCAGAATAAGTAAGGAGGTAGTACAAGAACACTTGGCTAGTTTAGATGTATTCAAGTCTCCAGGGCCAGATTAACTACATCCCAGAGTATTAAAAGAACTGGCAGAGGTGATTTCAGAACCACTGGCAGTAATCTTTGAGAATTCCTGGAAAACAGGTGAAGTCCCAGCAGACTGGAGGAGGGCAAATGTTGTCCCTATTTTGAAAAAGGGGAAAAGAGAGGACCCAAACAATTACCGCCCAGTCAGCCTGACATCAATACCAGGAAAGATTCTAGAGCAAATCATTAAGCAAACGGTCTGTGAGCACCTAGAAAGGAACGCTGTGATCACTAAAAGTCAGCATGGGTTTCTGAAAAATAAGTCATGTCAGACTATTCTGATCTCATTTTTTGACAGAATTACAAGCCTGGTAGACGAAGGGAACACTGTGGATGTGTCCAATTCTGGGCACCACAGTTCAAGAAGGATACTGACAAGCTGGAACATGTCCAGAAGAGGGCAACCAAAATGGTCAAAGGCCTGGAAACGATGCCTTATGAGGAACGGCTTAGGGAGCTGGGTATGTTTAGCCTGGAGAAGAGAAGGTTAAGGGGTGATATGATAGCTATGTTCAAATATATAAAAGGATGTCATATAGAGGAGGGAGAAAGGTTGTTTTCTGCTGCTCCAGAGATGCGGACACGGAGCAATGGATTCAAACTACAAGAAAGAAGATTCCACCTAAACATTAGGAAGAATTTCCTGACAGTAAGAGCTGTTCGACAGTGGAATTTGCTGCCAAGGAGTGTGGTGGAGTCTCCTTCTTTGGAGGTCTTTAAGCAGAGGCTTGACAGCCACCTGTCAGGAATGCTTTGATGGTGTTTCCTGCTTGGCAGGGGGTTGGACTGGATGGCCCTTTTGGTCTCTTCCAACTCTATGATTCTATGATTTATCCGGGATATAGTCTTTTTGCACCACTGCCTTCGGGCAAGAGATTTAGAACAATTAAATCAATAACAAATAGATTAAAAAATAGCTTCTATCCAAGAGCTATAACCATCTTAAATGCTGTAACTAGATAATATGACCTTGGAGAGTTTTGATGAGTGTGTATGTATGTTCATGTGTGACTGAAAATGTGCTTTTTTGTTTTTTGTTTTTGTTTTTATGGGATGGCATTCAATTTCGTTGCACTTGTACAATGTTGTACTTGTACAATGACAATAAAGAAATCGTATCTTATCTTATATTATCTTCACCGACCTTCCAATCTCGGAGAACAGGTCCTGGTGCAGTGGACTCACAACTGCTCATTGTGAGCACCAGACTTTAGCAGAGTATAAACGTGGAAACTGTTAAGGTTTGGAATCCTGAAACGCTGGCAAATTAGCAAGGTCACATGATGTAAGCTTGTTAAGTTGTTAAGCATGCTCAGTATAAATAGAGTGTTTGTTTTTCTTTGCCTCTGGGGCGTGGAGCAGTCATGTCTGAATGCTCCGGAGGAGTTTGTGTTTATTTGTCTGCAATAAATCTGTCTTTCGACTGAAGAGCTCCTGTGTGTCATTACTTCGCAACAGCAACAAGAGCACCGCTGCGGGACTTGATTAATACTCTGCAAAGAGAACTGTTGCTGGTCTGCGCAGTGGAAGCGTTTACTGGACCAGTTTAAAATCTCTTAGGTTATGGGACTCTTACGTTTTGCTTATGGCTGTATTGCGTGCAGAGACAGTGAAAGCAGCTTGGAGTAAGAGAAGAGCTGTTTGGTCGTAAATCCAGTTCAATAGGCTGTGAAAGTTGCAAGAGCTGCTGCGTAAGTGAAGATTTACAGCTTTATTAGCTGTGAATGGCTAGCTTGACCTCCCGTTGTGGTTTTTGGAGTTAAAGAAACAGTGGACGGTGGAAGGTTGCTGGTGATGACACAGAGCAAAGTTTAAAGGCTTCAGAGAATGCTTGGAACATCTGAAAAGTGAGTAATACGTATCCAAAGGGGGAAAAGAAGCGAGAGCACACAGAGGGTGTAGCAGCAGACCTCAGGAATGGCAGCAGAAAATTTCCAGGTTCCTTTTCCAAAGTTGAACTCTGCTAATTATGTGCAGTGGTCTAAGAGGGCTCAAGTTTGGTTAGAAGCCAAAGAAGTGTGGACAGACTATGTTCAGAGGCGTAAGCCATTTGTGGCTGTTGCAGCAGATGCCACAGCAGAGCAACAGGCTGCTGCACATGCTCAGAATAGAGAACATGATAAAATGGATACCAAAGCTAGATGTTTGTTGATGGTATCAATAGATGACTCTCAATTACCCCATGTTGAAAACCTAAGGTCAGCATTTGAAATTTGGGAAGTTCTTAGACGAATTCACCATAGGACCATGCCTGGAGAAAAGGTGAATATTATACGTGCTTTGTATGAGTTGAAATTGAAGCCTGGGGACAGTGTGGTTGAGCACACGTCACAGATGACTGAATACTTTAACAGGCTATCGTCTTTAGGCGTGAATTTTCCTGAAAATATTAAAGTTTATACTCTGCTTAGCAGCCTGCATGCGGGGTTTGAAAACTTAGTACTAACTTTACAAGTTTTGCCAGAGGACCAGCTGAATGTGAATTATGTGACTGGTAGATTGTGTGAGCAAGAGTATCAGCATCATCGAAAGCGTACTGATAATCCAAGTGTTGGTTGTTCAGATAACTTCCAACATGGGGGAGCTGGCAGGCAGAGCTGTAAGGAAGCCTCACAAGTGTCTGCGATGACCAGCAAGTCATGTTTTCGATGTGGCAGCAGGTTTCATCTAATAGCCAAGTGTCTAGAAAAGCAACAGGAATTTCAACAACCTAAGGCTAATTTCCAGAGCTACAGGAGAAGACGACGAGAGAACTATAAGAAGCAACGACCCAGAGGGGGAGGAGGTACTGATAAAGGATTATCTGCAATGGCAGCGCAAGAGAGCACTAAAAGAGACTTACAAACCTTGAAATGGATAATTGATAGTGGAGCGAGTCATAGTTTGATTCCAGCGACATCTAGTGGCAGCTTGATGAACTGCAAGACCTTACCAGTTGCAAAAACAGTGACTATAGCAGACAATAGTAAATGAGAAATGAACCTTAAAGGCACAATTTATGTTAATTGTTTGCAAACTAACCTTCCTGTTTTTGTTCTTCCAGGAATGAAGAATGGACTTTTGAGTGTGTCATGCCTAGTAAAAAGTGGTTTTAAGGTTGAGTTTGAAAATGATGTGTGCACCATTTTGAAACAGGGGAAGGAGCTGGTTAAAATTCCCTGTGAGGACGGGCTTTTTGTTTTGGATGAAGAGCAGTTAGCAGCAGGCAGGTGTTCAACAGGTGAAGCACAAGCTAAGTGTGTAAATAAGGCTCCTCATACAGGTTGTGCACATCTACTACATAGAAGGTTAGCTCATATATGCTTTAAGTATGTAAGCAAGATGCCAGGTTTGGCTGAGGGTTGTAACATCAAACCATGTTTGAATTTTCTGGATTGTTGTGCTTGTAAACATGCCAAAGTGAAGACATGTAATTACCCTAGATCTGATAGAGTAAGCAAGAAACCCTTTGAACTTGTACACACGGATGTGTGTGGTCCAATGCCAATCAAATCGCTTGGAGGTGCAAGATTTATGCAAATTATTGTGGATGATTATTCAAGGGCTAGTTGGGTTTTCTTTCTGAAAGAAAAATCACAAGCAGCTTCTATCTTAATGGATTGGATTGAAGAAGTTGAGTGTAAATTTGATACTAGAGTACATAAAATACAATCGGATCGCGGTGGAGAGTTTGTAAACCGCACGCTAGAGACGTGGTTAAAAAGGAAAGGTATAGTTCATAGGCTTACCAATCCCTATTCACCTCAGGAAAACGCAGTTGCGGAAAGAAAATTCCGAACGTTACAAGAAGCCATTGCTGCTTTATTGTTTGATTCTGGACTTCCACAGCATTTTTGGGCTGAGGCTGCGCTGTATGCGAATTATACTTTTAACAGAGTGTACAACGTCACAGTAGACAATACTCCTTACTTCATGTTATTTGGAAAGAAACCAAAAATTGATCATCTAAGAGTTTTTGGATGTCGTGCTTATGTACTGGTGCCTAGAGCACAACGTAAGAAAGGTGATCCTAGATCTAAAGAAATGTTTTTCTGTGGTTATCAAACAAACACAAAAGGTTGGAGATTTGTGAATGTAGTAGGCAATCAAACAAAAATCACAATCAGCGGAAGTGCTGAGTTTTGTGAACAGGATGGTTGGAATAAAATCCATGGAAATCCTGACATATTATTTGATGTGCTGAACAGTAACGATCAAGCACAGGCCCCAGGGCAGTTATTAGTTCCAGAACAGGCTGAGGAATTTGAATCTGAGGATGAGGGTGAGAAACCGTCTATTTCACCAAAGTTTGTAAAGTCAGAATCATCTAGCTCTGAAGGTTCACCTGTACAGCAAGGAGGACGCATAAAGTCAGAATCAGAAAGTTCCTCAACTATTAGTGACAAACAGGTGACAAACAGTGATTCTGAGTCAGAGGGGGCAATTGAAGGAACATCGCAGGAGCTGTTGAGACGCTCTAAGCGTACCACCAAAGGAAAACCTCCTGAGAGGTACCAAGCTATTAGTGTTTGGGCAGGGTTGGCAAACTGCGAACCTGAAAGTTTTGAGGAGGTTGAGAAATTACCTCAAGAGGAGGCCAGTAGGTGGCGAGAGGCCATGCAAAAGGAATTGAATTCTATGAAAGAACTTGGTGTGTTTTCCATCGCTAAACTGCCAGAAGGTGTCAAGGCAGTAAGTTGCCGATGGGTGTATAGAATAAAGACAGCAGCAATGGGAAAACCAGAGTACAAAGCAAGGCTTGTAGCTCGGGGTTTTACACAAAGGAAAGGGTTACATTACACCGAAGTCTACGCACCCACTTCAAGGAGTGAAACCCTGAGGGCACTATTAGCGGTTGCTGCTCAGAAAGGATTCAAAGTAAGTCAGTTTGATGTCTCAACTGCTTATCTTCATTCAGACCTAGCTGAAGAGCTTTATATGGAATTACCACCAGGGTTGAAAGCTAATAAATCAAATCAAGTTTGGAAATTACATAAATCTATTTATGGACTTAAGCAATCTGCTCATAATTGGAATGAGTGTCTGAATGATGTTTTATTAAGCATTGGTTTTAGCAGGAGCAAAGCTGACAATTGCTTATATTTCCGAGGTTCAGGAGACACTCGAGAATCTTTGCTTGTTTATGTAGATGATCTGATATATATTTCAAGGACACAAGAACAAGTAAAAAAATTGGCCAAAGAGTTAAATAAACACTTCAAAATTAAGAATCTTGGTGATGTAAAGGTCTATCTTGGTGTTCAGCTAGATAGGACCAAAGATGGCAGTTTCCTACTGAATCAAAAAGGCAAGATATTGCAAGTGTTGGAAAAAATTGGCATGAGGGAGTGTGCAGGTGTTAGAACTCCAATGGAAATGGGTTTTGTAAAAGAAAATGAGTTCAAGGATAGTGCTGATTTCAAGCGTCCTGAAATCTTTCAGTCAGCACTGGGAAGCTTACTGCACATCTCGCAATGGAGTAGGCCAGATATTGCTTATGCTGTTAATTTACTTAGCAGAGAAGCTTCAAAACCTAGCGTAAATGCTTGGAAAGGAATTCAAAGAGTCTTAAGATATTTACAATACACCAAAGATATTTGCCTTGAATTATCTTCTAAAGGAGAAGCACAGATTACCTGCTGGGCAGATAGTGATTGGGCAAATTTAAAAGATAGAAAATCAGTATCTGGCTGTGTAATAAAATTTGGAAATTCTTTAATTGGATGGAGATCCAAGAAACAAAACCTGATTGCTTTGTCATCAACAGAAGCTGAATTCTGTGCTCTATCCGAGTTATGTAGAGACTTAGAATTTTACAAATGCTTGGCACATGAGTTGTGGGAAAAGGCCATCACGCCCAGTGGCGTAGCGTGGGTTGTCAGCACCCGGGGCAAGGCAAGTAATTTGCGCCCCCTAACCCATGGATTTTAGCACTCGAGTCTCTTTCACTAGATTAGTTAGATCAGCGCACGATCCGGGTGCCCAACGGGCCACGTCCACTCGCTGCCCCAGCGCTCGCCCAGCCCTAGCCCGCGTGCGGCCTTCTGACTGGCCACTCGGCCCCAATCCCGGCTCTTGGGCCGGCGCTCGGGGGCTCCATAAATATTGGCTGCTCGCACTCACCGTGCCTTGCTCCCCCGGTTCGGGTCCTGCTGCTCTGATTGGCTCCGCCACCGGTCCCCGAAACCCAAACAGCGCCTCCACTCAGCCGCCGCGAAAAATGGCGCCCAACCCTCGACGCCCAACAAAACGAGGGTGGCCTCCGCGCAGGCGCCGCAAGAAGAGCTCCTCCTGCCGAAGCTTACGCTGCGCGCTTTTGAAACAGGGCGGCAAGAGCGGCAGAAGCACGTCGAAGGAGCCGAGCTCCCCCAAAATGGGCCTCCTCGAGCTGCTGTCCCCTCGCACCTACGGCCTGGCGCTCGCTACTGCTTTGGCGCTCTGGGCTCTCTGTGTTTTCTGCAGGCGGAAAACAGGGGCGTAGCCAGGATCAAAACTAGGGGGGGGCAAGCCATGGTCGTTCAGGTTGTGACATTTCAGCATGGAAAAGGCGAATGAAACCAAAATTTAAAGAAAATTATATATAATTATAGCAGTGCTTTATTACGGTAGTTATTACAATTATTTGCTTGAATTTTTTTTAAAAAAATTATTCTAGTTACATGTCTTATGCTAATATCATTTTTATTGGGTTTGAAGTAAACTTGTTCAAAACTTTCGTTTCAATCCTCGAGGAGTCGGTGCAGGTGTTTCCAAAGGCAAAGGAAACGGACCCCCTCAAAAAAAAAATATAGGGGCGCAGCCTCACCCCCCAAAATAGGGGCGCAGCCAGTCTGGAAGCGCAAAGGAGAAGCGCCTACTTTGGCGAAATAGAGCATCCAGAGCTCATAGATGATAAGAACAGAAATTGTGCTCTGGCGGCTTATAATTTACTTTAATTACTTGCAAGCAAGTTACAAGTAGGTAGCCGTGTTGGTCTGCCATAGTCAAAACAAAATAAAAAAATAAAATAAAAATCCTTCCAGTAGCACCCTAGAGACCAAATAAGTTTGTTATTGGTATGAGCTTTCATGTGCATGCACACTTCTTCAGCACACGAAAGATTTGAAAAGTGTGCATGCACACGAAAGATTTGAAAAATCACCCAAGCAAACACGTTTTTTTAGGGGTTAAAAAAAGGCTTGGGGGGGTTAAAGGCAAATGACAAAGGGGTAAAGTAGTCACTCACAAAAAGATCGCTGTGGATCAAAACAGCAGGCGCCCGTGCAACCCGGGGCAGCGCCCGATGTTTGAGGAACAGGGAGAGTTTCCCCCTGTAGCCTCACTGTCAGAGGAAGAAAGAAAGCTCTTAAAGGGACACACATGCTTTCCCAGCCTCCCAGCGGGGAGAACTCAAGGCAGATAGGAAGAACGGGGGAACTCGAAAGGGGAGATTGGGAGGGAGGGAAGGAGGGAGGGGGGTGAAGAGGGGCAAGCTGTGCGGGAGGGGACGCTTTCCCCCCCGTCAGCCTCCAGCCTCACGGCAAAAAGCTTCACCTCGGCTTGCTCGCTCGGCCGCCGCGTGCACTCCTCCTTCTTTCTTCCGGCAGCTAGGGGTGGGGGCCAGGGACTACTTTACCTACGCCCATGGCGGAAAAGGTAAGAAAGGAGGAGAGAGAGATCGCCTGGCTGCAGCGCCGTCGCTCTCCCTGGCTACAGGAGATCGCCGCAGGGTTGTTGAGATCCTGCAGGACTGGAAGACCCGGCAGAGTCAAGGCGAACTTGGATCCTGTTTCAAAGTTGGCTCTGATGCACCAAGGTTAACTTTGCAGAAAAGGAAGGGGGAAAGAGAGCGATTGTGCCCCGTAACGATTAGCAGATTTATAGATCCACTTAACGCTGTTATCTTGTTAAACTGGCACCACACAAACATACTCTCTCTTATTTTGAGTTCGCTGCAACGACCAGGGGCGATCTCTCTGCTGGGACGTTTCCACAGGCGACGGAGACGGAAACAGGTGGACGGAAGGGCAGGTAGTGGAAACGGGTCAGGGGGAAACGGGTCAGCGGCGCCCCCCCCCCAGATGTTGCGCCCGGTGCGACTGGCACCGCCTGCACCCCCCACGCTACGCCTCTGATCACGCCAATCACTGTATGGGGCGATAATCAACCTTGTCTTAAGTTAGCACAAAATGGGCAGTTTAAAGGTCGTACAAAACATTTAGATATCCGTTTTCAAAATGTTTGTCAAACAGTGAGAGTAGGAATTGTTAAATTAAGTTACTGTCCTAGTCATGAAAATCAAGCTGATGGTTTTACGAAACCACTTGGGTTTCAGCGTCATGAAAAATTTTGTGAAGAAATGGGTCTGAAGTAATCCTGTGTTTATGTTTTGCCAGCGAGAGGGGGTGTTAAGGTTTGGAATCCTGAAACGCTGGCAAATGAGCAAGGTCACATGATGTAAGCTTGTTAAGTTGTTAAGCATGCTCAGTATAAATAGAGTGTTTGTTTTTCTTTGCCTCTGGGGCGTGGAGCAGTCATGTCTGAATGCTCCGGAGGAGTTTGTGTTTATTTGTCTGCAATAAATCTGTCTTTCGACTGAAGAGCTCCTGTGTGTCATTACTTCGCAACAGCAACAAGAGCACCGCTGCGGGACTTGATTAATACTCTGCAAAGAGAACTGTTGCTGGTCTGCGCAGTGGAAGCGTTTACTGGACCAGTTTAAAATCTCTTAGAAACAAGCTGTGGAGGTTTTGAAGCATGCCTTGTTTATTTCTAATAGCTACTACAAGCTACCTAGGGATGCGGGTGGTGCTGTGGGTTAAACCACAGAGCCTAGGGCTTGCTGATCATAAGGTCAGCGGTTCGAATCCCCGTGATGGGGTGAGCTCCCATTGCTTGGTCCCTGCTCCTGCCCATCTAGCAGTTCAAAAGCACGTCAAAGTGCAAGTAGATAAATAGGTACCGCTCCAGCAGGAAGGTAAACGGCGTTTCCGTGCACTGCTCTGGTTCACCAGAAGCAGCTTAGTCATGCTGGCCACATGACCTGGAAGCTGTACACCAGCTCTCTCGGCCAGTAACGTGAGATGAGCACCGCAACCCCAGAGTGTACACGCCCGGACCTAATGGTCAGGGGTCCTTTTACCTTTACCTTACTACAAACTACAGGCGTGCGTGAGTGTTACATCTCTCATGCAGCCATCTTATCACTACATAGATAAGAGAGAAAACTTTCTCTCTCTGTGTCAGGGATGGAAGAACAGAAGAGCAGTTTCCGCCCCCTCCTTTCTCATAAAAGAAGATCACCAGATTCTTGCAATGGGAGGGGTAAAAATACCAACAGGGAGTTGGGTGTGTGTTCATTACCTGTGTTTTTTGTCATTAACCAACATATTTATTATTAGTTAAAGGTAGATAGCCGTGTTGGTCTGTCATAGTCAAAACAAAATAAAATAAAAAAATTCCTTCCAGTAGCACCCTAGAGACCAACTAAGTTTGTTTGTATCTGAAGTTTGTATCTGAAGAAGTGTGCATGCACACGAAAGCTGATACCAAGAACAAACTTAGTTGGTCTCTAAGGTGCTACTGGAAGGAATTTTTTTATTTTATTTTATATTTATTATTAGATTCTGATGAGTTGTTGAATGTTGCTTTCTTTGATATACAGTAGTGGTCAAAATTGTGGAAGCCTTTTGGAAAAAAGTGTATTTCAGAGGTTTGATGGCTCATAACACCACTTCTTTTGGAATAATGTCATAAAATTATATATCAATTGAAAGATAATTTAATCAAGACTGCAATCCAAGAAAGTGTGTTCAATTACCCTTATTCTATCAAACGTTATAGCCAAATAACCAGAAAAAAGAAGCACAACTTGCTTAGGTTGACTTTTGCCAGTGTGTTATGTGATTGCTATCAAGTTGGTTGTTGTTTTTTTGTGTTCTTTCATTTAGTGAGGTTGTAAAACATAATAGAATTATAGAAATGGTACAAAGAGTTGACTGGTCACCCAGAAAGCGATGTAAAATTGTACTATTAAGTGAACAAGGCTACAGTTATGAAGAAATTAGAAGAGAGATTGGGGAAAATGTAACCAAAGTTAGCCTTTCTATATTTTTGAAGAGGTATAATGAGACTCAGTCACTACAAAATCGGACTGGTAAAGGCAGGAAAAGGTGCACAAAGGCAAGTGATGATCGAAGAATGGAGAGACTGTCCCTACGTGACAGAAGAAAATCATCTGGGTGTATACAAGATGACATGGCGAAATGTAATGTGAAGTTGAGTGCACTGCAATGACTGGTCTAAATGTTAGAATTCCAAGGTGCTTTCAAGGTGCTGTTCCACTGCTGGAATGGCCTGGGAATAGCCCAAACTTTAACCCAATCGGAAATCTATGGAGCCAACTAAAGAAACTTGCTAGTCAGAAGCAACCCAGAAATAAAGCCCAATTAAGTTATTGCATTAAATTTTTCATTAAATTATCTTTCCTTGACTATATAATTTTATGGTATTAATCCACACAAAAGTGTTGTTATGAACCATCAAACCTCAGAAATACACTTTTCTACAATTTTGGCCACTAGTATAAGTTGTTCATTTTAAAGTTAATGCTTTTTTTTATAGGGGATCAGATTATTATTATTTATGTTTCATGTTTATATATGTGATGGAAGCCACCCAGAGTGGCTGAGGCAACCCAGCCAGATCAGCAGGGTATAAATAAAAATTATTATTATTACTACAGTGGTACCTTGATTTATGAACAATCCTGTTCCGGAAAAGATTAAGTTTGTAAACTGAGGTACCCCTGTATTATTACTATCATCATCATCATCATCATCATCACTGCTACCACTACCTGAGATTCAATAAGCCTAGCTCTTCTCTGGTATGAATTTTGTTTGGCCCAGACAGCTTCCTGTTTGGCTCGTCGAGGGAATGGCTGACTTATAACACCACTCACGACCCCCACGCGTAATCCCACGCTATGGGAGTATGCAGCCTCCCTAACCCTCCCGGGATGACGGGAGGGGCCGCTGGCCCGCAGATGCCCCTTAACCCGTTCCGACCCTTTGGGGGGAACGGGGGGGCCTGGGCTCAAGCAACCGTGGGGGACGGAGCTCCTGGAGGCCCCCCTCTTCGAGCCAGATATCCAGAACTTAAGTGAAAAATTCGGTAATGTTTTTTTTTTAGAGATATAAAATAAACTTTATTCAATTTCCACAAAAATTTACAATATCCAAACTAACAACACATATACATCATACATACAAATCATACAACAACAAAACAAAAACAACAGAAAAAAAATTCAATCAACCTTTCCTTACCCATTTAAACTTCAATCATTCCACATTACCAGTCTCTTCCCTATCCCATACATCCCTTATATAATTTCACCAATCTTACCTACTCTCTTTCATATCCATATTTGCATCTTACTACCCTTCATTCCACATACTTTCCATACATTCCTCCCTATCCCCCTTAAATTCCCCCCTTCCTTCTCCCTATCTCTCTTATCCAAGTTTAGTCTATATTATTTTATTCTATCCTCTACCCTCCCTCTTTCCATCCCCCCTCCCAGTTAAAATTGACCTCCTACGGTTCATCCCCATACATCTATCACCTCATTCGTATTACATTGCTTTCCCCCCCTTATCTTTCTTTCTACTAATCTTCACCTGATTGATAATATAGTAAATCACTACAAATTTCCTATTCTTTTTACTACCTGCTATATATCAGTCCATGCAAATCAATAAATCCGTTGTTACTCCTTCTTTCCTAAAATATTCTTCTACGTACTTCCATTCTTCCCTTATTTTTTGTTTTGCTGAGTTCCTAATTGCCGCTGTCATTCTTGCTAAATGCATAAATTCTATCACTTTCTCATGCCATTCCTGTAGAGATGGCATTTCCTCTCCCTTCCAGTGTTGTGCAAGCAGCAGTCTTGCCACTGCACTAACGTATAAGAAAATGTTTACTCTGTCTTCCGGTATATTACTTGGGATTATGCTTAAAATTAATGCTTCTGGAGTTTTTTCAAAGGTATGTTTCAACATTCTTTTCATTTTTTCATAAATCAAATTCCAATATTCTTTAACTTTCTCACATCCCCACCAGCAGTGCAGGTAATCCCCCACCCTATCTTTGCATTTCCAACATTTATTAGATTGCACATTATGGATTTTTGCCAATCTTGCTGGGGTCAGGTGCCATCTATAAATTATTTTTAAAATATTTTCCTTTATTCTGGTACATGCTGTAAATCTCATGCTGATATTCCAAATGCTGTCCCACTGTTCCCTGTAAATATTTTTTCCCTAGGTCTTGCGCCCATTTAATCATAGCTGGTTTAACTTCTTCTTCTTTCAGTGTCCATTCTAACAAATATTTATAAATTTTGGCCATTGGTTTGTTAACATTTTCAATCAATAATTCCTGTAATTTTGACTTTCTCCCTTCAAATCCTACTTCCATATGTTTTTGGAAAATGCTTACAATTTGTAAATAGTTTAGCCAGCTTGTGCAAGAATCCTTTAATTGGTCATACGGTTTTAATTTCCAATTTTCGCCCTCTTTTACTATTATATCCTGATACGTTAACCATTTTCTCTCTCTTTTTCTATTTCCTATAGATACCATCTCGAAGGGGGATAGCCACCAAGGAGTTTTTGGTTCTAATAATTTTCTATAATCAACCCAAATTTTCAACAAAGATTTCTTGAAAACGTGGTCTATGAATTCCTTTCCACTACCTCTTTTTTCTTGCATTAAATAGGTGTGCCATCTGGCCACATTTCTAAAGCCTTCCAATTCTAAAAGTTCCTTGTCCTCCATTACCAGCCAATCTCTGATCCAACAGAAACCTGCAGCCGCGTGATACAGCTGTAGGTCCGGGATACCCCAGCCACCTCTCTCTTTGACATCTGTTAGTAATTTATACTGAATTCTGGGTCTTTTACCCCCCCCCAAATGAATCTACTTAAATCCCTTCTCCAATTTTCAAAATTCTCTTTTTTCTCAACAATTGGTATCATTTGAAACAAAAATAAGATTTTCTGTAAAATTGCTATTTTAATTATTGCTATCTTCCCCATCATTGACATTTTCAAATTTTCCCATCTTTTAAAATCTTTTATAATTTCCTTCCATAATTTCACATAATTGTCTTCGAATAATTGCACATTTTTTCCTGATATTATTATGCCTAAATACTTACCTTTTTTTTCACAATTTCCCAATTTGTCTTCCTTTTTAATTCCTTCAAATTACTCCCCCTCATATTTTTGACCATTATCTTTGTCTTTTTTTCATTGATTTTCAATCCGGCCACTTCCCCATATTCCTGTAATTTGATTTTCAAATTTTCTATTGTTTCTCCTGGATCTTGTAACATTAATATAATATCGTCCGCAAAGGCTCTTAATTTGAAAGTGCTACTCCCCACTTTGATTCCCTTAATCCTCTCATATTGGTTTATATCCTCTAACAAAATTTCTAATGATAATATAAATAAAAGGGGGGATAGTGGACAGCCTTGTCGTGTACCTTTCGTTATTTGAAATTCCTTTAACGCCTCCCCATTTATAATTAATTTTCCCTTTTGTTTATCGTAAATCGCTTTCACTCCTCTTAAGAAGTTACCCTCCATTCCAGTTTCTTCTAATATTCTTTTTAGAAAATCCCATTCCAAATTATCAAAGGCTTTCTCAGCATCTAAGAAAACAAAGGCCATCCTTTTACTAGGGTTCCAATCTGCGTATTCCAATAAATTTAATAAAATTCTTATATTACTTGACATTTTTCATTTCGGGAGAAAACCCTGTTGATTCGTTCCAATTAATCTAGTTAGCACTATTTTTAATCTATGGGCTAAAATTTCTGCAAAAATCTTGTAATCTACATTCAATAATGAAATAGGTCTAAAATTTCCCACTTGTGGGTCTTGTTCTTCTCCTTTTGGAATCAGCACTATGTAGGCCTCCTGCCATGATTTAGGAAATATCCCTTGATCTAATATTTTATTTACCATCTTTTTATATACCTCCAATAATTCCTCTTTTAAGATCTTATAATGCTGTGCCGATAATCCATCTGTCCCCGGGGACTTTCCTGTTTTCATTTTCATTATAGCTCTTTTTATATCCTGATCCATGATTGGGTTATTCAACAATTTCTTTTCCTCCTCGTTTATCAATTTTGGTTTGTGATCCTCCAAATTCGGTAATGTTTTGGACTTGCTTCGGACAAGAAGGAGAAGAGCATTTTGCTTAGCAACTCAGCCATGGAAAAAGATAAGAAACAAGAAAAGGAAGATTGCAACATGCTATTGGTAGGTGGAAACGGAATGAAAGGGGGGGGGACTTTTGTTCTATGTAATTTATACAACCCCTTCATGGATCACTGCCTTGTCGTGGCGAAGGGGCTTGAATTACTCAGGGAAGCTATGGACAGGTCAAGATGGACAGGTCATAGTGGAGTTTGGACCAAACGTGATCCACCTGGAGGAGGAACTGGCAAGCCACTCCAGTATCCCTGCCAAGAAAACTCCATGGACAAAGACAACAGGCATATAAAAGATATGACGCTGGAAGATGAGCCCCTCAGGTCGGAAGGCGTCCAACATGCTACTGGGGAAGAGCAGAGGACAAGTACAAGTAGATTCAGAGCTGATGAAGCGGCTGGGCCAAAGCCGAAAGGATGCTCCGCTGCAGATATGCCTGGAAGCAAAAGGAAAGTCCGATGCTGTAATGAAAAGTATTGCATAGGAACCTGGAATGTAAGAACCAGGAAGCTTGGTAAGCTGGATGTGGTAAAAAATGAGATGGCAAGAATAAACATTGACATCCTGGGCATCAGTGAACTAAAATGGACGGGAATGGGCGAATTCCTGTGGGCAGGAATCCCGTAAAAGAAATGGAGTGGCCCTCATAGTCAACAAAAGAGTGGTGAAAGCTGTACTGGGATGCAATTTCAAAAATGATAGAATGATCTCGATACGAATCCAAGGCAGACCTTTTAACATCACAGTAATCCAAGTTTATGCACCAACTACCAGTGCTGAAGAAACTCAAATTGACCAATTCTATGAAGACTTACAACACCTTATAGAAATGACACCAAGGAAGGATGTTCTTCTCATTATAGGGGATTGGAATGCTAAAGTAGGGAGTCAAGAGATAAAAGGAACAACTGGCAAGTTTGGCCTTGGAGTTCAAAATGAAGCAGGCCAAAGGCTAATAGAGTTCTGCCAAGAGAACAAGCTGGTCATCACAAACACTCTTTTTCCAACAACACAAGAGACGACTCTACACATGGACATCACCAGATGGGCAACATCGAAATCAGATTGATTATATTCTCTGCAGCCAAAGATGGAGAAGCTCTATACACTCAGCAAAAACAAGACCTGGAGCTGACTGTGGCTCAGATCATCAGCTTCTTATAGCAAAATTCCAGCTTAAACTGAAGAAAGTAGGAAAAACCACTGGGCCAGTAAGATACAATCTAAATCAAATTCCTTATGAATACACAGTTGAAGTGAAGAACAGGTTTAAGGATTTAGATTTGGTGGATAGAATGCCTGAAGAACTGTGGATGGAGGCTCGTAACATTATACAAGAGGCAGCAACGAAAACCATCCCAATGAAAAAGAAATGCAAGAAAGCAAAGTGGCTGTCAAATGAGGCCTTACAAATAGCGGGGGAGAGAAGGCAAGCAAAATGCGAGGGAAATAGTGAAAGATACAGGAAATTGAATGCAGATTTCCAAAAAATAGCAAGGAGAGACAAGAGGGTCTTTTTAAACGAGCAATGCAAAGAAATAGAGGAAAACAACAGAATGGGAAAAACCAGAGATCTGTTCAAGAAAATTGGAGATATGAAAGGAACATTTCGTACAAAGATTACCACAATTAAGGACAAAAGTGGAAAGGACCTAACAGAAGCAGAAGACATCAAGAAGAGGTGGCAAGAATACACAGAGGAATTATACCGGAAAGATATGGAGGTCTCATACACCCCAGGTAGTGTGGTTGCTGACCTTGAGCCAGACATCCTAGAGAGTGAAGTCAAATGGGCCTTAGAAAGCCTTCCTAACAACAAGGCCAGTGGAGGTGATGATATTCCAGCAGAACTATTTAAAATTCTAAAAGATGATGCTGTTAAGGTGCTACACTCAATATGTCAGCAAGTTTGGAAAACTCAGCAGTGGCCAGAGGATTGGAGAAGATCAGTCTACATCCCAATCCCAAAGAAGGGCAGTGCCAAAGAATGCTCCAACTACCGCACAATTGCGCTCATTTCACACGCTAGCAAGGTTATGCTTAAAATTCTACACGGCAGGCTTAAGCAATATGTGGACCGAGAACTCCCAGAAGTGCAAGCTGGATTTCGAAAGGGCAGAGGAACCAGAGACCAAATTGCAAACATGCGCTGGATTATGGAGAAAGCTAGAGAGTTCCAGAAAAACATTTACTTCTGCTTCATTGACTACGCAAAAGCTTTTGACTGTGTTGACCACAGCAAACTATGGCAAGTTCTTAAAGAAATGGGAGTGCCTGATCACCTCATCTGTCTCCTGAGAAATCTCTATGTGGGACAAGAAGCTACAGTTAGAACTGGATATGGAATAACTGATTGGTTCAAAATTGGGAAAGGAGTACGACAAGGCTGTATATTGTCTCCCTGCTTATTTAACTTGTATGCAGAATTCATCATGCGAAAGGCTGGACTGGATGAATCCCAAACTGGAATTAAGATTGCCGGAAGAAATATCAACAACCTCAGATATGCTGATGATACAACCTTGATGGCAGAAAGTGAGGAGGAATTAAAGAACCTTTTAATGAGGGTGAAAGAGGAGAGTGCAAAATATGGTCTGAAGCTCAACATAAAAAAAACTAAGATCATGGCCACTGGTCCCATCACCTCCTGGCAAATAGAAGGGGAAGAAATGGAGGCAGTGAGAGATTTCACTTTCTTGGGTTCCATGATCACTGCAGATGGTGACAGCAGTCACGAAATTAGAAGACGCCTGCTTCTTGGGAGAAAAGCAATGACAAACCTAGACAGCATCTTAAAAAGCAAAGACATCACCTTGCCAACAAAGGTCCATATAGTTAAAGCTATGGTTTTCCCAGTAGTAATGTACGGAAGTGAGAGCTGGACCATAAAGAAGGCTGATCGCCGAAGAATTGATGCTTTTGAATTATGGTGCTGGAGGAGACTCTTGAGAGTCCCATGGACTGCAAGAAGATCAAACCTATCCATTCTTAAAGAAATCAGCCCTGAGTGCTCACTAGAAGGACATATCCTGAAGTTGAGGCTCCAGTACTTTGGCCACCTCATGAGAAGAGAAGACTCCCTAGAAAAGACTCTGATGTTGGGAAAGATGGAGGGCACAAGAAGGGGACGACAGAGGACGAGATGGTTGGACAGTGTTCTCGAAGCTACTAGCATCAGTTTGGCCAAACTGCGAGAGGCAGTGGAGGATAGGTGTGCCTGGCGTGCCTTGGTCCATGGGGTCACGAAGAGTCGGACACGACTGAACGACTGAACAACAACAAAATTTATACAACCACCTTGAAGAGACGTTTTTACTGCTAGTTATATACAAGTGAGATTGACAATAGACTGTGCGGAGAACTTAAGAAGTAATTAACCCCTGGTCATGGATGCCTCTCTTTTTTTATTCTGCGAGACAGCCAACTTCTGTGAAAATGCCGGAGTGATTTATGACGCAGCTTAATTAGAAGTTGGCTGAGGTTAACTGAGAAAAAATCTGGCTGTGAATCAAAGTCAAAAGAGGATGGGAAAGCCAAAACTAATGCAAAATTTACGGACTTATATACGACAGGCCCCCATCCTTGGAAAAGACTTTGCAGCAGTCGGAATGATAAAATTTAAGTAAATCGCACTAGATGGGATTCATCGAAGTCAAGTAAAAATGGCGATTGTGGAGATAGGATTATTGGACTCGAGGGGCAAAGGGCCAGGGGGGTGAAGAAAGTATGGACATAAAATCCACACAGACATGATTGTTTTCGGCTGTTTTATCTCACTTGCGAAAATATTCAGTGGCGTGAAGGAAAACAAAACAAGAATGGATAACAACAGAAAAGAAACAGATGACATCAGGACTACGGAAGGCAATGGACTTAACAAATGATTAAAATCCTAACTGTCTGAAGCAAGGGAAGCCAAAAAAGAAAAAAAGAATAAGGGATAATAATTTGGCAATTTATTTGGAATTAATTGGACTATATGGATTAATTGATAGTGATGTATAATTCCCCCCCCCCCCATGATTGGAAAACTTAATAAAAATGATTTGGCAAAAAAAAAGAATTTTGTTTGGCCCAGACATGGCATCCCCTCCATCTCCAATGTCAGTCATCTCTTTGCTCAACCCAAGACTGACAGGAGCAAAAACAAAAACAGAAAACCTGAAGCTACTTATCTTTCCTAACAATTCTGAATCTGACATTTAAGATGGCCTGGGCAGTTCAGACCAGAAAAAGGAATAATTTGAAGAAGATTGTTCAAAGAAAAAACTGTAATTTACTGTTTATTTTGGGCATATTAGGTTCCCAGGTGTTGAGTTCTGCGTTTTAATTATGGGTGTTTGTCTTTGTGCAAATAGGTGGTATTCCACCTTGAGTTTCATTCTGCCTACGCAAGCATTCCAGTTTGCCTGATGGAAGGATCCACTTTCTCCTCTCCTCGTGAGCTGTTCTGGGAAGGTTACCTTCCCAATGCCCTAGAGCAGTGATGGCTAACCTTGACACTCCAGATGTTTTGGGACTACAACTCCCATCATCCCTGACCACTGATCCTGTTAGCTAGGGATGATGGGAGTTGTAGTTCTAAAACATCTGGAGTGTCAAGGTTAGCCATCACTGCCCTAGAGCCAAATTCAAGGGGTTCATGGGGGCATGAAGAGGGGGAGGAATGGGGGGCAGACCCCATTTTGCAGTGGATGGGGCTGGTTAGGTGAATCCAGGCCACTATTTGTTCTCATTTGTCCACTGCTTAGAAACCAATTTTAGCATTCAGTCATCATAGAATCATAGAGTTGGAAGAGACCACAAGGGCCATCCAGTCCAAGCCCCTGCCAAGCAGGAACACCATCAAAGCATCATCAATCTAGAAATAAAATAAGCCTATTTTGGATGGCCATCTGTCTTGGAAGATCTAGGAAAGATTCCTGCAATGCAGGAGGTCCCCTGGCTCTGAAAGACAAGCAGGGAGGTTGGATTCTGGCAAAAGGAGGGGGAGCCACTGGTGGCTCCTCCTTCTCCTGACTCACCTCTGCCTCTCGACCTCCCTCCTCCTACTCGCCTTCTTCCTCTTCTGCCTCTGATTCTGGACTGCATTCTGCCACAGAGTCTCCCAGCTCACTCAGCCCTGTTACTCCTTCAGCTTCTGACACCTCCTCTTCCCAGGCTTCTCCCTCTTCCGCTCTGACCGCTCATCCTTCTTCTACCTCCACTTCTTAGGCTGTGAGCCATCTTCCCTTCCTGGTTCCCTGGCTGCTTCCTCCCACCATTCCTCTCTGCCCAACTAGCCCATGACATTGCTCCAGCCCTCGGCCTCTGTCCCTACAAGGCAGCTTCCCCTGACTTGACCTAGTTCCACAGCCGCTGCTTCCCTTCTGCTCCCATGAAAAGACGGATCAGGAGGTCTTGCCGGCATCATTCTGTCACCTGCAAGAGAAAAAAGGTAAACAGGACGCCAGGAGTGCCTGCTTATCTCACAGGTGAAACAGGGCATCTCTAACTACAGATGGGCCTTTAAAAAAGCCTTACCTGCTGAGAGGATTTGGACGTTTGTGCCCATTTCATATGTTTGTTGAGCAGAAATACATCTCCCCTCCTCTGGACCCTTGTTCCCAACTGTCTCCCCCCAAAACAAGATGAAAAGAACCCTCAGATGAGTTGGAAAACCAATAGAATAAGACCAAACGGAGAAAATCCACCTTCCTCCTTACCCAGTGGCCTCTCTCTGGTGTCCAACGGAGGCCTCTCTGCCTCACAGGAATCCAGGTCCGTTTCTGCAAAATGATCCTTTCCCTGAAAAAGAAACAAGGATTCAAAACAGAGAATGGGGAGAATCTGCACCTCTGCGTGGAGGGTGTCCTTCTCACCCAGGATCTTCTGCAAAGAGTTTTCCCAGAATCCCCCACTGTTCCCAGTTTGGCTAGCATGGCCTCTTCCTGTTCCAGGGTCAGCTGAGTCTCGCTCATCCATCTGTGCTCTCAGGAAGTCTCTAAGAGATCGGAAGGAACCCTTTGGTCTTCTGCTGAGTTCTGTCTGTCTGAATGAAAAGCTCTAGCAAATCCTACAAAGCAAATACACTGTTCTGTTACAGAATTTGTAGGACATGGGGGAAATGGTTCAGGGCTGGACTGCACCGCATCCCAGACCATGAGCTATCTTTTTGAAAAGAAAGAGGAGGAAGAGGAGAAGAAATAAGTCTCTAGCCTTCTAGCAATGCAAAATGTGGAGGCAACTGAAGGGATTTCTGTGAGATTAATCAGCCTGGTTTCTGCTGCCTTCCAGTAAATGCATGAAGTCAGAACTGACTGAAGAAGAAGAAGGAGTTTGGATTTGATATCCCGCTTTATCACTACCCGAAGGAGTCTCAAAGCGGCTAACATTCTCCTTTCCCTTCCTCCCCCACAACAAACACTCTGTGAGGTGAGTAAGGCTGAGAGAATTCAGAGAAGTGTGACTAGCCCAAGGTCACCCAGCAGCTGCATGTGGAGGAGCGGAGACGCGAACCCGGTTCACCAGATTACCACTCTTAACCACTACACCACACTGACTCTCTGACTGACAATGGAATCCTTTGTATCTTGGGGGAAATGGATGCATGGCTATAGTGGGGGTCCTCACCCGGGGGTCCTCAGGAGTTGCTCCCCACCCCCTGCTTCTGTCTCCTTTTCTTGCAATTGGACTTTTCTTGCAAGACAGACTCCTGGGGTGGGGTGGGGGTCCCTTTTTCTTTGCTCTGAGGGCCAGGTATGTATCTGGCCAACCCCCTGAGGGCCAAGTGGATGAGGACAAAGACATCTCCCTTGAAATTTAGGCTGGTAATTTATTATTATTATTATTATTCTTTTTCTTCTTCTATTAGACAGCTTAACACACAGAGAGCCATTGATGCCAAGGTCCCTGGAAGCTCAGTGAGTAGCAGCGCCCATTTCCGGCTGGTTTTCCAGCAACAATCCCTTTGGGACAGAGAGGATGTGGTCCTGGGATGCCCTGCTCTGGGTGCGAGGGGATTGCTGCAGTGGCCTCCGTGTGGAGCTGCCCTGGGAGACACTGGGAAACTGGTCTGCAATGCAGCAGCCAGACTATGGGCTGGGACCCCTCTCTTTATTCCTGGCCTTCCTCTCCCATATTTCCTCCCTCCCTCCACGTCGGTTTATTTGGGGGGGGGGCTAGTCCCCCTCCTCGTCCAGCTTTGGAAAACCATCTGCACGTGTTTCCTCTGTTGTGCAATGACGCTGAGCGACGTCACACAGAGTTAAAGTCCTAGGACTCCTTTGTTGAAAGAAGGGAGAAATGAGTTTGGGATCCTCTGATCTCCAGGAAGGAGAGCGTTGCAGACCTCGCCCCTCCCTGGCAGGACCCTCTCCTCCCCCTGCATGAGCAGATCAGGCTCCCCAGGCATCCTCCCCCCCCCCTGCTGCAGCCCTGGGACCCCCACCGTCTCCCCCCTGCACCCTCTGGGGGGAGAGAGAGAGAGAGAGGAGACTCACCAGATCCCAGGAGGGGACAGCCATGCAGCCCTTGCAGGAAAGGACTGGGGAGGGAGGGAGGGGCCTGGACTCTGGAGGACCTGGCCCCCCCTCGTGCTTCCTGTCCTCTCTAGGAAGGCAGCTCGGTTCCCTTTAACCCTTGCAAAGCCTAGCTCGTCCAGCTCTCGGCTTTTTATTCTTTTTTATGGATTTAGGGGGGCTACGCCAATGCCCAGATATCCTTTTGGGGGCGAGGCTCTTGACTGGACTCTGAGCATCTCCCTCCCTTGGCCAGAAACCGGAGGAAGAGCTTGCAGGGAAAAGGGCTTTGCAGGAGGCAAGGAACCTCCTCCTCGGATTCAGGAGTGGAGAGAGAGGAGGGGACCCGAGGGTCATCTAGTCCAACCCCCAGCAAGGCAGGAATCTCAGCTCAAGCATCTCTGCTTAGAAACCTCCAAGGAAGGAGAGTCCACCACCTCCCAAGGGAGACCTTTCCCCTGCCAAACTGCTCTTAGGTGTCCCTCAAGGCAGCGGGGCCTGAGTTCTAGGCCTTCTGCTGTTCCAGACCTTCTTTAAGGCCTACTTTCTGGTTTCTTGCTTTACCTTACTGGTTTCACATTGCGACTTTACCTCACAGGTTACTTGCTTTCTCACTACAGGCTTAGGCCTTCTTTGAGGCCTGCTTTACTGATACTGGTTTCTTGCTTTGCGTTACTGGTTTCACACTTCATTTACTGGTTGAAAGCAGCCCAGAGTGGCTGGGGAAACCCAGCCAGATGGGCGGGGTAGAAATAATAAATTATTATTATTATTATTATTATTATTATTATTATTATTATTATTATTATTTCCTGATTTCTCAGGCCTAATCTGTTTGTTCTCTAGCTAGCAGTATGAATTGTATCTTATTTTGTTCTCTTTCTCTGCTTGTTCCTCACATTCTTTTCACTGAAATCCCAGGCCCTCTGCCCCGGCAAAGGGGGGAGAGCTGGGGGCTGTGTGTGTGTTTTCAGGCAAGCTTTACCTCACAGGTTACTTGCTTTCACACTACAGGCTTAGGACTTCTGCTTTTACAGGCCATGTACGCCTTATTTCTGAATTGTACTGGTTTGGCCTTCTGCTGTTCCAGGACTTCTTTAAGGCCTACTTTACTGATTGTCAGGGACCCAGGTGGCGTTGTGGGTTAAACCACAGAGCCTAGGGCTTGCTGATCAGAAGGTTGGCGGTTCAAATCCCTGCGACGGGGTGAGCTCCCGTTGCTTGGTCCCTGCTCCTGCCAACCTAGCAGTTCGAAAGCACGTCAAAGTGCAAGTAGATAAATAGGTATCGCTCCGGTGGGAAGGTAAACGGCGTTTCCGTGCGCTGCTCTGGTTCACCAGAAGCGGCTTAGTCATGCTGGCCACATGACCTGGAAGCTGTCTGCGGACAAATGCCGGCTCCCTCAGCCAATAAAGCGAGATGAGCACCGCAACCCCAGAGTCAGTCACGACTGGACCTAATGGTCAGGGGTCCCTTTAACATGACAATATAAATTGGATTTCAGGAGCACTACACTGGAAGTAAAAAACTGACTGTAGCAGATTAGTAGTGAGCTATAAAAGCCAACCTGACCTGCAGGAGTGTTGAATTACTGTTTCTCTGGAGCTGTGGGGTGACGGCAAGAGAGGAGGGGAAAGCCAGAATACTCCTCCACGCGCCAGCCCTTGCCAGTGAAAATACTTTCTACAGTAAGGAGGCTCGAAAATAAAACAATAAAGAGAGATAAAAGTGTGGTGAGAAAGAGGGAATCGTAAAAGAGAGTGGAGGAGAGGGAGGAGAAGAAGAGTAGAAAACAGGAATTCGGGGGAGCACATGGAGAGGTGGAGATTGAGGGGGGGGAGGAGACAAGAGTGAATAAAGGGGAAGAGAAAGAAGAAGAAAGTGAAAGAGACGCCAAGCAAGACAGAAGCGGCATAGAGAGAAATGATATAAAGCGAACTAGACAGGACAGTGTGTATATAAAAGACGGATACTGAGGAGCAGTGCTGAAATTAAAAGTATTGGGGACTGTAGGAGGGCAAGAGCTTGCAGGACAGGGGGTGATTCTAAGAAAGGTAAGGGATTGGTAAGGTTCAAAGAATAATGGTGCAAGTGGTGGCAAAGATAACTGCAACCCTTAATCTGTTCCCCCGCCCCAGCTCCTACAGACAGTTGGTAATAGAAGGAAGGAAGAAAGAAAGAAAGAAAGAAAGAAAGAAAGAGAGGTTTTTGAGGAGAATTTTGAGAGCACTGTGGCCCGAGCTTATAGAATTTCCAATGAAGGCTCACATACAGGTATATGGTGTTATTAGTGAATGTTTGTAAATGAATCTTTTTTAAGTTACCAATTTTTGCAGCACTCCATCTTAGGAGTAAATATATCATCTGTGGATTGGGGTATATCTTAGAACAGGAGAGACCATGTGTGTTTAATATATGTGTAATATTTAAATAATATTGGACCAAAAAACATGTATCTATGAATTGAGTTACATTTTAGTGATAATTGCTGGAATATTAATTTAGATTTTTTTTTCCAAAATCCTCCCAGAATATTAAAGAATGGCAGGAGAAATTATTTAGCTTTTTAGAACTTTCTTTCTTTCTTTCTTTCTTTCTTTCTTTCTTTCTTTCTTCTATTACCAACTGGAACCAATGGAAAGTATTAAACAAACTTTAAATAGAATAAAAGAATATGGAGAACTAGCGGGGTTTAATCTTAATATGAATAAGACCAACATATTAACTAAAAATATGAGAAAGGAAGAAATTGATCAACTTCAAAGGGAAATGGGTCTGAAAGTGGTGAATAAATTGAAATATCTTGGCATCTGGATATCAAACAACACAAATAACCTATTTCAAGATAACTATATAAAGATTTGGAAAGAACTATATCACAATGCGGCAGGGTTCTTATGGTTAAAAGAACGGATAATATTAGAGAATCATGAACTACTGGACCTGGAAGGTTTTGACAACAAAGCGGGTTGGCATGCATATCTGACAGAGGATAAAATCAAGACGCATAAAGGATTCAATAACCATATCATTAAAAAATCTCTATTAAAATTTTGGGAAAAGCATAAAAGATTAGTGGAGCCAAAAACACCAAAATGGCTGTCCCCTATTGAAATTATTGCAATAAAAAAAACTAATTCGAAAGGGATATGGGGGAGGTATCAGGATTTAATGGAACAAAAAGAAGGGAATTTCAAATTAAAGAAATATGAGGATATCAAACAGTATACGACAGGATGGATTCAATACCACCAAATTCATAGCAAATTTCACAAAGATAAGTCACAAAGAGGATTTCTGAATGAACCATCGATTTTGGAGTCGCACTTATTACAAAATAAGGGGAAAATAATCTCCAATATGTATAATGTACTACTGGAGTGGGAAGTGAAAGATGAGGCAGTTAAAGAAACAATGATAAAATGGCAATAGATTTGGGGAAACCGATAGACTTAGTTAAATGGGAAAGATTATGGAACGAAACTTGGAAGTTCACTGCTGCAGAAGGAATCAGGGAGAACATGGTCAAAATGTTCTATAGATGGTATATCACGCCGAGCAAGATCCATAAAATGTATAAGACTAAAGATAACTTATGCTGGAAATGTCAAAAGGAAGTTGGGACAATGATTCATATGTGGTGGCATTGTGAAAAAATACAAAACTTTTGGATTCAAATTGTGGAAGAAATAAAAAAAATCCTAAAAGAAAAATCCGGAACTTTTTTTATTGGGTATAATGGATGGGGAAATCAATAATCAAGATGAGAAGTTATTTTTATATGCCACTGCGGCAGCAAGAACTCTGATCACGTCATATTGGAAGAAAAAGGAAATGCCAGATATTATATCGTTCTTTCTTGATTTTCTTTATATTCTTTACATTCCACCGAAAGAGTTTTCACCATTTCTTCTTGTTTGCTCATTTTAGATGTTAAAGTTTGTGAGTCCTTCTCAATCTCTTTATTCTTCCCTATTAGTTCCTCAAATTGCTTATTTAAGTCCACTATCGCTTTTGAATTTTGTTCAATCATTTTCAGATTTTGTTCTATTTTATTTTCCATTTTCTCCAGTTTCCCATTTATTGAGTCCATCTTTTCATTCAGTTCTGCCTTTAATCCTAAAATCAATTCTTTAATCTCACAATTTTCCACTTCCATATTTGGTGCACGCTTCTGGGAGTTTGCCGGTGTAACAGTGACTTGATTTCTTGATTTTTTCAGTTCCTTCCCCTCTGTTTCCCTTCTTTATCCATTCTGTTGCCTGCTTGATTTTCAAAGAGTTCCAGAGAGATCCTGAGATTATAGTCCTTTTCTTAATCTCCTTGACTTATTTTATTTTTTCATATATTCTTTACACTCCTTCTTCTTTAGAGATGTAGATTTGGTTTCTTCACTCGGGGGGGGGGGCGCTTTCCCGCTTCTTATCTTTCCATCCCTTTGTTCCCAGAAGGAGGTTTATCCGAAAGTCCTATCTATTTAGCTCATGGGAGGTGTTGTTGTCCTCCTCCCACTTGATGTCGCTGTTGTTAGATCTCTATTGCTCTTATTTTCTTGGTATTCTCCTGTCTCCACACCTTCCTCCTCTTATTCCTTCTTAGCTTGGATTGTTACTTCCTCTAATGATTCAGCATACCTCCTCTGCCATTTTCCGTCAACTCCCCTGCTTCTCCTTTCTCCTCCGCTCTTTTTCCACTCCTTTCCGCGTCTCCCCACTCCCAGCTCCTCCGCTTCTCCGTCCTTCTTCTATTCCCTCCTTTCTCTCCTCCTCCTCTTTCTCTCCTCCTCTTAATCTCCTCCTCAATCTCCGAGCTCTTCCCGTTAAAAGATCAAAGAAAAGCCCCAACGTGGGGACCGATCCTTCACCCCACTTTTACTCACTTAAATTGGAGCCGTCCGGTCTCCTTCTTGGTCTCTCCGCCTCGTCATTGCCCCGTTAATATGGGTACATCCAGACTCGGCGGGATAGGGGTGGTTGCCGTCTGTTCTTGGTCTCCCACCTTCAAATCCAAGTTAAATCCGTAGCAACTGTCTCTTCCAAGACTTCGACAAGCTTCTTTTTACGTTTCACATCTGCATTCACTCTGCTTTTCCAACCGCTCTGTTCGAAGCTACCATCACTTTCCACTATGGATTTAGAACTCCCAGCTTCGCCCTGGGTTTGCTTCTTTTTTTTGAAAACTCAGCCGCAGCGCTGCGCCCCGTCCTGAGGTTCCCCACAGAGGTTGGGCTATACGATAGCACAGGGGTTGTTCACTCCTTG
Source organism: Darevskia mixta (assembly GCA_034641385.1). NCBI lineage: Eukaryota > Metazoa > Chordata > Lepidosauria > Squamata > Lacertidae > Darevskia > Darevskia mixta. The sequence continues at coordinate 2,422,065 of JAWWNH010000205.1, forward strand.
ATGGTAAGTTCAGTTTGTTCTAGACCCCTCTTTTTTGCGCCGCTCTTTGCCCACAAGCTCAGAGATTTTCCCTCTTGAGCTTTACTCTTTTATTTTACCTCCGTTTCCTCCCTCTTAAGGGTGGACCGCCCAGCTTTCAAGCCTGGCATTTCACGACCTGACTGCAGCAGCGGCCAGCCCGGAAGCACAATATGAAAGATTATTAGTGAATAAGAAATTAGGTACAGAATTTATAGCTTCAGACCAGACCATGAAAAGAGGTATAGTTTTTTTTATATAAACCCAAAAGTAGAAGCAAAACCATTATTTAAAGATGAGGAGGGAAGAACATTGGGAATACAACTGACAAAAAATAAGGCGAAGCTAATACATGTAAGCCAAATGCCAATCAATCAACATATTTAAAAAAATTACAGGGGAGATTATTAGAATATAATAATGTGGACATGATGGTGATGGGTGAACTGAATGGAGTAATCTCGTTGAATCTAGATAGAACCGAAAGGGAAATCAAAACAAAAACAGGCAAACTCCTGATGACATTTTTTCAAATAGTGGAATATCTGAGTCTAAAGGATATGTGGAGAGAGAAACACGAGAAAGCAAAACAGTTTACATTCTATGCATGCAAATAAGCAAGCCAAACTGATGCTATATGGGCATCTAATAATCTTATCCCGGCAATAAAGAAAGTAGAGATCCTACCTAAGACTATATCAGACCATAACCCAATAATGTTGGAAATGAGACGAAAGGAAAACAAAGGCAGAAGCTGGAGAATGAACGAAAGATTATTGAATGATGAGAAGATACGGATGAAGGCACAACAACTGCCGAAGGAATATTTTGAAATAAATATGGCCCAAGACACAGATCTGAGAGTAATATGGGATGCTGGAAAGGCTTATATAAGAGGTTTCTATATACAACAAAATATAATACAAAAAAGAATAAGAGAGGCTAAAATCAAGCAATTACCAGAAGAAATAGGTAAACAATAAAAAGTATTAGCAAAATATGAGATTGCAAACCAAACCATTAAAATATTACAAACACAGCTCTCATGTTCTTAAACGATGAAATAGAAAGAAACATGAAATGGATGAAACAAAAATCATTTGAATTTGGAAATAGACCAGGTAAATTACTTGTGTGGCAGAGAAAGAAAAGACAAAGAGAAAGACAAATAAACAAAGTAGTATATGAAAGAAAGGCACTGGAGATGGAAGAGGGAATAAATAAATGCTTTGTTAAATATTTCACCAATCTATATAAAAAAGGTCCAGAAACTCATCAACAAATTATCAAATATCTTCAACAAAAACAAATTCCGAAACGTTTACTTTAAAGGTGGGAGAAGGAAGTATAGTCCTGTTTCTGTGAGTGGCGCAGCGGTCTTTCCCCTCATGTGACTGACATGCTCTGAAAGTTGGGATCTGTTTTGAGATTTAAGTTTTAAAAGGGTGGAGTGGAACCGGATATCGACCATCTCCTTAGCCTGGGGAGCCACATTCTGGTTGAAGGAGGCCAGGATTAGCCCCCAAGGCCTGGGGTGTCCCTCCCCTGTAGTAGGACTTGGAATCCAGGAGAAAATTCTTGGAATAGCCTTGCCACGTGATCAGGGACAGACTCACCTGTCCCCATGTCCTTCTCTTTGCAGATGTGCTACGGTTGCACATCCCTCCCACAGGGGTGAGTATTGCAGAGAACCAGAGCAGGGACTCAGACCTGCCCTCCTTGAGGAACTGACAGCCTGACTTTGGCCTTTCAGCTGCTGGAGGAAGATCAGGGTGATTCAGAACTGCCAGGCAGCTCAGCTCAGGGGGCTCCGAACCCTGAAGTGCTCCAAGCAGGAGACGGCCAAAGCCCTCCTGGTGAGTGATGGGTGGTGTGGGGGACCCCCTATGGGGAAGTGGGGGAGGAGGGGCTTTGGGGAAGGGGTTGTGCATCTGTGGGAGAGGAGGACCCTGCTGGCTTAGGGCATGGGGAGCCATTCCCGTAGAAAGCCAAGCGTGGAGAGATCCAGAACAGGGATTGGGCCCCTCAGACCTGCTCCCCGCTGGCTGGGCTCTTTGTCCCCCACTCTGCAGTTGGTGGTGGTTGACGAAGGATTAGGTGAGGTGTTGAGTTTATTCTTATATTCTCAGTTTCTTATTTTGATTCTTATTTCATTTATTACTTTTATTACAGTTATTTATTTATTTATTTATATTTTATTTTAACACTTTATTTTATTTATTTTGCACAAAGCAGCTCAGAGCCCTCCTTTCCCCTCACAGCTGTTGCTTTTGTTTTGGTTGATTTTCTTGATTTCAGCCCGCTGAGATTCTTGACACGGTGAGCTTTTGTGGTTGTTTGTTTGTTTGTTATCATTTGATTTGTTTTTATTTTTCATTTTAATATTTTTGTTCTTCATTTTAATATTTTTATTTTATTCTTCTTTAGTTTAATTTTTTTATTTTACATTTTTATTTTGTGCCCATTTGTGCCAATTTTGTTTATATTTTGTATATATTTGTTTTGTACATAGAGTACTTAGGGTTATGTGTGGGGTTGGGGTCAGAGTTAGGCTTGGATGGGCATTTTAGTTAGCTACGGTAGTTTAGAGAGGAAGGTGGGAATTTTTCCTAGAATAAATGGGCAGGCTGTAAGTAGGATTCCTTCCCTTTCTCTTGGTCTCCTGGGGGGGGGGGAGTCCTGGGTTCCCCTGCACAGCCTTGGCTCTCTGGAAATCGACCCGGCCAGTCTTCTACAGAGAGCTCAGCTCCTCCACACTCTTTCCCCTGCCTTCCCCTTTTCGCTCCCCTCTCATCATCCACTTTTATTAGGACATTCCTAGCCCACTTTCCACCCAGAAGCTCAAAGTGGCCTTCATGGTTCTCCCTGCCACCAATTTTTATCTTCACAGGAGCCCTGCGAAGGAGGCTAGGCTGGCCCAAGGTCCACCAGGGAGCTTCATGGCTGAGTGGGGATTTGAACTCTGCTCTCCCAGGTCCTCCTAGTCCAGCCCTCCAACCACTACACCTCTGCCCGGCTCCATTTTCCATCTCTCCAGCCAGAGGCATCTTAGCCATTGAGGCTATTGCGTAAGGCGCCAGGTCGCCATGGCCTGGAGGGCGCCTCCGCCCTCCAGCCCCGCCGGCAACACCGCCCTCGCCCACCTGTTCTCAGGCTGCGGACGCGGAGAGGCCATCGGCGAGCCTCCTGTCGGCGTGGCAGCCAGGGCTCCCTGGACGGCAGCACCGCGCCGCCCCTTCCTCAGCGGCGGCGCGACACTGCCGTCCAGGGAGCCCTGGCTGCCGTGACAACGGAAGGCTCGCATCGGCCTCCCCGCATCTGCAGCCTGGCCCTGCCCGGCAGAGCGTGAGTTCAGCGTCCCTGTCCACCGCACCGCTCTCTCCAGCTGCCCGCCACGCCTAGCCCCGCCCAGTGGAACGCGAGGGACGCCGGAGGGATCTTTTCACCAGGGCGCCAGATAGGCTTAAGATGGCCCTGTCTCCAGCTGTATAGATGAGTAAATGAAACCATCCGTACTTAAGACACCCCAGTCTCTGCTGACCTTGGTTCCAAGGAAAACGGACTCTGGGTGAGCTATGGTTCATTATTGTTTTTAAGAGGGAACTAAAGGGGAAAGCCGAATAAGCCAGACTGGATTGCTCAATCTATATGATTCTAACGAATCCATCAACTAGCTTCCACTAATGTGCAAGAGAATGTGCTCTGCTTGCACGAGTGTGGAAGGACAATATATCCTCTCCTACCATCCACAACATTCCCACACTGATACTGAGAATCTAAGTGCCTTCGACCACTGGAGTCTCATTTGTGGCTGTGTTCCTAATACATAACCAAGTGTGAAGGTTCCAGTTACAGGTAGGTTGGTCTGTCATAGTCAAAACAAAATAATAATAATAAAAAAATTCCTTCCAGTAGCACCTTGGAGACCTGAAGAAGTGTGAATGCACACGAAAGCTCATACCAAGAACAAACTTAGTTGGTCTCTAAGGTGCTACTGGAAGGATTTTTATTTTTATTTTTTATTTTGTTTCAAGTGTGAAGGGTGTGTTTTATCAACAGCCCTCCTGTGAATAAGGAAATCCAACCTCCATTGACTCAAAGAAGCAACAAGGAAATCTGCTCCAGTGTCCCATGAGGTCTGTGGGGCCCTTAAAGAAGCAGGAGCCATTTCTGTGCCCTGAGCCCCAAAAGGTCAGTAGACCTCCCTGCGAATCCTGCGGAGCTGAGCTCCTCCTCCTGTCTTCTCCAGGGCCACTTGGCAGAAAGCCAAACCATTGCAATCAATCAGTCTACAAAGATACTATTTTCTTTCTCATTTATTGCAAAATTAAGATGAAACAGGTATGAAGATGACATTGGCCCACTTGCCAATGAATATTTGCTTTATGAACAACAACTGCAGTTTAACATGAACAAGCATCATTCCTTGGAGGTTCCCTTCCTGGAGAAATGAGCCTGGCTCCCTCCTTGGGGTCTTTTGCTCAGCAGGTCAAGACTTCGCTGTCCCAAGAGGCTTTGGGGAAGTGACGGCTTTGCATGAAAGCGCTGGTAACATGCTGCTTCTATGGGAATTGAAATATACTTGGAGTCTAGTGTGGATTTCATGCTCTTTATTCAGCTCATAGTAGTGAGGAGGAATGAAAGTTTCCCCAGAACGTCTGCTTTATATACATTATTTAAACAATGGGCCCCACGTGATTGGCTAATTCCAGGATACTCCTGTGGGCCAATCAGGTTGTGGATTCACTTCCACCTGGAGCTGGATTGGGTGGCTCCTGCGGACCAATCAGACTGCTGCATTCTGGATCCTATTGTTCTAGGACCAATCAGACTGCTGCCTTTTGGATCCTATTCAACTCAGTACATAACACCCCTCCCCTCTAAGTTCCAGTCCTGTCCGGGAGGTTGCATTCATAGTCCTCAAGGTACACCGGCCGCCTACGTATGCGTTGTGGCCTGGGGTGTTCCCTGGTCAGGGGTTCGGGTTCTGGCTCGTGTTCCAAGGCTTCTGGCTGTGATGGGGCCGTTTGGTCTGGTGCAACCGGCTTGCTCAGTCGTGGCTCTGGTTCCAGTGTCCTTTCGGCATCGCGGGTCCTCTCTGTATTTACTGATTCTGCCTCCCCTGCCGACCCCTCCTGCTCTCTGGGCCTCGCTGCCCCACTGTTCCCTTGGGACTCCTCTGACCTGTCCTCCTCCTGGTTTTCTCCTGGGAATCGTTGCCGTAGCTGGTCGCAGTGGCGGCGCCAGCATTGCCCCCCCCTCCGTTAGCACCTCGTACGACACGGGGCCAGTCACCCTGGTGACTGTGGCTGGTACCCATGCCGGGCCTGCCCCAAAATTCTTTGTGTACACTGGGTCCTGGGCCACGAAGGTCTGGGGTTCCTGCTTTCCCCCACCACTACTTCATCCTGAGCTCTGTAGGGGTGAAGGCGGTCCAGTCTGATTGCGAGGCGCCAGCCCATTAGTAGTTCAGCGGGGCTCCAGCCAGTTGTTGAGCTGGGGGTGCTGTGCTGTGCTAGAAGGAATGTGGCAAGGCGGTACTCCCAGTCCCCTTGCGTCATGCGGCGGAGGGTGTCCTTGGTGGTGCGCACCATGCGCTCTGCTTGGCCATTGGTGGCAGGGTGGAATGGCGCCGAGCAGATGTGGCGGATGGCATTCTGCGTTGTGAAAGTCTGGAATTCTTCTGATGTAAATGCGGTTCCGTTGTCTGAGATGAGAGTGTCAGGGAGCCCGTGGGTTGCAAACAGCCTGTGTAGTACCCGGATGGCTGCGGATGTAGAAGTGGATGGTACCAGTGCGACTTCCAGCCATTTGGTGTAGGAGTCCACCACTATGAAGAATGTTTTCCCCTGGAAGGGGCCAGTGAAGTCCATGTGCAGGCGTGACCATGGTGCTTGGGCGGACTCCCATGGCTGGACTGGGGCCCTTGGGGGATCCAGGTGGGATTCTTGGCAGGCCTGGCAGTGTTTGACCCAGGCCTCTATCTGTCCGTCAATCCCCGGCCAACACACATAACTCCTGGCAAGGGCCTTCATTCTCACTACCCCTGGGTGTGTCTCGTGTAGGGCTATAAGGACCCTTTTGCGGAGGGGCTGGGGAACAACGACCCTGCTTCCCCATAACAGGCACCCCTTGTGGGCCGACAGTTCATGTTTACGGGTTGTGTAGCCAGCGAATTCTGCCCCGGGGCTGCTGCTGGGCCATCCCCTCCACACCCAGTCCAGGACCCGGGAGATGACCCTATCTTTCTTGGAATAGTGAGCAACTTCTTGTGCCTGAATGGGGCGGTCGGGAAGCAGCTCCAGGGTCATAACCTCTTGTGTGGGTGCTGGGTCGGGGCCTGTTTCTGGTAGTGGTAGCCTGCTGAGGGCATCTGTGTGGCCCATCACCTTCCCAGGGCGGTGAATCAGTGCATACTGGTAGCCGGCAAGGAAAATTGACCACCTGAGGACGCAAGGAGACAGCACTTGGGGGGGCCTGCTTTTCGTGGGCAAACAAGCCAAGCAACGGCTTGTGATCAGTCACCACGGTAAAGGGCCGTCTGTACAAGAAATCATGGAATTTTTTTACTCCCTTCACGATTGCCAGACCCTCCTTGTCAATTTGCGAGTAGTTCTGCTCGGCTGTGGCGAGCATCTGGGAAAAGTATGCCACTGGCACCTCAATTCCATCCGGGAGTTTGTGTCCCAGGACAGCGCCAATGCCATAGGGCGAGGCGTCACATGCTAGCACTACTGGCAGCCTCTTGTCGAATTGTGTCGAGACAGAGTTTGAAACGAGCAAGTCCTTGACTGCCTGAATTGTGGCCTCCTGGTGCTGGCCCCACACCCAAGGGGCCCGCTTGTCCAGGAGTCTGTGTAGGGGCTCCGCTACAGCCGCCTTATGGGGAAGGAAGGCATGGTAAAAGTTCAATAGTCCCAAGAAGGCCTGAAGTTCAGTCTTGCCCTTGGGCACTGGGGCAGCCTTACTAGTGTCCCATACGACCCTTTTTTCCACTGATGTATTTAAATTTATTTCAAAATAGTCCTTGAGGGTCTTTTGGGCCTTCTCACAAATGTCCTCCTTTCTAAAGAGTCATTCATCCTCCATCTGAAAGAACCCTGCGGTGTTAGTCTTAGATCCAGTTGTACTGCATTATGGTCTGAACATGTTTTTGGATGTATCTCTGCTTTGAGTATCTTGGGAGCAAGTTCCCTAGATACCCATATGTAATCGTGTCTGCTCCACGACTGCATCGCCTCTGAAAAATAAGTTGGCTCCGTATCCATTGGATTTTTTAGTCTCCAGGAATCAATCAAGTCCAGGTTGTCTGCCATGTCAAAGAAAGTCTTTGGTAATCTTCCTTCATTTGTTATTCTTGCTCTTTGCGATCTATCCATTAAGGTGGAGACCACTCCATTGTAGTCTCCCATACATATCATTTTGTAATCCATATAGTCCAGCAGTGTGTCGTGGAGTTTCTTGTAGAACAGTATTTTACCGTCATTTGGTGCATAAAGTCCCAGTATCAAAACTTTTTCGCCTTGCACTGATAATTCTATTGCCACATATCTTCCTTCTTCATCTTTAAAAAGCATTTTAGGATTGTATTTCTCTTTGGCGTAGATAACAACTCCTCTCTTTTTTACTCTGTCTGATGTGATGAATTCCTGGCCCAATCTTTTGTTCTGTAATACTCTTCTATGCGTTCTAACCACATGTGTTTCCTGTAAGCATGTCAGGTCCAGATTCTGTTTAGTCAACACATGGTATATCCTGCGTCTCTTGGACCTCTCGTTCAAGTCATGAACATTCCACGTCAAAATTTTAAGGGCAATCTTCTCTAAATAGGTCCGGCTCCTGCTCCTTCTTCTTTGTCTTCTGGTGTTGGGTCCACTCCAGCTCCTGGTCCCGCTCCCGGTGTATCAGGAAAAAGAAAATGTCCCAGTGGAGGGCCTTGTCCTTCAAAATCAGCGGCGTTCTTTTCCAGGAATCTCCTTTTGTCCTCTACTGATCTGATTTTTATCTTTCTTTCTCTGTATTTGAATGAGAGGCCTTGGGGGAATTCCCACCGAAAATAGATTCCCTTTCTCTTGAGAGCTCCTGTTAGGTCAGCGTAGTTTCCTCTCAGTTCCAGGAAGTATTTTGGAATGTCTTTGAATATAATTATTCTGTGTTGCTGGACTTCAAGGTTCTTCTCGTAATGTAGGCCCAAAATCTTGTCTCTTTGTTCTCTACTCTGAAGCTCAATCAAACAATCATTCAGTATCTTAGATTCTTTCTTTTTGCCTCTTATTCCAAATCTGTAGGCCTTGACAATTGTAGATTCTACTTCCTCCTTCTCTAGGCCCCAACAGTCAGCAAACGCATTGGCCAAGAATTCCTTCAAATTTGCTTGTTCCAATTCTGGGATCCCTCTCAAATGTAGGTTTTTTTCTCTTTCCTTGAGCTGTAAAAGAGAAAATGCAACCTGTGCGATTCTTGTTGTCTTTCCAGGCTTGAAACCCGGACAGATTCCAAATTCGTAACTCTGGATTCTACTTGTGTGACTTGGGCTTTAGTTTCTATGATTTATTGTTTCAGTGCGCCTAATTATTTAATACCCTCAGTATTAGCCTCCACTTTTTTATTTAAGGCCTCAATACTTTCTGTATTTTTATTCAAGTCTCTTTTTAATTCCCCCAAACCAGCCAGCAGCTGTTCTCCAATAGAGCCTGATAAGGAGTCTTTCCTTCCTTTTTCTCCTTTCTCCCCTTTCTCCTTTACATAAACTCTGGCTCTAGTTGTTAGCTCATCACCATGCATGTTGACAACAATTCCTGCAGCTGCCGGTAGTCAAGGTCAAGTCCTGATAAGATATTACTTTTTGGCTTTTGGGTTTGTTCCCAGAGAGTTGGAGCACAGAGACACCAGAATGTACAGTTCAAATTTTTAAAAGTTTCCCTCTACGGGCACTAACACCAGACCTGGAACAAATGCACAAATCAGAGTTTTTAATCCGGCTGTCTGCCGTTTCTCTCACTCTCTGGAGTTGCACCTTTGCCACTTTTAGTATGAAGAAGTCAGTATGTTGCACAGTAATTCCAGTCCCCTTCAATTGTAGCAATTTTGGGCTCTGTAGCAGGTAAAGTCAGTTTAAAAGTAACCAGTCGGAAATGAAAGTAGCAAGCCCTGTCTCTATTGTTACGTCACAATGAGCCTCTGCCGCTCTGACCTGGTCTCCGCATTCCAGAGGGTGAGCGGTGCTTCCTTAATCAATAAATCTGCAATATTACAGGGGATCTTGCAGTCCAAATTCACCCCCCTCGCCCTGCCCGATGGGGGTTTTTTAGCAGATAAAGTCTTGGAAGTTCAAAGAAAATAAAGAGTCCTTTTGCAGCTGCAGTCTCCTTTCATTTACTTTCACTTTTGCCGCAGCGGAAGAGACGGAGTTCCCTTTTAAATCTCTTCCGCGATCCAATTGCTTCTTAATTGTAACTCAAATTAAATCTTGTACTCACAGTAGCCAATTGTCCCTTTTAGTCCTTTTCGAGAGAAAATCAAGCGCTCAGTTGCTGTCAGTTTACGCAGCTTCACTTCGCCGGGGAAGTCGCTGGATCCTCAGTGTTCCCTGTCTACCACCCCGCTCATTCTCGGCAGGGGAGATTCTGCGAACACCCGCCGGATCTCCATGTCCTCAGGCCGCCCCACCTGAGGCTTTTGGGGGGGTCCGTAGCGCGGTTGCAGCACCTCCAGCCCGACAAAGCTGGAAAACCTCGGAGCGCGAGGTTTTCCCGACTGATCAGCACGGCGCTTGACCGGAGGTCCACCAGAATAGCATTGGCTTTTTTAGCTGCTGCACCACACTGTTGACTCATGTCAAGTTTATGATCTACCAAGACTCCTAGATCCTTTTCACATGTACTGCTCTCAAGCCAGATCCCTAGGCCTTTAAGAGTTGGAGTCTATTCCCTACACCCACAGGTCTCAGGATGGTTTCATCATAAAAATACAAAACACCACATTTTAAAAGGGCATTAGATGTCAATCAGCCAAAGGTCTGGTTAAAAAGGTGCGAATTTGCCTTGCTCCTAAACTGTATAAAGGTTTTCTCGACCTTTGTATGAATTCTCTGATGCTTAGTGAGAGAGGACCTCTCAGTGAAGCTCTTTCCACATTCCACACACTGATATGGTTTCTCCCCTGTATGAATTCTTTGATGGCAAATGAGACTGTCCTTTATACTAAAGCTCTTTCCACATTCCACACACTGATATGGTTTCTCCCCTGTATGAATTCTTTGATGGCAAGTGAGAGAGGAGCTCTGACTGAAGCTCTTTCCACATTCCACACAGTGATAGGGTTTCTCCCCTGTATGAATTCTTTGATGACAAGTGAGACTGTCCTTTGTACAAAAGCTCTTTCCACATTCCACACACTGATATGGTTTCTCCCCTGTATGAATTCTTTGATGGCAAGTGAGAGAGGAGCTCTGACTGAAGCTCTTTCCACATTCCACACACTGATAGGGTTTCTCCCCTGTATGAATTCTTTGATGGCAAGTGAGAGAGGAGCTCTGACTGAATCTCTTTCCACATTCCACACACTGATAGGGTTTCTCCCCTGTTTGAATTCTCTGATGTTTAGTGAGAGAGGACCTCTCAGTGAATCTCTTTCCACATTCCACACACTGATATGGTTTCTCACCTGTATGAAGTCTCTGATGGGAAGTGAGAGAGGGCCTCTCAGTGAATCTCTTTCCACATTCCACACACTGATATGGTTTCTCACCTGTATGAATTTTCTGATGTTTAGTGAGAGAGGAGCTATCAGTGAAACTCTTTCCACATTCCACACACTGATATGGTTTCTCCCCTGTATGAATTCTTTGATGGGAAGTGAGAGAGTACCTCTCAGTGAAGCTCTTTCCACATTCCACACACTGATATGGTTTCTCCCCTGTATGAATTCTCTGGTGTTTAGTGAGAGAAGAGGTCAAACTGAAGGTCTTTCCACATTCCACACACTGATAGGGTTTCTTTCCTGTATGAATTCTCTGATGTTTAGTGAGAGAGGAGCTATCAGTGAAACTCTTTCCACATTCCACACACTGATATGGTTTCTCCCCTGTATGAATTCTCTGGTGTTTAGTGAGAGAAGAGGTCAAACTGAAGTTCTTTCCACATTCCACACACTGATAGGGTTTCTCCCCTGTATGAATTATTTGATGGGAAGTGAGATTGTTCCTCTGACTGAAGCTCTTTCCACATTCCATGCACTGATAGAGTTTCTTTCCAATGAGGTTTTGTTGATGGGATGTGGAATGGGAGTTCTGACTGCAGCTTTCGCCACACTCCAAATTTTTATGTGGCTTCTCCTCTCCCGGGATTTTATCATGGTCACCTTTGTTCTCGATTTCTGATTCATCACAATCTACAATGGAAACAAAAAGGGATTAGAACCTCAGGAACAAATGGAGAAGAACTGGAGGGAGTTGGGTGTGTGTTTATTACCTGTGTTATTTGTCATTAACCAACATATTTATTATTAGATTCTGATGAGTTATTGAATTATGCTTTTTTGATATACAGCAGTGGTCAAAATCGTGGAAAACGTTTGGGGGAAAGTGCATTTCAGAGGTTTGATGGCTCATAACACCACTTCTTTTGGAATAATAGTATAAAATTATATATCAATGGAAAGATAATTTAATCAAGAATGCAATTCAACAAAGTTTGTTCAATTAACCATATTCTATCAAACGTTATAGCCAAATAACCAGAAAAAAGAAGCACAACTTGCTTAGGTTGACTTTTGTCAGTGTGTTATGTGAATGGTATCAAGGTGGTTGGGGTTTTTTATGTTCTTTCATTCAGTGAGGTTGTAAAGCATAATAACATTATAGAAATGGCAGAAAGAGTTGATTGGTCACCTAGAAAGCAATGTAAAATTGTACTATTAAGTGAACAAGGCTACAGTTATGAAGAAATTAGATGAAAGATTGGGTGAAAACATAACCAAAGCTGGCATTTCTATATTTTTGAAGAGGTATAAAGAGACTCAGTCACTACAAAATCAGACTGGTAAAGGTAAGAAAAGGTGCACAAAGGAAAGTGACGATCAAAGAATAGAGAGACTGTTCCTACATGGCAGAAGAAAATCATCTGGGTGTATACAAGATGAAATGGTGCAATGTAATGTGAAGTTGAGTGCAAGAAGTGGTCTAAATGTTAGAATTCCAAGGAAAATTGTTATCTCTCAAGCAAAGGTTGAAAAGATTAAACTGGGCTAAAACCCATGTTAACTGGACAGCGGAACAATGGGACAGTGTTATTTGGAGCAATGAGACCCAAATCTCCTTGCTTGGTAGTGATGGCATGAAATACGTGAGAAGAACCAGAGAAGATTTACATCCTACTTGCATTACACCGACTGTGAAACACCCAAAACAAAATAAAAAATAAAAAATTCCTTCCAGTAGCACCTTAGAGACCAACTAAGTTTGTTCTTGGTATGACCAAGAACAAACTTAGTTGGTCTCTAAGGTGCTACTGGAAGGAATTTTTTTATTTTTTATTTTGTTTTGACTATGGCAGACCAACACGGCTACCTACCTATAACGTGAAACACCCAGATAGTGTGATGATTTGGGGTTGTATGGCAGCAAATGGTGTGGGCAGAATTTGTGTCATTTATGGGAATGTAAATGCCCCAAAATCCATGTATGAAATACTTGAGCCCAAACTGAAGCATTCTGCAGGTGATCTTTTCCCAGATGCTGAAGCATTTATGGGTTACCTTCCACTGACAGTGTGAGATACAACTCTTTGGTAGCCTGCAAATACCTAAGTAACTTCTTGACACCACTCCAGGCGTGCACACTGGGATTTGCAGATTCTCTACTGAGTAGATTCACTGCAAGCGCTATGTCTGGTCTGCTCCACTGTGACAGATATAACAGAGTCCCAAGTGCTGACTGAAATATCTAGGGGTTCTCGAACTCAGAGCTTTGGCTGTCTTTCACAATGCACATCTCCATGGGAGTTCTGGTACCTGCACACTCAGACATTCCAAACTTCTCAAGCAACTGCTCAATCTTACCTTTCTGGCTGAGCAAAAAACTTCCATCCTGGGTTCTGTGAACCTGGACACCTAAGTACACCTGAAGGCAGCCCTGTTTAGGGAAGTTTTTAATGTGTGATATTTTAATGTATTTTAATGTTTGTTGGAAGCCGCCCAGAGTGGCAGGGGGGACCCGGCCAGATGGGCGGGGTACAAATAATAAATTATTATTATTATTATTATTATTATTACTACTACATACTCACAGGGCTTAGCTCCTTGAGCTTGAAGTGTTTTCCAAGCTCCTTGGCAAACTGTTGCGCCTGTTCCTGAGTCTTTCCAGTGTGAATCAGATCATCAACAAATATCAAAACCTGTTCCTGCTGCTCACCTGTTCCCTTCAGGTAGAGACAGCTGTCAGCTAGACTCTTCCTGAAGCCCATGCTCTCCAGAGCATCATTCAAGCACATATTCCAGTTCCTGGCTGACTGCCGTAAGCCATAGATGGATTTGTGCAATCTCCAGACTAAACCTGGCTTGTTGCCCTCGAACCCTGGCGGAGGAAGCATGTACAGTTCCTCTTGGAGATCCGAGTTGAGATATGCAACGTCCACATCATAATGGCATACCTGGAAATCTCGCTGTGCAGCAACAGCCAAAAGCATGCGCAGAGTTTCACATCTGGAGGTGGGCGAATATACTTGTGTTTGCGCCACACTGATTTCTCACCTCCGCTTGCAGAGTAAACACAGTGATGCTGTCTTGTGTCTGTGTGTCGAAGCTGTATCAATAAATCTCTCAGTCGGCTTCTCTCTAATCTAGAAGCATTTATTTACAGCAGTAATTACAGAAAGTTTCTCCGTTGTAAATCAGAAGTGAAAGTAAAGTAAAGAACAAAGAAACGGATGCCCGTATGTAAGGGCGATTGCTCCCTCCTAGTTTCAGTACGCAATATCCTGTGAGCTGTTAACCCTGTGTTAACTCAACTCCTCACATATTTATATATTTATATTCCATTTCAACAGGATTCAGCTCCATGTCATGTTGCTGCTGTGTGCAAAAGGTGCTTTTAAGATAATCCTATTCCACTGCTGGAATGGCCAGGGAATAGCCTAAACTTTAACCCAATCGGAAATCTATGGAGCCGACTAAAGAAACTTGTTAGAAGAAACCCAATAATAAAGCCCAATTAACAGAGACTATAGTTCAGTCTTGGTTTCACATTATTACAGCTGCAGAACTACAAACTTGGTACACTTCATGGGAAGGTGTTGTAAAGCCATAATTAAAACTAAAAGTTACCAATGGTTACCAAAGGTTTCACGTTTTTTCTTTATGACTGCTGTTCTAATAAATACTCCTTCATAAAAGTCATTGCATTAAATTCTTCATTAAATTATCTTTCCTTTGGTATATAATTTTATGGTATTACTCCACACAAAAGTGGTGTTATGAGCCATCAAACCTCAGAAACACACTTTTCATAAAAGGTTTCCACAATTTTGGCCACTGGTATAAGTTCATTTTAATGTTCTTTTTATATGGAATCAGATTATTATTACTTATGTTTAATGTTTATATATGTGATGGAAGTCACCCAGAGTGGCTGCGGCAACCCAGCCAGATGGGCAGGGTATAAATAAAAATTATTATTATTACAACAGTGGTACCTTGATTTAAGAACAGTCCTGTCCCGGAAAAGATTAAGTTTGTAAACCAAGGTACCACTGTATTACTTATTATTATTATTATTATTATTATTATTATTATTATTATCTTCATCATCACCATCATCACCATCATCATCACTGCTACTACTTCCTGAGATTCAATAAGCCTGGCTCTTCTCTGGGATGAATTTTGTTTAGCCCAGTCATGGCATCCCCTCCATCTCCAATGTCAGTCGTTTCTTTGGTCAACCCAAGACTGACAGGAGCAAAAACAAAAACAGAAAATCTGAATATGGTTAGGTAGCCGTGTTGGTCTGCCGTAGTCAAAACAAAATAAAAAATAAAAAAATCCTTCCAGTAGCACCTTAGAGACCAACTAAGTCTTCTTCAGGTATACTAAGAAGTGTGCATGCACACGAAAGCTCATACCAAGAACTAACTTAGTTGGTCTCTAAGGTGCTACTGGAAGAAAACCTGAAGCTACTTTTCTTTCCTAACAATTCTGAATCTGACATTTAGGATGGTCTGGGCAGTTCAGAGCAGCCCAATGGAGGTAGAAAAAGGAATAATTTGAGGAAGATTGTTCAAAGAAAAAACTGTAATTTACTTTTTATTTTGGGTGTATTAGGTTCCCAGGTGTTGTAGGGGGCGCTGTTGAGCTCTGTGAAAATATATGAGGTTGGTCACATAGAGGTATTTTTTGAATTTCCAGGCAGATATGACCATCCCACAGGGAGCCTTACCAAGAGAGGCCACAATCCCACGATTCTCCTCCATGACGTCCTTATGCAGAGCCCTCTGGTCAGGATCCAGCAATGCCCACTCCTCATCCGTGAAACGAACAGCGACATCTTCAAAGCACACTGGGCCCTGAAAGAAAAAGGGAAATGTCTTCCTCTGAGACAGCAGAAATATGATCTGCTACACAATGCTCTGTTGTTTCCTTCCTGTAAATTGCGGTGTTGTTTCAATAGGATTGCTTTGCTGCACATTTTAATTCTGGATGCTTATTTTAACGCTTTAATGGAATTCTTTTATTCTGCATTTTAATTATGGGTGTTCCATCTTTGCGCAAATAGGTAGTACTCCACCTTGAGTTTTTCAAGTCATTCTGCCTACGGAAGCATTCCAGTTTCCCTGATGGAAGCACCCACTTTCTCCTCTCCTCGTGAGCTGCTCTGGGGAGTTCCCTCCCAATGCCCTAGAGCTAAATTCAGGGGGTTCATGGGGGCATGGAGAGGAGGAGGAATGGGGGGCAGGTCCTATATTGCAGCGGATGGGGCTGGTTAGAAACCAATTTTAGCATTCAGTGCTTGATCTAGACATAAAATAAGCCTATTTTGGATGGCCATCTGTCTTGTATGATCTAGCAGAGATTCCTGCAATGCAGGGGGTCTCCTGGCTCTGAGAGACAAGCAGGGAGGGTGGCTTCTGGCAAAAGGAGAGGGAGCCACCATGGGTCCTCCTTCTCCTGACTCACCTCAGCCCCTCAATCTCCCTCCTCCCAATTGTCTCCTTCCTCTTCTGCCTCTGATTCTGCACTGCATTCTGCCACAGAGTCTCCCAGCTCACTCAGCCCTGTTACTCCTTCAGCTTCTGACACCTCCTCTTCCCAGGCTTCTCCCACTTCCTCCTCTGACCGCCCATCCTTCTTCTACCTCCACTTCTCCCATCTTCCCTTCCTTGTTCCCCAGCTGCTTCCTCCCACCATTCCTCTGTGCCCAACCAGTCCATGACATTGCTCAAGCCCTCAGCCTCTGTCCCCACAAGGCAGATTCCCCTGACCTGATCTGGTTCCACAGCCACTGCTTCCCTTCTGCCCCCATGAAAACACGGATCGGGAAGTCTTGCCGGCATCATTCTGTCACCTGCAAGAGAAAAAAGGTAAACAGGACACCAGAGGTATCTGAAAAAGTGTGCATGCACATGAAAGCTCATACCAAGAAAAAACTTAGCCTCTCGTCTCTAAGGTGCTACTGGAAGCATTTTTTTTGTTTTGTTTCGACTGGCAGACCAACACGGCTGTACCTGTAACTGCTTCTCTCACAGGTGAAACAGGGCATCTCTAACTACAGATGGGCCTTTGAGAAAGCCTTACCTGCTGAGAGCATTTGGACGTTTGTGCCCATTCCATTTGTTAGTTGTGCAGAAATACATCTCCCCTCCTCTGGACCCTTGTTCCCAACTGTCTCCCCCCAAAACAAGATGAAAAGAACCTTCAGATGAGTTGGAAAACCAACAGAATGAGACCAAACGGAGAAAAACCACCTTCCTCCTCACCCAGTGGCCTCTCTCTGGCGTCCAACGGAGGCCTCTCTGCCTCACAGGAATCCACGTCCATTTCTGCAAAATGATCCTTTTCCTGAAAAAGAAACAAGGATTCAAAACAGAGAATGGGGAGAAATGTTAGAAAGAGAATGACAAAGACTTGAAGGGTGTGAGATCTCATTCCAAGGATGCTTTCCCAGAAAACGGATGGGCCATCAGCAGACCATTATGGGATGTTCTCTGTCCTGTTTGGAGCCCCTTGGGAGTATCCAGAGGAAAGTCTCTCTCACCTGCTTTCTCTCCTTTGCCTGACTCAGGAGGAAACCTTCGGCCAGGGCCACCGCCTGGGAACTGGTCTCCGCTCCGCATTCCCTCACCCAGCTCTCCATCTCCGGGGGAAGGACAGCCAGGAACTGCTCCAAGATCACCAGGTCCAGCATCTCAGCTTTCGTGTGCCTTTCTGGCTTCAGCCACTGGTGGCAAAAGTGGTAGAGTCGGCTGCAAACCTCTCGGGGTCCTTTGGCCTCCTGGCAGCAGAACTGCCTCAACTGCTGGCTCTGCACCTCTGAGCGGAGGGTGTCCTCCTCACCCAGGATCTTCTGCCCAGAGTTTTCCCAGAATCCCCCACTGCTCCCAGTTTGGATGGCATGGCCTCTTCCTGCTTCAGGGCCAGCTGAGTCTCGCTCATCCATCTGTGCTCTCAGGAAGCCTCTAAGAGATCGGAAGGAACCCTTTGGTCTTCTGCTGAGTTCTGTCCGTCTTAATGAGAAAGTCCAGCAAATCCTACAATGTAAATACATTCTTCTGTTACAGAATTTGTAGGACAGGGAAAAAATTGGTTCCCTGAGCAAGTATGGATGAGTCTTGGAGGGAACCAGGGCTGGACTGCACCGCATCCCAGACCATGAGCTATCTTTTTGACTTTCACTGCCTTCACTGGTTCTGATTTGAAAGAGAGGTAGAGCTGGGTATCATTCGCATACTGATGAACACCTAGTCCAAACCTCCTGATGATCTCTCCCAGCGGCTGCATATAGATGTTAAAAAGCATGGGGGAGAGGACAGAACCCTGAGGTACCCCACAAGTGAGAGCCGAGGGGTCTGAACACTCATCCCCCACCACCACTTTCTGAACACGACCCAGGAGGAAGGAGCGGAACCACTGTATAACATTGCCCCCAGCTCCCAACCCATCTAGACGGTCCAGAAGGATGTTATGGTCGATGGTGTCAAAAGCCGCTGAGAGATCCAGCAGCACTAGGAAACAGCTCTCACCTTTGTCCCTAGCCCACTGGAGATCATCGACTAGTGTGACCAAGGCAGTTTCATTCCCATGATGAAGCCTAAATCCTGACTGGCAGGGATCCACATGGTCTGCTTCTTCCAGGCGTGCCTGGAATTGTTTAGCAGCCACTCGGTCAATCACCTTGCCCGAGAATGGAAGATTTGAGACTGGGCGATAGTTGGCCATATTGGCCGCATCTAAAGATGGTTTTTTAATGAGCGGTTTGATAACCGCCTCTTTCAGTGGGTTTGGGAAGACTCCCTCACAGAGGGAAGCATTCACCACCCTGCAAAGCCCATTGCCCAGCTCGTCCCGGTTAGCTTTTATAAGCCAGGGTGGGCAAGGATCAAGGAGACAGGTAGATGGTAACAGAGGTAACAGATTGGAATTGATTCCACGCAACTTGACTAGACAGGACTCTAGAACTCTCCAGCCCCAGCCCTGCTCCCACGGTGGAGTCTACCTCTTCCCGAATCTGAGCAACTTTATCTGCAAAAACTTGGCAAAATCATTGCAGGAGATCATGTGGGGCGTACTGGGCCCTGATGGAGCAGGAGGTTCCGCTAGATTGCGAACCACCTGAAAAAGTCTCCTGCTGCTGTTTTATGCAGATGCAATAGAGGCGGTGAAGAAGGTCTTCTTCGCCGTCGCTACCGCCACTTGGTAGGCTCGACATTGAGCTCTGACCCGTGTCCAGTCAGATTCAGAATGAGTTATCCACCACCTGCGCTCTAGCCATCTCAGCAATTGTTTCATTGCCCTCAGCTCCGGGGAGAACCACGGGGCTGTCCGGGCTCCATGCAATCAGAGAGGGCGCTTCGGAGCCAAACAGTCAATAGCCCTGGTTAACTCCACATTCCAGCGGGCCCCCAGGGAATCAGCTGAAAGGCCATCAACATGGAATAAAGCATCCCCTACCACTCTCTGGAAACCATTTGGATCCATTAAATGGCGGGGGCGGACCATCCGAATCGGTCCCACCTCCCTGCAGAGGGGAAGGGTCATGGAGAAGTCTAGTTGCACCAGGAAGTGATCTGGCCATGGCACTTCTTTAGTGTCACTTTTATTTAATGTCAGATCACCAGCATCCATAGAGGTGAATACCAGGTCTAAGGCATGTCCGCAACTATGAGTTGGGCCAGACTTATTCAGGGACAGCCCCATGGAGGCCATGCTTTCCACGAAGTCCCGAGCGGCCCCTTGTAAGTGTTATGATTTTTTATCCAATCCGAGTGGCCGAGCTGCGAGGAATGGAATGTCTTTTGTTTCTCACACAGAAGTGTGAGAAAGTTGCCTTGTTTACATCCTGTATGTACAGCTGTATTCTGATCCTGTGCGCTCAATGTACTTTTACTTCTGTCTGAGAGCGTCTGAGAGACAGATGGCTATATGCCAGCAGAGAAGCCTCTGCCCTTTTATTTCAATAAATCTAGTTAGCCTTACGGCTTGAGCGTGCTGCTTCTCTGTCAGGGAAACAACTGCTTATTCTCAGCACTCCGGTCTATTGAAGGTGCTTAAATGATGAGCTCTGGCTTTGGGGCATCCCTGACAGTTTGCCCCAGGTTGGGCAAATCATAACAGTAAGGTCATGTCGGCTTGGATGTTAGAATCCCCTAGGACAACCAAACTAGGTGTCTCCAGGAGAACATCCGCCACGACCTGAATCATGTGAGGCAGGGAATCCTTGGTGCAGTGGGGAGGTCGGTACACCAAGAGGAATCCTGTACTGCTCCTATTGCCCAACTTCCAGAACATGCACTCAGAAAACTGGGTTATAGGATGCCTGGTGCAAACTAATGACTTCCTAAAAATCACTGCAATCCCCCTCCCCGCCCACAAGGCCTGGGTTGCTGTGCATAAGAGAAACCCGGTGGACAAACAGCGGCAAGGACAGGCCCATCTGCCTCATCCAACCAAGTCTCTGTCACACATGCCAGGTCTGTGGGAATAGGCCAGGTGTATCTTCCACGTCTTCTGTCCACAAGCCACTCTTCACAGGCAGGACAAACTGGAACACCTTCACGGCCTGATCCCGAAAACCTGGACTCACAACTGCTAGCTGTGAGAACCAACTCAGCAACCAATAACCAGATGTAGTTCCAGAGGTTTTAGAAGTAATCCTTCTTTTATTTCTACAAGTTAAACATATTTACAGACTACACAGACTGTGTGAGTTTAAAGCTTCTCACTTCAGTCACCTAGCAGAGAGATTAACAGCAGCCATTCTCCTCAGAATTCTCCTCAGAGCACAGAGGGTTAGGAACACAGTATCAAAGTAAACTCCTCCCCTTTCTCCACTGAGTCAGGAGATTTTCAGATAAGGGAGGGGTGAAAATACTAACAAGGTCAAGTCCTCCATCCATGATCAGGTTGTGGATGGCAGTGGTCTTATGAATCATTGACCAGGCATTGCACAGCAGGTCATGTGGGTATCCCTTGCTGATTCCAGTATCCGTCCGGTCAGGGCCAGACCCAGAGGCAGGGATAGTCCTCAAACAACGACTAAGCCTGCCTCCTCGGCAATGACATGGTCTGGTCTTAGCGTAACTCCTCCTCCTACCTGTGATCACTGAGGTTGGTTGTCCCAGGGCATCCCCCACTGTGGAACCTGCCCCAGCCATTTTGTTGGCCGGGACCCACTCCCAGGCAGCCCTGACCCCTCCCCTTAAGAACAAAATAAAACCTATATAAAAACAAAAACAAAACAAAACACAATAAAACAATGCAAACCAAAAACAGTAAAAATTACAAACATACCAAAATTAAACAAATTCCCAAACCCGACTAAACATCCATCCCACCCCCCCACACCAAAAAGAATTAAAAAAGGTAACAAAGAAATTTTGAAAACATTTTAAAAAGAACTCTGCGCTGTTCAGAGTTCTCCTAGGCAGAAACTACAGCGAAGGCAAGGTCCTTATGAGGCCTGTCAGGCCCCGCCCTGGGTCAGGTGGTGAGTGGCAGGAACGGGGCCCTCAGGCACTTAAGCAGGGGAGTCCTCCTGGGCAGCACCCAGTCAGTGCATGAAGTCAGAAGCGACTGACAAGGGAGTCCTTTGTATCTTGTGAAAAATGGATGCTTGGCTCTAGTGGGGGTCCTCGGGAGTTGCTCCCCACCCCCCTCTCCCCTGCTTCTGTCTCCTTTTCTTGCACTTGGACTCTCTGCCGCTCTCAAGACAGACTCCTGGGGTGGGGTCCCTTATTCTTTCCTCTGAGGGCCAGGTATGTATCTGGCCAACCCCCTGAGGGCCAAGTGGGGGGGGGGGCAAAGACATCTCCCTTGAAATTTAGGCAGGTAATTTATTATTATTATTATTATTATTATTATTATTATTATTCTGTTAGATATCTTAACACACACACAGCCATTGATGCCAAGGTCCCTGGAGGCTCAGTGAGTAGCAGCGCCCATTTCCGGCTGGTTTTTCAGCAACAATCCCTTGGGGACAGAGAGGATGTGGTCCTGGGATGCCCTGCTCTGGGTGCGAGGGGATTGCTGTAGTGGCACTTGGAGACTCCTGGGAAACTGGTCTGCATTGCAGCAGCCAGACTATGGGCTGGGATCCCTCTCTTTATTCCTGGCCTTTCTCTCCCATATTTCCTTCCTTCCTCTCCATGGGGTTTGGGGGGGGGGCTAGTCCCCCTCCTCGTCCAGCTTTGGAGAACCATCTACACGTTTCCTGTGTTGTGCAATGACGCTGAGCGACGTCACACAGAGTTAAAGTCCTAGGGACTCCTCTGTTGAAAGAAGGGAGAAATGAGTTTGGGATCCTCTGATCTCCAGGAAGGAGAGCGTTGCAGACCTCGCCCCTCCCTGGCAGGACCCTCTCCTCCCCCTGCATGAGCAGATCAGGCCCCCCAGGCATCCTCCCCCCCCTGCTGCAGCCCTGGGACCCCCACCGTCTCCCCACTGCACCCTCTGGGGGGAGAGAGAGAGAGAGAGAGAGAGAGAGAGAGAGAGAGAGAGAGAGAGAGAGACTCACCAGATCCCAGGAGGGGACAGCCATGCAGCCCTTGCAGGAAAGGACTGGGGAGGGAGGGAGGGAGGGGCCTGGGCTCTGGAGGACCTGGCCCCCCCTCGTGCTTCCTGTCCTCTCTAGGAAGGCAGCTCGGTTCCCTTTAACCCTTGCACAGCCCAGCTCGTCCAGTTCTCGGCTTTTTATTATTTTTTCATGGATTTAGGGGGGCTACGCCAATGCCCAGATATCCTTTTGGGGGTGAGGCTCTTGACTGGACTCTGAGCATCTCCCTCCCTTGGCCAGAAACCGGAGGAAGAGCTTGCAGGGAAAAGGGCTTTGCAGGAGGCAAGGAACCTCCTCCTCGGATTCAGGAGTGGAGAGAGAGGAGGGGACCCGAGGGTCATCTAGTCCAACCCACAGCAAGGCAGGAATCTCAGCTAATGCATCCATGGCATATGACCCTCCGATCTCTGCTTAGAAACCTCCAAGGAAGGAGAGTCCACCACCTCCCAAGGGAGACCTTTCCCCTGCCAAACTGCTCTTAGGTGTCCCTCAAGGCAGCGGGTCCTGAGTTCGAGCACTGCTGAAACAATCGCATTGGCTACCAAAGAGGAACCAAGCGAAGTTCAAAATAAATAAATCCTTGTGGCGCCCGCCCTGTGGAACGCCCTCCCTTCAGATGTCAAAGAGAACAACAACTACCAGACTTTTAGAAGACATCTGAAGGCAGCCCTGTATAGGGAGGCTTTTAATGTTTAATAGATTGTTGTATTTTAATTTTCTGTTGAAAGCCGCCCAGAGTGGCTGGGGAAACCCAGCCAGATGGGCGGAGTATAAATAATAAATTATTATTATTATTATTATTATTATTATTATTATTATTATTATTATCATCATGAATAATGCTTTCTTATGCATGCTTTTTATGCTAATATACAAAAGTATGCCATTTCTCTTTCCAGAAATGCTTAATTGCTAATTCAATGGACTGAAAATGGATGGTTGTTATTATTATGTTTAGGGAAGCTTTTAATATTTGATGGACACTGGGGAACAATTTTTTTCCATTTTCTGTTGCATGAGATTTTTCAACTGTTCTTATATGTTCTTTCAATGCTGATTTCAAATCTGAAGTCGGTTTTGTTCTGTAAGCTCTAGTTTTTTTGCAATTCATGTTTTTCACTTTTCACCATAATCTTCATTTTCACAATGCAAGAATTCAATATTTTATTAACCACATAGCCAAAGTAGTACAATATGAGTATAAATGGAAGTAACTTATATAACATTGCAACTGACATGTTTAGCATTGAAAATGACATGTATATCTATGTACAGTTGGAGGTATGCAAAATAATGTACCGGTATTCCCTTGGGATGCACAATATCTGCAAGCTGTATTTATTCAGGTAAGAATTTGCACTTGTAGCTCTTGCGTTTGTGGACTTGCCAGGTGCTCAAGGACGGACTCTCCTGTCCCCATGTCTTTCTCTTGGCAGATGTGCTCTGGTTGCACATCCCTCCCCCAGGGGTGAGTATTGCAGAGAACCAGAGCAGGGACTCATACCTGCCCTCCTTGCCCCCCACTCTACACTCTAGGATATGGAGAAGGCCTCCCTTCCCGAGGAACTGACAGCCTGACTTTTGCCTTTCAGCTGCTGAAGGAAGATCAGCTGTACCTGCTGGAGGTGATTCAGACCTGCCAGGCAGTCCGCTCAGGGGGCTCCGAACCCTGAAGTGCTCCAAGAAGGAGACAGTGATGGGGTGGTGTGGGGGATCCCCATAGGGAAAGGAGAGGTTTTGGGGAAGAGGTTGTCCATCTGCCGGAGAGGAGGACCCTACTGGCTTAGGTTCACATATCCTGTTTGAAAGGGCCTGTGGAAATCTGGGTCAGGAATGCTGTTCCTAGAATGGAGGCATGTGCAACAGGTCATTCGTGATCTACTGGTCGATCCACAGCTCTGGTCACTTCTCCCTGAGAAAAGCCCAACAACTCTGGGCAAATAAAATGGGTAGATCACTGGCAGGTTTTTTATTACTAGGAGTAGATCTCAGAAGCTCTATACAGTCAGCAAAAACAAGACCTGGAGCTGACTGTGGCTCAGACCATCAGCTTCTTATAGCAAAATTCCAGCTTAAACTGAAGAAAGTAGGAAAAACCACTGGGCCAGTAACATACAATCTAAATCAAATCCCTTATGAATACACAGTGGAAGTGAAGAACAGGTTTAAGGATTTAGATTTGGTGGATAGAGTGCCTGAAGAACTGTGGATGGAGGCTCGTAACATTATACAGGAGGCAGCAACAAAAACCATCCCAAAGAAAAGGAAATGCAAGAAAGCAAAGTGGCTGTCCAATGTGGCCTTACAAATAGCGGGGGAGAGAAGACAAGCAAAATGCAAGGGAGATAATGAAAGATACAGGAAACTGAATGCAGATTTCCAAAAAATAGCAAGGAGAGACAAGAGGGCCTTCTTAAATGAGCAATGCAAAGAAATAGAGGAAAATAACGGAATGGGGAAAAACAGAGATCTTTTCAAGAAAATTGGAGATATGAAAGGAACATTTCGTACAAAGATTACCATAATTAAGGACAAAAGTGAAAAGGACCTAACAGAAGAAGAAGACATCAAGAAAGTGAGCATTTAATACCATTCTACCACAACGTCTGATGTCTAAATTGGGAGATCTGGGGCTCCCGCTATCACTTTGTGGGTGGATACTGGACTTTTTGTCAGATCGCCCCCAGAGGGTTCGGTTGGGCCCTTATACCTCTAATATGCTCAGGACTAACACAGGAACACCACAGGGATGCGTTCTCAGGCCGCTCCTTTATATTCTCTATACGTACGATTGTGTCGCTGCTCACCCTAGTAATAGGGTTGTCAAATTTGCAGATGACACAACCGTGATTGGGCTCATCTCTGATAAGGACGGTGAAACAAACTACAGAGATGAGGTGGAGCAGCTGACGAAGTGGTGCAGAGCTAACAACTTGCTCATAAATACAAAGAAAACAAAGGAGCTTGTGGTGGACTTCAGGAGAAAGAAGAACGATGTCCAACCACTTTTGATTGATGGAATCTGTGTGGAGAGGGTAACAATGTTCTGGGCATTGAAATACAGGAGGATCTGTCCTGGAGTGCAAACATAAGGGGGCTTGTGAAGAAGGCGCAGCAGAGACTGTACTTCCTGAGAGTCCTAAGGAAAAACCATCTTCCACAAAAGCTGCTGCTTGTCTTCTATCACTGTGCCATTGAGAGCGTGCTCACTTATGGCTTATGTGTGTGGTACGGAAGCTGTACTACCAAGGACAGGATGGGGTTGGACAGAGTTGTTAAGGCAGCAGAGAGCATTGTTGGCTGCTCGCTCTCCACCTTAGAGCAGATTTATGCCATGAGGTGCCACAGAAAGGCACTGGACATAGTGAAAGATCCATCGCATCCTGGTCACCATCTGTTTGAACTTTTGCCATCGGGACGGAGATACAGGACGATGACAACAAGAACAAGCCGTCTTAGAAACAGCTTCTTCTCCAGAGCAATCGCGGCCTTGAATGGGAAGCCTGGACTTTGAAGTCATCTAATCTTACCAGTTATGTTTTATCATTGTATGGTTTTAATCGGTGTGTATGGTTTTAATCAGTGTTTTTGTAGTTGTTTTGTTTTTGAGTGGAGTGCCCTATCTGGGTGGATGGAGCAGCCAAGTAATTTCGTTGTCCCCGAAGGGGACAATGACAATAAAATATTCTATCTATTCTATTCTATTCTCACAGAGAGCTGCCTTTGCGAGGTGGGCAAGAAGTCACTCCCTCTGGTTTGGGGAAGGGCTTGTGGCCACAGCTTCTAGGACCTGCTTGTTGTTAGGCAGTTTGCATGTTGCAATTTGGTAGGACGGCCCAGCGTCCTTATATAGATCCCCACGTGGATCTTAGGTCACTCTTTTGGAGCTTCGGATCTCCCACCCCCCCTTCCCTGGTATAGGTTGGCGTTGACCTTGCTGTGCCTGTCATGGGGTCGCCTCTACTTGGAGGGGCCTGGTAGGAATTTTGTCCATTTGGCGAATTGGCCGTGCCACTTGGTTTTTGCCTACTATACAGCAAATAGTCACAACTTGTAAGGTTGGTGGTTAGGCATTGGTTCTGTGGTATGGGTGGGCGGTGCCCCCCAAGAAGTGATGTTGGTAATGGGAATTCCGCAAAGGAATCCAGGGACTCAACATTGCTGTCCAAACCTGGTGGGTGCAGGGCCATGCAGGAGTCCCTGGGACCCCTGGGGAGGGGGAGGCTCTGTGTGATCTGGCCCCGTTAACTCTCCCCGGCTAATGGTTTCCCTTCATTGACAAGCGGTCAGCTCTGTCCCGCCGGACAGCTAGTCTTGCTGACTAGGTCAGCTCTGTCC
Organism: Darevskia mixta; assembly: GCA_034641385.1. NCBI lineage: Eukaryota > Metazoa > Chordata > Lepidosauria > Squamata > Lacertidae > Darevskia > Darevskia mixta. The sequence goes on from JAWWNH010000205.1 coordinate 2,448,685, forward strand.
CGTCGGACAGCGTGAACCAATGCCTACGCAACCACTCACGTGATTTGTATTCAATAAAGTTGTGGCCAAAATATGCCCAAAAACCCAAACCAAAATTATGTCTCCAGTGTGAATTATTGGTGGGAGTGACTGGGTGCCCTACACTCGCAAGAGGTGGCAAGAATACACAGAGGAATTATATCAGAAAGATACGGAGGTCTCGTACACCCCAGGTAGTGTGGTTGCTGACCTTGAGCCAGACATCCTGGAGAGTGAAGTCTAATGGGCCTTAGAAAGCCTTGCTAACAACAAGGCCAGTGGAAGTGATGATATTCCAGCTGAACTATTTAAAATTTTAAAAGATGATGCTGTTAAGGTGCTACACTCAATATGCCAGCAAATTTGGAAAACTCAGCAGTGGCCAGAGGATTGGAGAAGATCAGTCTACATCCCAATCCCAAAGAAGGGCAGTGCCAAAGAATGCTCCAACTACCACACAATTGCGCTCATTTCACACGCTAGCAAGATTATGCTTAAAATTATACAAGGCAGGCTTAAGCAATATGTGGACCGAGAACTTCCAGATGTGCAAGCTGGATTTCGAAGGGGCAGAGGAACCAGAGACCAAATTGCAAACATGCGCTGGATTATGGAGAAAGCTAGTGTGATGGCCTGGGATTCTGACTCAGATGCTGAACCTGAGGGATTCCAGCCTGCACAGGATTCCCCGTCTCCAGAACCAGCAGAGCCAGGGCTAGGGCCGGAGTCTGAAGGGTCCTCACCTGTGCTGGATCCTCAGGTGCAGGCATCTGCTGAGTCTGCTCTGGCTCCTGATGGGATGGAGGACCCATTGCCTGCAGGTGCTCCACTCCCAGCCCTGTCAGGGGAAGCTGAGGTTGCCTCTGGGTCTGGTAACCCTCCAGCCTCTCCTGAGCTGCAGAGGCGAAGGGCAGAAAGGCAAAGGGAACTGAGTTCCCACAGGAGGAGTGCTCGCCTCCAAGCCAGGAGATGTGAGTCTTCAGAGGATCAGGGCCGCCCTATGCCTTGGGGCAGATAAAAGCTGGCCAGCCCCAGCCCCAAGTTGCAGGAGCAACATTGTTGGTGACCAGTTCCTGCCAGTGTTCCTGTTTGAAACCTTTCTTGCTTCCCTGCCTGAGTTCCTGACCCGCCCTGGTTCCCTTCTTGCCTACATGTTCCTGACTTTGCCTGCCTCCCTGCCCTGCACCCAACTTCAGATACTACGGACTGCCTTCACGGTGCACCTTTGACCATGGACCAGACTTGAACCTCGCCTTTCGATTAACCCATGGGACCAACACAGCTAGAGAGTTCCAGAAAAACATCTACTTCTGCTTCATTGACTACGCTAAAGCATTTGACTGTGTCGACCACAGCAAACTATGGCAAGTACTTAAAGAAATGGGAGTGCCTGATCACCTCATCTGTCTGCCGAGAAATCTCTATGTGGGACAAGAAGATACAGTTAGAACTGGATATGGAATAACTGATTGGTTCAAAATTGGGAAATATCAACAACCTGAGATAGGCTGATGATACAACCTTGATGGCAGAAAGTGAGGAGGAACTAAAGAACCTTTTAATGAGGGTGAAAGAGGAGAGCGCAAAATATGGTCTGAAACTCAACATCAAAAAAACTAAGATCATGGCCACTGGTCCCATCACCTCCTGGCAAATAGAAGGGGAAGAAATGGAGGCAGTGAGAGATTTTACTTTCTTGGGTTCCGTGATCACTGCAGATGGTGACAGCAGTCATGAAATTAAAAGACGCCTGCTTCTTGGGAGGAAAGCAATGACAAACCTAGACAGCATCTTAAAAGCAGAGACATCACCTTGCCGACAAAGGTTCGTATAGTTAAAGGTATTGTTTTCCCAGTAGTTATGTATGGAACTGAGAGCTGGACCATAAAGAAAGCTGATCGCCGAAGAATTGATGCTTTTGAATTATGGTGCTGGAGTAGACTCTTGAGAGTCCCATGGACTCCAAGATCAAACCTATCCATTCTTAAATAAATCAGCCCTGAGTGCTCACTGGAAGGACAGATCCTGAAGTTGAGGCTCCAGTACTTTGGCCACCTCATGGGAAGAGAAGACTCCCTAGAAAAGACCCTGATGTTGGGGAAGATTGAGGGCACAAGGAGAAGGGGACGACAGAGGATGAGATGGTTGGACAGTGTTCTCGAAGCTACCAACATGAGTTTGGACAAACTGCGGGAGGCAGTGAAGGATAGGCGTGCCTGGCGTGCTCTGGTCCATGGGGTCACGAAGAGTCAGACACGACTGATATTGATAAAAATATTTTGAAAGAAAAGAAAATTGGGAGCTACATGCCTCCTTTATCTACAGGAGATTGAGGTACAGATCTCTATTCCAAAATGTTTCACAAATGTGGGTTATGATTTTGTGTGCCCCCCTCTAGTCATTAGCGGAACAATCAACCGTCCTCTTATGTATGAGTGAAAATGGCCAGACAGTCAGTCTTCCGGCAGGGAATGGGAGGATGTGGCTGACATACCATCTACTCCGAATCTCACGGGGCAAAAGGGGCTGATATGGGAGTAAATCAGCCTCCCGAGATCTTCCCAGGATATGTGGGACGAGCTGCCTCGTCCGCGATGCCCATTAATCCTGCTCCGAACTCTGAGGAGGGAGGAGCGGGGGGGGGGCTTGGACGCATAGCCCCCGAGGGAATTCGGCTCTCCCTGAAGCTACTCTTCCTGCTCCCGGTCTCCACAACTTAAATGAATAATTTGGTAATGTTTTGGACTTGCTTCAGACAAGAAGGAGAGGAGGCATTTTGCTTAACAATCCAGCCACTGAGAAGATAAGAAGAAATAAGAAAAAAAAACAGGACTGCAACACTCTGGTATGTGGGAACGGAACGAAAGGGGGGGGAGATTTGCTTTGTGCTATTTATGGGTGCAACCCCTCTGAAGAGACGTTTCTATTACTTATAACAAGCGAGATCGAAAATAAACTGTGTGGAAAAGAATTTACGATATAATACACCCCGGGGCACGGTTGTCTCTTTTTTGTTTTAGTCTGTAAGAGAACTAGCCGACTTCTAGAAATGGCCGGAGTGATTTATGACGCAGCTTAATTAGAAGTCGACTGAGACAGATCTGGCTGTGAACCAAGGTCAGAGAGGGTGGGAATGCCATAAATTACTGCAAAATATACAGAATCATATACTGACAGGCCCCCACCCTTGGAAAGACTTTGAAGCAGCCAGAATGATAAGATTTTAAGTACACATTATATGGAACTCATCGAAGTCAAGTTCAGATGGCGATTGTTGAGATGGATCTTTTGGATTTGAAGTCGAGAGGCACCGTGCCAGGGGGGGTGAAAATAAAGCATGGATATAGAACCCACACAGTCATGATAGTTTTTGGCTGTTTATCTCACTTGCGAATGTACTCAGTGGTGTGAAGGAAAACAAGAAGAACGATGGACAACAACAGAAAGGAGATTGATGACATCAGGACTACGGAAGGCGACGGACTTCACGAAATGATTAAAATCCTAATTGTCTGAAGCAAGGGAAGTAAAAAAAAGAAGAAGAAGAAACAATTTGGCAATCCATTTGGATATATTTGGACTAATTGGACTATATGGAATAATTGATATTTATAAATATATGATGTGATTTTTATGATTGGAAAATTTAATAAAAATGATTGGGCAAAAAAAAAAAAAGAAAATGGCCAGACAGTCACGGTTCATAAGATTTTTAATATTCTCAGTCATTTCAGCCTTACCATTAACAGACCAGATTTTCTGCCCTTTATTTACAGGAAAAAATGGTCAAGGCACATTCCACCTAATTATGAATTTGTATGTGCTTTAAACTTTGGCTGGACTTTAGCATATTTGAGGTCTTATTTGAATAACAGACAAATTGATGACCCCCCCCCCCAGATAATCACTCAAATGCTTGATATCACCAGCTCTGCTTCCAAACATCACCGCTTTCACCTCCCACTTCTTAACACTCTCTATTCCAAACTCTGAAAACCAACCATTCCATCTTTTTCTACCAAAGTACAAATCTTTGCTGAATTTCAGTCCATCACCCCACCCCACCATAGCTTAAAATTCACTCTCCAATGCTTGCAGACACATTCCTTATCCTTCTCTGGTGCCCAGAATTGAACACATGTAACAACTTTAAAGTTGTGCCCCCCCATGTCATTTCCGTAACACCTGCAATCATGTGTGCTGTGTGAGCAATTCACTCCTCCCGTTGCTGGATATGTGGCTAGTATGTCACATGTCCCTGTTTACTTTCCTTTTTTTAAAAAAATGAATATTTATTGAATTTTATTACAAATAAAAATACAGATCTCAATTATCATGTTATATACCATTCTTCTCCCTCCCCTCCTCTGGACTTCCCTCAACTCCCCCTCTGCTGATTTATTTAGATTTATTTGTTGTATCCTGCTTTTCTTATAGAAAAGTAAATTCCCTTATCATTTCTCTAAACTGAAATAAAGTTGTGAACATTTATTCAAACCCTGCCCGTGAATCCAGTCCATTCTGTTGTTTCTGCAAATAGACTGTAAATGGTTCCCAGACTCTTCTGAAGTCCTTTTTGTCCTTCTCTCCTAGTTTATCTGTTAGCGTAGCCAACTCTGCATAGTTCATCACTTTTTCTTGCCATTGTTCCTTTGATGGTATTTCTTCCGTCTTCCAATATTGTGCAATCAAGATTCTGGCCGCTGTTGTAGCAGACATAAATAATATCCATTTTTCTTTTGGCAGCTCTTGGTCTGGGATACCTAACAAAAAGGCTTCATGGGGTTTAACAAAGTTCATTTTGAACAGGAACCTGTTTACTTTCCTAGGCCTGCAAAGTGTAAGAACGGAAGTCAGTCTTATCTCTGCCGCTCTGCTGTGCTTTTGCACTGTTCTTTGTCTCCCTGTCTGTTGCTGAAGAAGAGAGAGGACCCCATTATGATCCGTTTGGTGTCGTCTGCAAATGTGACAGAACCCTGCAGCACCCCTCTTGTCCCTTTCCCCCAGGATAATGAGGAAGAACCATGAAGGAGACCTCTTTGGGTTTGGTCAGTCAAATCCACCGAACAATTACCTCATTCTTCACATAAATATCACAGAGGACTTTGTCCAAAGCCTTACTGAAATCGAGATGCACTATTTCCACAGCAGTCCCCTGATCAACAAAGTTTGTAACTCCATCCAAAAAAGGGGAGAGATTTCTCTGGTTTGACTTGTTTTTGAGAAAGCCATGCTTTCAACCTGTATATTTATGTTGTGATATCTTCAGATGAAGGGCATATAAATTTTCAAAATGATAATAAAGGAGAATACTGACAAGCTGGAACATGTGCAAAGGAAGGAGATTTATGTATTTATTTAATTTGTAAACCACCCGACCCAGTGGTGCTGACTTGAATAAAATATTTGTGGGGGGGGGGGGGGCCAGGTAAGGTCTGCCTTGCACAATCAATCACATGATGCATACACACCTCTTGAATGGCAATGCCTATAATGGCAGTGACATTTTTAAAAAGTAATATTTTGAGCCCATAGTTCAATTTCCCAGCAGCTCCCCTTGCCCCGGAGAACACTTCTAGCATTTCATTTCCTCTACCTGTGGGATTGTTCAGCAGTGGGGAAAATTACCTCTTCACACTGGATGTCCATTTGGTATGGCCCTTTCCAGGTTTTTTCCTGCCCATTGTGTTTGTCTTTCATTTGTTCTCGTATGTGTGTTGCCAGGAGAAGCCACAATTCTGTGGGTACTCTAGGTGGTGCAGAAAGCACTCAAAAGCTCCTTAGAGGTTGAAGTGCTTATCAAACTTCAGTTTTGCGATCTATAAATTCCAAGTAGCAGTACTGGGGGTGGTTCAGATTCTGGGGCAGTGCTTTTGGCCAGCAGAGGGTGTCACAGGGCCAGCCTACTTTCCCTTTAAAGCAATCTTGGGTCTCCAGCTGTTTTTGAACTACAACTCCCATCATCCCTAGAAAGCAGGCCCAATGGGGAGGGATGATGGGAACTGTAGTCCGGGAGCTGCTGGGGACCCAAGTTTGGGAAACCCTGCTTTAAAGAGTGGCTGGGGAGACCCAGACAGATGGGCGGGGTACAAATAATAAATTATTATTATTATATTATAAGCAACTTTTGCGTTAGGCCCACAAAGATGGGACCTGTCCACGTTTGTATTTTCTTGTATTTTGTTTTCCTCATGACCTTTGTGCATTTTTTTTTTTATTTAAGAGGGCAAATTGTATGGCAAGTTGTAGAAGAATAAAAGGTTGTGTTTGGAAAAAAAACACAAAAAACTGGGGGTGGCCTCCTCAAATATTTTATTGGGGGGGGCCGCTAGGCCTTTAAGAGTTGGAGTCTATTCCCTACAACTACACATCTCAGGATGGTTACAACATAAAAACACAACATAAAAATACAAAACGCCACATTTTAAAAAGGCATTAGATGGCAATCAGCCAAAGTCTGGTTAAAAAGGTGCAGATTTGCCTGGCTCCTAAAGCAGTATAATGGTTTTTCCAACCTTTGTATGAATTCTTTGATGGGAAGTGAGATTGAAGCTCTGACTGAAGATCTTTCCACATTCCACACACTGATAGGGTTTCTCCCCTGTATGAATTCTTTGATGGGAAGTGAGAGAGGAGGTCTTCCTGAAGCTCTTTCCACATTCCACACACTGATAGGGTTTCTCCCCTGTATGAATTCTTCGATGGGAAGTGAGACAACCGCTGTGACTGAAGCTCTTTCCACATTCCACACACTGATATGGTTTCTCCCCTGTATGAATTCTCTGATGCTTAGTGAGAGAGGAGCTATCAGTGAAACTTTTTCCACATTCCACACACTGATATGGTTTCTCCCCTGTATGAATTCTCTGATGCTTAGTGAGAGAGGAGCTATCAGTGAAACTTTTTCCACATTCCACACACTGATATGGTTTCTCCCCTGTATGAATTCTTTGATGGGAAGTGAGACTGTGACTGTGACTGAAGCTCTTTCCACATTCCACACACTGATATGGTTTCTCCCCGGTATGAGTTCTTTGATGGGAAGTGAGAGAGGAGCTGTTCCTGAAGCTCTTTCCACATTCCACACACTGATAGGGTTTCTCCCCTGTATGAATTCTTCGATGGGAAGTGAGAGGGGAGCGCTGACTGAAGCTCTTTCCACATTCCACACACTGATATGGTTTCTCCCCTGTATGAATTCTTTGATGGGAAGTGAGAGAGGAGGTCTTCCTGAAGCTCTTTCCACATTCCACACACTGATGGGGTTTCTCCCCTGTATGAATTCTTTGATGGAAAGTGAGATGGGAGCGCTGACTGAAGCTCTTTCCACAATCCACGCACTGATACAGTTTCTTTCCAATTAGATTTTGTTGATGAGAAGTGGAATGGGAGCTCTGACTGCAGCTTTCTCCACACTCCCCATTTTTACATGGCTTCTCCTCTCTGGGAATTTTGTCATGGTCACCTTTGTTCTCAATTTCCAATTCATCACAATCTGCATTGGACACAAAAAGGTATTGAAAAGTTGTTGAATGTTGCTCTGTTTGATATACAGTAATGGTCAAAATTGTGAAAGACTTTTGGAGAAAAGTATATTTCAGAGGTTTGATGGCTCCTAACACCACTTCTTTGGGAGTAATATCATATAATTATATATCAATGGAAAGATGATTTAATCAAGAATGCAACCCAACAAAGTTCGTTCAATAACCCGTATTCTATCAAACATTATAGCCAAATAACCAGAAAACGGAAGTACAACTTGCTTAGGTTGACGTTTGTCAGTGTGTTATGTGATTGCTATCAGGTTGGTTGGTTTTTTGTGTTCTTTCATTCAGTGAGGTTGTAAAACATAATACAATTATAGAAATGGCACAAAGAGTTGGCTGGTCACCCAGAAAGCAATGTAAAATTGGACTATTAAGTGAACATTGCTACAGGTATGAAGAAATTAGATGAAAAATTGGGGAAAACTTAACCAAAGCTGGCATTTCTGTATTTTTGAAGAGGTATAAGGAGACTCAGTGTAAGGTCTCTGTGATGTCTCCTCGAGAGTAACCAGCCAGACGTCGTCATCTTCTAAACTAATTGCCTTTATTTACAAATGTACACATCAGAGCTTTCAAGACTCATGTCCGCTTGAGTCCGTTGCAGATTCCGGGAGTGGCATTTCTCTGCTCCTCCCCCAGCATAGGAGCTTTGGGAATCCAAAGTGCCTCCTCCTCTCTTTCCGCTTCTGCCCCCTGCACACCTGCGGAGACCCAAACGTTTGTCCAGTCTGACTTTCATCACTTCCCCTTGGTGGTGCCAGGTCTCTGGCTGAATCACAGAATCACAGAATCACAGAATCATAGAGTTGGAAGAGACCACAAGGGCCATCCAGTCCAACCCCCTGCCAAGCAGGAAACACCATCAAAGCATTCCTGACAGGTGGCTGTCAAGCCTCTGCTTAAAGACCTCCAAAGAAGGAGACTCCACCACACTCCTTGGCAGCAAATTCCATTGTCGAACAGCTCTTACTGTCAAGAAATTCTTCCTAATGTTTAGGTGGAATCTTCTTTCTTGTAGTTTGAATCCATTGCTCCGTGTCCGCTTCTCTGGAGCAGCAGAAAACAACCTTTCTCCCTCCTCTATATGACATCCTTTTATATATTTGAACATGGCTATCATATCACCCCTTAACCTTCTCTTCTCCAGGCTAAACATACCCAGCTCCCTAAGCCGTTCCTCATAAGGCATCGTTTCCAGGCCTTTGACCATTTTGGTTGCCCTCCTCTGGACACGTTCCAGCTTGTCAATATCCTTCTTGAACTGTGGTGCCCAGAACTGGACACAGTATTCCAGGTGGGGTCTGACCAGAGCGGAATACAGTGGTACTATTACTTCCCTTGATCTAGATGCTATACTCCTATTGATGCAGCCCAGAATTGCATTGGCTTTTTTAGCTGCTGCATCACACTGTTGACTCATGTCAAGTTTGTGGTCTACCAAGACTCCTAGATCCTTTTCACTTGTACTGCTCTCAAGCCAGGTATCACCCATCCTGTATTTGTGCCTTTCATTTTTTTTGCCCAAGTGTAGTACTTTACATTTCTCCCTGTTAAAATTCATCCTGTTTGCCTTGGCCCAGTTCTCTAATCTGTTAAGGTCATTTTGAAGTGTGATCCTGTCCTCTGGGGTATTAGCCACCCCTCCCAATTTGGTGTCATCTGCAAACTTGATCAGGATGCCCTCAAGCCCATCATCCAAGTCATTGATAAAGATGTTGAATAAGACTGGGCCCAAGACAGAACCCTGTGGCACCCCACTAGTCACTTCTCTCCAGGATGAAGAGGAGCCATTGATGAGCACCCTTTGGGTTCGGTCAGTCAGCCAGTTACAAATCCACTGAATGGTAGCATTGTCTAGCCTGCATTTTACCAGCTTCTTTACAAGAATATCATGGGGCACCTTGTCAAAGGCCTTGCTGAAATCAAGATAGGCTACATCCACAGTGTTCCCTTCGTCTACCAGGCTTGTAATTCTGTCAAAAAATGAGATCAGATTAGTCTGACATGACTTATTTTTCAGAAACCCATGCTGACTTTTAGTGATCACAGCGTTCCTTTCTAGGTGCTCACAGACCGTTTGCTTAATGATCTGCTCTAGAATCTTTCCTGGTATTGATGTCAGGCTGACTGGGCGGTAATTGTTTGGGTCCTCTCTTTCCCCCTTTTTGAAAATAGGGACAACATTTGCCCTCCTCCAGTCTGCTGGGACTTCACCTGTTTTCCAGGAATTCTCAAAGATTACTGCCAGTGGCTCTGAAATTACCTCTGCCAGTTCTTTTAATACTCTGGGATGTAGTTCATCTGGCCCTGGAGACTTGAATACATCTAAACTAGCCAAGTGTTCTTGTACTACCTCCTTACTTATTCTGGGCTGTGTTTCCCCTGCTGAATCATCTGCTCCATATTCTTCAGGTCGGGCATTGTTTTCTTTTTTGGAGAAGACTGAGGCAAAGAAGATATTGAGGAGTTCTGCCCTTTCTGCATCCCCTGTTCGCATTTCACCATCTTCTCCTCTAAGTGACCCCACTGTTTCCTTGTTCTTCCTTTTGCTACGGACATACCCATAAAAACTCTTTTTATTGCTTTTAACCTCTCTAGCAAGCCTGAGTTCATTCTGTGCTTTAGCTTTTCTGACTTTGTCTCTACATGTGCTGGCTATTTGTTTGAATTCCTCTCTGGTGGTTTCCCCCTTTTTCCATTTCTTGTACATATCCCTTTTAAATCTTAACTCAGTTAAAAGTTCTTTAGATAGCCACCCTGGCTTCTTTAGGCACCTTCCATGTTTTCGTCGCATTGGTACTGCTTGAAGTTGTGCTTTTAATATCTCCCTTTTAACAAACTCCCATCCATCATGAACTCCCATCCCTTTTAGTATTACTGACCATGGGATCACATCCAGCATTTCCCTAAGTTTTCTGAAGTCGGCTTTCTTAAAGTCTAGAATTTGAGTCTTAGTATGCTTGGTTGCTCCTTTCTGATGTATAATAAACTCCAGAAGAGCATGATCACTCCCACCTAATGATCCTGCCACTTCTACCCCACTAACCAGGTCATCACTATTGGTTAGGACCAGATCTAAAATGGCTGATCCTCTTGTTGCTTCTCCCACTTTCTGGACAATGAAATTGTCTGCAAGGCCAGTGAGGAATCTGTTCGACCTTATGCTCTTGGCTGAGTTTGACATCCAACAAATATCAGGATAGTTGAAATCCCCCATTACTACTATCTCATTTCCTTTTGAATGCTTGGTCATCTGTTCCAGGAAGGCATCATCTATGTCCTCAGTTTGGCTTGGGGATCTATAGTAAACTCCCACAATGAGATCACTGTTATTTTTCTCTCCCTTAATTTTGACCCAGATACTCTCAATTTGGCTTTGAAGTTTTAAATCATGGATCTCTTCACAGGTATACACATCCCTGACATATAATGCCACTCCTCCTCCTTTCCTGTTTGGTCTATTTCTCTGAAATAGATTGTATCCCTCTATTACTACATTCCAATCATGAGACTCATCCCACCAGGTTTCAGTGATGCCTATTATGTCGTATTTAGTTTGCTGTATCAAGAGCTCAAGTTCATCTTGTTTATTTCCCATGCTCTGTGCATTTGTATACAGACATTGAAAACCATTGATCATTCCCCCTAGTCTCCTACTTAAGGATTTTTTCCTCCCACCACTAGGTCTGTGTGCTGTTTGCTCCATTTGGTCCTTGACTTTTGGATGATCATCTTCAGCATTTGATAGACTCCTACCTTCAGGATCACTGTCTCCCTCCCCCACATAAGTCAGTTTAAAGCCCTCCTGATGAGGTTTTTGAGATTGTTGGCAAAAACATTCCTCCCAACCCTTGTGAGGTGCAGCCCATCACTTGCCAGAAGTCCATCTTCAAGAAACTGCAGGCCGTGATCTAAGAATCCAAACCGTTCCTGCTGGCACCATTTGCGAAGCCAGTTGTTCACTTCTCCTATTTTCCCCTCTCTTCCTGGGCCACGGCGTTCAACTGGGAGGACAGACGAGATGACAATTTGTGCATTTAATTGCTTCAGCTTCCTGCCCAGAGCCTCATAATCACTTTTGATCTTCTGGAGGCTATGGCTTGCGGTGTCATTGGTTCCCACATGGACTAAAAGGAAGGGGTTTTTATCCGTAGGTTTTATTATTCCTTGCAGCCGTTCTGTAACATCATGGATCTTGGCCCCGGGGAGACAGCATACCTCTCGAGACATCTTGTCAGGCCCACAGATCACTGCTTCGGTACCCCGAAGTAGGGGTACTGCATCTCCAAGACCCTGCTGCGCAATGTCCGCCTGCAATTCCCCTTCCTTACCACTGGGTCCTTCCTGCCTTGACTGAGAACTGCTTTCTGACATGAGTTCCGCCTCCCTCCAGCTCCCCCTTCAGCTGGGCTCTGGGCGAGAGCAGGTCCCTGACACTCAGTCTCTACCAAATCAGACTGGTAAAGGCAGGAAAAGGTGCACAAAGGCAAGTGACGATCGAACAATGGAGAGACTGTCCCTACATGACTGAAGAAAATGTATAGAAGATGACATGGCGAAATGTAATGTGAAGTTGAGTGCAAGGACTGATCTAAAGGCTAAAATCCAAGGAAAAGGCCATTGTTACCTCTTAAGCAAAGGTTGAAAATATTAAACTGTGCTAAAACCCATGTTAACTGGACAGCGGAACAATGGGACAGTGTTATTTGGAGCAATGAGACCCAAATCTCCTTGCTTGGTAGTGATGGCATGAAATAAACGAGGAGAAGAATCAGATAATATTTACATCCTACTTGCATTACACCGACCGTGAAACACCCAGATAGTGTGATGATTTAATTGGTCCTTTTCCAGAGAGTGAGGGAGAATCTCGATATGGTCTAATTATTGTGGATGATAAAACAAGATATTCATGGCTATATTTATTGAGAAACAAATCAGAATGTGCTGATGTTTTTAAGTCCTGGAAAGTTTGGGCAGAAAAATGTTTTCAAAGACCAATTATTCAACTCCAAAGCGACCAAGGAGGCAAGTATTTAAGTAATTATTTCCAGGCATGGCTTAAACGCCATGGAATAATGCATCGTCTCACATGCCCAAATAGTCCCTGGCAGAATGGGGTTGCTGAGAGATGCGTGGGTATCATACAAATTGTAAAGGACAGCTTGTTAAAAGATGCTGGATTGCAAAATGATGCAAAGCTCTGGGCAGAAGCTCTCCTGTCTGTGAATTTTTTGGTGAATCGCACTTTCACTACTGCCACGGGTGATATTCCCTACAGAATGCTTTTTGGGAATGAACCATATCATGCAGGTTTACATGTGTGGGGGAGTTGGGCTTTTGTTCATATCCCCAAGTCTCTAAGACGTAAAGGTGAGCCTAAAACCAGAAAGCTATGTTCCATCGGCTATCAGGGCTATTCCAGCAGACACTATCGTTTTGCTTTGGGAAATGGCTGAGTACTTATTTCACAAAATGCTGAATTTGCTGAACAGCATAGGTGGGAACAGGTTCATGCCAATCCCAGTATTTTAGTTCCTATATCAGTATAAACACAGGAGCCCCTCAGGCAGTCAGCTGCTGAGGAAACGCTAGAAAGTGAGGAAAGGTTGCTCTCAGACACTGACACTTGCAAAGTGCCACAAACAGTGAATCAGAGGAACAACAAAATGATGAGCTGGAGGAGCAACAAGAGGAGGAAAGTCCAGTGTTTTTTCCTGGGATGTCCACAAGGACTACCAAGGGCATTCCCCCTGATAAATTGACTTTTGGTGCAACAAAAGTGTGTCATGTTAATTGCACAGAGCCACAGGATTTTGCTCAAGTTCTGAAACTACCTTCAAAGGAACAAACCCAGTGGTTTGATGCCATGAAGGAAGAGTTGGAATCATTCAAAGAAAATAAGGTTTACACACTAGCCAAATTGCCACAAGGTGAAAAATTAATTTCTAGCAGGTGGGTCTTTAAAAGGAAGACTCAAGTATCAGGTGATACACGTTTTAAAGCTAGACTGGTAGCAAAAGGTTTTGCACAAAAGCCAGGAATTAACTATGATGAGCTTTTTGCGCCCACTGCCAAGGCAGAATCAGTGAGACTTGTTTTGTCTGTTGCAGCTGACAAGAAATTAAAAATGAGTCATTATGATATTACTTCTGCATATCTAAATACTCCTCTGGACCAGGTAATATACATGCAACAACCTCCAGGGTTTGAGGAAGGGAATGATTTAGTATGGAAATTAGACAAAGCTGTCTATGGTCTTAAGCAAAGTGCTAAATGCTGGAACGATTGTATAAATACACAAGTCTTAAATCTTGGTTTTAACAGAAGTATAACTGATCCTTGTTTATATACAAAAGGATCAGGCGATGATTACATATTAATTTTGATTTTTGTATGGTGGCAGGTAGTTCCACAGGCAAAATTCAAAAGATAGCAAATCAGTTGGGGAAACATTTTAAAGTGAAAGATCTAGGACCAATAAGCCACTATTTAGGGGTTCAAGTATGCAGAGAAGCTGATGGAAGTTTCTTAATATGTCAAGAACAAAAGATTAAAGGTCTGCTTGAACAGCTAGAAATGCAGAATTGTAATGCTGTGCAAACTCCTATGACTGTAGATTTTCAAAAGACTGAAAGTGATGTTTTGTTTGATCAACCAGATTTCTATCAATCAGTAATAGGATCTCTTCTGTACCTGAGCCAATGGTCAAGGCCTGATATCTCTTTTTGTGTAGGTATTCTAAGCAGAAAAGTGAGTAAGCCTAGTTTAAGTGATTGGGCTGCTGTTAAGAGAATTTTGAGATGTTTGAAGGGTACACAGAATAAGTGTATAAAATTATCTGCATCCAAGTCAAGGGATTTGCAGGTGTTTGTGGACAGTGATTTCGCAAATTGTCCATCCATGAGAAAATCAACCAGTGGATTAGTGGCTATGTTTAGAAATTCACTAACTTGTTGGAAATCCAAAAAGCAAGGTTTTGTTGCCACATCTACCAAACACCAGTAATACCCTGTTTCTCCTAAAATAAGCCGTAGCCATAAAATAAGCCGTAGCAGGATTTCTACGCATTTGCGAAATATAAGCCATACCCCGAAAATAAGACATAGTGACGCGGTGCCTCTTCCTTAAGATGGCCTGGATAGGCGTGTCTATGCAGCGTGCCAACGCAGAGCAGTTAAAATAAAGACATTCCCCGAAAATAAGCCATACAGTGTTGTTGGTTTTAGGGGGGGAATATAAGACGGTTTCTTATTTTAGGAGAAACACGGGGTACTTAGTTCACAGAGGCTTTTATAGCCCAGTTTTCTGAATCATGTTCTGTATCTTTTCTAGTTAAGCTAGCACAACTTAAATTTAGGTTTCCCCTTTGATTTCTGCAGTCTAGGTTTTCAAATCCTTTTTTGAAGATGCAGAAGTAGATTAATTACATTTGGGGCCCTTATCCCTTTACCATTGTTGATGGCCTCCTGAAGTTTAATTGAAATTACTTTATATTTTAGGGCTTTCACCCTTTGACTTGAGTCTTAATTTCCTTCTGAGGAAACTGATAATCCCAGTGAAACGAGGTTCTAATAGCCGGCAGCTCGATAAGGTATTGTAAAGGTTTGTTTTGCTCTTATGTTTAAATTTACTTTCTGAGCATTAGTTTTTTGGATTGCTCTCTTAGTTTGTTAAGGTTTTGTAAACGTTTTTGTTTTGATTCTCATGTTCAAGCTTACTTTTTGAGCTTTAGCTTTTTGGATTGCTTCTTCAGTCTATTTACATACGTTTAAGTTTATTTTTGTGATTAACTTCCTTTAAAAAAATACAAATTATAGTCGATACCGATTTCTCACTTCAGGGAATTTCACGGTTTTTTCCATTTTGGCTTTGTGTATGTTTCTATTTCCGTGACTATCTGTTTTGCTATTGGTTACATCTACATGTGAGGCAGAATTTTCTGCATTATGTGAAGCATGTAACAAAGTCACTTGGTATATCCAGGTATTAAATGGTTTAGGATATGAAGTGCAGCAGCCTGTGACAATTTATGAGGATAATCAAGCTTGTATTGCAATCGCTAATTCAGGGAACACTTTAGCATGTGCAAAACACGTAGCAATTAAATTTTTCAATGTTAAAGACTATATACAACATAATGTGATTCAGTTACTTTATTATCAATCACAGGATAATTTGTCCGATTTATTTACAAAAGTGTTCCCTAGGATACAACATGGTGAATTGATTGCAAAGCTGAATCTTGTGGATAAAGTGTATAAATAAGGGTTTTTTTTGTTTATGCTACTGCTCTCTAGGTCTTTGGGGGAGTGTCATGTGACAAAGACGTATGAGAGCAGGAACAGCTGTTGATGACTAAGTGCTATAACTGTCGTTCTAAGATGCAACTGCCATTCTAGTCTGTCAGTGCTGTGTGAGTTACTTACCTTGTCTGTGGTGACTAGTTTCTCTCAGAGTGTGTGCCAGTATAGAGAAGAGCCTGTATTCTATATGGCACAGGTGTCAAGGACAAGGCCCGCGGGCCAAATGCGGCCCGCAAGACCTCGTCATGTGGCCCGCGAGCGTGCGCTGATTGGCGGTGGGCGGCGAAGGTCAGCGCGCGCGAGAGGAAGGGAGCAGGTTTTTTTCCCCGGGCCGTTTTGGCCCAGCGCGGCTTTTTGCCGCCTTGGGGGTGCTCCGCGCGGCTTTCTGCCGCCTCAGGGAAGCCCCCCGCACCATTTTTGCCTTGCCGGGAGAACCCGGCAAGGCTTTTTTTCTTCGGGCCGTTTTGGCCCAGGGCGGCTTTTTGCCGCCTCGGGGATGCTCCGCGCGGCTTTCTGCCACCTCGCGGAAGCCCCCCGCACCAATTTTTCCTTGCCGGGGGAACCCGGCAAGGCTTTTTTTCTTCGGGCCGTTTTGGCCCAGGGCGGCTTTTTGCCGCCTCGGGGGTGCTCCGCACGGCTTTCTGCCGCCTCAGGGAAGCCCCCCGCACCATTTTTGCCTTGCCGGCAAAAGGTTTTTTTTCCCCGGCCGTTTTGGCCCAGCGTGGCTTTTTGCCGCCTCGGGGGTGCCCCGCGCGGCTTTCTGCCACGTCGGGGAAGCCCCCCGCACCAGCCTGCCGATCCCACCACCACCCCGCGCTGCGCCAATCCCTGCGAACAGCAGGCAGCGGTGGAGGGGGGGGAGAATGAGCAGCATCTCCTCCGCTACAGCGGAGACGTTTCTTGCTCCTCCCGGCCGCCCCCCCCCTCGCAAAAGCCTTCTTTTTCGGGTGGGGGGGTGGAGAAGCAAGCAGCATCTTCCCTCTCTCCTCTCTCTCTTTCACTCCTTCCTTCCTTCCTTCTCTCTCTCTCTGTCTCATTCCCTTTTACCCCTCCCTCCCTCCTTCCTCCCTCCCCTCTCCCCTCTCTCTATCTTTCACCCCTTCGTTCCTTCCCTCTCCCTCTTTCTTTCACTCTCTCTCACCCCTTCCTTCCCCCTCTCTCACCCTTTCCTTCCTTCCCCCTCTCTCATTCCCTTCTTTCTTTCCTTCCTTCTTTCCTTCCTTCCTTCTTTCCTTCCTCCTCCCTCCCTCCCTCCCTCCCTTCCTTCTCTCTCTCTCTCTCTCTCTCTCTCTCTCTCTCTTTTATTTTTCTTTCTTTCCTTCCTTCCTTCCTTCCATCCATCCATCCATCTCTCTTTCTCACCCCTTCTTTCTTTCCTTCTTTCCTTCCTTCCTTCTCTCTCTCTTCCCTCCCTCCCTCCCAGCCTTTTAGAGGAGGAAAACCAGAAAAAAATATTTTTTCCACACAGTGGAGAGGGGGAGGGCGGCCCTTTGAGGGTCACCGGCCCTTTGAGGGTGACCAAACTGCTGATGCGGCCCCCGATGAATTTGAGTTTGACACCCCTGCTATATGGGATCTATTTTAAGAAGTTTATTTTAAACTTAATAAAAGTTTTTCTTTGTTTCAATCAAAGCGCTGTTTAAATAATTACCGCTGCATATCAAAAAGCCCCAAAATCATTCTGCAGGTGATCTTTTCCCAGATACTGGACATTTGTGTGTGTGTGTGTGTGTGTTTGTGTGTGTGTGTTCCATTTCAATAGGATTCAGCTCCATGTCATGTTGCTGCTGTGTGCAAAAGGTGCTTTCAAGATAATCCTATTCCACTGCTGGAAAGGCCTGGGAATAACCCAGACTTTAACCCCATCGGAAATCTATGGAGCCGACTAAAGAAACTTGCTAGTCAGAAGCAACCCAGAAATAAAGCCCAATTAACAGAGGCAATAATTCAGTCTTGGTTTCACATTATTACACCTGCAGAACTAAAAACTTGGTTCACTTCTCAGGAAGGCATTGTAAGGCGGTAATTAAAGCTAAAGGTTACCAATGGTTACCAGAGGTTTCACGTTTTTTCTTTATGACTGCTGTTTTTTCTTTATGACTGCTGTTCTAATAAATACTCCTTCATAAAAGTTATTGCATTACATTCTTTCATAGAATCATAGAATCATAGAATCATAGAGTTGGAAGAGACCACAAGGGCCAAGCAGGAAACACCATCAAAGCATTCCTGACAGGAATTTTTTAATTATTTTTCCATTAATATACAATTTTATGGTATTACTCCACACAAAAGTGGTGTTATGAGCCATCAAACCTCAGAAATACAGTATTTTCCGGCGTACAAGGCGACTGGGGGTATAAGACGACCCCCAGTTTTTCGAGTTAAAATATAGAGTTTGGGATATACTCTAAATTTTAACTTAAAAAAGGCATCCGCGGCTCCGCAGAAGGGATTTCTGGCATTGCGGACATTTTGGACATGCGCAGAAGCGATTTCTGGTGCTGCGCTGCCCATATCCAAAATGTGCACAGCGCCAGAAATCGCTTCTGTGGAGCCTCGGACCCGATTCCGGCGCTGCTCGGCAAGTCCCCGCGCCGCGCTGCAGTATCCGGCGTACGACTCCCGATTTTGGAGCCGATTTTTCAGGGTTCCAAAGTCGTCTTGTACACCAGAAAATACGGTACAATTTTCACAAAAGGTTACCACAATTTTGGCCACTAGTATAACTTGTTCATTTTAAAGTTACTTTTCTATCTATATGGTATCAGATTATTATTATTTATGTTTCATGTTCATATATGTGTTGGAAACTGCCCAGAGTGGCTGCGGCAACCCAGCCAGATGGGCAGGGTAGAAATAAAAATTATTATGATTAATACAGTGGTACCTCGATTTAAGAACAGTCCTGTTCTGGAAAAGATTAAGTTGGTAAACCGAGGTACCACTGTATTACTATCATCATTCTCCATCATCATCATCACTGCTACTACCTGAGATTCAATAAGCCTGGCTCTTCTCTGGGATGAATTTTGTTTGGCCCAGTCATGGCATCCCCTCCATCTCCAATGTCAGTCGTCTCTTTGGTCAACCCAAGACTGACAGGAGCAAAAACAAAAACAGAAAACCTGAAGCTACGTTTCTTTCCTAACAATTCTGAATCTGACATTTAAGATGGCCTGGGCAGTTCAGACCAGCCCAATCATGGTAGAAAAAGGAATAATTTAAATAATTTGAGGAAGATTTACTGTTTATTGTGGGGGTGTTAGGTTCCCAGGTGTTATAGGAGGCGCTGTTGAGCTCTGTGAAAATATATGAGGTTGGTCACATAGAGGTATTGTTTGAATTTCCAGGCAGCTATAACAATCCCACAGGGAGCCTTACCAAGAGAGGCCACGATCCCACAATTCTCCTCCATGACATCCTTATGCAGGGCTCTCTGGTCAGGATCCAGCAACGCCCACTCCTCGTCCGTGAAACGAACAGCGACATCTTCAAAGCACACTGGACCCTGAAAGAAAAAGGGAAATGTCTTCCTCTGAGACAGCAGAAATATGATCTGCTACACAATGCTCTGTTCTTTCCTTCCTGTAAATCGCGGTGTTGTTTCCATAGGATTGCTTTGCTGCACATTTTATTTATGGATGCTTATTTTATTCTGCGTTTTGATTATGGGTATTCACCTTTGTGCAAATAGGTGGTACTCCACCTTGTGTTTTTCAAGTCATTCTGCCTACGCAAGCATTCCAGTTTGCCTGATGGAAGGATCCACTTTCTCCTCTCCTCGTGAGCTGTTCTGGGAAGGTTCCCTCCCAATGCCCTAGAGCCAAATTCAAGGGGTTCATGGGGGCATGAAGAGGGGGAGGAATGGGGGACAGGCCCCATTTTGCAGCGGAGGGGGCTGATTAGGTGAATCCAGGCCACTATTTGTTCTCATTTGTCCACTGCTTAGAAACCAATTTTAGCATTCACTGTTCAATCTAGCAATAAAATAAGCCTATTTTGGATGGCCATCTGTCTTGGATGATCTAGCAGATTCCTGCAATGCAGGGGGTCTCCTGGCTCTGAGAGACAAACAGGGAGGGTGGATTCTGGCAGAATGAGAGGGACCCCCCTGTGGCTCCTCCTTATCCTGACTCACCTCAGCCTCTCCACCTCCCTCCTCCCACTCGCCTCCTTCCTCTTCTGCCTCTGATTCTGCACTGCATTCTGCCACAGAGTGTCCCAGCTCACTAAGCCCTGTTACTCCTTCAGCTTCTGACACCTCCTCTTCCCAGGCGTCTCCCTCTTCCTCCTCTGACCACCCATCCTTCTTCTACCTCCACTTCTTCTCCCATCTTCCCTTCCTGGTTCCCCGGCTGCTTCCTCCCACCATTCCTCTGTACCCAACCAGTCCATGAGACAGCCCTCGGCCTCCAGCCCTCGGCCTCTGTCCCTACAAGGCAGCTTCCCCTGACCTGATTTGGTTCCACAGCCGCTGCTTCCCTTCTGCCCCCATGAAAAGACGGATCAGGAGGTCTTGCTGGCATCATTCTGTCACCTGCAGGAGACAAAAGGTAAACAGGTGAAACAGGGCATCTCTAACTACAGGTGGGCCTTTGAGAAAGCCTTACCAGCAAATCTTTAGTGTGTTTAGCAAAGATAAAAAAAGTAAAGGATTTGAAAAAGATAAAACAATCTTGGAATGAACAGTAATTAGTACTAATGTGAAAAATTTATCTAAAATCTATGCGTTTTTACTGGAGTGGCACACAAAGGACGATTTGGTTAAGTCTACAATGATTAAATGGGCAGTTGACTTAGGCACAATATCGATTTTGATAAGTGGCAAAAACTCTGGAATACAGGGGTTAAGTTCACTGCATCGGTGGCTTTGAAAGAGAACATCTTTAAGATGATGTACAGATGGTACATCACGCCTTCTAAAATAGGGAAAATGTACAAAGTGGCAGACAGGAGGTGTTGGAAATGTAAACAAATAGAAGGCGATTTCATTCATATGTGGTGGCACTGTGATCCGGTCAAAAAATACTGGAAGAGGTTTATAATGAAATTTAAAAAATTCTCAGATACAATTTTAGGAAAACACCGGAGGCCATTCTGTTGAATATGACGGGGGAAGATATTAGGAAAAATGATGAAAAACTATTTTTTTATGCAGTGACGGGGGCCAGAACATTACTGGCCCAAGTCTGGAAACAGACGCAATTACCAACAATTGATGAATGGAGACAAAAAATGACAGAATACATGAAAATAGCTGAAACAACTGCTAGAATCCGACAGCAGGGATACGACAAATTCGACAAAGAATGGGGAAAATTTGTGAAACATATCAACAAAGAGTATGGTATATAAATTACCGGCGGAAGGAAATGAAACTCAAAGCATGATTTTTGTAAAATTCTTTATTGGAAATACATAAGGGAATAGACTAATAATAGATTAAAAGACATATGTAATGAGTATGGAAGAGAAATATAAAATGGGGAAGAATGATAGGACTGGAAACGGTTTGATTAAGCTGTATAAAAGCAAATCATGATACTAGGATTTATTATATAAAGAATAACAAAAGTGTGTAAGATAAAAATGTATATATAAAAATTAACAGCAGAAGATGGGGGGAAGTCCTCAGGGATAAGATTTTGGGTGAAGGGGTGGTAGTTGGGAGGGGGGAGAGGGGGAGGGGGATAAAAAAAAAAAAGAGAAAGCCTTACCTGCTAAGAGCATTTGGATGTTTGTGCCCATTCCATATGTTAGTCTCCCCCCAAAACAAGATGAAAAGAACCCTCAGATGAGTTGGAAAACCAACAGAATGAGACCAAACAGAGAAAAACCACCTTCCTCCTTACCCAGTGGCCTCTCTCTGGTGTCAAACGGAGGCCTCTCTGCCTCACAGGAATCCAGGTCCGTTTCTGCAAAATGATCCTTTCCCTGAAAGAAACAAGGATTCAAAACAGAGAATGGGGAGAAATATTAGAAAGAGAATGACAAAGACTTGAAGGGTGTGAGATCTCATTCCATGGATGCTTTCCCAGAAAATGGATGGGCCATCAGCAGACCATTATGGGATGTTCTCTGTCCTGCTTGGAGCCCCTTGGGAGTATCCAGAGGAAAGTCTCTCTCACCTGCTTTCTCTCCTCTGCCTGACTCAGGAGGAAACCTTCGGCCAGGGCCACCGCCTGGGAACTGGTCTCCGCTCCGCATTCCCTCACCCAGCTCTCCATCTCCGGGGGAAGGACAGCCAGGAACTGCTCCAAGACCACCAGGTCCAGCATCTCAGCTTTCGTGTGCCTTTCTGGCTTCAGCCACTGGTGGCAAAAGTGGTAGAGTCGGCTGCAAACCTCTCGGGGTCCTTTGGCCTCTTGGCAGCAGAACTGCCTCAACTGCTGGCTCTGCACCTCTGAGCGGAGGGTGTCCTCCTCACCCAGGATCTTCTGCACAGAGTTTTCCCATAATCCCCCAGTGCTCCCAGTGTGGTTGGCATGGCCTCTTCTTGTTCCAGGGCCAGCTGAGTCTTGCTCATCCATCTGTGCTCTCAAGGAAGCCTCTGAGAGATCGGAAGGAACCCTTTGGTCTTTTTCAAGTTTTGTCTGTCTTAATGAGAAGCTCTAGCAAATCCTACAAAGCAAATACATCGTTTTATTACAGAATTTGTAGGACAGGGGCGGAAATGGTTCCCTGAGCAAGCATGGATGAGTCTTGCTGGGAACCAGGGCTGGACTGCACCGCATCTCAGACCATGAGCTATCTTTTTGAAAAGAAAGAGGAGGAAGAGGAGAAGAAATAAGTCTCTAGCCTTCTAGCAATGCAAAATGTGGAGGCAACTGAAGGGATTTCTGTGAGATTAATCAACCTTGTTTCTGCTGCCTTCCAGTCAATGCATGAAGTCAGAACCGACTGACAAGGGAATCCTTTGTATCTTGTGAAAAATGGATGCTTGGCTCCAGTGGGGGTCCTCACCCGGGGGTCCTCAGGAGTTGCTCCCCACCCCCTGCTTCTGTCTCCTTTTCTCAAGACAGACTCCTGGGGTGGGGTCCCTTTTTCTTTGCTCTTAGGGCCAGGTATGTATCTGGCCAACCCCCTGAGGTCCAAGTGCGCGGGGCCAAAGACATCTCCCTTGAAATTTAGGCAGGTAATTTATTATTATTATTATTATTATTATTATTCTGTTAGATAGCTTAACACACACACAGCCATTGATGCCAAGGTCCCTGGAGGCTCAGTGAGTAGCAGCGCCCATTTCCGGCTGGTTTTCCAGCAACAATCCCTTTGGGACAGAGAGGATGTGGTCCTGGGATGCCCTGCTCTGGGTGCGAGGGGATTGCTGCAGTGGCCTCCGTGTGGAGCTGCCCTGGGAGACACTGGGAAACTGGTCTGCAATGCAGCAGCCAGACTATGGGCTGGCATCCCTCTCTTCATTCCTGGCCTTTCTCTCCCCCCTTTCCTTCCTTCCCCCCCATGGGGTTTGGGGGGGGCTAGTCCCCCTCCTCGTCCAGCTTTGGAGAACCATCTGCATATGTTTCCTCTGTTGTGCAATGACGCTGAGCGACGTCACACAGAGTTAAAGTCCTAGGACTCCTTTGTTGAAAGAAGGGAGAAATGAGTTTGGGATCCTCTGATCTCCAGGAAGGAGAGCGTTGCAGACCTCGCCCCTCCCTGGCAGGACCCTCTCCTCCCCCTGCATGAGCAGATCAGGCCCCCCAGGCATCCTCCCCCCCCCCCTGCTGCAGCCCTGGGACCCCCACCGTCTCCCCAATGCACCCTCTGGGGGGAGAGAGAGAGAGGAGACTCACCAGATCCCAGGAAGGGACAGCCATGCAGCCCTTGCAGGAAAGGACTGGGGAGGGAGGGAGGGAGGGGCCTGGGCTCTGGAGGACCTGGCCCCCCCTCTTGCTTCCTGTCCTCTCTAGGAAGGCAGCTCGGTTCCCTTTAACCCTCGCAAAGCCGAGCTCGTCCAGCTCTCGGGTTTTTATTCTTTTTTATGGATTTAGGGGGGCTACGCCAATGCCCAGATATCCTTTTGGGGGTGAGGCTCTTGGCTGGACTCTGAGCATCTCCCTCCCTTGGCCAGAAACCGGAGGAAGAGCTTGCAGGGAAAAGGGCTTTGCAGGAGGCAAGGAACCTCCTCCTCGGATTCAGGAGTGGAGAGAGAGGAGGGGACCCGAGGGTCATCTAGTCCAACCCCCAGCAAGGCAGGAATCTCAGCTCAAGCATCTCTGCTTAGAAACCTCCAAGGAAGGAGAGCCCTGGTTCCCTGCTTGCCTACTTGTTCCTGACTTTGCCTGCCTCCCTGCCCTGCACCCAACTTCAGATACTACGGACTGCCTTCACGGTGCACCTTTGACCATGGACCGGACTTGAACCTCGCCTTTCGATTAACCCATGGGACCAGCACAGCTAGAGAGTTCCAGAAAAACATCTACTTCTGCTTCATTGACTACGCTAAAGCATTTGACTGTGTCGACCACAGCAAACTATGGCAAGTTCTTAAAGAAATGGGAGTGCCTGATCACCTCATCTGTCTGCCGAGAAATCTCTATGTGGGACAAGAAGATACAGTTAGAACGGGATATGGAACAACTGATTGGTTCAAAATTGGGAAAGGAGTACGACAAGGCTGTATATTGTCTCCCTGCTTACTCAACTTACCGTATTTTTCGCTCCATAAGACGCACTTTTTTCCTCCTAAAAAGTAAGGGGAAATGTCTGTGCGTCTTATGGAGCGAATGTGTGGTCCCTGGAGCTGAACTGCCCAGGGGCAAAAGCAGGTCGTGCTTTTTTTAAAAAAAGAGAGAGAAGGGGGTGTTGAAAGGAAGCCCGCTGAGCAGCTGCTCAACAAACAATCGGGGAAAGAGATAAGGGAGAGAGATTCCAGCCCTGTCCCCTTGCAGAGGGAGGCTGTTTCCCCAGCGACATCTGACTGGCTGATTAGATTATCTGTCTGGAAACTGTAGAAATGGCTTCCTGAAGCTGCAGAACTGTGAGTTAAACCCCATAAAACAGGTTTTTTCCCTTTGCAAAGTAAGCTCAACAACTTTGAGCTGATCCTCAAAAAATGGGGCTTTTCTCCTTTGCAAAAGAAGCTGCAGAAATTTGAGCTGATCCTCAAAAAAATGGGGCTTTCCCCCTCTAAAAACTAGGTGCGTCCTATGGTCAGGTGCGCCTTATAGAGCAAAAAATACGGTATATGCTGAATTCTTCATATGAAAGGTTGGACTGGATGAATACCAAGCCGGTATTAAGATTGCCGGAAGAAATATCAACAACCTGAGATAGGCTGATGATACAACCTTGATGGCAGAAAGTGAGGAGGAACTAAAGAACCTTTTAATGAGGGTGAAAGAGGAGAGCGCAAAATATGGTCTGAAACTCAACATCAAAAACACTAAGATCATGGCCACTGGTCCCGTCACCTCCTGGCAAATAGAAGGGGAAGAAATGGAGGCAGTGAGAGATTTCATTTTCTTGGGTTCCGTGATCACTGCAGATGGTGACAGCAGTCATGAAATTAAAAGATGCCTGCTTCTTGGGAGGAAAGAAATGACAAACCTAGACAGCATCTTAAAAAGCAGAGACATTACCTTGCCGACAAAGGTCCGTATATTGTTTTCCCAGTAGTTATGTATGGAACTGAGAGCTGGACCATAAAGAAAGCTGATCACCGAAGAATTGATGCTTTTGAATTATTGTGCTGGAGGAGACTCTTGAGAGTCCCATGGACTGCAAGATCAAACCTATCCATTCTTAAATAAATCAGCCCTGAGTGCTCACTGGAAGGACAGATCCTGAAGCTGAGGCTCCAGTACTTTGGCCACCTCATGAGAAGAGAAGACTCCCTAGAAAAGACCCTGATGTTTGGGAAGATGGAGGGCACAAGGAGAAGGGGACAACAGAGGACAAGATGGTTGGACAGTGTTCTCGAAGCTACCAACATGAGTTTGGACAAACTGCGGGAGGCAGTGAAGGATAGGCGTGCCTGGCGTGCTCTGGTCCATGGGGTCACGAAGAGTCGGACACGACTGATATTGATAAAAATATTTTGAAAGAAAATTGGGAGCTACATGCCTCCTTTATCTACAGGAGATTGAGGTACAGATCTCTATTCCAAAATGTTTCACAAATGTGGGTTATTATTTTGTGTGCCCCCCTCTGGTCATTAGCGGAACAATCAACCGTCCTCTTATGTATGAGTGAAAATGGCCAGTCACGGTTCATAAGATTTTTAATATTCTCAGTCATTTCAGCCTTACCATTAACAGACCAGATTTTCTGTCCTTTATTTACAGGAAAAAATGGTCAAGGCACATTCCACCTAATTATGAATTTGTATGTGCTTTAAACTTTGGCTGGACTTTAGCATATTTGAGGTCTTATTTGAATAACAGACAAATTGATGACCCCCCCCCCCCGATAATCACTCAAATGCTTGATATCACCAGCTCTGCTTCCAAACATCACCGCTTTCACCTCCCACTTCTTAACACTCTCTATTCCAAACTCTGAAAACCAATCCTTCCATCTTTTTCTACCAAAGTACAAATCTTGCCTGAATTTCAGTCCATCACCCCACCCCACCATAGCTTAAAATTCACTCTCCAATGCTTGCAGACACATTCCTTATCCTTCTCTGGTGCCCAGAATTAAACACATTGTAACAACTTTAAAGATGTGCCCCCCCCATGTCATTTCCGTAACACCTGCAATCATGTGTGCTGTGTGAGCAATTCACTCCTCCCGTTGCTGGATATGTGGCTAGTATGTCACATGTCCCTGTTTACTTTCCTTTTTTTATATAAAAATGAATATTTATTGAATTTTATAACAAATAAAAATACAGATCTCAATCATCCTGTTACCATTGTTCTCCCTCCCCTCCTCTGGACTTCCCTCAACTCCCCCTCTGCTGATTTATTTGGATTTATTTGTTGTATCCTGCTTTTCTTATAGAAAAGTAAATTCCCTTATCATTTCTCTAAAATATCTGTTAATGAAATAAAGTTGTGAACATTTATTCAAACCCTGCCAGTGAATCCAGTCCATTTTGTTCTTTCTGCAAATAGACTGTAAATGGTTCCCAGACTCTTCTGAAGTCCTTTTTGTCCTTCTCTCCTAGTTTATCTGTTAGCTTAGCCAACTCTGCATAGTTCATCAGTTTTTCTTGCCATTGTTCCTTTGATGGTACTTCTTCCGTCTTCCAATATTGTGCAATCAAGATTCTGGCCGCTGTTGTAGCATACATAAATAATTTCCATTTCTCTTTTGGCATATCTTGGTCTGAGATACCCACCAAAAAGGCTTCAGGGTGTTTAACAAAGTTCATTTTGAACATGAACTAGGCTTGGAAAGTGTAAGAACGGAAGTCAGTCTCATCTCTTCCGCTCTGCTGTGCTTTTGCACTGTTCTTTGTCTCCCTGTCTGTTGCTGAAGAAGAGAGAGGACGCCATTATGATCCGTTTGGTGTCGTCTGCAAATGTGATGAGCATCCCCTCAATTCCTTCATCCAAGTGACATATAAAGACGTTGAACAACAACGGGTCCAGGACAGAACCCTGCAGCACCCCTCTTGTCCCTTACCCCCAGGATAATGAGGAAGAACCATGAAGAATTCTCTTTGGGTTCATTCAGTCAAATCCACCTAACAGTTACCTCATTCAGCCCACATTTGACCAGCTTTCTCACATAAATATCACCGAGGACTTTGTCCAAAGCCTTACTGAAATCGAGATGCACTATTTCCACAGCAGTCCCCAGATCAACAAAGTTTGTAACTCAATCCAAAAAAAGGGGAGAGATTTCTCTGGTTTGACTTGTTTTTGAGAAAGCCATGCTTTCAACCTGTATATTTATGTTGTGGTACCTTCAGATGAAGGGCATATACATTTTCAAAATGATAATAAATGAGAATACTGACAAGCCGGAACTTGTGCAAAGGAAGGCGATTTATGTATTTATTTAATTTGTAAACCACCCGACCCAGTGGTGCTGACTTGAATAAAATATTTGTAGGGGGGCCAGGTAAGGCCCGCCTTCCACAATCAATCACATGATGCATACACACCTCTTGAATGGCAATGCCTATAATGGCAGCGACATTTTTAAAAAGTAATATTTTGAGCCCATAGTTCAATTTCCCAGCAGCTCCCCTTGCCCCGGAGAACACTTCTAGCATTTCATCTCCTCTACCTGTGGCATTGTTCAGCAGTGGGGAAAATTACCTCTTCACACTGGATGTCCATTTGGTATGGCCCTTTCCAGGTTTTTTCCTGCCCATTGTGTTTGTCTTTCATTTGTTCTCCTATGTGTGTTGCCAGGAGAAGCCACGATTCTGTGGGTACTCTAGCTGGTGCAGAAAGCACCCAAAAGCTCCTTAGAGGTTGAAGTGCTGATCAAACTTCAGTTTTGCGATCTATAAATTCCAAGTAGCAGTACTGGGGGTGGTTCAGATTCTGGGGCAGCGCTTTTGGCCAGCAGAGGGTGTCACAGGGCCAGCCTACTTTCCCTTTAAAGCAATCTTGGGTCTCCAGCTGTTTTTGAACTACAACTCCCATCATCCCTAGCTAGCAGGACCAATGGGGAGGGATGATGGGAACTGTAGTTCGGGAGCTGCTGGAGACCCAGGTTTGGGAAACCCTGCTTTACAGAGTGGCTGGGGAGAAACAGCCTGATGGGCAGGGTACAAATAATAAATTATTATTATTATATTATAAGCAACTTTTGTGTTAGGCCTGCAAAGATGGGACCTGTCCACATTTGTATTTTCTTGTATTTTGTTTTCCTCATGACCTTTGTGCATTTTTTTTATTTAAGAGGGCAAATTGTATGGCAAGTTGCAGAAGAATAAAAGGTTGCGTTTGGAAAAAACACAAAAAACTGGGGGTGGCCTCAAATATTTTATGGGGGGGGGAAGGAATCGCTAGGCCTTTAAGAGTTGGAGTCTATTCCCTACACCTACACATCTCAGGATGGTTACAACATGTTGGTGTTAAAGGGTTAAAAAGTCTGAGACGCTCTAATCACTGAGCAGCTGTGTGTCCTTGAACATCCGGGAATGTTAGATAATTAGTATAAATACTCAGTTTGTAACCGTGGGCGTTGTGTGGTCGCTGAGCTGAGCTGAATGTAGTGTAAAGTTTTCTTTCAGGCAAGATAAAACATGAGTGCTTTATCGCCTGGTTTTGTTTTTGTAAATAAATTACTTTGAGTTTCAACACGCTTGCTCCAGAGTTCCTGATTTACAGCTGTTGCTGGCTCTTCTATCTTCTTCAATCCGCTGCACGAAGAAAAACTCTGCTGAAAGTAAGATTTAAGGCTTGGAAGCAAACTGGACATTTACTTTAACATTAAACTAATTAAAGTTTAATGGACAGGTTATGGTTTCCTCGTGCGTAAAGAAGGAGATAAGGGTTGAAGTTCAAAGTGTTTTATGGGAAGGACTGGAGCGAAGACAGAAGCCAGCGGCCAAGCAGCTTGAGTCCTGCAATTGTGCTATGATAAGGAAAAAAGTTTAAAAAGGCACTGTGCAGTTTGTACTCGCTGGAAGACCCCTCACGCCTGAGGAGCTACCTCCACAGCTGGGAAGCAGTCTACAGGAGTGTAAGTAGATGTATCTAAGCCCCAGGGAGGATGGCAGAGCCCCAAGAAAGTTACTCAGTACCGTTTGCACGGCTGAATGGGAAGAATTGGCAAGATTGGAAGGCTAGAGTGAGGGTCTGGCTGCAAGCAAAAGAACTATGGGGTTGTACAGCAGCCCCGCCTTTACAGGCAGCTGCAGACGCTTCTGCAGCAGACAAAGCAGCAGCAGAGGCTTCGCAGAAGCGGGACCGTAAAGCTCAAGGTCTATTGACATTGGCAGTAGGACCAGAGCAAATGCCTTATGTTTCTGAATTAAATAATTCACATGAGGTCTGGACTGTTTTGCAGCATTTAAATTCAAGAAATACTGCTGGGGCCAGGATTCACGCCACAAGGTCTCTGTTTGAGTTACGTCTCCAACCGGGAGCGTGTGTGAAAGAGCACATTGCTAATATGGTGTCTGTCTTTAATCAATTAAGGCAGCTGAACATTCCTTTTACAATGGAGCAGCAGTCGTATATTTTGTTGTCCTCTCTTGATAAAAGTTATGAGACTTTAGCCTTAACTTTGGAAGCTACGCCTCCAGCTGATTTAACTCTGGAGTACATTTCATCACGCCTTGCAGATGAACAGGATAAAAGACAGAGGGAAAGAGGCTTATCTGCAAGAGGGGGTTGTGCTGTGCCTAGAAGTGGAGGTGCGGAGCATGAGAACACTGTAAATGCTTTTGCAGTTAGACGCTGTTTTCGGTGTGGTTCTTCTTCGCATCTAATAAGGAACTGCACACATGATGCTAGCCAAGACAACTTCAAAGCCGTTGCCCCTAACTACCAGACAAGGAGTTCCAGAGGACGGCGAAAGAGAGGAGGAGGACGTGGCTACACCCATGGCACACAGCACATGGCTTCAGCTATGGCGTTGAAGGAAGGGCGTGACCAGGAGAGCAACCTATGCTGGGTTATAGACAGTGGTGCATCCCACCACTTGGTGGCGCCATCTAGTGTCTGTTTGCAGAATTGCAGACAAATGCAAACACCAAAAATTGTGACAATGGCGGACTCAACCAAACGTTCTTTAGAGACCGTAGGCACAGTGTTCTTGAACTGTTTGAATACAGAAATTGAAGCCTATGTGCTAGAGGGAATGAAGGGGTGTATATTGTCTGTATCCGCTCTTGACAGAGATGGGTTTAAAACTGTGTTCGAAAGTGGGTTTTGCACCATTTCTAAAAAATGATGTATCTCTTTTGCAGGTGGAATGCAGAAATGGTCTATACAGTTTTGCGATTAATTCTGACTCAGTTGATCAGGTCCAGGCTGGTTGTGTAAACTCGCCCATTCACAATTCTTGCGTTCATTTATGGCATCGTCGGTTGGGCCATGTTAATTTTCAATATGTTAAAAAACAGCCTGAATTATCTGAAGGGTGCAAAATGAACAAATGCACAAAGTATTTGGATTGTACTGCATGTAAAAAGGCAAAGGTTCATAGGTGCAGCTATCCCAGGTCAGATAGGAAATCTGACAAAGTGTTCCAACTTGTACATATGGATCTATGTGGTCCGATGCAAGTTGCTAGCTTGGGAGGTTCTAGGTTTGCGCTGTGTATTACAGATGACAAGACAAAAGTCACATGGTGTTTTCCACTTAAAACAAAAGGTGATGCTGCAGAAACAGTTAAAAATTGGGTTCAAGCAGTAGAACTTGAGTTTGGGACTAAAGTTCTTGCTGTTCAGACGGATCGCGGTACGGAATTTACCGGATCTGTGCTGCAGAATTTCTTTAAGAGAAAGGGAATTAAGCATCGTCTGTCTACCCCTTACTCTCCACAAGAAGGGGGCGTGGCCGAACGTAAAAACAGAGTTTTGCAAGAGTTGGCAAACTCTGTTATACGATGCAAAATTATCTCAGAGTTACTGGGCGGAGGCCTGGACGACGGCCAATCATATTTTGAATAGAGTATACAATTCGGTGATTAATACCACGCCATACTTTGCTTTATATGGAAAGAAGCCCAAAGTAAATTATTTTCGGGTGTTTGGATCTCAGGCCTATGTTCTCACTCCGAAAGTGTTAAGGAGAAAAGGAGATCCAAGGGCTAAGAAACTCATTTTTTGTGGATACGAACCGCATGCCAAATCTTGGAGGTTCGTGAACCCAGAAGGGGATACTACAAGAGTAGTCCTCAGCCGAAGTGCTGAATTTTGCGAGCAATCCGGATGGACTCACTTGCATGGCAACCCCGATATTTTGAGGGATGATTTGGGAATTCACACTGGAGAGGAAAATCCAGAGGGTGGTGAATCAGAAAGTAATGATACACAAGGTTCAGATGAAGATTCTGACCATGCGCAAGGGACATCTCCAAAGGCAGAGAAGCCAGAATCTAGGAGTGCCCCAACATCGCCAACAGGTAGACCTAGTAGGCAGGGAAAGCGAAGCAGGTCGCCAACCACACCAAGCCCAAGGGAAATATCAAAACGAAGGTCTTTATCCCTAGGGGCACACCCAGATTTAAAGTCTGAGACAGATTCTGACAGTCAACAGTCAGAGGGGGAACAAGAGGTAGAATTGCGTAGATCAAAACGTGCCACAAAGGGCAAACCACCAGAGAGGTTTAAGGTGACAAGTGCATATGTAAATATGGCACAGTGTGAGCCAGAAAGCTACACAGAGGTGCAACAGCTTCCAAGCTCAGAAGCTGCCAAGTGGCAGGAAGCGATGAAAAAGGAGATGGCTTCAATGGAGTCTCTTGGTGTGTTTACAACCACAGAACTTCCAAGAGGTCAAGAAGCAGTAGGGTGTCGTTGGGTGTATCGTTTAAAGCCCACTACTACAGGTGAGCTGCAATATAAAGCCCGACTAGTTGCCAAAGGGTTTTTGCAGCGCAAAGGTTTCCACTATTCACAAATCTATGCCCCAACTTCGAGATCGGAATCATTAAGAATGCTTCTAACATCTTCAGCTAAAAAGGGGAATAAGCTATTTCATTTTGATGTAAATGTGGCTTATTTGAACACAGATTTACAGGAGGAGGTTTATATGATGCCACCGCCAGGTTTTGAGGGTGACAAACCAAACCAGGTCTGGCGTCTGCATAAATCCATTTACGGACTGAAGCAGTCAGCCCATAATTGGAATGTCTGCTTAAATGATGCTCTAGAGAGTATGGGGTTCAAAAAGAGCATAGCTGACGCGTGTCTGTATCTAAAAGGCTCGGGATATGAACAAGAAGCTGTTCTGATTTTTGTCGATGATTTATTGTACAGTGGAAAGGATGATAAACATGCGCAGCAATTTGCCATAAAACTTGGAGAAAGGTTTAAGTTAAAATCACTAGGCACTGTATCCGTTTACCTAGGAGTTAAAATACAGCAGGATGAAAAAGGGGATTATTTGCTCAGTCAAGAAGCTAAAATCCAGCAGTTGCTGGAAAGGTTCAAAATGGATAACTGTGCTGGTGTCAAAACTCCAATGGAATTAAGTTATGTAAAGGATGCTCAAGCTGATCACCAAGCAGAATTCAGTAATCCCGGGGTTTACCAGTCAGCAGTAGGCAGTCTTCTCCACATTGCACAGTGGACTCGGCCTGACATAACATATGCTGTCAACATGTTGTGTAGACAAGCTGAGAAACCATCAATTCATGCTTGGCAAGGAGTAAAAAGAGTTTTAAGATATCTCCAGACTACCAAAAGGTTTTGCTTAAAACTGTCAGCAGAGGGCAGCACACAACTTGAATGCTGGGCTGACAGCAGTTGGGCTGATGCTGGACAAGATAGGAAATCAGTGTCAGGAATGGCAATAAAATTTGGGAATGCATTGATTGGTTGGAGGTCAAGGAAACAATCACTCATAGCTTTAAGTTCCACTGAATCTGAATTTAATGCATTATCAGATGTTTGTAGAGAGTTGGAATTTTATAAGCAACTGGTCAAAGAATTGTTTGGAGAATGTACTCTACCCATCAGAATTTGGGAAGATAATCAACCTTGTATTAAATTAGCTGAATCAGGTCAATTTAAGGCACACACAAAACATTTGGATATTCGTTATCAAAATGTATGCGAAAGTGTAAAACAAGGTTTGATAAAACTGCAGTATTGTCCGAGCAAGGAAAATCTCGCTGATGGCTTTACTAATGCTTTGAGTCCGCAATCTCATCAAGATTTCTGTTCAGGTCTGAATTTGAATTAAGTTTATTGTAGCTCAGTGATACGAGCGAGAGGGGGTGTTGGTGTTAAAGGGTTAAAAAGTCTGAGACGCTCTAATCACTGAGCAGCTGTGCGTCCTTGAACATCCGGGAATGTTAGATAATTAGTATAAATACTCAGTTTGTAACCGTGGGCGTTGTGTGGTCGCTGAGCTGAGCTGAATGTAGTGTAAAGTTTTCTTTCAGGCAAGATAAAACATGAGTGCTTTATCGCCTGGTTTTGTTTTTGTAAATAAATTACTTTGAGTTTCAACACGCTTGCTCCAGAGTTCCTGATTTACAGCTGTTGCTGGCTCTTCTATCTTCTTCAATCCGCTGCACGAAGAAAAACTCTGCTGAAAGTAAGATTTAAGGCTTGGAAGCGAACTGGACATTTACTTTAACATTAAACTAATTAAAGTTTAATGGACACAACATAAAAACACAAAAGGCCACATTTTAAAAAGGCATTACATGGCAATCAGCCAAAGTCTGGTTAAAAAGGTGCAGATTTGCCTGGCTCCTAAAGCAGTATAATGGTTTTTCCAACCTTTCTATGTATTCGTTTATGGGAAGTGAGTTTGCAACTCTGACTGAAGCTCTTTCCACATTCCACACACTGATAGGGTTTCTCCCCTGTATGAATTCTCTGGTGCTTAGTGAGATTGTAGCTCTGACTGAAGCTCTTTCCACATTCCACACACTGATAGGGTTTCTCCCCTGTATGAATTATTTGATGCTTAGTGAGATGGGAGCTCTTCCTGAAGCTGTTTCCACATTCCATGCACTGATATGGTTTCTCCCCTGTATGAATTCTCTGATGGGAATTGAGAGAGGAGCCCCGACTGAAGCTCTTTCCACATTCCACACACTGATAGGGTTTCTCCCCTGTATGAATTCTATGATGCTTAGTGAGAGAGGAGCTATCAGTGAAACTCTTTCCACATTCCACACACTCATATGGTTTCTCCCCTGAATGAATTCTTTGATGCTTAGTGAGAGAGGAGCTATCAGTGAAACACTTTCCACATTCCACACACTGATATGGTTTCTCCCCTGTATGAATTCTCTGATGCTTAATGAGAGAGGAGCTATCAGTGAAACTCTTTCCACATTCCACACACTGATAGGGTTTCTCCCCTGTATGAATTCTTTGATGGGAAGTGAGATGGGCGCTCAGACTGAAGCTCCTTCCACATTCCACACACTGATATGGTTTCTCCCCTGTATGAATTCTTTGATGGGAAGTTAGACTGTGGCTGTGACTGAAGCTCTTTCCACATTCCACACACTGATATGGTTTCTCCCCTGTATGAATTCTCTGATGTTTAGTGAGAGAGGAGCTATCAGTGAAACTCTTTCCACATTCCACACACTGATATGGTTTCTCCCCTGTATGAATTCTTTGGTGTAAAGTGAGATGGGAGCACTGACTGAAGCTCCTTCCACATTCCACACACTGATATGGTTTCTCCCCTGTATGAATTCTTTGGTGTAAAGTGAGATGGGAGCACTGACTGAAGCTCCTTCCACATTCCACACACTGATAGGGTTTCTCCCCTGTATGAATTCTTTGGTGTAAAGTGAGATGGGAGCACTGACTGAAGCTCCTTCCACAATCCACGCACTGATACAGTTTCTTTCCAATGAGATTTTGTTGATGGGAAGTGGAATGGGAACTCTGACTGCAGCTTTCTCCACCCTCCAATTTTTTACGTGACTTCTCCTCTCTGGGAATTTTGTCATGGTCACCTTTGTTCTCAATTTCCAATTCATCACAATCTGCATTGGACACAAAAAGGTATTGAAAAGTTGTTGAATGTTGCTTTGTTTGATATTCAGTAATGGTCAAAATTGTGAAAGAATTTTGGAGAAAAGTGTATTTCAGAGGTTTGATGGTTCCTAACACCACTTCTTTTGGAGTAATATCATATAGTTATATATCAATGGAAAGATGATTTAATCAAGAATGCAACCCAACAAAGTTCGTTCAATAACCCGTATTCTATCAAACGTTATAGCCAAATAACCAGAAAATGGAAGCACAACTTGCTTAGGTTGACGTTTGTCAGTGTGTTATGTGATTGCTATCAGGTTGGTTGGGTTTTTGTGTTCTTTCATTTAGTGAAGCTGTAAAACATAATAAAATTATAGAAATGGCACAAAGAGTTGGCTGGTCACCCAGAAACACAGACATCATACAGTATCACGGTGCTGATAATATAAACCGAGAACAACAAAAAACCACCACACAATGGCTGAAGATAGAATGAAGGTTACAGCAAAAACTCTTATGAGGAACTAATAATCTGTCAATAAAGCCAACTGATAAATGAAGCCATGTATATATCGTATGTATAAAAGAATGTATACAGTTTATATAGTAGAACCATTCAGCAATGGATAGGTGTGACAACGAAATCCCAGTGCCAACAAACGTTCATGTTAGGTCGATGGTGAATATACCACAGAGTACTTCAGCAGATGAATAAAACAATGTCCTGAACACGACGATAGAAGAATAATATTGTATGAGTCTAGTAGTGTCACCATCCATACAGACTCAATCTGAGTGGCACATGGGAAAGAACGACGAAAGGATGAAGATGAAAACCTGTCCTCCGGATATTGCTCAGGTTTCGCTCTGAGGCTTCATCAGTTCTAGGTATTACATTCTGGTCAACAGAACATGCGAATATCACAGGCACAGCTATTGTTATGCTACTGCTCTCTAGGTCTTTGGGGGAGTGTCATGTGACAAAGACGCAGGAGAGCAGGAACAGCTGTTGACGACTAACTGCTATAACTGTCCTTCTAAGATGTAACGGCCATTCTAGTCTGTAACTGTCTGTCAGTGCTGTGTGAGTTACTTACCTTGACTGTGGTGACTAGTTTCTCTCAGAGTGTGTGCCAGTATAGAGAAGAGCCTGTATTCTATATGGGATCTATTTTAAGAAGTTTATTTTAAACTTAATAAAAGTTTTTCTTTGTTTTAATCAAAACTCTGTTTAAATAATTACCGCTGCATATCAAAAAGCCCCAAAATACATAAATAAAATACTTGAGCCCAAACTGAAGCATTCTGCAGGTGATCTTTTCCCAGATACTAAACATTTGTGTGTGTGTGTGTGTGCATTCAATTTCAACAGGATTCAGCTCAATGTCATGTTGCTGCTGTGTGCAAAAGGTGCTTTCAAGATAATCCTATTCCACTGCTAGAATGGCCTGGGAATAGCCCAGACTTGAACCCCATCGGAAATCTATAGAGCCGACTAAAGAAACTTGTTAGTCAGAAGCAACCCAGCAATAAAGCCCAATTAACAAAGGCAATAATTCAGTCTTGGTTTCACATTATTAAACCTGCAGAACTAAAAACTTGGTTCACTTCTCAGGAAGGCGTTGTAAGGCTTTATTTAAAGCTAAAGGTTACCAATGGTTACCAGAGGTTTCACGTTTTTTCTTTATCCCTGCTGTTCTAATAAATACTCCTTCATAAAAGTTATTGCATTACATTCTTTTAAAATTATTTCCCCATTAATATGCAATTTTATGCTATTACTCTACACAAAAGTGGTGTTATGAGCAATCAAACCTCAGAAATACTGTATTTTCCGGCGTTTGGGATATACTTTAAATTTTAACTCAAAAAATGCGTCCGTGGCTCCGCAGAAGCGATTTCTGGTTCTGCGCTGCCCATATCCAAAATGTCCACAGCGCCAGAAATTGCTTCTGCGGAGCCGCGGACACGATTCCGGCGCTGGTCAGCAAGTCCCCGCGCCGCGCTGCAGTACAAGACGACCCCTGATTTTGGAGCCGATTTTTCGGGGTTCCAAAGTCGTCTTGTACGCCGGAAAATACGGTACAATTTTCACAAAAGGTTTCCACAATTTTGGCCACTAGTATAACTTGTTCATTTTAAAGTTAATTTTCTATCTATATGGTATCAGATTATTATTGTTTATGTTTCATGTTCATATATGTGTTGGAAACTGCCCAGAAGAGCTGGGGCAACCCAGCCAGAGGGGCATGGTAGAAATAAAAATTATTATTATTAATACAGTGGTACCTGATTTAAGAACTACTACTACTACTACTGTTGTTGTTGTTGTTGTTGTTACTACTACTACTATCATCATCATCACTGCTACTACCTGAGATTCAATAAGCCTGGCTCTTCTCTGGGATGAATTTTGTTTGGCCCAGTCATGGCATCCCCTCCATCTCCAATGTCAGTCGTCTCTTTGGTCAACCCAAGACTGACAGGAGCAAAAACAAAAACAGAAAACCTGAAGCTACTTATCTTTCCTAACAATTCTGAAGCCGACATTTAAGATGGCCTGGGCAGTTCAGAGCAGCCCAATTGTGGTAGAAAAAGGAATAATTTGAGGAACATTGTTCAAAGAAAAAACTGTAATTTGCTGTTTATTGTGGGGGTGTTAGGTTCCCAGGTGTTATGGGGGGGCGCTGTTGAGCTCTGTGAAAATATATGAGGTTGGTCACATAGAGGTATTTTTTGAATTTCCAGGCAGATGACGATCCCACAGGGAGCCTTACCAAGACAGGCCACGATCCCACAATTCTCCTCCATGACGTCCTTATGCAGAGCTCTCTGGTCAGGATCCAGCAACGCCCACTCCTCGTCCGTGAAACGAACAGCGACATCTTCAAAGCACACTGGACCCTGAAAGAAAAAGGGAAATGTCCTCTCTGAGACAGCAGAAATATGATCTGCTACACAATGCTCTGTTCTTTCCTTCCTGTAAATTGCGGTGTTCTTTCAATAGGATTGCTTTCCTGCACATTTTAATTCTGGGTGCTTATGTTATTCTGCGTTTTAATTATGGGTATTTGTCTTTGGCAGAAAAACAATGACAAACCTAGGCAGCATGTTAAAAAGCAGAGACATGGACTGCAAGAAGATCAAACCTATCCATTCTGAAGGAAATCAGCCCTGAGTGCTCACTGGAAGGACAAATCCTGAAGCTGAGGCTCCAATACTTTGGCCACCTTATGAGAAGAGAAGACTCTCTGGAATAGACCCTGATGTTGGGAAAGATGGAGGGCACAAGGAGAAGGGGACGACAGAGGATGAGATGGTTGGACAGTGTTCTCGAAGCTACCAGCATGAGTCTGACCAAACTGCGGGAGGCAGTGGAAGACAGGAGTGCCTGGCGTGCTCTGGGTCCATGGGGTCACGAAGAGTCGGACACGACTAAACAACAACAGCAATTAGGTTTTGTGCAAATAGGTGGTACTCCACCTTGTGTTTTTCAAGTCATTTTGCCAACGCAAGCATTCCAGTTTCCCTGATGGAAGGATCCACTTTCTCCTCTCCTCGTGAGTTGTTCTGGGGAGTTCCCTCCCAATGCCCTAGAGTCAAATTCAAGGGGTTCACGCGGGCATGGAGAGGGGGAGGAATGGGGGGCAGGCCCCATTTTGCAGCGGATGGGGCTGGTTAGGTGAATCCAGGCCACTATTTGTTCTCATTTGTCCACTGCTTAGAAACCAATTTTAGCATTCACTGATCAATCTAGAAATAAAATAAGCCTATTTTGGATGGCCATCTGTGTTGGATGATCTAGCAGAGATTCCTGCAATGCAGGGGGTCCCTTGGCTCTGAGAGACAAGCAGGGAGGGTGGCTTCTGGCTCCTCCTTCTCCTGACTCACCTCAGCCTCTCGACCTTCCTCCTCCCACTCGCCTCCTTCCTCTTCTGCCTCTGATTCTGCACTGCATTCTGCCACAGAGTCTCCCAGCTCACTAAGCCCTGTTACCCCTTCAGCTTCTGACAACTCTTCTTCCCAGGCTGCTCCCTCTGACCGCCCATCCTTCTTCTACCTCCACTTCTTGGGCTCTGAGCCATCTTCCCTTCCTGGTTCCCCGGCTGCTTCCTCCCACCATTCCTCTGTGCCCAACCAGTCCATGACATTGCTCCAGCCCTCGGCCTCTGTCCCCACAAGGCAGATTCCCCTGACCTGATCGGGTCCCACAGCCGCTGCTTGCCTTCTGCCCCCATGAAAAGACGGATCAGGAGGTCTTGCTGGCATCATTCTGTCACCTGCAAGAGAAAAAAGGTAAACAGGATGCCAGGAGTGCCTGCTTCTCTCACAGGTGACACAGGGCATCTCTAACGACAGATGGGCCTTTGAGGAAGCCTTACCTGCTGAGAGCATTTGGGCGTTTGTGCCCATTCCATATTTTAGTCTCCCCCCAAAACAAGATGAAAAGAACCCTCAGATGAGTTGGAAAACCAACAGAATGAGACCAAACGGACAAAAACCACCTTCCTCCTTACCCAGTGGCCTCTCTCTGGTGTCCAACGGAGGCCTCTCTGCCTCACAGGAATCCAGGTCCATTTCTGCAAAATGATCCTTTCCCTGAAAAAGAAACAAGGATTCAAAAGAGAGAATGGGGAGAACTATTAGAAAGAGAATGACAAAGACTTGAAGGGTGCGAGATCTCATTCCATGGATGCTTTCCCAGAAAACGGATGGGCCATCAGCAGACCATTATGGGATGTTCTCTGTCCTGTTTGGAGCCCCCTTGGGAGTATCCAGAAGAAAGTCTCTCTCACCTGCTTTCTCTCCTCTGCCAGACTCAGGAGGAAACCTTCGGCCAGGGCCACCGCCTGGGAACTGGTCTCCGCTCCGCATTCCCTCACCCAGCTCTCCATCTCCGGGGGAAGGACAGCCAGGAACTGCTCCAAGATCACCAGGTCCAGCATCTCAGCTTTCGTGTGCCTTTCTGGCTTCAGCCACTGGTGGCAAAAGTGGTAGAGACGGCTGCAAACCTCTCGGGGTCCTTTGGCCTCCTGGCAGCAGAACTGCCTCAACTGCTGGCTCTGCACCTCTGAGCGGAGGGTGTCCTCCTCACCCAGGATCTTCTGCACAGAGTTTTCCCAGAATCCCCCACTGCTCCCAGTGTGGTTGGCATGGCCTCTTCCTGCTTCAGGGCCAGCTGAGTCTCGCTCATCCATCTGTGCTCTCAGGAAGCCTCTGAGAGATCAGAAGGAACCCTTTGGTCTTCTGCCGAGTTCTGTCTGTCTGAATGAAAAGCTCTAGCAAATCCTACAAAGCAAATACATTGTTCTGTTACAGAATTTGTAGGACATGGGGAAAATAGTTCAGGGCTGAACTGCAGCGCATCCCAGACCATGAGCTATCTTTTTGAAAAGAAAGAGGAGGAAGAGGAGAAGAAATAAGTCTCTAGCCTTCTAGCAATGCAAAATGTGGAGGCAACTGAAGGGATTTCTGTGAGATTAATCAGCCTGGTTTCTGCTGCCTTCCAGTCAATGCATGAAGTCAGAACCGACTGACAAGGGAGTCATTTGTGTATTGTGAAAAATGGATGCTTGGCTCTAGTGGGGGTCCTCACCCGGGGGTCCTCAGGAGTTGCTCCCCACCCCCCGCTTCTGTCTCCTTTTCTTGCACTTGGACTCTCTGCCGCTCTCCAGACAGACTCCTGGGGTGGGGTCCTTTCCTTTGCTGTGAGGGCCAGGTATGTATCTGGGGAACCCTGAGGGCCAAGTGGGCGGGGCCAAAGACATCTCTCTTGAAATTTAGGCAGGTAATTTATTATTATTATTATTATTATTATTATTATTATTATTATTCTATTAGATCAGAGTATCAGAGCCCATTTCCAGCTGGTTTTCCAGCAACAATCCCTTTGGGACAGAGAGGATGTGGTCCTGGGATGCCCTGCTCTGGGTGCGAGGGGATTGCTGCAGTGGCCTCTGTGTGGAGCTGCCCTGGGAGACACTGGGAAACTGGTCTGCAATGCAGCAGCCAGACTATGGGCTGGGATCCCCCTCTTTATTCCTGGCCTTTCTCTCCCCCCTTTCCTTCCTTCCTCCCCATGGGGTTTGAAGGGGGGCTAGTCCCCCTCCTCGTCCAGCTTTGGAGAACCATCTGCACGTGTTTCCTCTGTTGTGCAATGACGCTGAGTGACGTCACACAGTGTTAAAGTCCTAGTGACTCCTTTGCCGAAAGAAGGGAGAAATGAGTTTGGGATCCTGTGATCTCCAGGAAGGAGAGCGTTGCAGACCTCGCCCCTCCCTGGCAGGACCCTCTCCTCCCCCTGCATGAGCAGATCAGGCCCCCCAGGCATCCTCCCCCCCTGCTGCAGCCCTGGGACCCCCACCGTCTCCCCACTGCACCCTCTGGGGGGAGAGAGAGAGAGAGAGAGAGAGAGAGAGAGAGAGAGAGAGAGAGGAGACTCACCAGATCCCAGGAGGGGACAGCCATGCAGCCCTTGCAGGAAAGGACTGGGGAGGGAGGGAGGGAGGGGGCTGGGCTCTGGAGGACCTGGCCCCCTCTTGCTTCCTGTTCTCTCTAGGAAGGGAACTCGGTTCCCTCTAACCCTTGCAAAGCCCAGCTTGTCCAGCTCTCGGCTTTTTATTCTGTTTTATGGATTTAGGGGGGCTACGCTAATGCCCAGATATCCTTTTGGGGGTGAGGCTCTTGGTTGGGCTCTGAGCATCTCCCTCCCTTGGCCAGAAACCGGAGGAAGAGCTTGCAGGGAAAAGGGCTTTGCAGGAGGCAAGGAACCTCCTCCTCGGATTCAGGAGTGGAGAGAGAGGAGGGGATCCGAGGGTCATCTAGTCCAACCCCCAGCAAGGCAGGAATCTCAGCTCAAGCATCTCTGCTTGGAAACCTCCAAGGAAGGAGAGTCCACCACCTCCCAAGGGAGACCTTTCCCCTGCCAAACTGCTCTTAGGTGTCCCTCAAGGCAGCGGGTCCTGAGTTCGAGCACTGCTGAAACAATCGCATTGGCTACCAAAGAGGAACCAAGCGAAGTTCAAAATAAATAAATCCTTGTGGCGCCCGCCCTGTGGAACGCCCTCCCTTCAGATGTCAAAGAGAACAACAACTACCAGACTTTTAGAAGACATCTGAAGGCAGCCCTGTATAGGGAGGCTTTTAATGTTTAATAGATTGTTGTATTTTAATTTTCTGTTGAAAGCCGCCCAGAGTGGCTGGGGAAACCCAGCCAGATGGGCGGAGTATAAATAATAAATTATTATTATTATTATTATTATTATTATTATTATTATTCTCATCATGAATGAGTAATGCTTTCTTATGCCTGCTTTCTATGCTAATATACAAAAGTATGCCATTTCCCTTTCCAGAAGTGCTTAATTGCTAATTCAATGGACTGAAAATGGATGGTTGTAGTTATTATAATTAGGGAAGCTTTTAATATTTGATGGACACTGGGGAACAATTTTTTTCCATTTTCTGTTGCATGAGATTTTTCAACTGTTCTTATATGTTCTTTCAATGCTGATTTCAAATCTGAAGTCGGTTTTGTTCTGTAAGCTCTAGTTTTTTTGCAATTCATGTTTTTCACTTTTCACCATAATCTTCATTTTCACAATGCAAGTTTTCAATATTTTATTAACCACATAGCCAAAGTAGTACAATATGAGTATAAATGGAAGTAACTTATATAACATTGCAACTGACATGTTTGGCATTGAAAATGACATGTATATCTATGTACAGTTGGAGGTATGCAAAATAATGTACCGGTATTCCCTTGGGATGCACAGTATCTGCAAGCTGATGTTATTCAGGTAAGAATTTGCACTTGTAGCTCTTGCGTTTGTGGACTTGCCAGGTGCTCAAGGACGGACTCTCCTGTCCCCATGTCTTTCTCTTGGCAGATGTGCTCTGGTTGCACATCCCTCCCCCAGGGGTGAGTATTGCAGAGAACCAGAGCAGGGACTCATACCTGCCCTCCTTGCCCCCCACTCTACACTCTAGGATATGGAGAAGGCCTCCCTTCCCGAGGAACTGACAGCCTGACTTTTGCCTTTCAGCTGCTGAAGGAAGATCAGCTGTACCTGTTGGAGGTGATTCAGACCTGCCAGGCAGTCCGCTCAGGGGGCTCCGAACCCTGAAGTGCTCCAAGAAGGAGACAGTGATGGGTGGTGTGGGAGACCCCCATAGGGAAAGGAGAGGTTTTGGGGAAGAGGTTGTCCATCTGCCGGAGAGGAGGACCCTACTGGCTTAGGTTCACATATCCTGTTTGAAAGGGCCTGTGGAAATCTGGGTCAGGAATGCTGTTCCTAGAATGGAGGCATGTGCAACAGGTCATTCGCGATCTACTGGTCGATCCACAGCTCTTGTCACTTCTCCCTGAGAAAAGCCCAACAACTCTGGGCAAATAAAATGGGTAGATCACTGGCAGGTTTTTTATTACTAGGAGTAGATCTCAGAAGCTCTATACAGTCAGCAAAAACAAGACCTGGAGCTGACTGTGGCTCAGACCATCAGCTTCTTATAGCAAAATTCCAGCTTAAACTGAAGAAAGTAGGAAAAACCACTGGGCCAGTAACATACAATCTAAATCAAATCCCTTATTATGAATACACAGTGGAAGTGAAGAACAGGTTTAAGGATTTAGATTTGGTGGATAGAGTGCCTGAAGAACTGTGGATGGAGGCTCGTAACATTATACAGGAGGCAGCAACAAAAACCATCCCAAAGAAAAGGAAATGCAAGAAAGCAAAGTGGCTGTCCAATGTGGCCTTACAAATAGCGGGGGAGAGAAGACAAGCAAAATGCAAGGGAGATAATGAAAGATACAGGAAACTGAATGCAGATTTCCAAAAAATAGCAAGGAGAGACAAGAGGGCCTTCTTAAATGAGCAATGCAAAGAAATAGAGGAAAATAACGGAATGGGAAAAAACAGAGATCTTTTCAAGAAAATTGGAGATATGAAAGGAACATTTCGTACAAAGATTACCATAATTAAGGACAAAAGTGA
This sequence comes from Darevskia mixta, assembly GCA_034641385.1. Classification (NCBI taxonomy): domain Eukaryota; kingdom Metazoa; phylum Chordata; class Lepidosauria; order Squamata; family Lacertidae; genus Darevskia; species Darevskia mixta. The sequence goes on from JAWWNH010000205.1 coordinate 2,493,104, forward strand.
AAAGGACCTAACAGAAGAAGAAGACATCAAGAAAGTGAGCATTTAATACCATTCTACCACAACGTCTGATGTCTAAATTGGGAGATCTGGGGCTCCCGCTATCACTTTGTGGGTGGATACTGGACTTTTTGTCAGATCGCCCCCAGAGGGTTCGGTTGGGCCCTTATACCTCTAATATGCTCAGGACTAACACAGGAACACCACAGGGATGCGTTCTCAGCCCGCTCCTTTATATTCTCTATACGTACGATTGTGTCGCTGCTCACCCTAGTAATAGGGTTGTCAAATTTGCAGATGACACAACCGTGATTGGGCTCATCTCTGATAAGGAGGGTGAAACAAACTACAGAGATGAGGTGGAGCAGCTGACGAAGTGGTGCAGAGCTAACAACTTGCTCATAAATACAAAGAAAACAAAGGAGCTTGTGGTGGACTTCAGGAGAAAGAAGAACGATGTCCAACCACTTTTGATTGATGGAATCTGTGTGGAGAGGGTAACAATCTTCAGATTTCTGGGCATTGAAATACAGGAGGATCTGTCCTGGAGTGCAAACATAAGGGGGCTTGTGAAGAAGGCGCAGCAGAGACTGTACTTCCTGAGAGTCCTAAGGAAAAACCATCTTCCACAAAAGCTGCTGCTTGCCTTCTATCACTGTGCCATTGAGAGCGTGCTCACTTATGGCTTATGTGTGTGGTACGGAAGCTGTACTACCAAGGACAGGATGGGGTTGGACAGAGTTGTTAAGGCAGCAGAGAGCATTGTTGGCTGCTCGCTCTCCACCTTAGAGCAGATTTATGCCATGAGGTGCCACAGAAAGGCACTGGACATAGTGAAAGATCCATCGCATCCTGGTCACCGTCTGTTTGAACTTTTGCCATCGGGACAGAGATACAGGACGATGACAACAAGAACAAGCCGTCTTAAAAACAGCTTCTTCTCCAGAGCAATCGCGGCCTTGAATGGGAAGCCTGGACTTTGAAGTCATCTAATCTTACCAGTTATGTTTTATCATTGTATGGTTTTAATCGGTGTGTATGGTTTTAATCAGTGTTTTTGTAGTTGTTTTGTTTTTGAGTGGAGTGCCCTATCTGGGTGGATGGAGCAGCCAAGTAATTTCGTTGTCCCCGAAGGGGACAATGACAATAAAATATTCTATCTATTCTATTCTATTCTCGCAGAGAGCTGCCTTTGCGAGGTGGGCAAGAAGTCACTCCCTCTGGTTTGGGGAAGGGCTTGTGGCCACAGCTTCCAGGACCTGCTTGTTGTTAGGCAGTTTGCATGTTGCAATTTGGTAGGACGGCCCAGCGTCCTTATATAGATCCCCACGTGGATCTTAGGTCACTCTTTTGGAGCTTCGGATCTCCCACCCCCCCTTCCCTGGTATAGGTTGGCGTTGACCTTGCTGTGCCTGTCATGGGGTCGCCGCTACTTGGAGGGGCCTGGTAGGAATTTTGTCCATTTGGCGAATTGGCCGTGCCACTTGGTTTTTGCCTACTATACAGCAAATAGTCACAACTTGTAAGGTTGGTGGTTAGGCATTGGTTCTGTGGTATGGGTGGGCGGTGCCCCCCAAGAAGTGATGTTGGTAATGGGAATTCCGCAAAGGAATCCAGGGACTCAACATTGCTGTCCAAACCCGGTGGGTGCAGGGCCATGCAGGATTCCCTGGGGAGGGGGAGGCTCTGTGTGATCCGGCCCCGTTAACTCTCCCCAGCTAATGGTTTCCCTTCATTGACAAGCGGTCAGCTCTGTCCCGCCGGACAGCTAGTCTTGCTGACTAGGTCAGCTCTGTCCCGTCGGACAGCGTGAACCAATGCCTACGCAACCACTCACGTGATTTGTATTCAATAAAGTTGTGGCCAAAATATGCCCAAAAACCCAAACCAAAATTATGTCTCCAGTGTGAATTATTGGTGGGAGTGACTGGGTGCCCTACACTCGCAAGAGGTGGCAAGAATACACAGAGGAATTATATCAGAAAGATACGGAGGTCTCGTACACCCCAGGTAGTGTGGTTGCTGACCTTGAGCCAGACATCCTGGAGAGTGAAGTCTAATGGGCCTTAGAAAGCCTTGCTAACAACAAGGCCAGTGGAAGTGATGATATTCCAGCTGAACTATTTAAAATTTTAAAAGATGATGCTGTTAAGGTGCTACACTCAATATGCCAGCAAATTTGGAAAACTCAGCAGTGGCCAGAGGATTGGAGAAGATCAGTCTACATCCCAATCCCAAAGAAGGGCAGTGCCAAAGAATGCTCCAACTACCACACAATTGCGCTCATTTCACACGCTAGCAAGATTATGCTTAAAATTATACAAGGCAGGCTTAAGCAATATGTGGACCGAGAACTTCCAGATGTGCAAGCTGGATTTCGAAGGGGCAGAGGAACCAGAGACCAAATTGCAAACATGCGCTGGATTATGGAGAAAGCTAGTGTGATGGCCTGGGATTCTGGCTCAGATGCTGAACCTGAGGGATTCCAGCCTGCACAGGATTCCCCGTCTCCAGAACCAGCAGAGCCAGGGCTAGGGCCGGAGTCTGAAGGGTCCTCACCTGTGCTGGATCCTCAGGTGCAGGCATCTGCTGAGTCTGCTCTGGCTCCTGATGGGATGGAGGACCCATTGCCTGCAGGTGCTCCACTCCCAGCCCTGTCAGGGGAAGCTGAGGTTGCCTCTGGGTCCGGTAACCCTCCAGCCTCTCCTGAGCTGCAGAGGCGAAGGGCAGAAAGGCAAAGGGAACTGAGTTCCCACAGGAGGAGTGCTCGCCTCCAAGCCAGGAGATGTGAGTCTTCAGAGGATCAGGGCCGCCCTATGCCTTGGGGCAGATAAAAGCCGGCCAGCCCCAGCCCCAAGTTGCAGGAGCAACATTGTTGGTGACAAGTTCCTGCCAGTGTTCCTGTTTGAAACCTTTCTTGCTTCCCTGCCTGAGTTCCTGACCCGCCCTGGTTCCCTTCTTGCCTACATGTTCCTGACTTTGCCTGCCTCCCTGCCCTGCACCCAACTTCAGATACTACGGACTGCCTTCACGGTGCACCTTTGACCATGGACCGGACTTGAACCTCGCCTTTCGATTAACCCATGGGACCAGCACAGCTAGAGAGTTCCAAAAAAAACATCTACTTCTGCTTCATTTACTACGCTAAAGCATTTGACTGTGTCGACCACAGCAAACTATGGGAAGTACTTAAAGAAATGGGAGTGCCTGATCACCTCATCCGTCTCCTGAGAAATCTCTATGTGGGACAAGAAGCTACAGTTAGAACTGGATATGGAACAACTGATTGGTTCAAAATTGGGAAAGGAGTACGACAAGGCTGTATAGTGTCTCCCTGCTTATTTAACTTATATGAAGAATTCATCATGCGAAAGGCTGGACTGGATGAATCCCAAGCCTGAATTAAGATTGCCGGAAGAAATATCAACAACCTGAGATATGCTTATGACACAACCTTGATGGCAGAAAGTGAGGAGGAACTAAAGAACCTTTTAATGAGGGTGAAAGAGGAGAGCGCAAAATATGGTCTGAAGCTCAACATCAAAAAAACTAAGATCATGGCCACTGGTCCCATCACCTCCTGGCAAATAGAAGGGGAAGAAATGGAGGCAGTGAGAGATTTTACTTTCTTGGGTTCCGTGATCACTGCAGATGGTGACAGCAGTCATGAAATTAAAAGACGCCTGCTTCTTGGGAGGAAAGCAATGACAAACCTAGACAGCATCTTAAAAGCAGAGACATCACCTTGCCGACAAAGGTTCGTATACTTAAAGGTATTGTTTTCCCAGTAGTTATGTATGGAACTGAGAGCTGGACCATAAAGAAAGCTGATCGCCGAAGAATTGATGCTTTTGAATTATGGTGCTGGAGGAGACTCTTGAGAGTCCCATGGACTCCAAGATCAAACCTATCCATTCTTAAATAAATCAGCCCTGAGTGCTCACTGGAAGGACAGATCCTGAAGTTGAGGCTCCAGTACTTTGGCCACCTCATGGGAAGAGAAGACTCCCTAGAAAAGACCCTGATGTTGGGGAAGATTGAGGGCACAAGGAGAAGGGGACGACAGAGGATGAGATGGTTGGACAGTGTTCTCGAAGCTACCAACATGAGTTTGGACAAACTGCGGGAGGCAGTGAAGGATAGGCGTGCCTGGCGTGCTCTGGTCCATGGGGTCACGAAGAGTCGGACACGACTGATATTGATAAAAATATTTTGAAAGAAAAGAAAATTGGGAGCTACATGCCTCCTTTATCTACAGGACATTGAGGTACAGATCTCTATTCCAAAATGTTTCACAAATGTGGGTTATGATTTTGTGTGCCCCCCTCTAGTCATTAGCGGAACAATCAACCGTCCTCTTATGTATGAGTGAAAATGGCCAGACAGTCAGTCTTCCGGCAGGGAATGGGAGGATGTGGCTGACATACCATCTACTCCGAATCTCACGGGGCAAAAGGGGCTGATATGGGAGTAAATCAGCCTCCCGAGATCTTCCCAGGATATGTGGGACGAGCTGCCTCGTCCGCGATGCCCATTAATCCTGCTCCGAACTCTGAGGAGGGAGGAGCGGGGGGGGCTTGGACGCATAGCCCCCGAGGGAATTCGGCTCTCCCTGAAGCTACTCTTCCTGCTCCCGGTCTCCACAACTTAAATGAATAATTTGGTAATGTTTTGGACTTGCTTCAGACAAGAAGGAGAGGAGGCATTTTGCTTAACAATCCAGCCACTGAGAAGATAAGAAGAAATAAGAAAAAAAAACAGGACTGCAACACTCTGGTATGTGGGAACGGAACGAAAGGGGGGGAGATTTGCTTTGTGCTATTTATGGGTGCAACCCCTCTGAAGAGACGTTTCTATTACTTATAACAAGCGAGATCGAAAATAAACTGTGTGGAAAAGAATTTACGATATAATACACCCCAGGGCACGGTTGTCTCTTTTTTGTTTTAGTCTGTAAGAGAACTAGCCGACTTCTAGAAATGGCCGGAGTGATTTATGACGCAGCTTAATTAGAAGTCGACTGAGACAGATCTGGCTGTGAACCAAGGTCAGAGAGGGTGGGAATGCCATAAATTACTGCAAAATATACAGAATCATATACTGACAGGCCCCCACCCTTGGAAAGACTTTGAAGCAGCCAGAATGATAAGATTTTAAGTACACATTATATGGAACTCATCGAAGTCAAGTTCAGATGGCGATTGTTGAGATGGATCTTTTGGATTTGAAGTCGAGAGGCACCGTGCCAGGGGGGGTGAAAATAAAGCATGGATATAGAACCCACACAGTCATGATAGTTTTTGGCTGTTTATCTCACTTGTGAATGTACTCAGTGGTGTGAAGGAAAACAAGAAGAACGATGGACAACAACAGAAAGGAGATTGATGACATCAGGACTACGGAAGGCGACGGACTTCACGAAATGATTAAAATCCTAATTGTCTGAAGCAAGGGAAGTAAAAAAAAGAAGAAACAACAATTTGGCAATCCATTTAGATATATTTGGACTAATTGGACTATATGGAATAATTGATATTTATAAATATATGATGTGATTTTTATGATTGGAAAATTTAATAAAAATGATTGGGCAAAAAAAAAAAAAGAAAATGGCCAGACAGTCACGGTTCATAAGATTTTTAATATTCTCAGTCATTTCAGCCTTACCATTAACAGACCAGATTTTCTGCCCTTTACCGTCTTTCCCCCTTTTTAAGACACCGTCTTATAATTTTTTCCCCTCAAAAAAACACAGGGTGGCTTATTTTCGGGGGGATGTCTTATTTTTATTACGTCAGTATGGTATGGTACAGCCTCCCCCTGTGGCGGCACCACGGCTTACTTTTGGGGTACGTCTTACTTCTCACAAAGGTAAAAAAAACCCTGCCATGGCTTACTTTATGACTACGTATTAAAAAAGGGGAAACAGGGTATTTACAGGAAAAAATGGTCAAGGCACATTCCACCTAATTATGAATTTGTATGTGCTTTAAACTTTGGCTGGACTTTAGCATATTTGAGGTCTTATTTGAATAACAAATTGATGACCCCCCCCCCAGATAATCACTCAAATGCTTGATATCACCAGCTCTGCTTCCAAAAATCACCGCTTTCACCTCCCACTTCTTAACACTCTCTATTCCAAACTCTGAAAACCAATCCTTCCATCTTTTTCTACCAAAGTACAAATCTTTGCTGAATTTCAGTCCATCACCCCACCCCACCATAGCTTAAAATTCACTCTCCAATGCTTGCAGACACATTCCTTATCCTTCTCTGGTGCCCAGAATTGAACACATGTAACAACTTTAAAGTTGTGCCCCCCCCCCATGTCATTTCCGTAACACCTGCAATCATGTGTACTGTGTGAGCAATTCACTCCTCCTGTTGCTGGATATGTGGCTAGTATGTCACATGTTTACTTTCCTTTTTTTAAAAAAATGAATATTCATTGAATTTTATAACAAATAAAAATACAGATCTCAATTATCATGTTATATACCATTCTTCTCCCTCCCCTCCTCTGGACTTCCCTCAACTCCCCCTCTGCTGAGTTATTTAGATTTATTTGTTGTATCCTGCTTTTCTTATAGAAAAGTAAATTCCCTTATCATTTCTCTAAACTGAAATAAAGTTGTGAACATTTATTCAAACCCTGCCCGTGAATCCAGTCCATTCTGTTGTTTCTGCAAATAGACTGTAAATGGTTCCCAGACTCTTCTGAAGTCCTTTTTGTCCTTCTCTCCTAGTTTATCTGTTAGCGTAGCCAACTCTGCATAGTTCATCACTTTTTCTTGCCATTGTTCCTTTGATGGTATTTCTTCCGTCTTCCAATATTGTGCAATCAAGATTCTGGCCGCTGTTGTAGCAGACATAAATAATATCCATTTTTCTTTTGGCAGCTCTTGGTCTGGGATACCTAACAAAAAGGCTTCATGGGGTTTAACAAAGTTCATTTTGAACAGGAACCTGTTTACTTTCCTAGGCCTGCAAAGTGTAAGAACGGAAGTCAGTCTTATCTCTGCCGCTCTGCTGTGCTTTTGCACTGTTCTTTGTCTCCCTGTCTGTTGCTGAAGAAGAGAGAGGACCCCATTATGATCCGTTTGGTGTCGTCTGCAAATGTGACAGAACCCTGCAGCACCCCTCTTGTCCCTTTCCCCCAGGATAATGAGGAAGAACCATGAAGGAGACCTCTTTGGGTTTGGTCAGTCAAATCCACCGAACAATTACCTCATTCTTCACATAAATATCACAGAGGACTTTGTCCAAAGCCTTACTGAAATCGAGATGCACTATTTCCACAGCAGTCCCCTGATCAACAAAGTTTGTAACTCCATCCAAAAAAGGGGAGAGATTTCTCTGGTTTGACTTGTTTTTGAGAAAGCCATGCTTTCAACCTGTATATTTATGTTGTGATATCTTCAGATGAAGGGCATATAAATTTTCAAAATGATAATAAAGGAGAATACTGACAAGCTGGAACATGTGCAAAGGAAGGAGATTTATGTATTTATTTAATTTGTAAACCACCCGACCCAGTGGTGCTGACTTGAATAAAATATTTGTAGGGGGGGGGGCCAGGTAAGGTCTGCCTTGCACAATCAATCACATGATGCATACACACCTCTTGAATGGCAATGCCTATAATGGCAGTGACATTTTTAAAAAGTAATATTTTGAGCCCATAGTTCAATTTCCCAGCAGCTCCCCTTGCCCCGGAGAACACTTCTAGCATTTCATTTCCTCTACCTGTGGGATTGTTCAGCAGTGGGGAAAATTACCTCTTCACACCGGATGTCAATTTGGTATGGCCCTTTCCAGGTTTGTTCCTGCCCATTGTGTTTGTCTTTCATTTGTTCTCGTATGTGTGTTGCCAGGAGAAGCCACAATTCTGTGGGTACTCTAGGTGGTGCAGAAAGCACTCAAAAGCTCCTTAGAGGTTGAAGTGCTTATCAAACTTCAGTTTTGCGATCTATAAATTCCAAGTAGCAGTACTGGGGGTGGTTCAGATTCTGGGGCAGCGCTTTTGGCCAGCAGAGGGTGTCACAGGGCCAGCCTACTTTCCCTTTAAAGCAATCTTGGGTCTCCAGCTGTTTTTGAACTACAACTCCCATCATCCCTAGAAAGCAGGCCCAATGGGGAGGGATGATGGGAACTGTAGTCCGGGAGCTGCTGGGGACCCAAGTTTGGGAAACCCTGCTTTAAAGAGTGGCTGGGGAGACCCAGCCAGATGGGTAGGGTACAAATAATAAATTATTATTATTATATTATAAGCAACTTTTGCATTAGGCCCACAAAGATGGGACCTGTCCACGTTTGTATTTTCTTGTATTTTGTTTTCCTCATGACCTTTGTGCATTTTTTTTTATTTAAGAGGGCAAATTGTATGGCAAGTTGTAGAAGAATAAAAGGTTGTGTTTGGGGAAAAAACACAAAAAACTGGGGGTGGCCTCCTCAAATATTTTATTGGGGAGGGACCGCTAGGCCTTTAAGAGTTGGAGTCTATTCCCTACAACTACACATCTCAGGATGGTTACAACATAAAAACACAAAACGCCACATTTTAAAAAGGCATTAGATGGCAATCAGCCAAAGTCTGGTTAAAAAGGTGCAGATTTGCCTGGCTCCTAAAGCAGTATAATGGTTTTTCCAACCTTTGTATGGATCCTTTGATGGGAAGTGAGATTGAAGCTCTGACTGAAGATCTTTCCACATTCCACACACTGATAGGGTTTCTCCCCTGTATGAATTCTCGGATGCTTAGTGAGAATGGAGCTATCAGTGAAACTCTTTCCACATTCCACACACTGATATGGTTTCTCCCCTGTATGAATTCTCTGATGCTTAGTGAGAATGGAGCTATCAGTGAAACTCTTACCACATTCCACACACTGATATGGTTTCTCCCCTGTATGAATTCTCTGATGCTTAGTGAGAGAGGAGCTATCAGTGAAACTCTTTCCACATTCCACACACTGATATGGTTTCTCCCCTGTATGAATTCTCTGATGGGAAGTGAGAGAGGAGGTCTTCCTGAAGCTCTTTCCACATTCCACACACTGATAGGGTTTCTCCCCTGTATGAATTCTTCGATGGGAAGTGAGACAACCGCTGTGACTGAAGCTCTTTCCACATTCCACACACTGATAGGGTTTCTCCCCTGTATGAATTCTCTGATGCTTAGTGAGAGAGGAGCTATCAGTGAAACTCTTTCCACATTCCACACACTGATAGGGTTTCTCCCCTGTATGAATTCTTTGATGGGAAGTGAGACTGTGACTGTGACTGAAGCTCTTTCCACATTCCACACACTGATAGGGTTTCTCCCCGGTATGAGTTCTTTGATGGGAAGTGAGAGAGGAGCTGTTCCTGAAGCTCTTTCCACATTCCACACACTGATGGGGTTTCTCCCCTGTATGAATTCTTTGATGGGAAGTGAGAGGGGAGCGCTGACTGAAGCTCTTTCCACATTCCACACACTGATAGGGTTTCTCCCCTGTATGAATTCTCTGATGCTTAGTAAGAGAGGAGCTATCAGTGAAACTCTTTCCACATTCCAGACACTGATATAGCTTCTCCCCTGTATGAATTCTTTGATGGGAAGTGAGATGGGAGCTCTGACTGAAGCTCTTTCCACATTCCACACACTGATATGGTTTCTCCCCTGTATGAATTCTCTGATGCTTATTGAGAGAGGAGCTATCAGTGAAACTCTTTCCACATTCCACACACTGATATGGTTTCTCCCCTGTATGAATTCTTTGATGGAAAGTGAGATGGGAGCGCTGACTGAAGCTCTTTCCACAATCCACGCACTGATACAGTTTCTTTCCAATTAGATTTTGTTGATGGGAAGTGGAATGGGAGCTCTGACTGCAGCTTTCTCCACACTCCCCATTTTTACATGGCTTCTCCTCTCTGGGAATTTTGTCATGGTCACCTTTGTTCTCAATTTCCAATTCATCACAATCTGCATTGGACACAAAAAGGTATTGAAAAGTTGTTGAATGTTGCTTTGTTTGATATACAGTAATGGTCAAAATTGTGAAAGACTTTTGGAGAAAAGTGTATTTCAGAGGTTTGATGGCTCATAACACCACTTCTTTTGGAGTAATATCATATAATTATATATCAATGGAAATATGATTTAATCAAGAATGCAACCCAACAAAGTTCGTTCAATAACCCGTATTCTATCAAACATTATAGCCAAATAACCAGAAAACGGAAGTACAACTTGCTTAGGTTGACATTTGTCAGTGTGTTATGTGATTGCTATCAGGTTGGTTGGTTTTTTGTGTTCTTTCATTCAGTGAGGTTGTAAAACATAATACAATTATAGAAATGGCACAAAGAGTTGGCTGGTCACCCAGAAAGCAATGTAAAATTGGACTATTAAGTGAACATTGCTACAGTTATGAAGAAATTAGATGAAAAATTGGGGAAAACTTAACCAAAGCTGGCATTTCTGTATTTTTGAAGAGGTATAAGGAGACTCAGTGTAAGGTCTCTGTGATGTCTCCTCGAGAGTAACCAGCCAGACGTCGTCATCTTCTAAACTAATTGCCTTTATTTACAAATGTACACATCAGAGCTTTCAAGACTCATGTCCGCTTGAGTCCGTTGCAGATTCCGGGAGTGGCATTTCTCTGCTCCTCCCCCAGCATAGGAGCTTTGGGAATCCAAAGCGCCTCCTCCTCTCTTTCCGCTTCTGCCCCCTGCACACCTGCGGAGACCAAAACGTTTGTCCAGTCTGTCTTTCATCACTTCCCCTTGGTGGTGCCAGGTCTCTGGCTGCATCTCCAAGACCCTGCTGCGCAATGTCCGCCTGCAATTCCCCTTCCTTACCACTGGGTCCTTCCTGCCTTGACTGAGAACTGCTTTCTGACATGGGTTCCGCCTCCCTCCAGCTCCCCCTTCGGCTGGGCTCTGGGCGAGAGCAGGTCCCTGACACTCAGTCTCTACAAAATCAGACTGGTAAAGGCAGGAAAAGGTGCACAAAGGCAAGTGACGATAGAACAATGGAGAGACTGTCCCTACATGACGGAAGAAAATGTATAGAAGATGACATGGCGAAATGTAATGTGAAGTTGAGTGCAAGGACTGATCTAAAGGCTAAAATCCAAGGAAAAGGCCATTGTTACCTCTTAAGCAAAGGTTGAAAATATTAAACTGTGCTAAAACCCATGTTAACTGGACAGCAGAACAATGGGACAGTGTTATTTGGAGCAATGAGACCCAAATCTCCTTGCTTGGTAGTGATGGCATGTAATAAGTGAGGAGAAGAATCAGAGAATATTTACATCCTACTTGCATTACACCGACCGTGAAGCACCCAGATAGTTTGATGATTTAATTGGTCCTTTTCCAGAGAGTGAGGGAGAATCTCGATATGGTCTAATTATTGTGGATGATAAAACAAGATATTCATGGCTATATTTATTGAGAAACAAATCAGAATGTGCTGATGTTTTTAAGTCCTGGAAGGTTTGGGCAGAAAAACGTTTTCAAAGACCAATTATTCAACTCCAAAGCAACCGAGGAGGCAAGTATTTAAGTAATTATTTCCAGGCATGGCTTAAACGCCATGGAATAATGCATCGTCTCACATGCCCAAATAGTCCCTGGCAGAATGGGGTTGCTGAGAGATGCGTGGGTATCATACAAATTGTAAAGGACAGCTTGTTAAAAGATGCTGGATTGCAAAATGATGCAAAGCTCTGGGCAGAAGCTCTCCTGTCTGTGAATTTTTTGGTGAATCGCACTTTCACTACTGCCACGGGTGATATTCCCTACAGAATGCTTTTTGGGAATGAACCATATCATGCAGGTTTACATGTGTGGGGGAGTTGGGCTTTTGTTCATATCCCCAAGTCTCTAAGACGTAAAGGTGAGCCTAAAACCAGAAAGCTATGTTCCATCGGCTATCAGGGCTATTCCAGCAGACACTATCGTTTTGCTTTGGGAAATGGCTGAGTACTTATTTCACAAAATGCTGAATTTGCTGAACAGCATAGGTGGGAACAGGTTCATGCCAATCCCAGTATTTTAGTTCCTATATCAGTATAAACACAGGAGCCCCTCAGGCAGTCAGCTGCTGAGGAAACGCTAGAAAGTGAGGAAAGGTTGCTCTCAGACAGACACTTGCAAAGTGCCACAAACAGTGAATCAGAGGAACAACAAAATGATGAGCTGGAGGAGCAACAAGAGGAGGAAAGTCCAGTGTTTTTTCCTAGGATGTCCACAAGGACTACCAAGGGCATTCCCCCTGATAAATTGACTTTTGGTGCAACAAAAGTGTGTCATGTTAATTGTACAGAGCCACAGGATTTTGCTCAAGTTCTGAAACTACCTTCAAAGGAACAAACCCAGTGGTTTGATGCCATGAAGGAAGAGTTGGAATCATTCAAAGAAAATAAGGTTTACACACTAGCCAAATTGCCACAAGGTGAAAAATTAATTTCTAGCAGGTGGGTCTTTAAAAGGAAGACTCAAGTATCAGGTGATACACGTTTTAAAGCTAGACTGGTAGCAAAAGGTTTTGCACAAAAGCCAGGAATTAACTATGATGAGCTTTTTGCGCCCACTGCCAAGGCAGAATCAGGGAGACTTGTTTTGTCTGTTGCAGCTGACAAGAAATTAAAAATGAGTCATTATGATATTACTTCTGCATATCTAAATGCTCCTCTGGACCAGGTAATATACATGCAACAACCTCCAGGGTTTGAGGAAGGGAATGATTTAGTATGGAAATTAGACAAAGCTGTCTATGGTCTTAAGCAAAGTGCTAAATGCTGGAACGATTGTATAAATACACAAGTCTTAAATCTTGGTTTTAACAGAAGTATAACTGATCCTTGTTTATATACAAAAGGATCAGGCGATGATTACATATTAATTTTGATTTTTGTATGGTGGCAGGTAGTTCCACAGGCAAAATTCAAAAGATAGCAAATCAGTTGGGGAAACATTTTAAAGTGAAAGATCTAGGACCAATAAGCCACTATTTAGGGGTTCAAGTATGCAGAGAAGCTGATGGAAGTTTCTTAATATGTCAAGAACAAAAGATTAAAGGTCTGCTTGAACAGCTAGAAATGCAGAATTGTAATGCTGTGCAAACTCCTATGACTGTAGATTTTCAAAAGACTGAAAGTGATGTTTTGTTTGATCAACCAGATTTCTATCAATCAGTAATAGGATCTCTTCTGTACCTGAGCCAATGGTCAAGGCCTGATATCTCTTTTTGTGTAGGTATTCTAAGCAGAAAAGTGAGTAAGCCTAGTTTAAGTGATTGGGCTGCTGTTAAGAGAATTTTGAGATGTTTGAAGGGTACACAGAATAAGTGTATAAAATTATCTGCATCCAATTCAAGGGATTTGCAGGTGTTTGTGGACAGTGATTTCGCAAATTGTCCATCCATGAGAAAATCAACCAGTGGATTAGTGGCTATGTTTAGAAATTCACTAACTGGTTGGAAATCCAAAAAGCAAGGTTTTGTTGACACATCTACCAAACACCAGTAATACCCTGTTTCTCCTAAAATAAGCCGTAGCAGGATTTCTACGCATTTGCGAAATATAAGCCATACCCCGAAAATAAGACATAGTGACGCGGTGCCTCTTCCTTAAGATGGCCTGGATAGGCGTGGCTATGCAGCGTGCCAACGCAGAGCAGTTAAAATAAAGACATTCCCCGAAAATAAGCCATACAGTGTTGTTGGTTTTAGGGGGGGAATATAAGACGGTTTCTTATTTTAGGAGAAACACGGGGTACTTAGTTCACGGAGGCTTTTATAGCCCAGTTTTCTGAATCATGTTCTGTATCTTTTCTGGTTAGGCTAGCACAACTTAAATTTAGGTTTCCCCTTTGATTTCTGCAGTCTAGGTTTTCAAATCCTTTTTTGAAGATGCAGAAGTAGATTAATTACATTTGGGGCCCTTATCCCTTTACCATTGTTGATGGCCTCCTGAAGTTTAATTGAAATTAGTTTATATTTTAGGGGTTTCACCCTTTGACTTGAGTCTTAATTTCCTTCTGAGGAAACTGATAATCCCAGTGAAACGAGGTTCTAATAGCCGGCAGCTCGATAAGGTTTTGTAAAGGTTTGTTTTGTTCTTATGTTTAAATTTACTTTCTGAGCGTTAGTTTTTTGGATTGCTCTCTTAGTTTGTTAAGGTTTTGTAAACGTTTTTGTTTTGATTCTCATGTTCAAGCTTACTTTTTGAGCTTTAGCTTTTTGGATTGCTTCTTCAGTCTATTTACATACATTTAAGTTTATTTTTGTGATTAACTTCCTTTAAAAAATCCTAATTATAGTCGATACCGATTTCTCACTTCAGGGAATTTCACGGTTTTTTCCATTTTGGCTTTGTGCATGTTTCTATTTCCGTGACTATCTGTTTTGCTATTGGTTACATCTACATGTGAGGCAGAATTTTCTGCATTATCTGAAGCATGTAACAAAGTCACATGGTATATCCAGGTATTAAATGATTTAGGATATGAAGTGCAGCAGCCTGTGACAATTTATGAGGATAATCAAGCTTGTATTGCAATCGCTAATTCAGGGAACACTTTAGCATGTGCAAAACACGTAGCAATTACATTTTTCAATGTTAAAGACTATATACAACGTAATGTGATTCAGTTACTTTATTATCAATCACAGGATAATTTGGCCGATTTATTTACAAAAGTGTTCCCTAGGATACAACATGGTGAATTGATTGCAAAGCTGAATCTTGTGGATAAAGTGTATAAATAAGGGTTTTTTTTGTTTATGCTACTGCTCTCTAGGTCTTTGGGGGAGTGTCATGTGACAAAGACGTATGAGAGCAGGAACAGCTGTTGATGACTAAGTGCTATAACTGTCGTTCTAAGATGCAACTGCCATTCTAGTCTGTCAGTGCTGTGTGAGTTACTTACCTTGTCTGTGGTGACTAGTTTCTCTCAGAGTGTGTGCCAGTATAGAGAAGAGCCTGTATTCTATATGGCACAGGTGTCAAGGACAAGGCCCGCGGGCCAAATGCGGCCCGCAAGACCTCGTCATGTGGCCCGCGAGCGTGCGCTGATTGGCGGTGGGCGGCGAAGGTCAGCGCGCGCGAGAGGAAGGGAGCAGGTTTTTTTCCCCGGGCCGTTTTGGCCCAGCGCGGCTTTTTGCCGCCTTGGGGGTGCTCCGCGCGGCTTTCTGCCGCCTCAGGGAAGCCCCCCGCACCATTTTTGCCTTGCCGGGAGAACCCGGCAAGGCTTTTTTTCTTCGGGCCGTTTTGGCCCAGGGCGGCTTTTTGCCGCCTCGGGGGTGCTCCGCACGGCTTTCTGCCGCCTCAGGGAAGCCCCCCGCACCATTTTTGCCTTGCCGGCAAAAGGTTTTTTTTTCCCCGGCCGTTTTGGCCCAGCGTGGCTTTTTGCCGCCTCGGGGGTGCCCCGCGCGGCTTTCTGCCACGTCGGGGAAGCCCCCCGCACCAGCCTGCCGATCCCACCACCACCCCGCGCTGCGCCAATCCCTGCGAACAGCAGGCAGCGGTGGAGGGGGGGGAGAATGAGCAGCATCTCCTCCGCTACAGCGGAGACGTTTCTTGCTCCTCCCGGCCGCCCCCCCCTCGCAAAAGCCTTCTTTTTCGGGTGGGGGGGTGGAGAAGCAAGCAGCATCTTCCCTCTCTCCTCTCTCTCTTTCACTCCTTCCTTCCTTCCTTCTCTCTCTCTCTGTCTCATTCCCTTTTACCCCTCCCTCCCTCCTTCCTCCCTCCCCTCTCCCCTCTCTCTATCTTTCACCCCTTCGTTCCTTCCCTCTCCCTCTTTCTTTCACTCTCTCTCACCCCTTCCTTCCCCCCTCTCTCACCCTTTCCTTCCTTCCCCCTCTCTCATTCCCTTCTTTCTTTCCTTCCTTCTTTCCTTCCTTCCTTCTTTCCTTCCTCCTCCCTCCCTCCCTCCCTCCCTTCCTTCTCTCTCTCTCTCTCTCTCTCTCTCTCTCTCTCTTTTATTTTTCTTTCTTTCCTTCCTTCCTTCCTTCCATCCATCCATCCATCTCTCTTTCTCACCCCTTCTTTCTTTCCTTCTTTCCTTCCTTCCTTCTCTCTCTCTTCCCTCCCTCCCTCCCAGCCTTTTAGAGGAGGAAAACCAGAAAAAAATATTTTTTCCACACAGTGGAGAGGGGGAGGGCGGCCCTTTGAGGGTCACCGGCCCTTTGAGGGTGACCAAACTGCTGATGCGGCCCCCGATGAATTTGAGTTTGACACCCCTGCTATATGGGATCTATTTTAAGAAGTTTATTTTAAACTTAATAAAAGTTTTTCTTTGTTTCAATCAAAGCGCTGTTTAAATAATTACCGCTGCATATCAAAAAGCCCCAAAATCATTCTGCAGGTGATCTTTTCCCAGATACTGGACATTTGTGTGTGTGTGTGTGTGTGTTTGTGTGTGTGTGTTCCATTTCAATAGGATTCAGCTCCATGTCATGTTGCTGCTGTGTGCAAAAGGTGCTTTCAAGATAATCCTATTCCACTGCTGGAAAGGCCTGGGAATAACCCAGACTTTAACCCCATCGGAAATCTATGGAGCCGACTAAAGAAACTTGCTAGTCAGAAGCAACCCAGAAATAAAGCCCAATTAACAGAGGCAATAATTCAGTCTTGGTTTCACATTATTACACCTGCAGAACTAAAAACTTGGTTCACTTCTCAGGAAGGCATTGTAAGGCGGTAATTAAAGCTAAAGGTTACCAATGGTTACCAGAGGTTTCACGTTTTTTCTTTATGACTGCTGTTTTTTCTTTATGACTGCTGTTCTAATAAATACTCCTTCATAAAAGTTATTGCATTACATTCTTTCATAGAATCATAGAATCATAGAATCATAGAGTTGGAAGAGACCACAAGGGCCAAGCAGGAAACACCATCAAAGCATTCCTGACAGGAATTTTTTAATTATTTTTCCATTAATATACAATTTTATGGTATTACTCCACACAAAAGTGGTGTTATGAGCCATCAAACCTCAGAAATACAGTATTTTCCGGCGTACAAGGCGACTGGGGGTATAAGACGACCCCCAGTTTTTCGAGTTAAAATATAGAGTTTGGGATATACTCTAAATTTTAACTTAAAAAAGGCATCCGCGGCTCCGCAGAAGGGATTTCTGGCATTGCGGACATTTTGGACATGCGCAGAAGCGATTTCTGGTGCTGCGCTGCCCATATCCAAAATGTGCACAGCGCCAGAAATCGCTTCTGTGGAGCCTCGGACCCGATTCCGGCGCTGCTCGGCAAGTCCCCGCGCCGCGCTGCAGTATCCGGCGTACGACTCCCGATTTTGGAGCCGATTTTTCAGGGTTCCAAAGTCGTCTTGTACACCAGAAAATACGGTACAATTTTCACAAAAGGTTACCACAATTTTGGCCACTAGTATAACTTGTTCATTTTAAAGTTACTTTTCTATCTATATGGTATCAGATTATTATTATTTATGTTTCATGTTCATATATGTGTTGGAAACTGCCCAGAGTGGCTGCGGCAACCCAGCCAGATGGGCAGGGTAGAAATAAAAATTATTATGATTAATACAGTGGTACCTCGATTTAAGAACAGTCCTGTTCTGGAAAAGATTAAGTTGGTAAACCGAGGTACCACTGTATTACTATCATCATTCTCCATCATCATCATCACTGCTACTACCTGAGATTCAATAAGCCTGGCTCTTCTCTGGGATGAATTTTGTTTGGCCCAGTCATGGCATCCCCTCCATCTCCAATGTCAGTCGTCTCTTTGGTCAACCCAAGACTGACAGGAGCAAAAACAAAAACAGAAAACCTGAAGCTACGTTTCTTTCCTAACAATTCTGAATCTGACATTTAAGATGGCCTGGGCAGTTCAGACCAGCCCAATCATGGTAGAAAAAGGAATAATTTAAATAATTTGAGGAAGATTTACTGTTTATTGTGGGGGTGTTAGGTTCCCAGGTGTTATAGGAGGCGCTGTTGAGCTCTGTGAAAATATATGAGGTTGGTCACATAGAGGTATTGTTTGAATTTCCAGGCAGCTATAACAATCCCACAGGGAGCCTTACCAAGAGAGGCCACGATCCCACAATTCTCCTCCATGACATCCTTATGCAGGGCTCTCTGGTCAGGATCCAGCAACGCCCACTCCTCGTCCGTGAAACGAACAGCGACATCTTCAAAGCACACTGGACCCTGAAAGAAAAAGGGAAATGTCTTCCTCTGAGACAGCAGAAATATGATCTGCTACACAATGCTCTGTTCTTTCCTTCCTGTAAATCGCGGTGTTGTTTCCATAGGATTGCTTTGCTGCACATTTTATTTATGGATGCTTATTTTATTCTGCGTTTTGATTATGGGTATTCACCTTTGTGCAAATAGGTGGTACTCCACCTTGTGTTTTTCAAGTCATTCTGCCTACGCAAGCATTCCAGTTTGCCTGATGGAAGGATCCACTTTCTCCTCTCCTCGTGAGCTGTTCTGGGAAGGTTCCCTCCCAATGCCCTAGAGCCAAATTCAAGGGGTTCATGGGGGCATGAAGAGGGGGAGGAATGGGGGACAGGCCCCATTTTGCAGCGGAGGGGGCTGATTAGGTGAATCCAGGCCACTATTTGTTCTCATTTGTCCACTGCTTAGAAACCAATTTTAGCATTCACTGTTCAATCTAGCAATAAAATAAGCCTATTTTGGATGGCCATCTGTCTTGGATGATCTAGCAGATTCCTGCAATGCAGGGGGTCTCCTGGCTCTGAGAGACAAACAGGGAGGGTGGATTCTGGCAGAATGAGAGGGACCCCCCTGTGGCTCCTCCTTATCCTGACTCACCTCAGCCTCTCCACCTCCCTCCTCCCACTCGCCTCCTTCCTCTTCTGCCTCTGATTCTGCACTGCATTCTGCCACAGAGTGTCCCAGCTCACTAAGCCCTGTTACTCCTTCAGCTTCTGACACCTCCTCTTCCCAGGCGTCTCCCTCTTCCTCCTCTGACCACCCATCCTTCTTCTACCTCCACTTCTTCTCCCATCTTCCCTTCCTGGTTCCCCGGCTGCTTCCTCCCACCATTCCTCTGTACCCAACCAGTCCATGAGACAGCCCTCGGCCTCCAGCCC
The DNA here is from genome assembly GCA_034641385.1 of Darevskia mixta. Lineage (NCBI taxonomy): Eukaryota > Metazoa > Chordata > Lepidosauria > Squamata > Lacertidae > Darevskia > Darevskia mixta. The sequence continues at coordinate 2,512,198 of JAWWNH010000205.1, forward strand.
TCGGCCTCTGTCCCTACAAGGCAGCTTCCCCTGACCTGATTTGGTTCCACAGCCGCTGCTTCCCTTCTGCCCCCATGAAAAGACGGATCAGGAGGTCTTGCTGGCATCATTCTGTCACCTGCAGGAGACAAAAGGTAAACAGGTGAAACAGGGCATCTCTAACTACAGGTGGGCCTTTGAGAAAGCCTTACCAGCAAATCTTTAGTGTGTTTAGCAAAGATAAAAAAAGTAAAGGATTTGAAAAAGATAAAACAATCTTGGAACGAACAGTAATTAGTACTAATGTGAAAAATTTATCTAAAATCTATGCGTTTTTACTGGAGTGGCACACAAAGGACGATTTGGTTAAGTCTACAATGATTAAATGGGCAGTTGACTTAGGCCACAATATCGATTTTGATAAGTGGCAAAAACTCTGGAATACAGGGGTTAAGTTCACTGCATCGGTGGCTTTGAAAGAGAACATCTTTAAGATGATGTACAGATGGTACATCACGCCTTCTAAAATAGGGAAAATGTACAAAGTGGCAGACAGGAGGTGTTGGAAATGTAAACAAATAGAAGGCGATTTCATTCATATGTGGTGGCACTGTGATCCGGTCAAAAAATACTGGGAAGAGGTTTATAATGAAATTTAAAAAATTCTCAGATACAATTTTAGGAAAACACCGGAGGCCATTCTGTTGAATATGACGGGGGAAGATATTAGGAAAAATGATGAAAAACTATTTTTTTATGCAGTGACGGGGGCCAGAACATTACTGGCCCAAGTCTGGAAACAGACGCAATTACCAACAATTGATGAATGGAGACAAAAAATGACAGAATACATGAAAATAGCTGAAACAACTGCTAGAATCCGACAGCAGGGATACGACAAATTCGACAAAGAATGGGGAAAATTTGTGAAACATATCAACAAAGAGTATGGTATATAAATTACCGGCGGAAGGAAATGAAACTCAAAGCATGATTTTTGTAAAATTCTTTATTGGAAATACATAAGGGAATAGACTAATAATAGATTAAAAGACATATGTAATGAGTATGGAAGAGAAATATAAAATGGGGAAGAATGATAGGACTGGAAACGGTTTGATTAAGCTGTATAAAAGCAAATCATGATACTAGGATTTATTATATAAAGAATAACAAAAGTGTGTAAGATAAAAATGTATATATAAAAATTAACAGCAGAAGATGGGGGGAAGTCCTCAGGGATAAGATTTTGGGTGAAGGGGTGGTAGTTGGGAGGGGGGAGAGGGGGAGGGGGATAAAAAAAAAAAAGAGAAAGCCTTACCTGCTAAGAGCATTTGGATGTTTGTGCCCATTCCATATGTTAGTCTCCCCCCAAAACAAGATGAAAAGAACCCTCAGATGAGTTGGAAAACCAACAGAATGAGACCAAACAGAGAAAAACCACCTTCCTCCTTACCCAGTGGCCTCTCTCTGGTGTCAAACGGAGGCCTCTCTGCCTCACAGGAATCCAGGTCCGTTTCTGCAAAATGATCCTTTCCCTGAAAGAAACAAGGATTCAAAACAGAGAATGGGGAGAAATATTAGAAAGAGAATGACAAAGACTTGAAGGGTGTGAGATCTCATTCCATGGATGCTTTCCCAGATAATGGATGGGCCATCAGCAGACCATTATGGGATGTTCTCTGTCCTGCTTGGAGCCCCTTGGGAGTATCCAGAGGAAAGTCTCTCTCACCTGCTTTCTCTCCTCTGCCTGACTCAGGAGGAAACCTTCGGCCAGGGCCACCGCCTGGGAACTGGTCTCCGCTCCGCATTCCCTCACCCAGCTCTCCATCTCCGGGGGAAGGACAGCCAGGAACTGCTCCAAGACCACCAGGTCCAGCATCTCAGCTTTCGTGTGCCTTTCTGGCTTCAGCCACTGGTGGCAAAAGTGGTAGAGTCGGCTGCAAACCTCTCGGGGTCCTTTGGCCTCTTGGCAGCAGAACTGCCTCAACTGCTGGCTCTGCACGTCTGAGCAGAGGGTGTCCTCCTCACCCAGGATCTTCTGCACAGAGTTTTCCCATAATCCCCCAGTGCTCCCAGTGTGGTTGGCATGGCCTCTTCTTGTTCCAGGGCCAGCTGAGTCTTGCTCATCCATCTGTGCTCTCAGGAAGCCTCTGAGAGATCGGAAGGAACCCTTTGGTCTTTTTCAAGTTTTGTCTGTCTTAATGAGAAGCTCTAGCAAATCCTACAAAGCAAATACATCGTTTTATTACAGAATTTGTAGGACAGGGGCGGAAATGGTTCCCTGAGCAAGCATGGATGAGTCTTGCTGGGAACCAGGGCTGGACTGCACCGCATCTCAGACCATGAGCTATCTTTTTGAAAAGAAAGAGGAAGAGGAGAAGAAATAAGTCTCTAGCCTTCTAGCAATGCAAAATGTGGAGGCAACTGAAGGGATTTCTGTGAGATAAATCAGCCTGGTTTCTGCTGCCTTCCAGTCAATGCATGAAGTCAGAACCGACTGACAAGGGAATCCTTTGTATCTTGTGGAAAATGGATGCTTGGCTCCAGTGGGGGTCCTCACCCGGGGGTCCTCAGGAGTTGCTCCCCACCCCCTGCTTCTGTCTCCTTTTCTCAAGACAGACTCCTGGGGTGGGGTCCCTTTTTCTTTGCTCTTAGGGCCAGGTATGTATCTGGCCAACCCCCTGAGGTCCAAGTGCGCGGGGCCAAAGACATCTCCCTTGAAATTTAGGCAGGTAATTTATTATTATTATTATTATTATTCTGTTAGACACCTTAACACACACACATCCATTGATGCCAAGATCCCTGGAGGCTCAGTGAGTAGCAGCGCCCATTTCCGGCTGCTTTTCCAGCAACAATCCCTTTGGGACAGAGAGGATGTGGTCCTGGGATGCCCTGCTCTGGGTGCGAGGGGATTGCTGCAGTGGCCTCCGTGTGGAGCTGCCCTTGGAGACACTGGGAAACTGGTCTGCAATGCAGCAGCCAGACTATGGGCTGGGATCCCTCTCTTTATTCCTGGCCTTTCTCTCCCATATTTCCATCCTTCCTCTCCATGGGGTTGGGGGGGGGGCTAGTCCCCCTCCTCGTCCAGCTTTGGAAAACCATCTACACGTTTCCTGTGTTGTGCAATGACGCTGAGCGACGTCACACAGAGTTAAAGTCCTAGGGACTCCTTTGTTGAAAGAAGGGAGAAATGAGTTTGGGATCCTCTGATCTCCAGGAAGGAGAGCGTTGCAGACCTCGCCCCTCCCTGGCAGGACCCTCTCCTCCCCCTGCATGAGCAGATCAGGCCCCCCAGGCATCCTCCCCCCCCCTGCTGCAGCCCTGGGACCCCCACCGTCTCCCCACTGCACCCTCTGGGGGGAGAGAGAGAGGAGACTCACCAGATCCCAGGAGGGGACAGCCATGCAGCCCTTGCAGGAAAGGACTGGGGAGGGAGGGAGGGAGGGGCCTGGGCGCTGGAGGACCTGGCCCCCCCTTGCTTCCTGTCCTCTCTAGGAAGGCAGCTCGGTTCCCCTTAACCCTTGCAAAGCCGAGTCCACCCAGCTCCTGGCTTTTTATTCTTTTTTATGGGTTTAGGGGGGCTACGCCAATGCCCAGATCTCCTTTTGGGGGCGAGGCTCTTGACTGGACTCTGAGCATCTCCCTCCCTTGGCCAGAAACCGGAGGAACAGCTTGCAGGGAAAAGGGCTTTGCAGGAGGCAAGGAACCTCCTCCTCGGATACAGGAGTGGAGAGAGAGGAGGGGACCCGAGGGTCATCTAGTCCAACCCCCAGCAAGGCAGGAATCTCAGCTCAAGCATCTCTGCTTAGGAACCTCCAAGGAAGGAGAGTCCCCCACCTCCCAAGGGAGACCTTTCCCCTGCCAAACTGCTCTCAGGTGTCCCTCAAGGCAGCGGGTCCTGAGTTCGAGCACTGCTGAAACAATCGCACTGGCTACCCAGGAGGAACCAAGCGAAGCTCATAATAAATAAATCCTATTCTCATAATGAATGAGTAATACATTCTTATGCACGCTTTCTATGCTAATATACAACGATATGCCATTTCCCTTTCCAGAAGTGCTTAATTGCTAATTCAATGGACTGAAAATGGATGGTTGTAGTTATTATAATTAGGGAAGCTTTTAATATTTGATGGACACTGGGGAACAATTTTTTTCCATTTTCTGTTGCATGAGATTTTTCAACTGTTCTTATATGTTCTTTCAATGCTGATTTCAAATCTGAAGTCGGTTTTGTTCTGTAAGCTCTAGTTTTTTTGCAATTCATGTTTTTCACTTTTCACCATAATCTTCATTTTCACAATGCAAGAATTCAATATTTTATTAACCACATAGCCAAAGTAGTACAATATGAGTACAAATGGAAGTAACTTATATAACATTGCAACTGACATGTTTGGCATTGAAAATGACATGTATATCTATGTACAGTTGGAGGTATGCAAAATAATGTACCGGTATTCCCTTGGGATGCACAGTATCTGCAAGCTGATGTTATTCAGGTAAGAATTTGCACTTGTAGCTCTTGCGTTTGTGGACTTGCCAGGTGCTCAGGGACGGACTCTCCTGTCCCCATGTCTTTCCCTTTGCAGATGTGCTGCAGTTGCACATCCCTCCCCCAGGGGTGAGTATTGGAGAGAACAAGAGCAGGGCTCAGACCTGCCCTCCTTGCCCCCCACTCTACACTCTAGCATATGGAGAAGCCCTCCCTTCAGGAGGAACTGACAGCCTGACTTTTGCCTTTCAGCTGCTGAAGGAAGATCAGCTGTACCTGTGGTGATTCAGACCTGCCAGGTGATTCAGACCTGCCAGGCAGCTCAGCTCCAAGAAGGAGACAGTGATGGGTGGTGTGGGAGACCCCCATAGGGAAGGGAGAGGCTTTGGGGAAGAGGTTGTCTATCTGCCGGAGAGAAGGACCCTACTGGCTTAGGATCACATATCCTGTTTGAAAGGGCCTGTGGAAATCTGGGTCAGGAATGCTGTTCCTAGAATGGAGGCATGTGCAACAGGTCATTCGCGATCTACTGGTCGATCCACAACTCTGGTCACTGCTCCCTGAGAAAAGCCCAACAACTCTGGGCAAATAAAATGGGTAGATCACTGGCAGGGTTTTTTTTATTACTGGGAGTAGATCTCAGAAGCTCTATACAGTCAGCAAAAACAAGACCTGGAGCTGACTGTGGCTCAGACCATCAGCTTCTTATAGCAAAATTCCAGCTTAAACTGAAGAAAGTAGGAAAAACCACTGGGCCAGTAAGATACAATCTAAATCAAATCCCTTATGAATACACAGTGGAAGTGAGGAACAGGTTTAAGGATTTAGATTTGGTGGATAGAGTGCCTGAAGAACTATGGATGGCGGCTCGTAACATTATACAGGAGACAGCAACAAAAACCATCCCAAAGAAAAGGAAATGCAAGAAAGCAAAGTGGCTGTCCAATGTGGCCTTACAAATAGTGGGGGAGAGAAGACAAGCAAAATGCAAGGGAGATAATGAAAGATACAGGAAACTTAATGCAGATTTCCAAAAAATAGCAAGGAGAGACAAGAGGGCCTTCTTAAATGAGCAATGCAAAGAAATAGAGGAAAATAACAGAATGAGAAAAAGCAGAGATCTGTTCAAGAAAATTGGAGATATGAAAGGAACATTTCGTACAAAGATTACCATAATTAAGGACAAAAGAGAAAAGGACCTAACAGAAGCAGAAGAAGAGGTGGCAAGAATACACAGGGGAATTATATCAGAAAGATACAGAGATTTCGTACACCCCAGGTAGTGTGGTTGCTGACCTTGAGCCAGACATCCTGGAGAGTGAAGTCAAATGGGCCTTAGAAAGCCTTGCTAACAACAAGGCCAGTGGAAGTGATGATATTCCAGCCGAACTATTTAAAATTTTAAAAGATGATGCTGTTAAGGTACTACACTCAATATGCCAGCAAATTTGGAAAACTCAGCAGTGGCCAGAGGATTGGAGAAGATCAGTCTACATCCCAATCCCAAAGAAGGGCAGTGCCAAAGAATGCTCCAACTACCGCACAATTGCACTCATTTCACACGCTAGCAAGGTTATGCTTAAAATTCTACAAGGCAGGCTTAAGCAATATGTAGACTGAGAACTCCCAGAAGTGCAAGCTGGATTTCGAAGGGGCAGAGGAACCAGAGACCAAATTGCAAACATGCGCTGGATTATGGAGAAAGCTAGTGTGATGGCCTAGGATTCTGACTCATATGCTGAACCTGAGAGATTCCAGCCTGCACAGGATTCCCCGCCTCCAGAACCAGCAGAAGCAGCAGAGCCAGGGCTAGGGCCAGAGTCTGAAGGGTCCTCACCTGTGCTGGATCCTCAGGTGCAGGCACCTGCTGAGTCTGCTCTGGCTCCTGATGGGATGGAGGACCCATTGCCTGCAGGTGCTCCACTCCCAGCCCTGTCAGGGGAAGCTGAGGTTGCCTCTGGGTCCGGTAACCCTCCAGCCTCTCCTGAGCTGCAGAGGCTCAAGTCAGAGAGGCGAAGGGAACTGAGTTCCTGCAGGAGGAGTGCTCGCCTCCAAGCCAGGAGATGCGAGTCTTCAGAGGATTAGGGCCACCCTATGCCTTGGGGCAGATAAAAGCCGGCCAGCCCCAGCCCCAGGTTGCAGGAGCAACATTGTTGATGACCAGTTCCTGCCAGTGTTCCTGTTTGAAACCTGTCTTGCTTCCCTGCCTGAGCTCCTGACACGCCCTGGTTCCCTGCTTGCCTACTTGTTCCTGACTTTGCCTGCCTCCCTGCCCTGCACCCAACTTCAGATACTACGGACTGCCTTCACGGTGCACCTTTGACCATGGACCAGACTTGAACCTCGCCTTTCGGTTAACCCATGGGACCAGCACAGCTAGAGAGTTCCAGAAAAACATCTACTTTTGCTTCATTTACTACGCTAAAGCATTTGACTGTGTTGACCACAGCAAACTATGGCAAGTTCTTAAAGAAATGGGAGTGCCTGATCACCTCATCCGTCTCCTGAGAAATCTCTATGTGGGAGAAGAAGCTACAGTTAGAACTGGATATGGAACAACTGATTGGTTCAAAATTTGGAAAGGAGTATGACAAGGCTGTATATTGTCTCCGTGCTTATTTAACTTATATGCAGAATTCATCATGCGAAAGGCTGGACTGGATGAATCCCAAACCGGAATTAAGATTGACGGAAGAAATATCAACAACCTGAGATATTCTGATAGTTATATTTAAAGCTATTGTTTTCCCAGTAGTTATGTATGGAACTGAGAGCTGGACCATAACGAAAGCTGATTGCCGAAGAATTGATGCTTTTGAATTATGGTGCTGGAGGAGACTCTTGAGAGTCCCATGGACTGCAAGATCAAACCTATCCATTCTTAAATAAATCAGCCCTGAGTGCTCACTGGAAGGACCGATCCTGAAGTTGAGGCTCCAGTACTTTGACCACCTCATGAGAAGACTCCCTAGAAAATACCCTGATGTTGGGGAAGATGGAGGGCACAAGGAGAAGGGGACGACAGAGGACAAGATGGTTGGACAGTGTTCTCGAAGCTACCAACATGAGTTTGGACAAACTGCGGAAGCCAGTGAAGGATAGGCGTGCCTGGCGTGCTCTGGTCCATGGGGTCACGAAGAGTCGGACACGACTGATATTGATAAAATATTTTGAAAGAAAAGAAAAGAAAATTGGGAGCTACATGCCTCCTTTATCTACAGGAGATTGAGGTACAGATCTCTATTCAAAAATGTTTCACAAATGTGGGTTATTATTTTGTGTGCCCCCCTCTAGTCATTAGCGGAACAATCAACCGTCCTCTTATGTATGAGTGAAAATGGCCAGACAGTCACGGTTCATAAGATTTTTAATATTCTTAGTCATTTCAGCCTTAACATTAACAGACCAGATTTTCTGTCCTTTATTTACAGGAAAAAATGGTCAAGGCACATTCCACCTAATTATGAATTTGTATGTGCTTTAATCTTTGGCTGGACTTTAGCATATTTGAAGTCTGATTTGAATAACAGACAAAATGATGAAAACCCCCAGATAATCACTCAAATGCTTGATATCACCAGCTCTGCTTCCAAACATCACCTCTTTCACCTCCCACTTCTTAACACTCTCTATTCCAAACTCTGAAAACCAACCATTCCATCTTTTCCTACCAAAGTACAAATCTTGCCTGAATTTCAGTCCATCACCCCACCCCACCATAGCTTAAAATTCACTCTCCAATGCTTGCAGACACATTCCTTATCCTTCCCTGGTGCCCAGAATTAAACACATTGTAACAACTTTAAAGATGTGCCCCCATGTCATTTCTGTAACACCTGCAATCATGTGTGCTGTGTGAGCAATTCACTCCTCCCGTTGCTGGATATGTGGCTAGTATGTCACATGTCCCTGTTTACTTTCCTTAAAAAAAATATGAATATTTATTGAATTTTATAACAAATAAAAATACAGATCTCAATTATCATGTTATATACCATTGTTCTCCCTCCCCTCCTCTGGACTTCCCTCAACTCCCACTCTGCTGAGTTATTTAGATTTATTTGTTGTATCCTGCTTTTCTTATAGAAAAGTAAATTCCCTTATCATTTCTCTAAAATATCTGTTACTGATATAAAGTTGTGAACATTTATTCAAACCCTGCCCGTGAATCCAGTCCATTTTGTTGTTTCTGCAAATAGACTGTAAATGGTTCCCCGACTCTTGGTTTTTTCTGTCAAAAAACCAGAAGCCTTTCTGTTGGGAATTACAGGTACAGACATTAAAAAGCAAGATACCAAGCTTTTCCACTATGCAGTGACTGCGGCAAGAATGTTAATAGCACAGAACTGGAAACAAGAACAAACACCGACAATAGAAGAATGGAGAATGAAACTATTGAACTATGCAGAAATGGACAAAATGACGGGGAGAATCCGAGAACAGCGGGACCAGAAGTTCTTCAAGGACTGGGCTAAATTTACAGACTATATGAAAGAAACTACTGAACTGAATACGTTGGTAGGACTTCAAGAGGCATTGTAGACTAAAGAAGAAATATTGTTGCTAAATGTAAATTTATCGTGATAAGTTATGAGTGTGATGCGAAAGCAAGGGTAGATATAAGAAATATAAGATGAAATATAGAAATTATAAAGTTGCTTGGAAGGACTGAAGGAAGTCAAGGCTATAAAAAGCCAAAAAAGTATAAGAGGTGAAAAAGTATGTATATTGTATTTTGCAAAAATGGTTATGGAAAAATAATAAAAAATGATTTATTTTTTTTAAAGTAAATGGTTCCCCGACTCTTTTGAAGTCCTTTTTGTCCTTCTCTTTTTTTAAAAAAAAAAAAATCATATTTATTGGGTTTTACACATAAAAAGTATAAAAAACAAACAATACATAACACAAAAAAAATACAATACTACAAATACACACACACACCAAACTCATAAATTCCCATCTTCTTTCCTTAACATTTTGGTTTGACTTCCTCCTGTCTTTCCCTCTACGTTTCAGTATATATGCTTATTCTCTTTAGCAATTTCCTCTCATCGCTTAATTTTATATTTCTATTATTCTATTCTATTTTGTTGTCTTAATTCTATTTCCTTATCTTAACTCATTATTATCTTATCAAACCTTATCACTTATATCACTTAAATTTCTAATCCTCAAGTTCTATCCTAGGCTTATCTATTCTTATATCATATTTCCACTTAATCGTTCTAGAGTCTAATCTGTAAATTACTTTTCTTTCGGCATTATTTTATCTCTAAATCTTACAATAATTTTTAAGATATTCTCTAAATTTCTTCCATTCTTTTTCCACCGCTTCTTCCCTCTGGTCGCGGAGTCTCGTAGTCAGCTCGGCAAGTTCCATATAGTCCATCATTTTCATCTGCCATTCTTCCATGGTTGGTTAAGTACTTTGTCTTCCAATATTTTGCAATCAGTATTCTTGCTGCTGTTGTGGCATACATAAAAAAGGGTGATCTTCCTTTGGTATCTCCTGGTTGACCATTCCAAGTAAGAAGGCTTCTGGTTTTTTAACAAAAGTGTTTTTCAACACTCTTTTCATTTCATTATATATCATTTCCCGGAAGGCCTTCATTCTTGGGCACGTCCACCACATATGGTAAAATGTGCCCTCAACATTCTCACACTTCCAACATTTGTTGTCCTGCAAATGATAGATTTTAGCAAGTTTGACTGGGGTCAGGTACCATCTATATATCATTTTCATAATGTTTTCTCTTAACAAATTACAAGCAGTAAATTTTATCCCTTTCCTCCACAGTCTTTCCCAGTCAGCCATTATGATGTTATGTCCCACATCTTTGGCCCAGTCTATCATTGCAGATTTAACGAATTCATCTTGTGTATGCCATTCTAGCAGCAAGTTATACATTCTAGACAGGTTTTTCGATTTCGGTTCGAATAGTTGCGTTTCCAGTTTCGACTTTTCCAACTGAAAGCCTAATTTTTTGTCCATTCTGTATGTTTCATTAATTTGATGGTAATGTAACCAATCCCTCACCTCCCCCTTTAATTGTTCATAGGGTTTCAACCTGACACTTTCTCCTTCTTGTATTAAAATGTCACAATACTTTACCTTTTTGTGGGCCTTAGCCTCTAATGGTGAAATCCATCTGGGTGTTTTCCTTTCCAGCAAGTCCTTGTATTTCATCCAGACTCTGTACAGTGCCTTCCTGATTATGTGTGTTTTGAAACCTTTGTGGGCCTTGACTTTATCATAACATAAATATGCATGCCAACCAAAAACATTATCATATCCTTCCAGGTCTAATACATCCGTATTCTCTAACATAAACCAATCTTTCAGCCAGCAGAAGGCCGCCGCCTCAAAATAGATGTTCAGCTCTGGCAGAGAAAATCCCCCTCTTATCTTATCATCTGTTAAAATCTTAAATTTAATTCTGGGTTTTTTCCCCTGCCAGACAAATCTCGATATATCCTTCTGCCACTTCTTGAATGGTTCCATTTTATCCACAATCGGTAGCCCTTTTTGTCCTTCTCTCATAGTTTATCTGTTAGATTAGCCAACTCTGCATAGTTCATAACTTTTTCTTGCCATTGTTCCTTTGATGGTATTTCTTCCGTCTTCCAGAGAGGAATTCAAACAAATAGCCAGCACATGTAGAGACAAAGTCAGAAAAGCTAAAGCACAGAATGAACTCAGGCTTGCTAGAGAGGTTAAAAGCAATAAAAAGAGTTTTTATGGGTATGTCCGTAGCAAAAGGAAGAACAAGGAAACAGTGGGGTCACTTAGAGGAGAAGAAGGTGAAATGCGAACAGGGGACGCAGAAAGGGCAGAACTCCTCAATACCTTCTTTGCCTCAGTCTTCTCCAAAAAAGAAAACAATGCCCGACCTGAAGAATATGGAGCAGATGATTCAGCAGGGGAAACACAGCCCAGAATAAGTAAGGAGGTAGTACAAGCACACTTGGCTAGTTTAGATGTATTCAAGTCTCCAGGGCCAGATGAACTACATCCCAGAGTATTAAAAGAACTGGCAGAGGTGATTTCAGAACCACTGGCAGTAATCTTTGAGAATTCTTGGAAAACAGGTGAAGTCCCAGGAGACTGGAGGAGGGCAAATGTTGTCCCTATTTTCAAAAAGGGGAAAAGAGAGGACCCAAACAATTACCGCCCAGTCAGCCTGACATCAATACCAGGAAAGATTCTAGAGCAGATCATTAAGCAAACGGTCTGTGAGCACCTAGAAAGGAACGCTGTGATCACTAAAAGTCAGCATGGGTTTCTGAAAAATAAGTCATGTCAGACTAATCTGATCTCATTTTTTGACAGAATTACAAGCCTGGTAGACGAAGGGAACACTGTGGATGTAGCCTATCTTGATTTCAGCAAGGCCTTTGACAAGGTGCCGCATGATATTCTTGTAAAGAAGCTGGTAAAATGCGGGCTAGACAATGCTACCATTCATTGGATTTGTAACTGGCTGACTGACCGAACCCAAAGGGTGCTCATCAATGGCTCCTCTTCATCCTGGAGAGAAGTGACTAGTGGGGTGCCACAGGGTTCTGTCTTGGGCCCAGTCTTATTCAACATCTTTATCAATGACTTGGATGATGGGCTTGAGGGCATCCTGATCAAGTTTGCAGATGACACCAAATTGGGAGGGGTGGCTAATACCCCAGAGGACAGGATCACACTTCAAAATGACCTTAACAGATTAGAGAACTGGGCCAAGGCAAACAGGATGAATTTTAACAGGGAGAAATGTAAAGTACTACACTTGGGCAAAAAAAATGAAAGGCACAAATACAGGATGGGTGATACCTGGCTTGAGAGCAGTACAAGTGAAAAGGATCTAGGAGTCTTGGTAGACCACAAACTTGACATGAGTCAACAGTGTGATGCAGCAGCTAAAAAAGCCAATGCAATTCTGGGCTGCATCAATAGGAGTATAGCATCTAGATCAAGGGAAGTAATAGTACCACTGTATTCCGCTCTGGTCAGACCTCACCTGGAATACTGTGTCCAGTTCTGGGCACCACAGTTCAAGAAGGATATTGACAAGCTGGAACGTGTCCAGAGGAGGGCAACCAAAATGGTCAAAGGCCTGGAAACGATGCCTTATGAGGAACGGCTTAGGGAGCTGGGTATGTTTAGCCTGGAGAAGAGAAGGTTAAGGGGTGATATGATAGCCATGTTCAAATATATAAAAGGATGTCATATAGAGGAGGGAGAAAGGTTGTTTTCTGCTGCTCCAGAGAAGCGGACACGGAGCAATGGATTCAAACTACAAGAAAGAAGATTCCACCTAAACATTAGGAAGAACTTCCTGACAGTAAGAGCTGTTCGACAGTGGAATTTGCTGCCAAGGAGTGTGGTGGAGTCTCCTTCTTTGGAGGTCTTTAAGCAGAGGCTTGACAGCCACCTGTCAGGAATGCTTTGATGGTGTTTCCTGCTTGGCAGGGGGTTGGACTGGATGGCCCTTGTGGTCTCTTCCAACTCTATGATTCTATGATTCTATGATTCAATATTGTGCAATCAAGATTCTGGCCGCTGTTGTAGCATACATAAATAATATCCAATTTTCTTTTGGCAGATCTTGGTCTGAGATACCTAACAAAAAGGCTTCAGGGTATTTAACAAAGTTCATTTTGAACATGAACTAGGCTTGGAAAGTGTAAGAACGGAAGTCAGTCTCATCTCTTCCACTCTGCTGTGCTTTTGCACTGTTCTTTGTCTCCCTGTCTGTTGCTGAAGAAGAGAGAGGACGCCATTATGATCCGTTTGGTGTCGTCTGCAAATGTGATGAGCATCCCCTCAATTCCTTCATCCAAGTGACATATAAAGACGTTGAACAACAACGGGCCCAGGACAGAACCCTGCAGCACCCCTCTTGTCCCTTACCCCCAGGATAATGAGGAAGAACCATGAAGGAGTCCTCTTTGGGTTCATTCAGTCAAATCCACCTAACAGTTACCTCATTCAGCCCACATTTGACCAGCTTTCTCACATAAATATCACAGAGGACTTTGTCCAAAGCCTTACTGAAATCGAGATGCACTATTTCCACAGCAGTCCCCAGATCAACAAAGTTTGTAACTCCATCCAAAAAAGGGGAGAGATTTCTCTGGTTTGACTTGTTTTTGAGAAAGCCATGCTTTCAACCTGTATATTTATGTTGTGATATCTTCAGATGAAGGGCATATAAATTTTTGAAATGAGAATACTGACAAGCCGGAACATGTGCAAACGAAGGCGATTTATGTATTTAATTTGTAAACCACCCGACCCAGTGGTGCTGACTTGAATAAAATATTTGTAGGGGGGGGGCCAGGTAAGTTCCGCCTTGCACAATCAATCACATGATGCATACACACCTCTTGAATGGCAATGCCTATAATGGCAGTGACATTTTTAAAAAGTAATATTTTGAGCCCATAGTTCAATTTCCCAGCAGCTCCCCTTGCCCCCGAGAACACTTCTAGCATTTCATCTCCTCTACCTGTGGGATTGTTCAGCAGTGGGGAAAATTACCTCTTCACACTGGATGTCCATTTGGTATGGCCCTTTCCACGTTTTTTCCTGCCCATTGTGTTTGTCTTTCATTTGTTCTCCCATGTGTGTTGCCAGGAGAAGCCACAATTCTGTGGGTACTCTAGGTGGTGCAGAAAGCACCTAGAAGCTCCCTAGAGGTTGAATGCTGATCACCTAGAAGCTCCCTAGAGGTTGAATGCTGATCAAACTTCAGTTTTGTGATCTATAAATTCCAAGTAGCAGTACTGGGGGTGGTTCAGATTCTGGGGCAGTGCTTTTGGCCAGCAGAGGGTGTCACAGGGCCAGCCTACTTTCCCTTTAAAGCAATCTTGGGTCTCCAGCTGTTTTTGGATTACAACTCCCATCATTCTTGCTGCTGTTGTGGCATACATAAAGAAAGTGTGGTCTTCTTTTGGTATCTCGTGTTGTACAATTCCAAGCAGGAAGGCCTCTGGTTTCTTTGCAAAAGTGTTTTTAAACACTTTCTTCAATTCGTTGTAAATCATTTCCCAGAAGACCTTCAGCCTTAGGCATGTCCACCACATATGGTAGAATGTTCCTTCTGTAATTTCACACTTCCAACATTTATTGTCCTGCAAGTGATAGATTCTAGCCAGCTTTACTGGGGTCAGGTACCATCTGTATATCATTTTCATAATGTTTTCTCTTTAACAAGTTACAAGCAGTAAATTTTATTCCTGTCCTCCATAGTCTTTCCCAGTCTGCCATCATAATATTATGTCCGACATCTTTCGCCCAATCTATCATTGCAGATTTTACCAATTCATCCTGCGTATGCAACTCCAGCAACAAATTGTACATTCTTGACAAATTTTTTGTTTTGGGTTCTAATAACTCCATTTCCAATTTTGACTTTTCCAATTGAAAGCCTAACTTTTTGTCCATCTTAAATAGTTCATTGATTTGATGATACTGCAACCAATTTTTAATCTTTCCTCCCAATTGTTCATAGGGTTTCAACCTGATTTGATCTCCTTCTTGAATTATAATTTCAGAGTATTTTGGCCAATCTCTTTCCATGTTAACCTTTTTGTGTGCCTTTGCTTCTAACGGTGATAACCATCTGGGCGTTTTTCTTTCCATCAGATCTTTATATTTCATCCAAACTCTATAAAGAGCCTTCCTAATTATGTGTGTTTTAAAGCCTTGATGTGCCTTAATCTTATCATACCATAAATATGCATGCCATCCAAATTTGTTATCATGTCCTTCCAGGTCAAGTACATCAGTGTTTTCTAATAGGAACCAGTCTTTCAACCAGCAGAAAGCTGCTGCTTCATAGTAGATGCTTAGTTCCGGCAGGGAGAATCCACCTCTTTTCTTATCATCCGTTAGAATCTTAAATTTTATCCGAGGTTTTCCCCCCTGCCAGACAAACTTTGATATGTCTTTCTGCCACCTTTTGAATGGCTCCAACTTATCTATAATTGGTATTGCCTGGAAAAGGAATAGCAATTTCGGCAGCACATTCATTTTTATAACTGCAATTCGGCCCATCAAGGATAACTTTAAATTATTCCAAATCTCAAGATCTCTCTTGATTCCATTCCACACTTTTTCATAATTGTCTTTAAATAAGTTTTGATTTCTTGCTGTCATATTTATGCCCAGGTATTTCACTTTTTTTGTAAATTGCAGGCCCGTTTCTTTCTCCATTTCCTCTTTTTCCTCTTGTGTCAGGTTCTTCCCTAGAACTTTGGTTTTGGCTTTATTTAGTTTAAATCCTGCTACTTGCCCAAAATCTTGTATCACCTCCAGTGCCCTTATCGCATTGGAGTTCGGGTTTTGTAATGTTAAAACCAGATCATCTGCGAAGGCTTTTAGCTTGTATTCCTTGGCCCCCACTTCCACCCCTTTAATGTCTGTGTCTTTCCTTATCATGTTCAACAGAACCTCCAGGACTGTGATGAAAAGTAATGGAGAGAGAGGGCAGCCTTGTCTTGTTCCTTTCTCTATTCTTATGTTGTCTGATACCACATTATTGACAATAATTTTCGCTTTATGTTCTGTGTAGATTGCTTCCAGCCCATTCATAAATCCTTCTCCCACCTCCATATGCTGCAGGTTTCTTTTCATAAAGGACCAAGATACATTGTCGAATGCTTTTTCGGCGTCCACAAACATCAGAATTGCTTTACAGTCCATCTTTTGTTCCAGTCTTTCAAGGATATCCACAACATTCCTTATGTTGCTGTTTAAATGTCTTTCCGGTAGAAAGCCGGCTTGATCTTTGTGGATAACCTCCTTTAGGACCTTCCTGAGTCAGCTAGCCATTATATTTGCAAATATCTTGTAATCCACGTTAAGGAGGGAGATGGGTCTATAATTCTTCATCTGCGTCCGATCTACATCTGGTTTGGGTATCAAAGTGATGTATGCGTCCTTCCAAGACTCCGGTGCCCTCTTTCCCCTTAATATTTCATTGCATACTTCCATCAATGGTTGAATTAACCAGTCTTTCAACGTTTTGTAATATTTTGCTGTTAGTCCATCTGGTCCTGAGGCCTTGTCTAAATTCATGTTATTTATTGCGACTTCCACTTCCATTGGTGTTATTGGGTGGTTTAGGGGGCCCTTCATATTTTCTGGGATTTTCTGTAATCCATTTTCCTTTATGAATTGCTCTAGCTTTCCTTTTTCTTGTTCACTTTCTTTGTACAACTGTTTGTAGAATTTATCGAAGTTCTTCCTTATTTCCGATGGGTTCTCGATGTTTTTTCCATTGACCATGATATTCGTAATGGTGTTAAGTTTCTGTCTTTGTCTCAGTTGCCACGCTAACAATTTACCACATTTATTGGCTGAATCGAAGGTTCTTTGTTTAAGCATTTTAATTTTCCATTCAATTTCCCAGTTGGTTAATTTAGAGAATTCCACTTGTAGCTGTTTTATTTCCTTTTGTATCTTTTCATCTTTTGGTCTTATTCTCAGTAGTTGTTCTTTCTCTTTAAGTTGTTTCAAAATCATATCCTTTTTTTCTCTTTGCATCTTATTTCTTATTGCTTTCTGTTGTATCAGGAATCCTCTCATAACAGCTTTGCTAGTGTCCCAGACTATTCTGTTTTCCACCGTTGTATTCAAATTAATTTCAAAATAGTCCTTAATTGCTTTTTGGGCTTTTTCACAAATTGTTTTATTTCTTAACAACGAGTCGTCCATTCTCCATCTGTGGGAACCCTTCGGTGACAGTCTTAAGTCAAGTTGTACCGGATTATGATCCGAGCAGGTCCTTGGATGAATTTCTGTTTGGAGCATCCTGGGTACCAGTTCCCTGGATGCCCATATCTGATCGATTCTACTCCAGGCTTTTGTGGCTTCACTGTAGAAAGTTGCTTCAATGTCCGTTGGATTTTTTATTCTCCATGCATCCACTAAATCTAGGTTTTCTGTCATCTCAAAAAATGTTTTTGGTAGCCTTCCATCATTGGTAAATTTCACTCTTTGCGATCTGTCCATTAATGTGGATGCAACTGCATTAACGTCACCTAGAATTATTATTTTGTAATCCAAATAGTCCAACAGCCTGTCGTGAATCTCCTTATAAAATTCTGATTTTGCATCATTTGGTGCATACAGTCCCAGTATTAAAAACTTTTCGCCTTCTATTGTAAGTTCAATGGCAACAAATCTTCCATCCTCATCTTTAAACTTCAATTTAGGATTATATTTTTCTTTGGCATAGATCACCACTCCTCTTTTCTTTACCTTTGCTGAAGAGATGAATTCTTGTCCCAATTTTTTATTTTCGAGGACTCTTCTGTGTAGTCTTATCACATGTGTTTCCTGTAAACAAATCAAGTCCAAATTTTGTTTCTTTAAAGTGTGAAAGACCTGGTTCCTCTGCGGTCGAATATTCAAACCTCGAACGTTCCACGTTAATATTTTAAATGCCATCTCTATTAATTATCTGATCCTCCTGTTGCTCCCTCTGGTTCACCTGGTATCGCTGGTCCTCCTGATAGTGCTTCTGGAAAGTCGTCAAAGTTTTTCTGAAGAAATTTGATTTTTTCCTCTACTGATTTAATTTTGACGATTCTCTCTTTATATTTGAAGGAGAGGCCCTGTGGGAACTCCCACCTATATCTGATCTTCTTCTTGCTAAGGGCCTGTGTCGAATCAATATAGTTAGGTCTCAAATCCAAGAAGAATTTGGGGATATCCTTGTACAGAATCACACTTTTTTTATTTACTTCCAAATTGTTCTCATAGTGTAGATTTAAGATTTCGTCTTTGTTCCTTGGTCTGGAATTCAATCAAGCAATCATTAACTGTTTTTGTATTCTTTCTATCTTTTGGACCGAATCGATATGCCTTAATTATTATATTACGAAGTCTTTCCTGGTCCAGTCCCCAAAATTCTCCAAAAGTCTTTATTATATAGGCCTTTAAATCTCCGTCCTCTCCCTGTGGTAGATGTCTGAGTCTCAGATTGGTCGATCTCTGCCTCATTTGCAGAAAAGCCAGAGAGACCTGCGTGTTATAGTGATCTCTGTTGTGTGTCTGCTCTAATATTTGCACTTGGTTCTCAACTTTTAAAACTTGGCTCTGAGTTTCCTTTAGTTCCTGTTGAATTTTACCAATTTCATCCAATTGTGTTTTAATCCCTGCAATGACTTTCTTCAATTCTTCTGCATTTTGTCTTTGTTCCTTTCTCATAACCTCAAATTGTTCCAATAATTGGAACATCACTGCAGTGTCCAATTGTTGAGATTCTCTCCTTTTCTTTGTATCTTTAGTATCTTTTGTCTCTGCTTTTGCTGCCAATTCTCCCACCTTTGTGGTGCTTCTTGTTGACACCCCTCTACCAGACATTTACTGCTGTAATTTAAAAGCTCAGAGTCATTCTCAATAGGGGTTTCCAGCTGCCGCTGCTATGGTTAGCCAACACAACAATTCTACAGTTTAATCTTTCACAGCTTCCCCAGCAACTGCTATCTTTCAGCAGAGTCTCAACAGAGTCACAACAATTGACTATTCAAGGTCACTCTCCACACTGGTTTCCTGCATCAATTATTATGATAAACCAGAGCCAGCACAGGATTTTTGTATTTCACAAAGTCTCAAATTTCTCACCCTGAGTAGAGAATGTGGCAATTCAGCCAAAGTACTGAGGATGTTAGAAAGTTGCACTGTCTATAATTTTGTAATCCAAAATGGGATGTAGCAGTTTGTATCACAATCACAGTCAAATTAGAAACAGAAGTAACCAAAAGGCAGGATCTTTTGTTTAACCCCTGCTCTGACCCGGCTCCTCCACTTATTCCAGAGGGTGGCAGTGGGTTTAAATGTCTCCACAAATTAACATCTAAATACAGTCCTCTCCTTGTATTCACCCCCCAATCCAAGCCGGGGGGTGTTTTGACAGCTCCCTGTCAGATGCAGAGTTTCAAGTCTTTAAATTGCTTGCTTTGTTATTTACAGCCACGGTCTTGCCGCTACAGTCACACAGTCGGGGAAGACAGACCTCCTTTTTAAATCTCCCCGTGTTCCAATTAACTTTCCAAATCTTGCCTAATTATTCGTTTACTCACGGTTCCTTTGTTGTTCTTTGAAGTTTCTTTTGGAAGGAGTATTCCAGCGCTCAAAACAGTCGGCTTCGCAAATTGTATGGCAAGTTGCAGAAGAATAAAAGGTTGTGTTTGGGGAAAAAAACACAAAAAACTGGGGGTGGCCTCCTCAAATATGTTATTGGGGAGGGGACCCACAAGGCCTTTAAGAGTTGGAGTCTATTCCCTACACCTACACATCTCAGGATGGTTACAACATAAAAACACAACATAAAAACACAAAACGCCACATTTTAAAAAGGCATTAGATGGCAATCAGCCAAAGTCTGGTTAAAAAGGTGCAGATTTGCCTGGCTCCTAAAGCAGTATAATGGTTTTTCCAACCTTTGTATGGATTATTTTATGGGAAGTGAGTTTGGAGATATGACTGAAACTCTTTCCACATTCCATACACTGATAGGGTTTCTCCCCTGTATGAATTCTTTGATGCTTAGTGAGATTGCAGCTATTCCTGAAGCTCTTTCCACATTCCACACACTGATAGGGTTTCTCCCCTGTATGAATTCTTTGATGCTTAGTGAGATCACAGCTATTCCTGAAGCTCTTTCCACATTCCACACACTGATAGGGTTTCTCCCCTGTATGAATTCTTTGATGGGAAGTGAGGTTGCAGCTCTTACTGAAGTTCTTTCCACATTCCACACACTGATAGGGTTTCTCGCCTCTATGAATTCTTTGATGGAAGGTGAGACTGTCGCTGCGACTGAAGCTCTTTCCACATTCCACACACTGATAGGGTTTCTCCCCTGTATGAATAATTTGATGCTTAGTGAGACAGGAGCTATTAGTGAAACTCTTTCCACATTCCATACACTGATAGGGTTTCTCCCCTGTATGAATTCTTTGATGCTTAGTGAGATCGCAGCTATTCCTGCAGCGCTTTCCACATTCCACACACTGATAGGGTTTCTCCCCTGTATGAATTCTTTGATGGGAAGTGAGATTGTATCTCTGACTGAAGCTCTTTCCGCATTCTATACACTGATAGAGTTTCTTTCCAATGAGATTTTGTTGATGGGAAGTGGAATGGGAGCTCTGACTGCAGCTTTCTCCACACTCTAAATTTGTACGTGGCTTCTCTCTGGGAATTTTGTCATGGTCACCTTTGTTCTCAATTTCCAATTCATCACAATCTGCATTGGACACAAAAAGGTATTGAAAAGTTGTTGAATGTTGCTTTGTTTGATATACAGTAATGATCAAAATTGTGAAAGAATTTTGGAGAAAAGTGTATTTCAGAGGTTTGATGGTTCCTAACACCACTTCTTTTGGAGTAATATCATATAATTATATATCAATGGAAAGATGATTTAATAAAAAATGCAACCCAACAAAGTTCGTTCAATAACCCGTATTCTATCAAACGTTATAGCCAAATAACCAGAAAACGGAAGCACAACTTGCTTAGGTTGACGTTTGTCAGTGTGTTATGTGATTGCTATCAGGTTGGTTGTTTTTTTGTGTTCTTTCATTTAGTGAGGTTGTAAAACATAATAAAATTATAGAAATGGCACAAAGAGTTGGCTGGTCACCCAGAAAGCGATGTAAAATTGTACTATTAAGGGAACATGGCTACAGTTATGAAGAAATTAGATTAAAGATTGGGGGGAACTGGCAGAGGTGATTTCAGAACCACTGGCAGTAATCTTTGAGAATTCCTGGAAAACAGGTGAAGTCCCAGCAGACTGGAGGAGGGCAAATGTTGTCCCTATTTTCAAAAAGGGGAAAAGAGAGGACCCAAACAATTACCGCCCAGTCAGCCTGACATCAATACCAGGAAAGATTCTAGAGCAGATCATTAAGCAAACGGTCTGTGAGCACCTAGAAAGGAACGCTGTGATCACTAAAAGTCAGCATGGGTTTCTGAAAAATAAGTCATGTCAGACTAATCTGATCTCATTTTTTGACAGAATTACAAGCCTGGTAGACGAAGGGAACACTGTGGATGTAGCCTATCTTGATTTCAGCAAGGCCTTTGACAAGGTGCCCCATGATATTCTTGTAAAGAAGCTGGTAAAATGCGGGCTAGACAATGCTACCATTCAGTGGATTTGTAACTGGCTGACTGACCGAACCCAAAGGGTGCTCATCAATGGCTCCTCTTCATCCTGGAGAGAAGTGACTAGTGGGGTGCCACAGGGTTCTGTCTTGGGCCCAGTCTTATTCAACATCTTTATCAATGACTTGGATGATGGGCTTGAGGGCATCCTGATCAAGTTTGCAGATGACACCAAATTGGGAGGGGTGGCTAATACCCCAGAGGACAGGATCACACTTCAAAATGACCTTAACAGATTAGAGAACTGGGCCAAGGCAAACAGGATGAATTTTAACAGGGAGAAATGTAAAGTACTACACTTGGGCAAAAAAAATGAAAGGCACAGATACAGGATGGGTGATACCTGGCTTGAGAGCAGTACAAGTGAAAAGGATCTAGGAGTCTTGGTAGACCACAAACTTGACATGAGTCAACAGTGTGATGCAGCAGCTAAAAAAGCCAATGCAATTCTGGGCTGCATCAATAGGAGTATAGCATCTAGATCAAGGGAAGTAATAGTACCACTGTATTCCGCTCTGGTCAGACCTCACCTGGAATACTGTGTCCAGTTCTGGGCACCACAGTTCAAGAAGGATATTGACAAGCTGGAACGTGTCCAGAGGAGGGCAACCAAAATGGTCAAAGGCCTGGAAACGATGCCTTATGAGGAACGGCTTAGGGAGCTGGGTATGTTTAGCCTGGAGAAGAGAAGGTTAAGGGGTGATATGATAGCCATGTTCAAATATATAAAAGGATGTCATCTAGAGGAGGGAGAAAGGTTGTTTTCTGCTGCTCCAGAGAAG
Organism: Darevskia mixta; assembly: GCA_034641385.1. Taxonomy (NCBI): domain Eukaryota; kingdom Metazoa; phylum Chordata; class Lepidosauria; order Squamata; family Lacertidae; genus Darevskia; species Darevskia mixta. The sequence continues at coordinate 2,534,639 of JAWWNH010000205.1, forward strand.
CGGACACGGAGCAATGGATTCAAACTACAAGAAAGAAGATTCCACCTAAACATTAGGAAGAACTTCCTGACAGTAAGAGCTGTTCGACAGTGGAATTTGCTGCCAAGGAGTGTGGTGGAGTCTCCTTCTTTGGAGGTCTTTAAGCAGAGGCTTGACAGCCACCTGTCAGGAATGCTTTGATGGTGTTTCCTGCTTGGCAGGGGGTTGGACTGGATGGCCCTTGTGGTCTCTTCCAACTCTATGATTCTATGATTCTATGATACATAAATAATTTCAATTTCTCTTTTGGCAGATCTTGGTCTGAGATACCTAACAAAAAGGCTTCAGGGTGTTTAACAAAGTTCATTTTGAACATGAACTAGGCTTGGAAAGTGTAAGAACGGAAGTCAGTCTCTTCTCTTCCGCTCTGCTGTGCTTTTGCACTGTTCTTTGTCTCCCTGTATGTTGCTGAAGAGAGAGGACGCCATTATGACCCGTTTGGTGTCGTCTGCAAATGTGATGAGCATCCCCTCAGTTCCTTCATCCAAGTGACTTATAAAGACGTTGAACAACAACAGGCCCAGGACAGAACCCTGCAGCACCCCTCTTGTCCCTTTCCCCCAGGATGAGGAGGAACCATGAAGGAGTCCTCTTTGGGTTCAGTCAGTCAAATCCACCTAACAGTTACCTCATTCAGCCCACATTTGACCAGCTTTCTCACATAAATATCACAGAGGACTTTGTCAAAAGCCTTACTGAAATCGAGATGCACTATTTCCACAGCAGTCCCCAGATCAACAAAGTTTGTAACTCAATCCAAAAAAAGGGGAGAGATTTCTCTGGTTTGACTTGTTTTTGAGAATGCCATGCTTTCAACCTGTATATTTATGTTGTGATATCTTCAGATGAAGGGCATATAAATTTTCAAAATGAGAATAAATGAAAATACTGACAAGCTGGAATATGTGCAAAGGAAGGCGATTTATGTATTTATTTAATTTGTAAACCACCCAACCCAGTGGTGCTGACTTGAATAAAATATTTGTAGGGGGGCCAGGTAAGGTCCGCCTTGCACAATCAATCACATGATGCATACACACCTCTTGAATGGCAATGCCTATAATGGCAGTGACATTTTTAAAAAGTAATATTTAGAGCCCATAGTTCAATTTCCCAGCAGCCCCTCTTGCCCCCGAGAACACTTCTAGCATTTCATCTCCTCTACCTGTGGGATTGTTCAGCAGTGGGAAAAGTTACTGATCAAACTTCAGTTTTGTGATCTATAAATTCCAAGTAGCAGTACTGGGGGTGGTCCAGATTCTGGGGCAGTGCTTTTGGCCAGCAGAGGGTGTCACAGGGACAGCCTACATTCCCTTTAAAGCACACTTGGGTCTCCAGCTGTTTTTGAACTACAACTCCCATCATCCCTAGCTAGCAGGACCAATGGGGAGGGATGATGAGAACTGTAGTCCAGGAGCTGCTGGGGACCCAAGTTTGGGAAACCCTGCTTTAAAGAGTGGCTGGGGAGACCCAGCCAGATGGGCGGGGTACAAATAATAAATTATTATTATTATTATATTATAAGCAACTTTTCCGTTAGGCCTGCAAAGATGGGACCTGTCCACGTTTGTATTTTCTTATATTTTGTTTTCCTCATGAACTTTGTGCATTTTTTTTTATTTAAGAGGGCAAATTGTATGGCAAGTTGCAGAAGAATAAAATGTTGTGTTTGGAAAAAACACAAAAAACTGGGGGTGGCCTCCTCAAATATTTTATTGGGAGGGGAACCGCTAGGCCTTTAAGAGTTGGAGTCTATTCCCTACACCTACACATCTCAGGACCGTTACAACATAAAAACACAAAAGGCCACATTTTAAAGAGGCATTAGATGGCAATCAGCCAAAGTCTGGTTAAAAAGGTGCAGATTTGCCTGGCTCCTAAAACAGTATAATGGTTTTTCCAACCATTGTATGGATTATTTTATGGGAAGTGAGTTTGGAGATGTGACTGAAGCTCTTTCCACATTCCAGAGACGGATATGGTTTCTCCCCTGTATGAATTCTCTGATGCTTAGTGAGAGAGGAGCTATTAGTGAAACTCTTTCCACATTCCACACACTGATATGGTTTCTCCCCTGTATGAATTCTCTGATGCTTAGTGAGAGAGGAGCTATCAGTGAAACTCTTTCCACATTCCACACACTGATATGGTTTCTCCCCTGTATGAATTCTCTGATGCTTAGTGAGAGAGGAGCTATCAGTGAAACTCTTTCCACATTCCACACACTGATATGGTTTCTCCCCTGTATGAATTCTCTGATGCTTAGTGAGAGAGGAGCTATCAGTGAAACTCTTTCCACATTCCACACACTGATAGGGTTTCTCCCCTATATGTATTCTTCGATGGGAAGTGAGACAACCACTGTGACTGAAGCTCTTTCCACATTCCACGCACTGATAGGGTTTCTCCCCGGTATGAGTTCTTTGATGGGAAGTGAGACTGTGGCTGTGACTGAAGCTCTTTCCACATTCCACACACTGATAGGGTTTCTCCCCGGTATGAATTCTCTGATGCTTAGTGAGAGAGGAGTTATTAGTGAAACTCTTTCCACATTCCACACACTGATAGGGTTTCTCCCCTGTATGAATTCTCTGATGGGAAGTGAGACGGGAGCTGTGACTGAAGCTCTTTCCACATTCCACACACTGATATGGTTTCTCCCCTGTATGAATTCTTTGATGGAAAGTGAGATGGGAGCGCTGACTGAAGCTCTTTCCACAATCCACGCACTGATACAGTTTCTTTCCAATTAGATTTTGTTGATGGGAAGTGGAATGGGAGCTCTGACTGCAGCTTTCTCCACACTCCAAATTTGTACATGGCTTCTCCTCTCTGGGAATTTTGTCATGGTCACCTTTGTTCTCAATTTCCAATTCATCACAATCTGCATTGGACACAAAAAGGTATTGAAAAGTTGTTGAATGTTGCTTTGTTTGATATACAGTAATGGTCAAAATTGTGAAAGACTTTTGGAGAAAAGTGTATTTCAGAGGTTTGATGGCTCATAACACCACTTCTTTTGGAGTAATATCATATAATTATATATCAATGGAAAGATGATTTAATCAAGAATGCAACCCAACAAAGTTCGTTCAATAACCCATATTCTATCAGACGTTATAGCCAAATAACCAGAAAACGGAAGTACAACTTGCTTAGGTTGACGTTTGTCAGTGTGTTATGTGATTGCTATCAGGTTGGTTGGTTTTTTGTGTTCTTTCATTTAGTGAGGTTGTAAAACATAATAAAATTATAGAAATGGCACAAAGAGTTGGCTGGTTACCCAGAAAGCAATGTAAAATTGTATTATTAAGGGAACATGGCTACAGTTATGAAGAAATTAGATGATAGATTGGGGAAAACTTAACCAAAGCTGGCATTTCTATATTTTTGAAGAGGTATAAGGAGACTCAGTGTAAGGTCTCTGTGATGTCTCCTTGAGAGTAACCAGCCAGACGTCGTCATCTTCTAAACTAATTGTCTTTATTTACAAATGTACACACCAGAGCTTTCAAGACTCATGTCCGGTTGAGTCCGTTGCAGATTCCGGGAGTGGCATTTCTCTGCTCCTCCCCCAGCATAGGAGCTTTGGGAATCCAAAGCGCCTCCTCCTCTCTTTCCGCTTCTGCCCCCTGCACACCTGCGGAGACCCAAACGTTTGTCCAGTCTGTCTTTCATCACTTCCCCTTGGTGGTGCCAGGTCTCTGGCTGCATCTCCAAGACCCTGCTGCGCAATGTCCGCCTGCAATTCCCCTTCCTTACCACTGGGTCCTTCCTGCCTTGACTGAGAACTGCTTTCTGACATGAGTTCCGCCTCCCTCCAGCTCCCCCTTCAGCTGGGCTCTGGGCGAGAGCAGGTCCCTGACACTCAGTCTCTACCAAATCAGACTGGTAAAGGCAGGAAAAGGTGCACAAAGGCAAGCGACGATCGAACAATGGAGAGACTGTCCCTACATGACAGAAGAAAATGTATAGAAGATGACATGGCGAAATGTAATGTGGAGTTGAGTGCAAGGATTGATCTAAAGGCTAAAATTCTAAGGAAAAAGCCATTGTTACCTCTTAAGCAAAGGTTGAAAATATTAAACTGTGCTAAAACCCATGTTAACTGGACAGCGGAACAATGGGGCAGTGTTATTTGGAGCAATGAGACCCAAATCTCCTTGCTTGGTAGTGATGGCATGTAATAAGTAAGAAGAATCAGAGAATATTTACATCCTACTTGCATTACACCGACCGTGAAACACCCAGATAGTGTGATGATTTAATTGGTCCTTTTCCAGAGAGTGAGGGAGAATCTCGATATGGTCTAATTATTGTGGATGATAAAACAAGATATTCATGGCTATATTTATTGAGAAACAAATCAGAATGTGCTGATGTTTTTAAGTCCTGGAAAGTTTGGGCAGAAAAACGTTTTCAAAGACCAATTATTCAACTCCAAAGCTACCGAGGAGGCAAGTATTTAAGTAATTATTTCCAGGCATGGCTTAAACGCCATGGAATAATGCATCGTCTCACATGCCCAAATAGTCCCTGGCAGAATGGGGTTGCTGAGAGATGCGTGGGTATCATACAAATTGTAAAGGACAGCTTGTTAAAAGATGCTGGATTGCAAAATGATGCAAAGCTCTGGGGAGAAGCTCTCCTGTCTGGGAATTTTTGGGTGAATCGCACTTTCACTACTGCCACGGGTGATATTCTCTACAGAATGCTTTTTGGGAAGGAACCAGATCATGCAGGTTTACATGTGTGGGGGAGTTGGGCTTTTGTTCATATCCCCAAGTCTCTAAGACGTAAAGGTGAGCCTAAAACCAGAAAGCTACGTTTCATCGGCTATCAGGGCTATTCCAGCAGACACTATCATTTTGCTTTGGGAAATGGTCGAGTACTTATTTCACAAAATGCTGAATTTGCTGAACAGGATAGGTGGGAACAGGTTCATGCCAATCCCAGTATTTTAGTTCCTATATCAGTATAAACACATGAGCCCCTCAGGCAGTCAGCTGCTGAGGAAAAGCTAGAAAATGAGGAAAGGTTGCTCTCAGACACTGACACTTTGCAAAGTGCCACAAACAGTGAATCAGAGGAACAACAAAATGATGAGCTGGAGGAGCAACAAGAGGAGGAAAGTCCAGTGTTTTTTCCTGGGATGTCCACAAGGACTACCAAGGGCATTCCCCCTGATAAATTGACTTTTGGTGCAACAAAAGTGTGTCATGTTAATTGTACAGAGCCACAGGATTTTGCTCAAGTTCTGAAACTACCTTCAAAGGAACAAACCCAGGGGTTTTGCACAAAAGGTTTTGCACAAAACCCAGGAATTCACTATGATGAGCTTTTTGCGCCCACTGCCAAGGCAGAATCAGGGAGATTTGTTTTGTCTGTTGCAGCTGACAAGAAATTAAAAATGAGACATTATGATATTACTTCGTCATATCTAAATGCTCCTCTGGACCAGGTAATATACATACAACAACCTCCAGGGTTTGAGGAAGGGAATGATTTAGTATGGAAATTAGACAAAGCTGTCTATGGTCTTAAGCAAAGTGCTAAATGCTGGAACGATTGTATAAATACACAACTCTTAAATCTTGGTTTTAACAGAAGTATAACTGATCCTTGTTTATATACAAAAGGATTAGGCGATGATTACATATTAATTTTGATTTTTGTATGGTGGCAGGTAGTTCCACAGGCAAAATTCAAAAGATAGCAAATCAGTTGGGGAAACATTTTAAAGTGAAAGATCTAGGACCAATAAGTCACTATTTAGGGGTTCAAGTATGCAGAGAAGCAGATGGAAGTTTCTTAATATGTCAAGAACAAAAGATTAAAGGTCTGCTTGAACAGCTAGAAATGCAGAATTGTAATGCTGTGCAAACTCCTATGACTGTAGATTTTCAAAAGACTGAAAGTGATGTTTTGTTTGATCAACCAGATTTCTATCAATCAGTAATAGGATCTCTTCTGTACCTGAGCCAATGGTCAAGGCCTGATATCTCTTTTTGTGTAGGTATTCTAAGCAGAAAAGTGAGTAAGCCTAGTTTAAGTGATTGGGCTGCTGTTAAGAGAATTTTGAGGTGTTTGAAGGTACACAGAATCTATATATATAAAAATGTTCCCATTGCGTGCGCGTCGGACCCCACCGTGCTCCGTAACCACTGGACCGAATCGTATCAAATTTAGGACACATCGTAGCATGACCATCAAGGAAGGATCTGGCGTAATAAAAATTCAGAAAAACCACACCTGTCATACCTAAAATAAAGAAAAACCGCAAAAAATGACACCACCAGCAAAACAGCGCCCTCTAACGACGGCTATGCTGGTACTACAGCTAAAAAAGCAAGAAATTGGTGCACAAATATGACCTCACAGCAAAACCTCGCCCTCTACCAACGGCAGGCCTGTCTCCATGTTCACTCCCAAACTGACAAACTGTTTCTCTGCAAGGAAGGAGGGGTTGATTGTGTTAGTGGCTTCCTGGTACCTGAGTGCAAGACAAGGATGTGATTAAATTGGCTGGGATACAGGGATACAGGGAAATGTAAATATCTCTTTTGTCAAAGGCACGCTGGGAAATGGAGGCCGCTGCCTCTCACAGTTAACTAGGCCGGACCAGCAAGGCATGCTGGGAAATGGAGTCAAGGCGCCCTGTGGGTGAACTAAGCTCTTTTGCCCAAACCGCAAGGCATGCTGGGAAATGCTGGGCTTATTAGCCCAACCAACTGCTCGCTCAAGGCACTCTGGGAAATGGAATCAAATCCTCTCTAGAGGGTTACTAGCACTTTTCCCCTTGAAAAGGCCACAGGCAAGGCACACCGTGATCGTCCCTCAGTGATCTCCCGAGGTGTGTTTTTTATCTGTGCGTTTCCATAGTGCTTTTCCCTCAGACGGCGTCAGAGGCCTCCTTCCTTGGCTTTTTCTGCCACAGGCTACGAGAGGGCACCTGAGCGCGTGCAAAGTGCACACGACGCTGGCAGGGGTAGGTGGGGGTTTATTCTGGCTGCTGCTGCTGCTGATGGTAATAAGCATAAAATCAGCCACAGCAACGCGTGGCCCGGGTCAGCTAGTAAGTGTATAAAATTATCTGCATCCAATTCAAGTGATTTGCAGGTGTTTGTGGACAGTGATTTCGCAAATTGTCCATCCATGAGAAAATCAACCAGTGGATTAGTGGTTATGTTTAGAAATTCACTAACTTGTTGGAAATCCAAAAAGCAAGGTTTTGTTGCCACATCTACCAAACACCAGTAATACCCTGTTTCTCCTAAAATAAGACGTAGCCATAAAATAAGCCGTAGCAGGTTTTCTACGCATTTGCGAAATATAAGCCATACCCCGAAAATAAGACATAGTGACGCGGCGCCTCTCCCTTAAGATGGCCTGGATAGGCGTGGCTATGCAGCGTGCCAACGCAGAGCAGTTAAAATAAAGACATTCCCCGAAAATAAGCCATACAGTGTTGTTGGTTTTAGGGCAGGGGATATAAGACGGTTTCTTATTTGAGGAGAAACACGGGGTACTTAGTTCACGGAGGCTTTTATAGCCCAGTTTTCTGAATCATGTTCTGTATCTTTTCTGGTTAGGCTAGCACAACTTAAATTTAGGTTTCCCCTTTGATTTCTGCAGTCTAGGTTTTCAAATCCTTTTTTGAAGATGCAGAAGTAGATTAATTACATTTGGGGCCCTTATCCCTTTACCGTTGTTGATGGCCTCCTGAAGTTTAATTGAAATTAGTTTATATTTTAGGGGTATCACCCTTTGACTTGAGTCTTAATTTCCTTCTGAGGAAACTGATAATCCCAGTGAAACGAGGTTCTAATAGCCGGCAGCTTGATAAGGTTTTGTAAAGGTTTGTTTTGTTCTTATGTTTAAATTTACTTTCTGAGCATTAGTTTTTTGGATTGCTCTCTTAGTTTGTTAAGGTTTTGTAAACGTTTTTGTTTTGATTCTCATGTTCAAGCTTACTTTTTGAGCTTTAGCTTTTTGGATTGCTTCTTCAGTCTATTTGCATATGTTATGTTTATTTTTCTGATTAACGTCCTTTAAAAAATCCTAATTATAGTCGATACCGATTTCTCACTTCAGGGAATTTCACGGTTTTTTCCATTTTGGCTTTGTGTATGTTTCTATTTCCGTGACTATCTGTTTTGCTATTGGTTACATCTACATGTGAGGCAGAATTTTCTGCATTATCTGAAGCATGTAACAAAGTCACATGGTATATCCAGGTATTAAATGATTTAGGATATGAAGTGCAGTAGCCTGTGACAATTTATGAGGATAATCAAGCTTGTATTGCAATCGCTAATTCAGGGAACACTTTAGCACGTGCAAAACACGTAGCCATTAAATTTTTCAATGTTAAAGACTATATACAACGTAATGTGATTAAGTTACTTTATTGTCAATCACAGGATAATTTGTCGATTTATTTACAAAAGTGTTCCCTAGGACAGTGTTTCTCAACCACTGTTCCGCGGCACACTAGTGTGCCGCGAGATGTTGCCTGGTGTGCCGCGAGATGCTGCCGGGTTCCTATCGTATTGCCCGCTCTCCTAAACCGGCTCAGCGGATAATGCGGGCAGTGGGGCAGGGCCGCGGAGGCGCGCCGCGCGCCTGGGCAGCCTATAACTGCCGCAGGCCGCCGCGTTCGACCTTTCACCCTGACGCTGACGGCTCAACACGGAAGCGCGATGGCGGCGGCAGAAGGGCCGGCAGGCGGCAAGAGCGGCGCTTCCCCGTCGGCTGCGCACCGGAGGCTGCGGATCCTCTCGGGCCACCTGAGGAGCGGGCTACCGGAGGCGCACCTATCTGCTGCCCAGTGCCGAGGGCGGGCAGCGCCGGCTCGCCCTCAGCCGAGAACCTTCCCCAAGAGGCGGTAAGCGGGTGTGGTGGCGGGGGAAGCCTGGGCGAGGGCGGTTCCTCCTCCTCTTCGCGCTCCCCGGTGGGACGCCAGCTTCCCGGGACGGGGGGGGGCAATGCCTCGCCCCGCCGCCCCTCGCGGAAAGGGCCCGAAGTCGGTGCTTTCCTTGCAAGAAGAAGGGGACGAAGAGGCAGGGAAAAGCCGTTGCCGCTTTCCGCTATTCCCCCCTCCCCACCCTTTGGCCTCATTTAATTCGAAAAGAGACTTGGGGCAGCTTTTGCAGATCTTGTTTAGTGCTGCAGCTCCCAACGTCTTCAATCACCGTAGGTGATTTCCGTTGCCATGGCGACGCTGCCGCCACCATTTTGTGGGTGCACAGCGTCTCGTGATTTTTTGACATTTTCTGGTGGTGGTGTGCCGCGAGATTTTTTTCATGAGACAGGTGTGCTGTTGCCCAGAAAAGGTTGAGAAACACTGCCCTAGGATACAATATGGTGAATTGATTGCAAAGCTGAATCTTGTTTTTTTGTTTATGCTACTGCTCTCTAGGTCTTTGGGGGAGTGTCATGTGACAAAGATGCAGGAGAGCAGGAACAGCTGTTGACGACTAAGTGCTATCACTGTCCTTCTAAGATGTAACTGCCATTCTAGTCTGTAACTGTCTGTCAGTGCTGTGTGAGTTACTTACCTTGACTGTGGTGACTAGTTTCTCTCAGAGTGTGTGCCAGTATAGAGAAGAGCCTGTATTCTATATGGGATCTATTTTAAGAAGTTTATTTTAAACTTAATAAAAGTTTTTCTTTGTTTCAATCAAAACTCTGTTTAAATAATTACCGCTGCATATCAAAAAGCCCCAAAATACATAAATAAAATACTTGAGCCCAAAGTGAAGCATTCCGCAGGTGATCTTTTCCCAGATACTGAAGCGCGCATGTGTGTGTGTGTGTTCAATTTCAACAGGATTCAGCTCCATGTCATGTTGCTGCTGTGTGCAAAAGGTGCTTTCAAGACAATCCTATTCCACTGCTGGAATGGCCTGGGAATAGCCCAAACTTTAACCCCATCGGAAATCTATGGAGCCGACTAAAGAAACTTGCTAGTCAGAAGCAACCCAGCAATAAAGCCCAATTAACAGAGGCAATAATTCAGTCTTGGTTTCACATTATTACACCTGCAGAACTAAAAACTTGGTTCACTTCTCAGGAAGGCATTGTAACGCTTTATTTAAAGCTAAAGGTTACCAATGGTTACCAGATGTTTCACGTTTTTTCTTTATGACTGCTGTTCTAATAAATACTCCTTCATAAAAGTTATTGCATTACATTCTTTTTTAATTATTTTTCCATTAATATATAATTTTATGGTATTACTTCACACAAAAGTGGTGTTATGAGCCATTAAACCTCAGAAATACCATATTTTCCGGCGTACAAGGCGACTGGGGGTATAAGACGACCCCCAGTTTTTCGAGTTAAAATACAGAGTTTGGGATATACTCTAAATTTTAACTCAAAAAATGCCGAGCAGCTCCAGAATCGCGTCCACGGCTCCGCAGAAGCGATTTCTGGTGCTGCGCTGCCCATATCCAAAATGTCCCCAGCGCCAGAAATTGCTTCTGTGGAGCCGCGGACACGATTCCGGCGCTGATCAGCAAGTCCCCGCGCCGCGCTGCAGTATCCGGCGTACAAGATGACCCCTGATTTTGGAGCCAATTTTTGGGGTTCCAAAGTCGTCTTGTACGCCGGAAAATACGGTACAATTTTCACAAAAGGTTTCCACAATTTTGGCCACTAGTATAACTTGCTCATTTTAAAGTTACTTTTCTATCTATATGGTATCAGATTATTATTATTTATGTTTCATGTTCATATATGTGTTGGAAACTGCCCAGAGTGGCTGCAGCAACCCAGCCAGATGGGCAGGGTAGAAATAAAAATTATTATGATTAATACAGTGGTACCTCGATTTAAGAACTATTATTACTACTACTACTATTAAGTTTGTAAACCACAGTATTATTATTATTATTATTATTATTATTATTATTATCATCTTCATCGTCGTCTACTACCTGAGATTCAATACGCTTGGCTCTTCTCTGGGATGAATTTTGTTTGGCCCAGTCATGGCATCCCCTCCATCTCCCATGTCAGTCGTCTCTTTGGTCAACCCAAGACTGACAGGAGCAAAAACAAAAACAGAAAACCTGAAGCTACTTATCTTTCCCAACAATTCTGAAGCTGACATTTAAGATGGCCTGGGGAGTTCAGACCAGCGAAATTGTGGTAGAAAAAGGAATAATTTGAATAATTTGAGGAAGATTGTTCAACGTAAAAACTGTAATTTACTGTTTATTGTGGGGGTGTTAGGTTCCCAGGTGTTATAGGGGGCGCTGTTGAGCTCTGTGAAAATATGAGGTTGGTCACATAGAGGTCTTTTTTGAATTTCCAGGGAGATATGACAATCCCACAGGGAGCCTTACCAAGAGCGGCCACGATCCCACAATTCTCCTCCATGACGTCCTTATGCAGAGCTCTCTGGTCAGGATCCAGCAATGCCCACTCCTTGTCAGTGAAACGAACAGCGACATCTTCAAAGCACACTGGACCCTGAAAGAAAAAGGGAAATGTGTTCCTCTGAGACAGCAAAAATATGATCTGCTACACAATGCTCTGTTGTTTCCTTCCTGTAAATTGCGGTGTTGTTTCAATAGGATTGCTTTGCTGCACATTTTAATTCTGGATGCTTATTTTAACACTTTAATGGAATTCTTTTATTCTGCATTTTAATTATTGGTGTTCATCTTTGTGCAAATAGGTGGTACTCCACCTTGTGTTTTCCAAGTCATTCTGCCTACGCAAGCATTCCAGTTTCCCTGATGGAAGGATCCACTTTCTCCTCTCCTCGTGAGTTGTTCTGGGGAGTTCCCTCCCAATGCCCTAGAGTAAAATTCAAGGGGTTCATGGGGGCATGGAGAGGAGGAATGGGGGGCAGGCCCTATATTGCAGCGGATGGGGTTGGTTAGAAACCAATTGTAGCATTCAGTGACCAATCTAGAAATAAAATACAGTGGTACCTCGACTTACGACGATAATGCATTCCGACGCGATTTTCGTAAGTCGAAAAAATTCTTAAGTCGAATCCCCATAGGAATGCATTGGGGGGGGAATTCGTAAGTCGAAAAATCGGGGTCAAAAATTCGTAAGTCGAAAAAATCCTATTAAAAGCGGCCGCGACGTCTTTTCGTAAGTCGAAAAAAATTGAATGCGACGGCCATTTTGTTTTACCGGAAGTCACTCGTAACTCGAAAAAAACGTAAGTCGAGGTACCACTGTAAACCTATTTTGGATGGCCATCTGTCTTGGATGATCTAGCTGAGATTCCTGCAATGCAGGGGGGTCTACTAGCTCTGAGAGACAAGCAGGGAGGGTGGCTTCTGGAAAAAGGAGAGGGACCCCTCTGTGGCTCCTCCTTCTCCTGACTCACCTCAGCCCCTCAATCTCCCTCCTCCCAATTGCCTCCTTCCTCTTCTGCCTCTGATTCTGCACTGCATTCTGCCACAGAGTCTCGCAGCTCACTAAGCCCTGTTAGCCCTTCAGCTTCTGACACCTCCTCTTCCCAGGCTTCTGGACCGCCCATCCTTCTTCTACCTCCACTTCTTGGGCTGTGAGCCATCTTCCCTTCCTGGTTCCCCGGCTGCTTCCTCCCTCCATTCCTTTGTGCCCAACCAGTCCATGACATTGCTCCAGCCCTCGGTCTCTGTCCCCACAAGGCAGGTTCCCCTGACCTGATCTGGTTTCACAGCCGCTGCTTCCCTTCTGCCCCATGAAAAAACAGATCAGGAGGTTTGTCCAGCATCATTCTGTCACCTGGAAGAGAAAAAAGGTAATCAGGACGCCAGGAGTGCCTGCTTCTCTCACAGGTGACACAGGGCATCTCTAACTACAGATGGGCCTTTGAGAAAGCCTTACCTGCTGAGAGCATTTGGACGTTTGTGCCCATTTCACATGTTTGTTGTGCAGAAATACATCTCCCCTCCTCTGGACCCTTGTTCCCAACTGTCTCCCCCCAAAACAAGATGAACAGAACCCTCAGATGAGTTGGAAAACCAACAGAAGGAGACCAAACAGAGAAACACCACCTTCCTCCTCACCCAGTGGCCTCTCTCTGGTGTCCAACGGAGGCCTCTCTGCCTCACAGGAATCCAGGTCCATTTCTGCAAAATGATCCTTTCCCTGAAAAAGAAACAAGGATTCAAAAGAGAGAATGGGGAGAAATATTAGAAAGAGAATGACAAAGACTTGAAGGGTGTGAGATCTCATTCTATGGATGCTTTCCCAGAAAATGGATGGGCCATCAGCAGACCATTATGGGATGTTCTCTGTTTGGAGGTCTTTGGAGTATCCAGAGGAAAGTCTCTCTCACCTGCTTTCTCTCCTCTGCCTGACTCAGGAGGAAACCTTCGGCCAGGGCCACCGCCTGGGAACTGGTCTCCGCTCCGCATTCCCTCACCCAGCTCTCCATCTCCGGGGGAAGGACAGCCAGGAACTGCTCCAAGATCACCAGGTCCAGCATCTCAGCTTTCGTGTGCCTTTCTGGCTTCAGCCACTGATGGTCAAGGTGGTAGAGTCTGCTGCAAACCTCTCGGGGTCCTTTGGCTTGCAGGAAGCAGAACCACCCAAACTGCCGGCTCTGCACCTCTGAGCGGAGGGTGTCCTCCTCACCCAGGATGTTCTGCACAGATTTTTCCCAGAATCCCCCACTGCTCCCAGTGTGGTTGGCATGGCCTCTTCCTGCTTCAGGGCCAGCTGACTCTCGCTCATCCATCTGTGCTCTCAGGAAGCCTCTAAGAGATCAGAAGGAACCCATTGGTCTTCTGTCTGTCTGAATGAAAAGCTCTAGCAAATCCTACAAAGCAAATACATTGTTCTGTTACAGAATTTGTAGGACGGGGGGGGGGGGGGATTTCTCCCTGAGCAAGCATGGATGAGTCTTGGAGGGAACCAGGGCTGGACTGCACCGCATCCCAGACCATGAGTTATCTTTTTGAAAAGAAAGAGGAGGAAGAGGAGAAGAAATAAGTCTCTAGCCTTCTAGCAATGCAAAATGTGGAGGCAGCTGAAGGGATTTCTGTGAGATTAATCAGCCTGGTTTCTGCTGCCTAATAATAATAATAATGATAATAATAATAATAATTTATTCTTTATACCCCCCCCCCAAATTCGGTTTGGTTTCCCCTGCCACTCTGGGCGGTTTCCAACAGAATATTAAAATACAATAGTCTATTCAACATCAAAAACTTCCCTAAACAGGGCTGCCTTCAGATGTATTCTAAAGGTCTGGTAGTTGTTGTTCTCTTTGAAATCTGGCGGGAGGGCGTTCCACAGGGCAGGTGCCACTACCGAGAAGGCCCTCTGCCTGGTTCCCTATAACCTCACTTTTCGTAGGGAGGGAACCGCCAGAAGGCCCTCGGCGCTGGATCTCAGTGTCCCGGCTGGACGATGGACGATGGGGGTGGAGACGCTCCTTCTGGTATACAGGGCCGAGGCCGTTTAGGGCTTTAAAGGTCAGCACCAACACTTTGAATTGTGCTGGGAAACGTACTGGGAGCCAATGAAGATTATGGACCGGTGTTATATGGTCTCGGCAGCCACTCCCAGTCACCAGTCTAGCTGCCGTATTCTGGATTAATTGCAGTTTCTGAGTCACCTTCAAAGGTAGCCCTACGTAGAGCGCATTGCAGTAGTCCAAGTGGGAGATAACTAGAGGATGCACCACTCTGGCAATACAGTCTACAGGCAGGGAGGGTCTCAGCCTCAGACGATCACTGAGGTTGGTTGTCCCAGGGCATCCCCCACTGTGGAACCTGCCCCAGCCATTTTGTTGGCTGGGACCCACTCCCAGGCAGCCCTGACCCCTCTCCTTAAAATAAATAAATAAAACCTATATAAAAACAAAAACAAAAAAAAACACAATAAAACAATGCAAACCAAAACAGTAAAACATACAAACATACCAAAACTAAACAAATTCCTAAACCCGACTAAACATCCATCCCACCCACCCCACACCAAAAAGAATTAAAAAAGGTAAAAAAGAAAATTTGAAAACATTTTAAAAAGAACTCTGCGCTGTTCAGAGTTCTCCTAGGCAGCAACAACAGCGAAGGCAAGGTCCTTATGAGGCCTGTCAGGCCCCGCCCTGGGTCAGGTGGTGAGTGGCAGGAACGGGGCCCTCAGGCACTTAAGCAGGGGAGTCCTCCTGGGCAGTACCCAGTCAGTGCATGAAGTCAGAAGCGACTGACAAGGGATTCCTTTGTATCTTGTGAAAAATTGATGCTGGGCTCCAGTGGGGGTCCTCACCCGGGGGTCCTCAGGAGTATCTCCCCACTCCCCTGCTTCTGTCTCCTTTTCTTGCACTTGGACTCTCAAGATGTCTCTCAAGACAGACTCCTGGGGTGGGGGTCCCTTTTTCTTTCCTCAGGGACAGGTATGTATCTGGTCAACACCCTGAGGGCCAAGTGGGTGGAGCAAAAACATCTCCCTTGAAATTTAGGCAGGTAATTTATTATTATTATTATTATTATTATTATTATTATTATCATCATTCAGTTAGATAGCTTAACACACACACAGCCATTGATGCCAAGGTCCCTGGAGGCTCAGTGAGTAGCAGCGCCCATTTCCGGCTGGTTTTCCAGCAACAATCCCTTGGGGACAGAGAGGATGTGGTCCTGGGATGCCCTGCTCTGGGTGCGAGGGGATTACTGCAGTGGCCTCCGTGTGGAGCTGCCCTGGGAGACACTGGGAAACTGGTCTGCAATGCAGCAGCCAGACTATGGGCTGGCATCCCTCTCTTTATTCCTGGCCTTTCTCTCCCCTCTTTCCATCCTTCCTCCCCATGCGGTTTTGGGGGGGGCTAGTCCCCCTCCTCGTCCAGCTTTGGAAAACCTTTTGCATATGTTTCCTCTGTTGTGCAATGACACTGAGCGACGTCACACAGAGTTAAAGTCCTAGGGACTCCTTTGTTGAAAGAAGGGAGAAATGAGTTTGGGATCCTCTGATCTCCAGGAAGGAGAGCGTTGCAGACCTCGCCCCTCCCTGGCAGGACCCTCTCCTCCCCCTGCATGAGCAGATCAGGCCCCCCAGGCATCCTCCCCCCCCCCTGCTGCAGCCCTGGGACCCCCACCGTCTCCCCCCTGCACCCTCTGGGGGGAGAGAGAGAGAGGAGACTCACCAGATCCCAGGAGGGGACAGCCATGCAGCCCTTGCAGGAAAGGACTGGGGAGGGAGGGAGGGAGGGGCCTGGGCTCTGGAGGACCTGCCCCCCCTCTTGCTTCCTGTCCTCTCTAGGAAGGCAGCTCGGTTCCCTTTAACCCTTGCAAAGCCGAGTCCGCCCAGCTCTCGGCTTTTTATTCTTTTTTTATGGATTTAGGGGGGCTACGCCAATGCCCAGATATCCTTTTGGGGGTGAGGCTCTTGGCTGGACTCTGAGCATCTCCCTCCCTTGGCCAGAAACCGGAGGAAGAGCTTGCAGGGAAAAGGGCTTTGCAGGAGGCAAGGAACCTCCTCCTCGGATTCAGGAGTGGAGAGAGAGGAGGGGACCCGAGGGTCATCTAGTCCAACCCCCAGCAAGGCAGGAATCTCAGCTCAAGCATCTCTGCTTAGAAACCTCCAAGGAAGGAGAGCCCTGGTTCCCTGCTTGCCTACATGTTCCTGACTTTGCCTGCCTCCCTGCCCTGCACCCAACTTCAGATACTACGGACTGCCTTCACGGTGCACCTTTGACCATGGACCGGACTTGAACCTCGCCTTTCGATTAACCCATGGGACCAGCACAGCTAGAGAGTTCCAGAAAAACATCTACTTTTGCTTCATTTACTACGCTAAAGCATTTGACTGTGTCGACCACAGCAAACTATGGCAAGTTCTTAAAGAAATGGGAGTGCCTGATCACCTCATTTGTCTCCTGAGAAATCTCTATGTGGGACAAGAAGCTACAGTTAGAACTGGTTATGGAACAACTTATTGGTTCAAAATTGGGAAAGGAGTACGACAAGGCTGTATAGTGTCTCCCTGCTTATTTAACTTATATGAAGAATTCATCATGCGAAAGGCTGGACTGGATGAATCCCAAGCCTGAATTAAGATTGCCGGAAGAAATATCAACAACCTGAGATATGCTTATGACACAACCTTGATGGCAGAAAGTGAGGAGGAACTAAAGAACCTTTTAATGAGGGTGAAAGAGGAGAGCGCAAAATATGGTCTGAATTCATCAAAAACACTAAGATCATCAAAAACACTAAGATCAACATCAAAAACACTAAGATCATGGCCACTGGTCCCGTCACCTCCTGGCAAATAGAAGGGGAAGAAATGGAGGCAGTGAGAGATTTCACTTTCTTGGGCTCCATGATCACTGCAGATGGTGACAGCAGTCACGAAATTAAAAGATGCCTGCTTCTTGGGAGGAAAGAAATGACAAACCTAGACAGCATCTTAAAAAGCAGAGACATCACCTTGCCGACAAAGGTTCGTATAGTTAAAGCTATTGTTTTCCCAGTAGTTATGTATGGAAGTGAGAGCTGGACCATAAAGAAAGCTGATCGCCGAAGAATTGATGCTTTTGAATTATGGTGCTGAATTTTATAACAAATAAAAATACAGATCTCAATTACCCTATATACTCAAGTATAAGCCTAGTTTTTCAGCACATTTTTTGTGCTGAAAAAGCCGCCCTTGGCTTATACTCGAGTGAGGCAGGCAGTGGCTCCTATGAAGCTTTCCCAGTTTTTTTGTGGTAAAATTGGGTGCCTCGGCTTATATTCAGGTCGGCTTATACTCGAGTATATACGGTATCATGTTATATACCATTGTTCTCCCTCCCCTCCTCTGGACTTCCCTCAACTCCCCCTCTGCTGAGTTATTTAGATTTATTTGTTGTATCCTGCTTTTCTTATAGAAAAGTAAATTCCCTTAACATTTCTCTAAAATATCTGTTACTGAAATAAAGTTGTGAACATTTATTCAAACCCTGCCAGTGAATCCAATCCATTTTGTTCTTTCTTAACCTTCTCACCCCTTGCTTTTTCCTGTAAAACTAATTTCCTGTAAGACTAATTGTCGTCAACAGGTTTACCACAGCTATCAGCCTATCACCCATTCCCACCACCCCTCTGAGTAATACCCCTCCCCACCCTCTCACTATATATAAGGGTTTGGTGACTTCTGTTTCAGTGTATCTGAAGAAATGTGCATGCACACGAAAGCTCATACCAAGAACAAACTGGTCTCTAAGGTGCTACTGGAAGGAATTTTTTTATTTTGTTTTGCAAATAGACTGTAAATGGTTCCCAGACTCTTCTGAAGTCCTTTTTGTCCTTCTCTCCTAGTTTATCTGTTAGCTTAGCCAACTCTGCATAGTTCATCAGTTTTTCTTGCCATTGTTCCTTTGATGGTACTTCTTCCGTCTTCCAATATTGTGCAATCAAGATTCTGGCCGCTGTTGTAGCATACATAAATAATTTCCATTTCTCTTTTGGCATATCTTGGTCTGAGATACCAAACAAAAAGGCTTCAGGGTGTTTAACAAAGTTCATTTTGAACATGAACTAGGCTTGGAAAGTGTAAGAACGGAAGTCAGTCTCATCTCTTCCGCTCTGCTGTGCTTTTGCACTGTTCTTTGTCTCCCTGTCTGTTGCTGAAGAGAGAGGACGCCATTATGATCTGTTTGGTGTCATCTGCAAATGTGATGAGCATCCCCTCAGTTCCTTCATCCAAGTGACATATAAAGACGTTGAACAACAACGGGCCCAGGACAGAACCCTGCAGCACCCCTCTTGTCCCTTTCCCCCAGGATGAGTGGGGATTCTGGTTAACAAAGAGTTAACAATCCGCAGGAAATACGTTCTTACACTGGGTGTGACGCCTCTATATATAGGCTCTCTGTATTTGTGAGTTTGCTGGAGTGAGGTGGAGTTACTTTCATTTTTGACTGTGTGAAGAGAAGCAGCTATGGAGTTAGCTATTCCTGGTTAAGTTTTTTGTTTTGCTGCAATAAAGCTTCTGAGAAATAGAAGAAGCAGTGTCCTGCAATTTCTTGGGACACACACACAGACTGCCACTATTTCTGCTGAGAATGAACTCTGCTGGGGCAGTTGAAGACGCCGAGAAGGAAACGTGTGGGCGCCATAAAGGTCGGAGCTTGATCGTAAATCTGATTAGTTACGGCTTTGGCCAGCGTAACTCCATGGGTCATTAAGTTTATGACCCTCATTAAGCAACAAGGAACCATGAAGGAGGCCTCTTTGGGTTCAGTCAGTCAAATCCACCTAACAGTTACCTCATTCAGCCCACATTTGACCAGCTTTCTCACATAAATATCACAGAGGAATTTGTCCAAAGCCGTACTGAAATCGAGATGCACTATTTCCACAGCAGTCCCCAGATCAACAAAGTTTGCAACTCCATCCAAAAAATGGGGAGGAGAGATTTCTCTGGTTTGACTTGTTTTTGAGAATGCCATGCTTTCAACCTGTATATTTATGTTGTGGTATCGTCAGATAAAGGGCATATAAATTTTCAAAATGAGAATACTGACAAGCCGGAACATGTGCAAAGGAAGGCGATGTATGTATGTATGTATGTATGTATGTATGTATGTATGTATTTAATTTATAAACCACCCAACCCAGTGGTGCTGACTTGAATAAAATATTTGTAGGGAGGCCAGGTGAGGTCCGCCTTGCACAATCAATCACATGATGCATACACGCCTCTTGAATGGCAATGCCTATAATGGCAGCGACATTTTTAAAAAGTAATATTTTGAGCCCATAGTTCAATTTCCCAGCAGCTCCCCTTGCCCCCGAGAACACTTCTAGCATTTCATCTCCTCTACCTGTGGGATTGTTCAGCAGTGGGGGAAATTACCTCTTCACACTGGATGTCCATTTGGTAGGGCCCTTTCCAGGTTTGTTCCTGCCCATTGTGTTTGCCTTTCATTAGTTCTCCTACCGTCTTTCCCCCTTTTCAAGACACCGTCTTATAATTTTCCCCCCTCAAAAAAACACAGGGTGGCTTATTTTCAGGGGGATGTCTTATGTGTCTCCTATGTGTGTTGCCAGGAGAAGCCACAATTCTGTGGGTACTCTAGGTGGTGCAGAAAGCACCCAAAAGCTCCTTAGAGGTTGAAGTGCTTATCAAACTTCAGTTTTGCGATCTATAAATTCCAAGTAGCAGTACTGGGGGTGGTTCAGATTCTGGGGCAGCGCTTTTGGCCAGCAGAAGGTGTCACAGGGCCAGCCTACTTTCCCTTTAAAGCAATCTTGGGTCTTCAGCTGTTTTTGAACTACAACTCCCATCATCCCTAGCTAGCAGGACCAATGGGGAGGGATGATGGGAACTGTAGTCCGGGAGATGCTGGGGACCCGAGTTTGGGAAACCCTGCTTTATAGAGTGGCTGGGGAGACCCAGCCAGATGGGCAGGGTACAAATAATAAATTATTATTATTATATTATAAGCAACTTTTGCGTTAGGCCTGCAAAGATGGGACCTGTCCACTTTTATATTTTCTTGTATTTTGTTTTCCTCATGACCTTTGTGCATTTTTTTCATTTAAGAGGGCAAATTGTATGGCAAGTTACAGAAGAATAACAGCTTGTGTTTGAAAAAAAACACAAAAAACTGGGGGTGGCCTCCTCAAATATTTTATTGGGGGGGGCGCTAGACCTTTAAGAGTTGGAGTCTATTCCAAACACCTACACATCTCAGGATGGTTACAACATAAAAACACAACATAAAAACACAAAAGGCCACATTCTAAAAAGGCATTAGATGGCAATCAGCCAAAGTCTTGTTAAAAAGGTGCAGATTTGCCTGGCTCCTAAAGCAGTATAATGGTTTTTCCAATGTTTGTATGGATTATTTTATGGGAAGTGAGTTTGGAGCTGTGACTGAAACTCTTTCCACATTCCACACACTGATATGGTTTCTCCCCTGTATGAATTCTTTGATGGGAAGTGAGATTGTAGCTCTGACTGAAGCTCTTTCCACATTCCACACACTGATAGGGTTTCTCCCCTGTATGAATTCTTTGATGCTTAGTGAGAGAGGAGCTATTAGTGAAACTCTTTCCACATTCCACACACTGATATGGTTTCTCCCCTGTATGAATTCTCTGATGCTTAGTGAGAGAGGAGCTATTAGTGAAACTCTTTCCACATTCCACACACTGATATGGTTTCTCCCCTGTATGAATTCTCTGATGCTTAGTGAGAGAGGAGGTATTAGTGAAACTCTTTCCACATTCCACACACTGATATGGTTTATCACCTGTATGAATTCTCTGATGCTTAGTGAGAGAGGAGCTATCAGTGAAACTCTTTCCACATTCCACACACTGATATGGTTTCTCCCCTGTATGAATTCTCTGATGCTTAGTGAGAGAGGAGCTATCAGTGAAACTCTTTCCACATTCCTCACACTGATATGGTTTATCCCCTGTATGAATTCTCTGATGGGAAGTGAGAGATGAGCTATCAGTGAAACTCTTTCCACATTCCACACACTGATATGGTTTCTCCCCGGTATGAATTCTCTGATGGGAAGTGAGATTGGAGCTCTTACTGAAGCTCTTTCCACATTCCACACACTGATATGGTTTCTCCCCTGTATGAATTCTTCGATGGGAAGTGAGAGAGGAGCTATCAGTGAAACTCTTTCCACATTCCACACACTGATATGGTTTCTCTCCTGTATGAATTCTCTGATGCTTAGTGAGAGAGGAGCTATTAGTGAAACTCTTTCCACATTCCAGACACTTATAGGGTTTCTCCCCTGTATGAATTCTTTGATGGGAAGTGAGACAATCGCTGTGACTGAAGCTCTTTCCACATGCCACGCACTGATAGGGTTTCTCCCCGGTATGAGTTCTTTGATGGGAAGTGAGAGGGGAGCGCTGACTGAAACTCTTTCCACATTCCACACACTGATGGGGTTTCTCCCCTGTATGAATTCTTTGATGGGAAGTGAGAGAGGAGCTGTTCCTGAAGCTCTTTCCACATTCCACACACTGATATGGTTTCTCCCCTGTATGAATTCTTTGATGGGAAGTGAGAGGGGAGCGTTGACTGAAACTCTTTCCACATTCCACACACTGATATGGTTTCTCTCCTGTATGAATTCTTTGATGGGAAGTGAGAGAGGAGGTCCTCCTGAAGCTCTTTCCACATTCCACACACTGATATGGTTTCTCCCCTGTATGAATTCTTTGATGGGAAGTGAGATGGGAGCTCTGACTGAAGCTCTTTCCACATTCCACACACTGATAGGGTTTCTCCCCTGTATGAATTCTCTGATGCTTAGTAAGAGAGGAGCTATCAGTGAAACTCTTTCCACATTCCAGACACTGATATAGCTTCTCCCCTGTATGAATTCTTTGATGGAAAGTGAGATGGGAGCGCTGACTGAAGCTATTTCCACATTCCACGCACTGATACAGTTTCTTTCCAATTAGATTTTGTTGATGGGAAGTGGAATGGGAGCTCTGACTGTAGCTTTCTACACACTCCAAATTTGTACGTGGCTTCTCCTCTCTGGGAATTTTGTCATGGTCACCTTTGTTCTCAATTTCCAATTCATCATAATCTGCATTGGACACAAAAAGGTATTGAAAAGTTGTTGAATGTTGCTTTGTTTGATATACAGTAATGGTCAAAATTGTATTTCAGAGGTTTGATGGCTCCTAACACCACATCTTTGGGAGTAATATCATATAATTATATATCAATGGAAATATGATTTAATAAAAAATGCAACCCAACAAAGTTTGTTCAATAACCCATATTCCATCAAAGGTTATAGCCAAATAACCAGAAAATGGAAGCACAACTTGCTTAGGTTGACGTTTGTCAGTGTGTTATGTGATTGCTATCAGGTTGGTTGGTTTTTTGTGTTCTTTCATTTAGTGAGGTTGTAAAAAATAATAAAATTAGAGAAATGGCACAAAGAGTTGGCTGGGTACCCAGAAACACTAACATCATACAGTATCACGGTGGTCATAATATAAACCGAGAACAACAAAAAACCACCACACAATGGCTGAAGATAGAATGAAGGTTACAGCAAAAACTCTTATGAGGAACTAAGAATCTGTCAATAAAGCCAACTGATAAATGAAGCCATGTATATATCGTATGTATAACAGAATGTATACAGTTTATATAGTAGAACCATTCAGCAATGGATAGGTGTGACAACGAAATCCCAGTGCCAACAAACGTTCATGTTAGGTCGATGGTGAATGTGCCACGGAGTATTTCAGCAGATGAATAACACAATGTCCTGAACACGACGATAGAAGAATAATATTGTATGCGTCAAGTAGTATCACCATCCATAAAAACTCAATCTGAGTGGCACATTGGAAAGAACGACGAAAGGATGAAGATGAAAACCTGTCCTCCGGATATTGCTCAGGTTTCGCTCTGAGGCTTCATCAGTTCTAGGTATTACATTCTGGTCAACAGAACATGCGAATATCACAGGCACAGCTATTGTTATGCTACTGCTCTCTAGGTCTTTGGGGGAGTGTCATGTGACAAAGACGCAGGAGAGCAGGAACAGCTGTTGACGACTAACTGCTATAACTGTCCTTCTAAGATGTAACTGCCATTCTAGTCTGTCAGTGCTGTGTGAGTTACTTACCTTGTCTGCGGTGACTAGTTTCTCTCAGAGTGTGTGCCAGTATAGAGAAGAGCCTGTATTCTATATGGGATCTATTTTAAGAAGTTTATTTTAAACTTAATAAAAGTTTTTCTTTGTTTCAATCAAAACTCTGTTTAAATAATTACCGCTGCATATCAAAAAGCCCCAAAATACATAAATAAAATACTTGAGCCCAAACTGAAGCATTCTGCAGGTGATCTTTTCCCAGATACTGGACATTTGTGTGTGTGTGTGTGTGTGTGTGTATTCAATTTCAGCAGGATTCAGCTCAATGTCATGTTGCTGCTGTGTGCAAAAGGTGCTTTCAAGATAATCCTATTCCACTGCTGGAATGGCCTGGGAATAGCCCAAACTTTAACCCCATCGGAAATCTATGGTGCCGACTAAAGAAACTTGCTAGTCAGAAGCAACCCAGAAATAAAGCCCAATTAACAGAGGCAATAATTCAGTCTTGGTTTCACATTATTACACCTGCAGAACTAAAAACTTGGTTCACTTCTCAGGAAGGCGTTGTAAGGCGGTAATTAAAGCTAAAGGTTACCAATGGTTACCAGAGGTTTCACGTTTTTTCTTTATGACTGCTGTTCTAATAAATACTCCTTCATAAAAGTTATTGCATTACATTCTTTCATAGAATCATAGAATCATAGAGTTGGAAGAGACCACAAGGGCCATCCAGTCCAACCCCCTGCCAAGCAGGAAACACCATCAAAGCATTCCTGACAGGAATTTTTAAATTATTTTTCCATTAATATACAATTTTATGGTATTACTCCACACAAAAGTGGTGTTATGAGCCATCAAACCTCAGAAATACAGTATTTTCCGGCGTACAAGGCGACTGGGGGTATAAGACGACCCCCAGTTTTTCGAGTTAAAATATAGAGTTTGGGATATACTCTAAATTTTAACTAAAAAAAGGCGTCCGCGGCTCCGCAGAAGGGATTTCTGGCATTGCGGACATTTTGGACATGCGCAGAAGCGATTTCTGGTGCTGCGCTGCCCATATCCAAAATGTGCACAGCGCCAGAAATCGCTTCTGTGGAGCCTCGGACCCGATTCCGGCGCTGCTCGGCAAGTCCCCGCGCCACGCTGCAGTATTCGGCGTACGACTCCCGATTTTGGAGCCGATTTTTTGGGGTTCCAAAGTCGTCTTGTACGCTGGAAAATACGGTACAATTTTCACAAAAGGTTTCCACAATTTTGGCCACTAGTATAACTTGCTCATTTTAAAGTTACTTTTCTATCTATATGGTATCAGATTATTATTATTTATGTTTCATGTTCATATATGTGTTGGAAGCCACACAGAGTGGCTGCGGCAACCCAGCCAGATGGGCAGGGTATAAATAAAAAATATTATTATTACTACAGTGGTACCTCGATTTAAGAACTATTATTATTATTATTATTACTACTACTACTATTATTAAGTTTGTAAATCACGGTATCATTACTATCATCATCATCATCATCATCATCATCATCATCATCATCATCACCATCATCATCACTGCTACTACTACCTGAGATTCATTAAGCCTGCCTCTTCTCTGAGATGAATTTTGTTTGGCCCAGTCATGGCATCCCCTCCATCTCCAATGTCAGTCGTCTCTTTGGTCAACCCAAGACTGACAGGAGCAAAAACAAAAACAGAAAACCTGAAGCTACTTATCTTTCCTAACAATTCTGAAGCTGACATTTAAGATGGCCTGGGCAGTTCAGACCAGCCTAAACATGGTAGAAAAAGGAATAATTTGAATAATTTGAGGAAGATTGTTCAAAGAAAAAACTGAAATTTACTGTTTATTGTGGGGGTGGTAGGTTCCCAGGTGTTATGGGGGGGCGCTGTTGAGCTCTGTGAAAATATATGAGGTTGGTCACATAGAGGAATTTTTTGAATTTCTAGGTAGATATGATGATCCCACAGGGAGCCTTACCAAGAGAGGCCACGATCCTACAATTCTCCTCCATGACGTCCTTATGCAGAGCTCTCTGGTCAGGATCCAGCAACGCCCACTCCTCGTCCGTGAAACAAACAGCGACATCTCCAAAGCACACTGGGCCCTGAAAGAAAAAGGGAAATGTCTTCCTCTGAGACAGCAGAAATACGATCTGCTACACAATGCTCAGTTCTTTCCTTCCTGTAAATTGCAGTGTTCTTTCAATAGGATTGCTTTCCTGCACATTTTAATTCTGGGTGCTTATGTTATTCTGCGTTTTAATTATGGGTATTTGTCTTTGGCAGAAAAACAATGACAAACCTAGGCAGCATGTTAAAAAGCAGAGACATGGACTGCAAGAAGATCAAACCTATCCATTCTGAAGGAAATCAGCCCTGAGTGCTCACTGGAAGGACAGATCCTGAAGCTGAGGCTCCAATACTTTGGCCACCTCATGAGAAGAGAAGTCTCCCTAGAAAAGACCCTGATGTTGGGAAAGATGGAGGGCACAAGGAGAAGGGGACGACAGAGGATGAGATGGTTGGACAGTGTTCTCGAAGCTACCAGCATGAGTCTGACCAAACTGCGGGAGACAGTGGAAGACAGGAGTGCCTGGCGTGCTCTGGGTCCATGGGGTCACGAAGAGTCGGACACGACTAAACAACAGCAATTAGGTTTTGTGCAAATAGGTGGTACTCCACCTTGTGTTTTTCAAGTCATTCTGCCAACGCAAGCATTCCAGTTTCCCTGATGGAAGGATCCACTTTCTCCTCTCCTCGTGAGTTTTTCTGGGGAGTTCCCTCCCAATGCCCTAGAGTCAAATTCAAGGGGTTCATGGGGGCAAGAAGAGGGGGAGGAATGGGGGGCAGGCCCCATTTTGCAGCGGATGGGGCTGATTAGGTGAATCCAGGCCACTATTTGTTCTCATTTGTCCACTGCTTAGAAACCAATTTTAGCATTCAGTGATCAATCTAGAAATAAAATAAGCCTATTTTGGATGGCCATCTGTCTTGGATGATCTAGCAGAGATTCCTGCAATGCAGGGGGTCTCCTGGCTCTGAGAGCCAAGCAGGGAGGGTGGCTTCTGGCAGAAGAAGAGGGAGCCACAGGTGGCTCCTCCTGACTCATCTCAGCCTCTCCACCTCCCTCCTCCCACTCGCCTCCTTCCTCTTCTGCCTCTGATTCTGCACTGCATTCTGCCACAGAGTCTCCCAGCTCACTAAGCCCTGTTACTCCTTCAGCTTCTGACACCTCCTCTTCCCAGGCTTCTCCCTCTTCCCCCTCTGACCGCCCATCCTTCTTCTACCTCCACTTCTTCTCCCATCTTCCCTTCCTGGTTCCCTGGCTGCTTCCTCCCACCATTCCTCTGTGCCCAACCAGTCCATGACACTGCTCCATCCCTCGGCCTCTGTCCCCACAAGGCAGCTTCCCCTGACCTGATCTGGTTCCACAGCCGCTGCTTCCTTTCTGCCCAGATGAAAAGACGAATAAGGAGGTCTTGCTGGCATCATTCTGTCACCTGCAAGAGACAAAAGGTAAACAGGACGCCAGGAGTGCCTGCTTCTCTCACACGTTAAACAGGGTATCTCTAACTACAGGTGGGCCTTTGAGAAAGCCTTACCTGCTGAGAGCATTTGGACGTTTGTGCCCATTCCATATGTTAGTCTCCCCCCAAAACAAGATGAAAAGAACCCTCAGATGAGTTGGAAAACCAACAGAATGAGACCAAACAGAGAAAAACCACCTTCCTCCTTACCCAGTGGCCTCTCTCTGGTGTCCAACGGAGGCCTCTCTGCCTCACAGGAATCCAGGTCCATTTCTGCAAAATGATCCTTTCCCTGAAAAAGAAACAAGGATTCAAAACACAGAATGAGGAGATATATCAGAAAGAGAATGACAAAGACTTGAAGGGTGTGAGATGTCATTCCATGGATGCTTTCCCCCAAAAAGGATGGGCCATCAGCAGACCATTATGGGATGTTCTCTGTCCTCTTTCACCTGCTTTCTCTGTTCCTGCTTTCTCTCCTCTGTCTGACTCAGGAGGAAACCTTCGGCCAGGGCCACCGCCTGGGAACTGGTCTCCGCTCCGCATTCCCTCACCCAGCTCTCCATCTCCGGGGGAAGGACAGCCAGAAACTGCTCCAAGATCACCAGGTCCAGTATCTCAGCTTTCGTGTTCCTTTCTGGCTTCAGCCACTGGTGGCAAAAGTAGTAGAGTCGGCTGCAAAACTCTCGGGGTCCTTTGGCCTCCTGGCAGCAGAACTGCCTCAACTGCCGGCTCTGCACCTCTGAGCGGAGGGTGTCCTCCTCACCCAGGATTTTCTGCACTGGGTTTTCCCAGAATTCCCCACTTCTCCCAGTGTGGTTGGCATGGCCTCTTCCTGCTTCAGGGCCAGCTGAGTCTCGCTCATCCATCTGTGCTCTCAGGAAGCCTCTGAGAGATTGGAAGGAACCCTTTGGTCTTCTGCTGAGTTCTGTCTGTCTGAATGAGAAGCTCTAGCAAGTCCTACAATGCAAATACATTGTATTATTACAGAATTTGTAGGTCAGGAGAGGAAAAAGGTTCCCTGAGCAAACATGGATGAGTCTTGCTGGGAACCAGGGCTGGACTGCACCACATCCCAGAACATGAGCTATCTTTTTGAAAAGAAGGAGGAGGAAGAGGAGAAGAAATAAGTCTCTAGACTTCGAGCAATGCAAAATGTGGAGGCAACTGAAGGGATTTTTCTGAGATTAATCAGCCCGGTATCTGCTGCCTAATAATAATAATAATAATAATAATAATAATAAGGTAGCCCCACATAGAGCGCATTACAGTAATCCAAATGAGAGATAATTAGAGCATGCACCACTCTGGCGAGACAGTCTGCGGGCAGGTAGGGTCTCAGCCTGCGTACCAGATGGAGCTGGTAGACTGCTGCCCTGGATACAGAATTAACTTGCGCCTCCATGGACAGCTGTGAGTCCAAAATGACTCCCAGGCTGCGCACCTGGTCCTTCAGGGGCACAGTTACCCCGTTCAGGACCAGGGAGTCCTCCACACCTGTCTGCCTCCTGTACCCCAGTTCCTGGGTGTGCCAGTGTGGTGTAATGGTTAAGAGCGGTAGACTTGTAATCTGGGGAACCGGGTTTGCGTCTCCGCTCCTCCACATGCAGCTACTGAGTGACATTGGGCTAGTCACACTTCTCTGAAGTCTCTCAGCCCCACTCACCTCACAGAGTGTTTGTTGTGGGGGAGGTAGGGAAAGGAGAATGTGAGCCGCTTTGAGACTCCTTCGGGTAGTGATAAAGCGGGATATCAAATCCAAACTCCTCTTCTTCTTCCTCCAAAAACAGTACTTCTGTCTTGTCAGGATTCAACCTCAATCTGTTAGCCGCCATCCATCCTCCAACCGCCTCCAGACACTCACACAGGACCTTCACCGCCTTCACTGGTTCGGATTTGAAAGAGAGGTAGAGCTGGGTATCATCCGCATACTGATGAACACCCAGCCCAAACCCCCTGATGATCTCTCCCAGCGGCTTCATATAGATGTTAAAAAGCATGGGGGAGAGGACAGAACCCTGAGGCACCCCACAAGTGAGAGCCCAGCGGTCTGAACACTCATCCCCCACCACCACTTTCTGAACACGGCCCAGGAGGAAGGAGCGGAACCACTGTATAACAGTGCCCCCAGCTCCCAGTCCCTCTAGACGGTCCAGAAGGATGTTATGGTCAATGGCCTTGGTCCTGCACAGGACATGTGGAGCTGCCCTGGGAGACGACTGGGAAACTGGTTTGCAATGCAGCAGCCAGACTATGGGCTGGGATCCCTCTCTTTATTCCTGGCCTTTCTCTCCCATATTTCCATCCTTACTCCCCATGGGTTTGGGATCCTGTGATCTCCAGGAAGGAGAGCGTTGCAGACCTCGCCCCTCCCTGGCAGGACCCTCTCCTCCCCCTGCATGAGCAGATCAGGCCCCCCAGGAATCCTTCCCCCCCTGCTGCAGCCCTGGGACCCCCACCGTCTTCCCACTGCACCCTCTGGGGGGGGGGGAGAGAGAGAGAGGAGACTCACCAGATCCCAGGAGGGGACAGCCATGCAGCCCTTGCAGGAAAGGACTGGGGAGGGAGGGAGGGAGGGGCCTGGGCTCTGGAGGACCTGGCCCCCTCTTGCTTCCTTTCCTCTCTAGGAATAAAGCTCGGTTCCCTTTAACCCTTGCAAAGCCTAGCTCGTCCAGCTCTCGGCTTTTTATTCTTTTTCATGGATTTAGGGGGGCTACGCCAATGCCCAGATATCCTTTTGGGGGCGAGGCTCTTGGTTGGACTTGGTTGAGCATCTCCCTCCCCTGGCCAGAAACCGGAGGAAGAGCTTGCAGGGAAAAGGGCTTTGCAGGAGGCAAGGACCCCAAGCATAACAAGGCTACATGTCTGAAGCAGCACAGGAAGACAGACCTCACACCATTTTTCACTCCCAAACTGACAAAACTGTTTCTCTGCAAGGAAGGAGGGGGTGATTGTCTCAATTAAAGTGATAATTCCTGGCATCCAATACCTGAGTGCCAGACACGGGCCATTTCCCTCACAAAGAACCCACCACCTAAAATGGATTTGGATCGATAGCCCTGCATAAGCCCTGGCTTGGTTTCCAGACCCAGTCAGCCCAGTTGAGGTCAATGCACATGTCACCTTCATTCTACCACTTCCCTTCTTGGCATCCACAGTGTCCTTTCCCACAACCTTAGGTGGTTCCCCCGCCCCAGGCTCTATCTTACCAGCAAGGATGTTTCCAGTTGGCTGATCCGGGCTGCACTGAATAATACATGCCACTGTCCAAAAGGATAAAAAATGTCTTGTGTTCTTTGGGGCAGAAGTGGCAGCGCCAGAGGACTCCCAAGGACAGGAGCATCCGAGTTGGGAAGATGTGGCAGGATGCCTGACCAGCTTAGGAAATTTCGGAAAGGGAACGGGACACATTTATGGAGGGTGCGGCCGCCCGTGCTACGAATCACAATGATGGCTAAATGTGCCTGTTTCTGGCATGTTTCTGGATGCCAGTTGCTGCTTTGTTAGGAAAGGAGTTTGTTGTAGGAATTTTAGGTATTTTATTTATATATATATTAATTCTTATTAGTGTGCCAAGCAAAACAAGGCCTCATGTCTGAAGCACAGTCCTGAAACCATTTTGACCCCTGACACAATTTTGACTCCTAGCTGGCCAGGTATCAGATGGCCCAATTGACTTACAAAGGACAGTACAGTAGTTAGCCGGCATTTGCCCTGCCCTGCCCAGGCAGGGAACCTTTTGTTCTCCAGAAATGTTTGTCTGGGAGGGGTCGAGGAGGGATGACCAGGTGTTTCTCTGCAAGGGAGTGAGAAAAAACCTTTCCATTGTCTCAGAAATAAAGTAATCACAATCTCAAAAGGAATGGCCAGGCTGCCCAGGAAGGGCAATCAGATAAGACATTATCACATGAAGTGGCAGACAGGAGGTAAACAGTGCATTCAAGATTTCTGCTGAACACCGCCTTTTTCTATGATGTAGCTGTGATGT
The DNA here is from genome assembly GCA_034641385.1 of Darevskia mixta. Lineage (NCBI taxonomy): Eukaryota > Metazoa > Chordata > Lepidosauria > Squamata > Lacertidae > Darevskia > Darevskia mixta. Next base: position 2,565,757 of record JAWWNH010000205.1, read on the forward strand.
ATCTAAGGGGTGGTCCTGGGTTACACCCCTTTTTGTGATGTATGTATGATGTACAAGGGGGTGGTCTTGAGCCAAAGGGGGGGAATTTCAAAGTCTATATAGGAGCTGGCACACCATTGTTCTGGGTTCTCTCCTTATCGTACCTGCTACGTGATGGGGAACCTCTGTTGCAACAGATTCAATAAATGGGAAGCTGCGCTTTGCTTTTGATAACTGCTGTGGTCTCTGTCTGTGGCACAAGGGGAAAAGCTCTAAAATTCCAGCTCTTCCCAGGGAGAAAAGTCCGGACTCCCCCTTGGGAAAACCGGACCCAACTTTATGCCTTTCCTAGTAAAATTTGCTTATAACAAGTTGAAAATAAAAATTGCTGACCTCATAACACTGCAATGCAAATCTATGGCACGGCCAGGTTTGGAGCAGTGTTTCTGAACTGGGGGCCATGTGGTATGTTCCCCAGTACAGTGGCACCTCTGGTTGCAAACGGGATCCGTTCCGGAGCCCCCTTCGCAACATGAGCAGAACGCAACATGAAGCGCAGCGTCTGCGCATGTGCGTGGTGCAATCAAGAGCTTTTGCGCATGCACAAAGCGTGGTTTGGCGCTTCTGCACATGTGCACACCGCCGAACCCAGAAGTAACCCGTTCCGGTACTTCCGGGTTCGGCGTGTTTGTATCCCGTGACGAAGACAACCTACAGATGTCATAACTAGAAGTATGACTGTATATTCCAAGGGGATCACGGGTGAAAAATGTATAAATGGGGGGCCACAGCACGAGGTTAGGGGGCCACAGAGGGAAGTGAGAAGTGAAGGGGGGAAATATTATATATTGCACACCCTCCAACATTGTTCGCAACAAAATTGAGACTCACCATCTTTGGTCCTCGCACAAGGGCATGATACCCAAAGCCGCTTGTTTTCCGTCCGGGTTTTATTCCTGGGACGCAGCTAATTCGCACCAGAGTGAAAAAGGAGTGTCCTCTGGTGTAACCTGGAGAAGAGAAGGTTAAGGGGTGATATGATAGCCATGTTCAAATATATAAAAGGATGTCATATAGAGGAGGGAGAAAGGTTGTTTTCTGCTGCTCCAGAGAAGCGGACACGGAGCAATGGATTCAAAGTACAAGAAAGAAGATTCCACCTCAACATTAGGAAGAACTTCCTGACAGTAAGAGCTGTTCGACAGTGGAATTTGCTGCCAAGGAGTGTGGTGGAGTCTCCTTCTTTGGAGGTCTTGAAGCAGAGGCTTGACAGCCACCTGTCGGGAATGCTTTGATGGTGTTTCCTGCTTGGCAGGGGGTTGGACTGGATGGCCCTTGTGGTCTCTTCCAACTCTATGATTCTATGATTCTAACCTGGGTGACTCGCATCGGAGTGAGTGTCTTTTGTTCTGTCACTCTGGCGTGAGGACTCAGGTCAGAGCTCTGGTTCAAAAAAACACCAGGACATTCCAGGATCCAAACAGAAGCCAGGGTTGGCTTCTGTGATTCCCCGCTTAAAATGGGACAGTTGAAGGTGATTGCAATCGACCAACTGGTTGCCTCCCCCCCCCCCCCAGGATACTTTCCTCTGGTGGGAAGGGAGGGTTCCGTGGCAGCCTGGGGAACCTCCTTCCTCACGGTGTGCCCCCTGCCACCGAACCATGGATAGTCTTTGGGGCTTGTGTGAGAGCAACTAGGCTCGTGCCAAGGCCTGGAAAGATCCCAGCTGCCTCTCTCGCTCTGTCCTGCCGCCTCTTGACACATTGCTCTTTATGCACATCTGCCTCCAAGGTCCTTGAGGACGGTCCTGTCGCCTGAGATTACGGCGCCTGCAAGACAGCCGAGCGGAAAAAGCCATTAAGGTGGAAAAGGAGGAACCCAGGGAGGGGAGAGGATGCGGAGGGCAGCCTCCAAGTCAGGCAGGCAGGAGGGACAGAGAGGAAAGCAATGGCTTGCTTTCACTACCAGGACATGCCACAAGTGCAGTTCACTGGCACACCTTTAGGGAAACCCAGAAAATAGTGATTGTTGTTGTTGTTTAGCCGTTTAGTCGTGTCCGACTCTTCGTGACCCCATGGACCAGAGCACGCCAGGCACTCCTGTCTTCCCCTGCCTCCCGCAGCTTGGTCAGACATGTTGGTAGCTTTGAGAACATAAAATAGTGATTATTCCACCCCATATAAGGGTAAAAAAAAAAGGGTAAAGGACCCCTGGATGGTTAAGCCCAGTCAAAAGCGACTATGGGGTTGCGGGGCTCATCTCGCTTTCGGGCTAAGGGAGCGGACATTTGTCCACAGACAGCTTTCCGGGTCATGTGGCCAGCAGGACTAAACCGCTTCTGACGCATCTGAACACCGTGATGGAAGCCAGAGTGCTCACAGAAATGCTGTTTAGCAGTACCTATTTATCTATTCCAACAACACAAGAGACGACTCTACACATGGACATCACCAGATGGGCAACATCGAAATCAGATTGATTATATTCTCTGCAGCCAAAGATGGAGAAGCTTTATACACTCAGCAAAAACAAGACCTGGAGCTGACTGTGGCTCAGATCATCAGCTTCTTATAGCAAAATTCCAGCTTAAATTGAAGAAAGTAGGAAAAACCACTGGGCCAGTAAGATACAATCTAAATCAAATTCCTTATGAATACACAGTTGAAGTGAAGAACAGGTTTAAGGATTTAGATTTGGTGGATAGAGTGCCTGAAGAACTGTGGATGGAGGCTCGTAACATTATACAGGAGGCAGCAACGAAAACCATCCCAAAGAAAAGGAAATGCAAGAAAGCAAAGTGGCTGTCAAATGAGGCCTTACAAATAGCCGGGGAGAGAAGGCAAGCAAAATGCGAGGGAGATAGTGAAAGATACAGGAAATTGAATGCAGATTTCCAAAAAAATAGCAAGGAGAGACAAGAGGGCCTTTTTAAATGAGCAATGCAAAGAAATAGAGGAAAACAACAGAATGGGAAAAACCAGAGATCTGTTCAAGAAAATTGGAGATATGAAAGGAACATTTCGTACAAAGATTACCATAATTAAGGACAAAAGAGAAAAGGACCTAACAGAAGCAGAAGAAGAGGTGGCAAGAATACACAGGGGAATTATATCAGAAAGATATGGAGGTCTCATACACCCCAGGTAGTGTGGTTGCTGACCTTGAGCCAGACATCCTGGAGAGTGAAGTCTAATGGGCCTTAGAAAGCCTTGCTAACAACAAGGCCAGTGGAAGTGATGATATTCCAGCTGAACTATTTAAAATTCTAAAAGATGATGCTGTTAAGGTGCTACACTCAATATGCCAGCAAGTTTGGAAAACTCAGCAGTGGCCAGAGGATTGGAGAAGATCAGTCTACATCCCAATCCCAAAGAAGGGCAGTGCCAAAGAATGCTCCAACTACCGCACAATTGCGCTCATTTCACACGCTAGCAAGGTTTTGCTAAAAATTCTACAAGGCAGGCTTAAGCAGCATGTGGACCAAGAACTCCCAGAAGTGCAAGCTGGATTTCGAAGGGGCAGAGGAACCAGAGACCAAATTGCAAACATGCGCTGGATTATGGAGAAAGCTAGAGAGTTCCAGAAAAACATTTACTTCTGCTTCATTGACTACGCAAAAGCTTTTGACTGTGTTGACCACAGCAAACTACGGCAAGTTCTTAAAGAAATGGGAGTGCCTGATCACCTCATCTGTCTCCTGAGAAATCTTTATGTGGGACAAGAAGCTACAGTTAGAACTGGATATGGAATAACTGATTGGTTCAAAATTGGGAAAGGAGTACGACAAGGCTGTATATTGTCTCCCTGCTTATTTAACTTATATGCAAAATTCATCATGCGAAAGGCTGGACTGGATGACTCCCAAACCGGAATTAAGATTGCCGGAAGAAATATCAACAACCTCAGATATGCTGATGACACAACCTTGATGGCAGAAAGTGAGGAGGAATTAAAGAACCTTTTAATGAGGGTGAAAGAGGAGAGCGCAAAATATGGTCTGAAGCTCAACATCAAAAAAACTAAGATCATGGCCACTGGTCCCATCACCTCCTGGCAAATAGAAGGGGAAGAAATGGAGGCAGTGAGAGATTTCACTTTCTTGGGTTCCATGATCACTGCAGACGGTGACAGCAGTCACGAAATTAGAAGACGCCTGCTTCTTGGGAGAAAAGTAATGACAAACCTAGACAGCATCTTAAAAAGCAAAGACATCACCTTGCCAACAAAGGTCCGTATAGTTAAAGCTATGGTTTTCCCAGTAGTAATGTACGGAAGTGAGAGCTGGACCATAAAGAAGGCTGATCGCCGAAGAATTGATGCTTTTGAATTATGGTGCTGGAGGAGACTCTTGAGAGTCCCATGGACTGCAAGAAGATCAAACCTATCCATTCTTAAAGAAATCAACCCTGAGTGCTCACTAGAAGGACAGATCCTGAGGTTAAGGCTCCAGTACTTTGGCCACCTCATGAGAAGAGAAGACTCCCTAGAAAAGACCCTGCTGTTGGGAAAGATTGAGGGCACAAGGAGAAGGGGACGACAGAGGATGAGATGGTTGGACAGTGTTCTCGAAGCTACTAACATGAGTTTGGCCAAACTGCGAGAGGCAGTGAAGGATAGGCGTGCCTGGCGTTCTCTGGTCCATGGGGTCACGAAGAGTCGGACACGACTGAACGACTGAACAACAACAACATTTATCTATTTGTGCTGGCAGGAACTGGGACAGAGCAACGGGAGCTCACCCCGTCGCGGAGATTCGAACTGCCAACCTTCTGATCGGCAAACCCAAGTGGCTCAGTGGTTTAGACCACGGCACCACCCTATATGAGGGGCCCAGGTGGCGCTGTGGGTTAAACCACAGAGTCTAGAGCTTCCTGATCAGAAGGTCGGCGGTTCGAATCCCTGTGACTGAGTGAGCTCCCGTTGCTTGGTCCCAGCTCCTGCCAACCTAGCAGTTCGAAAGCACGTCAAAGTGCAAGTAGATAAATAGGAACCGCTCCGGCAGGAAGGTAAACGGCGTTTCCGTGTGCTGCTCTGGTTCACCAGAAGCGGCTTTGTCATGCTGGCCACATGACCTGGAAGCTGTCTGCGGACAAACGCCAGCTCCCTCGGCCTATAGAGCGAGATGAGCGCGCAACCCCAGAGTCGGACACAACTGGACCTAATGGTCAGGGGTCCCTTTACCTTTACCACCCTATATGTACCTACTTCAATCTGTGGACTGGCATTGCCACAAGTGCCACATAATGCCCCTTTCTTTTCTTTTCTTTTCTCATTTCATTTTTTAAATGACTTCTCATAATACAGTATAATTCATCCAGTGTAATACATAATGCATATTACATATATTAATCATATCTTACCCTCTTAACCCACCACCAAACCCACTCCTCTTTCATTAATAATACCTTCTGAAGAAGGAAAAAAACCAAAAAAACCCAAAACACTCTTTTAGATAATTGTGTACCCTTCTTACTTAGAATCATAGAATAGAATCATAGAATCATAGAGTTGGAAGAGACCCCAAGGGCCATCCAGTCCAACCCCCTGCCAAGCAGGAAACACCATCAAAGCATTCTTGACAGATGGCTGTCAAGCCTCTGCTTAAAGATCTCCAAAGAAGGAGACTCCACCACACACCTTGGCAGCAAATTCCACTGTCGAACAGCTCTTACTGTCAGGAAGTTCTTCCTAATGTTGAGGTGGAATCTTCTTTCTTGTAGTTTGAATCCATTGCTCCGTGTCCGCTTCTCTGGAGCAGCAGAAAACAACCTTTCTCCCTCCTCTATATGACATCCTTTTATATATTTGAATATGGCTATCATATCACCCCTTAACCTTCTCTTCTCCAGGCTAAACATACCCAGCTCCCTAAGCCGTTCCTCATAAGGCATCGTTTCCAAGCCTTTGACCATTTTGGACCATTTTGGTTACTTCCCTCCACTACCAACTCGATTTCCTTATATTATCTGTATCTACAATATATTTGTAAACACTCATGCATTCCTTATTTCCTTTCTTCTTATTACTCTTTACATTCTTCGTTTATATGATGCCCCTTTCATATCTGTAAGAACTCAACCTTTTAGTGTGGCGGCACCTGAACTCTGGAACTCCCTGCCTATTGGTATCAGGAAGGCGCCTTCACGGAACTTTTTCCGGCACTTGTTAAAAACATTTTTGCTTAGACAAAACTATCCAGATGTTTGGAAAGTTGATGCTATGTTTTATCTTTCTCATAAACCGTTCTACAAGTCTATGAACAGCTACAGCTCCATTATTCTGGAAGGCGATACTGCGTTTTCCATAAGGAAAACAACCCATGCTCACAAATATCTGCACAGAAAGGCCTTCAGGAGGGAGGTGCATGTTAATAATAATAAATAATAATAAATTTTATTTATACCCCGCCCTTCCCAGCCGAAACCGGGCTCAGGGCAGCTAACATCAGTTAAATTACAATAAAGTATAAAAGAAAACCGTTAATTAAAATACAGGTTAAAAAGACAATTTGAAATTTAAAATGCCGCTTCATTTATCGCCCATAATCAAAACCAAGGGGAGGAAAACATCAGACTGAGTCCAACCCGAAGGCCAGGCGGAACAGCTCTGTCTTGCAGGCCCTGCGGAAGGATGTCAAATCCTGCAGGGCCCTGGTCTCTTGTGACAGAGTGTTCCACCAGGTTGGGGCCAGTACTGAAAAGGCCCTGGCCCTAGTTGACACCAGTCTAACAGCCTTGTGGCTCGGGACCTCCAAAAAGTTGTTATATGTGGACCTTAAGGTCCTTTGCGGGGCATACCGGGAGAGGCGGTCCCGTAGGTACGAGGGTCCTAGGCCGCATAGGGCTTTAAAGGTCAAAACCAGCACCTTAAACCTGATCCTGTACTCCACCGGGAGCCAGTGAAGCTGGTAAAGCACTGGATGAATGCGGTCCCGCGGCAAGGAACCCATAAGGAGCCTCGCCGCGGCATTCTGCACGTTAAGGAGGTGGATGCTGACATTTCGGGATTCTTCCAGCAGCACTTAGCAGAAACAAGGCAAGGATGATGAGTCACATTCTGCCTGAAGGTCTTTTCCGATCTTTTGCTTCCCTGAGTGGTCTGACAGACAGAAAAAAGGTTGCATTGCGTGCATATCCCATGACTGAGTTTCCCATTTTCAGTCTCTCAAACTTCTGGGGATATTTTGGAAGCACCAGGGAGCTTAAGAAGATTCGCCTGGAGGAGGCCACTGGCCCTTCCAGTCCAGCATCCTGTTCTCACAGTGGCCAGCCAGATGCCCCAGTGGGGAAACTGCAAATAGGACTCAGGGACCGTCTGCATGGGTTCCAAGTTGTTTGAGTACCGAGGCATTTGAGAACCAAGGTACCACTGTAATTAGGATGGAGGGAGAGACAGAATGTCATATTTTTCCGTGTGTAAGACTAGGTTCCCCCCCTCTAAAAATTAATGTCCAGAATTTGGGGGTGTTTTATACATGGGAGCCACCACCCCCCCCCATTTTCTTATACGCCGGAATATACGGTAAACGTTCCTACAGAAAAGACGAGACAACCCCACAGAGAAGCTTGCAGACGCAGAGAAACGGTTGGCTTTTGGAGGACTTTATTATCATTTCCACATCTGTTTCGAGTTCCCTGTTGAGAATCTGCAGGTGGGGCACGAAGGTGTCTCAGGTGGAACACCCGTGTCCCATTTCAGGATCAGTGGCTCAACGAGGCAAAAGGGTCCGTGGCCCCGCTCCCACAGCTGCCCCCCAGCTGACACACCTGATGGCTTTGACTTTTATTAAAACCCATGGGCCTCCGAAGTAATTCACTTTACCCCTTGCCCAGCTCCTTCGAACGGAAGCTCAGAATCCTTTCCCTTTGCAAAGGTGCATTGTCCATTTTTGCACCATTGGAGGGACGTGCACGGGATCGGCTTCTCCTCCCAGGGGCCAGTGGGGTCAGCTGCGAGCTTCCTTGGCCCGCCAGAGGCCTGTTCAAGCTCAGGGATTCCGGCGCCCGACCTTGTCTAGACTGAGGTTGCCTTGGAAGTTGGGGGAGGATGGAGGGGGGCGGTTGAACATGTAACACAAGAAAAAAGTCACAGAAACACACCCGGGCATTTGGCTCAAAGGTGGAGTGCTCTCAAGCCTGCAAACGAGCACGTTTATCCCAAAATTAAGATCTCGTCGGCAGGTTGCACAAGGTCTCTAAGCAAGTGTAACCAAAGCAAGAGTGATAATTGGCATTTAAGGATTTGGGCAAGCAATGAAATGTGACCGAGGAGGACAGAGAAGAGAGTCAACCCTGGGAAACATGCGCACATTTAAAGCACTCTTATGCCACATTCAATGCCAAGGTTTTTTGTCCCTTGGGACTAAATCATTTTGAATTTCTGAAAGCTTTGGGCCTTCTTTTACACCTGCCAATTTCTCCCTTTTGTGCTTAGGTAAAGATCCACGCTCAACTCAGTATTGCTAAAGGAGGGAATGAATTCCTTGTGGGTTCTGCATGGGGGGGGGGGAGGAGCCAGGTTCTGAAGCCGAAATCTCTGATTGGCATGAATTAGGTAAATCACTTGACAACAGGCAGAGGGCCTTCTCGGTGGTTGCGCCCAGCCTGTGGAACGCCCTCCCATCAGATGTCAAGGAAATAAACAACTATCTGACTTTTAGAAGGCATATGAAGGCAGCCCTGTACAGGAGGTTTGTAATGTTTGATGTTTTATTGTGTTTTTAATACAGTAGTACCCCGTGTTGCATTTAATGCAGAAGCGTGATATCGCAGCTCAGGTTACGGACTTTTCAGGGTGCGAACGGTACCCCAGAACGGATTGGGTCCGTAACCTGAGGTACCACTGTATTATGTTGGGAGCCGTCCAGAGTGGCTGGGGAAGAAGAGAAAGAAGAAGAAGAAGAAAGAAGAAGAAGAAGAAGAAGAAGAAGAGGAGGAGGAGGAGGAGGAGGAGGAGGAGTTTGGATTTGATATTCTGCTTTATCACCCCCCGAAGGAGTCTCAAAGCGGCTCACATTCTCCTTTCCCTTCTTCCCCCACAACAAACACTCTGTGAGGTGAGTGGGGCTGAGAGACTTCAGAGAAGGGTGACTAGCCCAAGGTCACCCAGCAGCTGCATGTGGAGGAGCGGAGACGCGAACCCGGTTCACCAGATTATGAGTCCACCGCTCTTAACCACTACACCACACTGGCTCTCTCTGGGGGAACCCAGCCAGATGGGCAGGTTATAGATAATAAGTTGTTGTTGTTGTTGTTACAACCAATATGGTTTTGGATATAGCTGTGCATGTTTTGTTCTGTTCTGCTGGCCACCGAGGAAGGACCCAAAGTCATGCAGGAGGCAGGACAGCTGACCCTTCGACCTCAGGGCATTCCTCTTCTATTCCACAAACCCAGAAGCCTTTGTGTCCTGCGTCAGCCCAGATTCACCAAGCTGGTCTCCAGGAGGGCTAGAAACATGTTAGGGCTTGTTGGGTTGGCTGGCTGGCTGGTTGGTTTTGGAGTGGGAGCGGGGCTGTTAAATGGGATTTGCAGAAGGCCGAACTCAGTGCTGCCCTAGGCACTAAAACTCTGCATTTGCATCATCCTAGAATCATAGGACTGGAAGGGGCAAAGGGTCATCTAGACCAACCCCCTACAGTGCAAGGATTTGCGTAATCACAAATTGCACCAATGCCATTGATGGCGCTCTCCTGTTCGGATTTTCAAAGCATAGGGAACCTCGGGATTCTGAGAGGAGGAAGGGTGCAATAGCAGTAGACGGAAGAGAATGCTGCTTGCGTCCAAGGAGGAATTAAAGGGAGCATGAGGGGTCCACAATCCACATTGAGCTGCAGTGTGGACAGAGCCATAGACCAGCAGGCCTTGCATGTAGATGGTCCCACATTCATTCCCCAAAGGCATCTTCCAGAGAGGCGTGGAAAAGACTCCCTGCCTGAAACCCTGGCAAGCTGCTGCCTGTCAGTGTAGACAATACTGAGCTGAATGAACCAATGTCCCGACTTGGCAGCTGCTCCTCTCCTCCTAGGCTTGTGGGGCAGCTGTGTGTGTGTATGCAGCAGCCAAAGACTAAATCGCTCATCCGCTAGAAGGGTGCGGTGGTGGATGCAGAAGCAGCAGCCGTGTCCGTAGTATCCCATTTCTGGCTCGACACAGAATTGTAGAGTTGGAAGGCACCCCCAGCGTCATCTAGCCCCACCCCTGGACATGCTGTTGCCCACCCCCATGGTCCAAGAGCAGCACCCCAGCACCACCTATGGCATCCCGAGGGGTCTTGGGGCTCCTCACCCAGCTCACACTTCACTGGGTGCCCATCAGAAATGCCCCAGTCCTGCCAGGGGGGTGGACCTTCTGCCAGCACCGTTAGCCAGCCCTGCACGACCCACTTTTTGCAGGGCAAATTCTCCTTCCGAAAAATAATGATGATAACAATATTGCAGCACTCAGCTGAGGAGCAGGAAGGAGGTTCTCCTGGCATGCTTCCTCCTCCTCCTCCTCCTCCTCCTCCTCCTCCTCCTCTGGGACATCTCAGATGGCTTTGCCCATGATGAGGACGCTCATGATGAAGACCATCGCGAAGAAGACCCACATGAAGAAGCGGTCCATCACCTTGGCGATCTTCTTCCACTCCCCGGTCCGCCTGGAAGCCGCCTTCTGGTCCCGGAAGCAGTTGGCAATGTACTCCACGTTCCGGAGGATGCTGTGGTGGTGGCAGAGGCAGCGGCTCTTGGCGCAGGGGGCCTGATCCGCAGACTCTCCCTCCCCACCCTCCGGGTCCACGTACCGGCTGCCCTCGCCCCAGCCGGGCTGCTCCGAGGGGCTGCTGGGCCCCTGCGAAGGGGACCGGAGGGGCGGCGCTTCCTCGCCGGGGGATCTTCCCCTGCCCACCCCCCGCGCGGGGCCTCCGCCGTTGGCCACGCCGGCTTTGGGGGCGGGCTCTGGCTCCGGCCGGGGGCTCTTGCAGCTCTCACCCACTTCGTAGACGAAGAAGATGCGGGCCATGTATTGCAGGATGAGCTTCTTGGCCCACCTGGGGACGGGTTTGGCGCCAGGGCCGCAGTGGTGGATGTTCATGATGAAGATGGTCAAGGCGGTCGAGGCCGTGATCATGGTCATGGTGGCGATGTAGTATTTGCCTGCAGGTGGAGGGGTCAGGGAGAGGGGGGAGGGGACAAGAGGAGACTCTCCCTTAGCACCTGAGAGCAGCCATCACACCAATCCAGGGTGCTGGACTACAACTCCCATCAGCCCCCGCCCGGAGCCTCAAATAGAGGGAGCACCAGGTTGGCGAAGGGAACATGAGACCTTCGCAGGTATAATAATTTTAATTTTAATTTTATTATTTATACCCCACCCATCCGGCTGGGTTTCCCCAGCCACTCTGGGCAGCTCCCAACAGAATATTAAAGGTAAAGGGACCCCTGACCATTAGGTCCAGTTGCGGACAACTCTGGGGTTGCGGTGCTCATCTCGCTTTATTGGCCGAGGGAGCCGGTGTACAGCTTCCTCCGCCTGTTCCCCACCGAAGGAGCCACCCTCCAGCCGCTGCCTGCCTCCTCCGGGGGAGCCGGAGGGAGCTTTGCACCATGGCGCCGGATATGCTTAAGACGGCCCTTCTCACCTTCTACCCCCAGGGACTACTCACCGATGAGGGGCACATTCTCCGAGGGAGGCATGCTCTCGGCCACCAGCAGCTGGAAGACGGTCAGTGCCAGCAGCACGGTCACTCCCAGGGACACCTTCTCCCCGGAGTCGGCCGGGAGGTAGAAGCCCAACGGGGCGAGGAAGGAGATCATGATGCAGGGGAGCAGCAGGTTGAAGATGTAGAAGGAAGCCCTCCTCTTGAGCAGCAGCGTGTAAGTGACGTCTGGGTAGGGCTCCGAGCAGCACCCGTAGGTGACCACGCTGCGCTTGGCCGGCATCCCCAGCACCTCCCACTCCACGTTCTCCACGAAGTCTGTCAGGTCCCCAGTCTCCTGCTTGTTCAGGATGTCGATCTGGTTGCCGTTGTACGTCCAGGAGCCGAAGGTCAGCCGGCATTGCTGGCCGTCGAAGGGGAAGTAGGAGACGTCCACCTTGCAGGAGCTCTTGGTGATGGCCGGAGAGTCCCACATGATCTGGCCGTCCGAGCGGATCACCACGTTGGTCTCCATCGAGCCCGTGAACTGGTCATCGGCGCTGGAGGAGGGGGAAGGAGAGGAAGAAGTATAATTGTTATTGTTATTATTTATAACCCCCCCCCCAATCTGGCTGGGTTTCCCCAGTCACTCTGGGCGGCTCCCAACCGAATATTAAAAACACAATACAGCATCAAACATTAAAAACTAAACAGGGCTGCCTTCAGATGTCTTCTAAAAGTCAGATAGTTGTTTATTTCCTTGACATCTGGTGGGAGGGCGTTCCACAGGGAGGGAGCCACTACCAAGAAGGCCCTCTGCCTGGTTCCCTGTAACTTCGTTTCTCACAGGGAGGGAACCGCCAGAAGGCCCTCGGAGCTGGACCTCAGTGTCCGGGCTGAACGACGGGGGTGGAGACGCTCCTTCAGGTATACAGGACCGAGGCTGTTTAGGGCTTTCAAGGTCAGTACCAACACTTTGAATTGTGCTCCGAAACGTACTGGGAGCCAATGTAGATCCCTCAGGACCAGTGTTATGTGATCTCCCAGTCACCAGTCTAGCTGCCTCATTCTGGATTAGTTGCAGTTTCCGGGGCACCTTCAAAGGTAGCCCCACATAGAGCGCATTGCAGTAGTCCAAGCAGGCAGGGAGGGTCTCATCCTGCGTACCAGATGGAGCTGGGAGATAGCTGTCCTGGACACAGAATTGACCTGCGCTTCCATGTACAGCTGTGAACCATCAGTGCCAGGTCAGGAAAGCAGCTCTACGTTTTCAGGAGAACATCCTTTTCATTTCATTTACAGCAGTACCTTGGTTTTCGAACATAATCCATTCCGGAAGACCGTTGGCCTTCCGAAATGTTCGAAAACCAAAGCAATTACTTCCGGAAGCATTTACTTATGGAAAACTCAATACGGATGCTGTGTGGCACGTTTGACTTCCGAAAAGCGTTCAAAAACCGAAGCAGTTACTTCCGGGTTTTCAGTGTTCGAAAACCGAAACGTTTGACTTTTGAGACGTTCGGAAACCGAGGTACTACTGTATTATAATCCTACGCTGCTTTTTACTCATGTGAGTCACAAAGCGGCTTACATACAATAAATAATAACTACTATTAATAACTATTTTAGAATAATAATAATAATAGTAATAATAATAATAATTGTGGGGTTTAGATAATCAAAATTTATGTGTTGCAAAACAGCTGCCTTGACCGTGGAGGCAGAACACAGCCACCCTAGCCATCGGTGGCCCCTAGATTTGTTCAATCCTCTTTAAAAGCCATCTCGGCTGGGGGCCACCCCTGCCTCCTGTGGCAGGGAGTTCCACAGCTTAGCTAGGCCCTGCATGGAGAAGTAGTGTTTCACATCCGCCATCTCCAACCTGCTGCCTTGAAAACTGATTCCAACAGAGCCCCATAGGAAGACCCAGGTGGTTGTCCCCCCCCCCCTTCTCTCCCCGCTTCTGTGAAACCTACTTGTTGTACAGAACGATGTCTGGCCTCCAGACGTAGCTGCTTGGAATCCGTATGGTGTCAATGCCATCATAAGCCTCCTTCTCCCAGCTCAGGTAGGCGTCCACCCACACCTGCCGGATCCACAGGTAAGCCGTCAAGATTTGATTCCTCTCATCCTGCGAGGCAAGAGGAAAAACAGCCTCAGATACAGGGTGCAAGGAGCACACCTTATGCCAGTGATGGTTAACCTTGACACTCCAGATATTTTGGGACTACAACTCCCATCATCCCTGACCACTGGTCCTGTTAGCTAGGGATGATGGGAGTTGTAGTTCCAAAACATCTGGAGTGTCAAGGTTAGCCATCACTGCCTTATGCGCTGCTTTTCTTTCAGAGCGGGGCATCGGATGGGGGATCTGGGGGAAATCGGCTTTCACACACACACACACAGAGGCGTAGGAAGGTCAGGTGGTACCCGGTGCAGAAAATTTCTTGTCACCCCACCCCATTGAATTATTTTTTATTTTATTTTTTTGCCTGCAAAAATGGTTTTACGTTATTTCATTATTTTCTTACAAAGGAATAATAATAAGTAAAAATAAACTTTTATTTATATCCCGCCCTCCCCGGCCAAAGTCGGGCTCAGGCCGGCTAACATCAGATACATAACATTGATATAAAATCAAACAATAATTAAATTACCTCCTAAAAACATGTCAAAATCAAATAAAAGTCTAATTAGATGGCTTTCCGCAGGGTTAGGGTTGGGAACAGTAAGTGCTCCACTGAATTGAAATTTCAGCCTTCACGACATAGGAAAACAGCCAAGTAAACAGATATTTTCATGGAGGAGGGTCAAGATATTAACTGATATGCATGAAATCTCATATCCTATATAATAAAGAGCCTGTGTCGGGACGTACTACTTTCCGTGTGTCACAGGAATTCGCAACTGCGCGTGCGTTCCAGTGACACACGGATTGGAGCGGGCGGAGAGGGGGCGTGTCCGAGAGGGCGGCCGTGCGCAGGCGCGTCGTCAGTTGCCTCAGTGCCGCCGCCTCGCACGGTCGCCCTCCCAGGCCGCTGAGGGGGCAACCGACCGCCGCCGGCCTCGCCCTCCACTCCCGGCGACACTCCGCCCCGAATCCGAAGCGGGGTATCGGGCTCGCCGCCTTCCCTCCTCCCCGGCCCCCCGAGCTCCCCCAACCCGGAGACGCCGCAATGGATGTGGGTTGCCCAGAACGAGGAGGAGGAGGCCACTGCCGCCGCCATCCCGCCCTTTCCTTAGTCACCGCGGGAGCCCCTGCTCGGGCCAGGGCCGCCGGTGTGAGTAGGGAAGAGGCGGAGGAGAAGCCGCCGCCGGCGGCCTCCAGCCCCTTCCCGAGGCGCTCTCAAGAGCCGAGGCCTACACTTCCCTCAGGCGCCGGCGGAGGAGGCGGAAAAAGAGAAAATAGCGAAGCGGAAGCAGCTCCGGCGGCCCGAGCTGGTGGGGGGGAGGGGAACAGCGGGATAGCGGGGCCTTCGGAAGCCGGGAAGGGACCACTCTCCTCCGCCTTCTCTGCTCTCCTCCTCCTCCCTTTAATCGGAGAATGCACCGGGCAGGCAAGGCAGCGCGAGGGGGGGGAGGAGGAGGGAAAGCAAAAAGAGGAGGGAGGAGGGGAGGGGAGAGAGAGAAAAACAGCGAGAGAAAGGGAGGCGCGAGCACACACTCGCGGGAAGGGGCGGTTGGCCGGCGCGGCTGCTGCTGCTGCGGCGGCGGCTGCTCCAAGACGCTCCCTCCGCCCGGGACAGGGGCTGCTCCGCCGCCGCCGCCCGCCCGCCCGCGATGGGAGGGAGACGCGAACTGCGGCAGCTGCTGCTGCGCGCAGACTGAGGCGACGCGCGGGAAGGGGCGGTGGGCCGGCGCTGTATGTGTGGGAGGGGGAGGGAGAGGGAGGGAGACAGAGCCAAACTGTTTGTGGAGGTCTGGGAAGTGGGGGGGGAGGGGTGTGTGTGTGTGTGTGTGTGTGTGTGTGTGTGTGAGAGAGAGAGAGAGAGAGAGAGAGAGAGAGAGAGAGAGAGAGCTTTCTAGCGCCTGTTTTTGTTAACAGGCTTAATTTACTAGTATAGCTATATAATCCTTAGTGTAGTAAGACCTTTGGAGCAGGCATTTCTTTTTTTTAAAAAAACCGTTTTTTATGAACCGCCCTAGTAGGGCAGTAATTGTTCCTTGATAATTTGTCACCCCCTCCATGATGGAACCTGGGGTGGCCCGCCCCCCGCCTCCCACTTCCTATGCCCCTGCACACACACACACACACACACCCTTTTGCAATACATCATTTTTTCTTTAGAGGGGAGGAAGGAATAGGCGAAGTGCCCAGCCTGTTAGAAAGTGGTTTCTATCGCCTCTCATGAGAACCTGCTGCTTCCCCAGTGAGAGGCAAGGGGAACGCTTGGTAAGGTAAAAGGTAAAGGTAAAGGACCCCTGGACAGTTAAGTCCAGTCAAAGGCAACTATGGGGTTACGGCGCTCATCTCACTTTCAGGCCGAGGGAGCCGGAGTTTGTCCGCAGACAGCTTTCCGGGTCATGTGGCCAGCAGGACTAAACTGCTTCTGGCGCAATGGGACACCGTGACGGAAACCAGAGCGCACAGAAATGCCATTTACCTTCCCGCCGGAGCGGTACCTATTTATCCACTTGCACTGAATGCTTTCAAACTGCTAGGTTGGCAGGAGCTGGGTCAGAGCAACGGGAGCTCACCCCGTTGCGGGGATTCGAACTGCCAACCATCTGATCGGCAAGCTCTAGGCTCTGTGGTTTAGACCACAGCGCCACCCGCGTCCCTCCCATTAGATGTCAAGGAAATAAGCAACTATCTTATTTTAAAAAGACATCTGAAGGCAGCCTTGTTTAGGGAAGTTTTTAATGTTTGACGTTTTATTGTGTTTTTAATATTCGGTTGGGAGCCGCCCAGAGTGGCTGGGGAAACCCAGCTGGATGGGCGGGGTATAAATAATATATTATTATTATTATTATTATTGACAGAAATGCACGGAGGTAAGCAAATGGCGAATGAAAGTCAACCAGTTGGGGAAAGAGAACTAATAGAATCATAGAATCATAGAATCATAGAGTTGGAAGAGACCACAAGGGCCATCCAGTCCAACCCCCTGCCAAGCAGGAAACACCATCAAAGCATTCCTGACAGGTGGCTGTCAAGCCTCTGCTTAAAGACCTCCAAAGAAGGAGACTCCACCACACTCCTTGGCAGCAAATTCCACTGTCGAACAGCTCTTACTGTCAGGAAGTTCTTCCTAATGTTTAGGTGGAATCTTCTTTCTTGTAGTTTGAATCCATTGCTCCGTGTCCGCTTCTCTGGAGCAGCAGAAAACAACCTTTCTCCCTCCTCTATATGACATCCTTTTATATATTTGAACATGGCTATCATATCACCCCTTAACCTTCTCTTCTCCAGGCTAAACATACTCCAGGCTAAACTCAAAGCAGTTCGGCTGAGTGGGGCAAAACAGAGTCCTGCCCTAGACAGCCAAGACTCCCCCCTACCAAACCCCTTGCAATGGGTACTAGAAACAGTGATGCTGTTCAGCCAAGACAAGAGCACTCACTCCGACCTGCGGCCGCATTTGTAGCCTCTTGCACCCGCCCTCCAGGCACCAAAGGACTCACCATGTCGATGATCTGGGACAGGGTGACCTGCAGCGTGACGTTGAGAGCTCGGTCGGTGTCTTCCGCCGGCCGCAACGCATTAGAGTAGTTGGCAAACAGGTCATTGAGCAGTTTGTAGGCAAACCTGCCCTGAGCACCTGAGCAGCCTGGGGGGGGAAGGAGGCCAAGTTGTGGGGCAGGGAGGAGGGGGGGAGAGAGAACAAAGGAAAGGTCCATGTCAGCTGTTTCCAAAAATATTTAAAGGCCACCCAAACCTTGGTTCCATAAACGCCTCCCCCAGGCCCCCTTCCCAACCCTATGAAAAGCGGAATGACAGTTTGCACAACCCACTAAGGAAGATAGGAACACAATAAACTTCAAAGCAGCAGCAATTTAGTTGCACATTTATTGAAAATCCAATGAAAACTATTTCATAGAATCCTAGAGTCGGAAGGGACAACAAGGGCCATCTAGTCCTAATATATAAAATTTATTAAATTGTCTACCGGTAATTTACATTTCAAAATATTCATTTAAACAATGACTTAAATCAATGACTTCCCATCTTCTCTTTTGGTGGTTCAGTAATCCATTGTTACATCCACCAAAACTTATTTGTATTGTTGAATTTATCTTAGTGCTACCGGTACCAACGTTTTTAAATGAACACAATTTCCACCCATATATTCAGTAAACATTTCCCATTCTTCTTTAAACGTACATTTTTCTTGTTCTCTTACTTCTATATGTCAGGGGTCAGCAAACCTTTTCAGCAGGGGGGCAGTCCACTGCCCCTCAGACCTTGTGGGGGGCCGGACTATATTTTTTGGGGGGGAAATGAACGAATTCCTTTGCCCCACAAATAACCCAGATAAGCATTTTAAATAAAAGGACACATTCTGCTCATGTAAAAACACGTTGATTTCCGGACCATCCGCAGGCCAGATTTAGAAGGTGATTGGGCCGGATCCGGCCCCCGGGCCTTAGTTTGCCTACCCATGCTATATGTTAAATTTGCACAAGGATCATGTAGTCCAATCCCTCCAACATGCCCAACATGGGGCTCGAACCCCCAACCCTGAGTTTAAGAGTCTCCTGCTCTACCAGCTGAGCTACCCCAACTGAGCCATTTCATTTCCTTCACTCAACAAAACTGATGAACTTGAAAGGGACGGTGCCTGCCTGCTACATCCCTGCTGGAAGCATATTTCACAGCACAGTAAATTCCTGACTTTTGGTCTGTGGTTTTGGGGTGTGTGGGTGCCTCTCAGTTGATGGCCATCGCTGCCTCCTGTGGGAGGGAGTTCCATAGATTAACTCTGTGCTGCAGGAAGGACTTGTTTTTTATCGGTCCTGAGCTTCATTGGACGGCCACGAGTTCTAGTGTTACAAGAGAGGGGTGGGAAACGGTCCTTTCCCCATGTACAATTTTCATGTGACAGATGCCCCCCCCCATCCTCTGCTTAAAAACCCCCAAGGAAGGAGAGCCTGCCTCCTTCCAAGGGAGTCCACTCCACTGTGGAACAGCTCTTACTACCAGAAAGTTAAAAATAAAGAAATTCCTTCCAGTAGCACCTTAGAGACCAACTAAGTTCAGGGGTAGGCAACCTAAGGTCCGTGGGCCGGATGTGGCCCAATCACCTTCTCAATCCGGCCCACGGATAGTCTGGGAATCAGCATGTTTTTACATGAGTAGAATATGTCCTTTTATTTAAAATGCATCTCTGGGTTATTTGTGGGGCATAGGAATTCGTTCATCCCCCCCCTAAAATATAGTCCGCCTCCCCCACATGGTCTGAGGGACGGTGGACCAGCTCACGGCTGAAAAAAGGTTGCTGACCCCTGAACTAAGTCTGTTCTTGGTATGAGCTTTCGTGTGCATGCACAATTCTTCAGATACACTGAAACAGAAGTCACCAGACCCTTATATATATAGTGAGAGGGTGGGGAGGGGTATTACTCAGAGGGGTGGTGGGAATGGGTGATAGGCTGATAGCTGTGGTAAACCTGTTGACGACTGTTAACGACTGCAATTGGCCTTGCAGGAAAAAGCAAGGGGTGAGATGGCTAAAAATAGCTTTGTCATGTATAATGAGATAAGAATCCAATGTCTTTGTTCAGACCAGGTCTCTCCATGGTTTTAAGTTTGGTGATAAATTGCAATTCAGCAACTTCTCTTTCCAGTCTATTTCTGAAATTCCTTTGCAATAAGACAGCTACTTTGAGATCTTGTATAGAGTGTCCTGGGAGATAGAAGTCTTCTCCCACTGGTTTCTCACCAGAAAGTTCTTCCTGATGTTCAGCCAGGATCTCCTTTCTTTGCCATTTGAGTCCATCAGAAAACAAACTGGCTCCATCTCCCACGGGGCAGCCCTCCAGAGTCGGACCCAGGCTTGCCGTTGGAGGGAGGGCGTTTGGGACCGCTGGGGTCTTGTCCCTCTCCAGGGCCAATGGGGCCATCCTCCCCCCGCCCCGCACACTCAGGCGCAGTGCGGCAAGCCTCCGCAGGCCACCCGCTCTGCATTTCTTCCGCTCACCAAGCACGGGGGTCACATTCGCAGCCCTTTTCCAGGGGCAGAATCCCGCAGAGGAGCGGCTCCGGTTTAAAAGCAGAAAAGGGCCGTTTGTCCGAGGGGGCTCTTCGGAGCAGTTGCAAGCGCCCCCTCCTCGGTGCCTTGCACAGTTAATGCACTGCACATGGGTGCAAAGACAGACTCCCCACATGAAAGCCCTGTGAACATGGCTTTCGTTCCGCAACATGTGCAGAGAGGAACTCTTGCTTCCTGTGGTGCAGCCAAGACTTCCCGAGGGAGAGGTCAGCCGAGGACACCCTGAAGTAGCCCCAGTCAGCAGAGTCCGTATCGCCTCGGGCTGCTTCCTGGGCTCAGGGGTCTGGAGACTCCTTCAGGTATTTATTATTATTATTAATTATTATTATTGTTTGCATTTATATTCCACCTCTTCCTCCCAGGAGCTCAAGGTGGTGAACATGGTTCTCCCTGTCCTCATTTAACCCCAACAATGACCCTGAGAGGTAGCCTAGGCTGAGAGGGAGAGGGACTGGCCCAAGGAGGTTTGTGGCCCAGTGTGGGGATTTGAACCTTGGTCTCCCAGGGCCTAGTCCAACACTCTAGCCCAGGGGTCAGCAACCTTTTTCAGCCGTGGGCCGGTCCACTGTCCCTTAGACCTTGTGGAGGGCCGGACTATATTTTGATTTTTTAAAAAATGAACATATTCCTATGCCCCACAAATAACCCCAAGATGCATTTTAAATAAAAGGACACATTCTACTCATGTAAAAACACGCCGATTCCTGGACCGTCCGTGGGCCGGATTGAGAAGGCGATTGGTCCGCATCCGGCCCACGGGCCTTAGGTTGCCTACCCCTGCTCTAACCACTACGCCCCGCTGCCTCTCACCCACAGAAAGCACGCTCCACCTCCTTCCAACACTGTGGAGCTAGCCCAGAGTGCCCATCATGCCACTTTTAAAAGGGCAGTTTTCATCCAGCATTACTAAAAGACGGTTACGCCTCTATCCATTTTACAAGCAGGGAAACCGAGGCTGGGAAAGTGATTCAGAGTCATTGAAACGTAGCGTTGGAGGGGACCCAGGGGTCATCTAGTCCAACTCCCTGCAATACAGAAACTGCAGCTAAATTTGCCCAAGGCTCCTTCGCCAGTCCATGCGAAGGTAGGATTTGAACCCAGACCTCTCTCTCTTCGCCAGATGGAGCCATCTACATTACTTGGACCCCACCGGCTCTCCCCTGTTGGCACCTTCTCTTCCTACGTTTTTTTAAGCTCCTAACAGGCAGGGGATGTTGCAAGATCCGTCCTTTCCTCGGTTTGAAAGTTTAATGACGGGTGTCCCGTTTCCCTGGCAGGCGCGTCTATTGACATCTTGCAAGGTTCGCTTACAGATCAAGACACACACATTTCCAATCCCTAACCAGCTGCATTTCCTGGCCTGCATTTCCTTGCAAGAGGGCGATTGAATTGCAATTTAGCTGATGGCAATTCCAGGACGCAAACTCTCCGGGGCCAAGTTTCTATGGAGCTGTTAGGACAAACCTCCCCGCCGTGCAAACAACTCTTTTTCCCAAGTATGAAACGAACCGCAAAGACAAAACGCAGAGGTCCTGAGGAGGAGCAGGTAGAATTCTCTCCCAGGTGGGAGGTCAAATGCGAAACCTTAGAATCTGCAGCTGGCCGGGGTGGGGGTGGGGGGGGTGAGGCGGCCGCTTGATCGAAGGCTTGCAAAACTCCAGGATGGAGCAGCAAAACTCCTTCAAGCAAGCGTCAGAGAGAGAAAGGGAAAGCAGAATAATTCCCTTGCACCACATTTGCACGGCCCCTTCCGCTAATAAGCAGCACAGAGGAAATCAAGGCACCATAAAGTATCCAGGAAGAGGTGCAAGTCTTACCTGGCACCGAGAGCAGACCCAGCAAAGAGGCAGACAGGAGGAAGGTGCCCACCCAAGGATTCGGAGACATCTTCACCCTCGCCAAGGTGAACCCGGGGGGTGGGTGGGAGGTGGCGAATCTCGGAAGCGGCTAGAAGGAGGGCTTTAAGTCATCCGGAGAGCCTGGCTGCGTGAGTCAGCGAGGAGAAGGCAGAGAAGGCGATCCGCTGGGGAAGAGGCAGCCCAGAGGAACCCTTTTTGCGAGTGGAAGGTCCAGTGCGTGTAAACTCTGTGCTGTATGTAACTCAGCCTGTCTTTTCTTTGACAGCCACCGATGGATTTTCCTTACCTAGAGTGGAAAAAAAAAAAAAAAGCAACCGGCAAGCCGGTCGTAGGTGGAGGGAGCAGCCTCGGAGGTTGCAAATGAACCTCTGGCAAAAGATCCGCCCTGCACAGCCAACCTAAGGGGTTGTGTGTGTGTGTGTGTGTGTGTGTGTGTGTGTGTTAAGGCAGCAGAGGCGCGGCAGGTCAAGATGAGTTTGGGTTTTGCTCATCAGCTTGTTTTAGATTGCAGTCGTCTGGAAGAAAGGGGCACAGAGGCCTTGCTGGCCATCCACGGAACAAAAGGAAACTTTTGCTTCCGAATGTGCACAATAATCCTGGAATCTCAGGTGTACAGCATCAGCTTGGGGGTCGTTTGGCACCCCACTAAAACCCAGTCTTTGGGCACTCACTGCAGAGGCCAGATGTCAATGATAGCAGGGCGTCTTCAGGCCCAGCAGACTGGCAGAGTGACTCCTCTGAAAACTGCGGGCCACTACACTGTGCCAACAATTGGAGCGCCGGATGAGACCCAAGGGGTCTATCTGGTCCAGCACCCCCATTTCCCGCAGTAAGAGGCGGATTTAGAGGAGCGTGACTGGTTCGGTCACACTGGGCATGGAGCCTTGGGGATGCTGAGACTATTATTCAGAATGGAGCCAGAGAGGTGGGGAGAGTTTTGGTGTGACACATGGTACTGCTGAAATTTGAAACCCCTAGGTCTGCCTCTGCCACAAGGGCCTCTTGTGGGAAGCCCCCAGGCACCATGTGGAGGGAAAGTAGCTCTCTCCCTACATTTAAGGGAGAGACCCCTGGGGTCCTTCCTAGGGCTGGGCGATACCTGGTTTTCAACCTTGTGATACATCACCAGCTAAACATCGGAATACACTGATGTGTCACAATGTCTGAAACAAGGACGGAGCTATGCAGAGGCATTGGCTGCCTGCCTGTTTTTTCGCCACATTGTGATTTTTGCACACGCAAACACATCATGATTCGTGATATAATACCAGGTCAAAAATTATGAAACTGTTATTGATATATCGCCCAGCCTTAGTGCCTACTTAGTATCTACTTGCACTTTGACATGCTTTCGAACTGCTAGGTTGGCAGGAGCAGGGACCGAACAACGGGAGCTCACCCCATCGCGGGGATTCGAACCACCGACCTTCTGATCGGCAAGCCCTAGGCTCTGTGGTTTAGACCACAGTGCCACCCGCGTCCCCAAAACCTGTTTGTACATGTTCTTAACTTTAAGCCTAAAGCCTGCCTTCAGGGATCACTGTGCTCTGCCTGATCGTGAGTAAAACTACTTTTTTGTTACTTATGAGTAAGACTGTGGTTTCTTTATTCTTTTAGGAGGGATTCAATGGCTCTTACCAGGAACATATTAGAACACATTTCAATCTGGACAAGCCAGACTGAATTGCTTATTGATTTAAGAAACTCACATGAGTTTGCAACCAGTTTTCTGTTGCATAAAAAAAGGTGGAATGAAACTCTGCGAAGTATAGAAACTTGCTAGCGCAAGTTAGGAAGGATATTAATAATCAATATATCCTCTCCTACCACCCTCAACATTCCCACACTATGATTCTCCCAGCAAGTGGTAGTAAGTGATGCTTCTGGTTGAGGAGCTAGAGCATAACCATCATGAAAACGTAAGGTCCTGTTGCATCCAGCTGAAGGCCATATAGCTCAGTCAGTAGAGCTTGTTTAGTGGTTTAGTCGTGTCCAACTCTTCGTGACCCCATGGACCAGAGCACGCCAGGCACTCCTGTCAGTAGAGCACGAGACTCTTAAATCTCAAGGTTGTGGGTTCAAGCCCCACGTTGGGCAAATGATTCCTGCATTGCAGGGGGTTGGACTAGATGCCCCTTGTGCTCCCTTTCCAACCCTACGATTCTATGATCCTGTTCAGTTGGAGCAATGCAACCAATTTCTCTGAATCCGAAACTGGACTGGGATGATTTGTACCAAATCCAGACTTGAGGCAAGGCAGCTACAGTGTGGGTCACTACAGAGCAGTTACAAAACGGTCTCTGACAAAGACAGCCAGTCTTCAAAGTGTTGCAAATATTTCTTGCATCATATAAGGAGAATGCCAAGGTGGGGAGGAGAGCTGGACTTTGCTCATCAAGAGCTCTGGTTTCCAATCCCAGGCCAGAATCTCACCCAACTCTCTCCAGTCACAGTGTTTGATGGGAGGGGAAAGCCTAGGAACGTATAGAGAGCATAGCACCTTGAATGGTGGAGGAATAACACAGCTCCCCTCGCACCCAACTCTTGTGCCTGCACCTTTCCTCCTAAAGAGGGACACACACACCCCGGAACTGAACACTGCCCCCTAGTTACAAGAGACCCAAGTCTGAGGTTGAGCCATTTGATTCTTAAAAGAGGGGCAGGGAAGGGAGAGGGAAAAAAGAGAGGCAATCAGGAAAATGCTATAAACATTTTTTTATTTTCTTATAAAGGTATTTCCAGAAAAACAGACAAGAAAATAATCTGGATCATTTATTTATAGTTTTTAATAAAAACCTTTACATAATCTTCATGCGTCACCACTTTGCTGGCACCCCCCCCCCAAATACATACACGCAGACACGCACTGCCTCCAGGGGTCCCACACAACCGGCCGCAGGGGCAGCATGCGCGTACACCAGGCCTCGCCCTGCCCCGAGAGATTCGGGCAGACTGTCCACACCAGGGCCCTGGAGGCTGCCAGCCAGCTTCCCAGCTCGGCAGCTTCGCATCTGGAATTCCCTTTCGGCAATATGATGAAACCACATGGCAAACACATTCAACATGACCATCTTGAACTGATTGGTTTGAGCCATTACCCCTCCCTCCCCCCCTCCAGCAGAGTACAACACCTAAAATCAGGTTGCGTCCCCCCCTTCTTGCAAAGGGATTCGGCATGAAGAACAGCAGCTCAGCTTGAAGACTCAAGCCAGTCTCCCAAAGCCAGGCTATAGGAAGGAGGGGAACCTGCCAGCCCCCCGCAAGGATCAGAGGCACTCTGGGGTGCCATTTGTGCCACCCCGAGACAGGATGCCAGGAAGCGTGACAGTGACATTTCCGGACAAAACCTGGCTGTGCCTCCACCTCCCTGCCTTCTTTGCAAAGGCCAGGCAGCACAACCCAGATCTGACTCAGCCCCATAAGGCACGTGGGCAGCAGGGTTGACTCCACTTGTCTAAACCCAGCAGCGCAGGACACACTCAAAGCCCCCCACCCCCTCCAAAAAAAACCCAAACGAACCCTGACCAGAGCTCAGTTGAAATGGAGATTTGACTGTATACATACACACACACACACGGATATTTTTGTGCCATCTGTAAGGTGCTCCGCTGCCTTGCTCTCTGCCCCCCACAGGTCCGGTGACCCCCACAGCTGGCTTCTGCTGCGGCAAAGGCTTTATTAACACTAGAAAGCGGGGGCGGGGGGGGGAGGAGGTGTCCCAACAGCAGAGCCCAATCTCTGCACTTTGCCCACTGTGGTGGCTGTGCAGCACCCCGGGGTGGGAAGGAGTTGCGCACTGTTCAGGAAGGGGGCTGGCTACACCCCTGGGCACTGGGGCCAAAGGGCAGGCAAATCGTTCAGAGAGGGCAGCTATGTCCAGGCGAGGAGGCAAGCTGCCCTCATTGCGCCACCACCGTCAGTTCCCGCAGGTAGCCCTGGGTGAGGCTCCGCAGCTCCTCCAGCACGTAGTCCTCAGGCATGGGGAGGCGGCCGATGTGGGGGGCGAGCAGGCGCAGCGGCACTCTCTGCACGTCCGGGGTGGAGTCCGACGTGGAGTCCGGAGGGTGCTGCAGGCTTAGAACCACGCGCAGGATGTCCACAATGCGCTTGGCCATTTCTGGGTGCGAGAAAGGGTGCAGGAAATGGGCAAAACAGCGAAGGCTTGAGTGAATGAACGTATCAAAAAGCTTTGAAAAGTATTGACACAGTTAAGTTCGTTTCGGCAATTTCCCAGGGGAATGGACCTCCAGAGAGAGAAGCCCTTGCATTGACCAGACACGAGTGGTCTAGTCTAGGGTGTGCTCTTGGCTGACCTCAGGTTACAAGTGTAATATAATTTTTTATTAAATTTTCTGGTTTTCCAATTTAAAATACTCATTTGTACATCCTTAAAATATCAATGAATGAATTTATTCTTACGGTCACAGACCAGCTTATTAAAATATCAATGACTTCCCTTCTTCTCTTTCCATGATTCATTTTACATATCATAAATCCCTGCATATTTTATATGCATATTTTATATACGCCTGCTCCTATTAATATGTAAGTTATACAGAATACGCGTTTACAAGTAAGGTGCAACCGGGAGGGACAGCTTTCTAATACCATCAGTACATACAAGGGAGTTAAACAAGGGTGCATTCTGGCCCCTCATCTGTTTAACATCTATATAAATCCGTTAATCATACAGCTGCAAGGAGCAGACATCCACGCCCCAAAACTGGCAGACCAAAGGAATTTTATAAAAAACTATACCATTCAGCACTCCATTACTGCATCCATCAAAACTTATTTACACTGTTGAATTTATCTTAACGCTGCCATCATTTTCAGCTGTACAGGTTACAAGTGTAATAACTGCTATGCTAGATCTGACCAAAAGGTCCACTCCTGTCTCTGAAACTGGTCCCAGCTTAGAAATGGAGCCGGGAGGCCTGTCACCACCATGAACGCAGCTGTGATTCCTGCATTGCAGGGGGTTGGGCTAAAAGGATCTCTCCAACTGCAGAACCACAGAGAGCTCTAGGGGACCAGCCTGCGCTTGATGCCGGAAAGCAGGGCTTTCTACCCGCCTATAGCTTAGGGCTGTTAGACGTAGCACTGATCTCGGAGGCAGCAGAGAGGAAGTCTTTGCGCTCACCTTTTTAGGTGAAAAAAAAGCACCCCGAGTTGTGGCTGCAGGTGACAAGCGGAGCTTCCCCCAACCTCTCCTTACCTGGGAGGAGGCAGGTCACCAAATTCTACGCTGACTGCGGCTCCTTGCCAGGCACAGCAGAGCACACACAGTCCAGCCAGCCACTCCTGTTACGCATCAGGCAGGTGCTGGCTTTCTGAAGATGAGGAAAGCCTTCTAAATTGGGTTTGTCGTTTGTTTTTTTTAAAAACCCAGTCAACCTCTGAACTTACTTGAAGTTGGTTTTGCAGAGGTAATTGTTTTAACTGCTTTTATACCCGCAATCATTTGGTATTTGGAAATGCTTCACGGGAAGGGATTCACAAATGAAATAAAGGAACAGTAACAATAAAACCCACATTTTGCAACATGCCCCGTTGCCCTGCGTTGTTCCACAAGGCAAGTGCAAACCACCAAGATGGACTTGTGGTGTTACCTAAACTCCACACCACAAAAGCCTCCAGGTGCTGCATTTTACATGATAGTGGCCATGAAGATTCAGAGTCACGTTGCAGAAGAGAACTATTATTATTATTACTAAAAGGGAAGGAAACAGCGTGCCCGCAGCCTTACCAGACTGAGCCAGCCTATCCTTGGCATTGCGGCACTGGAGCAGCTCTATCCTGTTGCAAAGGGACGTCACTTTAGTGTGCAGTTCCTCCAGTTCGTACCCAGAGCAATCCAGCTGAAAAGCAAATCCAGGAGAAGGGAGAATAATAATAAACTTATAAACTTTTATTTGTACCCCGCCCTTCCCAGCCGAGACCGAGCTCAGAGCGGCTAACAGTCATAAAAACCACAACAAACCACAAAACAATCAGTTAAAAATGCAAATTAAAATACAATTTAAAATTTTAAAATGCCACCTCATTTTAAGCAGCCCACCAACAAACCAACGGAATAAAACGTCAGGGTTAAACTCAACCCTGCCCAAAAGCCAGGCGAAACAGCTCCGTCTTGCAGGCCCTGAGGAAGGGTGCCAAATCCTGCAGGGCCCTCGTCTCTTGCGGCAGACCATTCCACCATGTTGGGGCCAGAACTGATAAAGCCCTGGCCCTGGTAGCTGCCAGCCTGATATCCTTATGGCCCGGGATCTCCAGGATGTTATTATTTGAGGACCTCAAGGTCCTACCCGGGGCATACCAGGAGAGGCGGTCCCTTAAGTCACTCACTGGGGTGACGACAACCCCGCTGGGGATCTTCCTCATTATTAAAATGTCTCATGTCAGGCTTCCAGAGGAATTTCCATGGGGCAGATTCCCCCCCCCCCCTAAACTCAAGGCAAGTGTTCGCAATGGTGCATCCAATGGCCACCATTACTATTCAAACAGCCCCCCGGCCTGGTGAAGCCATCTGAAGTTCTTCTCCCTCCCAGAAACTCCTCAGATCACTGGAATGGGAAGCTGAGCCTCACGCACCTGGGGAGTCCTGGCAGTTCCACCTCACGCCCCCCACCCCCAAGCTGGAAGACACAGTGAGCAGAAGAAGTCTCAGCCTCTGAATCACCTTTTGCAGCATTTAACTGTCTGTGCTCATGGCGGGGCACTAGAGCCTAAGAAAAAAGAGGGCTATCTCCTCCTCTCCTTGTGGGAAGAGCACAGAAGGTGGAAAGACCCCCATACATCAACTGCATGGCAACACCCTCCCTTGGCAAGCCCATCTCCCTGCCAGTAGAAAGCTAGCATGTCCAAAGGAACATTTTCCCTTGACATGCTAGCTTATTATTTTTCACCTGCAGGGAATGTCTCAACACAGGAGCATTCAAATGCATTACTCCCTATATTTGGAACTAGCTTCAACAGGGGCACGCGGTGTAGCTTTCCATCAATCAGCGTGTGACTGGGAAGAGGAAAATTCCCAAGAGAGCTCTCTGTAAGGGAGCAGACAGTCTGGTGCGGTGGTTAGAGTACTGGACTAGAACCTGGGAGGTTGGGGTTCATATCGCCATGCAGCCGCGATGCTCCCTGGGTGACCTTGGGCCAGTCACTGCCTCTCAGCCTCCCCTTCCTGAGTGCGAGCCCCTGGGAGTTCCTTGGGAGAAAAAGGTGGGATACAAATGCTATGACGCCACCCTCATCCTGAGTGTGTCACCTGCTGAATCCTGTCAAGCATCTCAATGATCCGGATGTAGTCTAAGAAAACCAGCCCTGCGGTGTCCCAATCCTGGATGAGGGTGCTGCGCTCTGGAGCAGACAGGTCTTCCAAAAACCCTTTCAGGTAGGTGTAGTTTTCATTAATAATGGCATCTGAAAGAGGAAGACAGCAAGTGACGAACAAGTAAGAGAACTTCAACACTACTGTGCCTGGCAGAATGTCTGGTAAAACAGCAACTCTCCAGAAGGCAGGCATAGATGTTAAAATTGACACGACTTTCAGATGTTGGCAACATCTACGCCAAGAGTGGGACACATGGTGTTCTGAAGCTGTGAGCGGGAAGAAGAAACACCACTAGGGAGAGGGCACCTTTGCCTCCTGAGGGTGGGTGTCTGTTCAGTTTGTGTGTGTCCCTGGGCTTTGGGCAATTGGGATTCTGCTGGTTTACTGCCTGCCTCACTGCCCAGAGATCTCCCCGCCTCAGCTGATAGAACTAGTCTCAGAGGCGATGTTGAGGACTTCCAGACTGATTTTCTAGAGCCCTTTAAATTGGAGTTTTGGCACAGAAACTGCTTTGGTCATCCTGTATGATGACTTGTTGGGGAAGAGACAGGGGAAATGGGACAGTGTTAATTATCCTCAACAGCTTTTGATGCCAACGACCATGGTATCCTTCTGGAGCAGCTGTTCGAGTTATGGGTGGGTGGCACTGCTTTGCGGCGCTACTGGTCCTACTTGGATGGTCATTTCCAGAGGCTGATGCTTGGGGAGTGCTATTCAGCCCCGTGGAGCCCTCAGTGTGGGTTCCTCAGGGTTCAATTTTATCCCCTATGCTGATTAACATTCTATGGCTTTTGCGAGGGGGGGGGGTTGGGCTGCCTTTGTTTTATTATGCATTTTGTGTTTTCATTTTGTATATTTATGTTGTGAACCGTTGAAGGGCAGCGTACAAATTTAATAAATAATAACGATAGAAGCCCCTTCCTTTGAGGAAGCAAGGCAAAATCCTACTATTAGCAGATTTTTTGTTTTGGTAAAGGCAGTCCAAAACTCAATTAGACGCCCTGTTAGCAAGCAAGCAAGCAAGGAAGGACGGAAGCCTTACCTGAAGCCAAATGCCTGATGACCAGCCTGTGGCACGGGTTCCAGTGCCCTGCCCTGAACAGGTAGAGAGCCTCCTTATGCTTGTCCCCTTCCATCCTGGCCCTCACGGCTTTGGCCTCGTGGATCCACTCTGGCGGCACACACAACCTCTCCATCAGGAAGGCTTCCTTGCTCCATGACTCGGGCGTCTCCTGCAACCTGCAGTGGCGGTTCAGCAGCTCACGCACGGCTCTCTCTCGCACGCTGGTGGGAAGAGAAACGCTCTTGGTATGAGCTTTCATAAAGCAGGAGGGTACAGCAACAGCTCCTATGCACACACTTCAGCCAGGAAAACGGCCCCAAATGCTGCTCCCTGCCCCCAATTTACTGGGACTTCAGTGGCAAAGCACACGTTTCACAAAGAGGTCTGAGGTTCCACCCCTGAGGCATCTCCTGTCAAAGGCTGTCCAGCGGCTGAGCTGTCGAAGTCCTTCCTCTGGCTAAGGCCCGGAAGAACCACTGTCTGCCACTCACAGTAGACTCTCCCAAGCTAGATGAAGGAACGGCCTGACTCAGCAAAGGACAGCTTAACTGTAGGCTCATCTAATCATGCCCCACCCACCCACCCCTTCTGCCCCAGGTTCCTCTCCAAGTTCCAGCTTATGGGAACTGTAGCTCCAAGCGCCTGGGGGAAGGACACCAGGGTGGGTGAGGCTGCCCTCAACATTGTGTAAGCAAGTTATAAAAGACTGTAGCATCAAAGGAACATGTGAACTAGCCATTCCTGATCAATCACCCGATGGGATGATTCTCAAACACAGTCCTGTTCAAGTCCCTTCAAGTATTCAGCTGTGTTATAAACTTCTGAGAAATTTTATATGATGTGCATGCATGTCTGCATCAGTTCTTAGAATATGACTCAAAAGGAAGAAAAGTTAATTTCTCTATTTCATTGAAAGATACCGAAATATTTTCCAATGTTTTTGTTGGGATTTCTGTATTGTTCCTATTTTTCCAATTGGAGAGAGATCAAAGGAAAAATTAGAAAGTGAATGGAGTGCCTTCGGGGAATACATCCAGAAATATGTCAAAAAATCAGAACTACTATCGAGGTAGAGCGAACTACTGGAAAAGAACAGAAGGATAATAAAAGGAAGAGGAGAATATAAAAGTTGAATTGAGATGAAGGAAAAATAATAATAATAGTTTTAAAGTATATACTTAAAATGATGGGAAGAGGAGAAACAGCAACTGAAAAGACTGGAAGTCATTCACAGGGGAAAGGGGAGGTGGTAACGGTGGAGGTGGTGGGAGGTAACGGAATTAACAGAAATAGATGTGCACATATGTAAGTGTTTGTATAAGTATATTTTTGCTCGTTGGTATGGTTTGTTTGTTTGTATGTTTTATATTTAAAAAGAAAAAATATTTTAAGAAAAAAAAGAAGATACCGAAATATTTTAATACAATCTTTGTTAAACAGGCTCGTGTTTTAGAGAATAGTTCTAAAAAACTTTGTAGCACATCAGTGGGTGTTTTGCTAAAAACCCGTGCGTGTTCAGAGCCCACAGGACCAATTTTATTAATAGCAATGCTGTTAAATGAGAGCAGATCATACTCTACCCCAAAGAGGATGCCACCATTTCAAATAGCATGATGCTACACTCACAGGATGCACCTCCCTCCTCCTGTGGGAAGAAATCTGATAAAACCCGCCCACCCACTAAACAGCCCCGCAAGACAAAGGAGGGCTCCACACTTACTTTGCACTGGGGGTGTGAAGAAGCACAAAGACGGCCCATTCCCACAGCCCCTCGCTCTCCAGCTGGGCTGCAAAGCTGGCGTTCAGCACTCCCTGGCACTGCTCTGAGAGGTGGGTGTAGTTTAAGGCACGCAGCACTTCCCACAGGTGCCAGCTGAGGCGGTAGTCCAAGGGGTCAGCTGTTATGCTCTTCGGGTCAAGCAGCTGGTGGAGATCGTAACACCTGCAAGGGAACACAAGGAAGGAAGGAGGAAACAGCGTAAGCCGGCTGGCCACAGCGGGGCCCACACTCCAGTCCACGGTGTGGCATGCCGACAGACTTTCCAAGGAAGCAGAAGGGTCTGGAAGTCCAGGCCTAAAGGGCAAATCAGGGCAAACACTTTGGGGGGGGGGGAAATGATCTTTCATGAGACTAGCAGGACTGCCCACAGCCACATGCAAGACAGAAGTCATTCCCTGGCACCAATGCACCTTCCTCTCTCCCGCTGCCCTGATACTGAATTTTGAATGAGCCATAAAGGTACTCCACTGTTGGGCCCCATGTCCACTGGATAGGAATCATAACCAGAACTCTTAAGTTGGGGATGACAAAGAAGCAATGTAGGTGAACTAAATGCCCACCACCACAAGACTGTTAAGCTTCTAGGGTCCTGGACTTCAGTATCCACCTCCACACAATATATACACAATATATACAGGAGTGGAGGGGAAGGGGTACTGGCAGGTAGGGGTTTTACACCCCAGGGCTCTATTTTGACAGGCACACAACTTTCTGTATACATCCCCCCCCAAATACTTTTTTTGTTTAAAAAAAACACCTAAGAACACGAGGAGAGCCTGCTGGACCAGACTGATTGCCAATCTTATCTCACAAGTATCTCACAGTGGCCAACAAGATGGCTGTCAATTGATTTGGGACTTTTTAAGCAGGATGCTTACCATTCCTCTTCTCCCAGACCTTTGGCTAATTAAATAATCCATGGTCTTTTAAACTCTGTGTGTGGGGGTTATTGTTTTTGTCAGGTTCTCTTATCGGTTGTTCAATAGAAACGCCAAAGCCATTTGTCTTTAAGTCTCTTTATTCAGTGCCAAGCTATTTACAGTGCAGAGCTCAATCTTATCATGTCTTCTCAGTCACTAGCAGAATCCGGAAGTGCCTCCCTCCTGTTTTGGCGCCAACACCACAGTCTTGGCAACCTAAACTATCTCTTCCTCCTCCTACGTAATCTATGCGCCGGAACTGATGCTTCCCCCTCCGATCGAGTCTGCTGGGTGGTGCCAGGTCTCCCACTAACTCCCTGGACACCTGGCACTCCCTGGCTCCCAGCCACTAACTGCTCCTCCCCTGAGACGGGACTGCCAAATTCACTCGAAGATGAATCAGGTTGCAGCTCTCTATAAACACTCAGAGCTGGACTGGCAGGGGCGGGCAGATCCCTGACAGTTTTCATCTGTTACTATGGTATGCATTTTTGTGTTTTTATATTGTAAACCACCATGTGACCGTTGTATGCAAAGGGTCTTGTGTCACCTTAAAAGACCTAAAGATTTACAAGCGCTGAATATCTGCGGAGCGGAGTCCGCCTTCAGCAGGTGCAGGAAAACAGGAAGAGTTACCTATCACTGTACAGCTTTAGCAGGTGAAAGCACACGTCTCGGAGCGGGTGTTGTGGATCGCCTTCCTCAATCACACTGCCTGAGCCTTCCAGATACGGAGGCAACGGAGAACAGGCATACTTCTCTCCCTCCGAGGAGTCCTGCGAACACAATACCAGTGAATGAGGGGAAGCAGCTGCAGGAAGAAGGAAAGGCCTCTCTCCTGTTCCGAGGGGGCACTGGTGAGATGTAGGGGTGGGGACACTGAGCTGGATCCTTGTCTCTCCCGCCTCCCACCCCACCCCCCACCCCCGGCAAGTTTGACAGGCAGGGAATGGCTGCCAATTCTACCCTCCCCACAGGATCAGAGGCAGCAGGAGGAAAGGCGTGCCTGCTCTCATGTCCTGCATATGGGCTTCCCGTGGGGGGTCTCTGGGTGTCCCTTGTGGGAAACCAGATGCAGACCTAGACACAGACATTTGATCTGCTCCAGAACGTCTGTGATGTCCCTGCATATGCCAAAGAGCAAAGGGAGCTTAGCAGAAGCACAG
Source organism: Darevskia mixta (assembly GCA_034641385.1). NCBI lineage: Eukaryota > Metazoa > Chordata > Lepidosauria > Squamata > Lacertidae > Darevskia > Darevskia mixta. Next base: position 2,599,686 of record JAWWNH010000205.1, read on the forward strand.
CACATCATCCTGTCCTTCCTTCAGGAGGCAGCAACAGGCCGAAGCGCCTCAGTTCTAGGGATTGGGCTCACGGCTGGCCCTCTGGCCAAACAGGACTGCGACTTCCGCCTACCTGGAATGCAGCTTCATACATGCTGAGAGCCTTGGAAAGAGGTGCTGTAGAAGGAAGCAGGTACCAGAGATGGATGGCGAGAGAACGCTTCCAATCCAGATGGGCGCAGATGTTGATGCTCCTCCTCTCTGACAAATGCCACACCTGCAGAAAGTGAGGGAAAGGGCCGAGGCAGAGAGTCAGTGTGGGCCAGGCACAGAGCCCAACACAGTAGCTTTGATGTGCAAGAGGGACACCCACAGAGGCTCGCTGGCCTGGTGATGGCGTTGTGTGTACATGTGACCCTCTTAACCCAAGTGGCCAAGCAGTGCCCAGGGTTGACTACTGCAACGCGCTCTACGTGGGTGACTCGGAAACTACAACTAATCCAGAATGCGGCAGCTAGACTGGTGACTGGGAGTGGCCGTCGAGACCATATAACACCAGTCCTGAAAGATCTACGTTGGCTCCCAGTACGTTTCCGAGCACAATTCAAAGTGTTGGTGCTGACCTTTAAAGCCCTAAACGGCCTTGGTCCTGTATACCTGAAGGAGCGTCTCCACCCCCATCGTTCTGCCCGGACACTGAGGTCCAGTGCCGAGGGCCTTCTGGCGGTTCCCTCACTACGAGAAGCAAAGCTACAGGGAACCAGGCAGAGGGCCTTCTCGGTAGTGGCACCCGCCCTGTGGAACGCCCTCCCTTCAGATGTCAAAGAGATAAACAACTACCTGACATTCAGAAGACATCTGAAGGTAGCCCTGTTTAAGGAAGCTTTTAATATGTATTTTTTATTTTTGTTGGAAGCCGCCCAGAGTGGCTGGGGAGACCCAGCCAGATGGGCAGGGTACAAATAATAAATTATTATTATTATTATTATTGACAAGCAAGCACAGGCTCCGCAACTTACCGGCTTGCCAGCTAAAAGGGCAAATATGTGCAGCCTCTCCTCCTGGATGAAGCAGTCTGCCTGGAGCTGATGCCAGTCTGCCAGCTGCATGGCAAGGAGCTCCCGGACATCCTGGCTCCCTGCCAACTGCGAGAGCAGCAGAGCCAGCCGGTGGTCCCCTGTAACGCAACAGCAGCACATCAGGAGACACACAAACCCCAATGAGCAGCCTCTCCTGAAATGTGAACTACCTGGACCCAGGGATGGGCTTGCTTGGCCAAAAAATGGCAGCAGTGCAGACACTGGTGCTCTAGCACCTATTTTTTGGGGGGGGGAGGACCACTCTGACTTAGGCAGAAAATAACTGCCCACAGGAAAACCAAGTCCAGCTACATGATAGATTGCTTCTTGCTTGGGGGAGTGCTGCATGTAACCCACCCTCAATATCATCAGCAAGGATCGGTTGATTTAAGCCTGTTATAAGGCAGGGTTTTTTGTTTTGTTTTTTGGTGTTGCTCACCTAGAAATTCAAGAAGCTGATCTAGTTGGGAAGACACACCCAAATCCCCTTTCAATCCTTTTCTAGGGAGCAGCTGAAGCAGAGAAGAACGAGCGGGGAAGAGTTTACAATGGAACTCTGCATTTCCCTCCTACCAGCCCTGCAGAAACGAACAACATTGGTGGCGGGCAGAACGTCCTCCGGCCAATGCTCTCTGCTATGCTGAAGGAAGCCAAATTTATGTCAAGATGCGGGCAAAGGAGAGCTTTCCTCTTGGCGCTAGCAATTCCCAAGGAACAGACAAGCACCTTTCCGCAAGTCTGGGCCTTCATCCAGGGAAACCCACTACTAAGCCACCTACTTCTCTCCTGAGACTCCTCACTCTGGAGGCGGAAGGGTCTCAAATACCCTGACCACAGGAAGGGACAGCCTGTAATTCAAGATTCTGCCTGCTGCGCCCTCTCCAGGCAACCTGCTAAGCAGCACTGGCCGTACATCATTTCTGCCCACAGGAACCAGCAGATTCCTTATTAGATCCTGGGTCCAGGTGAAGAGCCGCCGTCTTACCAGAATGTTGCGTCAGCCGGCAAGCTTCGCTGATCTGCTTCCCAGTAAGGTAGCTGAAGACGGCCTGGGCGGGACTGTCGTTCTGGGCGAGCGAGACCTCGTTCTTGATCCGCTCAGCAGCCGTTTGCGACAGCCAGTGGGAGAAGGCTCTGCGGCGCTCCAGAGCAAGGACGTACTCCGTGGGCTCATCCAAGCGGGCCTCCAGCTCTTTCAAGTGGCCCCAGAGCGCCTCACACAGGGTCCATACCAAGCACCAGTCTTTCACTGCAGCTGGCGAGAGGGCAAAGAGAGATCAACACACGACCCTGCAGGCCTGCCCATGATGCAGCCGCAAACAGGGTCCCAGCAGCAGGGGGCTCCTAAGGCCATTCAACCATTACCCCACACTGCAGCTTAAATTCTGGACTGTGCACTACCTCTGCTCTGTCCATCACCTGCCACTCTCTGCTTGTGGCCAGCTGTGATCTGGACCATGAAGGTGAGGCCAGAAATACCCAGTGCCACCAAGTCGCCTTGGGCCTTCCAAATCCAATTCTATGAAGGCACCAAGGGCCCCGGAAAAGCTTACGCCTGATCCTGCCCAGATGCTGCAGTTCTCTCATAGAATCCTAGAGTTGGAAGAGACCCCAAGGGCCATCCAGTCCAACCCCCTGCCAAGCAGGAAACACCATCAAAGCATTCCTGACAGGTGGCTGTCAAGCCTCTGCTTAAAGACCTCCAAAGAAGGAGACTCCACCACACTCCTTGGCAGCAAATTCCACTGTCGAACAGCTCTTACTGTCAGGAAGTTCTTCCTAATGTTTAGGTGGAATCTTCTTTCTTGTAGTTTGAATCCATTGCTCCGTGTCCGGTTCTCTGGAGCAGCAGAAAACAACCTTTCTCCCTCCTCTATATGACATCCCTTTATATATTTGAACACGGCTATCATATCACCCCTTAACCTTCTCTTCTCCAGGCTAAACATACCCAGCTCCCTAAGCCGTTCCTCATAAGGCATCGTTTCCAGGCCTTTGACCATTTTGGTTCTCATTTTGGCCCCTTTAAGTTGCATCCACAGCAAGAAAGACCAAGGAGTCTCTCCTGTTCCTAGCACCCACCAGATCTCCACGCATCACAGCAGGAGGCCAGCCTGTTCCCAGAACGCCCTGCCTCGCTGTGTCTTCCACAGTGATCTTGCTCTAAAACAGGTGCTGGGGCGTGAGCCCATGGTGGGACATGAGACTGGGGCATGGAAAGATGCTAAGCAGTGATTCAATGCCTGCATGCACCATCTACCGCTGGCCAAGGCAGAATTGCCTCTTCACAGCCACAGGACAAGAACAGGCTCTCCTCAAAAAGCTGGTTCAAAAAGCCCTCCCTCAACATGACAGGAGCTCAGATTGTCATTTCCAATTCCTCCAAACCCCCCCACCCCAAATCCTTTTCTTTGGCATCCAGTTTTGTGCCCACCTTCTTCCCTTTCTTCTGGGTCTGCAGACATCTCCGTCGCCCACCTGGCATACTCGTGGATAGCAGCTACGCCAGGGTTGGGGGTCAGGAAAGGGCACGGCTCATCCATGTGGACAGTGCTCTGCTTCAGCTTGATCTCCAGTGGAACAAGGTACGAGTCTAGGTCCTCGTCAGCTGCCTTCCCTTCCAAGCTCAGCTTCTCCACGTGAACCTTAAAGGGAGACTCCGAGAGCCTGCAGAGGCATCGGGAACACGGATCAAGGGAGGTGAGTGGTACCTGCCTGACCTATGGCTCGGTCACGGCAATATTCAATTGTTTAAAAATAAACACAGGCTGCCTTTCTAAATAATATGCCCTCAAGGAAGCTTACAAATTAAGCACATCTTCAAAAGTTTAAGCGTGGGGTAAGTAGGTGGTGGGAAGCATTTTCTCAAAGACACTCACATTGATAAGATTTATTGTCATTGTCCCCTTGCGGGAACAACAAAATTACTTGGTTGCTCTATCCACTCAGATAAGGCACTCCACATAAATTTAAAATAACTACAAAACACTAGTTAAAACAGTACAGTACAGTACAATACAATATAATATAACAAGTAAAATAAAATGACCATTCAAGGTCGAAATTGCTCTGGAGAAGAAGCTGTTCCTGAGACGGCTTGTTCTCACCTTCATTGTTCTGTATCTCCGTCCCGATGGCAGGAGCTCGAAGAAATGACCAGGGTGTGATGGATCTCCTACCTATGTCCAGTGCCTTTCTATGGCACCTGGTGGTATAAATTTGCTCTAAGGTGGCGAGTGAGCAGCCAATAATGCTCTCTGCTGTCCTAACAATTCTGCACAACCCCATCCTATCCTGAGATGTATCCCTATCGTGTTTTATGATTTCCTTGATATTGTATGTGGGCTGGAACTGGTCTGTGACGGTAATAATAAAATTTCGTGCAGCTTCCGTACCACACACATAAACCATAAGGGAGCGTTGCTTCTACGTTTGTGGGTTTATTCACAAACATCCATTTGATAAAACAGCACAGAATTTCAGCCAAGCCATTAGCTTAAAAGGAGCGCCATAATAAGAAAGCATTCATCATGCACAGGCCCTATGCACTGAAAGAGGACAAGGTGGCAAACTCAGCAGTTTCCAATGGTTATAACCAGAAAGCTTTGCTGCTTCTGGAGGAGCGAAGTGATGCCAAGGTGCTGTGCTGAGAGAGTTGCCTCTCTATACTGTATTATGGGAAGATGGCAATTTCTGCCAGGAGAGACCAATATTCCCAGTCCTGGAACAGGCTTCTGTTATGCTGCAAATGAGCTCAGAACAAAGTAGGGAGAGGGAACCTGCTCTGCTGAAGGAAGACCAGCACTCGACTGCTTTGGGATTTTCTTACACCCCCCCCCCAAAGCAATACATAAATTTTAGGAAATAAACAAAAACCCAGGGCAGGAATGACTGCTCTTGCAGTGCAGCAGAACTCCAGATACCAGGTGCAGCAGGCTGAGAAAAGTGCAGGAGATTCCCCACCCACCCTCTAGGGTGAACAGATAAGAAGAAACAAAATAAAAAATAAAAAAATTCCTTCCAGTAGCACCTTAGAGACCAATTAAGTTTGTTATTGGTATGAGCTTTCGTGTGCATGCACACTTCTTCAGATAGGTGCTACTGGAAGGAATTTTTATTATTTTTTATTTTGTTTCGACTACGGCAGACCAACACGGCTACCTACCTGTAGGTAAGAATAAATTAGTCCTGCCTCTGGGGCAAAAGCCCACATCAGTACAAACTAGACTAGCCAGCCAGATAACTCAGCTCACTGCATAACACTTTAGAAGACTGATATTTAAGAACAGAATGACATCTCACTGTTTAGGAGCAACAGGTGTTGGCAAGAATCCATACTCCATGGACTCGTTGCGGAGATCTTCTGGCTCGCTCAATGTGCTCAGCTGCTCCCCGCTGTGGACGAGGATCCGGTTGGGCCCCCAGCCGACACGGAAGGAGCGTCCCATGAAGAGGGCCATATCCTTCAGCAGCCTTCCTTTCCCATAGGTGACAGACTTCTCCAGAGGCACCAGCTCAGGATGCCTGCGGACGCCCACTGTTTTCAGCGGCATGTCAGTCTCCAGGCTGGGCATTGCGAATGCGCCGGTCAGCGGAGAACCGACAGACCAAGGTGGGGCAGGAAGAGCACTGCCCAGCAAGGAAGTCCTTGGACTGCGTCTGTCTTGGAGGGAAGTAGTTGGGACGCGTAAAGATCCGCCCGAGAGTCTTGACTGCAGCAGCCCACCAACTAAGGAGGAGAAGGAAGGCCTTGATTAGGAAGAAAAGACTTCTAACAGATCACAATTGTAACACCCCACCCACCTGCTCAAAAGCATGCTTCTGGGCGCAAGTGCGTTGGTTTCCAGTGACCTGAGGGAGGGTTGCAACATGCCTACTGCTCCCCAATTCATGTCCCCGTCAGGACTCGGGCAGCAGCATTTCAAACCAGCTGAGGTTTCCAGGCCTTCATTAAAGGCCAAAAGGTACAGTCACAATCTTTGACGAATGATTGGTTCAGACCTGTGTGTACATCACCTTATTACACAGCTGAATGGGTGAATGGACTCCACGGAAAAGACTGACGTTACCTATGATGGTTAGTTGTCACTCTGGAATCTTAAACCTTGAGTTTCCACATTAACATGTGAGGAACCCTTATGAGAGCCCCGTAGGTTTCATCCTGAACTTTGCTCAGGTTCTGGGATCATGTCACTTTGCTGGGGAGGTGTGCGTTCATGTCTGTCTATGTGCAGAAATGGTATATGCAGCACTGCTCTGGGACCCCCAACACTCCCGTCTGGTTTTCTTCAGGGTTGGTGAGCCTTGGATCCCCACCCCCTTTCTGTTCTAAACTGATTGCAATGTGTGGGTGTTTTCCTAAATGGATCCCAAATGCTCCCCCTGGTTCAACATTAGAGCAGCCAGAATAATACATAGAATAACATAGTATTTGTAAACGGACTAATACAGACTGGTCACTCTGGTGTCTGCAGTGACACTTTGTGTTGTGAAAAGCCCAAAGGCCTGACTACTCTGTTTAATGACAGATCACATCCCCCAAAGTGCCTGGGGTGCCTTAGGGGGGTTTACTCTCCCCCACCCTCCTCAAAATGCTTCCTTACTTCTTTTACTTAATTTATTGGACAACATTCCAAAAAGTATTAAAAGTGGCTCATACACAGTAGGAAAATTCACAGAGTACAATTCAACAAACATCGAAGTCTTGGAAATGTAGCATTAACCAATTTATTTTTAATTTAATCCTTTGTTGAACAGAGTCCCAAAGGCCAAGCAATGAGAGGAACTGCCTTGCAGCGATGTGCCAAGCATAATGTCAGATTAGCCTCAGAAAGTCTGTCCCAAGCAGAGCTTAGCATTTAAGGAGCGTTTCCCCCTTGGCGCCAGCACAAAGACCGGGGTTCTTACTGTACCTGAGGGACGGCTCTTGCGTCCTCGCATCAAGGAGGAGATGGGAAGTCTTGGGGAACAGAGGTCTTGGGATGTGTCCACTGGTGCAGCTTGCTTGCCAAAACGGTGGTCAAGGATCAGGTCCAAGTCCTCCTCATCCACAAGCAAGGAAGCTTTCATGATCTGGAAACAAGTACAGAGCAAGGTCATCATACATTACAGGGGACTTTTAAAAAGTCAAAGGTTGTTTTCCCCCCTAGTGTGCTTATTCAATACCCACTGACATAACAATGCTAAAAGCAAGAGATAAGACCAATGAGTTAAAAGGGAACCTTTGTCCAGTTACTGTAAATGGACCTTTTAGGTTGCTGGCATTCTGAGAGCCCCAGTTTGAGGGCTGCATCTTCTGACTGGTCCAAAGGCAGGGCATGTGACTTGTAAATATGTTCAGCAGGGGTGGGGAAGCTCTGGCATGGAGGCCGATTCTGGCATGCGAGGCCATCTACCCCAAACCACACCCATCCACTTCTTTCAGATGCTCAAAGAGAAGCACAGCGATGTTGCACTTGGAGCCCTGATGGACAGAAATCCAAAGCTCAGGGCCTGGTGCCAAAGTGATGTCAGAGGAGCAGCCCTGACCACCTGTCAAATCTGTCCCACCTGGGATCTGTCCTGCTGCCCAGAAAAGGATACTGTCTCTACTATATTGGGCAGCCTTGGCCAACCTGATGCCTTCTAGATGTAAAGGTAATGGGACCCCTGACCATTAGGTCCAGTCGTGTCCGACTCTGAGGTTGTGACGCTCATCTCGCTCTATAGGCCGAGAGCCGGCGTATAGCTTCCGGGTCATGTGGCCAGCATGACTAAGCCGCTTCTGGCGAACCAGAGCAGCGCATGGAAACGCCGTTTACCTTCCCACCGGAGCGGTACCCTATTTATCTACTTGCACTTTGACGTGCTTTCGAACTGCTAGGTGGGCTGGGACCGAGCAATGGGAGCTCACCCCGTCGCAGGGATGCGAACCGCTGACCTTCTGATCAGCAAGCCCTAGGCTCTGTGGTTTAACCCACAGCGCCACCTGGGTCTAGATGTACTGAACTATAACTCCCATCAGCCCCAGCCAGCACAGCAAAGGAGAATCTATGATAGAAACAAACAGATACAGGCCACAGAAGGCTCAGAGCAGGTGTGCCCGTTATGGAAACAAGTGGTGAGGTCTGAGTCCAAGACCAAAGGAGGACCCCACCAGGCAAGCAACGCCAATGAGGAGGGGCTCACCTGCAATGTGTGAGGGTTGATGTCCAGAGAGGATGCAATGTGTGCAGAAGCTGGCACTGGTTCCTGCTCCTCTGCAAAACTCTCTTCCGTGACCAAGTCCTGGGCTGGCTCCTGAGTGATGTCTGCCATGTCACTGTCAAATTCCACAACCTTCCCAAGCTGCTCCACATCTGGGCTCTGCAGGCAGCAGGAGTTAAGAGGCAATGCAATACAGATCCAAAGCAATACAGAGCGTGCAAGTAACTTCTGCTACGAAAGATCAACAGAGCCCAGTCCTCCCACCCCAGTTCTGGATGTGGCCGAGTGCCTCACACAGAGCTGCTGCTAAGCTGGCAAAGCCAGTATCATGTAGGACTGGAGACAGAGACCAGTGTGGCAATGCCATGTCACAATAGGTGGTGTTAGGCTGGCATCATCATGACTCCTCCACTAAACCGAGATCCAGGAAACGGCTTCAGGCAGGCAGAGGGAACAAGGCCAACCGGGGCAACCTAAGCTGCTGAAATTCTGACCTATTCCTTTGTTTTATATCTTGCCCTTCCTCCTGAAGTACAAAGGAGCCAAAATAAACCCCTTCCCTACACATGCTGCTTCTAGACAAGCAACAAGGCTCACCTGTCCTCTTACATCCTGGATCATCAGGACCAGAAGAGAGAATTGCAGCTAGCTTTGTGCTTGATGCATTAAAATTTGGGGGAAATACTAAGAATGAAGTGGCAAGAAAATGAATGAGAGAATTGCAGCCAGCCACTCTTGTACCTTTTCTTGTCTTCATCATCAGCAAGGAGAGCTTGACCAATTTTTGCTTTGGGACACCCCACCGTGTCCTCTTCTGCCACTGAATAACTTACTTCAATCTTCCCTTTCACAAGGGCTCCAGGCCACATGGCATTTCTTTCCCTTACCTTGGAAGGAGGTGCTGGTTTCCCACCTAGAGCCATTTGCTGAGACGCCAACTGGCCTGGCGGGGGCACTTGAGCCGTTTTCTGTTTCTTTGCCTCCACTTTCGACGGGTGCTCCTCCTCTTCCTCATCAGAATCTTGCAAACCGTATTTTGAGAAGTGAGCCACCTGGACAGAAACCAAAGCCAGCATGGGTGACGGCCTGAACTAGTAGCTCGTGGACACCAGGAAGTGAAGACAATACCCTGTCTGCCAAGTTATACCGGTGGCCGGGACACCTGAGATTGGGAGCCTGCAGTTGATACTGGGCTCCAGCTCCCATCTGCTGCAGCCAAGAATGGCACCCATGGTTAAAGACGATAGGAGCTAGTCTGACAACACCCTGGGGTAGGGGTGCAGAGAAGAAGCACATCCTGTGGTGGATGAAGTATTTCTGAGGAATCGCCAAAATGGGGCAGCTGGAATTTTGTGCAAACAATAGTGTAAATTTGCAATTATCCCTGCCTTTCGAGTGTGCCTTAAAATCTTACAGACCAAGGAAAGAAAAAAGATTTGGTATAGAAGCTGGTTCCATTTACTTATAAGGAAAAGGGTAAAGGGACCCTTGACCATTAGGTCCAGTCATGACCGACTCTGGGGTTGCGGCGCTCATCTCGCATTATTGGCCGAGGGAGCCGGCGTACAGCTTCCGGGTCATGTGGCCAGCAGGACTAAGCCGCTTCTGGCGATCCAGAGCAGCGCACAGAAATGCCATTTACCTTCCCGCTGGAGTGGTACCTATTTATCTACTTGCACTTGACATGCTTTCGAACTGCTAGGTTGGCAGGAGCAGGAACCGAGCAACGGGAGCTCACCCAATCACGGGGATTCAAACCGCCGACTTTCTGATTGGCAAGCCCTAGGCTCTGTGGTTTAACCCACAGCGCCACCCGCGTCCCTCCATTTACTTATACACAGCTGTTATTACCTTGAATACCCACGAACCAGTTTCAGGGCGGTACTCCTTGAACTGGGCACCCTGCTTCCGGGAGACAGCCTCCAGCCTGCCTTCGTAGTTCATTTCGGTTAGCCGTTCTGGGCTCTTTATCAGGCAACGCGAGGTTTTGTCAGTGGGCCAAACACCATCCAAAGTGACCTCAGCTCTCCTGTTAAGAAACAAAGAGGGTTGGGAGGCCAGAGAGGCAAACACTCCTAACGGTTGAACTAGCATGTTCACGGTGAACGTGAGCCAACACTAGGTTGGTCTATTATATTTACCTGTTCAATCCTTTCCCAATGGGTGGCTTCTGTTCGTCATCTGGGTAGACAATCACTTCTTTCCGCCGGATGTGCACAATCTCATCCAGGTTCAAGTTAGTCAGGTTCACTTCGCCTTCAAAGTAGATTGAGCCGTAGCCTAGGGAGGAGATGAACAGATTAGATGACCCTTGGGAGCCCCTTCCAACTCTACAATTCTATTATCTCAGCATCAGCTTAGCCCGGAGTGCTGCTGCAACAAAGCTATGGAAGCTCATTGGTTAAGTGTGCGCAATCACCAGAACCGGGAGAGTGTTAGAAATCTATGCAAGAAGCACACAAGCTGCAGCAGGAGTCTGGTGGCAACTCCCAGAAAGGTCTATGGGGGACAAACACCTAAATCAGCCCCCAGCCAGTTAACGCCGCAAATCAGGTTTTGCAGTCATGTACTTGGGAGCGTAATGTATGCATCCAAGCAACTTTTAATTTGTGCACATTCTGTGCAGCTTTGTCATTATGTACTGTAGATACCTGTAACTGTGATCACATTCAAGAGTTGATGGGTTTAGGTGCATGTACACTGCATGTGTTGCACTATACAAATATCATTATTTACTTGAGGAAAGAGACTGTGGGGACTCAACCACTATGACTAATATCCAACAACCAGATTACTTGAAATGCTTAGAGGGGAATTCTTCTGACCCTTCCTGACAAAATGGGGGCAGGGGCTTGAGGGACCTTTCCCCCTTGTCAACACACAGGAACCTTTAGAGCAGACGCCGGTAAACTGTTGTGTGAATGGCCTGAGTGATCCTAGAGGCAGTTTCAGCAGAAAAGGCCTTTGTGCAGAGAAGCATCCTTACCTTTTCGGCCAATGGTGAAGTCTGTCACATTGCATTCTCCCTTGTCGTTTGTCATTTTGGCCAATTCTTCCATGGATGGAATGGTGTAGTAGCCAACTCGGGATAAAACAATTCCTAAAAGAACCAAAACTGGTTGAAGGTCACTCCTTTCGGCAACTTCTGCAACAGGCACAGTGATTCATTTGCAGGCCAGAACAGCAAAGAAATGAGCCACAGAGAATGCAGGTGTACCTACTTCAAGATTATAATGTGTATGCTAAAGAGTATGAAAGGGAGCAATAAAGGGACTCACTGATGGCACTTTTACAACTGACTAAGGAGAAAAACACTCAGACAACCTTAACCAAACACTGCCTCTGCAGCAGATTGCAAAGTGATTCAGTACCTATTAAAATTAGTTATGAAAATTGACAGCCACAAATCTTGCAGCATTCCTAGAAACACCTCAACGTTAGAAATGTTTTGGTTTTATTTTGGTAAGGCTGCAGATGCAATCTGATGGTACAGATTGAGTTGCATGGCCTTGTATTGCCATGCTAGGGAAGGCAATACAGTGATACCTCGGGTTAAGAACTTAATTTGTTCTGGAGGTCCGTTCTTAACCTGAAACTGTTCGTCACAAGACCATTTTCTCAAAGGTTTGTCAATCCAAGCTGACTTTTGCTGCTAGAGCGGTTTGGTGCATCGAAACCTGCACAGTCTTGGATCACAGGTCATCAAAACCTTCAGAAGGCCAACCCAGTGTTTGAAAATAACAGAAACACCAAGATTTGGTTTTTTTTTAAAGAAGAAAATGCCGCTTGAATGAGATCCAAGGGTAGAAAAGTATGACCGGACACAGTTTGAAGGACTGCAAATGACAATGCGCATTATAAGCAACCCCCCTCCCCCCCCCCGTTCCTCTGCACAACAACTGCTTTTCCCAGTCTGTGCTTGGGGGCATTTCGGGGGGGGGGAGAAGAGCCAGACCACCAGAAGAACCACCTGCCTCACCTGCCGGATGAGCCTGGTGCATGCCCTCGGCTTCCTCTTCCTGGTCCTCCTGCAGGGACTCCTCATGGTAGGAGGCATCCTCGCTGCTGCCTTCCAGCCCGTTCCGCAGGGCAGGACGCACGTTCAGGGCCAGGAGGGTGTCATCCACGTTGTTGTGGTGCTTGTGCATGGCGTTCTCGGGGGTCTGTGGGATGGGCTTGGCAATGGGGTTGGAATAGTACCGCGTGACTTCACGAGGACGGTCATCCTCCTCCTGCTGCTCCCCATCCTGCCTGTGGAGCTCATCAACTGACCGGGAAAGGAAGTTGTATCTAAGGAAGCCACAACATTTAAGGTCAGCCACATGAGCCCCAAAGGAAAAGCCTCATAACCGAAATACAAACACACCGCTATAAAAATAAACACTAGCTACCTAACTGATAATGAACTTCTTGAGCATGAGTTTCTGCATGGATGGAAAGCAAAGGCAACAACTGAACCAAAAGTTAGAGACCTGATGCAGGATTTATTGTGTGTTAAGGGAACAGATCCATGCTCAGACCAAACCAATTCTGGCACTGAAGTGCAGTCCTTTTAACACTGACCAAGTAGAAGCCTGACGTCACCACCGCCTTTAAAAATGCACATTGTGAAATTGCTTTGAAAGGGATAGTTTTCTAACTCAGGGGTAGGGCAACCTAAGGCCTGTGGACCAGATGCGGCCCAATCGCCTTCTCAATCCGGCCCGCGGACGGTCCAGGAATCAGAGTGTTTTTACATGAGTAGAATGTGTCCTTTTATTTAAAATGCATCTCTGGGTTATTTGTGGGGCATAGGAATTAGTTCATTTCCCCCCCAAAAATATAGTCCAGCCCACATGGTCTAAGGGACGGTGGACCGGCCCATGGCTGAAAAAGGTTGCTGACCCCTGTTCTAACTTAAGTGAAATGCATTTCCCAAATACACGGCAGCTCCTATATGAAAACATGATCTTTTCTGGACCAAGTGCCCCCTCTTTATTCTGTATGGGAGAGTTGGAGGGAATTGGGCGTTTATCCCATTCCTATTCCCCATGCACACAGTCCAAGGGCACACGCCCGCAGTACCATGACACCCTCTGCTTTCGCTATAAATTAAGTTTCTAATAGTCCAGGCTACTCAAGATAGACTTGAAAGGGTGTGAGCAATGCTCAGCGAGATCTCTGAAGACACACACAGAGAGCGCTGAGCAGGATTTCCAGGAACGGTGGCTCCCCCGCCCCTCTTCATAAGTACAGGCAACTCTCAGCTTACATGGAGGTTACATTCCGCAGGTAAGCGCATAAAGCCTAAACTGCACAGTCAAAATATATGGGGTTCAGGTGAGATCACCAAAGTCTCTCCCCCCCCCCGGACACGCACTCCCTTTTACACAGTGTGAGCATTACTCCGGCAACACAAGGGGCGCAACGTTCCCAGTGCCAAGGCTAGAACAGAGAAGACTTGCCCATGGTTTAAACGCAACAACCGCAGATGGAGCTGCGCCTTTAAGGCTAAGTTCGCTTACTTCAAATAGAAAAACCTGACCAAGGTCCTGTTTTTTTTAAGGTGTCCATGCAGACATACCGTTCTCCGTTCTCTGGGTACTCTGAGGGAGAGGCAAGGTCATCAGCTTCACAGTTGGTCGGAGAGAAAAGGCTGCTGGCCTTGATACTCTTCAAAACTAGCTTCTTAATGCTTTTCCTAAGAAAGACCAAAAAGACAGAGGAGAAATTCATCACTGCTGCCTCACTCCCTTACCCCCCCCTTCTTAGTTCAACTTATTTTTAATTGCATCCCCCATCACACCGCAGATCTGGAGTGTGGAAGCCCTTCTCTCCCCCATTGCAAGACACTGGAGGCTTTAGCTGGGCCAGCTGTATGTGTGGTTTTCTTATTTATTTAATGGCATTAAAAGAACTATTTTGAACTATTTTTTGCTGTGAAAAAGAAGACTGATAAGAGATGCCAGTGGTCTTTACCCGGTGGGCTGTGAGCTATAATTGGGTGGCACCTTAACCCAGAGTGGGCTGCACCACCACCATATATATCGTGTTAAAGAGTTCAGGAAGAGCCACTGTGCCAACTGAAGCGTGCATTCTGGCTTTAATCCAGCTCTTGTTGGGCGTAATTGGTACTTGCTACTCCGTTCAAGATCATTAAGTACCAATTACTTCCAGCAAGAGCTGGATCAAAGCCAGAATGCAACACAGTTCAAGGCCATCGAGATATGCTGCCGGACACCTCGCACTTCAGATTTGCAGGCACCTCAAGCCACCTCAGCATATAATGAAGTCTAGACCCAACACTTACTTGGGCATGAAGGCCCCGTTCGACAGGGCTGGCTCATCGTCATCCAGGCCGTCAAACAGGTGGGATTTAGAGGAGCCCGTGGTCTGCAAAGCTTTCGGACGCACCCTGGTCGCAGGGCGAGGAGTCAGCTTGTAGTGAGTAGGGGTGGTCAATGCCTTCTGGGCCGCTGGATTGGTTGGCTTCAGTCTCTGTACACACACAATTGCAAACCTGAGGCAGCTATCCTATCAGATTCTCTCGCCCGCTTTTCCTGCAACCTCCTTTTCCTTCTCCCTCCCCAACAAACAGGCTGCTAACTAACAGCGGGAGAGACAGGCCGCTTCTGCAAGAGGCCCGAGTTGATCGCTCACCCCCTCCATTCCACCCAAGTTTGTAAGTTAATTATGCACTGTGTGAAGAAGTACTTTCTGGCGCCTGTCCTGAATCAGTTTTCGCTCTGGATTCCAAAGTAGAAAAGCCTTCTGGGACCCTTTCTTGACCTGGCATAATCTAGTCACCCTCTCAGCCATGTCCCCTTCTCCCACGACAAACCTCCTCTTTCTTCTTTGGGTCAGACATCGGGTTTCTGAAGAGAGGGGAATCCCCAAAGGGCGAGTATGTCAAGCTGTTGAGGTGCTGCTGAAGAATCGCTTGCTGAGCGGCTGAAGCATTTGGGTCAGTCAAAGCTGAATGAATGAGAGGGGAAGATGTCAGCCCAATATCCGCCCCCACCCAAGGGGTTGTAACAACTCGCTGACAGAAGAGCAGGTGCCTGCAATTGAGTAGGTAATCTAAGTGGGGGAAGTCCTATCCTTCCTTAAAAGCTGCATCCACTGCACTGACTGACAAAAGTAATCCAATAAAAACAAAATGTTAGCGGGGCTTATAGGTACAGCTACAAGTAAAGGTAAAGGGACCCCTGACCATTAGGTCCAGTCGTGTCCGACTCTGGGGTTGCGGCGCTCATCTCGCTCTATAGGCCGAGAGCCAGCGTACAGCTTCCAGGTCATGTGGCCAGCATGACTAAGCCGCTTCTGGCGAACCAGAGCAGCACACGGAAATGCCGTTTACCTTCCCGCCAGAGCGGTTCCTATTTATCTACTTGCACATGCTTTCGAACTGCTAGGTGGGCAGGAGCAGGGACCGAGCAACGGGAGCTCACCCCGTCGCAGGGATTCAAACCGCCGACCTTCTGATCAGTAAGCCCTAGGCTCTGTGGTTTAACCCACAGCGCCACCTGGGTCAGCTACAAACTGTTCTCTTAATCCCTCAGGTTTTGGCGATATGAGGTAGAAACTGGGTCCCTTATTCAGTTGGAAACCACTTTTGGGAACTATTAACTTAGTCCTGGAAACCACTTGCTGCATTTCCAACACGTGCCACGCTTTGATGAATTACATTCCCAACCATTTGGAATTTGCCACCAAGCCACGTGTGCGTCAAATGCGTGGCCGGCTCCAGCATTTCAAAGAACAGCAGCTGGCTTTCCATACAAAAATGGACTGATGGGAGCTGGAGTCCAACGCTCAAGAGTGACAATGAGCTGGTGCCACCTCTTCCACTTAAGTCCAGGCTATTCATTTGTTAATGAGACACTTACCCACCGCCGGCTGGGGAGCTCCAAAGCCCAGAGTAGCTGTTGACGTATTAAATCCAGGGGCGCCAAAGGCTCCTGTCCCCAGTGTACTCCCTAGTTTAGGCTGGGTGTTTCCAAACAGCGAAGTCTGTCCTGCGCTCAGGGCTACAGGAAGGGAGAGAAACAGAGCAGGTTGTTGAACATCAACATGCGCAACCAGCAGCAAAACAGACATAAGCAGCCCTCCTCCCCTACAGACAGTTCATTTTTAGCGCTGCAAGGAACTGCTCTCCTTCCTCACCACCAGCTTGGCTTAATGGCCAGAATTCATTTCAGGAGCAAGAATGTAAAGGAATGTGTGCTATGAATCCGGACCATTCTTCTCTATAATGGAGAAGTGGTTTTGCTAACTGAAGGTCTCACAGGTGTGTCACTCTTTACAATAAAGGCAGGAGCTGTGTGTGAGAGAGTTGGTTACATACTGACACCGACAACCACCATGAAGTTAGCTGGAGCGTCCAACATATTCGGTGACTAGAACGGCACAAGCAGCAGTAAGATAAAGGCAGCAAGATTTTGGTGAGAGGGGGGAAATAGCAGTTTAGAGAAGGAAGGAAAGTGGAAGGGTGTCGATGGATCTGCAACTGCTGGAAGCTTGCTGTTATGTTTAGTGAATCCCAATCATGGCATCAGAAACCTGGCTAAGTGTCTAACAGTGAGAGAGAGGAAGGAAGGGGGAAAGCAGCTTCTGAGGGCGGCATCTTTCTATTCTTTACCTGTTCCAAATCCAGTTCCAAGTCCCGTGCCCAGAGCCCCAGCTGCAGGCTTGTTCCCAAACAGGCTATTCCCCGTGGTGTTTGCACCGAAACCTGCAAGTAAAGAACAGCAAGTGGCTGTGTTTGTCACCCAGGCCTCTCTCTCTTCCATGCAAGTGTTTGTTATGTGTTTTAATATTTTGTTGGAAGCTGCCCCAGGTGGCTGGGGCCACCCAGTTGAATGGGCAGCATATACATAATAAAATTACTATTACTCTTATTATTGTTATTAGAAGGTAAAGGGACCCCTGACCATTAGGTCCAGCCGTGACCGACTCTGGGGTTGCAGCACTCATCTTGCTTCACTGGCCGAGGGAGCCAGCGTACAGCTTCCAGGTCATGTGGCCAGTATGACTAAGCCGCTTCTGGCGAACCAGAGCAGCGCACGGATCCGCCGTTTACCTTCCCGCTGCAGCCGTACCTATTTATCTACTTGCACTTTGACGTGCTTTCGAACTGCTAGGTTGGCAGGAGCAGGGACCAAGCAACAGGAGCTCACCCCGTCACGGGGATTCGAACCGTCGACCTTCTGATCGGCAAGTCCTAGGTGGTTTAACCCACAGCGCCACCCGCATCCCTATTATTACACAAGGCACAGCACATGGTCCGCCTGACATCACCAGCACACACACAACCCACTTTCATTTCCAGAGGATGAAAGAAAATGGGGTTGCCTTTCACTCAAAAGTAGCGTTCCCTTGAGAGGTTCCCGTCATCATCATCTGTACCCAGGAATCTTTTTAGCTGCAGCATGAGCTGCTGTTCAAGAAGGTACAAATGCTTCCCAGACTCCCCAGGGAAGTCTGTCACCAAGACATTGGAGGAGGATAACCCCTGGAAGGAATGAGAAGGGCTCTGAACCCTCTCCAGCTGTCTCCCCACACCTCTTCAATCACCAACAGAGAGGCAGGGAAGATGTACTGCTGTTTGACTTGGAAAAAAGCCTCTGAGTTTGTTTTCCATGGATCTGAGGAAGGCCCCAAGCTTGTATAAGAGACAGAGACACTCAAAATGAAACTCTTGCCAAAAGCAAGGCCAGAAACACCAGGGCTCTCGCAGCTGCCTGCCCTGTAGCATGGCTACAGAATTTAGAATTTAAGACTCACAAACAGCATAATCTCACATAAATTAGTCTGCCACATACCGTGTGCTATACTCAATGCAACAACGATAGATTTAAGGCTCTTTACGTGACTATGCCAAAGGGAAAGCAATTGTTTAATCCATTACCAAACATCCCAGTCGTGGTTGTTCCAAACGAGGGCGCGCTGGTTGTCGTGGTTCCAAATCCAGCAGGCTTGTTGCTAAAGAGGGACTGAAGGAGAAATATGCATTCTAAACGTCACAGGGTCTCTTTCTCTCTTCCCTGTCCACAGCCCCCGCCCTGGTCACAAAGGGATATTAGCTTTTTCTCAGTTAGCAGCCAATCGTAGAAATGTTACACAGAATCATAGCGTGTTTTAAACATTTGGAAAGGATGTGTGACCATCCACAGAATGCACATTATCAGCTATCTCTCCCTACTGAACTACGTCTGTGCTGGTCCACAGCAGCAGTTTGGTGTCAGCGTAGGACAGCTGCATAGTGCACAGTGCTTAGCAAGAGGAGGAGTAAAGAGGCTGTGGGTGGGGAAGAGCATGCAAGAGTCCCCTCTTCCCTCTCATCTCCCAGCACTGCCTCGGCCTCTAGGATAAGCCATTCTAGATACTACTTGCAGCGGTGGGGGTTAGGGTTGCCCTGTCCTAGCTAGGAAAGTCTTTCCTTGCCTGAGGGAGGTGACTGCTGAAACAAACCTCCGTCCAGCACTTAAGGTAGGAGGAGGGAGGAGAACTACTTGGTGATGAATCCCACTATGCCAGGTATTCCCAAACTGCGGCCCTCCAGATGTTTTGGCCTACAACTCCCATCATCCCTAGCTAACAGAACCAGTGGTCAGAGATGATGGGAATTGTAGTCCAAAACATCTGGAGGGCCAAAGTTTGGGGATGCCTGCACTATGCCCTCATTGATGTACAGAGCAGTGCCATCTCTAGCACTCCCTTCCCAGTGCTCCCTAGAGAGTCTGATACGATGGTGTCCCCACTGGTTCTCTCTGTCCCATCAGACGCCTACAAGGTGTAGTAAAGAACCAGGCTGAAGGAGGGAAGACGGAACGGAGCAAAAGGCAGTAGGATTAGAGCAGAGAGAGAGAGTAGATTTGACTGTGTGGATAGAGGCAGGGACAAAAATAAATGAGAGAAAGCCAGAGACAGCATGGTATATTCGGTCTTAAGAATCACATGTTCTCTGCCTGGTAAATCAGGAGGAAATACCCAACATGTGGAAACTTCATAGTCCAGCGTGGGAATGTGCATGGTCCCTGCTAGAATTGCTCTGATGGCGAGCAGCCAAATGGCAAAAGCTGAGGTTTTACAGATGACACCCACAAGAGTGACAATTTGGCAAGCAGTGATAAGCGTCAGAGTGGCATGCCCCCACCTCTCACATTGTTGTTTGAACTACAGATCCCTGTTACATCCAAAAATGAGTAGTTGTGGTTTAATGTCAGTTTACTACACAGTTCCAAACTGTGTTCAACCTGTGGTTTAAGATCAAGATCTGCAGAGATTTAAAACCCTAGTTAGGAAACAGGTATTAAACCACAGTTCCCCACTGGGGATGTAAAGGAGAAGCGTAGTCTGAGTTAACCAGGAAAAGTGTGTCATGGGAGCCGGGTGCACACAACTGAGAAACTCAGGTCAGGTCTGCTAAATTACGGTTCAGAGTGCCAAGAAATGATGCCTAGACTGGGCAGCCGCTCTCAGTTTACAGGTTTGTCAGGCTTTTTGCAAAACCTTCCAAGAGTTGTTCAATGCCAAAATTATTGGACCTTTCTAACCATAGACCAACATTGCAATTACCACCACTGGAAAAGCACTTGCAAAAACACCAATGAGCCCGAGTGTGCCACGAGCGAAAAGAAACAAGCTACTTCCACACCCCTGAGGACCTCATGACTCCCAGCTGACATACCGAGCCACCAACACCAAATCCTGTATTGGGTTGTCCAAAGAGACCTGTCCCAGTTCCAAAGGCAGTAGCAGTGTTCGTATTGGTAGCTGTTCCAAAAAGGCTTCCCGTTTGTGAGGGCTGAGTTGCTCCAAATAAACCCTGCAAACATTAGGGGATGTTTGAGAAAGATGTGCTACAACTTATCCTTAAAAAAAACAAAAGAAAAAAAAAAACCCTAAGCAGTAGTTCTGGAAATCTGGGACCACTGTTTTTGCACCATGATGACTTTTACACAAGGGAATATGGGCTCTGCTTGTGGCTACTGAAGAGACCAGAGGTGCTTGCATTTGGGTTCAGCTAAGTGTAGCATTAAAGCATGCAGGAAAGCCTACCTTCATTTTAGCCACTGTGTCGTGGAAAACACTGAGGCTTGAATTTGTGCATGCCAGATTGCTTCTGAATGGAGGTTCAGATCTGGGCAGAAAGGCACCTGAAGGTTGCCATCATGCATACGGAAAGAAACAGCATGGCCCCTCACAGGAGGATTAAAAAACAACACCTGAACACATCGAACACCCACCCACCCACGAGCTGTCTTTGGTGGGAAAAGTAATTTCCCAAAGCCTGTGAAGTTTGCTTATCTCTTCCGCTCAGCAGCTCATTCCCCACACAGCTTTGCCAACTTCCCTTTCCAAGTCACTAACGCCTGGCATCCTTTGCCCATAACAGGGAAACTCCTTCAATACAGGGTTTCTGTTGTGACTGGATGCATCTATTAAAGGTTTGAGACCTTCACAGAAAAGGCCACTTGAATTAGTTGACCGCCCAGTTCCATTTCATTTGTCCCCTCTCTCGCTTATGCATTTCTACTTGTTCCCAACAGAGAAAGCAGCAAAGGAAGGTAGTGGACCGCTTGATAAAGTAACCTGCCCTAGAGACATTCAAGTCGGTGAAAAGCCAGAATGACTGCCAGGCTTCCCTCTTCCTAGGAGAGGTAAGCTAAGTTGAGTGTGCGCTTGCTTGTGCGCCTCCCAGGTAACTGGGATATTGCTGGAAACAAACCATTTCATAACTTGGGAGGCCTGCTATGGCTCCATTTCATAGTGAAAAAGTATGTGCTTTGCATACAAAGTGTTGATATCTCCAACTAGAGGATCTTGTGTTGGAGAGCACTTCTGTCTGGAGACTCTGGAGCCAGTTGCCAGTTAGATGGACCATGGCTCTGTCTTGTGACAAGGCAGGCCTTTATCTCTTAACCCTCAATATAAAGCATGCTGATGAAATATTCAACAGATACAAAAATGGCAAAATAAGGCAACCTGCTGTGCTAAGGAGCAAGCTGGAGAATAAAATAGCGCTGTACAAGAAAAAGTAACAGGCCGAGCAAAGAGAATTTCCTCGGAGAGTTCTTAGTAAAAGGCTGCAGAAACCAAGACAACCATGTAAGCAGGAGTTAGGCAGAAAGTAAAGACTCCAAGGTTGTTACAACAGTCATTGCTACCTTACCATCGTGTTTGTGTTGGGTTGTCCAAGGGTGCTGGTGTTCCCAAACGAAAAGCCTGCGTTTGGTGCAGTCGTGGCCTGGCCAAAAGGCTTGTTGAAGAGGCTGGTGGTTTGTTGAGTCGGACCAAAGAGGCCTCCTGTTCCTGTTCCAAAACCTGTCGTACCTGAAACAAAGTGCCAAAGCAAATTATATATATACCTTGAGGCACCCATGCCCCTGGCACTTCACAGAGTATACCCCTCAAGGAGCTCGCAATCCAAATTTCAACAGTGGGAGAGGCAGGATAGGTTCCAATGGGTGATGGTGAGCAGATGCAGTTACATTTTATTTAAAAAAAATTATAACCTGCTTTTCACATCTGGCTCTCATAACGTGCACCGGACTATAACGCACACCTCGTTTTTAGAGGAGGAAAACAAAAATATTTTTTTCTGGTTTTCCTCCTCTAAAAGGCTGGGAGGGAGGGAGGGAGAGAGGGAGGGAAGAGAGAGTGAAGGAAGGGAGGGAGGGAGGGAGGGAGGGAGGGAGGGAGGGAGGAAGGAAGGAAGGAAGGAAGGAAGGAAGGAAGGAGAGGGGGGAAGCATCTCCCTCCCTCCCCCCTTGTGCTCTCCAGGGGCGGGGGAGGAACGGACATCCCGAAAGCGCTGCTTTTGGCCTGTCCATTCCTCTCCCGCCCTGCCAGGAGCCATGGCTCCAGTGGCAGAGGCATCCCTCTGCTTAGACTGCAGTGGCAGCCGAGGGATCCCACTGCCGGCCAGTGCCTTCGCTCCATAACGCGCACAGACTTTTCCCCTTCCTTTTTAGGAGGAAAAAAGTGCGCGTTATGGAGCGAAAAATACGGTAAGTGTGGCATTTTACTTCCTGGGACTCGCATCACATGCAGAGCAACTCTCTTGGGCACCTTCCCCTTTTTCTGAGAACTTATCTTATTTGCACTTCTTCCTTACTTGTCCCAAGGACCTCAAGGCACAATCTGCTCCATCAAGTAGATTGCTCTGTTTGCATGTTTCCCCCCCAAGCATATAGAGAACAGGTGGAGTTTTGACAGCATCTTATAAATCAGCAGCTAGCATTTCAAGCTGTGGATATTAGTTGCATGTGTTTAAAAATGTTGGGACACCTAACACGACAGAGTCTCAAGGCAACTTTAAACAGCATTAAAAACACACACAAGTACTCTGAAAGGCTATTACTCAAAGCGTCATCCTGCGCAAGTCAAAGCAGCAGTACTTACTGGTTCCAAACCCTGTTTTATTCTGTCCATATGAAAAGCCCGTGTTAGTGGTGGTGGAGCCGAAGAGCCCTGTGGCTGCGCTGGAGGTAGCAGTGGACGAGCCAAACAAACCTGGCGTGGCTCCAGCTCCTACAGGGTTGGTGGGACCTTTCCTGTTCGCTTGATAGTCTTCCAAACGAAGCTCCTAAACAAGGAATATTTCTTGAGTACAGACGTCTCACATGGGACACCACCTGTTCCCCCCCACCTGCTACCACCACACCTTCTCAGGCAAAAGCAATACAGTGAAACATTGTGGAGTCAATAGTCCCTGGGCACAGGGCAGCGTTCTCAAAGAGGACAAAATGCAACTTTGCCAAAGCAGGCACCAGGCACCAGAAACATCTGCCTTACAGGCTTCTCTTGACAACTGTGATGTGGCAGTTCAGCATGTGGCCCACCATGTACATAAATGCCTTGCCTCCTCCATTCCTTTCTACTGGAAATGCAAAGAGCTCACCCCCATCCACCGCTATAAAGGAGAGCAGCACTCCAATGCCTGAGCCACAAGACGGGATGGAAACAAACAGGGACAGCATGCAGATACGGATATACGACGGACTGACCTCTAGCGATTTGCTTTCGTATTCTTTCATCGCAGTAATGCACTGATGTTTGGTGCTGATGTTTGTGCTGACTCCAGACTTAACCATCGTGTCCGTACCCGTAGGGGGCTGTAAGAGAAATGTGAACACTTGTCAAGGTTACTTTAGGTTTAATTCCCCTGGAAGTCCTGTAAGCAGTCATGGCACAGAGGGAGCAGCAGGATTCCGGTGAGCCTCCAGGCAGCCGCTCATGTGAGCTAACAAGAGCACTGAGACAAGCCAGCATGCTACAGCATGTAACGCCCATCCTGGCACAACTGAGCTGGCTGCCGATTCGTTTCTGAGCCCAATTCAAAGTGCTGGGGTTGACCTATAAAGCCTTACATGGCTCAGAACCTCAATACCTTATGGACCGCCTCTCCCCACATAAACCAACCCAGACCCAGCCCTCGCCTTCTGAGGCCCTTCTCTATGTTCCCCCTCCCAGAGAGGTTTGGAGGGTGGCAACAAGAGAAAAGGCCTTCTCTGTGGTGGCTCCGATTGTGGAATGCTCTCCCCAGAGTGCCTCATTTGGTGCCATCAGTACATGTCTTAAGGTGCCAGGTAAAAACATTCCTCTTTACTCAGGTCTATGACTATTAAATAATCTATGTCCTGTAAAAGTGTGGGGAAGAGGACTGTTATGATGATGACTATTTTATTATTAGGCTGTTTGTCAGTATGCTTTTATTATTATGTTTTTATCACTGATGTTCTCTAATGTGCTTTTAATGTTGTACCTCACCCTGGGATCTTTTGATAAAGAGCAATACATAAATTGAAATATTAATATTATTAATATAATAAAATAATAAAAATAATGCAGCGGTTCAAATTCTCGCTCAGCTGTGAGGCACCCTGGGTAGCCAGTTTCTCACCAGGTCAGAACAGGACTCAGGCTTCTAGGGAGAAGGATAAGACGTAGAAGATGATAAACAGAAGGGGCTTTGCTTGCCTTGTTATGCAAGGGATGCCCACGCTTTCCTGCCATCCTGGTACAAAGCCGCACACTGCGCTGGCCTATGGTCTGCCTCTGCTCCTGTTCTAGGCTGACCTGGCTGTGAGGGCCCTTCGCTACCTGGAAGGAAGCCCTCATGGTTTTGGGCTGTGCCTGCTGCTGCTGCTACTCTTTCTGCTGTAGCACAAGCAGGAGAGAGCCCCATCCCCACTGGTGCATGTGGCTGAAGAAGGGCTCTAGAGAGCGCTCACTGCTACAAAACCCTGGCATCTTCTGCTCCAACAACTGCTACAGAACCCTCATGATCAACTATTCCACCTTCCGCTTAAAGGAGCCTCTGCACACAAGTTTTTCCAACTCAACGCAATGCCTCGTCCTGCTGTTCTGCACTTGGAACCCCTGGGTGGGAAAGGCCAGAGATTGGGGACCTTCTGCAGGCACGGCATGTGCTTTGGCCACAAGTGATCACACAGAAGTTGAACCACCACAGGCTGGTTATAGCCGTGTTATTTAAATGTGACCCAAATAAAGAGATAAATGATCAAAACTGAAACAGCAAAAGACAGAGTACCTGCACTCTTACTCTGCGCTTCATTTGCCAGGTGAGGCTTCTCCAGAAGATGAGCTGGCCCATGGGCAGTAATTGAATTTCTCTTTGGAAAACTGTTTTATCAGTTTTTATTTCCTGAGGGTTATTTTCTTTGCTGCTAGAAAATGGTTTCCCAACTCAGGCCTCTGAGCACAAAAGGAGGCTTCTGAGAGAATGTTCTCTCCCTTCAAGGGTGGGAGGCGGAGATTACAAGTATCGGCACCTGTGATATCTTGCTGTGCTGTTGCTACTGGAGGTCAGTGTGGGCCTTGCTAATTAGAAACAGGCCACACCTGTGAGAACATGGGTTGCTCATAACACGGCAGAGTCTTCTCATTGGCTATTCAGAGTCACTGGTTACTAGGCAAAGTTGGGGTAAAACCTTGTGCTCGTCCTCACCATGTTTCCTGACACCTGGCAACACCTGTATGCTACTTGCTGGAGGTCAATTTGCTGAATTGGTTTATAAAGCAAGTTAGTTTGTTTTGTATCTTGTCTTACCGTTCCCAACTGCAGTTCTTTAACACTGCTTTTACTTATAATCTCACTGGGATACAGCTCCATTATTTATGCTGCTACTTTCTTTTTTTTAAAAACTCTGCTTCTTGTGTGTTTCTTTGGATGGGACTTGTTGGTACTGAATGTAGTTATCTTAGTCTCTTGGTCAAACTGCTACGGCATAAACTTTAGTGACTATTTAGTGGCTTGAAGCTTGCAGGAACAGCGTCTGGTTCCCAAAACCTCAAGTGGCATTTGGGAAGCTCTGGGATTATCTTGATTCAGGCTGATGGATTTACAGGAGTAGTGGCAGCGTACTGCCTTGCAGGGTTGATATTCAACTCTGGTCATTTGGCTACTACTCTCCAACAAGAGGGCTGGCCACCATGGTTCCCACTGGCAGCTACTGCAAATGTTATTTTGTAATATTCAGCAGTTTATAACTATTCCAAATAAATAGATAAATGAAATACACAATAAATGCACCAGATGCATCTTTCATCGGAATAGGGAGTCCAAAGCGTAGTGAACAGAAAGGATGAACGTAAAGCAGCCTTTTCTGGACTGCAACTCCCATCAGCCCTGGCAAACGGCAAAATGTCAGAGGTGCTGGTAATTGTAGTCCAAAACAAACATCTGGCAGGCATCATACTGGAAAAAGCTAGGTAATGGATGGAACTAATTTTTAGACAGGAAGCAACAGGGACTTACATTGAATTTAATGGTGGTGCCAGTTGGAACGGTAAAGCTGGTCGATCCGAAGAGGGAACCGGACGTCCCCCCAAATGGATTGGCAGTTGTGTTAGTGGTTCCAAATAAACCCCCGCTGCTAGTACTTGTCCCAAAGTCTGTAGAAAAAGAAAAGCAAAGTCAATGCCCAAATACGAGGGGGGACAGTGCCCAAAACAAACGATAGCCTTACTTTTCACACTATGCAAGGCAAGTGTTTAAGGCAAGGCAGCTTTTAATGTTTGATGGATTACTGTATTTTACTATTTTGTTGGAAGCCGCCCAGAGTGGCTGGGGAAGCCCAGCCAGATGGGCGGGGTATAAATAATAAATTATTATCATTATCATTATTATTATTACCACCTGCCCTTCACCCTGAGGAACCAGGAAGGGTCACAACAATTAAAAATGCAGCAATAAAAGTGATTTAAAGAACTTGGAATCACGTGGCTGTGCTGCGTAAAGAATTCTTCAAAATGGTCTAGAAATAGCAGTAGATTATACTCACTGCCGAACCCCACAGGTTTACTCTGTGCAAAGGCATTGTTCTGGGATGAAAAGAGGCCTCCGCCAGTGCTTGCTGTCCCAAACAACCCACTGGAAGTGCCAGTCGATGTTCCGAAGCCGAAGCCAGTGCTGGTAGAAGAAGTGGCTGGCTGGCTGAAGGTGCTGGAACCAAACAACCCTCCTGGAACCAGAAATATCCAATCAAATCAGACACAAGGAGGGGTGGGATTATTTGATGACGAAACCCACACGAACGTACGCACAAATCCATATATATTATATATATATGTATATATGTATGTTTTCAGTTATACAATCAAATCACTTTACGTCCTTGTACAATAGTTCTTTTGTAATTCCCATCCAGCATTCCATGACAGTTCTTGTACATCTTCAAAACAAAACAAAAAATTCCTTCCAGTAGCACCTTAGAGACCAACTAAGTTTGTTCTTGGTATGAGCTTTCGTGTGCATGCACACTTCTTCAGATACACTGAAACAGAAGTCACCAGACCCTTATATATAGTGAGAGGGTGGGAGGGGTATGCTGGGAGGGGTCCATGTGTGTATTTCAATACATCAGGAAAAAAGCAAATAAAACTAGTTTATAAAATTACGAAGATAAAGTGCCTAGGTAAACAGATTTTGTTTGCAAACAAAAAACTGGAACATACCGTGTTTCCCCGAAAATAAGACACTGTCTTATATCCCCCCCTCAAGAAAACACACTATGGCTTATTTTAGGGGAATGTCTTATTTTAACCACTCCGCGTCGGTACGCTGCATAGCCACGCCTATCCAGACCGTCTTAAGGGAGGCGCCGCATCACTATGTCTTATTTTTGGGGGATGGCTTATAGTGCGCAAATGCATAGAAATCCTGCTACAACATATTTTATGGGTATGTCTTATTTTCGGGAAAACACGGTAGGTGCCAGGTGGCCCTCTTCAGTGAGGGCACTCCACAAATGGAGCACTAGCACTTAAAATGATTCGTTCTTTGTTGTGGAAGAGTGTCCCTCTGATAAAGGAGGAAACTGGCCAAGAACTTCAGCAGATTTTTTTTTTTTAATGGCCAGAGTGATAGGGAAAGAGGATCACAGGAAGGGTGTGACTAATCTGGCCCCATCTATTAGTCAGAGGAGGAGAAGCAGCTTCAGGGATTCTGCTGTCCACTCTGCTCCAGCTGCCACTTGCCCCGGGACAGCAAAAACAAGGAGAAAGGTGTGCTCTGGCCCACCACATACTCAGAAGCAAAGGTCACCAAAGGTCTCGTTTAATCTCACTATAAGCATGTGGTACAGTGACAATAAAGTATTTCTATTTCTATATCTTCCAAGCAAGAATCTCACCAAGGGAGGCTCATTCTAGCCCAAACTGGATATAAATGCTTAGTTCCTCAAGGCCAGAACAACCTCCTTCCTCTGCCTTTTCCCTGTTTCCCCTTCATTAGTCTTTTTTAAGTTTGTAAACTTGATGCCTGTGTCTCTCTTTTTATTGATGCAAGCTACTTTGAGAGGCATCATTTGTCAGAAAAGTAAGATAGAATTGCTCCTACGGGTACTTGGGCCCTAAGAAGCTTGGGTCTCAGGAAACAGCCAGCAGCTTAAACTGAGCAAAGTAAAGAGGCAAACAGTGAAGGGGTTCAAGTTAAGGAATGAGAAGCAGTGATAATACCTGTACCTGGCTTGGTCTGCGCAGTCCCGAACAGTCCTCCTGCATTATTATTTGTTCCAAAAGCAGATGTCCCAAAAGCTCCTCCACTTGTAGTGCCAAAGCCAGCATCTGCAAAGCAGTTAAAAGTTGGGAGATGAGACTATATATGGTCTGAGTACAGAAGGGGCTGAAACCACGTAGCAATGAGCTGGTTGTACAGCTGCAGTTGACCTACAAGAAGTGAAGTAATTTCAAATACAACTCTAGCACTTCCTGAATAGAACATGGTTCTGTAAGCCATCTCTATTAGGAATGCAAGATTCTTCTGTATGAGAGCATGTGGCAACTCAGCCAAATATCTGATAGGCAAAATATTGGCTTTTAAAGCCAACTTCAAAGGAGGTTACACTTAAAGCTGAATTAGCCTTTTAATGAAAACATTAAAAAACCAAACGGGCAGCCTAGAACAGGGGTGGCTACCCTGTGGCCCTCCTGATGTTGCTATACTACAACTCCCATCGTGAATATCTGAAGAACTTTTCAACTCTGGAACGGTCTCCCCCTTGAAGGTGGCGGACTCTCTTTCCTTAGATGTTTTTAAGTAGGGGTTGGATGGCCATCTCTCTTGAGCTGCAATTCCTGCATTGCAGGGGGGTTGGATGAGATGACCCTGGGAGTGCCTTCCAACTCTACAATTCTATGAATCTATGGTCATCTATTGCTCATTCTGGCTGAGACTGATGGGAGTTCAACAACGGCTGAACAGGTTCCCCCACCAGCTTAGAAGTGAACAAAATGCTTTGCATACAGGTGGTCTGAAGTATATTCCTGCCGTGTCCAGTTAAACGAGATCACAGAGCAGGTAACGTGCAACACCTGTGCCAGGATGGGCAAATAGACTGATCTGGTAACATGGCAGCAGCCTGTGACCCTATTCATAGGCTTCTCCACCATTATTGCCCATGTCACTTACTCTGCCCAAAAGTTGAAGTCGTCCCAAAGCCACCTGTGTTGCCTCCGAAAGGCGTTCCAAACGATTTGTTAAACATTTTGAAGTTGTTTCAGGTTCTCAAGACCTAAATGAAGAAAATAAAAATAAAAACTTAGATGAAATCAACATTTGGCCTTATTGAGAAATGCCACATAAATACAGATATTAGAAATGGGGGGGAGATATATATATGGCTATCCATCTCATTACCATTAATTACTGCACACTGCCATTTTCAACATTAAAATTTCTATCCCGCTTTGGCCAGCTTAATGCTCCTAGAAAGCTCTTTAAAAGGGCATGGTAGGCAAAGGCCACCTCCAGGATCTCCTGCAAAGGTGTATCCCATCCAAAGGCACAGACTGTACTGAGGTGATGAAATTCATGTCTAGGCTGCACTACCTGAGACATCAGGTTTGCATGTATGGCTCTCACAGAGCATTTCTACACCAACAAACAAAAGTCCACTGTCTATAGAAAAATAGATATCCATTATCTTCCTAGCATGCTTAAGGGAGCTTACATCCATTAGGAATAAGGTCTTTTCTGTAGCTGTTCAGTTGTGGAACATTAACTTCTGGGAAGTCTGCATGAGTTCCACCCGGATCATCTGCTGTAGGGAGGTGTAAGCACTTTAGATTCCATGAGTAATTAGCAGAGATTCTCCACATTTTTATTTAACTATATTAGTTGGCTATATTTTCCCTCTAATAGAAAGCCAGCCTAAAAATTTTTGTAAAATAAAGAAGTGGCTGAGCATTTGCATTCTTACATCTTGTATGAAGTCCTAAGTATTTCCCAATCATTCCACTCAAACTCTCACCTTTATCTTATTCCGGGCTACTTCGCGTGGACAATGTTCATTCGCTCAGGATTCCCATTACCCTATGATGAAGATAGACCCAAGTTAGTACTTGATTAAAAACGAAAACAAAACTAAGGGTTTGAGTTTAATATGAGTGTTGGAGTTGTGGAAGGGTTACTGGTTTGTTTTGTTCTTGTTTTTATTATGTATTTTCTGTTTTTATCTTATATTTTTATGTTGTGAACTGCCCTGAGATCTATGAAGAAGGGAGGTATACAAACTGAATAAATAAATAAAATAAAAGGTTTCTTAACAGGTAGAGCATACGGATACTGGCATCAATTCTTTACATTCTTCAGTAGTAGTGGCCCTAGGCTGAAATGGTAACACGGAGAGGATTTAAACTACACAGCTGCATGCTATCCTGGTGGTTTCAAGGAACTTCCAAGGACCAGGCATTAGCACTTGCACTCATTACAACTTCCTTGTCAGTCCTTCCCAAAGCTACCGGTACTGATATGAAGCTTTCATTTATTTTCTAGCTGCCCAACTGGCAAAAACAAAAATATTACTCCAGTACCATATATTTCACCAGCTTACAATATCCTAACACTGGACAACTTTATCACTGCTGTTCTTTATACTTCCAATTTCATAAACATATCAAAGCAATATGTTATGCACTGAAGTAGGCAGATATTTTTTAATTACTGGTAATTTGATTCTATCCCACCTTTCCAAAAAGAAGCTAAGGGCAGTGTGCATTTCTCTTCCACATCATGTTTGCCTCGCAACAACCCTGTAAGTTAAGTTGGCAGAGTGGGGATTCAAATCTGAGCTTCAGTGTCTAAAAATAGCTGTGTGAATTTTAGCTCTGCTACCAATGTTTCCATTTAAAAAGTTTCACTGATTCAATAAAATGCAAAGATATGCAACAATAGTTGCCATTTAAAAATATGCATATGTATACAAGATAGTGTTTAATTTATGAAAACACTCAGGCGAAACATTCAAGGCAGCATGACAAACACTTATGATTTTCAACTTTTTCATCCACCAATAACATTGTAGGGCCATTAAATAATATAACTTTAAAAATGACCTTCCTTTGGTGGTAAAAACGCTATTGTATGGTTCCCCAATTGCCTCGTAACACTTTCACTTAAGGAAAAACAGTTCTCTAACTAATCCTGGTGCTTATCTTTTTATACTTCAAATAGGTACACACCTGGCTGAACCTTGCTTCTAATGCAAGAAGAAAATAAGAAAAGGATAGTTCTTGCCCTAGTGCAGTGGTGGCTAACCTTGGCACCCCAGATGTTTTGGAACCACAACTCCCATCATCCCTAGCTAACAGGACCAGTGGTCAGGGATGATGGGAGTTGTAGTCCCAAAACATCTGGAGTGTCAAGGTTAGCCACCACTGCCCTAGTGGAACAGGACAAAGGCCCACCTAGTCTACTGGCCAAATGGGAACTCCAAAGCAGAACTGGAGAGCAACAGTAGGGATTGCCAGCAACTCCTTCTGAGAGCGGAGATGAAGCGCTGCCATGACACAGATATGAACTCAGGTCCTGCTTTGGGGTTCCCATTCACATGCTTAAGTGCCATCCTCCACTCTCACTTGCACATTATCCCAGCAGTTGTTGTTTTCTGGCTGGCAGCAGTTCTTCAAAACCTCTTAGGATTTTCCAGCTCAGCTACCTAAAGAGACTACAAATCAGAGATTCTGGAGAATAAACCTGGGACCCTCTGCTACTGAGTTATAGGCCTGCACCAAATAGGCGGAAAACACAAATATAAACACACAGAGATTTGGACTCACTCATCCCGAAGTTTAGACCTATGCATCCTCATACACTGCAAAGTTAAACTATGACACTTACTCCAGCGGCCACCAACTTGGATGGTTTTAAAAGAAGATTAGCCAAGTTCATGGAAGATGACACACACACAACCAATGGTTACTTAACCATGATGGCTAAGCTCTGCCTCTACTGTTGGAAGCAATAATTTGTTACATAATGTTATTACCAGCAATGCTTCCGAATACCAGTTGCTGGAAAATGAGGCAAAGGAGCAGCACTCTTGTGCTTGTGGGGCTTCTTTCGCTTTGGACCATGTGTTTGGCCACTGCAATAACAGGATGTTGGACTAGATAACATCTCAGTGGCTGTCCCCAGATTTCAAAACTCCTTCCCTAGAGAAACCAGATGGGCTCCTCCTTGTTGTCCTCCTGTTGGCAGGTGACAACTTTCTTGTGCCAACAAGTGCTAGGGAACTGACTGCTTTTAAGGAAAGGGCTGGTGCTGGGGCAATCTGTTTATTTTTATAGAGTTTGTTGTTGCTGGCGTCAGTCAGTCTCAAGAAATAATGGAGTGCACCTCCAGGGGTGAAGTCAAAACCACTGCATTAGCAGCACCAAAGTGACCTCCCTGGGGCGCAAGCCTGGGCAGCGTTTCTGGAGGTTCTGGACTGCCCAGAAGACAAGGCCCCCAACAAGGGAAAGCAGAGCAACATATCTGGCACCAGCTTGCTTGCAGGAGCTGCCAGAAGGAGGTGTAGAAGGCGGCATTCTGGATTTGTGTAGGATGGGCTCCTTAGCTTTTTCTTACAAAGCTATTCCATAAAGCAGCAGAGCTTTAGGATTAGAGTTTTCCTAGATGGCCTACTAATATTGATGCTCTATCCTTTTTCAATTATTGGGGTTTCTTTCTACCCTCGATTTTTAACTCTTTCTGTTCTAGCTGTAAGCCACTCCTTGAGCCCCTGACAGGGAAAAAGGCGGGATATAAATACAACGCTAACAATAACAACACACTAGCGGATCCCTGCAAGAGACCCACAAGCCCCGCTCCGACCCGTAACCACTGAAGAGGCTTGTTCTACGTCACTCTCGTGCGCTCGGCGCTGCACAAAGACCCCGCTCGCCCCCCCGGGCCCCTCCCACCTCCCGAGCGCCACTCACCCTTTCCCAGAATCCTCCGGGGCCCCGGCGGGGCTTCACCCGAGCCTGGCCTGGGCCTGGAGACTAGGGCGAGCCGCGCGCTCCTCCTCCTCCTTGGAGCCCGGCCTCAGCGCGGGAAGGCGACTCGGGCCTCGCCGCTCGCTCGGGTGGGCGCCTCGGCCGTACACGCCAGGAACGGAGGAGGCCGCGGCGGCAGCTCCACAGACGCCCGCCTTGGTTGCTGTCGCCTCACGCGAGAGGTCGAGAAGCGCCGAGGGAAGTTGGGGGGAAATAAGTGCGTCACACACGCACGTCCGTCGCTCGCACTCACGCACGCTGACGCCTGGCGCGCGATCGGCGCCTCTCATTGGCTCGCTGATCCTTCCTCGGAAGGCGCCGTTGCGTCGCACAGCCGTGCGCCGAGTCCGTCAACTCCGCGCTGGGCTCCTATTGGTCGAGCGGTGGCTGCGCAAGCGTAGCTGCGCCATGAGCCGGCGCAGTCCGGTCCTGACCGCCTGTTTCTCTCCCCAGCACCACCCCGCTCACCCTTCGCGCCGCTCGCGTTCTCTGACGTCAGCCGCAAGAGGCCCGAAAAGCAACCGAGTTGCGATTGGCTGGGAGGCCGGCTGGGGCTTGTTGCTGGGTGGCGGCAACGAACATCCGGGCCATGAGGAAGTGCGTTAGCGGTTTTGAAACGGGGAGGAGCCAATCAGGATCGCCCTCGGGTTCCCTTAGCAACCCCTCGAGAGGGAGACAAACCGAAAGCGCCGGGTTAAGAAATAAATAATGGGCGAGGGCGGCTGGCACGATCCTTACCTGGGAGTCAGTCCCATTGAAACCAATGGGGGTTGCTGCCGAGTAAGCGAGCCCAGTGGGTTCCTGCCATTGTCCCAGAAACAAAGCCGAGCCCGGGCCTGGGTCGCTGAAGGGCGCCGCCAACCAAAAGCCGCGGTGAAACCGGTCGCCTTCCTCCCCCCCCCAGACTACAACTCCCATCGGCCCCTGCCAGCGCGGCCCTCGCGACGGACTGACGGGAGTCGTAGTTCGCGGGAGGGGGGGCAAATAAAAAGGGCGCTTCGCCAGGCCCGTTGCGGGGGATACGAAAAGCCCACACGCTGAGGAGAAAACCTCGCCGTCATAAAAGCCCAGCCGGGGGGGGGAGCCCCCAGTTCGAAGGAGACACTTTAACCTCCTCAGGAAGAGGCGACTCCCCCGCCCTTGTCTAAGCCCCCCGAGCATGTGCAGAGTGCATCTGAAGAGGAGCGAGGCGGGCGCGGGGGAGCCCTGGCTGCCGCCGCCGCCGCCCTCCGTTTGGAGGGAAGAGAAGCGCCTGGAACGCGGCCGACGCGGGGCGGGTCTGTCGGAGGCCGCGCGGCCTCCCACTGGGGCCTGCCTGCCTGGGCGGAGGCTTCGCCGTGGCCCTCTCCGCCCCTCAGGAGCGAGTCTGGGGCGAAGGAGGGAAGGTCTCCTCGGTGGGCCTTCCGAGGCTGAGGGAGCAGAAGGCGTCCCGAAGCTCCCCTCGGAGGTAACGGCGGCACGAGGCCCCACCCGGGAAGGAGGGCGGGCAAGGGGGGGGGTCCGCCGGGGCAGCGGCCCGCTTTCCAGCCCCGAAGGCGGCGCTTCTTTGCTTGACCCGGCTTCCCGAAAGTGCCCTCCTTCCCGCAGCGGGGGGTTCTGCCTGGGGCGGCATGTGCCGGGAGGCGGCCAACTTCCACCAGGGAAGAGGGCACGAGGAGAGCCCGGCTGCTGGATCGGGCCCAAGGGCCCCACTAGGGCCGGGGCGAGAGAGCCAGAGGTCGCCCCAGACCACTTCGAGGTCCCGATCGTGATAACCGGTTCATAATTTCTGACCTGGCAATGTATTACAAGCCACGATGTGTGCGCTATGCAAAAATCACAGTGTGTGGGCGGGGGAGGGGGGACGGGACCCTGCAGCCAGCAGCCAGTGCCTCCATGTATGTAGCTCCATCCTTATTTCAGGCACCGTGATCTATTGAGATGTGTAGCTGGTGGTACATCATGATGCTGGAAACCATATATTCTCCAGGACTCACCTGGCCCAGTATCCTGGCCCCACAAACAGATGCACTGGGAGTCATGAAACCCCACTTGCTGTCTCCAGACCTCCCCCAGGAACAAGCCTGGGCCACATGCCTGGGGGTCCTGGGCTGCCCAGACAACAAGACCCCCCACAAAAGAAAACGCAAAGTGTTGGGCACCGGCTGGGCTACAGGAGTTGCCCGAAGGCGCCATCCCCACTGCCTTAGGGACTTGGCTCCAGGTCTGTGGAGGGTTTGCTCCTCTAGCCTTGCCCCATCTGGGAAACGTGGGATTGGAGCACACAGGAGCCCTCCTCTCCTGTTGGAGAAGAGAGCAGTGCATCATGTGTGTTGCCCTCTGCTTTTATAACTGCCCCACAGACCTCCCCCACAGGTTTTGCAGTGGCCCTGCTGCTAGCATCAACGTGGGGTTTGCTACTACGTGTAGGATGGGTGCCTGCTGATTCGCCCTCTGCTTCAGACAGCCTTGGGTAGATGGGGGGGCACATGGGTGTGAAGTGCTTGGGCTGGATTTTGTGACACTGGGCAGTATCACAAGTCTGGTTTCCAGCTCTTGAAACTCTCCAGCACACCTTTTAATTGCAGTGTGCAATGGGTGTGTTGCTTATAGCAGCTGGCGTAACCCTGCCTGCTCCCAGTGGGCCCCACTCGCACGGAAGTTGTACTGTGAATTTTGGCACTGTGGTGGCTGCTGCCATCACCTCTCAGCTGCAGCTATGGGCAAACACACCCGTCTCCTGTGAGTATCACAGTTTTTATTTATCAAGCTCCTGTTGCAGTCCATGCAGTGACGTCACTAACTGAGTCCAGCTGGAGCAGGGAAAGGCCTGCCTTAAGCAGATGCTCTTTGTGAGTCAGAAGGGGTGACATTGCTCTCAGGTGAGCTCGGCTGCGGGTGTGGCTGGGTCCTGTGTGACAGGCTGAATGGAATTCTTCTTCCGAGGTCAACATTCACCAGCTCAGCTGCCAGATCTGACCTGCCTAGCAAGAAAGCATTGGCTCACTTCCTCCTCTTGCCTTTCCTTGTGTGAACAGTAAATCAGACGGGGCCTACTTGGAGGAGGGACTGTGCAGGCTCAGTTCTCGTCTTGAGATGGAAGGCTAGGCCTTGGCGGTTCAAGCAGAAGTCCTGAAGAACAGGAGTTGCTGTGCCCATTTCCCCAGCAGGTGAGGCTGGCTTTCTCCTTCGCAGAGCAGGTGAGTCAGGAGGCCTGTATGTCGTTGAACAACTCGGGACTCTTCTCCATGCGGAAGAATGGAAACAACCCTGGAGCCACCTCCACATGCCCACCCCTACCTTTCAGAAGCTAGGTTGGACAGGCCCACACAAGGCGGAGAGCTTTAAAGCTGTTTGTTTATTTATTTTATTAAATGTCCATGCCATTCTTCATTCGGGGATCACAGGGTTCTCCTGGTGGAAGAAGGCAGAGTCCATCACATTCTCAATCTGCTTTGCCCTGGGAGTCGTGCCAGGCAGCCTTCTGGCCTTGCCCTACCCAGCCTTGCTCCACAGGGGGCATCTTTCATGGCACAGCGGTAAGTCCTGGAGGTCAGTTCCAGGAGGCAGGACTGTCTGAGACCTCGGAAGGACCTCCCAGAGCCCAATAAGCAAGGCAGACAGCTTAAAGGCTCCTTCTGCACTAGGGAAAAAATAGCTTTTAAGCTCTCCACCTTGCATTTAATTTGTGCAGTCACAGCTGGTTTGACACCAGTTGCTTAAAGCCGATACCGGTATAATGCAAGTTAAATGCATGCGAGCTGCAAGTCAACTGTCCTTTTGCAGTTCTTCCAGCAGCATTGCGACCTGGTGGTAGTATTCTAGTTTTGCACCAGCCGCAGCTTTCAAGGCAACCTGGAGGTACGGAAGCTGAACTCAGGGACAAGGTAACATATTTTTGTTTAGAAGATGAGTGATTTTTTTACTGGAATTCATTTGAGAAATCTCAGGTGGCTGCCATGTAGACCTGGCGCTTTGTCGATTTTGCGATGGAAAGAAGCCCTGATGCCTGTGAGCCCCTCTTTGTATTTCTGAGTAACCAGATACGCATCCTGGCTCCTTTTCAGATCTTTATCCACAGCCGTGGAGACTGATAGGGAATACTCTCGGCTGCTTCTGAAAGAAGCACAGCACAAATGCTTGTCCTTCCATGCACATAGGTTTGGCAGCATGTTCCAGCTGCCGCTCCCTTTGGATCGGGACGGGACCCTCTTCCGGCTCCGTTTTACCACCCTGGCAGTCGGGACCGTGTGCTGCCCACTCTTTGGCTTCCTCTTCTGTGTCATCTGGTCCCTGTTCTTTCACTTTGATGAAACCACTGCCACCCACTGTGATGTAAGTCCTCCTTAAGTGTTTGTGTGTGCATTTAAAGGTTGCCCTATGTTGGAATTTTATTGTTATAGTACAGTCACATCTTTTACGGGGATTCAATTTCAAGGGTTCTGGGTCATTTGCTTAAGAAGAGCAGTTAGAGTTTGTGCCAAAGTCCTGTTGCAATAAAACAGTCTCCACCTCCCAGTGGAAGGACAGCAAGAAGGAGCCAGTCTAGCTTCTCTAGGAAGGGAGATCCAAAGTTGCCTGGGGGCAGCCACCAAAAAGACCCTCCCGCACATCAACACCATGTGTGCCTGTGAGGGTGGCAGGATGGAGATAAGGGCTTACCCAGGCAGGTCTGCATGGGAGAGTACAGTAAGAGTGCATAAGACAAAGGGACCTCTGCGGAGGCAGTCTCATCAGAGCAAACAGAATTTAGCCAGCAGGGACCGAAAACCTATCTTCAGCCTTTGTGAACGAAGGATTTGGGGTGCTCCTGTCCCCTTTGCCAGCTAAAGCAAGAGGAACATTGCTGTGGGGGTCAGAGGCTGAAGCGCCTGTAGGTAGGAGAGTGACACCGCAAGACCAACAGCAAATAGGCCCCCAAGTCCAGCATTGTGAGAAGTGGAGGCTTGTGAGCAGGGGGTGCCTGCCTGCAAGGGGAAATGGTGCTTCTCCACGGCGGCAGGTCACAGGGAGGAGAACTGTCAGATTTACAATATCACTGACTTTTGTTTCCCCCTACAGGTCCCCAACTATCTCCCCTCCATCAGCTCTGCCATTGGTGGGGAGACCCCCGAGCGCTACATGTGGCGTTTCTGCATCGGGCTGCACTCCGGGCCCCGCTTCCTCGTGGCCTTTGTCTACTGGAGCCACTACCGCGGCTGCCACTGCACACACCCGCGGTACCTCCGCCTGTGCAATGTGGCCTTCGGCCTCAACCTGCTAGAGAACGCGGCCCTCCTGCTGCTGACCTACGTCTCCTCCTCTGAGAACTACCGTAAGTAGAAGCGCCTGGTGAAGCACCAGGCAGGAGGCTGCCTTCTGGTTTGGGGGTTGTCACTGGGGCACAACAGCACTGCCTTTACGAGCTGGTTGGGAGGGGGCTGGTTGGCTGGAGCCACCATGCCTCCCCTGGTCCTCTCTCGCCTAGCCTGCTCTGCCTCCTGCCCCAGATCTCTGTTCCAGATTCTCTCAAAGAATCATAGAATTGTCATCTAGTTGACTCCCCTTCAATGCAGAAATCTCAGTTATTGAATCGCTGACAGGTGGCCATCCAACCTCTGCTTAAAAATACCCAGTGAAGGGAGTCTGTTCCACTGTAGTACAGCTCTTACCGTCAGAAAGTTCTTCCTAAGGATCAGTCGGACTCTCCTTTCTTGGCATTTGAATCAATCGGTTCGGGTCCTCCCACTGGAGCAGCAGAAAACAGCTGCAGCTCCCTCTGGCTTCCATATGGCTTAGGCAGAAGAACACTTTCTCTCTAGACGCGAGGTTCAGATGCACAGTTAGCTGTTACTTTTTATGTTGCATGCTGTCAGGTCCGCGTTGTGGTTGCTCACGAGTAACGACAAAGTCCGTCTTTTCTATATACAAGTTTATTGTGCAAAACTATTTACAGTGCGGAGCTAGTGAAAACATGACTGCCTCAGTCGCTAGCAGAATCCAGGAGTGCCGGTTTCCGGCTGCAACCCCAACATAAGAACTTGGGGATGCTGAAGCGCCTCCTCCCCTGTCTTCTTTTGACCCCTCTGCACAATTGGTGTGACGGAAGTGGCATGCCCCCTTCTGAGCGAGTTTCCCGGGATGCGCTGGGTCTCTCAGCAGCATCCCCAAGCCTCTGCCTCACCGGGCTGCCTGTTGCCTGCCCCTCCCCGCTGGAGAGGGGCTGCTTTGCCCGCTGGAAGAGGTCTCGCTACTCAGGAGTTGTTTCGGCTCTCTATACATCACTGAGCCTTCCCGCGAGGCTGAGGGCAGTTGTCGCGACCCGACTAGACAGGGTCGCGCCATGCGGGCGCCAGGAAGGGGAACCTTGCAGCGGGCCAGGAAAGGGGGCGACAGCAGAGCCAGGCGCGCAGGGGTTAAACCGAGCGCAGCAAGACCCGACCTCGCCCAGGCATGCCTCGAGGGGTAAACAACCCCAGGATGGGTGCGTACCTGATGGCCCAACCCCAGGTGCGGAAGGGAACCGCAAATCATCAGCGACGGGCGGGAACCGTCAGCATCGCAATAACAATGTAAAAAGCACCCATGAATAGTGCAGGTAGACCAGAGCAGTTAACTCTTTTGTCCAAGCCACCCCGGGTGGGGAAGAGGATTAACCCCGGACCTTTAGGGCAGAAGGGAGGGGGGAATTGGGAGTCACCCAGCAAGGTGTACATAAGGGGGATTCTGAGATGGCCTCCTCAGAATCCTCACGGACTTTCCACGTTTCTCTGTGTGCTGTACAACAAACTTCAAGACATCTTCCGCTGACTTCTCGGAGTGGCGTGCGTTCTTGACGGCTAGCTACAGTTACCATTGGGGACACGACATAGTGAGGATTCTCCAAAAACTTCAACGTCCGTATCGTGTTGGGATCGCTTACCGGCAGCTACCGAGATGGCGACCCCATGGCGCGGAGCGGCACGTTTTCAGACCCCCGTTACCTCGAGCACCCTACTCGAGCGGCCGGCGGATCTGTTCACCTCAAATCAACGGAGTCTTTCCTCGGCCGGACCAGACAGCGGGAGCCTGGGCGAGCTACGGCGACTCCAGGAGCAGCTGAACCGCCTCATCTGGGAGCGGCTGCGGGTTGGCGAGGAGTCAGGCCGGTCGTTGGACCAGGCCTGTGGGGGCGCGGTGCCCCGGACAAGTCGTAGCGGCGGCGGGAGCCAAGGCCACGCGGGATCGGGGGTCTGCAGTCGGCAGACCCCAGGGGAGGGCTCAGGTCAGGAGCCCGGAGTGACTCAGCGGCTGACGTGGTTGGACGGGACGGCCCCAAGGGGGCAGGTGCTTCCCCCGCCAAGACATCGCAGCAGCCGGCTGGAGGACGACGTAGTGGCGGGGAGTTCCACGGGCGACAGCAGCGAGGACGAGCGCGCGGCAGCGACCCCGGAGGCCCGCGGGAGGCACGTCCGCCGGGGGGCGACGGCGTGGCGCAGGCCGCCCCCGGAGCTGAAGGCCGTTTACGAGGGGGACCCGGCGGAACTCTCCACCTTCATCTTCCACGCAAGGAACCACGCCAGAAGGTATGGGGGAGACGACTGCGACCCAGAGGACTTGGTAGCGGCGGTCATCTCCTCCCTGCAGGGGAAGGCCGGCCAGTGGGCCATGCTCCTGGTCGACCGCAGGGACCCGGCTCTGGCCACCCTGGAGGATTTCTTGGCGGCCCTTCGAGAGCGCTTCCAAGACCCGCAGGCGGAGGAGAAGGCGAAGCGACGGGTCCAGAAGGCCAGGCAAGGGGGTCTCCCGGTACAGGACTATGTAGACATGTTCAGGGGGGAGGCCGCCCGAATCTCCTCCTGGAACGAGGAGGTCCTCGTCCACTATTTCAAGGAGGGCCTCCATCCTGAGCTCCGCAAGTGGGCCGTAGTGAAAGGGACCCCCCGGGAACTGTCAACGCTGGACGGCTGGTGCCGCACGGTGGCTCAGTTGGAAGCAGACCTGGGGATGCTGGAGCTAGAACCCAGGGCGGGCAAGGACCGAAGGCCCGCGAAGAACTCAGGGACCCTCCGCCCCGCCAATGGCGCGGGGGTCCCCCGGCCCAAGCGCACCCCCGACCCGGAACGGGAGAGGAGACGCCGGGAGGGACTCTGCATGAGGTGCGGGGGGGCAGGACACTATGCGGTGGCGTGCCCCAAGCGACCCCCAGGAGAGGTCCGGACCCCGGCAGGGTCCCAAGCGACGTCGGGAACCAGTAGGACACCCAAGACCGGGAGCCGGGCGGCTGTCGCGACGGAGCCAAGGGGAAAGCGCCAGTCCGACTCCGAAGGCTCGGGGTCGGGAAACGGCCTGGACCTGCAGTAAAGGACGCCCGGCTGCAGGTCCCGCCAGGGTCAACGGACCCCAAGAAACGGGCGGGAAGACCACCCAACCTGGTCCGGGTGAGGCTGGAAAACCCGGACGGCGGCAAGCAATGGACGGGCGATGCGCTGCTGGACTCGGGCTGCGACCACAGTATGCTGCACCCCGAAGTGGCCAAGGAACTGGACTTGCCCACCCAGGTTCGGAGCACCCCCTTAGTTTTCGTCCAGATGGACGGCAGTCCCATAAAGGGGGGTCCGTTTGGGGTGGAAGTGGGGCCGGTCTCCTTGTGGGTGGGGGACCACCGGGAGTCCAGGATGCTAGTCAGGGTCCCCACGGATGGGTACCAGGTAGTGCTGGGGTTGGATTGGCTGATGGAACATAACCCCATAGTAGACTGGCGCTCAGGGCGCCTGACGTTCGACCTGGATAGGTGTGGGCAGCACAGGGTCGAATCGGACCCCCAGTGCCCTGGAAAGGGGGAGGCCAAAGGGGTCCACGGCGGCGAGGGCAAGCTGGATGTGGTGGCGCCGGAGATACCCCCGGAGTACCGGGATCTGGCGGCGGTGTTCGGGGAAACCGAGGCAGACGAGCTGCCCCCCCACCGCTGTACAGATTGCGCCATCGACATCCCAGAAGATGCGGTCCTCCCCAAGGGACGCATCTACAAGATGTCCGGGGAGGAACTCCAGGACCTCAGGGAGTTCCTGGACAAGAATCTGGCCAGAGGGTTCATCCGCCCCGCCAAGAGCCCCATGGGGGCTCCGGTCATCTTCGTGGGCAAGAAGGATGGCACCCGGAGGTTGTGCCAGGACTATAGAGGGTTGAACGCCATAGCGGCAGGGAACGCATACCCGCTCCCCCTCATCCCGGATCTGCTGGACCAGTTGGGTACCGGCACGATCTTCACGAAGCTAGACTTAAGGGAGGCATACTACCGGGTGCGGGTCCGGGAGGGGGACGAATGGAAGATGGCTTTTAACTGCCAGTTTGGACAGTTCGAGTTCCTGGTAATGCCGTTCGGTTTGAGCGGGGCCCCGGGGGTGTTCATGAGCCTCATCAACGAGGTACTCCACGACCTCCTGTACAAAGGGGTGGTGGTCTACCTGGACGATGTGCTGGTGTACAGTCGGGACCCCCGGGAACACGTCCGGTTGGTCCGGGAGGTCTTGCAGAGACTCCTGGACAACCACCTATACGTCAAGTTGCCCAAGTGCGAGTTCCACCGCCCCTCCTTAGATTACCTGGGGTATAGGATCTCGGCGGCGGGGGTGGCCATGGATCCCCAGAAGGTGGAGGCAGTCCTGGGGTGGGAGCGGCCGCGGACACGGCGCCAACTCCAGAGCCTGCTAGGGTTCGCAAATTTCTGCAGGGGCTTTTTGCCCAACTATTCGGCCTTGGTGACCCCCCTCACCGATCTCCTAGGTACCAAGGGGAAAGGGAAGGGGGCCAAGCGTCCTGGGGCGGCTCTGGATTGGGGGTCCCGGGCGGAGGAGGCTTTCCAGGGGCTCAAAGGGGCGTTCGCCGCCGAGCCTACGCTGATCCATGTGGATCCAGCCCGGCCCATGGTGGTACAGGTAGACGCTAGTGATGTGGCCATGGGGGCGGTACTCCTGCAGAGGGACGGGGAGGGCCGTCTGAGGCCCGGAGCGTACCTGTCCCGGAAGTTTGGGAAGGCGGAAAGGAACTGGTCTACCTGGGA
The DNA here is from genome assembly GCA_034641385.1 of Darevskia mixta. Classification (NCBI taxonomy): domain Eukaryota; kingdom Metazoa; phylum Chordata; class Lepidosauria; order Squamata; family Lacertidae; genus Darevskia; species Darevskia mixta. The sequence goes on from JAWWNH010000205.1 coordinate 2,642,697, forward strand.
GAAGGAGGCAGCGGCCATCCGCATGGCGCTTGAGGAGTGGAGACACTGGCTGGAGGGGGCAAGGGAACCGTTTGAGGTCTGGACAGACCACCGCAACCTCGAGGCCCTCCGACAGCCACGGAAGCTGACCGCCAAGCACATGCGGTGGGCAGAGTTCTTCTCCCGGTACGATTTCCAGCTAAGCCACATCCCCGGGAAGGACAACTTCCTCGCGGACGCCCTGTCTCGCCTGCCCCAGTACGAGGCGGACGTCCGCACAGAGATGCGTCCGCTATTTGAGGACAAACACCTAGCCCGAGCCGTCACCACCCGTAACCAGGCTAGGAGGAAAGAGGGACAGACAGGGGGTCAAGATGGGACACCCCCCCGGGAGCGCAGCCAGCCTTCTGCAGCGCTCCGCGACAGACTAGTGGCAGCGTATCCGACAGACACGGAACTACAGAACCTGCGGGACTCCTTGACACTGGAAGGGGACATCTGGCGAAGAGGGAGCGCCGCGTACGTCCCGGAACCCCTCCGGAGGGCCGCCCTGGAAGCATGCCACGACGCCAAAGCGGCTGGGCACTTCGGCTTCGTCAAGACGTGGAAGCTGGTTCGGCGGAGCTTCTGGTGGCCCACGCTCCGTAAAGATGTCAAGGACTACGTTGCAGGCTGCCCCATCTGCCTCACCTGCAAGCCGGCAGTGGGCAAGCCGCAGGGCCTCCTACAGCCCCTGGAGGTCCCACCTCGACCTTGGTCGGTGATCTCCATGGACTTTATTACGGATCTGCCACCCAGCCGAGGCAAGACAGCAATATGGGTCGTGGTGGACCTGTTCTCCAAGCAAGCCCATTTCGTGCCCTGCGCCTCACTGCCTACCGCCACCCAGGTGGCAAAGCTGTTCATGGAGCACATCTTCCGGCTCCATGGGGTTCCAGACAAGGTCATTTCTGATCGTGGCTCCCAGTTTGTGTCCCGATTTTGGAAGGCGTTCCTGGGACTGCTGGGGATCGAACAGGGACTCAGCTCGGCCTACCACCCCCAGACTGACGGACAGACGGAACGTGTCAACCAGGTGCTGGAGCAGTACCTGCGGTGTTTTGGTTGCTACCAGCAGGACGACTGGTCACAGCTGCTTCCGTTGGCGGAGTTCGCTTACAATAACTCCGTACATAGCAGCACGGAGATGTCCCCCTTCGCCGTGGTCTACGGGATCGACCTGAGGCACCTGCCGGACTTGGGAGAGCCCACCGCCCGGGAGCCGGAGGAGCTCGGAAAGTGGAGAGAGAGGACGGCCAGGTGCTGGGAGTCCCTTCGGGAACAACTGCTGGAGGTCAAGGCGGCGCAGAAGAGGACGGCGGACCAGCGAAGAAGACCGGCGGGGGACATCAAAGCGGGGTGCCGGGTCTACCTGTCCACGCGGCACTTGAAGCTGGGCCTCCCCAGCAAGAAACTCGGGCCTCGGTACTTGGGCCCGTTTAAAGTGTTAGAGGTAATCAACGGAGTTTCTGCGAAGCTGGAACTCCCAAAGAACTTGCAACAGATACACCCGGTGTTCCACTTCAGCTTGCTGAAGAAGTCCCCGGAGGACGACGGTTGGCATCCCGTGGCGGCGCCACCCACCCCGTTGATCCTGGCGGGAGGGGAGCACCATGAGGTTAAGGACATTTTGGACTCCAGACTCTACAGAGGGCGTTTGCAGTACCTGGTGGAGTGGAAGGACTTTGCTACGGGGGACCGAGAGTGGGTGTGGGCGTCGGACGTTTTGGCCCCACAGCTGGTCAAGAGATTCCACCAACAGTGGCCAAACCGGCCGGGGGGCCCCGGGACTCAGAACGCTCCCCAGGGGAGGGGGAAGTCAGTTTCGGGGGGGCAGGATGTCGCGACCCGACTAGACAGGGTCGCGCCATGCGGGCGCCAGGAAGGGGAACCTTGCAGCGGGCCAGGAAAGGGGGCGACAGCAGAGCCAGGCGCGCAGGGGTTAAACCGAGCGCAGCAAGACCCGACCTCGCCCAGGCATGCCTCGAGGGGTAAACAACCCCAGGATGGGTGCGTACCTGATGGCCCAACCCCAGGTGCGGAAGGGAACCGCAAATCATCAGCGACGGGCGGGAACCGTCAGCATCGCAATAACAATGTAAAAAGCACCCATGAATAGTGCAGGTAGACCAGAGCAGTTAACTCTTTTGTCCAAGCCACCCCGGGTGGGGAAGAGGATTAACCCCGGACCTTTAGGGCAGAAGGGAGGGGGGAATTGGGAGTCACCCAGCAAGGTGTACATAAGGGGGATTCTGAGATGGCCTCCTCAGAATCCTCACGGACTTTCCACGTTTCTCTGTGTGCTGTACAACAAACTTCAAGACATCTTCCGCTGACTTCTCGGAGTGGCGTGTGTTCTTGACGGCTAGCTACAGTTACCATTGGGGACACGACAGCAGTTCCCTGACGTGTGTCCTTTCTTTGCTGCAGTGATCCATGAGAACGCCTTCATCCTCTTCATAGCTTCGGCCCTCAGCCACATGTTCCTGACTTGCGTTTTGTGGCGAATGACTAAGAAGCACGCAGTAAGTCCCGAGGTACAGTCCCCTCTCTTTCTTTCATTGGCGGATGTGAGGAGGGTTTGGAGCTGAGGGCTGAACTTAGCAGCCTTGCCTGGGTCTTGATGGTGCTGCTTCGCACATCACATTTCCATAGCTGTGCTTCCAAATGTATTGGCTTAGAGTACCCCATCCACCATGTGGTGCCTGAATACAGCTTGGTACAATTAAAACAAGTAAGACATAAACACTCTGATCTCATCAAAATAGTTGTTGGGTGGCTGTAACCTTTCCGTCTCTTGAGATGTACAGTATATTGTTATGCACCACCCCAGTCTCTGAATGGGGAGAGACTCCAAGGGTTCCAGATGCTTACCCAGGGTTCAGTTTCCTTGGAATTAAGGTCTGCGGATACTGGGGTGTCTTTAGGATATAGTCGTACCTTTGTTGTCGAACGCCTTGGTACGTTCCAGTTTGCAAATGTTTTTTAGAAGCCGAACATCCAGCGTGGCTTCCGCTTGAATGCAGGAAGCTCCTGCAGCCAATCTGAAACCGTGCCTTGGTTTTTGAACCGTTTCGGGAGTCGAACGGACTCCCGGAACGGATTAAGTTTAACAACTGAAGTACCACTGTTTTTTGTTTTGTTTACACGTATATACAACCTGAGCATAACACGGCAGGGCTCACAGCATCAATACCCCAACAGGTCTTGCTCCTCCATTGCTCACAGCTTTGGATCCAGCACGGAGCAAGCAGGTCTCTGTGTCTCCAGCTTCCAGCCTGTTTCCCAGCTCAGCTCACACACAGTTCTCTCTGGCTATCAGCTATGTGTGGGTTGGAGGAAAGGCCGCCCATTAGTCAGGACTCTTGCAAGCTAGCTCACGCTTTCGGGATGCTGGTGAGGACACTGAAGTGACCAACTAAGGTCGTTGTCTTCCGAAGAAACTCATCTGACTACTTCGATTCTATTCCTCCCTGGTTACCAGACCCCAAGAACTGGAAGGGACTCAGGGTGTCATCCAGACCACCACCCACAACCCACAATCTGAATTATGGGCAATGGGGAGAGCAGCAATTGCTGGGAGTTTGGTATAAAGTTCTGCCACCAGAGGGCTGTCTGGGTTTGCTCAGTATTTTACTGATCACCATTTGGAGCTTTGTCTTCTCAATGATTCCTTGGCACTTTATGTTGCACTTATGTCGCAAAGGGAGAGGTGAGGGGGCTCAGTCTTCAGCCACACCTGCCCGAGAAGCCCTGACCTCTGACCTCAGATCTCAAGGGACGGCAATAGTATGGAGAGGGCTGTTTGCACTTGCTTGTGTGTACCAGCACTGGCAAGCGCTACAGCTTCTGTGAGGGAGGTAAAAGGTCAGTTTGGATAGGAGAAACCATACACTGGCGGGTCTGCGCTGGAAGCGACTCGCCAGGAACGAGACCTTGGGGCTGTAGCGGGTAGGTCAGTGAAGATGTTGAACCAGCGCGCGGCAGGTGCGAAAAGGCATCATTAGAAAAGGAATTGAAAATAAAGCTGCCAGTATCGTAATGCTCTTACACAATTCTGCAGTGCAACTGAGTTTGGAATACTGTGTACAATTCTGGTCATCTAACCTCAAAAAGGGTGTTGTAGAGTTGGGAGAGGGTCAGAAAAGGGCATCCAAAATGATCAAGGAGACGGAGCAGTTCCCCTGCCTAAAAAGGTTGCAGCATTTGGCACTTCTTTGAGAGTAAGATGCAACACGACAGAAGTGTGTCGAGTTGTGCCCTTTACTTCCTCCAAGTACTAGAACCCAGGTTTGATCAAATGAAGCTGATTGGTGGGAAATTAAGAGCAGGCAAAAGAAAGCGCTTCTTCATGAAATAAAAACTGTGGAGTTGGCTCCTGTGAAAGGTACTGACGGCCAGCAACGTGGCTGGCTTTAGAAAGGCATGAGATACACTCATGGAGGAAGAGAAGGCTGTCAGGAGCTGCTAGTCCCGAGGGTGGCTGTGCTAGCTCTGCACCGTTAGAGGCCATGTGCCTCTGAATACCAGTTGCTGGGAAGGGCAAGGGAGGAGGGTTGCTGTCGCACCCAGGCCCTCTTCCGAGGCTCCCCGCTGGGATGTTTTGTTGGACTAGATGGGCCCCCTTGGGCCTACATCATAGAAGCTCTTACACAGGACTGCAGGGCGAGAATTGCAAGCTGTTGGGGAGGGAGGGTTGGAGCAGGGTGATGGGCATGTGTCTCTGTATGTGGAGGGGACAATAGGCACAGGGCCAAGAGGGAGGAGGGGCTGCATGCTGAGGACAGGCAAGGGGACGGGCGTGTGTGTGTGTACGTGTGTGTACTTGGGAGCCACTGACTAAGGGAAGGCCAAAGAGGGATTTTGACACCGCCTGCGCAAACCCAGTGAATTGCCACCTGCCATTTCCTGTGTGAATTTTTACATAAGAGATTTCGGCTTGTGGTTCCTGCTCCTGGCTTCCCTCCCTCCCGCCTGCCTTGGCACTTCCGCTCTAGCGCAGAAGGGCTGGGCTTCTCACGCCTGCCACGGAGCAGGTCTTGAGCCCCAACAGCATGCTAGTAGGGGACGCGTTACGCGTTTCAGCCCCTGCGCTGCTCTGCTACTTGTTTTAGTTATTGCTTGCATTTCTGCCCCACCTGCCCCTGTCTCTAGGGAGCTCAAGTGGCGGACATAGTTCTCCCCGCTCGTTTCATCCCCACAACAACCCTGTGAGGTAGGTGAGACTGAGAGGGAGAGTGACTGGCCACCAAGGACACCCAGTGAGATCCATGGCCAAGTGGGAATTTGAACCCTGGTCGGCTGACCCTCTAACCTCTACACCCCACCGGCTCTATGCCAAAGGAGCAAAAGAGGCAAAGAGAGAAACGAGGAGCATATGGGGAGAGAGAGGAGGCACGACAGGAGAGCCACTCAGATGCAGAAATGTGGGAGCTGTAACAATGAGGACTAGAAGACTGAAATGGCTTTCCATATATCAATAGAAAGCACCGGAGAGGTTACTGCCATTGCCCAAATTTGTGTTGAACCCAGTTTTCTAGAATTGCCACCCTGTTCTCTGCCTTGACCAGATCCTCCCATCCCATTGCTCTTTCTTCTCCCCTCCCACTTGCCCCCATCTCAAAACTTGTTTCCCCCCCTGTTCTTTCTAAACCTCCTACTTTCCCCCAGGAAATCTTTGTGCTTCTCTTTGACGAAAGCAAACGGAAACTAGCTGCAATCTAAATATTTGTGGTTTGGAGTTTCTGCGCCCTGGGGTGAGACGGTGATGGGGGTTCCCCTTGCCTGCATGGATGGGCAGTAACCAGAAGAGGGGGGGGGACCTTCTTCCCACACCCCATTCATCTCTATGGCCCGGCCCCTCTGCCAGACTTTTCTCGTGGCAGAACCAAGGCCCGGCCCTCTTGCTCCCTGGTGTGTGGGTGTGGGCCCACGGATCATGCTGCAACCAGCTCTCCCTCCCTCCCTCCCACCTTCCTTAATGCATCCCATTTCCCTCAAATAAGCTGAGTCAGGAAGCCAAGCCAAGCAAGGATTTGTACTTCCCCTATATTAGCGGCAGCAACTCAGGGCTGCTCTGTGTTGAGCCTGTCAGCCTTGGAGACACCGTTGGCAATGAGCATCCCTGGCTTCTTTGCCAAGAGCCCCTTCCCTGCCCTTTTGCTCTTTATCCCTTAAGCCAGGGTTTCCCAAACTTGGGTCCCCAGCTGTTTTTGGACTACAACTCCCACCATCCCTAGCTAGCAGGACCAGCCGTCAGGAATGGTGGAAGGAAGCTGTGATAGGCAAGCTGTGGCCCTTCTGTAGGAACCCTGGGCTTTGGAGTGTGGATCTGTTGTGACTTGCACAATCAAATGGCCAACAGGAAGCTTGCAAGCAGGAGTTATAAGCGCAAGAGCCCTCTCCCCTCCTGCGGTTTCCAGCAACTGGTATTCAGAAGCATCCTGCCTCTGATAGCAGAGGCATCACACGTGAGCCATCATGCCTAGCAGCCATTGTTATATAGCCTTATCCTTCGTGAATTTGTCTAAGCCTCTACTCAAGTTGCTGGCCATGACTACATCTTGTAGCAGTAAATTCCATATTTTAACTCTGTGCTGTGTGAAGCAGTCCCTTCCTTTCGCGTATCTTGAATCTTCCAAATCTCAGCTTCATCAGACAACCCGGAAGTCTAGCGTTATGAGACAAAGGGAGAAAAAAGCCTTTGCACCATGCACAAACGTAAACCCCACTCTCATATCTCCTCTTACTCATTGATTTTCTCAGCTAAAAAGCTCTGGATGTTGTCACTTGGCCTCACAGGGGAGGCGCTCCAAAATCCCTTGATCATTTGGGTCTCCTTTCCCAGCTCAACGTTATCCCTTCCCTACACATGTCTCCTCGTGTTCCTGTTGCTGCAAACAGGCTGCATGCTAAGCCTCAAGTCCTGCATCCACTGATGCTGAGGTGGCCTGCGGGTGCAAAGGTGGGGTTGCCAGCCTTCATCCTGATCAAGCCTTGAGGGCATCCTGATCAAGTTTGCAGATGACACCAAATTGGGAGGGGTGGCTAATACCCCAGAGGACAGGATCACACTTCAAAATGACCTTAACAGATTAGAGAACTGGGCCAAAGCAAACAAGATGAATTTTAACAGGGAGAAATGTAAAGTACTACACTTGGGCAAAAGAAATGAAAGGCACAAATACAGGATGGGTGACACCTGGCTTGAGAGCAGTACAAGTGAAAAGGATCTAGGAGTCTTGGTAGACCACAAACTTGACATGAGTCAACAGTGTGATGCAGCAGCTCAAAAAGCCAATGCAATTCTGGGCTGCATCAATAGGAGTATAGCATCTAGATCAAGGGAAATAATAGTACCACTGTATTCCGCTCTGGTCAGACCTCACCTGGAATACTGACAAGCTGGAACGTGTCCAGAGGAGGGCAACCAAAATGGTCAAAGGCCTGGAAATGATGCCTTCTGAGGAATGGCTTAGGGAGCTGGGTATGTTTAGCCTGGAGAAGAGAAGGTTAAGGGGTGATATGATAGCCATGTTCAAATATATAAAAGGATGTCATATAGAGGAGGGAGAAAGGTTGTTTTCTGCTGCTCCAGAGAAGCGGACACGGAGCAATGGATTCAAACTACAAGAAAGAAGATTCCACCTAAACATTAGGAAGAACTTTCTGACCAGTAAGAGCTGTTGGACAGTGGAATTTGCTGCCAAGGAGTGTGCTGGAGTCTCCTTCTTTGGAGGTCTTTAAGCAGAGGCTTGACAGCCACCTGTCAGGAATGCTTTGATGGTGTTTCCTGCTTGGCAGGGGGTTGGACTGGATGGCCCTTGTGGTCTCTTCCAACTCTATGATTCTATGATCCTGGCAGGAGTGACCTCGTCCCTCTCCCCCTCTCTTGCAGGAGCGCAAGTCCTACAGGTGGAAGTGGTGGCTGTTCCTCTTCAACCTGGTCACGTTCTCGGTAGCCGTGTACTTCTACTTCCGCCACAACTGGTACTGCGAGCCCGGAGGTAAGTCCCCTTTGGGGATTCAGCCTCTTGCTCATGGCTAGAAACAGGCTGCTCGGTGGCAGCACTTGGTTTGTGGCGCCAGAGCGCCCCACACGCCTGCTTTGTGACTTTCCTTTGTAGGAGAGGATTCCTGTGGCTCTGGTGTTGGCGCTTGCCCCATGCCTCCTCTTTGTAGCAGAAGGAAATGGGCACAGAGCGCTTAGTGGCTCCTGTGCCCCATTAACCGCTTTGCCAGGGATAGCTAACTTGGGCGCACTCCACACATTGGTGAACTCCAACTCCCAGCATCCAGCAGGGTCTCTAGCCAGGGATGAGAGTCTGAACCCAGCAGCACCTGGTGGGCATGTGTACCAGGTGTGTGGGTGTGTTTCTATGCCTCCTTTGCCTGGTTTGATGTGGTGGGGAGGCAGAGGCTCAGTCGAGCCATGATCAGCGCCACCCTCCTTTGCTATAGGCATGGCTGGGAGCCTCCCTCTTCCTGCCTGCATTTCCCTGTGCTGAGACACCATCTTCCTTGCCCATGTAACTGGGTCACTTCCAACCTTATCGGAGCCACATGGGAAATGCTCGCCAGTGAGTGATTGGCAGGTGCCTTTGAGAACACTGAAAGGCAGCTGTGTACAAGAGGCAGGTGTGTTGGCAGAACGTGTGAAGTGTTCCTCAGGTGGAACTGAGCATCCCAGGAATCCTGGGGTAAAACCCATGTTTCTAGCCCTTGTGGACTCAAAATATATAAGCTGTGCACCTGAGATTTCTGACCTTGTTTCCCCTTTTTTCCTTTCCTAGTTTACACCATCTTTGCCTTCTTGGAGTACCTGGTGGTTTTTTCTAACATGGCCTTCCACATGACTGCGTGGTGGGACTTTGGCAACAAGGAGCTGGTGGTCAGTTCCCAGCCAGAAGACAAACGCTTCTAGCAAAAGCCTGCCTTGGAGCTGAGGGAACGCCTCTGGATTTCTTGCGGAGAGGAGCAACAGCCTGCTTGCCAGCGTTGGATCCTTCCGGCAGCCCCCAGGACATTCCAGAAGGGGCACCTGCGACTGCACTGAAAAGAAACAGTGGGCCCCGGAGGAATTGGGACCCTGCCATCGTATGTCTGGCTGCAGAGCAGAAGGTATGGCTGCTTGACGGGCCTTTTGATCAATGGGACATCTTTTTAAAAGTAAAAACAAAACTCAGAATGTGCTCTGCTGCCAAACCCAGGACAAGGACAGAACTGGCCCTGGACTAGCACACTGGGGCTGCGTGTTGTGATGGTGGCAACGGCTCTTGAAGGCAGAGACTCCTTGCCCGGATCTGGGACTTGCCTGAAGGAGGTCGTTGTGGCTCTTTTCCCCACCTGGCCCTTAGCAGGAACGCTGAGTGGTTGTAGCCAGTCCTTTTTCCCAGTGGGGTAGAGGGGAGTGTCTCTCTTTGCCTCTGTAAACGGCAGCCTGGCCTCCTTCCATCTCCTTCCTTCTCCCACGTGGGGCTTTCCTGCTGCCCAATGAGGTCCAGCTCTCTGATAGATGCCTGTCACTGAGGTGGGCCAAAGTGCCAAACCCTGGGAGCGCCTGGACTTTAGAAATAAAATGGGGCTGGCGGGGAGGGGGTCTCTCTCCCCCCCCTTCCCCAGCTTCTGCACCGAAGTTCCCTAAAGCGAGTTATGCATATTCTGCACCTTGGAACAAGTTCTGCGTGGTGTCAGCACCCCCTTGCAGCCCCCAGGAGCTAATCATCTCTGCCTATCTGCTGCTGGAGCTTCTCTGTCCTTGAGCATTCACAGACCCTTCCCCCAAATTCCTAGAAACCTCAGGCAGGCAGGAGTTGAGGGACAGCACAGGTGGGATTCAGTTGCTCTTGACTGTGATGTTTTAAAGGTACAGGAAAGGAGCTGCATTGGACATTGGTGAAAGAACCACCTGAGAGCTGGGAAAGATTGGGCTGGGAGACGTAAAGCAGAAATAGGTACATTGAGCTGGGAGGGTGCAGGAGCTCTTAGAGGGCCAAGTAGAGGTCCTCAACTTAACCCTTGCACACCTCGGGTCCTGGACGTCAGCTCTTCATCCAGGCAAAGGGACACAAATGCTTCTCCAAGCATAGAGATGCAGAGAGGCTCACTTCTCTGCCCTGCTCAGAGCCCGCCAGGCCTTACTGGCAAGAGATCAGAAAGAAGTGGCAGGATCAGGCCACCCCCGTGAGGTCCCTCAAGGGAAGAATCCTAAGGAAAGGGTAGTTTGAGGCTGATCCAGAGGTCCAGCCTGGGTCAGGCAGGGGGGTAGGCTGGAGCAGAAGGATGCCACCAGCCTGGGATCGATAGGGAAGAAGGGGAATGGCTGAGGAAAAAGCTCCTAGGAAATGAGGGCTCAGGGCAACCAGTAAAGGCTGAATGCAGGTAACTTGGTTCCCCGGGTAAGAAGTCGGGGGTCGGCTGGTGGAGTCAGGCTGGCCAAGGAGCTCTCCGGAAAGGAGGCTTTGAGAGAGCAGCTTGTGATGCAGCTACTAGCCCAGGGTTGCTGTTCCAAGGCAGGGATGTTCTGGCACCAGGCCAGGTTTGCTCTGGTGCTGCTTGTCCTCCCACATCCCTGGTGTGCGAGCCTCTTTGCTGTCTCTGTGGCAAGGTGTGTGTGTGTGTGGAAAAATTGTACTGCCAGGTGTCTATTTTCATTGGCTCCCCCCCCCTCCCATGATGAAATAAAGCACTGAGTATTTCTCTCCAGTTCTAGCAGCAGTTGCAGTGGACTTCCATTGAGCCAGTCGCTCCATCTGCCTGATATCTACCCTAGCTGACAGGAGGAAGGGGGGGATCTTTACCTGCCTTGCTTCCCAAGGTCTTCAAAAGGGGAGGTGCCTAGGATGAAACTGGGACCTTCTGCATGCCAAGCAGCTGCTCTGCTGCTGGCTTATGGCCACTCTCCTATCAAGGAGCCGTGAACTACACTCAAGTCCCTGAGCCTTTGGTTTGCTGCACACCTCCTCTGCCTCCCCAGTTCTCGAAGCTTCTCCCTCAGCCCACAGGGACTAGCACCTTGTCTGTGTACAACATCGCCCCTCCGACACAAGGGGTGAGGCCATGCATAGGACTGGCAGACTCTGTCTGGCTGAAGCTGGTGGCATTGGTCAGAGGGCCAAGATATTCCCAAAATGAAAACCATTGTGACATAGGGGTTAAAGTGTTGAACTAGGACCTGGGAGAGATCAGGTGTCAAGTCCCTTCTTGGCCATGAAGCGCTTGGGGGCCAGTCACTGCCTCTCGGCCTAACCTACCTCACAAGGTTGTTGTGGGGGTTGCATTGAGGGGGAGAACAAGCTATGCCACCTTGAGCTCCTTGGAGCAGAAGGTGGGATGTAGATGCAATTAATGATTCCTGCATTGCAGGGGGTTGGACTAGATGGCCATATGGATCCCCTTCCTACTCTGCAGTTCTATGACATAAAGATTTGAGCTGCCGCCACTTCCCCTGTGGATTCCAGAAGACATCATTGCCCTGCCCTGTTGCTGCAGCCATGAAAGGACTTGTTTTCTGGCTCCATCCATCTCTGGAGAAGCCTCTCCCGAAGGCCACAGATCAGCTCGGGTTCAATAGCAAGCCAGTGATGTCATTCCTTCCCAGGAATGTCCTGGAGCCTCAGAGGAGGAGGCCTCTTTGTACAATGTGCCCAGCAGCAGAGCCTCGAGCTCTCGCCCTCTCGGCTCTGGCCAGCCGCATTCCAGCACCGAAGGTCAACGGCTGAGCAGCAGTGGGCGGAAAGGACGGATCCGTCGGGGCTGTTGCTCAAGCGGCATTTTGCATGAGGCTCCAGCGCACCACAGGACAGGGCAGTGCAGCACCTAGTTAAAACTATGGAACTCCCTCCCGCAGGAGGCAACGATGGCCACCAGAATAGATGGCTTTAAAAGAGGGTAGGGCAAATTCACAGAGGAGGAGAGGGCTATCGAAGGCTGATAGCCAGCATGCTCTGCTTCTGAATACCAGAAACCGCAGGGGGAGAGAGGGCTCTGGTGCTCAGATCCTGCTTGCTGGTTTCCCATTAAGGGCACCTGGTTGGCCACTGTGAGAACAGGATGCTGGACCAGATGGGCCTGTGGCTTCATCCAGCAGGGCGCTCTGGCTCTGTCCTTAGGAGCGCAGGTGCAGCTGGCTCCTGATCCGGGGTCAACCCTCTGCCCAGCCACTACCCTCTCCTTTGAGGCCTTCCCATTCCCAACAGCAATTTGTTAGTGAAATCCACGCCAGGAAGAGGAACAATGGCCTTTCTGTGGCAGGAGGAGAAAAGACTGGCTGCTGTTGCTGGCAGGACCCAGACCAAGCCAGACAAAGGCGTCATTAGCTTCCCCATGGAGATCGGAAGTCAAACAGCCCAAGACGATGGCCAACAAAGGCCACCAACCCACCTTTACCTAGGGGGGCGCTAAGGGAAAAGGGGATCAGACTAGATCCTGCATTGGACTGAATGACCCTTGGGCTCCCTTCCAACTCTACCTTTCTGTTCTTTAATTCAACCAAATAGTTCTAATTTGATTTTGACTGAATGTGCAATCCAGGGTTACTGTTCCGAAGGTTGTCGTGCAACTATATTCATTCGTGGGTCGTTCAAACTGCTATTCTGCCCAATGCATTTCAGAGTACAGGGAGTGCTGGGGATGACTCTAAATGGGAGCCGCTGATCCAGTTGGAGACCATGGAAAAGGCAAGATCTGGATGGCCACAGGCTCACTGATTTGCAGAGTTGGCAGGGACCCCAAGGGTCATCTAGCCCAACCCCCTAAAGAACCTGCTGGGTGTGGCCATCCCATGGTTTCTATCTGAGTTCCATCAAACTCAGACAACATAGCCACATGATACTAGAGTTGATGGTCCGAAACATCAGGGGGGCACCTGGTTAGGCGAAGCAGGCCTAGAGCTCTGTTGAAACATCCCGCAGGGTGGGAGGTTGCTGGGCAGGAGGCCACCACTGCAGGGCTGGCTCCAACTGTAGCCGTCAGAGGACCAGACTGCCTCTTCGGTCTGTGCAGGCGCTTGCTGGAGCCGGGATGCCGCCTCCCACAAGCTTTGCCTTGAGATTTCCCCTCAATGTGACAAGCTCCTTCTGCAGCCTTGTGAAATGTGAGTGGCGCACTTTTAAGAGTAATACGGCCTTGCTGGCTGGAGTTGGTGAGAGTTGGAGTCATGGGCCAGCACCCAGTTGGCTGAGGCCGCCTTAGGAGCAGAGTGCCTGCTTTGGGTGCGGAAGGTCTCCGGGAGATGGGACCTGAGCCTCTGGAAGGAGGAGCGAAGGGTGGCGGGCAGGGAGAGGGGGACCCCCTCACACACACTTGGCTCCATTGAAGGCAGCTGCGCCCAAGGAGCTTCGTCCTCCTTATGGCAACCCAGAGAACTTGCAGGCGTCCAGTGAAGCTGAACCTTGAGTCCTTCATCACACAACGCATTGTTAAACTGTGGAACTCCCTCCCGCAGGAGGCGGGGATGGCCACTAATTTGGGCGGCTTTAAAAGAGGACTGTACAGATTCACAGAATGAGCCATCAATGGCTACTAGCCACAATAGCTCAGCTTCCACTGCGAGATCAAGAAGAAGAAGAAGAAGAAGAGTTTGGATTTGATATCCCGCTTTATCACTACCCGAAGGAGTCTCAAAGCGGCTGACATTCTCCTTTCCCTTCCTCCCCCACAACAAACACTCTGTGAGGTGAGTGGGGCTGAGAGACTTCAGAGAAGTGGGACTAGCCCAAGGTCACCCAGCAGCTGCATGTGGAGGAGCGGAGACGCGAACCCGGTTCTACCGCTCTTAACCACTACACCACACTGGCTCTCCTGGCCTAGGTGGGCTGTTGGCCTGATCCGGCAGTTCTGGCCTGATCCACTTCTTGGAAGAGGTGTGAAGGGCTCCAGCTGTGCTCTGAGAGGGCAAGGGCTTCCTGTGGCCTCTGGGTTCTTGCTGCGGCCTCTGGCCCAGCCTGATTCATTTGGCGCCAGCCAGGCCCTCCCTCTCCGTTGCATTTTTAGCTGAGGGGAACCGAAAATGCAGGCTCAGCTCCTGCTTCACCTCCCTCAGCAGTTCCTGCTCTGCGCGGACACGGCAGATTCCACAGCCCTTAAGAAGCCTCTCCTTCTGCACACCTACCAATGCAGAGCCCAGGTCCACCTGCAGCCAGGCTACTTTTGACTTGGAAGGCCAAGTCTCTGGGCCACATGGTGCCTGTGGGGTCTCCAGAGGCTGAGAGTGTCGTCCCCCCTACTCAATTCTCACCTTAGGTGGTGGCCTTTGGCAAGCTGGAACCACCCCCACCCCCAGTTCCTGCATGGCCTGGAGAAAGTGGATGGATAAACTTTTTCTCCCTCCTAACACTAGAACTCTTGTTACAGGTAGATAGCCGTGTTGGTCTGTCATAGTCAAAACAAAATAAAAAAAATCCTTCCAGTAGCATCTTAGAGACCAACTAATTTATGATGTCAACATAAATCTGACATCAGGAATCACAAGACAGAGAAACCAGTAGGAGAGCACTTCAATCTCCCAGGACACTCTATACAAGATCTCAAAGTAGCTGTCTTATTGCAAAGGAATTTCAGAAATAGACTGGAAAGAGAAGTTGCTGAATTGCAACTCATTACCAAGCTTAAAACCATGGAGAGACCTGGTCTGAACAAAGACATTGGATTCTTATCTCATTATACATGACAAAGCTTTTTTAACCTTCTCACCCCTTGCTTTTTCCTGTAAGACTAATTGCAGCCATTAACAGTCGTCAACAGTCAAAACAAAATAAAATAAAAAAAATTCCTTCCAGTAGCACCTTAGAGACCAACTAAGTTTGTTCTTGGTATGAGCTTTCGTGTGCATGCACACAGGTTTACCACAGCTATCAGCCTATCACCCATTCCCACCACCCCTCTGAGTAATACCCCTCCCACCCTCTCACTATATATAAGGGTCTGGTGACTTCTGTTTCAGTGTATCTGAAGAAGTGTGCATGCACACGAAAGCTCATACCAAGAACAAACTTAGTTGGTCTCTAAGGTGCTACTGGAAGGAATTTTTTTATTTTGTTTTGACTAGAACTCTTGGGCATCCCACGAAGCTGAAGGATTTGGGATAAAAGAGTCCTTCCTCCTGCACCCCATAGGCAAACTATGTCGCTCCCTCCCTCCTGCAGGAAGCAGTGATGGGCACCAACCTGGATGGTTTTAAAAGAGGATTAGAAGAATTCATGGAGGAGGGGAGGGCTAAAGGGGGTCCAAGAATAGAGAGGATGTGGGGGGTGGGTGGAGCTGCATCTTTATTTATCTGGGGCCGACAAGAGAAAACACTCCGGATACTTTTGCACAACGTGGTTTTAAAGGAGGAAAGAAGGTCCGAAATGGGAAGGCCTCCTTCCTCCCCTTGCCGAAGGGAGGCGAGGCAAGGAGGATCTCCTGGGTCAGGTCATGCCAAACATCCTTCCCGCGTTGCCGGTGGGCTGGAGCTGGTTGAGTCCGGTTCAGAGGAGGCAGGAAGCGTCACTGGCGTGTTGCGCAAGGTGGCGTGACAATGCCAAAGGTTCTTCTTTCCACCGGAGGCAATTAAGAGAGCAAAATGGGGGCTGGGGCTGGACTCTCCACAGCACCAGAACTTGCCAGAGCAATTCGGATCCTGAGACTCCCCAGTTCAAAACCGTTCCAGCAAGTTTCTAGTCCAGTGTTTCCCCACCACCACAAACATATACACCAGGGCTCACTTAATTATTTCCCCCCTTCCTGTTGTAGTGACTGGCCATGCACTGCTTGATTTTTAATCGCACGGACCACCTGAACAAAACTCAATTGCTGCTGCTGCTGGTGGTTCATGGAGTGCAGTTCAAGGTCCTCTGACTGTGCAGCTAAGCTGAGCAATGGGTGGGCAGTGCCCGGTGCCAGCGTAGAAGCCAGCGGGGGCTTCTCAGTCGGAGTCTCCGTAGATGGAACAAGCAGGTGGGGAACAGTAGAGGTTTGGTGATCACAGCATTCTTCCTAGTCTGTCTTTACATTCCGCTCTGGTCAGACCCCACCTGGAATACTGTGTCCAGTTCTGGGCACCACAGTTCAAGAAGGATACTGACAAGCTGGAACGTGTCCAGAGGAGGGCAACCAAAATGGTCAAAGGCCTGGAAATGATGCCTTCTGAGGAACGGCTTAGGGAGCTGGGTATGTTTAGCCTGGAGAAGAGAAGGTTAAGGGGTGATATGATAGCCATGTTCAAATATATAAAAGGATGTCATATAGAGGAGGGAGAAAGGTTGTTTTCTGCTGCTCCAGAGAAGCGGACATGGAGCAATGGATTCAAACTACAAGAAAGAAGATTCCACCTCAACATTAGGAAGAACTTCCTGACAGTAAGAGCTGTTCGACAGTGGAATTTGCTGCCAAGGAGTGTGGTGGAGTCTCCTTCTTTGGAGGTCTTTAAGCAGAGGCTTGACAGCCACCTGTCAGGAATGCTTTGATGGTGTTTCCTGCTTGGCAGGGGGTTGGACTGGATGGCCCTTGGGGTCTCTTCCAACTCTAGGATTCTAGGATTCTACTGCTAAGTGTACACACACACACACACACACACACACACACACACACACAGCGCCCCTGGCTACTGACTGCAGAAATATGAAAGGAGAGAGAGTCTACCTCTAGCAGACTGGGAAGGCAAGAGTTCCTTTTTTTCAGAAGGAAGTGCAGGGGGCGGGGGAGGGGGACACACACCACAGACAGTCAGTTTGACCAGAGCCTCCGGGGCTGTAAACAATGCATCTCAGGGAGAGGAACTGCCTTGATGAATGGGAAGTCTCTGCAAGCCTTTTGCAAAACTGGTGCCCCTCCAGCTGCCTGGGACTCGTTTTTATTGGTTTTATTATTTCATAAAATTTACGCATTGCTGGATTGTAAAAAAAAAAAAGGGGGGGAACCAAGAACCTCAAAACAGTTTACAAAAAAAATAAATCCAAATGATAAAATTATGCATCAGGAAAATTAACTGCAACGAGGGCTAGGCGATATATTGATATAACTTCCAAAAGCTGTTTGAAGTCTGTGTTGTGATAATCGGTTTCATGATTTTTGATCTGGCAATATATTGTGAATATATATACAGTCGTACCTCGTGTTACAAATGCTGCGTGTTGCGTTCGTCACGGGTTACGAACGCGCCGAACCTGGAAGTACCAGAATGGGTTATTTCCGGGCTTGGCAGTTCGCGCATGCGCAGAAGCGCCGAATCGCGTCACGCGCATGCGCAGACGCGGCGCTTCATGTTGCGGACCTTTCAGGTTACGAACGGGGCTCCAGAACGGATCCCATTCGTAAGCAGAGGTACCACTGTATATATATTGTGTGTATGCTTGCTATGCAAAAATCACAACACAGGAAAAACCATGAAGCCAGCCAGTGCCTCTCCATAGCCCTATCCTTATTTCAGACACTGTGAATATATCAGTATATCGCGATGTTTAGCTGGTGATATATCGCGATGTTGAAAGCCACATATCGCCCAGCCCTAACTGCAACGATCTGAAAGCTTTTGAAAAGTTAAAAGAGCGATAAGACTAAGAACAGATTTTAAAACTCAAGTGGACTTTCTAAACATCCGGGCAGGATTGTCTGAACAAAAGTAATGTCTCTAGCAGATACCGAGAAGAGCACAGCAAAGGCCTGATGTCAATAGACAGGGATTTCCAAAGTGTAGATGCTGCAACCCTGAGAGATTTGAGTTCTCACCAATGCGGAACAGGTATGATGCCAGTTTTGCTGATCAAAGAGGTTGTGGTCATGCGATCTTGCAGGTAGTAACACCTGGAACTCGGCCCAGTAGCAGATTGGCAGCCAGTGCAGATTTCTGAGCACGGGGGTTCTGCGCTGGCAGGGTCTCACTCCCATCAGCAATCGTGCTGCAGCATTCTGTGCTGACTGCGGCTACCGGATCAGGAGCAAGGGAAGCCCCACGCAGAGGGCATGGCAGTAATTCATGGACTGGCCGGGGCTGATGGGAATTAAAACAGGCACATGCACAAGACCCCCAGTGTTGGGCTCTGTAAACAGGTGGCGTCCCGCATTTCACCGCAGGTTCCTTAAGGCAAGTAGGTACTTCAGGTGCAATTGGTGCAGCTGCCAGCTGGGGCTCGATTTGGAGAAAGGCAGATGGGGAGATCAGCGCCCCCCAAAAGCCCTGAGAAGCAGGCGCGAAAGCCCATCGGGGTGCCCCCACCAGAGGAGAGAAAGGGAGGAAGGACTGTGAAGGAAGATTCTCTGTTGACCACTGTCAAGTCCCAAGTTTTCACGGAGTAGTCGCAGCGGGTGGGGGTCATCTCAGTGCTTCAAACTTCCCTGCCGAGTCTCAGTTCTCTGTGTGGCTGTTTTTTTGGGGGGGTGGATGAACCCCACAGGTCTCTGCGTCTGCCTGCCTTGCCATCGTCTCCTGGGGGCTGTCCTTTCTGACAATAAGTTTCTGAGGTCCATCAGGTTCTCCAGAGCTTGAGCAGCGCGGGGGCTTGGAAGCCCCCCCACAAATGCTTTGCCCCAAAAGAAGAGGAGGAAATGAGGTCCCAGCAACCAGAGACGGAGGTGGCGTTTGGGGGCCCGGGGCAACAAGGAAGCGCCGTCGTCCCCCCAGGCAAACTCTGCAGGTCATTAGTGCAAACGTGGACGCTGCAGCTTCATCCGTGGCCGTGGGTCCCTGCCTAATCCAAACGAGCTGAGCCACAGAATCATAGGGTTGGAAGGGCCGCCTGAGGGCTGCTAGACCACCCCCTGCAACCGCAGCTCAAGAATCCCTGGCTGAAAAGCCCCCCGAGGAAGGCGAGCCCACCTTCCCAGGTCACCCGCTTCGCTTCCAGAGGTTGGGGTCTCCTTTCTAGTAATCTGAATCGGGGAATCTGGGCAGAAACGGTGGCGCTGACTGGCGAAGACGGAAAGGAGAAGTCACATCTGGGGAAGAAGAAAGAGGAGGAGGGGTGTGGATCCTTCATTCAGGAGGGGCAACGGGATAAGGAGACCCTCTTCCCCCAGCACCGAACGGCCAGCCACCCCGAGGGTCACCCGTTTGCGGCAGGGTCAGCGCTGGGCAGCGTCCCCCTTCACAAGAGCGCACAGGGTCTCTTGGCCTTGACGGGGGCCGGGTTGAGGACGGCGCGGACGGCCTCCGTGAAGACGTCCTTGATGCCCTCCTGGTTGAGGGCCGAGCACTCCATGTACTTGACGGCGTGGATCTGCCTGGAGAGGCTGACGCCCTGCTGGGTGGTGACGGGCACCTGGTTTTGCTCCTTCAGCTTCTTCACCGCCTCTGGGCTGGAGCGGAGGTCCTTCTTGGTGCCCACCAGCAGGATGGGGACGTCGGGGCAGTGGTGGCACACCTCCGGGTACCACTTATGCTTGACGTTCTCGTAGGAGGGCGGGCTGGCGATGGAGAAGCAGATGATGAAGACGTTGGTCTGCGGATAGGAGAGCGTCCTCAGGCGGTCGTACTCCTCCTGGCCGGCCGTGTCCCACAGGTTGAGACTGATTGTCCGGCCGTCCACCACGCTCTGGGCGCTGTAGTTGTCGAAGACAGTGGGGATGTACTCCTTGGGGAAGGCGTTGGTCGTGTAGCAGATGAGCAGGCAGGTCTTGCCCACCGCCCCATCCCCCACCACCACACACTTGATGCTCTGCATCGCAGCTGCCCTGGCACCTCCTCTCCTCTCGCCTTCAGAAATCTGCAGGGGGAGAGACAGAAGGAAGACACAGTCAGGGCAAGGAGGAGAAGCCCAAGAGGAAGGAGCTGCTTAGACTGAGGTCCCCCTCGCTCAGTATTGTCTACACGCCTCACTCAATATTGTCTACACACCTCGCTCGGTATTGTCTACACGCCTCGCTCGGTATTGTCTACATGCCTCGCTCGGTATTGTCCACACGCCTCGCTCGGTATTGTCTACATGCCTTGCTCGGTATTGTCTACACGCCTCGCTCGGTATTGTCTACATGCCTCGCTCGGTATTGTCCACACGCCTCGCTCGGTATTGTCTACATGCCTCGCTCGGTATTGTCTACACACCTCGCTCAGTATTGTTGGGAATGAGCCGGCAGTAAATCACACTGTGCAAGTTGGCGTCAACTCTTTATTAGCAAGAATGCACAGCAGCTTATCCCCGGTAGGTCTTGCCCCATGGGTCAGTTGCCGAGACTGAAAGTCCCTGCCTCCCCACATCCATCTAAGTCCCTTCCTCTCCAGAACTTTTCCCAAACAATTGGAGACTGTGCTTGCATGAAGCTCACTTCTCCTCTGCCCTTTTTCTGCCTCTTCTGATTCTGGGAGACCAGTGGGGAGGGCAGCTTGTCCCAGCAGGAGAGTGAGACTCTTGCGGGTTGGCCACTGTGAGAACAGGATGCTGGACTAGATGAGCCATTGGCCTGATCCAGCAGCAAGCTCTCCTTAGGCTCTTCAGCACTTAAGATCCTACATCAGACACCCATCTGGAAGCAACCCCCCAAGCTCTCTCAGGGGTGAACACAACAGCCCCCCCAAAACCAGTAGCTATTCCACACAGAACTGCAAGCAAGCATCTCATGCCCTCCGTATGTCGAGATCTGCATCTCTCTGAGACTGGGTTACTTGCTTTGATACAAGGAAAGGCATCAAAGAATTCATTTCAGCAATGCATCTGAATCCCACTTTCTGGGGGGAGTTGCTCTGGTGCTCAAATCCTGCTTATAAGTTTCCCACTGGGGCATACGGCTGTCCACTGGGAGAACAGGAGGGTGGAGGAGACAGGGCACCGGCCTGATCCTGCGGGGCTGCTCTGTTGCTCTTACTGCCCCTGTGTGTGGAGGCTCCACTTTGGGGTCTGACCAACGGGCATCTTTCCCCCGTGCCCATCCCAGACAGCCTTCCCCAGCCCTGTCAAGCGCCAAGGCAGGCAGCAAAGCTCACCTCCACCCCAGCCGCCTCCCTCCCTTGCTCTGAGGGTCAGAGATAAGGGTCAGAAGGTGGGGGCAGAGGCAGTTTGCGGGGGGGCTGGGGGGCGATTGGAGGGCAAGAGGCAGAGAGAGGCTGGGAGCTGCCGGCCAGCCGGCCGCTAAAGGCGGGAAATGATTCAGAAGCAAACGCAGGGTCACGAGTCTCTAGTGAGATCACAGGCAGTGACTAAGGTCTGGGCAGAAAACTCGAATTGTCGTTTGTTCCGATTCAGCAGTAAAGAGCAAAAAGAGGAAAAGAAACATGCTCAGACACTGTATACTTTAAAGCATGGACCTGTTTCTACAACGTGTGGAGGACCCCCCAAGTCTGTGCAGGCAAGGAGGCCTCATGTGAAGTTAAATAATGCATGCTCTATTATTTGCATCTATGCCCCACCTTTGAGGGGCAGACAGGGCTCAACCACCCGGGAAGGGAGCCCATCTAGGAGAAGGGAAATTCTGGCCCTAACCCTCCACTGCCTTGTGGGATATCTCTGGGAGAAGAAAAGAAGAAGAAGAAGAGTTTGGATTTGATATCCCGCTTCATCACTACCCGAAGGAGTCTCAAAGTGGCTAACAATCTCCTTTCCCTTCCTGCCCCACAACAAACACTCTGTGAGGTGAGTGGGGCTGAGAGACTTCAGAGACGTGTGAATAGCCCAAGGTCACCCAGCTGCATGTGGAGGAGCAGGGAAGCGAACCCGGTTCACCAGATTACGAGTCTACCGCTCTTAACCACACCACACTGGCTCTCAGGGGTGAACCCCACACCAAACCGGAGCGGAGTCCCTAAGGCAGTTGGATGGCGCCTTGTACGCTGCCTTCCGGCAACTCCTGCAGCCAAGCTGGTGCCAAACGTCTCGCTCTGCTTTCCTTCGTGGGGGTCTTGTCTTCTGGGCAGCCCAGGACCTCCAAACCCACTGCCCAGGCTTGCACCCCAGATATGTCACTTCGGTGCTGCCAACGCAGCAAAAATGACATGGGGGGGCAGCAGTTATGAGTTACCAGTCTGTGCAGCCGCAGCAAGCGCTGTGATTCTCCTACGGTTCGACTACACCCCCGGAGGCGCACTCCATTGTCTCTCGAGACAACCAACCCACCTTCCGTCTAAGAAGCCCAATGGGTGGTGGGCAAGGTTTCCTCTCTCTTCCCTCCCCCCCCCCAGTAAATAATCAAGTGAATGAATGAGTGAATAAGTCCACCTCCTCTGCTAATATTCTGTGCTACAACTGGGCTGTTGTGCGGTGATTTCAGCTTCTGAGCTTCACGCGAACAGCAGAATTGTCTCATCCCTCCCTGCTCTTAGATCCACACTGGCTTATTTTGGTTCCTTGTCTGCCCCTGTGCAATAAATATTTACGATAATTGCTGTTTCGATTTCTTGCCCTCCCTTTGTCATCCGGTGCCAGGGTGGGTTACAGCTGCCGAATATTCAGTATTAAAAACAGTCTGGAGCAAATGGCACTCACGGGAAGAGGGCGGGCCTTATTCCTTCCCATGGAACTACTTGCAGGGACCCAGGTGGCGCTGTGGGTTAAACCACAGAGCCTAGGGCTTGCCGATCAGAAGGTCGGCGGTTTGAATCCCTGCGACGGGGTGAGCTCCCGTTGCTCGGTCCCAGCTCCTGCCAACCTAGCAGTTCAATAGCACCTCAAAGTGCAAGTAGATAAATGGGTACCGCTCCGGCAGGAAGGTAAACGGCGTTTTCGTGCACTGCTCTGGTTCACCAGAAGCGGCTTAGTCCTGCTGGCAACATGACCTGGAAGCTGTATGCCGGCTCTCGTCCAATAAAGCGAGATGAGCGCCGCAACCCCAGAGTCGGACACGACTGGACCTAATGGTCAGGGGTCCCTTTACCCTTTACCTTTAACTACTTGCAGGGAAGGCAAGGGAAAACCCCACAAGCAAAATCCTCTCGAGGCAGTCAGGAGTTCCTCGAGAATTCCCCGTTCTTTCCCACCCTTACCTTGGGCGGGTGGGGTGGGGTGTCAAGGCAAATACAGAACAATTCCCCCCCCAATCCCACATCCCTCACATCCCCCTGGGTGCCACCATTTCCGGGGCGGGGGAGTTCAAATGTCTCTGCCAGCCGATGAATCTCCCTTCACCCAAAGGGCACTCTGCGTGTGCTCAGAGACCTCTGGCCTTTCCTCCCCACACCCCGACCTCTGGAGCAGCCTCTCCAATTATTATTATTTATAAGAACACAAGGCAAACTCTGCTGGATGAGGCCAAGAGCCCACTTTCCGGTCCAGCATCCTGTTCTCACAGGGGCCAACCAGGGGCCCAATATGGGAAACCCGCAATCAGGATTGGACCCTTTACAATTCTATGTTTCCATGATTTGGGGCAGATAAAAGAAAGCACTTCTTCAAAACGTCAAACCACACTCTAAAAACCAACGAACAAATTAAAAGCAGACACCAATTAAGCATTGTGGGTGTGTTCTTAGTTGCCCGCACAGGCCTCGCAGAATAGAAATGTTTTCAGGAGGCGTTTGGAAGTTGGCACACAATGCGACCGCTGCATCTCCAGTGGCGGAGAGTTCCACAGGACTTGGTCGATGACACTAAAGGCTCGGTTTCTCGTTGTTGTCAAACGAGCCTCACCAACTCGGGGAACGACGAGAGATGCTTGTGCGGAGGATCTCAGGGATCGAGCTGGGATGTCAGGGTTCAGGAGATCTTTGGAGGTAAGTTATTCAGGGCTTTGTAAATTAACACAAGACTTTGAACCTGGACTGGCAGTAAGTGGGCAGCCAGTGTGGCTGTTTCAACAATGGGGCCACACGTTCTCGACTAGAAGCTCCCGTCAGCAATCTGACCGCAGCATTCTGCACCAGGGGGAGCTTCCGAACCGCCTCCAAGGGCAGCCCCACAAAGAGCGCCTTACAGTAGTCCAGCCTCGAGGTTCCAACGCATGATGGACTGTTGCAATAAGTGCAGGCCCTACATAAGCCTTCCGGGGGGGGAGTGGCTCCTTGGATTTCAGTAAATATCTTGGGGGGGGGGCAATGGGAGTAAGTGCACTAAGTCTCTCCAAAACACCCTGATTGCTGTCCCTATACAGCAATGATGGCCAAACGTGGCCCTCCAGCTGTTTTGGGACTACAATTCCCATCGTCCCTGTCCACTGGTCCTGTTAGCTAAGGATGATGGGAGTTGTAGTCCCAAAACAGCTGGAGGGCCACGTTTGGCCATCATTGCTATGCAAGAAGCCCCAGAGGGCACCCCCCCTCCTTGACGGCAGCCAGGAAAGCCGCTCTCTCTTCTAGCAAAGGCTGCAGCCGGAGGCTGTGGGGGGCTGGAGGAAGAGGCCTGATCCATAAATACACCCGGCAGTGCTCGGTATATTTAGCCCGGCTCTGGCCTCGGCCGCGTCCGGCTCCGACTGCCATTAATCTTAAATCCGCAAAGCGGGGAAAGCTGAGAGCGGAGCCGCCGGGTTGCCTAAAAGGTTTATTGACAGGGCGGAGAGGCAGGTCCTTGCTTCTGGGCTGTGGGGAGGGGGCACAGGAGCTGCCCCCTCAGGCTTTGCTCTTCAGATTAAGGGAAAACTGGCAGGAGTTTTGACGCCCCCTGTCTCTCCAGAGCTGGAGACCACCCAGCGAAGCACATGACAACGTGAAGACCAGGCTGCTGGATCAGGCCAATGGCCCATCCAGTCCAGCAGCCTGTCCTCACAGCGGCCAGCCAGATGCCATGGGAAACCTGCAAGCAGGATTCAAACCCAAGACCCCTCTCCCCATCCTGAGGTTTCCAGCAACTGGCATTCAGAAGCATCGCTGCCTCCAACTGTGGATGGCAGAGCAGAGCCCTCTCCTCCTCCTCCTCCATGAATTAGTCAAATCTTCTTTTAAAGCCGTCCAGGTTGGTGGGCATCCCTGTGTCCTGTGGCAAGGAGTTCCGCAGTTTAACTATGTGCTGCGTTAAGAAGGATTTTTATCTGTTTTGAATCTTCCTACATTCATTAAGAAGGGACGCGGGTGGCGCTGTGGGTTAAACCACAGAGACTAGGGCTTGCTGATCAGAAGGTCGGCGGTTCGAATCCCTGCGACGGGGTGAGCTCCCGTTGCTCGGTCCCTGCTCCTGCCCACCTAGCAGTTCGAAAGCACATCAAGGTGCAGGTAGAAAAATAGGTACCGCTACAGCGGGAAGGTAAGCGGTGTTTCCGTGCGCTGCTCTGGTTTGCCAGAAGCGGCTTAGTCATGCTGGCCACATGACCCGGAAGCTGTACGCCGGCTCCCTCGACCATTAATGCGAGATGAGCGCCGCAACCCCAGAGTCGGTCACAACTGGACCTAATGGTCAGGGGTCCCTTTACCTTTACTTTACATTCATTAAATGTCCACCAGTGACAAGAGAGAGAACAAAGCTTTTGCTGTCCACTTCCTCCATGCCAAACTTAATCGTATCATCTCCCCCCCCCCAATAAAAATAATTGTTATTAAAAAATGTAACAATAAGGACATCAAACATCCTATTTCCAGAACAGGAGCTGCAAAACACCAAAACTGGAATTTCTGCAGCAGTACCGTTCACAGTAACTACGGTAATTTGCTGTTAAGCCAACCTTGTATACAAAATCATACAAGAATGTGACTATTCAAGGTACAAGTAATATATACTAAATCATGAAAGGCTTTAAAAAAATTAAATTAAAAACCTTTTCCTGGTTCAGAGTTGGAGGACACCCCCCCCAAAAAAGTCTTTCTCCCTCTCTCCTAACACTAGAACTCGTGGATGTCCCCAGGAATTTGAAGGTTGGGAGATTCATAGAATCCTAGAGTTGGAAGAGACCCCAAGGGCCATCCAGTCCAACCCCCTGCCAAGCAGGAAACACCATCAAAGCATTCCTGACAGGTGGCTGTCAAGCCTCTGCTTAAAGACCTCCAAAGAAGGAGACTCCACCACACTCCTTGGCAGCAAATTCCACTGTCGAACAGCTCTTACTGTCAGGAAGTTCTTCCTAATGTTGAGGTGGAATCTTCTTTCTTGTAGTTTGAATCCATTGCTCCGTGTCCGCCTCTCTGGAGCAGCAGAAAACAACCTTTCTCCCTCCTCTATATGACATCCTTTTATATATTTGAACATGGCTATCATATCACCCCTTCACCTTCTCTTCTCCAGGCTAAACATACCCAGCTCCCTAAGCCGTTCCTCATAAGGCATCGTTTCCAGGCTTTGACCATTTTGGTTGCCCTCCTCTGGACACGTTCCAGCTTGTCAGTATCCTTCTTGAACTGTGGTGCCCAGAACTGGACACAGTATTCCAGGTGAGGTCTGACCAGAGCGGAATACAGTGGTACTATTCCTTCCCTCTTGATCTAGATGCTATACTCCTATTGATGCAGCCCAGAATTGCATTGGCTTTTTTAGCTGCTGCATCACACTGTTGACTCATGTCAAGTTTGTGGTCTACCAAGACTCCTAGATCCTTTTCACATGTACTGCTCTCTAGCCAGGTGTCACCCATCCTGTATTTGTGCCTTTCATATTTTTTTTGCCCAAGTGTAGTACTTCAAGATGGATTCAAGATGGATTGAGGCAGGTATCTGTTCATGCGGCGCATCGTTAAACTGCGGAACTCCCTGCCACAGGAGGCAGTGATAGCCACCAACCTGGATGACTTTAAAAGGGAATTAGAGACATGCCAATTGCTGGAAACCTCAGGAGGGGGAGGCCTTTGATGCTCAAATCCTGCTTGCAGGTCCCGTCCCGTCCCCAAAGGCACCTGGTTAGCCACTGAAAAGAAAAGGATGCTGGAGATGGGCCCCTTTGGGGCCTGATCCAGCAGCTGGGCTCTCCTTTTCTTCTTGCCAGTCTCTGTTCCAAAGCTGGGGTCCCCCATCCAGGAAAAGCTCCCATGGCGGGGGGGGGCTGCCTTTGATGTCAGGAGAAAAGGAAACGCCGCCGCTTGCAGAAAGCTAAACAGGAAGCCAGCCAGGCAGAGACACGACCCAAGACATTTTGCTGCCGGAGGCAGGAAATCAAAGCGGGGGACCCCCCCTCCCCTATTGATTCACAGCGAGCACCACCCACCTGCTTAGGAAATCGTCCAGAGAAAGCCTGGTCAAAGCAGACGGGGTCAGCCGAGGGCCAGGCAGGTCCGTGGGCCTTGCACAGGAGACTTTCTCCTTCGTGCATTGGCCTAATCCTTTTTTAAAGCTATCTAGGTGGCCATTGTGCCTCCTGTGGCAGGGAGTTCCATAGGCTAACTATGTGCTGCATAAAGGACATCCTTTTTTAACCTTCATATTGAGGTTCACTGGAGTTCTAATGCTATGAGAGAGGGGCGCAGGCTTTTCCCCCACCCACTTTTTCCTGGCCATGCTTAACTCTACAAACATCTATCATGCAGCCTCTTTTCTCTAAACTAAACATCCCCAAATGATGAATAGTTTTAACAGCTGATAATCTCACCATTTTCTTCTTTCGATAAACCGCGTCGAGGCTCTCTACAACCAAGTGATCTAGATAAATTTTATATATCAAACTAAACAGCTTAAATTGTATTTTGAATACGTGTGCGATTAATTGTTACTGTTTTGAATATTATTGCGCTCTTACCTTCCTTAGTGGGTCGTGCAAACCGCTATTAGGGGGGGCGGGGTGCACTGGGGATGAGTTTATGGAACCAAGGGGGTGGCCCCTAAAAGTTAGGGAACTGCTGATCTTAGAGGGTTCAGGTGATGTTTGCTCACCGGAAGCTAAGTTCTGAAACAGGAAGCAGGAGCCCAGTTCCTCTGCCGATTCTGGGAAGTGGCCTCTGCGGCGGCAGAAGCAAACTCACTTATTTTGGGAGGGGGGTGTTGTATTCCCCCCCCCCTGTGTCTATTCTCAGGGTCCTTCCCATTTCCCCAGACTCAGCTGCCCTTCCTCTGGAGGGAGATGGCATGAGCCAAGCACCCTGGGGCTTGGCAGGCAGGGGGGAGCAGTCCCTGGGAGCCGCCACCCCCCCGCAGAGTCTGGCCTCACCGCCACCCGCTGCCTGTTTTGCAACGGTCTCCACACACACCTCGGCCAGCTGCAACCGGGATGCTCAGCTCAGCTACGCGACACCCAACCTGGAGTCACAGTGGGCTTCCTTCTGTGGGGCAACCCTACATTCCTCTTCCCCCTTGCGAAGGACAGGTGTACGTATCAGCAGATCAGAGGCTGGTTATGTTGCCTCTCCCCCCCCCCCCCGGATGCTTCAGATGGACAAACGGCCTTTTTAATAAAGGCGTCGTAGGACTGTTTCTTTGTGTTCACATGCAGGGAAAAGGAGGGAGCAAAAAAAGAAGCACAACCGATTTAAAAACAATTGGAATACTGCCAAGGAGAGATGGGTTAGTGACATCCCAGGCGCTGCCCAATCAGTGTTAGAAACTGAGATATAAAGGCTAGGAGCAAAATGACAACTTCAACCTAGGTCATGGGCACAACAACGGAATGTCTAGGCGTGCTTTTTTACAACAAGAATACAAAGCAGAAAATGAATGAACTGCAACTAAAATATTATGTTCATTTTTCACATGGTCTAGTCCAGGCGTAGGCAACCTAAGGCCAGTGGGCCAGATGCGGCCCAATCGCCTTCTCAATCCGGCCCGCGGACGGTCCGGGAATCGGTGTGTTGTTACATGAGTAGAATGTGTCCTTTTATTTAAAATGCATCTCTGGGTTATTTGTGGGGCATAGGAATTCGTTCATTATTTTTTTCAAAATATAGTCCGGCCCCCCACATGGTCTCCGCGACGGGGTGAGCCCCTGTTGCTCGGTCCCAGCTCCTGCCCACCTAGCAGTTCGAAAGCACGTCAAGTGCAAGTAGATAAATAGGTACCACTCCGGCGGGAAGGTAAACAGCGTTTCTGTGCGCTGCTCTGGTTTCGCCAGAAGCGGCTTAGTCATGCTGGCCACATAGAAATAGATATACTTTATTGTCACTGTACCACATGTTTACAGTGAGATTAAACGAGCCCCCCTCCCCCCCCACAATTTCTCAGTCCTTGTCATACTCTGTGTGCTGTCGTACTACCACCAACCCCGAACGTCAGCTGCAATGTTGCTGTCTTTCATTCAGCAGCCTCATGGGCCACGGGTAGAAACTGTTCTTTAACCTGTTGGTGCGGCTTATCATGTTTCTATATCTCTTGCCCGAGGGCAGGAGATTAAAAAGGTGCTGGCCAGGGTGTGAGTCATCCCTGAGAATGTTCCTCGCTCTTCTGAGGCAACGGTCTCTCGCGATAACATCTAGCGGACTCAGGGCACAGCCCACGATATCCTGTGCTGTCTTCCCCACCCTCCGTAGGGACTCTCTGTCCATGGCTGTCAAGCCAGCATAACACACCGTAATGCAGTAGGAGAGAACACTTTCTATCGTGGACCGATAGAAGGAAATCATCAGTTGCTGTTCAACTTTGTTCTTTCGCAAGACCCTTAGGAAATGAAGGCTCTGTTGGGCCTTCCTAACCACCTGGGCTGTATTAACCTTCCACATGACCCAGAAGCTGTCTGCGGACAAATGCCGGCTCCCTCGGCCACTAAAGCGAGATGAGCGCCGCAACCCCAGAGTCGTCCGCGACTGGACCTAACGGTCAGGGGTCCCTTTACCTTTAGGAATTTGTTCATTATTATTTTTCAAAATATAGTCTGGCCCACCACATGGTCTGAGGGACGGTGGACCGGCCCACAGCTGAAAAAGGTTGCTGACCCCTGGTCTAGTCCTTGCCCTGCCCACCCCTCTAATATTCTTAAGAGGGTCTCTTCTCCAGTCTTCAGAGAGTAGCTAGAAGTGGGGAGGCAGAAAAAGGTCCTCCTTTCCTTCCACTCTGCAGTTTTGCTCTGAAATCTTAGGCGCCGTATTGCGCCCAGAGCTCAGAAACTGCCCGAGCTAATGAATTGCCTTGTTGCAAAACACGCTTAGAAAAATGGGAGTTTTGAACGCTGCACTTAATCGACCCTGTGCTCAGCCTGCTGCTGCAAAACACGGGCAGAAGAGTTTCTCGAGTTGCAATTCTGGTGAGGAAACCGTTTTGTTGGAGCAAGCGAAATGACCAGGGGTGGTGGTGGAGCAATTCCCCCTTGTGAGGAAAGGTTGCAGCACTTTTAAAAACGTGTCAGTCTCAAGAAAAGGCGAGGAAGAGAAGCGACGTGATAGAAGTTTGTAAAATCACGCATGGCACAGAGCACCTGGTCGGCCACTGTGAGAACAGGATGCTAGACTAGATGGGCCATTGGCCTGATCCTGCAGGCTCTTCTTAGGTTGATAATGTGAAGAGGGCATTTTCAGAGGGACGCCACTAGCCCTCGGACCTTTGATGCTGGCAAGAGATGAAGCGAGGCAGTCAGACATCAGGTGAGCTGGGAAATCCAGTCTCCACCGGCCACATCTGATAACTCAGGTACCCCATGAATCACGGAACTGTACAGTTGGATCATTTGGTCCAACCCCCTGCAATGGAGGAATCCTTTGCCCAACGTGGGGCTCAAACCCCTGACCCTGAGATGAAGAGTATTATGTTCTACCACCTGAGCCACTCTGGAACAATAATAACAATAATAACAATAATAACAATAATAATAATAATAATAATAATAATAATAATATTTGTACCCCACCCATCCGGCTGGGTTTCCCCAGCCACTCTGGGTGGCTTCCAAGAAAGATTAAAATACATTAAAATGTCACACATTAAAAACTTCCCTAAACAGGGCTGCCTTCAGATGGTTTCTAAATGTTATGTAGTTGTTGATCCCTTTGACCTCTGATGGGAGGGCGTTCCACAGGGCGGGCACCACCACCGAGAAGGCCCTCTGCCTGGTTCCCTGTAGCTTTGCTTCTCGTAGTGAGGGAACCGCCAGAAGGCCCTCAGCACTGGATCTCAGTGTCCGGGCTGAACGATGGGGGTGGAGACGCTCCTTCAGGTATACAGGACCGAGGCCGTTTAGGGCTTTAAAGGTCAGCACCAAGACTTTGAATTGTGCTCGGAAACGTACTGGGAGCTAATGTAGGTCTTTCAAGACCGGTGTTATATGGTCTCGGCAGCCGCTCCCAGTCACCAGTCTAGCTGTTGCATTCTGGATTAATTGCAGTTTCCGGGTCACCTTCAAAGGTAGCCCCACGTAGAGCGCATTGCAGTAGTCCAAGCGGGAGATAACCACTCTGGAGAGACAGTCCGCGGGCAGGTAGGGTCTCAGCCGGCGTACCAGATGGCGCTACTCTGTCAATCACACCCACAGCCTGTTTGTGGTCAACTCCGAGGTGGTGAGGTCAGTTATTCCTTTCCATCTCTTCCTGGCTCTGCTTCTCCGCTGATGTTACATTAGGCAAATCCAGCCATTTGCATGTAACAGCTGCTTTTGCATGCCAGGTATAATGGGAGAAGAACGGCCCTGAGAGATGGGGACGGAGGAATTAAAGGCGGAATTAACAAGGGAGGCAAAGCGGAGGTTGCGGTGGGGAGGGTCTCTCTCCTCCGTAGAAAGGACTTTTGGCCCAGGGACTCGAAAGGCGTCCCTTTGGCTTTCTATCCCGGTTGCCGAGGAACTCTGTGGGGCCCAGAAGCTTGCGGTTTCTCCGGAAGAGGAAGACGGTTCCCTCCTCGCACGGACTGCTTTGCACATCTCAGCATCCCACCCCTGTAACGAACAAAGGGTGATTGATCTGGACGTTGGGCAAAAGGCCAAGGAAGGCAGCCAGGAAAGGGACCGCGCACAATGCAAATACTTGGCCAGGATCTTGGCAAGGGGGGTGGGATTTGGCTAAGCCAGGATTTTAACATGAAGCCAACCAATTTGCCCTTCCCGAAAGGTATGAATTATAGAATCATATAGTTGGAAGAGACCACAAGGGCCATCCAGTCCAACCCCCTGCCAAGCAGGAAACACCATCAAAGCATTCCTGACAGGTGGCTGTCAAGCCTCTGCTTAAAGACCTCCAAAGAAGGAGACTCCACCACACTCCTTGGCAGCAAATTCCACTGTCAAACAGCTCTTACTGTCAGGAAGTTCTTCCTAATGTTTAGGTGGAATCTTCTTTCTTGTAGTTTGAATCCATTGCTCCGTGTCCGCTTCTCTGGAGCAGCAGAAAACAACTTTTCTCCCTCCTCTATATGACATCCTTTTATATATTTGAACATGGCTATCATATCACCCCTTAACCTTCTCTTCTCCAGGCTAAACATACCCAGCTCCCTAAGCCGTTCCTCATAAGGCATCGTTTCCAGGCCTTTGACCATTTTGGTTGCCCTCCTCTGGACATGTTCCAGCTTGTCAGCCCAATTCTGGGCTGCATCAATAGGAGTATAGCATCTAGATCAAGGGAAGTAATAGTACCACTGTATTCTGCTCTGGTCAGACCCCACCTGGAATACTGTGTCCAGTTCTGGGCACCACAGTTCAAGAAGGATACTGAGAAGCTGGAACGTGTCCAGAGCAGGGGTACAAATAATAAATTATTATTATTATTATTATTATTATTATTATTATTATTATCTCAACTCTGAGGTTCCCAGGGGTATTCGGCCACTGTGAGAACAGGATGCTGGGCCGGGTTGGGGGGGGGCCCTTCGGACGGATCCAGCAGAGCTCTAGCGAGGTTCTTGCCTACGTCACTCAGCCCAGGCTCTGCCTCCGTCCTGAGCCGCCGACTCTAGGCTTTGGGGGGGAGAAAGCAAGGTGTGGGGGCCGTGGGTGACTCCCACGTTACTGACCGGGCAACAGGACAGCGAAGGAGATTGTGGGCTGGGCAGGAGCCTCGTCTCCCGGGCACCCAGCCAAGGGCCTCATCTCTGACTCATTGGAAAGGGAAGGAACCGAGGCATCGCCGGTTTCCCACCCTCCGGCCAGCCGGCAAACCTCCCTCTCCTCGCATCTCTGCAACTAATGCTGCCGGGCTGGGGTTTCCCAGCAAAGGAGGATCCTGCCCATTGCCCAACACACTGGGGGAGAGCTGGCGTCAGCAGGCACATCTGCCAAAGGCTGTAGGCATAGAATGAAGCTGAAGGATGGAGAAAAGAAAGTACTTCTGCACATGGTTAGGCTGTGGAACTCCCTGCCACAGGAGGCAGTGGGGGACACCAGCTCAGGTGGCTTTGAAAGAGGATTAGACCGATTCAGGGAGGAGGAGAGGGCTGTGGGTGGCTGCTAGCCAGAATGGCTCTGCTCTGCTTCTGAATAATAATAATAATAATAATAATAATAATTTATTATTTCTACCCCGCCCATCTGGCTGGGTTTCCCCAGCCACTCTGGGCGGCTTCCAACAGAATATTAAAATGCAATAGTCTATTAAACATTAAAATCTTCCCTAAACACGGCTGCCTTCAGATGTCTTCTAAAAGTCTGGTAGTTGTTTATCCCTTTGACCTCTGATGGGAGGGCGTTCCACAGGAAGGGGGCCACCACCGAGAAGGCCTTCTGCCTGGTTCCCTGTAACTTGGCTTCTCGTAGTGAGGGAACCGCCAGAAGGCCCTCGGCGCTGGACCTCAGTGTCCTGGCTGGACGATGAGGGTGGAGATGCTCCTTCAGATATACTGGACCGATGCCATTTAGGGCTTTAAAGGTCAGCACCAACACTTTGAATGCCAGTTGCTGGAAACTGCAGGAGGGGAGAGCTGCTCTCGCACTCGGGTCCCTCTTGTGGGTTTCTCACAGGTGTCTGGTTGGCCACTGGGAGAAGAGGATTCTGGATGTGATGGATGATTGGCCTGATCCAGCAGGCTTTCCTTAGGTTCTTATGATTGTCCCGCCTTTAAGGGGGGAAAACGAATGGACTTGCATTTATTCCTAGATTGCAGGGGGTTGGGCTAGATGACCCTCAGGGTCCCTTCCAACTCTACAATTCTATGATTCTATGACTTGGAATTGGGCTCTGTCAGAGATGCGTCAGTAAGTTCCCAGAGGCTCAGTAGCTCAGGAGGCAGGAAATAGGCGCTATAATATTAAGCCGAGTGGCTCAGTGGGCTTCCCTTCCGGCTTCCAGGCAACCAGTCGCGCTCTTCGGATCGAACCCACGGCTTCTACTGCCCAGCCAGCTCACAAGCGGAACGAAGCAAGTGGTTCCCACCAAGGAGGAGCCCAGCCACACACACACACACACACATGCTGCAATTTAAGAAACCGAGAACTGAGAACCGGGTCAAGTCCGAAGCGGAAGCGTTCAATCCCTGGGTGAGGGCTCAAACACGCAGAGCGCATGATGCGCAGAGAAGCCCAAGGAACAGGCGACAGTGGCTCAAGGCGCTTCTAGGCACGGGGAGAGCATCTACCCATTTTACAGGTGGCAGCTAGGAAGACCGAGAGAGCGCTCAAATGCACCACAAGACACTCATGGCACAACCCAGGGCAGAGACCCCTAGGAAGAGGTGGGAACTGACTCGGAGGGCAAGGCAAGGGCGCATGGGGGTTTAATTCGATTCAACAACCCTTTGAATTCCCAAGCAATCGTTCGTTCAAGTCAGGTCTCCCGTTCAATGGGCATTTTCACATTTCTTTCTTTTTTTTAATGACAGCGCACTTTTCCTCCAAGGAGCTCAAGATGGTGCACATAGTTCTCACAACAACCCTTCCCCAGCCACTCTGGGCGGCTTCCAAGAAAATATTAAAATACAATAGTCTATTAAACATTAAAAGCTTCCCTAAACAGGGCTGCCTTCAGATGTCTTCTAAAAGTCTGGTAGTTGTTGTTCTCTTTGACATCTGATGGGAGGGCGTTCCACAGGGCGGGTGCCACCACCGAGAAGGCCCTCTGCCTGGTTCCCTGTAATTTGGCTTCTCGCAGGGAGGGAACCACCAGAAGGCCCTCGGTGCTGGACCTCAGTGTCCGGGCTGAACGGTGGAGGTGGAGACGCTCCTTCAGGGATACTGGACTGAGGCCGTTTAGGTTAGGCTGAGTGACAGCAACTGGCCCCCAAAGGTCACCCCACGAACTTCATGGGCCGAGTGGGGATTCGAACTCTCCCAGCACTCTAACCACTATGCCATGTTGGCTCCTACACCACCCGTGGTTTCCAGAACAATGATGCCTGTTTGACCTAAACAACTAGAGCAAGGGTTGCCCAGCTCGGGGGGGGGGGGGGCTGGAGACGTAATACTTGCAAAGGAGCAAATGCATCCACAACTCTGCGCATAGGTCAGCCATGCGCAATACCTCCCGTCAGCAAGTAGGCTTGGAAAGAGAGTTTGCTCCCCCTTCCTTTCTGGAAGATGCAACTGCAACCTCCCTCTGGCCAACAGCTAAGCTACTTTTTTTTCAAGAGCCAAAGAAGCCCTTTGTGGGCACCCATGGGTGCTGTGCTGGCAACAAGGACACTAAAAGCAAGCTAACTGGAGATTACGGCTGCAATCCCGCTGTCTGTTCATGGGAGCGGGGGCCACGGATCTCTATGGGGCTTGCTTTCAAGGAGACCTGGCTAGGACTGTAAGGTAGAGCATTTGCGCTGTGGAAGAGGGCTCCCTCCCTGCTTTGCCACGGCCCCAATCCCACGCCAGGAGCATTCGCAAACAATTAGCTATCACCAGCCTGGTCAGAGATGATGGGATGCCCCCAGCAGCTTCCTTCCTGGGTTCTACCGTGAAGACTCGAGGAGGCCATCGGTCAAAAGAACATCGGAATAGGACCACCTATGCGGCCTAGGACCCTCGTAGCTACGGGACCACCTCTCCTGGTATGCCCCGCGGAGGACCTTAAGGTCCACAAATAACAACACTTTGGAGGTCCCGAGCCTCAGGGTTAGACTGGTCTCAACTAGGTCCAGGGCCTTTTCAGCGCTGGCCCCGACTTGGTGGAACGCTCTGTCACAAGAGATCAGGGCCCTGCGGGATTTGACATCTTTCCGCAGGGCCTGCAAGAAGACGGAGCTGGTCCGCCTGACCTTCAGCTTAGGCTCACTCTGAGCCCAAATATGGGATTTGGTCTATAAATTTTCCCTTGGCTTTTTTGCTGGCCCATGTAGGACCAGCATGGCTAGTTGGCTCGGGTGAATTTCCTCCCTTTATGGCAGGGGTTCCCAAACTATGGCCCGGCAGCCGGATCCAGCCCAATCGCCTTTTCAATCCGGCCCGCGGACGGTCCGGGAATCAGCGTGTTTTTACATGAGTAGAATGTGTCATTTTATTTCAAATGCATCTCTGGGTTATTTGTGGGGCATAGGAATTCGTTCCTTTCCCCCCCAAAATATAGTCTCCCCCCCCCCAAGGTCTGAGGGACGGTGGACCGGCCCCTTGCTGAAAAAGTTTGCTGACCCCTGCTTTATGATCTTGATTTATGGACTACTACTAAAATGAGGCTGCATTTTAAGCTGTATTTTAATAATGGGTGGCTGCTAGCCAGAATGGCTCTGCTCTGCTTCTGAATAATAATAATAATTTATTATTTATACCCCGCCCATCTGGCTGGGTTTCCCCAGCCACTCTGGGCGCCTTTCAACAGAGCATTAAAATACAATAATCTATAAAACATTAAAAGCCTCCCTAAACAGGGCTGCCTTCAGATGTCTTCTAAAGGTCTGGTAATTGTTGTTCTCTTTGACATCTGAAGGGCGGGTGCCACTACCGAGAAGGCCCTCTGCCTAGTTCCCTGTAACTTGGCTTCACACAGCGAGGGAACCGCCAGAAGGCCCTGTTGTTGTTTTTTCTATTACGTTTTTTCTATTGTAATTTATATTTGGCGTTAGCCGCCCTCAACCTGGCCCTGGCCAGGGAGGGCGGGGTATAAATAAAATATTATTATTATTATTATTATTATTATTATTATTATTATTACCCAGCACCCTGGTCTCCCAGTGGCCAACCAGGTGCCCCAGCAGGAAGCCCAAACGCAGGATCCTAGCACAATAATAGCACCCTCCCGTCTTGCTGTTTCCATCAACTGGGATTCAGAAGCTGCCTCTAACTATGGCGGCAGAGCGCAGCCATTCTGACAACCCTCTCCTCCTCCACTCATTTATCTAATCCCCGTTTAAAGCCTCCCAAGTTGGCAGCCATCACTGCTTCCTGTGGCAGGGAGTTCCATAGTTCCGGATGAAGGAGGACTTTCTTTTCTCTGTCCTCATCCATCCACAGTGGCTGGGCTTCATGTTCAATGTCCAAGATTCTAGGGATTGGGCCCTGTCAGGGTTTGAGCCCTGCTCCCATGATGCCTCCAAACAAGGACCCCAACGGAGGCCTCCGCAGCAGTAGGAAGCCGCCCTGTGGCTTGCGGCGCTGCGAAATCCGCTGCGAGCCAAAGGCCTGCCCTTCCTCCACCTCGCAGGTTCCTGTTTCCCCTCCCCGGGGCTCTTTCGTCAGCCTCAAGCCTCAGCCCTTCGCTTCCCCCGTCTCCGGGAAGCTCCTCCTCACGAAGCCATTCCTGCCGCCAGAGCCTGGCCGAGGCTCAAATCCCAGCCAAACTGCCTGCCTCTCCTGCCCTCGCGCAAACTGGACTGCAAACGTTCCATTGTCCCCGAGTCCGGTGGGCTGCTCGGCTCCTGAACGCGGCACCTGGCAATGCCACTAACTGCTGGCGTCAGAGGCTTCGAGCGCAACACAATACGGATAGCACACAGAGGTCCACAAATAACAATAGCTTAAGAAGCCAGATTATCCTCCACCAGGGCCAGGG
The DNA here is from genome assembly GCA_034641385.1 of Darevskia mixta. Lineage (NCBI taxonomy): Eukaryota > Metazoa > Chordata > Lepidosauria > Squamata > Lacertidae > Darevskia > Darevskia mixta. The sequence continues at coordinate 2,680,215 of JAWWNH010000205.1, forward strand.
CCTTTTCAGTGTTGGCTCTGACCTGGTGGAATGCTCTGTCCCATGAGACTCGGGCCCTGCGGGACCTGACCTCCTTCCGCAGGGCCTGTAAGACAGAGTTATTCCGCCTGGCCTTTAATCTAGCCTGATCCCCTATTCCTTTTCCCCCTTCCCTTTTTTCTGAATAAACCCTTCTGGGTCCCCACATTGAAATTCTTCCCTGGTCTCCCTACTGGCCTAGCAAGACTAACTTGGCCAGTTAGCCCTGGTGATCCCACTGAGGTTTGGTTTTTATGCTGTTTTTAAAGTTGTTTTTCATCATTGTTTTGTATTTGTTGTTCGACGCCCTGAGCCCGGTTTTTGGAGCACGAAGGGCGGGGTATAAATAAAAATGTAATATTATTATTGTTTATTAGAGCACTCTGGGATGGCACCCTTCGCCCTGGAAAGCTTGCCTATTCGACTTTGAGGTCTAATGGAGAGGGGATGAGTTTTGAGGACCTGGAAGCAGCTTGTGCCTGTCCTGTTTCGCCTCCTCCCTAGGGAGATTCTTCACAGTCTCTGGGGCAGAGGGTTGGATCCTGCTTGCGGGTTTCGCACAGGCCTCTGGTTGGCCCCTGGGAGAACAGGATGCTGGACCAGATGGGAACCAGGCCTGATCCAGGAGGCCTTATATTCTTACATTCTTGTGCTCAAGTCCTGCAAGCAGGGTTTCCTCCCTCTGTCCCAACCCTGGAACTTGATTAAGGACCGATACAAGAAAGGACCCAGCGGCTCAGGGTTCTAGGGCGACGAGAGGCAGGTTTCGCTCCCTCCCCACACAGGCTGCAAAGACGTTCCCAAATGCGGGTGGCGCTGTGGGTTAAACTTGGCAGGGGGTTGGACTGGATGGCCCTTGTGGTCTCTTCCAACTCTATGATTCTGTGATTCTGTGATTCTGTGAAACCACAGAGCCTAGGGCTTGCCGATCAGAAGGTTGGCGGTTCGAATCCCTGCGACGGGGTGAGCTCCTGTTGCTTGGTCCCAGCTCCTGCCCACCTAGCAGTTCGAAAACACATCAAAGTGCAAGTAGATAAATAGGTATCGCTCCAGCGGAAAGGTAAAACGGCGTTTCCGTGCGCTGCTCTGGTTCGCCAGAAGCGGCTTAGTCATGCTGGCCACATGACCTGGAAGCTGTCTGCGGACAAATGCCGGCTCCCTCGGCCTATAGAGCGAGATGAGCGTGCAACCCCAGAGTCGGTCACAACTGAACCTAATAGTCAGGGGTCCCTTTACCTTTATCTTTAAGGGCCATAGCTGTCAACCCTCCCTTTTTTTGCGGGAAACTCCCTTATTCCAATGCCGTTTCCCGCTACTATCCCGGATTGTTGATATCCCTTAAATTTCCCGGATTTCCAAGGAAGCAGCTCCTCTCCCTCCCTGCCGGCCAGGGAGGCTCCTCAGCTGCGTTGCTCAGCTGCCAATAAGGAGTCTGAGACCGACTGGGGGCGGAGCTTGCATGCCTTGTGCAGCCAGACCCTCATGCCCAACCAGACAGACAGCCTGCCTGCCGTCTACGCGCTCGCTCTTTCACTCTCCCGTTCGCGCGCAGCCTCTGGAGCGCAGGGTGGCGAGGCTACTTGGTGCCATCGCACCGCCCTCGCGGCATCCCTTATTTTCAAATCTGAAAATTCGGGAAAATCCCTTATTTTCAAATCCGAAAGTTGACAGCTATGTTAAGGGGTCATCCGGAGTTCTGCTCATCCAGCCACTTTCTCCCAGGGAAAGCCGCTCCTGAGCTGGGAGCCAACTTCCATAGATGATTCCCTGCTCTGATTTAGTGCTCAAAGGCAGGTGGTCCCCCAGGGATAAGTGAAAAATCACTTGGACCTGCGTTTTCTAGGTGCGGGGCGATCGGAAGGGCGAGTGAACCCCAAGCCTCTCACGGCCATGAAGCATTGGGACCGACCCACCTGCCTGGGCTTTGCTTATTTCACAGAATCATCGGATTGTAGAGTTGGGGAGGGACCCCACCAGGTCATCTAGTCCAACCCTCTGCAACGCAGCGTGACCAAGGCCCAGCAGGGTCTATAGGAGGTTGGACTATTTGACCCCTGGTGTCCCTTTCCAACTGCACAATCCTGTGATTCTCCCTCTTCCACCTGGCAAGCGGGGTTTCGCTCAGCAGCTCAGAACCAAATGAACCCCTAACAGAAATCTGATTCTTCTTGCTACCCGGACATTTTTGCAAAGGAGCGTTTCCTGGCCACTCACATTCCGCACCTCCCTTCAAAATGCAACGCTTAATACAAAACGTTTTGTGGCTTGCCTTTTTCTTCTCATTTTCCGTATCCCTTTGGGTAAAACTGGCTGGCTGCAGAATCCTAACTGTGCCAATCCAAAAACAATAAGGCCGACCGAATTCCAATGGGGCTTCCTACCGGGTGAGCAGGGTCAGGATTGCAGCCTTAGAAAATTAGGTCCTTTCAAGGGCAGCAGCGACAGAACCTGCCGATTGGACGTGGCCGGCAAATGAAGCTGCGGAGAGCTGGCCCAGATGCAGTTCCATGAGCCACATGGTCAGGGGGGGAGTCCCTCCTGCCCTCGGTGGCATCAGCCGACTTCCTTAACAACCAAACAAAAACACAGCTCCTCCAGGCTGGAGAGTCGTCGGATCACAGCACATCTGGTTCCCATAAAAGCAGCCGGGACAACCCAGAGGACCCTCACATCGTGGTGGAAAGAGGGGGTCGTTTTGGGGGGGCACACTTTTGTACTGGGGGCGCCTCTGTTTGAGCTCCCAGGAAGGAGAAATCAGGGCAGAGAAAAGGAAGCACTTATTCATGCAGCACACGGTTAACCCCTGGAACTCCCTGCCACAGCGATGGCCACTAAATTGGATGGCTTTAGAAAAGGATTAGGCAAATTCATGCTGGAGGAGGAGAGCATTGATGGCTTCTGGCCAGGTTGGCTCTGCTCTGCCTCCACAGTTTGGGGCAGCAATACTTCTGAGCACCTGTTGCCGAGAAACATTCATCTATTTTATCTTCTTATTTATATATCTGCCTGCCTGCCTGTTTGTTATTAGATATTTATATTCCACCTTGGTCCTAGTCCTCATTTAATCCCCACGACAGCCCTGTGAGGTAGGCAGGCAGGCAGGCTGGAAGGGCTGAGAAAGGCAGGGACCCAAAGGCCACGCCCTGCAAGAGTGATGCAAAAACCTGGTCGGCACGCAGAGAAAGCCTCCACGTGCCAAGTTGGCTTGTGTCTCCTAAGGCAGCAGGTGCCTGAGCTGAGCTGCACCGTCGCCGGCGAGCTGCCCCACAATAGCGAGATGTGCAAAACCGAAGCAGGCTCACTGTGTGCGGAATTGGGGATGCAACTGGGAAGTGCAAAACGTTCTGCAGACCTCCCAAAAAAAGAGTGGCTGTCAAATCAGTTGGCCTGAAGGAGTCTGCTGCCCAGCAGTCCATTTATAGCTGGGGCTGAAAGGCGATTTTTTTCAGGGTGCCGGTGAAGTAGCCATGGGCAACCCAAGAAGGAGGGCTTAGGATCTTGGGGGGGATATGAGAAGGAGTCTCTTCTCAGGGCATTGTCAGACTGTGCAAGGCAGCAGAGGATGTTCTAGCTGTGATGCCCAGTATACCTGAAGGAGCGTCTCCACCCCCATCGTTCTGCCCGGACACTGAGGTCCAGCGCCGAGGGCCTTCTGGCGGTTCCCTCCCTGCGAGAAGCCAAGTTACAGGGAACCAGGCAGAGGGCCTTCTCGGTAGTGGCACCCACCCTGTGGAACACCCTCCCAGCAGATGTCAAAGAGAACAACAACTACCAGACCTTTAGAAGACATCTGAAGGCAGCCCTGTTTAGGGAGGCTTTTAATGTTTAATAGACGATTGTATTTTAATATTCTGTTGAAAGCCGCCCAGTGGCTGGGAAAACCCAGTCAGATGGGCGGGGTATAAATAATAAATTATTATTATTATTATTATTATTATTATTATTATTATGCCTGTGATTGCAGGGGGTGGGGCTAGATGACCCTGGGGGGACCCCTTCCAACACTTACAGCTCTATGGTTTTCTTGAAATGGATAAAACAGCTCAGAACTGTCTCCCCGGGACAGGAGGAGAGGCTGGGGCCGAGGCACACTTTCCACAGCGGTGTCTCAACCGAGGGGAAGTACAGAGAAGGAACTTTGGATCATCGTCGATTGCACCCAGTTCCTCATTGAAAGTGGGGGGGGGACAGCAGAGGCTCGCAGCTGAATCAGCATCCCACGGGCTTGGGCAGCCTCCGCCAACCTGGCGCCCTCCGTCCCCCCACCAGCCCCAACACCATGTTGGCAGGGGCAATCACAGCAGTCGAACCCCAGGACGTCTGGAGGGTCCTAGGATAGCAGAGGCTGGTGCAGAGTACAAACGAAGGGACTTAGTTTGCGTTTTTAGATACAACCTTCTTTCTGTACGCCACAACAGCTGCTAGAATACTTCTTGCCAAGAACTGGAAGACCCAAGTGCCACCTACATTAGACGAATGGCAGATGAAGATGATGGACTTTATGGAGAGAAGACACGGTGGAGGAAGATTGGCAGGAATTCAAAATTTATTTGAAGAAATATTATGGAATATAAAAAAGAAAAACTCTTAAGAGGAGGAGTTATAGGCTTTCAGTTTAAAATGATAGCTTTTTAAGGGACTGTTATTTAGGTAAATTTAAGAAATTGCAACAGAGGATTGATAAGTATTATATAGATGTTAAAAATATGAAAATGAAACTGTTACGGATGATATAGGATGAAACTCAGATGGAAGAAACCGAGGGAAGTCACCTAACTTTGTTAATGAAAGATGGATGAAAAACAAAGGTTTTTTCCTTTCCTTTTCTTTTTGTGTGTTATTGTTTAATTGTATTTTTGTTTGTTAAAACTGATTAAAAATTATTTTTTAAAAAATAGTTTGCTTTTTTTTTTTATAAAGCATACGGGAGCAGACAGATTTCATGGAGGAGGAAAGATCTATCGCTACACAGGATAGCTAAATGGAGCCTCCATGCTCAGTGGCTCTCTACCTCTCCGGAACAGGACAAAGAACCGGGAGCAAGGAGGTAAAGTGGCCCCGCAGCAACCGAGGTTCTGGGGTTTCATTTTCCCAGCAAAGCTGCCCCAAAGGAGGCGTTGCATTTTGCAGCACCGGCAGCGGGTTGGGCTGGATAACCTCTGGGGGGCCCTTTTCACACCGTGAGTCAAGGCTTGCTGCTGCCGCCACCAGCAGAAGATCGAACTCTGTGACTCAAGGAGGTCCTTCCCAGCCGGGGTTTCCAAGCAGCTCACGTCACCCGGCTGGAAAGTCCCTCCCAGGCCTGGGGGTTCGAGGTCCCATTGAGAACATCTCCATCTGAAGCTGGAGGGCGGAGGGTGGCTGGAGAAACTGAGGAAAGGCTCCGGGAGGTTTGGGGCATGAGAGGATCACGTAGCAGCTCGGAGCGAGGCCACCACAACGGATCCAGCCAAAACAAGCCAGTCTCAAGGGGTCAGTTCTGGACTCCCGTTCAGCTTCACATCCAGCCCAAATCTCCGGGCAAAGGACCATGGCTGCGTGGTGGGACGCCTGCCCTGCATGCAGAAGACCCCTTGGGTCTCCAGCTGATGTGGGACTACAATTCCCATCATCCCTGACCACTGCCCCGCCAGCTAGGGATGATGGGAGTTGTAGTCCAAAAACAACAGGCGACCCAAGGTTGGGAAACCCTGGCTTAGAGCGGGCCTGGGAGAGACCAGAGTTCGAATCCCCCACTCGGCCATGCAGCTCACTCGGTGCCGTCTTGGGCCAGCCACTCACTGACCCTCACCCTGTCCTACCTCGCAGGGTTGTTGCAGGGATTAAATGCAAAGGGAGGAGCCCTGTAAAGCCACCATGAGCTTTAAATGCATAAATAAACTCAATAAATAAAAAGTCAATCGCAGCATCTCCTGGTGGGGTTGGCAGAGCCCCCCCCCCTGCCTGAACCCCTGGCCAGCTGCTGCCAGTCAGTGCAGACAGTACACAGCTCGAGGGAGCAATTCTCTCCCTCCTGCCAACGTCCCCCAGAGACGTCGCTGAAGCTTCTCCTCCATTTGGCTCCGCCAAAACCCATTCAAAAAATGCCGGGGAGGACACGTGACACAAACAGACCCCCCCCGCCTCAGGACTGTACCATCTCAACAAGCAAAAAAAGGGGGGGGAATCGCGCGTTTCAGGAACTCCCCCTGCCTTAGAAGCCGCGACTTGATGTCCTAGAATTTACCTGCTCCGAAAACACACGTGTGCGCCCGTGCCCACGCGCGGGGAAACTGCCCTAGCGCCGAAGGTCGTGTGAACGGGGAGAAAGGCGGAGTCGCGAGCCGAGTTGGGAAACTTGGGCGCCAGCTCAGCCATCCCCCGATTTACTCGCGAGTCAGCCCCGATGAACCCGCCCCGGTTCCGGAGCCAGAGGGCGGCTGGCGGAGCCCCAGGATCGGGAAGGAGGGAGACACCCAGCCCATCCCGGCGCAGCCCAGAAGCAGCGCGCACTCTGCCCATGCCCCGGGGCTCCTCGTCCTGGGCGCGCCTTGCGCAAATGGAGCGTTGCGCGCGGGGTTCGCCCCGTCGCGGAGCCGGACGGACACCCACCTGGGCTCATGGCGCTCGGCCGGCCGGGCGGCTCCGTCGCTACTGCTGCTGCTGCTGCTGCTGCTCGTCGCCTCGGAGGAAGTGAGCGAGGAAGGGGAAGGAGCAGAGGCTCGCTCGCCGCCGGGGAAGGGGCTCGGCAAGCCGGGCGGCGGCGGCGGCGGCGCGCCACACCCCTCGACGGCGCCCGGGCGGGGCGGGCACAGGGCACAGCAGCCAAGGCTGGACAGGGACCGGGGGCCGCCACGGCCTCGCCCGCCCCGTCCTCCACTGCGCCAAAGAGGCCCGGGGGCAGCCGCGCCGCCGGATCCTGGGTGGCCGGCAAGCAAGCAAGCAGGTCCCTGCCCCGAGGAGCTTGCCCGAGCTTGCCTTCCGCCACAGGGTCGTGGCGTTGCAAGGGGTCCTTGAGTCCAGCCCCCTGCAAGGCAAGAATCGCAGCTGAAAAATCATAGAATTTTAGAGCTGGGCGGGACCTCCAGCGGTCATCTAGTCCAACCCCCTGCAACGCAGAAATCTCAGCTAGATCATACATGGCCGCCTCTGCTGGAAAACCTCCAGTGAAGGAGAGCCCACCTCCCTTCCACTGTTGAATCGCTCTTGCTGTCACAAAGCGCTTCCAATAGCTTGGTTGCGATCTCCTTTCGAAAACAATCCCATCTGTTGGAACAAAACCCCACCTCATTCCCCCTTCCAACGCGGGGCAGAGGGATGAGGGCAACGACCTTGCCCTTGGTTGGAATTCGGAGCAGGACATCCTCTGGATGTGGAGGTTCCATTAAGCTGGCCGGGCTAATACCAGCTGGCCAGCCTTTTGCCCTTCTGTCGGTTTCCTAGCTTCCAGCAATGCCAATTTGGACAGCCTTAAAAGACGACTGTACAAATTCATTAGCAAGGAAGTTACGGGTGGCTAGCAGCCACCATGGCTCTGCCCTGCCTGCAAAGTCAGAAACGCTTCCAAATGCCAGCTTCTGGGAACCACGGGAGGGGAGAGTTGCTCCTGCGCTCGGATCCTGCTCGCTGGCTTCCCACAGGCATCTGGTCAGCTACTGTGAGAACAGGGCGTTGCGTGAGATGAGCCACTGGCCTGATCCAGCAAGCTCTTCCTATGCTGTCATGTTCCCCTCTTCCAGCCATCAAACTGCCCAGGGCCTTGGCTGCATCTTTTGTAGCACTGATTTCCATACATACAGTATGAAGGATGCTGGAGCCAAGAAGCTGTGCCAAGATCTGATGGATCTGTGATCTCAGACTTTGCAGGAGGCTGGGCTCTGCTCTGAGATCCTGTATGGAGCAGTGGGTTGGACCACATGGATTTAAATGACTGTGCTCTGCCCCCGCGGTCAGGGGCTGCAGTGCTCCTGAATACCAGTTGCTGGAAACCACAGGAGCAGGGAGAGGGCTCTGGTGCTCGGATCCTGCTTGCTGGCTTCCCATAATAAGGGGCATCTGGCTGGCCACTGTGAGAACAGGATGCTGGACTGGAGGGGGCACTGACCTGATCCAAAAGGCTCTCCTTACTCCTACGCCAGTGTGGTGTAGTGGTTAAGAGTGGTAGACTCGTAATCTGGGGAACCGGGTTCGTGTCTCCTCTCCTCCACATGCAGCTGCTGGGTGACCTTGGGCCAGTCACACTTCTCTGAAGTCTCTCAGCCCCACTCACCTCACAGAGTGTTTGTTGTGAGGGAGGAAGGGAAAGGAGAATGTGAGTCGCTTTGAGACTCCTTCGGGTAGTGATAAAGCGGGATATGAAATCCAAACTCTTCTTCTCTTCTTCTTCTTCTTCTTCTATTATGACCTGTGTGTCACAGCACTGCTCCCTATAACACCCTACTTGCAGTCGCCAACGATGGAGGACGCTGGAAGGGCCCTGGCAAACTGAGCTGGAGCCAGGTGGGTTAAGATCTGCAAATCTGGCTCTTCAAATCTGGGCAGAGGGCCTCATCTAGGCCTGCAGGTGATGGCAGGAGACGGAGAAGCTATTTTGCAAAAAATTGTAGTTGCCTGGTTTGGGGTTTGATGTTGCCCACCTTGCCTGTATCGCAAATCGGGTGCCACGCCCCACATCAGTTATTCTCCAGTTCAGAATGCGTGGAGGAGAAGACTATCAATGTCTATGATTAAAAAAAAGAAGGGTAAAAGACGCCTGGGCAGTTAAGTCCAGTCAAAGGAGACTATGGGGTTGCGGCCCTCATCTCGCTTTCAGGCCGAGGGAGCTGGCGTTTGTCCACAGACAGCTTTCCAGGCCATGTGGCCAGCATGACTAAACTGTTTCTGCCGCAATGGGACACCGTGACGGAAATCAGAGCGCACAGAAACACTGTTTACCTTCCTGCCACAGTGGTACCTGTTTATCTTCTTGCACCGGCGTGCTTTCGAACTGCTAGGTGGGCAGGAGCTGGGACAGAGCAACGGGAGCTCACCCCGTTGCCACCCGTGGGCTTATGTTGTCTATGAGCCACAGTTGGAGGCAGCAATGCTTCTTTAGTATTACATCAGTAATACTAAAAGGGAAGGGAGTTCATGATGGATGGGAGTTTGTTAAAAGGGAGATATTAAAAGCACAACTTCAAGCAGTACCAATGAGACGAAAACATGGAAGGTGCCTAAAGAAGCCAGGGTGGCTATCTAATGAACTTTTAACTGAGTTAAGATTTAAAAGGGATATGTACAAGAAATGGAAAAAGGGGGAAACCACCAGAGAGGAATTCAAACAAATAGCCAGCACATGTAGAGACAAAGTCAGAAAAGCTAAAGCACAGAATGAACTCAGGCTTGCTAGAGAGGTTAAAAGCAATAAAAAGAGTTTTTATGGGTATGTCCGTAGCAAAAGGAAGAACAAGGAAACAGTGGGGTCACTTAGAGGAGAAGAAGGTGAAATGCGAACAGGGGACGCAGAAAGGGCAGAACTCCTCAATACCTTCTTTGCCTCAGTCTTCTCCAAAAAAGAAAACAATGCCCGACCTGAAGAATATGGAGCAGATGATACAGCAGGGGAAACACAGCCCAGAATAAGTAAGGAGGTAGTACAAGCACACTTGGCTAGTTTAGATGTATTCAAGTCTCCAGGGCCAGATGAACTACATCCCAGAGTATTAAAAGAACTGGCAGAGGTGATTTCAGAACCACTGGCAGTAATCTTTGAGAATTCTTGGAAAACAGGTGAAGTCCCAGCAGACTGGAGGAGGGCAAATGTTGTCCCTATTTTCAAAAAGGGGAAAAGAGAGGACCCAAACAATTACCGCCCAGTCAGCCTGACATCAATACCAGGAAAGATTCTAGAGCAGATCATTAAGCAAACGGTCTGTGAGCACCTAGAAAGGAACGCTGTGATCACTAAAAGTCAGCATGGGTTTCTGAAAAATAAGTCATGTCAGACTAATCTGATCTCATTTTTTGACAGAATTACAAGCCTGGTAGACGAAGGGAACACTGTAGATGTAGCCTATCTTGATTTCAGCAAGGCCTTTGACAAGGTGCCCCATGATATTCTTGTAAAGAAGCTGGTAAAATGCGGGCTAGACAATGCTACCATTCATTGGATTTGTAACTGGCTGACTGACCGAACCCAAAGGGTGCTCATCAATGGCTCCTCTTCATCCTGGAGAGAAGTGACTAGTGGGGTGCCACAGGGTTCTGTCTTGGGCCCAGTCTTATTCAACATCTTTATCAATGACTTGGATGATGGGATTGAGGGCATCCTGATCAAGTTTGCAGATGACACCAAATTGGGAGGGGTGGCTAATACCCCAGAGGACAGGATCACACTTCAAAATGACCTTAACAGATTAGAGAACTGGGCCAAGGCAAACAGGATGAATTTTAACAGGGAGAAATGTAAAGTACTACACTTGGGCAAAAAAAATGAAAGGCACAAATACAGGATGGGTGATACCTGGCTTGAGAGCAGTACAAGTGAAAAGGATCTAGGAGTCTTGGTAGACCACAAACTTGACATGAGTCAACAGTGTGATGCAGCAGCTAAAAAAGCCAATGCAATTCTGGGCTGCATCAATAGGAGTATAGCATCTAGATCAAGGGAAGTAATAGTACCACTGTATTCCGCTCTGGTCAGACCTCACCTGGAATACTGTGTCCAGTTCTGGGCACCACAGTTCAAGAAGGATATTGACAAGCTGGAACGTGTCCAGAGGAGGGCAACCAAAATGGTCAAAGGCCTGGAAACGATGCCTTATGAGGAACGGCTTAGGGAGCTGGGTATGTTTAGCCTGGAGAAGAGAAGGTTAAGGGGTGATATGATAGCCATGTTCAAATATATAAAAGGATGTCATATAGAGGAGGGAGAAAGGTTGTTTTCTGCTGCTCCAGAGAAGCGGACACGGAGCAATGGATTCAAACTACAAGAAAGAAGATTCCACCTAAACATTAGGAAGAATTTCTTGACAGTAAGAGCTGTTCGACAGTGGAATTTGCTGCCAAGGAGTGTGGTGGAGTCTCCTTCTTTGGAGGTCTTTAAGCAGAGGCTTGACAGCCACCTGTCAGGAATGCTTTGATGGTGTTTCCTGCTTGGCAGGGGGTTGGACTGGATGGCCCTTGTGGTCTCTTCCAACTCTATGATTCTATGATTCTATGATTCTATGAATGCCAGTTGCTGGAAGCCACAGGAGGGGATCCTGCGCTTGGATCCTGCTTGCAGGTTTCCCATAACAGACATCTGGCTGGCCACTGTGATAACAGGATGCTGGACTGGAGGGGCCATGTAGCATAAACACCAACAAATGGGAAACACTGGCCTGTGAGCACTCCAGTTGGAGAACAGCCTTTACCAAAGGTGTCATGGGCTTGGAAGACACTCGAACTCAGGACGCAAGAGAGAAACTTGCTAAGTGGAAGGAACGGTTGGCAAATCCACACCATGGTCAACTCCTGCCCGGAAACCAACATCCCCACTGTGGAAGGATCCACTGTGTGGATCCAGAATTGGCCTCCACAGTCACTTACGGACTCATTGTTAAAACCATGTTTATGGAAGACAATCTTACTCGGCTACGAGGGACTGCCAAAGATGTTTTTATGTTCTTATGACCTCCCAAGATCTCTTCCAACTCCACAACTCTCTATTTGTAGAGTCTCAGAGATCAGACGTGTGTGAGACAGACCTGGTGCCCTTTGCCGCAGAGCAATGCAGAAAGGTTTTGATTAAAAAAAAAAAAAAACCAGCCCAAATGTGTGTGAAGTTTGATGAGGCTTTATGTAGGAGGGTGTTTTGCGAAGCGCTGGCAAATTTCTGCCCCCGCAGAGTGCTGCATCAAAGGCAAACATCACTTTCTGAAACATCCCCCGTAAAGCCTTCCGTAAGTCGTCATTTGCAAGAGAGATTTGCCGTCACTGTGGGTTCAGGCGAGGTCTTGTTCCAAAACAACATTCAAATCGAAGACTCACCCTCTCCGTTTACTCCGGGTACCAGAGAGCTCTTCCAGGGCGCACATGAAACGAAGCCTGCGCATGAGACTTTCTGCATCATGCCCTTTAGGTGCATGAAAAACCATCCTTGACTATTTGTGTATGTGACGACAGCAGCGCAGATACTACTGGCCCAGAGATGGAAATAAGACAAAGTTCCAAGCGGAGAGGAATGGCTGATGAAGATGATGGGCTACGACGAAATGGCGAAACTGACTGGGAAAATCAGAAACCAGGAAGAGAAGAATTTTAAGAAGGAATGGGAAAAATTTATAATGTACAGTGGTACCTCTGGTTGCAAACAGGATCCGTTCCAGGGCCTCGTTCGCAACATGAAAAGATCGTAACATGAAGCGCCGCGTCTGCGCATGCGCACGATGCGATTCGGCGCTTCTGCGCATGTGCATGACGTCATTTTGCGCGTCTGCGCATGCGCGAACCGCCGAACCCGGAAGTAACCCGTTCCAGTACTTCTGGGTTCGGCACGTTCGTAACCCGTGATGAACGCAACACACAGCGTTCGTATCACGAGGTACGACTGTACTTAAGAGAACGCTGTAAACAACTAAAAACTTTGGCAGGATTTGAGTAATGCTTGTAATGTGCGAAAAACTATGGAAAAATTTATTCTTTTAACAAATTAGAGAAAATAAAATAAGCAGATGGGAGAGAAAGATTGACAATGGTAACCATGGAAGGGCCGAGGGAAGTCAAGGGGTTCAGAGAATCCTAAATGAGGAGGTGAACGATGTGTTTGAATTTAAATTTGTTATGTAAAACTTAATAAAAATATATTTAAATAATAAAGGGAAAAGAAATAAAAATCATCCTCTCACAGAATCGAAGAAGCGTAGAGTTGGAAGGGAACCCAAGGGTCATCCAGTCCAGCCCCCCTGCATTGCAGGAATCACTGCTAATCGCAGATTTGCTTCCAGGCCTCCAACTGTAATTGGACAACTTGAATTGGAGGGCATGTGATGGAATCCCAATAGGAAAGAGTGACGGTCTGAGAGAGCCCATAATTACAAAATAGGGACTGTATGTATTAAAGAGGAGGGTTTGGATCTCTGATGAGCTCAGGACTCTTTGGATTGGCAGGGCTGGGAGAGCAACTGCCCTGCTTGCACAAGGTCTCAGGATCAATCCCTGGGAGCGTCCCCAACTAGGGTTACCAAGAAAGACTTTCTGCCTGAAATCCTGGAGAGCTGCTCACAATCAGTGTGGACTAGTACAGTGTTACTTTGGTTCTCAGGGACCCAGGTGGCGCTGTGGGTTAAACCACAGAGCCTAGGGCTTGCTGATCAGAAGGTCGGCGGTTCGAATCCCTGTGACGGGGTGAGCTCCTGTTGCTCGGTCCCTGCTCCTGCCCACCTAGCAGTTCGAAAGCACATCAAAGTGCAAGTAGATAAATAGGAACTGCTCTGGCGGGAAGGTTATGGCGTTTCCGTGTGCTGCTCTGGTTCGCCAGAAGCAGCTTTGTCATGCTGGCCACATGACCTGGAAGCTGTACGCCGGCTCTCGGCCAATAAAGTGAGATGAGCGCCACAACCCCAGAGTCGGACACGACTGGACCTAATGGTCAGGGGTCCCTTTACCTTACTTTGGTTCTCAAACGCCTTGGTACTCAAACAACTTGGAACCCAAACGCTGCAGTGTTCCGGTTTGCGAACTTTTTTCAGAAGCCAAATGTGCTCTGATTTGAGGGCCACACTTCCGTTTTGAGTGTTACGCCGAGGTCTGTCTGTTTGTGCTATATATTTTGCGTTTTTGTGGCTGTTTTGTTTTGTTTTTGTGACTGTGTGGAACCCAGTTCAGCTACTGATTGATTGTGTGACTGCAGCACACTGTTTATTGCTTTCATTTTATGGATCAGTGGTATGGTTAGATCGTAAAATTCATGTTAAATTGCTGTTTCAGGGGTTGTTTTTAAAAGTCTGGAACGGGTTAATCCATTTTGCATCACTTTCTATGGGAAAGTGTGCCTTGGTTTTGGAACGCTTTGGTTTTGGAACAGACTTCTGGAACAGATTAAGTTTGGGAACCACAGTACCACTGTATTCATTTCTATACTGCTTTATATTTTGAAGGGGGGGGGAATCTCAAAGCAGTTTACAGCACATTAATGCAGCAGATAAAACAATCCAGAATAAGGTATTATTGAAGAAAGCCAAATTTAAAGTATACATTCCAGGCAACATAACAGGAAACTAAAATATTATCTTAAAGATTTCAAAGCAAAACATTGCGAAGGAGGCCAACTACAGAACTCACGTTTAAAGCAGCAAAGGTTTTTTTAAAACCAGTACTGGCATTTTTAAATTGTTTTTTCATTTAAATGCAAGAACAGCATGTAACTACAGTAACTTGTCCAGTGGTATTATTAAGTTTCATATGCAGTACGTAGTATAGAAACAATAGCTTTATTTATGTGTTATGCACAGAGATTCTTGTGTTGTGGGGTGGAATAAAAGTATATTCCATCTTATTTAGAAAGGAAAATATAGGAAGCCGAGTCTCATCAAAAGTCTCTCTCCTTTAATTGCCTTTAATTACATTTCTGTGGTGAGTAAGGCATTTCAAGAGAGCCACATTCCAAATATTATCTAATCGGATTTCAATGGGGATTTCTATAGATTGTTTCCAATATCGGGCTATTGTTAATCGGGCTGCTGATAACAGAAATTTTTTTTTCTAAATCTCTGCATTTCAGGTTATTGTCTACAACGCAACAAAGTTAACAAAAAAGCCCCCAAACATTTCAAAAGAAAGCATTACGAAAGGAAGTCAGATTTAAAACGCACATTTTAAACAGCATAATTTACAAGAGAATTCAATATTATCCTAAGCATAGAACATAGGGCCTGTGGGGTGGATTAGCCAGTAGAGCATGAGACTCTGAATCTCACGGCCATGGGTTCGAGCCCCGCGTTGGGCGAAAGATTCCTGCATCGCAGGGGGCTGGACTGGATGACCCTCGGGGTCCCTCCCAACTCTGCCGTTCTATTATTTGGTATCTGTTGCTGCCAATCCAATAATGGCTCATGGCAGGCAGCAGCTGCGGACGCTCACCCTTGATGCCCTGGCTCTGCACTAAGAGGCGGTCAAGATGGACGGGTGGCCAGGAGGACCCCATGGCAGCTGTGGTCACATTCTCCCCTTCTGTGTGGACCCAGGGCTAGAATTTGGCAGGAGAGACTCTCGGATGAAGAAACCTAGCAGGAGGCTCTCCTGCAGAACATGGTGTGCTGGTCCCGTGGGGTATCCAGAAGGCGAAGGCAAAGTCTAAGTCCGGTCCAAGGTCAGAGGTACACGTAAAGGCAGTCCGAAATAACTGGAGCAGGGTACAGGGCAGGGAGTCAGGCGAAGTCAGGAACGGGTGAACAAACAGGGAACCAAGGCGGGTCAGGAGCTCAGGCAAAACAACAGGACAGGGATCAAGCAGGAACTGGTCAGCAACGATGTTGCTCCTGCAACTTGGGGCTGGGACTGGCCGGCTTTTATCTGCCCCGAGGCAGAGGGCGGCCCCGATCCTCTGGTGACTCGCCTCTCCTTCTGGCCTAGAGGCAAGCACTCCTCCTGTGGGAACTCACTTCCCTTCGCCTCTCCGCCCTGAGCCTCTGCAGCTCAGGAGAGGCTGGAGGGTTACCGGACCCAGAGGCAACCTCAGCTTCCCCTGACAGGGCTGGGAGTGGAGCACCTGCAGGCAATGGGTCCTCCATCCCATCAGGAGCCAGAGCAGACTCAGCAGATGCCTACACCAGAGGATCCAGCACAGGTGAGGACCCTTCAGACTCAGGCCCTAGCCCCGGCTCTGCTGGTTCTGGAGGCGGGGAATCCTGTGCAGGCTGGGATCCCTCAGGTTCAGCGTCTGAGTCAATCCCAGGCCATCACACATGGGGCCTGCAGAACATGGAAGGAGCCGGCTGCCCTCTAGAGGGGAGAAACGCACAGAGCGCAGGGAGGAAAAGTTGTCCTACGTCCAGGATTTCCCCGGACATAACTGGAATACTGCAGTCAAAAGCAGTGTCTGGGCGGGAAATCGGCTAAATGTCCCAGAAAATCCAGGCGTCTGGCAGCCGATGTCGGCAGTGTCATTTCCCACAACGTGTCTGTCCGGATTTTCGCTTTTTGAAATACGGCATCCCTAAGGTCAGGACCGGCCCTGCGATGAGGCAGCCGCTTCAGGCTGCAGGTGCTGAGGGACGGGGAGTGGACAGAGCTGTGAGAACCATGCAGGCTGCCTTGTACCAGCGACAAGTGCCCTGGAAAACACTGACTAGAGTAAGCTTCCATGGTTTCAGCCTATTACATCAATCCTGGTCCAACGGAACCAGCTGCTAGTCTCTGTTATGGCGCCAACAGGATGGTGTGCCGAAGCCAGGTATCCGTACCGGGATCAAGAGAAGCCGAAGTCAGGAGCAGTCCAGGTCAGGGACCAGCCAAATTCAGGTGTCAGTACCGGGGGTCAAGAGAAGCCGAAGTCAAGAGCAGTCTGAGTCAGGAACCAGCCGGAGTCAGGTACTCAGGATGAGCAGGCACAACCACGTCCTTCAGCACAGCAGTTGCAGGTGCTGGTGAGGGAAGCAGCCGCCTTCCTTAAGTTCATCACCACGCCTCTTACGAGCTGCAACTGCCTCCAATTGCTCCCTCCGTTTCTCAGCTCTACGCTCTACAGCTGAGATGGGAGGAGGGGAGGGGGCCCTCTGGCTCCTCTCCTCACAAGGGCCTGATTCTGGCTCAACTTCTTCCTGCTCCTGTTCTGGCCTTCCCTCTTCCCCATCTGCTTCTTCCTCTTCTGAGGAGTGTCGCCACCAGTCTTCTTCAGGTAAGAATTCCCCCATTCCTCTGCACTCTTCCATGGTTGCCGCCTCGCCTAGGGGGGCTTGCCACCACTCCTGCTCATCTGGTGCAACCCTGACAGTCCTGGTCCAATTTAAAGGGCTGGTTTTGTCCTATAAAGCCTGAAGCAGCTCAGGACCATAATACTCCAGGACCGCCTCTCCCCACAGGACCTGACCCAGACTATGCGTTCGTCATCAGAAGCCCTTCTTCGTGCCTCCAGTGGGTGGCAACACAAGAACAGGGCCTTTTCTGCAGTGGCTCCCTGTTTATGGAATGCTCTTCCTATGACCTTTTTAATGTGTTCAGAGAGGGGATTCTATTATTATTAGTAGTAGTAGCAATTGTGTTTTCTGTGATCCTTGGATGAAGGGTGGTATATAAATTAAACAAATCACCATCAGCTCAATTGGCTTCTGTGTGTGCTGCCGGGAGGGAAGGGGTCATCTTGTCCTTTGCCTCAGGCAGCAAAATGTCTTGAGCTGGCCCTCACAAACTTTGCTCCTGCAGGACTTGTGTGTTCCATGGGGGAGACGAGCCAATAATCGCTGTGCAGGGTGTGGTGTAGCAGTAATAATAATAATAACAATAATAATTTATTATTTATACTCTACCCATCTGGCTGGGTTTCCCCAGCCACTCTGGGCAGCTTCCAGCAAAATATTAAAATACAATAATTAGACTAGGACCTGGGAGAGACCAGGGTTCGAATCCCCGTTGAGTCATGAAGCTCACTGGGTGGCCTCGGTAGCCAGCCACTGCCTCTCATCCTAACCTGCCTCACAGGGTTGTTGTTGAAATGAGCTCTTTGGGAGAGAAAAAGGTGAGATATAAATGCAAATGCAATGCAGACAGGCAGAGACCTTCTTGTTGCAACAGGCTTTGAGGACTTCTGACTGTCTCTCCTTGCCTTCTCTGTGTCTCCCTCCTCATGAGGTTTGGAGCATGGCAACTGTGCTGGTCCCAAGGGATATCCGATAGGCGAGGTCTAGTCCAGTCCAAGGTCAGTCCAAGCCAGAAGTCACGAAGCCGAAGTCACGAAGCCGAGGTCAGGAAGCCGAAGTAACAAAGCTGAGGTCAGGAAGCCGAGGTCAGGAAGCCGAGGTCAGGAAGCCGAGGTAACCAAGCTGAGGTCAGGAACGCAGGAACCAGTAACAGGAACTAGGCAGCACCGATGTTGCTCCTGCAACTTGGGTCTGGGACTGGCTGGCTTTTATCTGCCCCGAGGCAAAGGGCGGCTCCGATCCTCAGGTGCCTCGCCTCTCCTGGCTTGGAGGCGAGCACTCCTCCTGCGGGAACTTAGTTCCCTTCGCCTCTCTGCCCTTAGCCTTTGCAGCTCAGGAGAAGCTGGAGGGTTACCGGACCCAGAGGCAACCTCAGCTTCCCCTGACTGGGTGGGGAGTGGAGCACCTGCAGGCAATAAGTCCTCCATCCCATTAGAAGCCAGATCAACCTCAGCCGATGCCTGCACCTGAGGATCCAGCACAGGTGAGTCCCCTTGAGACTCAGGCCCCAGCCCTGGCTCTGCTGGTTCTGGAGGCAGTGAATCATGTGCAGGCTGGGATCCCTCAGGTTCAGCGTCTGAGTCTGACTCCCAGGTCATCACACCATCCCCCCTCCCAGGCCCCCCCCTCAACCGAGGGGCCGGACCAGGCTTGCTGGGGTAAGTCGCATGGAAATCACGGAGGCAGACAGGCGCGTGGACGTTCTCCGCTGGTTCCCACGACCGATCCTCGGGCCCATACCCCTTCCAGTCGATGAGGTATTGGAGCTTCCCCCTGCGGTATCGGGAGTCAAGAATGTGCTCCACCTCATACTCGGGCTCCCCCTGAACCAAAACTGGCTGCGGTCGTGGATGGTCTGGGTGGAACTCGTCGGCCGGGGCGACCGGACTGAGTAGGGACCGGTGGAATACCGGGTGGACCTTCAGGGTCGCGGGTAACCGGAGACGGAAGGCCACAGGTGAGACCCGGTCCACGATCGGAAATGGGCCGGTGAAGCGGGCATCCAGCTTCCGTGAAGGCCGAGAGGGGTGCAGGTGGCGGGTGGAGAGCCATACCAGGTCTCCGACATGGAGTTCCGGCCCCTCCTGACGGTGACGGTCGGCCTGGGCCTTATACGCGTCCTTGGCCTGGCTCAGTTGCTCCGTCAGAAGCTGCTGCTGTGACTGGAGCTCTTGTAGCCAGTCTGTCACTGCGGGAACTGCGGATGCCGGCAGTACGCTTGGAAACAACCGCGGGTGGTACCCATAGTTTGCCTGGAACGGGGTCTGTTGGGTGGAAGCGTGCACTGCGTTGTTATATGCGAACTCGGCCAACGCCAGGTGGTCGACCCAATCGTCCTGGTGGAAGCTGCAGTAGCACCGGAGGTACTGTTCCAACACCGCGTTTGCCCGTTCGGTCTGTCCATCCGTCTGTGGATGGTAGGCCGAAGATAGGCAGACCTCCGTCCCAAGAGCCTGATGTAGAGCGCGCCAGAACCGGGAGGTGAACTGGGCACCACGATCGGAGATCAAACGTTCCGATAGGCCATGTAAGCGGAAGACGTTTTGTAGGTACAGTTGCGCCGTCTCCTTGGCTGAGGGTACAGACGGGCACGGGGCGCAGTGCACCATTTTAGTGAAGTGGTCTGTGAATACCAGGAGGCAGGTACACTGACGGGATGGGGGTAGGTCTACCACGAAATCCAATGAAACCGTGTGCCACGGACGAGGGGGAACTGGCAGTGGCTGTAGCAGTCCCGCAGGTCTCCCGGTCGATCCCTTGGCTCGCCGGCAGACCTCGCACCCCCCAATGTACCGTGCCACGTCGGCCTTCAAGCGGGGCCACCAGAACTCCCGGCTGACCAGGTGGGTGGTCCGATACCTCCCGAAGTGGCCAGCTGCCGGGGCGTCGTGTGACATTCGGAGTACCTCGGCCCGCAAAGGCCCTGGTGGGATGTACAACCGACCACGGTGCATCAGCAGACCCTGGTGCACAACCAGTTCTGGGTATCGAGGGCACGATCCACTGGCCAATTCCTGGATCCGTTCCTGAGCCCACGCGTCGACCCGTTGCTGCCTCCGCACTCGGTCCCGCAGCGACTCAGTCTCATGAACAGCCAGGAAGGCCGCTGGTGGGATGATCGTTGTGGGGGCCGCCTGCTGCACCGTCTCTGCAATGTCCTCCGGTTTCCGGGACAGCGCATCCGCCTTCTGGTTTTGGGAGCTGGGGATGTAGCGGATCCGGAACTGGAACCGGGAGAAGAACAGTGCCCACCGGATCTGCCGCTGGTTCAGCCTGCGGGTGGTCTGGAGGTACTCCAGATTCCGGTGGTCGGTTCTCACTTCCACTGGGTGTCGTGCCCCCTCAAGATGATGGCGCCAGACTTCAAAGGCCACCTTGATGGCCAGTAGTTCCCGCTCCCACACAGTATAGTTACGCTCCGCCGGAAGGAGCTGCCGGGAGTAGTAGGCGCAGGGTAACAGTGGCGCATCAGGTCCGTGTTGCTGGGACAAGACGGCACCGAGAGCCGTACTGGAGGCGTCAGTCTCCACCACGAAGGGACGAGAGGGATCAGGATGCTGCAAAATTGGCGCCTTCTGGAAACAGGCTTTCAATCCCTGGAATGCCACCTCAGCCTCCTCATCCCAGGCGAAGGGCGTCTTGGGGCGCAGCAGTCGGGTCAACGGGGTGGTGCGATGAGCATAGTCCACAATGAATGTCCGGTAATAGTTGGCGAACCCCAAAAACCGCTGTAGGTCCTTGCGGTTCCGCGGCGCCGCCCACTCTCGAACCGCAGACACCTTCCCGGGGTCCATCTGTACACCGTCAGGGGAGAGTCGGTGTCCGAGGAAGTCCACTGACCGCTGGTGGAACTCGCACTTGCTGAGCTTAGCGTACAGGCGGTGCTCCCGCAAGCGCTGCAACACGGTCCGGACATGACTCTCGTGGCGAGCTGGGTCACGGGAATAAATCAGAATGTCATCGAGGTACACCACCACATACTTGTCAAGCAAGTCCTGGAACACGTGGTTGATGTACCGTTGGAACACGGCGGGCGCGTTGCATAGTCCGAACGGCATGACCAGGTACTCGAACTGCCCATAACGGGTCCCGAATGCGGTCTTCCACTCATCCCCGGCACGGATCCGAATCAAGTTGTAAGCCCCCCGGAGGTCCAGTTTGGTGAACATCTGCGCCCCTTGCACCCGCTCCAGCAACTCTGCAATTAGGGGCAAGGGATACCGGTCTGGGATGGTGATCTTATTCAGGGCTCGGTAATCATGGCAGAGGCGAAGCTCCCCACACTTCTTCTTAACGAAGAGTACTGGAGCGGCGGTGGGAGAGGTAGAGGGCCTAATGAACCCCCGCTCCAGGTTCTTGTGAAGGAAGTCCTGTAAGGCTTCACGCTCTGGCTCCGAAAGAGAGTATAGGCGACTCACAGGCAGGGGCGCCCCAGGCTGGAGGTCTATGCCGCAGTCAAAAGACCGATGAGGAGGCAGCCGGTCTGCCCCCTGTTCCTCGAACACGTCTACGTAGTCCCGGTACACGGCGGGGAGCGTTGACGCAGCCTCCCCCATGGAGGCGGCCGAAAGCATCTCGGACTGAGCAATCGAACCCGAGTCTGGGAAGCGTACAGTTCGATTGACCCAATCGATCTGAACATTGTGAGACTCCAGCCAGTCCATCCCCAGCACCAGGGGAAACCGGGGCATGGTGGCAATGTCCAGGGTACGCACCTCCCGGTGCTGCTGGTGGCACAGGACCAAGGGCTGGGTCTCCCGAGTAACGGCGCCTGACCGCAAGAGCCGTCCGTCGATTGCCTCCACCTGCACCGGTTCTGGCTTGTTCTGGAGCGGCACCCGATGCTGAGCGGCGAAGGCAGAGTCCATATAGGAGCGGGTTGCCCCTGAATCCACCAGAGCGTGGGTGAGAATCCAGGGCCCGCCTGGGGGGTATAGACGCACCGGGATCATGAGGTGTTGCAATTCCACTGGTGAGGGCCCATCATGTGATGCTTGGGACCCCAGATAGCCTGGGCCATTGGCTACTGGGGTTGGCGGTTTCCCTGCGGCTGGCGTTTCTCAGGGCAGGTTCGGGCGTAGTGTCCACTCCCCCCGCAGTAGAGACACAGGTTTCCCTCCCGACGTCGTGTCTTCTCCGAAGGGGAGAGGCGAGGCCGTGCTGCCCCGAGCTGCATCGGCTCCTCCAGTGACTCGGCTCTGGCCGTGGAACTGCTGGGGAGCACTGGAGTCGGGAGCCCAGAGTGCTGGCGGGCCCGGGCCTGGCGCCGGTCCTCCAACCGATCGTCTATCTGTAGACTCCGTTGGATGAGGGCCTCCAGCGTGGTGGGGCGATCCAAGGTGGCCAGCTGGTCCAGTATCTCGTCCGAAAGCCCCTCGAGATACTGGTCCCGAAGTGCGGAATCATTCCAGGTCAAGTCCTGCGCCAACAGCCGAAATTCCGTGGCATAGGCGGCCACTGTGGACTTGCCCTGTTTCAACCGCCGAATTGCCCGATTGGCTTGACTCGCCTTCTGAGGGTTGGCGAACGCGGTTTCAAAATGGTTGCAAAACCCCGTATAGTCTGTCAGCAAGGGGGAGTCTTGCCGGAGCAGCGGCAACGCCCACTTGGCCGCCTGGTCCTTCAGCAAGCTGATCAGGAAGTGCACCTTGGTGCGGTCGTCGGGGAAATCCCGGGCTCGCCCCTGAATATACAGTTTGGCCTGGGCGAGAAACATGGGAAAGCTGCCCGGGGACCCATCGAATTTTTCTGGCAGGGCCACTGGGTACTTGCCTGGAGCTGGGGCGCCGGCACCAGGAGCCGGTAAGGCGTCCAAACGCTGCTGAAGCGCCGTAACCGCATTGCTTAGCTGCTGCACTGTGTGGGTCAAGACCTGGTTCTCCTGGGCCAATGCTACCAGCGCAGCCGCCTGGTCAGTCATGACGACAGGTTCCTCCCGAACGCACCCCAACGAAGGGGGAGTGCGGGTGTGGCAGGAGCAAACTGTGCTGGTCCCAAGGGATATCCGATAGGCGAGGTCTAGTCCAGTCCAAGGTCAGTCCAAGCCAGAAGTCACGAAGCCGAAGTCACGAAGCCGAGGTCAGGAAGCCGAAGTAACAAAGCTGAGGTCAGGAAGCCGAGGTCAGGAAGCCGAGGTCAGGAAGCCGAGGTAACCAAGCTGAGGTCAGGAACGCAGGAACCAGTAACAGGAACTAGGCAGCACCGATGTTGCTCCTGCAACTTGGGTCTGGGACTGGCTGGCTTTTATCTGCCCCGAGGCAAAGGGCGGCTCCGATCCTCAGGTGCCTCGCCTCTCCTGGCTTGGAGGCGAGCACTCCTCCTGCGGGAACTTAGTTCCCTTCGCCTCTCTGCCCTTAGCCTTTGCAGCTCAGGAGAAGCTGGAGGGTTACCGGACCCAGAGGCAACCTCAGCTTCCCCTGACTGGGTGGGGAGTGGAGCACCTGCAGGCAATAAGTCCTCCATCCCATTAGAAGCCAGATCAACCTCAGCCGATGCCTGCACCTGAGGATCCAGCACAGGTGAGTCCCCTTGAGACTCAGGCCCCAGCCCTGGCTCTGCTGGTTCTGGAGGCAGTGAATCATGTGCAGGCTGGGATCCCTCAGGTTCAGCGTCTGAGTCTGACTCCCAGGTCATCACAGCAACACAAGAACGGGCCTTTTCTGTGGTGGCTCCCATCTGTAGAATGCTGTCTTCAGAGAGGCTTGCCCGATGCCTCCCTTGCACACCTTTATTTGCCAGATGAAACAATTAATAGAATCATAGAATCTTAAGAGTTGGAAGGGACCCAAGTGTCATCTAATCTCAGCTAATATCTTTACCCAGTCCATTAAATAATCTAGGGCCCTTCAAATGTGTGCTATTATGACTTTTTCAGTGATGGTTTTATTGTGTGTGTTTTTTAATTATGCTACATAAATTATGTTTTTAATGTGCACTGCCCTGGGATCTTCAGATGACGGGGTGGCATATAAACTGAATAAATAATAACAGTAATGATTATAACAATGCACACACATCTATATTTTTAGCTGTTCTTATTTTATTTGTAAACTGCCTTGAGTCCCCATCAGTGAAAAAAAAGGTGGGATATAAATGTTGAGGTTTATTTTCCTCTTCCCTCCTTGTCCCTTTTCCTTTGTGCGCCATGTTCTATTTATCAGATGTCAAGGAAATAAACAACTATCTGACTTTTAGAAGACATCTGAAGGCAGCCCTGCTTAGGGAAGTTTTTAATGTTTGAAGTTTCATGGTGTTTTTAATATTCTGTTGGGAGCCCCCCAGAGTGGCTGGGGAAACCCAGCCAGATGGAGGGGTATAAATAATAACTGGTGACTGGGAGTGGCCGCCATGACCACATAACACCGGTCCTGAGAGATCTACATTGGCTCCCAGTACGTTTCCGAGCACAATTCAAAGTGTTGGTGCTGACCTTTAAAGCCCTAAACGGCCTCGGTCCTGTATACCTGAAGGAGCGTCTCCACCCCCATCGTTCAGCCTGGACACTGAGATCCAGCGCCGAGGGCCTTCTGGTGGTTCCCTCACTGCGAGAAGCAAAGCTACAGGGAACCAGGCAGAGGGCCTTCTCGGTAGTGGCGCCCGCCCTGTGGAACGTCCTCCCTTCAGAGGTCAAAGCGATCAACAACTACATGACCTTTAGAAAACACCTGAAGGCAGCCCTGTTTAGGGAAGTTTTTAATCTGTAATATTTCAATGTATTTTAGTGTTTTTTGGAGGCCGCCCAGAGTGGCTGGGGGGACCCGGTCAGATGGGCGGGGTACAAATAATAAATTATTATTATTATTATTATGTATGTATGTAGGGAGGGAGGGAGGCCTACAGGTAGGGGGCATATTGTTTTGACTTCAAGTAAGCCACTCTGGGAGATTTTTTTTTTTGGCTGAATAGCGTGTACAAATGCTCTAAATAAAGAAACGCAAGCAGGACACACACACACACACACCCCTCCGCTGCATTGGTGCAGTCCGAGCGGAGCTTCGCCACTTGGAGCTGCAAGGAGGCCGCGCTCTCCCCTTTCGCCGCCGCTAGAGGCCGCTGCCGGGCAAGCCTTCGCGTCGGGCGGCCAACTGCGGCTCTCTATTCGCTGCCGGGGTGGGCGAGAGTGGGCGGGGCCACGTAGCCCCGCCTCCTCCTGCAAGAGGAGCGCCGAGGCAGCCGGACCGACGAGGAAGAGACCAATAAGAAGGGCGGAAAGGGGGCGGCGGCGAGCGCGTGCGTACGTGGGAGATACCACTTGGAGACGCGAGAGAGAGAGTGTGAGTGAGCGAGGAGCGCAGGCGCGCGCGGCAGGAGGGGAAAGAGAGAGGCAGTTAGTGGGAGAGTCCATTGCAGCACCGGCGGCGGGGGCGGCGTGCTGAGGAGAGACCAATTCGGGGAGGGGTGGGAAGAAGCGAGGGAGGAGAGCAGCCCTCGTGGGGCTATTTGGGAGCCCAGGAAGGCCCTTTTTTGGGGGGAGGGGTGTTTGAGGGTGTCAGGGTGTGTGAGAGGGGGGGTTTAGCTTGTGGGGGGCATGTTTTTTTGAGGGGGGCGTTGTGTGGGGGAGGGGCCTGCACCTGAGGAGAAGAAGAGGAACGACCCTCCCGCTGTGTGTGTGGGGGGGGAGGGGAGTGGGCGTCTCTCTACCTGAGGCTGCTGCACCTGTGGGCAGGTGAGGCCTCCCTCCTCCGCTGCCTGGTTCCCTCCCTCCTGCCGGCCCAGCAAGGAAAAGCTCCTCCTGCTCTGGAAGAAGGAAGCCAGCCAGATCCTGGGACTGTCACCAGGCTCCTCCTCGTGTGAAAGGCGCCCCAGGGACACGCTTCTCGGCGGGGTGGGGAGCTGGCCTGCTGCTGGAGGTCCCTCCTGCGGAAAAACCACCAGGTGCCTTGAGAAGATCTGTGGCCGGACTTGCTGGGTCGCCTTCCCCGAGAGCTTAACAGGATTTTAAATATATATATATATAAAAACAACCAGACACGCAGAATCTTTCAACCTGACGAAGCTTTTTATTTGTTGTTTTATTTTCGGCATTTGACACACAGCCTGGCCTGGGGGAGACTCTTATTGACAGCTGGGTAGAAGGAAAGGAAGTGGCCCAGCGTAGTTTGAAAAGGGATAACAGGGATTTCAGGGAGTGATTTTGCGGAGCAGAGAGAGAGAGAGAGAAACAGACAGGCACAGACAGACAGAAATATCGCTTTGAAAGTTGTGCAGAAGCCAAAGTTTAAATGGATTAAATGGTTTGGCGGCCTTTGGTTGGCGGAGTGAAATCCAGGGGACGCCAAGCTGGGAAGGTCTGATCCAGGTGGTCGCAAGGCTACTGTTTCTTCCTCCTGAAAAGAGCGCAGGAGTCTGATGAGAGCGGGTGGCTGGTCTCCAGACGTTTTCCTTTCCTTTGGTTCTGAGGAAGTTTTCTTTTTGATAGGAAAAGGGGCAAATTGTGCAACAGGGCCCCTATTTCTTTAATCTTTTATCTGGCTGATGTGTTCCTCTTCCACGTTTTCTATATGCTGCGTGGTGGTGTTGCTCTGAATTCACCTGCATGTGCCTCTTTGCAGAGAGATTCCTGGGTTCCGTTAAAAGTAAATGCTTGTTAGGCTTTTAGCAGTCAGATTGAGACTCCTGCGGTGTGAAGACTGAAAATCTAGTTTGGCAAAAAATGTGTGCGTGTGTTTAGAATCTGTTACAGTTCTATTATACCAGGCATAATCTGGTCTCCTCTAGTTCTGAATCCACTAAACTGTTCTAAACCTGCTGGCAGTTTTGGGGATGTGCTTGGATTACTACTTCATTGGTTGGGTTGCTTCAGCAGCCTAGTACATAATTTGTGAAAGAAAGCAGCCAAGCCCAGAGAATATTTTTACTAATTTCCCAGCTATGTTGCATGTTGAAAACGGATGCTTTTAAGCATTTAGGATTTGTATGACACCCCCACTTAGAGGTAAGACGAGCCTTTCAGCGCCTGTTCTGCGATTATAGAAAAGGTTTTGGGAGGCTGTTGGATCTGGGGCAGAATTTCGAGCTGTGTTCAGCGGCTAGGGGGAAAACTCCTTAAAGCCTTTCCAACCTTTACTCCTGCAGCTTTTGGAAACAACCTGGCTCTACTTCTGGGCTAGTGGACACTTCCTGTACTCTTTTGGAATATAAGAATCCAAGGACAGAAAGAAACAGGACTCGGAGTATCCCTGGGAATCTGGTCTTCTTTTTCTGTTGGGAACTGATGCCGAGGAACTCCTGACACACGAGAAACGCTGAAGGGTCTCCTTTGCCGGACACAACATGGATGTATGGTCCAGAATTGCCATATGGATCCTTTGCGGCTTCCTTCTGCACCATGGACAGGGGGAGAGGCCCCCAGGCACCTACCTGGACGATGCCACAATAGCAGGTAAGGAAAAAGTAGTTGGTAAGGAGCTGGTTTTGCCTTTTCTTAATCCTTTGGGGGTATAACATAATGTTCCTTCGGGCTGCTGGCAGTGGGCTCTTTTCATCCCCGGGACTCTGCTTTGAAGTTGTGAATTGGTCTTCCCTTCTTGGAGGTTCAGAAAAGAAACTTGTAAAGTATTTTGGAGCTCCCTCCTCGCCAACCTGCGTTCTGATGTCTGCTTAAATCCTAGCTATTTTTGGTGGTCTTATACTGGTGTTTTTTTCTAGCGTGCCTGAGAGTTTCCCCTCCCCAACTCCGCAATGGTTCTTTCTGTATGCAATTTCAGGCTAGGAAACAAAAAGCACTACGCATCTTGAAATAGCCTCCCGAGAAAGGCAGCTAGCTTCAAGTAAAAGTGGTTATTTCCTGCTTTACATAGAGGAGAGGGAAAAAGAGCGGCCTTTTTTGTGGAAGAAGTGTGCTTTCTATCTGAAACCTGCTGATTTTTTTTCAGAAGGAAGATTTGACTGTTTCAGGCTTGAGGTTTAGCTGTTGAGTGTCAACTGTCCTCTTTCCGTTGAGTTAAAGAATGTGACTGTAGGTGCAAACAGTGCTCTCTTATCAGGCATTGGGTAAAATAGAAAAGTATTTAGAACACACCTGCTGTATCATATCTGAGCTTCGGAATATAGTAAAGGAGAATCCACTGTTCCCTGCTTGTTTGTGGTGTCGGAGCATTCCTAAAGATCTAGGGAAGCCCCATGCAGGAGAAGTGATGGCCAGGATGCACCATTGCCAGTTTCTCACGTTGAAAGTTCTTTAAAATAGCTGCATGTCAGCATCACCTTAACTAACGTAGGTTTATCAAGTGGCTTGGCGGAGAGAGAGAAAGGGGAGGGAGAGGGGGGAGGCTGTAAGAGTGTCAGAGTTGGAATCTTTGCACACCAGTTTCTAAGTGGTTTTTCTTGTTGGGATTCCCAAGAGGAATGGGAAATGTCCTTGTTGACCTTTGTTTGAGGGAAGGGGGTCATAATGGACCCTGAGTTTCTCTCCCCTCAGTTGAAAATAGCACAAATAAGTGTTGAGGAAGAGGCAGCCTGTTGCAGTTTCCTGAGCCCTGGACTGTGGAATTCACTGCCACAAGGAATAGATACTGTTTATGGAGAGGAGGGTGACAGTTCCAGCATCCACTGTTAGACTTCATATAAAAGAGGAACGAAAACTAGATGCTGGCAAACAAATGACAGGAAGAGATTATCGCGTTAGTAGTAACCTGCATGTGAGCGCATGATCCAGTGTGGCAGTTCTTATGGTGCGTTGCACA
Source organism: Darevskia mixta (assembly GCA_034641385.1). Classification (NCBI taxonomy): domain Eukaryota; kingdom Metazoa; phylum Chordata; class Lepidosauria; order Squamata; family Lacertidae; genus Darevskia; species Darevskia mixta. The sequence continues at coordinate 2,708,770 of JAWWNH010000205.1, forward strand.
TGTTGCCAATATTGAACCCCACTTGTATCCTGTATTACTGCCACAGAGAGGTGAGCAGTTATTTTTACATAACATGACTTGCACTGGGTGTGGGCAAGTATTAGCAAACCAGCAGCAGTAATTTCCTTGGCATTTTGGCAACCACATTTCTGGAAACACTAGTTTTCCAGTATGAAAACCCTTAGCGGCTGGTTCTTCTAGCAGTGTCTGCAGGCCTTATGGGCAAACCGAAACTCCTTTATCTCAGGTGCCAGAACTTTAAAACGAGCTGGGAAGCCAAACTCTTCAGCCACATAAAAAACTTGTTAGTCTTATTCTGTGCAGAACATGCCTAGCTTAATTTGGTTTCAAAGTTTTCCTGCTTGCCAAATTTGGACTTTTGCAGGCGTTTGGTTGTTGAAAGTGACAGCTGTTGCTTGGAGAAGCAGATGTGGAGAGGTGCTGGAGGGCTTCTGTAGGAAGGATGTTCACTGAAGTCCTCTCTTGACCAATGGATATCTCAAGCAACTTCCTTCTTGGGGTGCTAAACATTCAGCAGAAATAAAATTCGTTTCTGATGATTTTTCTGTGAGGACTAGAGAGCTAGCTAGTGTGTGTAGTGGTTAGAGCAGAGCTTTCCAAACTGTGTGTCGCGACACGTTAGTGTGTCATCGCGCAAACAGTCTCCACGCTCCTCCCGGGACTGGAAAGGGGTTAGCTTAACCTCTGGCTTGCTAGTAAAACTGAATTGCTGTGTCACGAAATGGTGCATGTCTCAAAAGTGTGTCACCAGCATAAGTGTGTCACCAGCATGGAAAGTTTGGTAAGCTCTGGGTTCGAGTGTTTGGACCAAAACCTGAGAGATCAGGGCTCAAATCCCCCACTCGCCCATGAACCTTACTGGGTGTGGGTGACCTGGGGCCAGTCACTGCCTCTCAGCATAGCCTACCTCACAGGATTGTTGTGGGGATTCAGGGAGAACCACATACAGCCTGCCAGTTGATGTGCGATAAAGGCTGACTTCCTTTCCTAACCATCTGCAGATCTGGTCATGCATCCTTCCCCTTCCGAGTCTTGATGAGTCTCACTTAGCTCTTCTCTCGTGTCAGAAAAGGACCTGCGAGAGCAGTGATGAATTTCAGCTCTACAGGGTAATCGCTTTTTTACAGCTGGCCATAAACCTGTTGCTTGGGCTTCTGATACTTAGCATGACAGCCAGTTACCACACCTGCTTCTTTAGCCTGCGCCAGATCAAATGTTTATCCAGCATGTTTTAAAATAATTACAATTGTCAGGACTGTGGCCTCGCTTGGCAACTTGTAACGCTCAGGCTGTCAAAATTACTCGATGTCCCCACTGCCCCCTCATTGTCAATACCTGCTGCGAGAGGCCAGCAGGAAGGAGGTTGTGTTCAGGTGTTGCCCTTTTCAGGTGCATAAAGAGCTGCCAGTCTGGTTACCCCTGCCTCCTCTAAGCTAAAAACACCTTCCTCTTCTTCTTCTTCTTCTTCTTCTTCTTCTTCTTCTTCTTCTGTTGTTTTCTGTCCTCTTTGTCTTGTGTGGATTTCCTCGGGTTTTCCTCGCTTCTCGGCCTTTTGGCTAAGATCAAGTGTAGTATCTGTTCTTATCAGTTTAATATCTGATATGTCCTCTATTTGAGGACTATATATTAAATAGATGTCAAAGAGAACAACAACTACCAGACCTTTAGAAGACATCTGAAGGCAGCCCTGTTTAGGGAGGCTTTAAACGTTTAATAGATTACTGTATTTTAATGTTCTTTTGGAAGCCGCCCAGAGTGGCTGGGGAGACCCAGCCAGATAGGCGGGGTATAAATAATGAATTATTATTATTATTATTATTATTATTATTATTATTATTATTATTTCAGTATTGCAAGTAAATTCTGAAGCCCCGAAGTTAAGGCAAGTAGGGCAGACTCCAAGGCAGAAGCAGAATAGGCCCGTTAGGTGCTTCCTAGTGGGGTTGCACTTGCTTGAACAAACTGTCTCTGCTTTTTAAGATGCTGTCTAGGTTTGTCATTGCTTTTCTCCCAGGAAGCTGGCATCTCTTAATTTCGTGACTACTGTCACCATCTGCAGTGATCATGGAGCCCAAGAAAGTGAAATCTCTCACTGCCTCCATTTCTTCCCCTTCTATTTGCCAGGAGGTGATGGGACCAGTGGCCATGATCTTAGTTTTTCTGATGTTGAGCTTCAGACCATATTTTGCGCTCTCCTCTTTCACCCTCATTAAGACATTCTTTAATTCCTCCTCACTTTCTGGCATCAAGGTTGTGTCATCTGCATATCTGAGGTTGTTGATATTTCTTCCGGCAATCTTAATTCCTGTTTGGGATTCATCCAGTTCAGCCTTTCGCATGATGAACTGTGCATATAAGTTAAATAAGCAGGGAGACAATATACAGCCTTGTCATACTCCTTTCCCAATTTTGAACCAATAAGTTGTTCCATAACCAGTTCTAACTGTAGTTTCTTGTTCCACATAGAGATTTCTCAGGAGACAGATGAGGTGATCAGGCACTCCCATTTCTTTAAGTACTTGCCATAGTTTGCTGTGGTCGACACAGTCCATGGACAAAGAGTGTGCTATGGTATAATAAATATTTCTGTACCACATTGGAGACATCTAAGCAGCTAAAGCAACAACAAGCAATAAACAACACACACAAAACGAAACGCTATGCACTGTTAGGCTCTTTGGACTGGAGCTGCCTTGCAAATAACGGAAGGTGTCTGAACATGCGTCAAATCCTGAGTAATTCTGGTGTGAGCAAGAGTTTAAAAAGGACAAGAAAAAAGACTTAAGGTTTCACCCTTCCTCTGCTGATCTCTGCTGCTGGGCTGCGTCCTAGAGGCATGCAAATAGCTGTGGGCTACCATCTGCCCTCCATGGCTCACAGCTTTTGCCAAATTTGGCAACGCTTTCAAAAGGCCTGCCTGTAGCTGCATTTGTGCCTGCTGGCTTACTCTGAGTCATGTTTTGGGGCTTGTGACGCAACAGGTGGGCTCTGCATGAGGAAGTGGTTAGAGTATCTTGATGCTGGCACTGAAGGACCTGGACTTTCCCTCCATCCTGTGCAGAGCTGTTTCCTTGGAAGTTGATGCTGGCTTTTAAAAGCATGATGCCCTGAACTCAGAAGTATATTTTTCCAGCCTTTCGCCATGGCAGGCAGGGAAGCTGCAGTGAACAGGAAGAGTCCAGGCTCTCTGCCTTGCTCAGCTTTTCGCAGTGACTGCAGACTCTCAACCCCATTCCTGCTGTGATGCTCCTTTGAACAGAAGCTGCAGCAGCAGTTGCTGGAGGTCAAAAGAGTCATGCTTCCTGCTCATCTTCTTAAGCTCAGCAGCATCAGCTCAGAAAGTGATTTTGAGTTAACTTCTCACTGCCCCCACTCAGCCCCAGAAATCATCATCAGGCCATACTGAAAGTCATCTATTGCTTCTGGAGAAGAGAAGATTCATTCTCTTTGTGCCCCAAAGGGATAACTCCTGTGAGTTATCCTGAAAAGGGCTGCAACAGCTCTGTGGAAGTCGTAGACACTGAAGTAGCAGTGATATTACTGTTCTTTTTCCTTTATAAGAACTATATTGAACTCTAGGCAGATCTTTAAAAGACCTGAAGGTTTTCTAGTTCGCCCCCTAACTTGAGTAGGATTCTTTGAATCTTAGACTGCTAATAGCTCAGTTCTTTAAAATGTAGAAGAAAGGTCAGGTCAGCAGCTTGAATTGAGCCTGGAAGCAAATTGGCAGCAAGTATAGCTGCATCAAATTGGAAGCAATGTGGCCTCTTCTCTGTGCTCTAGTCGAAAGAAGAGTTGCTGCTTTTTGTGATAGTGAAAGTTTCCGAGCCGTCTTCAAGGGCAGTTCAATGTAGAACACATGTCTGTAATCCTGTTGTGTGCATGATGGAAAGGAAGTCTCATTCAGTGAGGAAACCCGGCACAAGGATTTGCAGCAGGGCTAGGGAGCAACCCAAGGCTGCATAGCCACTCTTTCAGGGAGACCAAAAACAAACCAAAAGCCGTGAAAAACAACAATGAAAAATATAGAAGATATTCTGACAACAGTGTAAATAGTGATAAAAATTATCAATTCAATTGCAATAGCCTGATGCATACATTCCAAGGTATATCAACACTAAAGTGCAAAAGTTCACTTAGGAATCCTATATATTCCAGGTGAGTATAAGGTTGATATTCATAGGTATTCTGTTTCAAGCAAAGTTCCTCCATTGCCGTCGTCTGTCCTGACGGGTTACTAGCTGAAAGTCCTCCCATTTCACTGGTGAGACTCCAGTTTCTTCAAAGGAACAAGCTCTGTCTTCAATAACAATGATACACTCAATCAACATTCCATGTAACAAACTAAAATACTTGTACAAAATAATTCTTAGTACTCACCAATAGAGACAACAACCAAGAGACTTAAACAATGGCTAAAAAGCTCCAGCGTTCCATTCTTCAAGATCGGCAAAAGCTGATACAAACTGTAGATTTCTCAGGGTTAAATACATGTAGACTAAGAATCATTTAAAGGGGCAGAACAATATAACGTAAACACAAAACAGAATTAAACACCCAAAATACTCTTTTAGGGAGAGCTGGACCCAATAAGTGGTTGTCGTAACCCCACACGTCTGTAGCTGTGATTCCTGTGTTGCAGGGACAGGCCTAAGGACCCTCTGGATCCCTTCCAGCTCTCTAATTCTGTGATCTCTTGATCAGCTCTCAGATCAGTGGATACTGGAAAATAAAATAAGGTGGCACCAGCATATTGATGACCTTGCTCTTTCACACAGGGCTGCTTAATTGTGGCAGGTCCATAGTTCAGATCAGCAGGATTCAGGGAGGACTTTTCAGAACGGCTCAGACCGCAGCCTTCTTCGGTGGTAGCATCATTTCACCCAGCTGCAGAGCTTTGCTTATGGCTGCTGGTCCATGAGGCTTCACTCCTTCCCAGTTGGCCCTCACCAGCCACAAAGGTCAAGGATCAAGAAAGCAAGTGGGTGGACACAAGTCCCCAAAGACTTTGCCCATGTCCTCAGGAACCAATAAATGGAATGGATTCCATTGTTGTTATTAAATTTATTCCCTGCCCTTCATCAGCAGGTCCCATTGGGGTTACAACAATTTAAAATTCAGAGTTAAAAACAGTTAAAGCATTGCTGCCTCCAACTGTGGAGGCAGAACATGGCCATATTGACTAATCAGCCTTTGATAGCACTCTCCTCCATTTATTTGTCTATGCCTCTCTTAAAGCTGGCCACCACTGACTCCGGTGGGAGGGAGTTCCATAGTTTAACTGTGCACTGCATGAAGAAGTATTTTCTTTTATCTGTCCCAAATCTTCCAAAATTCAGCTTCGTTGAATATCCATGAGTTCTGGTGTTAGATGACAGAGGAAGAAACACTTCTGTGTCCACTCACTCCCTGCCAAGCATTGTTTTATAAACATTGTTTTACTCTCCTTTTCTCTAAACTTTCTGGCATGATTCTATCAGAAGCAAACAAATTAAATGTTGCCCTGTAGAATAAAGATGTTCAAACAGTTGTAGTTTGCTAAGAGGCGTAACCTCAGCCTCGAGGTGAACTTTGCATTCCTGTAAGTTCTCTTCTTGCAGTTAAACTTGGTTCGTGGCCGTCACTCATTCACCGGATCTAGTGCAGAAGTTTCCTGCTTGCTGCTAACAAAACCCGAAAACAATTCAGAGGCTCTGAAACTGCAGCCTGTATTTATTGGTGCTGAGAACCACGACTGAATTCTTTTCATTAATCAGCTTTGCTGCAGAAATAAAGCTTGATTCTGGATAAATTAATTCACACACACTAAAGACCAAGCTCATTCTGCATCAATTGAGGTTATTCTGGTGAAGGAGTCCCAGGATGACCTTCTGACATCATGGGCCAGATTATTGCCCTTTCTTGATTTAATTAGCCTCCCCCAAAGTAGTTAATTTAGGCTGGCTAGGAAGATAAGAGAAAGTTAAATGGCTTGCGCAACTCTGCATCAAACATATTCACCCTTGTGGTGACAAGGAAGTGCAGAGCCCAGGCGTTGAAAACACATTCTGAACTTTGTATATTTAAAGCTGTAAATCATGCAGCTGGCCATATTCTGCTCTACCTGAATCTTATTTATGAGGCCTGGATTTGATGGAACATTTTGCTGGGCTGGTGTGTACCTGCTGGCGTTTCTGGGGAGCCTTGCTCTGATCATTAGCGATCTGCCTTGTTCCAGTTGAGGTTTATATGTACATCTAGCTGGCCCACTGCTATGCGTAAAAAATTTTGAAAAAATTCGGAAGCGGCGGCCGCTTTGATCCCTCGTAACTCGAAAAACTCGTAAGTCGGGTCATTCAGAAGTCGAAGGATCTTGTTGTTCAGTCATTCAGTCGTGTCCGACTCTTCATGACCCCATGGACCAGAGCACGCCAGGCACGCCTATCCTTCACTGCCTCTCGCAGTTTGGCCAAACTCATGTTCGTAGCTTCGAGAACACTGTCCAACCATCTCATCCTCTGCCGTCCCCTTCTCCTTGTGCCCTCAACCTTTCCCAACATCAGGGTCTTTTCTAGCGAGTCTTCTCTTCTCATGAGGTGGCCAAAGTACTGGAGCCTCAACTTCAGGATTAAGTCTTTCTTTCGATCAACAATGGAGATCCCCAGGGCAAAAAAAAGGGGGGGGGTACATTATCTACCTGGCCCGGGCCTCCGCCTGGCTCTTCAAGAGCCTGCCTGGCTCTTCAAGAGCCTGCCTGACTGTGCAGGCAGAGCATAGCCATCCTGGCTAGGAGCCATCAATAGCCCTCTACTCCACTGATTTGTTTAATTCTCTTCTAAAGCCATCTAGATTGGCGGCTGTCACTGTCTCCTGTGGGAGCGAGTTCCATAGCTTCCCTATGCACTGCATGAAGAAGGACTTTCTTCTGACTGGCTCCAACTCTCCAGCTTCTAAGGTTGAGAAAAGCCTCTCCTGTCAACTGTTACTTGACAGGGATCGAACCGGAGACATTCTCAATGAAAAGACCTGTGCCCAGCTTGAAAAATCTCCTAGTTTTTGTGTGTGAATGAGCTGTGGGCAGCACGCTTCGTTCTTTCCAATAGCTGCTCTTGAGTCTTTCGTCTACATGGATTTTCAGTTTCTGTGTCATGTTTCCCCATAGCTATATGTCTCATTCACAGGAATCGTTCCAAAACTACTACTATGGAACGTCTGCAGAATTTGCAGAGGTGTTTTTGTTTGTACTTTTCTAAAAAAAAATATTTTTTTTAAAAAGACATTTTAAACACTATCTGAGCCAGAAAGGCTGGCTAAATTCACAGTTTACTTCTGAGTCATCATACATTAAAATCGTAGCCCTAATGCATGTAACACAAATAAAAACATCCCAAAACTTGTGCTATAATTTATTTATTATTATGTGTTTTTTTTTTTAAAACACATAATAATAAATTATTACAGTATTGCAAATTTTGAGTACGATGGGATACAGGAACACGGAGGTAAAAGCAGGTTAATAGCTAAGAGGAGAGTAGCAACGGGTGAGGATGAGTGATGGATCTGAGGGAAACTGTAGGCGCAGAGCAATTTGCACGCAGAGCATGCATTGAAAAAAGGTGATGAAGAGATGCTTGGAGCCCTTACTAGGGGCAGTTGAATGAACATATGAGTCGGGCAGTTGGCCCATTAAGCAGCAGCCCCCCCCCCCCGTTAGCAGTGGCTCTTTCCAATTCCCCCATTAGAGAACATTAGAAAAAGGAGGGGAGAGTACTGCTGTGCTGGTGGGTTTCCTGCAGGCGTCTTGTCTGCTCTTGAGAGAGCAGGTTGTTGGACTAGATGGGCCATTGGCCTGATCCTAAAGGCTCTTCTTAGGTTCTTATGCAACATTCTCTCTCATCCTTGCTGCCTGAGATCCTTAGAAATGGAGGGGTTGGGGGCTGGATCTGCAACCTGCAAAGTATAGACCCCTCCCTCAGGGCTGCAGGGCTGAGGTAGGTTTGTAATACCGTGGTACCTCGGGTTAATAACTTATAGAATCATAGAGTTGGAAGAGACCTCAAGGGCCATCCAGTCCAACCCCCTGCCAAGCAGGAACACCATCAAAGCATTCTTGACAGATGGCTGTCAAGCCTCTGCTTAAAGACCTCCAAAGAAGGAGATTCCACCACACTCCTTAACTCGTTCTGGAGGTCCGTTCTTAACCTGAAACTGTTCTTAACCTGAGGCACCACTTTAGCTAATGGCGTCTTGCGCCGCCACGGCACGATTTCTGTTCTCATCCTGAAGCAACGTTCTTAACCCGAGGTAATATTTCTGGGTTAGCGGAGTCTGTAACCTGAAGCGTCTGTAACCTGAAGGGTCTGTAACGCGAGGTACCACTGTACAGATTTTGCACCAAATGGAAATAAGTTGTTTAAATTCTTCTAATCTCTGAATGATTTGGGCTCTTTTCAAGCATTCTTTGCCCAGTGTGGATGAGTACACAGGAGGGCATGTAATGTTAGATCAGTAAAGGAGCTACTTTCTTGATGATTTTGCTTGTCTTAGTCCTGCACAATGGGAGGAAGTTCTTTTCTGACATGGACAATGTGTGCATGGTTAGGTCTGCCGCCTTCTCCCTTGGAATTGTGACTTGGCAAGACGGGAGGGGAAGAGGCAGGATGTGATGGGTTTTGCTGGTCTGTTAGATGGTAGGTGTGTAGTTGAAATCTGCTAATCCTGCTGTGCCATTTTCTCAGTTCAAACAGGGTACTTGCAAACTGAGAAGTGTTTGTGGGAAACCTGCAAAGATAATTGAGCTGGTAAATCATGAAATCTGATTACTTCTGGTGAAGAGAAGAATAACATGTTGCGAACCAGCAACTTACAAATATTACAAGAGGAAAAGAAAATACAAAAATGCATACCACTGGGGAGATGACTGGAAGCATTAGGTTTAAAAGAGAAACTGCGGGGAAGCTGAGGTCAATTGTCAAGAAAGCCTTTCTGCCTTTTGCCCAATGGCAGAAACTGGTTAAAAAAATACTGTGAAATTTTCTGGACAAATTTTAATGGTCTGGGTGGATATTTTGAAAATATTAGAGAAGTGAACTCAGGGAAACCTGCATGTGACATATATGTATGTGTGAGAGATGTATGGAGGTATAAATGTGCATAAGTTTTGTTTGTGAACAGGAGTGAAATGAGGCACTCCACTTCTCAGTGATGCTAGAAGAGAGAGATGCCCGATGCTTTTATCCCTTGGCCTTTAGATGATGCTCTCCAGCCCACCTATAGTTTGTGGTTGCCCAGTGTTCCCTACTCCCATTATAGTGAAGTGGTCCCATTTGGTTCCCCCCCCACACACCTCAGGATTATTTGTGGTCCATCAGCCAAGCAAAGTGACATGGCTGGGATGTCTGGTGTTTTCTGGGACTCTGCTAGAAAGGACCACAGCTGATAGGAGAGCCAATTGGGTGAGCAGCTTGTTATTTATTTAGCATATTTTTAACCTAATTTATAAGAATTCACAAGGCAGCTTCCGGCCATACGTTAAAACAATATTATTCATAAAAACATCATTGTACCAATTACAGAAGAAACAGGCAATTACATCCACAGACAAAGCAGCAGGATGTGGTGCTGCTCTTTGAGACTTTCTCTTGGAATCGTTTTCTAGCACAACAGATTGCCATGTCATTGTCACTTTTCGTCCTTGTGCGCTTTGCTAGGTTTATGCTTCCGCTTCAAGGAAGTTGTGTTGTGCAAACCCTCTCAGCGAAATTTGCTGTGCAACAATGAGGCTCATGTGGTGGTGTGGGAGGGTGCAAAACCTCATCAGGACAGCCATCTAAGATTGGTGAGAACCCAGCCATGAGCATCGTGATTGGCAGCACTGTGCGGAATGGGATTCTTGAGTGTCAGAGGCAAGTTCTGGGTATTATTTGGGACTGCTTTTTAAGTGATGAGAGACACAAGTCCTCACGCTGGGCTCTTCTTGCCCTTCCTCTTTTGGGGGAAGAGATGTGTCTCAGTAGCAGAGCGCATGCTTTGCATTCGAAAGGTCCCAGGTTCGGTCTGAAACCCTGGAGAGCCACTGCCACTCCGTGCCGACAACACTGAGCCAGATGAGCCAGTGCATTGTAAGGCAGTTTCCTGTGTTCCTGCTGGGCCTCAAACCTGAGGCCTCTTCAGATGAGGGACACAGAGACCTGGACTCGGCAGCAAATCTCCAAACTGCTCAAGGATCCCGAAGAGCCATCAGACGTGGGCATTCCTGCCCCAAGACTGGCAGCCTCTCAGACCATTTGGAGCAACAGCCCTGTGTTTTGGATGTTTAATTCTATCCAGATACTGGCAAGAAAGAACCCTTAGCATCCAGGCAAAAAGGGGTCCCTCTTTACATAGCACATAGTTAAACTATGGAATTCACTCCCACAAGCTGCAGTGATGGCCCCCAACTTGGAGGGCTTTAAAAGAGGATTGGACCAATTCATGGAGGATAGGATTGTCAGTGGCTACTAGTCTTGATGATGATGATGATGATAGGATTGTCAGTGGCTACTAGTCTTGATGATGATGATGATGATGATGATGATGATAATAATTTATTATTTGTACCCGCCCATCTGGCTGGGTCTCCCCAGCCACTCTGGGCGGCTTCCAGCAAATATTAAAATACATTGACATGTCACAGATTAAAAACTTCCCTAAACAGGGCTGTCTTCAGGTATTTTCTAAATGTCATGTAGTTGTTGATCCCTTTGACCTCTGCTGGGAGGGCGTTCCACAGGGCGGGCGCCACTACCGAGAAGGCCCTTTGCCTGGTTCCCTGTAGCTTTGCTTCTCGCAGTGAGGGAACCGCCAGAAGGCCCTCGGCGCTGGATCTCAGTGTCCGGGCTGAACGGCGGGGGTGGAGACGCTCCTTCAGGTATACAGGACCGAGGCTGTTTAGGGCTTTCAAGGTCAGCACAAACACTTTAAATTGTGCTCGGAAACGTACTGGGAGCCAATGTAGATCTCTCAGGACCGGTGTTATGTGGTCCCGGCGGCCACTCCCAGTCACCAGTCTAGCTGCCGCATTCTGGATTAATTGCAGTTTCCGGGTCACCTTCAAAGGTAGCCCCACGTAGAGCGCATTGCAGTAGTCCAAGCGGGAGATAACCAGAGCATGCACCACTCTGGCGAGACAGTCTGCGGGCAGGTAGGGTCTCTAGCCTGTGTACCAGATGGAGCTGGTAGACAGCCACCCTGGACACAGAATTAACCTGCGCCTCCATGGACAGCTGTGAGTCCTAAATGACTCCCAGGCTGCGTACCTGGTCCTTCAGGGGCACAATTACCCCGTTCAGGACCAGGAAATCCCCCACACCCGCCCGCCCCCTGTCCCCCCAAAAACAGTACTTCTGTCTTGTCAGGATTCAACCTCAATCTGTTAGGGTTTGATGGCTCTGTTCTCCCTCTACTGTTGGAGGCATTGTGCCTGAGAATGCCAGTTGCTGGGGAGAGTGCTGCTGTCCTCTGGCTCTGCTTCTGGACTTCCCATTACGGACATCTGGTTGGCCATTGTGAGAACAGGATGCTGCTGGGCCCCTTTGGTCTGATCCAGCAGCCAGGCTTTTCTTACGGATTTGGCCCACGACCTGCATTTCTTCGCTGCTGGTGTCGGAAGTTGGCTGCCTTTCCATGGTATGTCAGCAGAGCCGAAAACCAGGAGAGTCGAGCTTTGCATGCCAGACTACTAGAGAAGTACCTGCTTCTCTGCTTGGGCACAGAAGTTGGTTGTCCTGGATATAGGAAACAAAGCCACAGCAAGTGGCTGGCATTTGCATCCAATTTCAACTTCCTGTTTATTTCATGTTTTAAATGCTGGTACCTCCAAAACAAGAGCTCACAAAAAGGTTTCCTCCTTTCTACTCTTATGCCCTGTGCAGTGTTAGAAACTGGGACAGAAAAGCTAGGAGCCAAATGGCTCCTGGGACCTGGGTTGTGGGTGCCAAAACAGAATGTCTACTCGCCATGGGGGTGTCAGCAACACTTTTAATTTATTATTTTGGAAAGCATGAACTAATACACAGTTCACATAAGTGACACATTGTTAATATCACATTTTTAACAGAAATTGTTAATACCGGTACACGTTTAATTTGGTATTTACAATAAAAATATTGGTACCATATTTCAGTTTTCAAAACACTCTACTCTTTATTGTTAAACTCCTTAACATATTGTCTATCTTTAACATATACTTTGAGGCTTCAAAGCACATACATTTCAGTAATCCTTGAGTGTCAGCCAGGTGCAAAAAATGGTACTCAGACTTTTTGAGGTGCTCGCAAATGGAGAATCTTAAGGCGCAAAATGCACCTGGCGCCCTACTAATTTCGAACTCTGGCCCTGTGGCCTTCAGCGTAGACCTCACCCACCATGACTACACCCCTGAGCAGTTGCTTGCTGTGTGCAGTTAAGGAGGCCTATATTTTCCATGTCTACATCTGCTTGCCTGGTTGCTTGAGCGGTTGAGAACAGGAAGTGATGGTGTAAATTCTATCCTATACTTAAATAGCCCAGCCCAACATATATGAGAACATAAGAAGAACCTGCTGCATCAGGTCGATGGCTCACCTAGCATCCTGTTCTCACAGTGGCCAACCAGATGTGTGTGTGAGAAACCCACAAGCAGGATCCAAGCACAAGAGCCCTCTTCCCTCACCTGTCTTCCAGCAAGTGGCATTCAGAAGCATTGCAGCCTCTGACCATGGAGGCAGAGCATAGCCATCACGGCTAGTAGCCATTGGTAGCCCTCTCCTCCTCCATGAATTTATCTAATCCTCCTTTAAAGCCACCCAAGCTGGTGGTCACCACTGCCTCCTGCAGGAGGGAGTTCCACAGTTTAACCATGTGTTGAACTATATTAGAAGGCTGCTTCCCTTCGTGCGCTGTCTTGGCATGGAGGTCGAGGGACGCCTTCAGGTTGTCTTCAAAATCCTTCACTGATAGGACTGTGTATCCTACATGGATTGCATGTTTTGCTAGAACAGTCAGCGGTTAGCTGATTCTTCATTTTAATAATCAGAAATTGAGAGAAGCTTTGTGTGAAGGGACATACTGCACTTACGGTAATTCACAGAGATGATCATGGTATGTTTGGGGTGGTGACCCATGCTCTGTGGATCAGGAAAAGGTGATGACAATAAGGAAAACCTACCCTTCCCTTCTAATATTTTATTCTGTGCATTTTGTGAGGAGCACAGATCACTGGAAAAGGATGCCTTGGGAATGCTGCACTCTTGTGAAGTTAAAGAATGTGTGCTTTGGTGTTTACATTTATGTCCCACGTTTTCTTTAAGAGACTCATGTGTGGTATACAAGGCTCTTCTCCACCTCTCACCCCAGTATCCCCACAGCAACTTTGTATGGTAGGTTAGGCTGAGATGCAAGGTCAACCAGTGAGCTTGGTGTCTGAGTGGGGATTTGAACCCAGATCTCCCCAGTCCTGACCTACCATCATAGAATTGTAGAGTTGGTCATCGAGTCCAACTCCTTGCATTGCACTTTAAAACAAACAAACAAACAAACAACAACAACAATGAAGGAGAGTCCACCACCTTCTGAGGTTGTCCGTTCCAGTGTCGAACAGCTCTTACCATGAGTTATTTCTGATGTTTAGCCAGAATCTCCTTTCTTGCTATTTGAATCCCTTGGTTCAGGTCCTCCCCTCTTGAGAAGCAGAAAACAAGCTTGCTACATCTTCCGCGCGACAGCCCTTCAGAACATTGAAGATGACTATCATGTCTTTTCAGTCTCCTCTTCTCCATGTTGAACATAGGCAAACTCCTTCAACCATTCCTCATAAGGGTTTCCAGACTCATAAGGGATGCCCTCTTCTGCACACATTCCAGCTTATCAATAGCCTTCTTAAACTATGGTACCCAGAACTAGACATGGTATTCCCGGTGGGGTCTGACCTGGTCCTCTAACTACTACGTCACCCTAGCTCGCCTTCTGCATCCTTGACTTGTGTGATGGCTTAGCCCCAAATCGCTTTGTCTTCAGCGCTGTATGTATCCTTAACTTTGGTTAGTTAATTTTGAAGTATTTATGCCATGCTCTTCGTCCATATGGGTACCAAGGTGGGATGCAGTCAACAAAACACCAAATAAAATGCCATGCACCTTTGAGCTTTTTTTGCCAAATTACTAGAAAGGTTACTGCACCAGTTGAACAAAGTTGTTCCTTCTCTCTGCGGTGGCGGCAGAGAGTTCAGCTGGAGTGCGCAATCTGCTTTCATGGGCCATCATTCTGACATGAAAATTCTTGACTCCCACTTAAGCCTCTGAGAGGCGCTTCGGACTTTATGTGGCAATAAACCCAAGCAAGTCTGAGTGGCAGAAACGTTCTCCTTAAATGAGCAGTGGGCACGTGTTGGGGAGCATGGCCATTCAGCCAACTGGGACTCCCTGGAGACTGTTCCCAGCTGTGCTGGAATGTCTGCCTGCCCTTCACTGTTTACAAATGTGCTGTGGAGAACTCTAGCTCAGCTCTGCCAAACCAGTGGCTATATAATAAGAGTTGCTTTGGTTAGGCAATTTCTAGCATTGCACCCTCCTAAAAATCACAAAAGCAGGTCCTTCCTACATGCTTACTCTCTTAAAATAGCCAGGTACGAGACCCAACCAGAAGAGAAAGAAGATTCCACCTAAACATTAGGAAGAACTTCCTGACAGTAAGAGCTGTTCGACAGTGGAATTTGCTGCCAAGGAGTGTGGTGGAGTCTCCTTCTTTGGAGGTCTTTAAGCAGAGGCTTGACAGCCATCTGTCAAGAATGCTTTGATGGTGTTCCTGCTTGGCAGGGGGTTGGACTGGATGGCCCTTGTGGTCTCTTCCAACTCTAGGATTCTATGATTCTATGAGTTCATTATTTCATAGGCCACCTCCCATTCACTGGCCTGTAAACCGCAGCAGGATGGTCACCTGGCAAAGTGGGATCTAATCCATACAAAAACCTGATAACGAAAGCATACTTACTGTGCTATCACAGAAATGAGGGTGGGTCACTTCTGGAACAGAAGCAGACCTTTGTGGACTTGGTTCAAAGTGTGCTGTGCAAATAATTGTTTGGTTTACCTTTAACATACAATCTTTAATGGGGTCATTCCATACAGACCCATTTTTCATTTTCATGTGTCGTTAACGTGTTCTATATCGTTTTAAAGACAATTTTCCAAAGTCCGTTATCCATTTTCCAAAGTCAGTTTTCCATTATCTAGCAACGCTTTTTCAAGATGGCATTTAACAGCCAGAAGCATGACATGCAAGATGACTCAGAAGTGCTCTAATCTTTTTCTGAAGTTCGTTTAACGACCTCTCCAAGACGTTAGACAAGCAGCTTCAGAGCACAATGCTCTTCCCACAATTGATACACGGCCATATCTTCCCATCCCACCCTCTTCCATAGCAGCTGTGTTAGGATATCTCTGAAGTTCTTCCCATTTTGTTTTTCTAGAAAGTGGTTCCCTCTCTGGTGTACAGACCCCCCCCCCATGTGAGTTGAGTGAATGCTAATCTCACACCATTCACAAGACCAGGCAGCCAAAAAAAAAATAGTTGGGGTGCTCAGTGCTGCCTGCTCCTCCTGACAGTCACTTACATCCAGTGACCCCAAACCTTTTTGGACCCCTGCCCCCTGAGTTCCGTAAATTCATTCCCAGTGCCCACTACCCTACCTTGTAAAAAAAAACATTACTCAGAATAGAAAATCTTTAATAAAAGCAATTTTATAAAACAGCAGCTTGCACAACCCACTAAGGAAGATAACACAACAGAATTCAAAGAAGTAACCATGATTTGCACATTTGCTCAGAATCCATTTAAGACTGTTTAATTAATTTGACAAAACGGATGGGCTTGATCGAGTGATACCAGCTTTTCAGAGTCTGATAGCCATTTACGCCTCCTGGGTCTCCCTGGTGCTCCCTTGCCTCTTTGCTCCCCTCTAGGCACTCCCACTGCCCCCAGGGCGTTGGTCTCACCCCCTTTGGGAGCCGCTCCAGCCACCACAGTCCACCACTACCACCTCTTGTAGAAAAACGCTTTCCTCACTGGCGGGTGCAACTGTCGGACAGAGGAGAAAAGGCAAATAGCAGTGTGAAAGGGTTGAAAAGCTTCAAGGCGCTTCCTGTGGTTTGCCTCCATTAACACACTTCATGCGCCTGACCTTTGCCTGAGTGGCACTTGCCTTTTCTCTTCACTTCCCCCTGAGCTGTAGCTCCTCTTTTGCTTGAGCTGGTGGCAACGCAGGGCATTTTGGTGCGATTTCTTCGCAATGCCCTAGTATGGAAAATGTTTTTGCTTTTTAATTACGAGTCGTGGAAGCGGGTGGCGGGGGAGAGGAGGAGGGAGTGGAAAGAGGAATTTAGTTTCCCTTCAGGAGTCCCTTATCGGTTCTATCTGCAGCTCTGCTGGGGATCTGGATTCTTCTGCGCACTCAATTCGCTGGGACCAAATCGACACCGACCGGCCCCCACCAGATTGAATCAAGCCGCAGGGCTGATTCCTTGAATGCTGGCAGCTGCGTTCCAAGGATTTATACCCTGCAGGTTGCATTCCTCAGTCTGGACATGCAGGCTGTGGGCTGGTTGTGGAGAAGGAGTTGAGATGAGCCCTTCTCTCCTGCCTGGCATCCTGCTTCTCAAGATGCCAAGGCAGGTGCCTCTGGGCAGCCCAAAAGCACGGCAAGTAAGAAGGCAGAGACTCTCTGGTTCCTTTTAACCATTGCAGGATAGGAAAAGGATCTTGGAGGCCACCCAGTCCAATGCAGGTTGATAGTAGCAGAAGTAGTAGTAGTAAATAATAATAATGATGAATACCCTGCCTGTCCGGCTGGGTTTCCCCAGCCACTCTGTGCAGCTCCCTACAGAATATTAAAAACTCGATAAAGCATCAAACATTAAAAACTTCCCTAAACAAGGCTGCCTTCAGATGCCTTCTAAAACTCAGATAGTTGTTTCTTTCCTTGACATCTGATGGGAGGGCATTCCACAGGGCGGGTGCCACTACCGAGAAGGCCCCCTCTGCCTGGTTCCCTGCAACCTTGCAGTGAGGGGACCAGCAGGAGGCCCTCGTAGTTAGACCTCAGTGTCCGGGCTGAACGATGAGAGTGGAGACGCTCCTTCAGGGCCTGTTAATACTCCACCTCCTCAGATTTGTCTCATCCCCTGTTAACATGTTTTGTGTTGCAACATGCTTTGATAACGGACTCCGTAAATTAAGAGTTATCCATAATCATCAGAAGCACATTGGTGGCTCGGTCCTCAAAGCCGATCACGCGAGCGAGATCACTGGCATGTACACGGAGCGAGTGGATGAATGTCAAATCTAAATGAACTGTTTTCCAAATTCTGGTTCAAGCCCTTGCCCAGCCAGGAGAGTTCTGGTGGCTTTGACCAAGAAACCTTCTCTCTCTCTCTCTCTCTCTCTCTCTCTCTCTCTCTCTGGCGTTGTAGGTGAAATACGAACACGGTTGAACTGAGGACACACGCATCTGATTAATCTTGAAGGCTTTGAATGAGACAGGAAAGAAATATTTCTCCAAATGCTGCAGACTGCAGTTAGGCCTATATAGAGACCAGAAAAGGGCTTGAGTCCACGGGGGCTTCCCCCTTTTACAATCTTCTCTTGTTTTTCTGGATTCCAACAGCAGCTTGTTCTGCAAAGGCCTTTTAGCAGAGACTGATGGTCTTCTTGATAGTTGCCCTGGCGCCAAATTGCAGAGGCAGTTCAGCCAGGAGGAGGGCAGCCCATCCGCCTCTGGGCATTTTTAAAGGGTGTAAAATGAGATGTAGGGACGTGGGTGGCTCTTTGGTCTAAACCACTGGGCCTAGGGCTTGCCTTTTGGAAGGTCAGCGGTTTGAATCCCCACAACGGTGTGAGCTCGATCCCAGCTCCTGCCAACCTAGCAGTTCGAAAGCACGTCAAAGTGCAAGTAGATAAATAGGTACCGCTCCGGCGGGAAGGTAAACGGCGTTTCCGTGCGCTGCTCTGGTTTCGCCAGAAGCGGCTTAGTCATGCTGGCCACATGACCCGGGAAAACTGTCTGTGGACAAACGGCTCCCTCGGCCAGTAAAGCGAGATGAGCGCCGCAACCCCAGAGTCGTTCGCGACTGGACTTAACTGTCAGGGGTCCTTTACCTTTACCCTTAAAATGAGATGTGGGTCTTGTCCCTAATATTTCATTTCACCTGTTTATTTCATAGAATTTATACACTGCTTGATTAAAAAAAAACCCTCGGAGTGGTTTGCAAAAAAGAAGAAGAGGAGTTTGGATTTGATATCCTGCTTTATCACTACCCGAAGGAGTCTCAAAGTGGCTAACATTCTCCTTTCCCTTCCTCCCTCACAACAAACACTCTGTGAGGTGAGTGGGGCTGAGAGACTTCAGAGAAGTGTGACTAGCCCAAGGTCACCCAGCAGCTGCATGTGGAGGAGCAGAGATGCGAACCCGGTTCCCCAGATTACGAGACCACTGCTCTTAACCACTACACCACACTGGCTGTGGTGTACTAACACTAAAATTGTTAGTAAAAACAGCTCTTTAATGCAGTCAAAAGATAAAATCAGCCATAAACTAAAACCAAATTAAAACATACTCCGACCTTCTACATTTCTGGGTAGGCTTGTCTAAACAAGAATGTTTTCAAGGTACAGAGAAGGCGCCCACCCAATGTCAAGAGACAGAGCGTTGCAGAGTGCAGTTGCTGCCAGCGTAAAAGAACGATTTCTTACACATGCATAATGGGTATTGTGTGGCACCTGTAGCAATGCCAGTTATGCAGATAAATGTACTGGAGTGGACACATATGGGGTCAGGCCATCTCGCAGGTAAATTCTCCCAAAGGGAGAAGGTTTCAGGCTGCTGGAAGTACCACATTGCAGTGGTGATTTGCTGAGAGGGTGGAGGCATTTCCACACCCCTGCCTACGGGAATCAGTCTGATCATGTGGAGTGTCTTCATATCAGCCCTGAACCTTCTGAGTTGGCCCTGAATTAGTGCCTCTTCATGTGGTCGGGCTGATACTCCTGGCAAGCAAGGAAACAAGCATTTATTTACCTCCTAGGTTTCTTTCCTGCCCTTCACCACAATGTTCCAACAATAAAATACGCATGCGCAGAAGCACGAGATCGGCAAAAGCGCCGCCCGGGTTGCGCACTGTTCGGGGTGAGAACAGCACCCCGGAACGAATTGAGTGCGCAACCCGGGGTACCACTGTATAGAAGAAATGGTTGCCATCACAAAACAAGAAAGCCTAAAGACAATTAAGATCAGCCCCACATATAAAAACAATACAAACGCTTAAAAGCAACTCCATATATAAACACAGTTTTCAAAGGTCCCGGTAGTGATGCAGGAGTGAGATAAATTCCTCCAGGCGTTGCAGCCCCTGCAAATTATTCTCGAGCAGAAGCATTTCCAGCAGCTTCCTATCTGGGGGCTGCAACAGGAGGTGTGGTTAAAAATAAATAGATGAGCAGACTCCCAGAGTTGATGGGGAAAAGGCTGATATGAATGAATGAATGAATGAATGAATGAATGAATGACCTAGCCAGTGTCTCTTGGATTCAGATCCCCCCTCAGTAGATTGGATTTGCATTCCAGTTATCTCTGGAGGGCAACAGGCCCTGCCACAGCACATGCCATTGTGGCTACCAGGCAACCTCCTCCTCCGCTGGCGTCAGAGCCTCGTGTTTTTGCCCAGTGGCTTTGCATCACACCTCAGTGGCCTGGGCCAATTTTTCCAAGAAGTCAGGAAGCCCAGTCCGTGTGAAATGTATCACAGAATCACAGAATCATAGAGTTGGAAGAGACCACAAGGGCCATCCAGTCCAACCCCCTGCCAAGCAGGAAACACCATCAAAGCATTCCTGACAGGTGGCTGTCAAGCCTCTGCTTAAAGACCTCCAAAGAAGGAGACTCAGAGTGTACACAGAGATCAGAGGCCTGAGTTGTCTTGCTTGTTCTGAAAATGGCCACGTTGCTTTGATTTGCTTTCCGCGTCTCATTCTGTGAAAGATCAGAGGGCATGCAGAGCTCCCTGAGTTTTATCAGTGCTGAAAGGCTCCCCGTGAAAACAAAGAGTCTTTTGTTCTTTTAACCGCTTGAAACTTGTCTGTGGATGAAAACAATTGTTCTCACTTGGCACACTTGTCTGACTAAGTTGATTTTTAAAAAGAAATAAAGAAAAAGCTTTAACACCTTGAAGGAATATGTAGAGATGATCTTTCCAGATAAAATACAGTCTTTGATCACGCTGTAGTGCACATATTTGTTCGTAATAGAATGATGCAATGGAAAATCTACACCTGGATCCATAATTGTCTAACAGTGGACCATCATAATGGCACTTTTTAATCTGTGTTTTCCAGAAACTCTGGAATACATTTTTGCTTTTACAAAAATTTTCCAGCTGTACAAAAAGGTCTCTGCCTTAGATGTGCTATTTGTAAACCTGTGACCAGTGGTTTCTTTGCTGTTTTTAAGGATATGACTGTAAATTGCATTGGGACATAGAATAAAATAATTGTAGAGCTGGAAGATAATAATAATAATAATAATAATAATAATAATAATAATAATAATAATAATAATAATTTATTATTTATACCCCGCCCATCTGGCTGGGTCTCCCCAGCCACTCTGGGCGGCTTCCAAAAGAACATTAAAATACAGTAATCTATTAAACATTAAAAGCCTCCCTAAACAGGGCTGCCTTCAGATGTCTTCTAAAGGTCTGGTAGTTGTTGTTCTCTTTGACATCTGAAGGGAGGGCGTTCCACAGGGCGGGCGCCACTACCGAGAAGGCCCTCTGCCTGGTTCCCTGTAACTTGGCTTCACGCAGCGAGGGAACCGCCAGAAGGCCCTCGGCGCTGGACCTCAATGTCCGGGCTGACCGATGGGGGTGGAGACGCTCCTTTAGGTATACTGGACCGAAGCCATTTAGGGCTTTAAAGGTCAGCACCAACACTTTGAATTGTGCTCGGAAACGTACTGGGAGCCAATGTAGGTCTTTCAAGACCGGTGTTATGTGGTCTCGGCGGCCGCTCCCAGTCACCAGTCTAGCTGCCGCATTCTGGATTAGTTGTAGTTTCCGGGTCACCTTCAAAGGTAGCCCCACGTAGAGCGCATTGCAGTAATCCAAGCGAGAGATAACTAGAGCATGCACCACTCTGGCGAGACAGTCCGCGGGCAGGTAGGGTCTCAGCCTGCGTACCAGATGGAGCTGGTAGACTGCTGCCCTGGATACAGAATTAACCTGTGCCTCCATGGACAGCTGTGAGTCCAGAATGACTCCCAGGCTGCGCACCTGGTCCTTCAGGGGCACAGTTACCCCATTCAGGACCAGGGAGTCCTCCACACCTGCCCGCCCCCTGTCCCCCAAAAACAGTACTTCTGTCTTGTCAGGATTCAGTCTCAATCTGTTAGCCGCCATCCATCCTCCAACCGCCTCCAGACACTCACACAGGACCTTCACCGCCTTCACTGGTTCTGATTTGAAAGAGAGGTAGAGCTGGGTATCATCCGCATACTGATGAACACCCAGCCCAAACCCCCTGATGATCTCTCCCAGCGGCTGCATATAGATGTTAAAAAGCATGGGGGAGAGGACAGAGCCCTGAGGTACCCCACAAGTGAGAGTCCAGGGGTCTGAACACTCATCCCCCACCACCACTTTCTGAACACGGCCCAGGAGGAAGGAGCGGAACCACTGTATAACAGTGCCCCCAGCTCCCAACCCCTCTAGGCGGTCCAGAAGGATGTTATGGTCGATGGTGTCAAAAGCCGCTGAGAGATCCAGCAGAACTAGGAAACAGCTCTCACCTTTGTCCCTAGCCCGCCGGAGATCATCAACCAGTGCGACCAAGGCAGATTCAGTCCCATGATGAGGTCTGAACCCCGATTGGAAGGGATCCAAATGGTCCGCTTCTTCCAGGCGTGCCTGGAGTTGTTCAGCAACCACCCGCTCAATCACCTTGCCCAAGAATGGAAGATTTGAGACTGGGCGATAGTTGGCCATATTGGCCACATCCAAAGATGGTTTTTTAAGAAGCGGTTTAATAACCGCCTCTTTTAGCGGGTCTGGGAAGGCTCCCTCACAGAGAGAGGCATATCTAAAAATCTAAAGGGAAGAAATCTAAAGGGTCATGTAGTCTAACACCCTGCAATATGTGTGGAAGGCAATTAATTAATTACTGTAACTGTAATACAGTTATACCTCTAGTTGCGTTTGCTTCATGTTGCGGATTTTCAGGTTGCAAACATGGCAAACCCGGAAGTGTATACTTCACACATGCACAGAAGCGCTCTATTGCGCTCCGCACTTGCGCAGAAGCGCCGCTCTAGTTGCAGACTTTTCGTGATGTGAACGGCACCCCGGAACGGATCTTGTCCGCAACTAGAGGTACCACTGTAACCCTGTTCCCCTGTGGAAAACTAAGGCATGCCGCCCAGGGCTGACCAGAGTTGTGGGCTCCCTCTGGACTTCCAAAGCTTCTGTCACAATAAATCTGTCTAATATGCCCTCTATCAAAAAAATGTTCATATAATAATAATAATAATAATAATTATACCCCACCCATCTGGGCGGCTTGCAGCGTATCTAAAAACATAACAAAATTTCAAACATTAAAAACCTCCCAATACAGGGCTGCCTTCAGATGTCTTCTAAAAGTTGTGTAGTTCTTGATCTCCTTGACATCTGAAGAGAGAGCGTTCCATAGGGAGGGAGCCACAACCAAGAAGGCCCTCTGCCTGGTTCCCTGTAGCCTCACTTCTCGCAGGGAGGGAACCGCCAGAAGGCCCTCGGAGGACTAGATGAGCCTGTTCCCTTACCTGTTGGTATTCTACTTTGGGGCTTTATTTTATTATAAAAAAGAATCATACACCCTTAATTGAGCTGAGTATCTGAAGGAAGACAACAACAACAACAGAGAAGTAAAAAGCTGGCATTCTGTGACTAAAGTTTAATTTATGTTTTGTTTGAAAATGAGAGTAAGCGTTGTGGAAATGTTGGGCTTCTGCAGCTGAAGTGCCGCTTCCAACTGGCAAGGTTTAAAAGCAGCATTTTGCTCCAGATGATTTTATATGACTCGCCAGAGAGATTTTTTAAAAAAGGGAGAGGGGAAGCAAAGCGATTCCTTGGCTATAAATGTGACGGGGTCCGCTGAACAGACAGGTGAAGAGATGAAAGTGTGTGCTTGTTAGCTGTGCTCTAACAGAACTGAAGGCCTGATGTGTGGGGCAGAGGCCCATGGAGGGTTTGCACGACGATGCTTCAAAATTGAACATAATTTGGGCTTGGACTGGGGAACCCTTTCCACTTCAGTGGGGACGGGTGACGTCTCTTGAATACCTCCCTCCATAGAGCTTTTAACAGACGCGATCACCTCCTCTTTCTCCCCCCCCCCCCGCCAAGCAAAGACCCATCTGGCCCAGCAGCATCCCGCTTCTTCTTCCCAGTGGGAAACCCTTTCCTTCTTGCGCTGCTTCCTTTCTGCCTTCTTGGACAGACCCCAGTGTACTTCTGAAGCACTGCAGCAAAAGAGAACATGCACTTTGTATTAGTGTGCCTTTGAAACCTAGGTAAAGGGACCCCTGACCGTTATGTCCAGTTATGACCGACTCTGGGGTTGCGGCACTCATCTCGCATTATTGGCCGAGGGAGCAGGCGTACAGCTTCCGGGTCATGTGGCCAGCATGACTAAGCCGCTTCTGGTGAACCAGAGCAGCGCACGGAAACGCCGTTTACCTTCCCGCCGGAGGGGTACCTATTTATCTACTTGCATTTTGACATGCTTTCGAACTGCTAGGTTGGCAGGAGCAGGGACCGAGCAACGGGAGCTCACCCCATCGTGGGGATTCGAACCGCTGACCTTCTGATCGGCAAGCCCTAGGCTCTGTGGTTTAACCCACAGCGCCTCCCGCATCCCTTGAAACCTAGACATGTAGAAATTGTACAAATGAAGCCATGATAAACCGGAGTCGAGGGGAAGAGTGTTAAATGGTCTAAAACCTAACCCTCTGAAAAAGAGTAGAATTTCACCACCACCCCTCCTCTCCCTCCACTTCTTCCTGACCTTATACTGTACTCAACACAAATGTCTCATAACAAATGTAACTGATCTGTATAAAAAACTTTACAACTCTACTAGGGCCTGGAGATCCAGGGGGGTCCCGCCCAAACTGCAACCCTGTTACCATTGGGAGGAGGAATTCGTCAAATTTGTAGATCATTCCTGAGCATATTTAAGGAAACTTACTATTTCCCTGTATGTATTAGTGTGGTGCCATTTTTTCCTTAACCCTTTACAGCATTTGAGAAAAGAAACGGCATTCGGGAATTATCAAAGTGATGGGGGATAAATAAAGCACATTGGCAAACTGTGAAACTCTCTCCCACAAGAAGTTGTGGTGGCCATCAACCAGGGTGGCTTGAAAAAAGGACAAAGCTGATTCATGGCTTCGTTTTGCCTCCGCTGTCAGAGGCCAGATTCCTCTGAGTTCTGGTTGCTGGGAATCACAGTTGAGTGGGGCATTAAGTAATCACTTTTAGGCTTGCAAGAGCCAAGGGGGAGGAGAAGGGCATGTGAGTCCTGGAGATGCACAAAGTCTTTATAAACTAATCAGTGTTCTTGTAAACTGTTCGGAGATCAGATGACAGATGGCAGAGAAATGCCAGGGTGCGCTGAAATCTGATTAAAGGCATACTTTTCTGCGTTCCAGAGTTGGTTTTTCTTTTAAAATGCACATGCACTCTGCGTGTACATCTGATGTTAATTCTTTTCTGGCCTTCTATGATAGCGAATATTTTTCTTTTTATGTAGTGCCTGTAATCGGCAAAGATTCCCCAAATGCTTTGACAGTTGTATAATCGTGTTGTCGTGCTGTTGTGGGCAGCTAGCCCTGTACGCGAGGGGAAAGATATCTTAGTTTGGAAAGCTCTAAGCTCTCCACTAGAGAGGATCCTAAGTCGCTAAGAGGGCGGTGAGCCATTGACCATGGCTTTAAAAACTACAGCTGCCTCTGCCACCTTTGGCTGTAGATGTCTTAATCCAGGAGGGCTGGGTTCCAGGTGCTTTTGTGTGCAGATGTGTTTCAATCTTTCAGTTCCAGGGGCGTAGGAAGCCTCCTCGCTACCCGGGGCGGCGAGCGGAGGAGGCACCCCCCTGGGGGCGGGACGTCGTGACGTCGGATTGTGACGTCGTGACGCAACGTCACTGCGGCTCCGCCCCTGCAGCGGGGGGGGGGAGCGCTTTAAAAAAGAGAAAAAGCCAAGGCAAGCTTGCCCTGGCTTTGCTCTTTTTTAAAGCGCATTTCTCCCCGCTGCCGCAGCGGGCAGCAAGGAGGTGGCGGCGGAGGGGTGCGTGTCACCCCATCGCTGCTCGCCTCTCCCGCCGCCTGCAGGGGCGAGGGGAGAGCCGAGGCGAGCAGCGATGGGGTGACACCCCTCCGCCGCCTCCTCTTCGCTGCCTGCACCCCTTCGGCGGAGCGCAAGTCGGGGCAGGGAGAGGGGCGGGCCAGCGAGGAGGGGTGTCACCCCTCCTCGCTGGCCCGCCCCGCCCCTCTCCATGCCCCGGCTCCGCAAGCCAGCCAGCGGCGGGAAAAGCCGCTGGAAGGGGGGGGCTATTTTCGGCGTTGCCGGGGTGAAGCCGCAGGGGCGGCCAGCGGGGGGGGGGGGGTACACCGCTCCTTGCTGGTCGCCCCTGCGGCTCCACCCCGGCATTGCCGAAAATAGCCTTAAAAAAAATTAAAAAAAAATTTTAAAAAAAAAAATTTTTTTTAAAGCACCCAATTTGTCACCCTCCCCAGGGTGGCACCCGGGGCGGCCCGCACCCCCCGCACCCCCCTTGCTACGCCCCTGTTCAGTTCCTTGCACAAAGGATCCTGCTCACTGCAGGTGGGGCTGCCATAGCACCGTGAATCTTTTGATTGCCATTTGGGATGAAATCCTACTTGATGTGCTTGTTTTTATGCACAGTTCAGCACAGGAGGACCAGGTCACGGTCGGTCGAGGGGAAAGAGCAGGTCAGAGAAGAGAGTAAATGAATTGAGCTGGGGAAAGTAGCTCTGATGAAGTGAGGCAGGTGAGACTTACTGCTGCTGGCAACCCAGGCAGCTTCCCGGAGCGGTAAAATCCTGGAGCTTCACTCTGACCCACCCATCATTTGTGCTAATACACAGCACAACTAATGCAGGAGCGTCACAAGCAGAGGCCCATCTCATGTGCCTCTTAGCTTGGGGTTGCAGCGGCCTGGATTCTGCCTATTTTTGCATGCAAATGGACCCTGTTTTGTGCATGTAGTCTCTTTGGCGATCCCTCGTAGCTGAGTAAGATTGTCTTCCATAAACACAGTTTTAACAGGGAGTCCGTAAGTGACTGTGGAGGCTAATTCTGGGGACATAGGTTTCCGGGTGGATCACAGGGTTTTCCAAGCGTGCCTTCCCTTTTGTTCTGAGTCTGAACTCTGAACTCGAACTGCATGTAGTAATGTCATAGGCTTACAGTCCAAGTATCTTTGCAGGCAGCCTGCAGCCTGCAAAGAAGCTCTTAATTCAACCTTTCTGAAAGTAAGAGCTATTCAACAGTGATGGCAGTCTGCTGTGGATGCTTTCGTTGAGATCCCTGCATTGCAGGGGGTTGGACTAGATGACCCTCAGGGTCCCTTTCAACTCTTATGATTCTATTAAATGACAAGAAAAGAGATTCCAACTGAAACATTGGGAGGAACTTTTTGAGGGTAAGAGCTGTTTGACAGTGGAACAGACTTCCATTGGAAGGAAGATGGTGAGCTCTCCTTCATTGGAGGCTTTAAAACAGAGATTGGGGGCCCATTTGCCAGGGCTTCTTTTGCTGAGATTCTTGCCTTGCAGAGAGTTGGAACAGAGGACCCTTGGGGTCCCTTCCAACTCTACAATTCTATGATTCTTTTTTGTTGTTGTTGTTAAATAATTTTTATTAATTTTCAATTACAAAAGTACAATATAAGCCATATTATACATATTATACCAAATTACAATGCCAATTCAAATACAAATCAATCACATAGCCAATTATAAAATTTAAGTGGCCCTACAGTTCTATGATTCTTATTGGGGTGGGGCTGGAAAGGTAGACTTTTCACAGAGCAGATCATCACTGCCACGGTGTAGCTGCCTGGCTGATCTGCTTGCTTTCCTGGGGGCCTGGGTCTCTCTCCTCCTGCTGCCCCTTAGCATGGCAACCTCTTCTCTTAACCAAGGCCCGTTCCTTTGCACCTGCACTGTCTTGTCATGCCCTCCTTGGATTCTGCCCTCCTTCCTTTGCTTTCATTCTAAGCTAAAGATCAGAGCCACACAGGATATTTTTAGTTTCATTACTCTATTTATAGGCTGCCTTTCATCCACAGCCACACCCAAGGTAGTTTGCAATGAAAACAAAAGCCTGGTGCTTGCTTTGTGTGGGCCGACACGCCTCCTGGCCGGCCTCATTCAAAATGTCCCTCTTCCCATTCCTCAAAGTTCAAGGTGATCACCTCATGGCTTCTTCGTAATTCAGCCATCTTCCAGCTCAGGGTTTGGAGGTTGGCATATCGCACTTATTTTACAGATGTGTATGGAAATTTTATTAGTCTTCACACGGAGGGTTTATTAGTGGCTGACAGCAAAAGTGTGTATTGTTCAAATAGCATCCAGTTGGTTTCCGCGGTTCGTCTTTGCCTCTCTTCACTTTAAAGGTGCAGGCTATGTGCCATAAGCTAAGACCATCAAAAGAGACTGCAAAATGCGGTGCACCTCTAAAGGTGCTGGCAAACTTAGAAAACTGGCTGCACCCGGTGCATATTGATTCCAACTGCTGCCAACCTAGAAGTTCAAAAGCACGCCGGTGCAAGAAGATAAACAGGTACCACTGTGGCAGGAAGGTAAACAGCATTTCCGTGCTCTCTGGTTTCCGTCACGGTGTCCCATTGCGCCAGAAGCAGTTTAGTCATGCTGACAACATGACCCGGAAAGCTGTCTGTGGACAAACGCCGGCTCTCTCGGCCTGAAAGCGAGATGAGCGCCGCAACCCCAGAGTCTCCTTTGACTGGACTTAACCGCCCAGGGGTCCTTTTCATTTACCTTACCTATATTGATTGCTGCAATACTCTCTTCTTCAGAGACAATTGCTTTCTTCTATGATTCCCAGGCTGTGTCATTCAAGCAGCTGACTTAGTAAGAGCTGGAAGTCGTGGGGCTTGAGGAGCTGACCCCCTGGCAAGTTAAAGGGGGCCACAAGCCCTCTTTGATGGACTTCACTGCCTCATGAGTTCATCTACCGTGTTTCTCCAAAAATAAGACATACCTAAAAAATAAGACGTAGCAGGGTTTTCTAGAGGTTAGAAAATATAAGCCGTACCCCGAAAGTAAGACGTGGCGCGCGGCTCTTCAGAGCCAGCCCGATCGGGCTGAGCGGGAGCCGCAGCGCACGGCTCTTCAGAGCCAGCCCGATCGGGCTGAGCGGGAGCCACAGCGCGCGGCTCTTCAGAGCCAGCCCGATCGGGCTGAGCGGGAGCCGCAGCGCACGGCTCTGAAGAGCCAGCCCGATCGGGCTGAGCGGGAGCCACAGCGCGCGGCTCTGAAGAGCCAGCCCGATCGGGCTGAGCCGGAGCCGCAGCGCGCGGCTCTGAAGAGCCAGCCCGATCGGGCTGAGCCGGAGCCGCAGCGCATGGCTCTGAAGAGCCAGCCCGATCGGGCTGAGCCGCGGCAGGAGGAGGAGGAGGCGGCCTGCCGGGCTGGTGCCCAGAACCGGCTACTGCTACAGCAGTGCTGCGCCGCACGGAGCGAGACCGCCGAGCGCTCCAGCCAACGGGACCCAGCACGCTGGCCATGGCAGGAGGAGGAGGAGGAGGCCTGCCGGGTCAGCGCCCAGAAGCGGCTGCTGCTGCTGTTACAGCGCCGCACCGCATGGAGCGAGACCGCCGAGTGCCCCGAGCCAGCGGGACCCTGCTGCTGAAGCGCCGGCAAAGCGCCCAGCAGCGCCACGCAGAGCGCCCCAAGCCAGTGGGACCCAGCAATGCTCTGTAGCACTTTGAATCCTCCTCCTCCTGCCGCGGCTCGGGGCGCTCCACACGGCGGTGCTGGCCGCTTTGTCGGCGCTTCAGCAGCAGCAGCCAGTTCAGGGCGCCGAGCCACGGCAGTGAAGCCCCAATTATCGGGACCCAGCAGCAGCCCGGGCTATGACCTGCCTCCCGAGCTACCTGAGCGGCGGCAGTCCCTCCGCCGCCCTCCGCGCCTTGCTCAACCCTTCCCGTAGGCACTAGCCACCTGCTCCGCCGCCGACACAGAGCCACCTCGCCTTAGCGCCCAGCGCAGCGTACCTGGCCGCGTCGGTGGCTTCAGCCACCGCCGCGTCCAGGCTCCCCTCTCAGCCGTTAGCGCTGGCGGGGCAAGGGTCTTCACCGCCGCCGCCACCGGCTCTGCCTGCCCCTTCCGCCTCGCAGCACTGCCTCAGCTCGGATGCTTCCTCGGAGCTGCCTTCGCCGTCAGGAGGCGGCGGCGGCGGGTTCCGCCTGGCTCGGGTGGTGGTGGTGGCCAAGATGACCCGCTACGAGTTCAAGCAGCAGCGGTACCGCTACGCGGGGCTCTCCGAGGAGGACCTCAAGCAGCTGGTGAGTGGATGTGCTCGAGGATCGCATGTTTAAATCTTCCCTTTCGGCCTGCAAATGGGCCGAGATCATAGAATGGCAGAGTTGGAAGGGAACCCTGAGGGTCATCTAGTCCAACCCCCTGCAATGCAGGGAATATGGAGTTGTCCCTTAAGGGGATCGAACCTGTGACCTTGGCGTTATCAGCGCGCGTTGCTTGAAGCCCCGTTCCGGACCCATAATAAATGTGGATTGCTGTACCATACTTGATAAAAATAAGACATCCCCCGAAAATAAGCCATACTGTGTTTTTTTGGAGGGAAAAAGAATATAAGACGGTGTCTTATTTTAGGAGAAACACGGTAGCAAGAGAGGGACTACACAGAAAGTGGTGCCATTCCTCCTGAGGAAATTTACATCTGAAGAAAGGTTGCAGCGTTCGGGACTTAGTTTAGAGCAGGGGTCAGCAACCTTTTTCAGCTGTGGGCTGGTCCACCATCCCTCAGACCATGTGGTGGGCCAGACTATATTTTGAAGGAAAAAATGAACAAATTCCTATGCCCCACAAATAACCCAGAGATGCCTTTTAAATAAAAGCACACATTCTATTCATGTAAAAACATGCTGATTCCCTGTCTGTCCGCGGGCCGGATTGAGAAGGCGATTGGGCCGCATGTGGCCCACGGGCCTTAGGTTGCCTACCCCTCGTTTAGAGAAAAGACGAGTAAAGAGGTGGAATAATAAAAGTTTATAAAATTATGCATTGCATGGCGGAAGCAGGTAGAGAAAAGTTTTAGTTCTCTCTCTCTTATAACACTAGAACTTGTGGACGTCCTATGAAGCTGAATGTTGGAAGATTCAGGACAAATAAAAGGAAGTCCTTCTTCATGCAGCACATAGATAAACTATGGAACTCACTCCCACAGGAGGCAGTGATAGCTACCAACTTGGGTGGCTTTTAAAGAGGATTACATGAATGCATGGAGGAGGAGAGGGCTATTGAACACTACTAGCCATGACACCCACACTCTGCCTCCAGAGTTGGAGGCAGCAATGCCTGTATCCTGGTTGCCAGAAACCACAGGAGGGGAGATCCTGCTTGCGGATTTCCCTTTGGGGCAGCTGGTCAGCCTTTGTGAGAACAGGATACTGGACTAGATGGGCCATTGGCCTGATCCAGCAGGCCCTTCTTATGTTCTTATTGTGCTGCTTGGCAAGAAGGGTTTGTACCGTTGAGAAATACTTCGTGACCAGCCCATTGGACACAATCATGACTGTTTACAGGGTTTTGTTTTTTTTGGCCTCTATTTTGTTCAGATCCACCAGGCCCAATGTATGACCCACCAAGTCCAACAAGGCAGCCCACCATCCATGAACTGTGACCTGAGCCCTCCTATTTTGCAGCCCTCAGACAAACAGCGACAGCAGCAGGTCTGCAAAGCTGCAGGGGGTTCCACCATGCACGATGCTAACTGCATTTCTCTTGGCGGGTTGCAAGTTGCACAGTCTGGTTTTGTGCTTTGTTTGAGACCTGTGGAAGGGACAGGGCAAGCACCCGGAAGACATGCAGAGGAGGGGGAATAGGAGAGGGCTGTCTGATGCCCTCAGCTGGGAAGTCCTCAGATGTTATATTTTTATATACTTGCAAAGAGAGAGAGAGAGACTTTTTGCCTCTGCTGAACCAGAGCAGGAGGGACTGCATAGTTTTTGTGTTGGGCTATGAATAGATCTATATAAATCTTCCCATAAATGCAGAACTATAAATACTATAAAAAGAGAGTTTCCGGCCAGTCCGCCTGTGAGGAAGTGGCTCTGTTGGTGTGGCCAGAAAGTGTTTGGCCAACAATACTCATCTCCAGGAATGTGTGCTAGGCCACCCTCCTTTCATAGCTGGGCTCTGCCGGGTAGGCTAGTGCGCTCTTTCGAGGTGGGAAGGGTTCAAGCCTTGGGTGCGATTCCTAAGAAGAGCAAAGGAACAACGGCTGCCACAAGCAAGAATGGATTCATACCTGTCGTTCTGTTTCTTGGTTGAAAGTGATCCCTTGCATTTGTTCTGTTTTGAGAAAGCTGAAACCCTTTGTCCACCTCTAAATGCTTTTGAGCCCCAGCTCCTGCTGTTTTTAGCTAGATTATATTAACTGGAGCATGAGAACCAGGAGGTGAAACGGGTAGCACAAAGTGGGCAAAATTGAGATAAGTTGCCTGACTCAATTAGATTAATTAATCAATTAGATTCTCGCCCCTTCCAAGGCCCAATGAGTTAGGCTCAGAGTACACAGCCAAGCAAGACAGTTCTTTTAATAAATGCAAATTGTATTCTGACAAACCAAGGTGAGATACCCTGAAACGCGTGAACAAGATTAGGAGCACTCCCCAGCCCAGCGCTCTAGTAATCCGTTTGCAAACAGAACTGTTTATTAGCAAGGTCACAAAGAGTCAAACACGACTAAACGACTAAACAACAACAACAACAACAACAACAACAACAACAACAACAACAAATTGTGGCCCCCACATGTACTTAAATGAACCAGTTTTGCATTGCTCTTTGCACTATTCTTGCTGATTTGCTACCTGTCCAGGTTCAAGGTGTTGCTAGTAGCATGCAAATGCTAACAATTTGGGAAAAGATTAGCTGCGAGATCCCCTTACCCTCATGTATGCCCAGTTGACTGCTTCAGTCTTTGGAACTGGCACTGTTGTTACAAGTGCCACATAATACTCATTCCACATTTGTAAGAATTCAATGTTTTAGTGTGGCAACTCCTGCACTTTGGAACTCCCTGCCTGTTGATGTCAGGCAGGTGCCATCACTGTACTCTTTTCAGTGCCTGCTAAAAGCATTCTTGTTTAGGCAAGGCTACCAGATATTTAGGGACGCGGGTGGCGCTGTGGGTTAAACCACAGAGCCTAGGGCTTGCCGATCAGAAGGTCAGTGGTTTGAATCCCCGCGACGGGGTGCGCTCCCATTGCTTGGTCCCAGCTCCTGCCAACCTAGCAGTTTGAAAGCACGCCAGTGCAAGTAGATAAATAGGTACCGCTCTGGCAGGAAGATAAACGGCGTTTCCGTACTCTGCTCTGGTTCGCCAGAAGCAGCTTAGTCATGCTGGCCACATGACCCGGAAGCTGTACGCCGGCTCCCTTGGCCAATAATGCGAGATGAGCGCTGCAACCCCAGAGTCAGACACGACTGGACTTAATGGTCAGGGGTCCCTTTACCTTTACCTATTCTTAATGATGTTTTTTTAATAGTTTTTTTGCACACTGCATTTTTTATTTTATTTTTTACAATCAAGTGGAGTATAAATTTCATGAAAATAATAATTGCAAGGGGTTGGACTCTGTTATTCTATTAATCTATTAAATAAATAAAACTATTAATTAATTAAATAAATTAATACTTGCCAAGGAGCTGCAGGTGGTGCACAAGTTCCCCCCCCTTCTTTTAATCCCCACAACAGCCCTGTGTTGTGGCTGAGAGGCAGTGACTGGCTCAAGGTTTATGTGTGTAGGGGGGATTTTGGGGCGCAGGGGGGTCTTCATGCGTGTGTTGGGATCCGCAGTGCGAAAGAAATGCCCTTCTGCCAGGGGCCTGGCTCTTTCTCACCCTTGCAGCTGCCTTTTAGCAAGTCTTGGCAACTGGTTCATTCAGCTCAGTATTGTCAACTCTGACTGGCAGGGCTCTTTCCCAGCTCTACGTGAGAGACTTTCCGCACACAGCTGAGCTGCAGCCCCCCCCCCCCCAGCTAACACTTTTCTAAGCAGCTGCCATTGTTTTGGCCGGTGGGCAGATTACCCTGCAGAAAAGGTGAAAATATTTTGAACAATCCAAGGAATGTATATGGGCAAGCCTGTGGGCTGGGCTTTGTTGACCTTAGGGCTCCCCTCCCCTCGCTGCTCTTGCCAAAGCATAGAAGCTGGCCTGTTTTTCCTAGGTTAAGTCTGCATTGCGCTCAGCGGCCGTTGCCGAGAAGCACTCTTCAGGTGGAACTCTGCATGTGCCCCATAACTGTTTGTCGGTTTCGGCTTTGCTCTGGTCAGTGAGTCTGGTGCCATTGCAGACGATTAGAGAATGCAGCATTAGTCAGCGCAAGGTGTTTTCACACACTGGCAACTGTGCATAGAATTGAATGTTCATGTGGAATCCTATGAAGCAGTTCAACAGGTCCACAGAAAACAATTTAGTAATGGCAGACAAGTGTCCAGAATGTGTGATTTCCTTGGGGCTGAAGGCCTGGGATTTGCATGCACTGCTCCGGCCATTGTCCTAGCAGCCCCCTCCCCTTCTTTCCACCCCTCACAGTGGATGGAGAGAGGTTTACTGTATCTCCCTATCTCATGACACTAGAAGCTGAATGTTGGAAGATTCAGCACAGTAAAAAGAAAGAAGTTCTTCACGCAGCACATAGTTAAAACTAGGAAACTCTCTCCCGCAGGAGGCAGCGATTGCCACCAACCGGGATGGCTTTAAAAGAGGATTAGACAAATTCATGGAGGAGTTGAGGGCTATTGATGGCTCCTAGCCCTGATGGGACGCGGGTGGCGCTGTGGTCTAAACCACAGAGCCTAGGGCTTGCCGATCAGAAGGTCGGTGGTTCAAATCCCCGCGACGGGGTGAGCTCCCGTTGCTCAGTACCAGCTTCTGCCCTCCTAGCAGTTCAAAAGCACGCCAAGCGCAAATAGATAAATAGGTACCGCTATGGCGGGAAGGTTATGGTGTTTCCGTGCGCTGCTCTGGTTCGCCAGAAGCAGCTTAGTCATGTTGGCCACATGACCCGGAAAAACTGTCTGTGGACAAACGCCGGCTCCCTTGGCCTATAGAGCAAGATAATAATAATAATAATAATAATAATAATAATAATAATAATAATAATAATAAAAAATAATTTATTATTTATACCCCGCCCATCTGGCTGGGTTTTTCCAGCCACTCTGGGCGGCTTTCAACAAAGCATTAAAATACAAAAGATGAGCGCCGCAACCCCAGAGTCATCCGCAACTGGACCTAATGGTCAGGGGTACCTTTACCTTTAGTCCTGATGCCTGTGCTCTTCCTCCGTGGTCAGAAACTGCAATGCTGCTGAATGTCACTTGCTGGAAACCATAGGAGGGAAGAGGGCTCTTGTGCTCAGATCCTGCTTGTTGGTTTCTCACAGGCATCTGGCTGGCCACTGTGAGAGCAGGATGCTGGATGTAGAAGGCATTGACACAGATTTTGAGAATCCTTTTGGTCCACAGTTGCACAGTTTTAGCATACAGTCGTACCTCGTTTTGCAGCTGGGATCCGTTCCAGAGCCCCGGCCACTAGCTGAAAAGGACACAGGGCAAAGTGCCGCGTCTGCGCATGTGCGGGGGGAACGGTTTGCACTTCTGCGCTACTGTGCATGTGTGATTTAGCGCTTCTGCGCATGCGCGAGTGGCAAACCCAGAAGTAACCCGTTCCGGTACTTCTGGGTTTGCTGCGGATGTTCGCTGGAATGGACGCTAAATGAGGCGGACGTTCGCGGAGGTATTACTTTACTGTGGAAGCTAAGATTAATCTTTCTTTTGCATCGAAACTTGTTTTTAAGACTTAGTGACACTCACACAAACATCCCAGAAAGGTCCTCTAATTCTGGGATTCATGCTAGACTTTCTGGGTCGATCAAAATTTTAAAAAGCAGAAATTTGAAGTGGATGCTACACTCAAGTTCTTGTACTGCCTTCTGTCTGAGATCGCAAGGCAGGAGGGTGACAGATATTGCACCCCTTCAGAAAGGCAGAATACATAGGATAGAATATATTTTATTGTCATTGTCCCCTTCGGGGACAGCGAAATTACTTGTATATGAACTGTGTTACTTCCCTCTGAGGAATGAAATGTGCTGGCCTTGTGTGATATATATATGGGTGGAATGAGTTTCCTTTCAAGTTCTTCTAAATCCTCTTCAGACATTAGGTAAAGCTGCAAGGAGCTTGCTTTAATGGAGTCAGATCAGTGGTCAGTCTAGCGGCATAAGCCTCAGCTGCTTTCATGGGAGGTCTGGCTGCTTACATCTGAAGCTGTGCAGATTAAAACCTTGCGCTCTCATACATTTGCCTTGACCCAAGGCCCTAAAAACCCCTGCAGTTCCACAGGAGGGCAAGTTTGAGCTTCAGCCAAGATCCAGAGGCAAAACCGCATTTGCTTTTGCAGGTTTCTCCTGAGTGATTCATCAGATGCTGTTATGTGGTTCCTTGGCTTTCTTCATTTTTCCTTCTTCTTGTTACTTTTCAGATGATTATTAGCTCCTCGTGGCTTTGGCTTTCTACGTGGGCTGTGGCTTACAGGAGCTGCTGACTCACTAAAGGCTGCTGAAGTCTCCCCCCCTGCCACCGGTTTCCACCCACCTCTGGCTTTCCATCTCTGACATGCAGGTGTAAAAGTGTTTATACAACATTTCCCTGCAGATTGAGCAAGAACCAGCCCATTTGACCCAGTCCTTGTTTCTGGGTTCTGGCTATGGGATATGTCAGGAGGTCCCAGCTTCATTCCACTGTGTGGTCTTGGGCAACCCAGTCAGATGGGCGGCATTTAAAGGATAAAATGATAATAGCAATAGACAATGCCACTTATTGATAGCTTTTCCAGTAGTGCAAAGTCACCAACAACAAATCATTCAGGAGGTTGGACTTGATGACCCTTGGGATCCCTTCCAACTCTGTGATTCTATGAAAAACACTAGACAACAGTTTCTCCATTCCATGCATAATTTTACAAACTTCTATCATGTCGCTTCTCGCTTGCCTTTTCTCTAAACTAAAAAGCGCTAAACGCTACAACCTTTTCTCATTTGGGGGGAGGGGAGTGTCACTGCACCCCCTTGATCATTTGGGTGGCCCTTTCTTGAACCTTTTCCAGCGCTGAATCTTGCTCCTGCTGGCCTACTCCCTGCTCCCCTCTTTGCAGAGGAACTCACAAGACTCCATTTAACACGGAGCAGCTCAGGCTGAAAATATTGAAATGAAATCGGATCCCTGGATGACAGGAGGAAAGGCTTGGCGCAGAAGCCCGCGGGGCACATTCCAGGTCCAGTGACCAGGCCCTGTCTTCCCAGGCTTGCGTTGTGGTGGAATTGCAGGAGTGGGAGCTTGCCAGGTGATTGAAACAGAAAGGTTATGTGAGTCAGAAGAAAGCAGCCAGAGGAGGGGCTGCAAGAGATGTGGGTTTATAATGACACTCTGAGACATGGTCTGGTATGGGGAGGGTTCAGGCGTGGCTGTTCTTGTTTGGACAAGAGACCACATTAGAAGTTGCCTCTGGGCAGCAAAACTGGGGCTCCGTCATTCTAGAGAAGATGGCCTGGTTTAAGGTTGCCAAGAGACCCAAATTATTCCCTCCGCTATAACGCCACTGAATGCATCCCATCCATGGCAGGGGAGTGCAGATCTTCGTGACACCTCTTTGCCTGTTGTTCTTCTGTTTTGTTTTTTATATATTTTAAGTGGCTCTTGTTATCTAACATCTCCCTTCAGAGAACTCAGGGTGGCTTAAGTATAGTGCCTGGGTGGTCTTTTATCTTTAGCTAGACTTTCAGCAATAAGAACATAAGAAGAGCCTGCTGGATCAGGCCAGCGGCCAATCTAGTACAGCATCCTCTTCTCACAGTAGGACCCGCAAGTAGGATCTGAGCATAAGAGCCACTGTCCCCTCCTGCAGTTTCCAGCAACCGGCATTCAGAAACATTGCAGCCTTGTACCATGGAGACAGAGCATAGCCATCACGGGAAGTAGCTGTTGATAGGCCTCTCCTCCTCATGAATTTGTCCTGTCCTCTTATAAAGTCATCTCGGTTGGTGGTCATCATTACTTCCTGTGAGTTCCACAGTTTAACTACGTGCTGTGGAACTATGCGTAGAAATTCGTCATGTGTCCTCAAGTCATCCTGAAGGGCCATCTCCTCACTTAACAGTTCTAGTGGCCGAAACAAACATTCCTGGAGGTTCCTGGATTGCAACCGTTTGAAAGAGCTGGAGGAAGGTGTTTGGTGAGAGATGGGTCCTCCAGCAGGGAGGAAATCTGGCCGGGTGCCGGGCTTTGTATATACATAGCATTCTGCTTTTGTGTGGCTGTGTACTTAAGAATCACATGCGCAAACAAAGCCCTTCTCCAGTCCAGCGTACAGGAGGTCCTGCGCATGAAGTTCTGCCGCTTGGGGGGTGGAGATCCTAGCGTGTTTGTTCTTTCTGGCTATACAAATTGTACCGCTGGGGGCGGGAGAAGAAGGGGAGGAGATGGCTGGGTAATTTAAGGAAAGCATAACTCTGCTCTTAAACCTGCCTGCGTGCCTTCCCTTCCGTCCCTTTTCTTTCTTGGCGCTTCCACCAGAGAAGGCTCCCCTGCAGCGCCGAGCTGCTTTGCCAGGCTCAGAGCTCAGGGAGTTTTTGACGGAAGTGGATTGTGCTTGAGCTGGAGCAAAGTGGCACTTGCCGATAACACGGCGAAAACCCTTGGCCAGGCTCCAGTTGTTCCTGTGTCAGCACAGCGTGCTCTGGGCGAGGCTGGCATTTTCTGTTTCCTCTGCAGAAGATGACGGCGAGGCGGTTTGTTCCTGCTTTCACTGCCCAGTTGTCACATGGGGGGGGGGAGTTTCCTTTGGAGCTTCGTGGGTGGGAACCAAAAGGCACATAGCCGTTAAAACAGTGAGGAGGGGGCTGTAGCTCGGCGGGAGAGCCCATGCCTTGCATGCAGAAGGACCCCGGGTTTAGTCCCTGGCATCTCCAAGTGATAAGGTCTGAGACTTTGGGCAGCTGCTGATGCCAGTCAGAATAGACAGCTCTGGGAGAGATGGGATGGTGGTCAAAGGCAGTGTGTGGCAGCACTGTAGGTTTTGGGGTACATGATATGATTCTGTGACTTAGAATAATAGAATCGCAGAATTGTAGAGCTGGAAGGGGTACCCAAGGGGCATCTAGTCGCAACTCCCTGAAAGGCAGGCATCACAGCTCAAGAATCCGTGACTGGTGGCCACCCCAACCTCTGCTCCAAGCAAGGAGAGTCCACCGCCTTCTGAAGGTGTTAAGCAGCTCTTGTCCATGGGGTCACGAAGAGTCGGACACGACTAATCGACGAAACAACAACAACCATCAGAAAGTTCCTCCTAATGTTTAGTCAGAATCTCCTTTCTTGCAAGTTGAATCCATTGGTTTGGGTCCTCCCTCCTGGAGCAGCAGAAAACCAGCTTGCATCTTTTAAATTGGTGACCCTCAGTTGTTTCTGTGTTTACCCTCTGGAGGCAGTAAACCCACGTCAGTGTTAGAAATTGAGATATGAAAGCTAGGAGCTAAATGGCACCTTAAACCTAGGTTGTGGGCGCAGCAACGCAATGTCTAGGCACACCTTTTTATAACAAGAAATGAATGAACTGCAACTAAAATATTACGTTCATTTCCCCTGCCCACCCCCCTAATATTCTTAAGAGGGTCTCTTCTCCAGTCTTCAGAGAGCAGCTGGAAGTAGGGAGGCAGGAAAAGGTCCTCTTTTCCTTCCACTCTGCAGTTTTACTCTGAAATCTTAGGTGCTGTATACTGCTTGCACTAATGAAATCCCCTGTCACAAAATGCACCTAGAACAATGAGAGTTTTGAACACTGGCCTATGTGGAATATGTGACTGCGCTGAGTGAGACAGGGACCCTAGTTGCTCAGTCCCTAAAAGGTAAAGGGACCCCTGACCATTAGGTCCAGTCGTGTCCGACTCTGGGGTTGCGGCTCTCATCTCGCTTTATTGGCCGAGAGCCGGCGTACAGCTTCCGGGTCATGTGGCCAGTATGACAAAGCCGCTTCTGGCGAACCAGAGCAGCACACGGAAATGCCGTTTACCTTCCCGCCAGAGCGGTTCCTATTTATCTACTTGCACTTTGACGTGCTTTCGAACTGCTAGGTGGGCAGGAGCTGGGACCGAGCAACAGGAGCTCACCCTGTCGCAGGGATTCGAACCGCCGACCTTCTGATCAGCAAGCCCCACAGCGCCACCTAAAGAGCCCCAAACATAGGTGGGACCTAGAAACTCTTGGGAGTTGCCTGCAAATGAGCATTGCTCTTGTGCTTGCCTTGGCCTTTCCCCTGCTTTGCTGCCAAGGTGCCTTCGCTTCTCCAAGCACTCCCTGTGCTGCCTGGTGCTCTCTGGGTCTTACCTACTCCATTTAGAATGGCTTCCAGCCAGTTCCTTGGGCCCTTTTGCAGCAGAAATAGCCAAATGGAATACTTTGTCATTAAATATGCCCAACCTTCATGTTTCCAGGTGTATCAAGGATTTCTTCCCCTGCGTGTAAATGAGTGGCACTTGTGCAAGAGCAGATGGAGGCTGTGTGGGACTTGAGCCGGAAATCCCTAGTTGGGGAAGGGGCTGTAGCTCCTGGTAGAGCAATTGCTTTGCATACAGAAGGTCTCTTGTTCAATTCCTGACATCTTCAGATAGAATCGTAGAGTTGGAAGGCACCCCAGGGTCATCTTGTCCAACCTTGTGCAATGCAGGAATCTCAACCATTATTATTATTATTATTATTATTATTTGAATTTGTATATTGCCCTATACCCAGAGGTCTCAAAACTAAAGCATCAATAACAGATGACCATCCAACCTCTGCTTAAAAACCTCCAAGCAAGGAGAGTCCCCCACCTTCCGAAGGAGTCCATTCCACTGTCAAACAGCTCTTACTATCAGAAAGTTCTTTCTAATGTTTATATCTCCTTTCTTGTCATTTGAAGCCACTGGTTTGGGTCTTGCCACCTGGACCAGCAGAAAACAAGCTTGCTCCCTCTTCCATGTGACAGCCCCCTTGATATGTGAAGATGGCTCTCATATCTCCTCTCAGTCTTAGTCTCTTTTCCAGGCTAAACCTACCCAGGCTAAACCTACCCAACAGTTTCTCGTAAGACTTGGTTTGCAGACCCTTGATCATTTTGGTTCACCCTCCTCTGCACACCTTCCAGCTTGTCCACAGCCTTCTTCAATTTTGGTGCCCAGAACTGGACACAGTATTCCAGGTGTGATCTGAGTGGTACTATGACTTCCCTTGGTCTAGACCCTAGACTTCTGTTGATGCAGCCTAGAATAGCATTCACCTCTTTTGCGGCTGCATCACATTGTCAACTCATGTTCAGCTTGTGGTCTTAGAATCATAGAATTATAGAATCATAGAGTTGAAAGAGACCACAAGGGCCATCCAGTCCAACCCCCTGCCAAGCAGGAAACACCATCAAAGCATTCCTGACAGGTGACTGTCAAGCCTCTGCTTAAAGACCTCCAAAGAAGGAGACTCCACCACACTCCTTGGCAGCAAATTCCACTGTCGAACAGCTCTTACTGTCAGGAAGTTCTTTCTAATGTTTAGGTGGAATCTTCTTTCTTGTAGTTTGAATCCATTGCTCCGTGTCCACTTCTCAGGAGCAGCAGAAAACAACCTTTCTCCCTCCTCTATTTCTCCCTCTTCTCAGACCCCTGGATTTTTCCCACATGTACTACTGGCAAGTCAGGTGTCCCTCATCTAATATTTGTGCATCTGATTCTTCCTGCCTAAGTGCAGAAGCTTACATTTGTCCCTATTGAAATTCATTTCAGATATTCAGCAGGTGCCTTTTGTGCCAACTTCTAAATGCCTGCTGAAAACTTTTCTATTCTACCAGATCTATGCAGGCAATTAAAAATACACAATGCTAAAGTGATGTCTGTTTTTAACTCTCTTTATGGCTTTTAGTGTATGGTTTTATTGCTGTAAACTGCTTTGGTGTATTTTTTATGGCACAGTGGTATGCAGATTATTATTTTTTTATAAATAAGGAGTGAGTGGCACATGCCTTGGGAGCTGCTTGGGGGTGCAACAGCTCTCAAGGCATGCCTAGAGAATTTGGGATGCAGATTTTTAATTCCCATGAAGCCACAGCTCTGTTTGCACGGGTGCTTTTAGTTGTGGTTCTATGATTTAGTTCTGTGATTCTACCTCCAGGAGATTCTGTCTTAATACACAGATGCACATTAGAGCTCAGATAAATTGAAGACTCCATCCCCTGCAAAAAGCTTAGCATTTTTTTGTGCCCTTCTTGGAAATAATCAAAATAAAATGTTTGCTCTCTCTCCCCGCCCGCTTCTACCTCACTTTGTTTTTCTGGGATTCTGTAACAAGTTTTAACTTTTTGAGATAAGTTTCCCTCTTGGCTGCCTTTCCAGAATGAATAAACCGAGGCACAAAGGGTAGTGCTTCATCCCAAGCTACGCTGCTTCCTCCCGGCCTCCTTTTATTATTCTGAAGTACCTCTTGGGGTAGCTGGCCGTGAAGGATTTAAGGCAGCCCTTTTCGAGTGCTGATAAAGATAATATCAAAGAGAATTAAGACCGCCTGCAATTTGAGACTCTGAGGACAAAATCCATCTGAAACTAGTAAGCCGGAAAGGAAACGCTAGGCGTTGTGCAACCGTGGATTGTGCCCCAGCTAAGAGAAGAAATTTGAATAATGGGCACATAATGTTTTGATGGCATTGATAGTTGCCATGTGAGCTGTGCGACAACAGTATGGTGCCTGGCTGCCCTGGGGTGCTACGGAATGGGTGGGGAGCCCCCCAGAGACTTGGTCCACTTCCATGGGGGGGTCACTTAACTGTTGCTCAGCCCTTTCTTAAAACCGTTGCCCATTCTGCCTTTTTGCTGACAGTCGGGATGGTTAAAAAGTCATTGAAAGGTGGGTTGGTTTCAGCCTTTCACGGTA
The DNA here is from genome assembly GCA_034641385.1 of Darevskia mixta. Taxonomy (NCBI): domain Eukaryota; kingdom Metazoa; phylum Chordata; class Lepidosauria; order Squamata; family Lacertidae; genus Darevskia; species Darevskia mixta. The sequence continues at coordinate 2,751,124 of JAWWNH010000205.1, forward strand.
TGCACTCGTGTCTGTTGGCTTTCTAGTCTGCCTGAGTGCTGTGTCTCAAGCTCCTGGTTTTGTAACTGTACAGATGTGACCGCAATAGCAAGGCAGCACGCCCCCAGATAGAAGCATCCCATGCTGCTTTTGAATAATTCCTGCACGGCGGTTCCTCAAGTGCAAGGCAGCCACTGGGAATGATCTCTGCTCTCAGCTGGTCTTCCCGCTTATTTATTTGTTTTAAACCACAGTGGTCCACGACACAGCCAAACCATAAATTAAATTTTTTAACAGGACAGTTTACAAAAAAACAACCAAACACCGAAACAGCAGTAGGAAAAGCAGCAGCAATTCTCCAGCTGTAACAGCGGTCAAAGGGAGAATAAGAAAAAAAGACAATGAAAGCAGCCAGTACAATAAAACTCCCACCTGCACACAATAAGCCACATTGAAAAGAAAAGGCTTTACAACACGGAAGGTGGGGCAAGCTTGTTTTCTGCTGCTCCAGAGGGGAGGACCTGAACCAATAGATCCAAATGACAAGAAAGGGGATTTCAGCTAAACACTAGGAAGAACTTGACTGAGGAACGGACTCCCTCCGAAGGTGGTAGAGGATTTCAAACAGGGTCAGATGCCCAACTGTCGAGGATTATTGAGCTGTGATTCCTGCATTGCAGGGGGTTGGACTAGATGACCCTTGGGATCCCTTCCAGCGCTACAGTTCTGTGATTCTATGAACAGTAGCATTACCACCATACAAACAGAAGGTAAAAAAAACTGAAGAAATGGGTCCCTGAATGCTTTTACTGTATGATTTTGCTTTTATTGCTGTAAACCAATTTGATATATTTTTATGATACAGCGCTGTGCATTTTTAAAAACAAATAAAATAATGGATACCCGCCAACTTTGCCCCCCTTTCTTTCCTGTTGCACCCGCTTCCTCTATAATTGCCACCCCCTTCTCCACCTACTTAGGGTCCTTGTGCCTTTAATAATGGCATGACAGGTAGGGCTGGGCGATACCTGGTTTCCAGTATTGTGAAACCAGCTAAACATCACAATATACCTGTCAGGTCCGCTTAACGGTTGCTCATGAGTAAAGACCAAGTCCTTCTTGTCTTGCAACTATTTTATTGTGCAAATTATGTACAGTGCGGAGCTAAGCCTAAACATGACCGTCTAGTCGCTAGCGGAATCCGGAAGTGCCCCCCTCCTGTTGCGGCGCCAACACCAGAGTCTCGGCACTCTAAAGTGCCGCCTTCTCCTTCTGCGTAAAGCGGGCGCCGGAAACGGCGTCTCCCCCTCCGAGTGGGTCTGCTGAGTGGTGCTAGGTCTCTCTGCATCTTCCTGGAGACCTCTCCCCACCTGGCTCCCTCCCGGTAACTGCTCCTCCCCCGAGGAGGAGCTGGCAGACTCACTGGGAGATGAGTCTGTCGACAACAGAGGCTGAGGCTGCCGGTAGCCACTCAGTGCCGGACTGGCAGGGGTGGGCACATCCCTGACAATACCAATATATCACAATGTCTGAAATAAGGATTGACCCAGGTGGCGCTGTGGGTTAAACCACAGAGCCTAGGGCTTGCTGATCAGAAGGTCGGCGGTTCGAATCCCTGCGACGGGGTGAGCTCCCGTTGCTCGGTCCCAGCTCCTGCTCACCTAGCAGTTCGAAAGCATGTCAAAGTGCAAGTAGATAAATAGGAACCGCTCTGGCGGGAAGGTAAACGGCGTTTCCGTGTGCTGCTCTGGTTTGCCAGAAGTGGCTTAGTCATGCTGGCCACATGACCCGGAAGCTGTACGCCGGCTCCCTCAGCCAATAAAGCGAGATGAGCGCCGCAACCCCAGAGTCGGACACGACTGGACCTAATGGTCAGGGGTCCCTTTACCTTTTTATGTAGAGGCGTTGGCTGGCTTCATGGTTCCCCCCCACATTGTGGTTTTTGCATAGCACACAAACACGTTCATGATTTGTGATATATTGCCAGGTCAGAAATTACGAAACTGATATCACGGTAGGGACTTCAAACTGGTTTTGAATGATATATCAATATGTCGCCTGGCCCTAGCGACAGGTAGACTTCCTGCTTTGCTCACTCCTGGCAGCCATGGTAGGGAAAAGGAGGAACAGATGAGTTTCCTGGCTAAGGGTGCTCCAAATTCCTTGTGCCTGATGGGACTTGCAGGGGTGTTGTACTTGGATACAAGTACCGAGAGCGGAACGACTTGCCCATAGGGTGCTGCAGTTGGGCTTGTCTCGCCGTTTTTAAAGGCACGAGAATCTAGGTTAACAAGATAAACAAGATGCCCTCATCACATAACTACCCTGTGAGGGCAGACTGCCATGATGGGCAGTGGTGAGGAGAATGCCGGGCTATAGGGTAGGTCTGCCCTAGACTGCGTGCAAAGCATGAAACTGGAGCAACAAGCAAAACTCTCAGTCCAAACTCATGACTCTTGGCTCATGTGTCTTGAAAGTCATCCGAGTGTCTCTGGTCCCTCTTGGGGTGGGGAGCTGGCCTAATTCTCCTTGCGGGAAGCCGGCTGAATGAATGGGGGGGGCGTCTCAGGAGTCTCTGGCTGCGAGGGGGCACATTGCAGGGAACTGGGATTGCAACTTGCTCCCTTGGGGGCAGCAGGGAATAGAGCTGTAGCAGTGGCTGGAAGGTTGGGGGAGTCATCGAATTATAGGAGTGTAGAGTTAAAAACATCCAGCAAAGGAAAGCCCACCACTTTCCATGGTTGATCAGCTTTTACAATCAGAAAGTTTCTAAATGTTTAGTTGGAATCTCCTTTCTTGTCCTTTGAATCCATTGGTTCAGGTCCTCTCCTCTGGAGCAGCAGAAAACAAGTTTGCTCTGCTGTTTTCTTGACAGTGTACCCAACTCCCCCCCCCCCTTCCTGGTTTCCCACCCACCCACTGCTTTTATATAGACACCTGCAATTCCAAGCAAAGCATGAGCAAATTCTCGGGGGCTGTGCTGTGTGTGTGTCAGCCGGCTGAGCCTGTCCTGGGCAGACACCTGCGCTTGCAGAAAGTTACCGCTCTCTGCAGTCCTCTGACTCATCAGGCCTCCTTTAGCTTTTGAAACTTGCTCCGTATCGCAGCCTGCCGGTTTTCCCTTCTTCGTGTTTCCTTTGCTCCTGGCTTGCGACCCAGCAGCACATATTCAGCGGCACATATTTAAGCGATGCACGGAGGGGGCAGGGCAGGAGAAGTCCACGTTTGAAACCTGAGAAGAGCTCCCTTGTTTAGATCTGCAGTGATTAGACACCTTGATATTGGATTTGAGGGGGTGTGTGTGTGTCTGGGAATGCCAGAAACACACAGTCCTCTGTTGTTGGTGCTGTCAAGAGGCTTAGCATCATTGTTCACCTTTGGCTTAAGGGCTCTTCCCTTTGCTCTTGCCTTGATCCCATTTTTGAGCTCTTGACAGGTCTTTTACATTCTTGTCTGTCTGCACAAGGTGTGTGATGTTCCTATAATGAGGGCGAGGCTTTTCCGGCACGGCTTTTCCGGCCTTTGAGCAGGCGGTCCGGAGGTTTCCGTGGCTGCCGTCTGGCGTAAAATTGGGCACCGAAATGTGTTCTCTTGCTTGCATTACAGCCACTGGAGGTTTTCCCTATTCTGTGTACTGTTTGACAATAGCGCTGAAATCACTGGATCAAGCTCATCAGCTTTGTTGAATTAATTAAACTAAATAGTTTTAATTGGATTCTGGATAACTGTGCAATTAATGGTCATTGCTTTGAATTTTATTGTGCTGTTATCTTCCCTAGTGGGTTGTGCAAACCACCCTTCTGAACAATGCTTTTTATAGGGGAGGGGCAGTGGGGATGAGTTTGTGGAACCAAGCAGGCGGTGACCCCAAAATGTCTGGGAACTGCTGCTCTAGTGCATACCAGCAGCCCCTATGCCTTCCCCTTCTAGGTATAAGGGGCACCAACATTTATGAAGTCTTGATGCCAGCTAAAAATGTGGTTATTCGTCCAAGCATTTTAGTAAAGTGCTGTCTTTTCTTGTTTTGTTTTAAGTTGTCTTTAAATGAAATATTGCTTTATTGCATTTTAATGTTGTTCCCTGTTCTGGGATTGTGAGGACAATGAAGAGCAGCTTGTACAAAATCATTTGAATGAACCAAGAAAAAACCCCTGTATTTAAAACAATATCCTTGCTACCTTCTGAAGTCAAAAAGGATTCCCTCAACCCCTCCACATCCAGCCCGTTGGGTTAGGAACACTTGTCTTTTGCAGGAATGCAGGAAACTGCTGCCCCAAAGTGAAATCATGTGGCATTTCAGGAGCCAGGCTCAGTCTTGAAAGTTGTGTAGTAGCACCTCTGAGCATGTGTGGAGTGCCTTACACCCCAAGCCGTGAGGCTTCATTGATTGATTTATAGCACAAGGGCTCCCAGAGCGGCTTATATATAGCAAGACCGTCCCTATCCCTATCCCCGTCCCTATCTGCAGACTTACAGCCTGAAAAAGCCATGACACACAAGGGAAAGGGAACAGGGAGGGAAGAGGAAAATCAAAACTCGGGCACCAATTTCTGCTGTTCCAATAATGACCATCTGGCCCAGTTTGGGGGCAGGAGGTGTCTGGTGGAGTGGGGCCTCCAACACAGCTCGATGGAGCAAGCATTCTTCTTCCTGTTTCTCCCACCGATGGAATGGCTGTGTCCCAAGTGACTGTCAAAGGGGGGCTTAGGCCTCATGCACTGGATTAGCGGTCGGCTATTGGGGTGTCACATATCCCGGCTAGATTGACTCGCCACTCTTCTTCCAGAAACGAAGCCCAGTTGTGCTCAGTTGTCTCCAAAGGCCAATATCATTTCCCCTCCCACCTGCCTGAAGAAACGGCAAGGCAAAACGCCACGTGTTGGGGCGTGGCTTAACCCTTTTTGTTTTTATCCTCCCTCCCCACAGAATTCTGCCGCATCGACCAGCCCTTGTGCCACAACGAAGATGAGCAGCTCAGCTTCGAGGCCGTCCTCAACATCCACAAGCAGATGGACGACGATGCCAATGGTGATGTCGACGTGGAGGAGAGCGACGAGGTGAGGGCACAGCAAAGGGCACCCCACTCTCTCCGTCTCCGCTCCCTCTCCTGACCTTCCCACTCCACTTAGTGTACATATGTTTCGGGGGACCCGGCATCCTCTCCCCACAGCACAGAGATTCCAAAATCTTACGTTGTCAACTGCCCTGTGGTCTTTGGATGAAGGGCTGTATGCAAATTTAATAAATCAAGCAAGAGGTGACACAGTCAGCTTGGGCAGGAGGTATCTTGGACTACAACTCCCATCAGCCCCAGCCAGCCTGGCCATCTGGAGGGCACCAGGTTGGGGAAGCTGAAGTTAGACTGAAGCTCTTGGCCACCCCCACCTGTACCACAGGAAGCAGTCATGGCCAGCAACCTAGGTGGCTTCAAAAGAGGACTAGGCGGATTAAGGGAGGAGGAGAGGGCTATACCGGTAAATGGGTACTAGCCAGGGTGGCTGTGCTCTGTCTCCATAGCTGGAGGCAGCCATGCTTCTGAATCCCAGTTGCGGGAAATCGCAGGAGGGCTCTGGTGCTCAGGTCCTCCTTGTGGATTTCTCTTTGAAGCATCTGGTTGGCCGCAATGAGAACAGGATGCTGGACTAGATGAGCCGTTGTCCTGATCCAGCAGGCTGCTCTTATGAATCATACAAAGATTATGCTCAGCAAAACCTCTGTCAGTTCAGGACCCAGTGCATTGCAGTGGGTTGGACTAGCCGCCCAGAGTGGCTGGGGAAACTCAGCCAGATGGGCAGGGTACAAATGATGATGATGATAATAATAATAATAATAATAATAATAATAATAATAATAATAATAATAATATATTATTATTATTATTATAACCCAGCTTAGGGAGCTGGGTTATAATAATAATAATAATAATAATAATAATAATAATAATAATAATATATTATTATTATTATTATTATTATTATTATTATTATTATTATTATTATTATAACCCAGCTTAGGGAGCTGGGTATGTTTAGCCTGGAGAAGAGAAGGTTAAGGGGTGATATGATAGCCATGTTCAAATATATAAAAGGATGTCATATGGAGGAAGGAGAAAAGTTGTTTTCTGCTGCTCCAGAGAAGCGGACATGGAGCAATGGATTCAAACTACAAGAAAGAAGATTCCACCTAAACATTAGAAAGAACTTCCTGACAGTAAGAGCTGTTCGACAGTGGAATTTGCTGCCAAGGAGTGTGGTGGAGTCTTCTTCTTTGGAGGTCTTTAAGCAGAGGCTTGACAGCCACCTGTCAGGAATGCTTTGATGGTGTTTCCTGCTTGGCAGGGGGTTGGACTGGATGACCCTTGTGGTCTCTTCCAACTCTATGATTCTATGATTCTATACTAGATGAACCTGAGGGGTCCTTCCCAACTTCACCATTTTATGAATTCTCTCAGTCTCACCAGAGGACACCTGCCACCACCCAGCCTCCCCCATCTGGCTGCTATACTCTCCCCCACCCCACCCTGCAAATTAGCCAAGAAGTTCCTAGCAAAAAACGGGGTGATGTTTGCTTGGTTTAAACCCAGCACAGAGCAACAACCTCCTCTCCCTTCCTGCCACTCTCATAACAATTTCATGCGCTTAGAGATGAATGAGACACAGAAATAGGGGAGGCTTTCCATTGGGCCGCTCTCTGCTTGTCTTTTGGAGCAAAAAGAAGATGGAAAATGCCAATCCGCCTTTAAGCTCTGGGACTTTCTTATTGAATCCTTCCACCTGCTCTCTCCAGCTTTAGGGCAGTCGTAGTCCAGCTACTCTTGAGAGGTGGCGTTTGTCCTCCTGTACTTCTGCTGCGCATCTTGAAAACGGAGAGCACGAGGAGGCCCTGTGTGTGTGTAGAAGCTGAGCCTGAGAGCCAACTGCCCATTCCTGCCTCCTGCGACACAGGGGCTTCCCTTAACCTTCCTTCTCTTAAGCTTTCTTCCGAAACTAGGCTGCTTTACTTCAACATTGTCAAAGCAGGCGTGGGAAAGGAGCTGCAGAATGGCTGCAGGTGCTCTTCCGTTTAATGTGAAATAAATAAGATGAAAAGCTTAGAGGAGCAAAGGAGGCCTTTGCACGGTGTCGAGAAAATAGATGGAGGGCTAAAAGGATTTTCTGAATACTCCAAGGTCCGTAACCCTGGTGTCCCAGGTCCTAGTTCAATACTCCAACCACTAACACCACACTCCTGATGTTTAAGAGGGAAGCTAATTGCTCCCAGGGAAAAACCGGAAGCCTCTTCTTGAAAGAGATACGTCTCCTCCATCTCTAATGGGTGAGTTGCCTTTGGGTAGCTGCATTTTGCATCCGTTGTCCATTTCCACATGTAGGTTTTTTCCTTGTGATTTCTAAGCACCACCCTTGGAAGTTCCACTCAGTAAGTGGCGTTAATTCCAAATATATGTGCTTAGCGTTGGGGTGCAAGGCACTGCACTTCTGTGTCGATTTTTAAGCAGGGAGCCAGTGTGGTGTAGTGGTTAAGAGCGGTGGACTCATAATCTGGGGAACCGGGTTCGCATCTCCTCTCCTCCACATGCAGCTGCTGGGTGACCTTGGGCTAGTCCCACTTCTTGGAAATCTCTCAGCCCCACTCACCTCACAGAGTGTTTGTTGTGGGGGAGGAAGGGAAAGAAGAATGTTAGCTTCTTTGAGACTCCTTCGGGTAGTGATAAAGCGGGATATCAAATCCAAACTCTTCTTCTAAGCACACCGCCAGGTTCACCAAAATTGTTATGAGCTGGTAAGGCCCTGGCCAAGTTAGCAGAATGAAAAGCGCCTATCTGAAGGGTGTCTTTCTTTTCCAAACTATGTTTGGAGGATTTCTCATGAGCAGAGCTGCTTAGAAAGGAATCCTCCCTAGAGCTCTTAAAGAAACAAGCCACATCTCTGAAGCTCAGATTAAGAACCTTCCTTCCCCCTATTTTCCCTTAAGGCCTGGACTACTGCAGTTGCTTTCTGATGCTCTTTTAACGGATATAGACAGGGCTCTTCTTCAGCCAGAACTCAGTTCCGGCACCTGCCAAGTGGGCGCCATATTGCCATTCTAAGAGAATGAGGGAGGTGTTCATGGCACCTCTTTTTCCAGAAAATGGCACTGGAAATAGGTATTTGTGGGGGGGGGAACAATTAATTTTAATCTGGAGCTGCAGAAAGAGCCAAGGACTCTGTTTTCAAGGCGTGCACAGTGAAAGTTGAGTCCTTTTCTTTGTAGCTGAGCAAGAGCTGGGGATCTCAACTGTTGTCTTTGGAAGCAAGGCATTTCCCGCATCTGAGCAACCTGCCCTGCCCAATGGGTGTTCACAGCCGACATCTAGGTGTAGCATCTTCTCAAGGGAGTCTTCTTCTCCCCCTCCCAGGGCATTTAGGACTTTCTCATCCCTCCCTTCGCTGCCTGAAGGGCAGTTTCCCAGGGGAAACGTCTTGACGTGGACATGCTTAAACATGTAAGCCTGATTGCTCTTGGCTCTGACTTCTGATTCCACTAAGCTGAAGTACTCGGGGCCTTTCTTTCATTAGGCAAAAGTGATGCTGTCAGGTTGCGTTCTGTGCAGAACGGGAAAGCTGTGTTTTTCCAGTAATCTCTTTCCTGTGGAGCTGAGGCTGTGTGAGTCAAGGCTGAATCAGAGCATGTTCACATGCACACAAGCAGGTCCTGCTAGCCAAACGCAATGCGTTCTCAGAAAACGTTCCTTAGGCAAGCCTTCGCATAACAAGTCAACGATCTCCATTGATTCCTATGGGGGAATTTCCAATGCGTTCCCAACCATGGAATTTTGATGAAAAACCCAGGAAAACCCTCTGAAATCTTGCAAAAGGTGAACAAGGAAGGGGGAAATGGTCTCTTCTCTGTCCTATCTCTCCCCCTCCCTCCTTCCCACCATGGCTTCTGGCAAAGCAGCTGCCACAGACCAGCAAAACACAAAATAGCTTGCATATCTGAATCTGCGACGTGTATAGCAAGATTTGGGTACTAATTACTCATATTTGGATAAATGGATTTTCATATAACAAGCATTTGGATAGTGGGACCTGCATATATATGATCTCTTCTGCTTATCATTTGTACAGCATTTGTCATTTGCAAGGTACCTGCCCGATACTTGGATTGTCAAAGATCCAGGCTGATTTGTTGCCGTTCTGTCACAATCCTTCTCACGTCCCAGGGTGACATCTTAATATTTGGATGTCAATAAGAAAGGAAGCCAGCTTTTGACCACAGCTAAGTGGTAGACTTACCGGCGGGAAGGTAAACAGCGTTTCCGTGCGCTGCTCTGGTTCGCCAGAAGCGGCTTAGTCATGCTGGCCACATGACCCGGAAGCTGTACGCCGGCTCCCTCGGCCAATAAAGCGAGATGAGCGCCGCAACCCCAGAGTCGTTTGCAATTGGACCTAATGGTCAGGGGTCCCTTTACCTTTAAGTGGTAGAGAGGGTGATGGATTCCTGGCTGAAATGCCGGACAACGGCTGCCAGAAATTGTTGACAATATTGAGGTTGATGGACTAGTGGTCTGGTGGCGCAGTGGTTAGAGTGTTGGACTAGGATCTGGGAGAGGCCAGGCTTCGAATCCGCACTTCAGCCATGAAACGCACTGGGTGACCTTGGGCCAGAGTCACTTGCTCTCAGGCTAACCTACTCACAGGGTTCATGTGAGGATAAAATTGGGAAGGAGAAGTATGTACGGCTTCTTGAGCTTCTTGGAGGAAAGGGGGGAATATAAATGCAGTAATAAATGAACAGACCTTCCTAACCAGTCCTTAATTCTGGGGTATTTTGTGCCCCCAGCCCTCAGTTTCTTCTTTTAAAGGGAGTCTAGAGATACAGGCAAAACTTGGGATTACACTCATGGAATCTGCTATAACTTGTCGGGATCATTCCTCTGTTTCCGCTTAGCTCTTTCAGAGCACAAATCCCAACACCGGTTTAGGGTTTTGAAGAGGCATTAGGCAAAACCTAAGCAAACACGCAGCTTAAAACATCAGATACTCCAAACTCTGCTTATATTTATTGAGGAACTGACTGTCGAACATAAGAATTGGGCATGGGAGCAAAAGGAAGTTGAATGAAGTTTCACTTGGCCTTTGACATAAAATGCAAAGCCTGTGAACACGGGACGTAGCTATATTTATCATGACCATTACAGGTATTATATCTATAATATAATAATGAAGACTGAAGGCGGTTTACACACATTAAAACAAGACAGATAAAATACAAAAAGCCAAATATATAAGTAACCGCTCATAAATTCAAGCAATATAGAAACAAATCTGTAAACGTACAGATAATAAAATCGACACACCTTTGTTAAAATTCCTTTAAAAAACAGTTAGTCCCTAAAGGCCTGTTGGAATAAAGCTGCCAAGGGAAGGACAGGAAGGAGGGAGGCAGCCTAGCTTCTCTAGGAAGGGAGTCTTTATTCTCTGTTTTCTGCAGGTCCCTATTCATGCCGGGGGCAGGAATCTTAGAAGTGCCCCTTCCTTCCTGACTCCAGTCTTGAGAGCACTAGATACTTGGCGGTGGAGCAGAGACAGAACCCGGCTTTAGACCTCTGCCTTCCTTACCATTTATATCGCACTCGTCTTTTTGCTCATCAGCTCTCTGCATATTTGCTCCCGTTATTATTTTCTGCTCAGCAGCTCTCTTGTTTTGCTAAGCTGCGCTGCTCAAAACCTTTGCCCACCCGCAGCCCTGGGAGCGCTTCTCTTCGCATTTCTCGACACTCCCCTCTGGGGAGAGGAGTTTGCTGTGTGTTCGGAGGTGGCTGCAGGGACCGCAATTAAAAGGAGCGCCCCTGAACCCCAAGGGGAATCCCTTCCAATTGGCGGACTATTTCTGGTCTTCGTGCAGAGGCAGGCATAGCTCTCAAGGTGCCCAGTGACTTAATTGAACGGATTTCTCTCTCCTCCAGCATTTCTGCCGAGGGAATTGGCAGCTCTGGGTTTGCAACTGAGGAAAGATGCCTGCCTGCAGGCTGTAACATTAGCAGCAGCTTTGTCCTCCGAATCACGGGGTGAGCGCCCCAGAACTCATTTCTGAAACTGCAGGTGCTTGGGGTCCACTGAAAGCCCTCTTCCTCCCTAGCCCAAGGCTGCCTTGGAAGTTGCCAGCAGCACCCTTTGCCAGAACTGTTTGTCAGCCAAGATGCAGCAAAGAATGATGACACATTCCAAATCAGCCGTTTTATGACTTATTTCCCCAGCGGGGCAACAAGACATCACACGTATTTGATTTATTTTAAAAGATTTATATATCCTGCTTTTTTCCATCTTGCACCCAGGATACCCAATGCACCTAGCATTGGCAAATATTTTATTTAATGAAACCCAGTTACAATAGGTGGAAACTGGCCCAAGGCTTCCCAGTGAGATTCATGGCTGAGGCAGGATTCGAACTCGGGTCTCCACAGTTCTGCCCGATTATGCCACAGTGGCTCCAGTTAATCAGGGGAGAATTATGATTACCATTATTAATTATAATTACCATTATTTATTTTTAATCACTTTAATTTTTTATCCTTTCCCTGCTCCCCAAATGAACAACAAAACATTAAAAACAATATCTTAAACAATTTCAAGGTTGCCAGGAACAATCTCTTCCTTCCATCAAATAACCAAAATGTTTTAATTAATTAAAAGTTGGTAATTAAGTGTTTCTTTATTAGGACCTACCAAAATTGCAAAGTGTCTGATGCTGCTTGAAAGCTTGCTTTCCTCTTCGCTCCCCATTGCACTTTCCTTTTGTATTGTTTCTGTTGGGCCCTGCCTGCCTTACCTCTTGATGTGTGTGCAGTGCTGTCCCTGGATTTTGAGAAGAGGCCATGCGCTGTGCTGCTCAGCCCATTCTCCAGAAAGAGCCAGTTACCTCACCATTGAAACATGGCCAGCTGCCTGCTTTTCCTGCTGCTGGGATTACTCGGCCGCATTTGCAGCGGGCCTTTGTGTCTGCCTGTGGAGGTGTGCCTTCACCTCCACAGCCTGGGGAGGGAGACAGAATCCCAGGTGCCTGGCTTCCTCGGGGCTTAAAACTTGTGGCTAAAAGAAGTCATTTTCCGGCCCTGCTGGGCATGTAGTTAGGCAGGCCTACATTAACATTCTGTCCTCTAATGTTGCCATACTCCAGTGATCTGAGCCGTTAGTTGTTATTCCTGAGTTGCAGAGGGTTGGACTGGATGACCCTTGGGGGGCCCTTCCATCACTACGGTTCTACGGTTCTATGACCGTCTCCTCTTCCAAGAGACCTTGGAAGCCTGTTTTCACTGGGGCTCTGCTGAAGGAGGGCCGACCGGGAGATCACTTTTCCTTCCTGAGCTAAATATACTGAGCAACAGCTGGTTCCCCTGCCTCCATCCCTAGGGGAGATCACGGCTGCTCTGAGCTGTGCACATTGGCCACTCTAGATGACATTGCCATGTTCCCCGTGGAGGTCACAGGCTGTGGGGTGGGGGGGGCAGGAGGGGATATCTCTATCTTTGCATTCCCGCCTGGTTTGGCTGCATGCACCCAGTGGCGTATAATCTCCAGAGATCTTGGAACATCTTGGGAAGGTTCACCCTGCCCTCCTCACCCACCACCCTCCTTTATTTCATTTCATTTTCAAATCATGAGTTTGGCTCACTGAGAATGTCACAGGACTGCACAGATTTCCTTAATCCCTCTTTTCAGGCGGTGCAGCTTCAAAACTCAGCTCAGTCAGGGGCCTCTTGGCCAGCCTGCCAGAGAGAGAGAGAGGGGGGGGGGCATTCCAGAAAAAGGATCCACTGGGCACTTCTAGAGTCCTGCAGTTGCAGCTTCAGCACTTTCTGGCTCCAGGAAGGCTTTCCTTCCTCTCCTTTGCAATTAGCTGCTCTTCCGTCTTCTTCAGCGTGCCTTTTCCACTGTCTTCCTTGCTCCCTCTTACTCATCTAGCAGCATTTGCACCATGCATGGATTTGTGGCTCAGCTGGGAAAGGGATTGGCCCCCATTAGACACACAGACACACACACACACACACAGAGAGAGAGAGAGAGAGAGAGAGAGAGAGAGAGAGAGAGAGTTGCGTTAGCAGTACGAAGCTGACCTCCCAAGGGTGCAAGCCTGGGCTGTGCGTATCGAGGTCCTGAGCTACCCAGATGACAAGACATGCTATCTCAGGCGTGCTGATATTGTCCAAAGGAAAGGAAAGCAAGACACTTGGCACCATCTTGGCAGCAGGAGTTGCTGGTAGGAGGCATGCAAGATGTCATCTGACTGCCTTAGGAGTTGCAGAGGGTTTACTCCTGTGGCTTTGCTTCTCCCAAAGATGTCCTGCAAGGCAGCAGAGATTCAGGAGTTTTCCTTCTCCTATATGGGCTCCCTTCCCAGGTGGATAAGCCTTATCTGAACATATCCTCTCTGTACTCATAAAATCGTAGAGCTGTAGGGTCACCTCATCCATGCGTCCAATGTAGGGATCACATCTCAAGGATCCCTGACCAGATTGCCATCCAACCTCTGCTTAAAAACCTCCACAGAAGGAGAGCTCACCACCTTCCAAGGGAGTCCACTCCACTGACCCTAAGGCAAGGTTTGTTTATTTATATACCTCCTCAGTTAGGTAGCTCCTTCATGTGTCCGATGAATAGTGGTGGCTCACAAAAGCTTCCGCCACCTTAGTTGGCCTTGACTTTGAAAGCCTTCAGACCATCAGGGCCCAGGAGACTCCCAAGGACGGTGTCTCTCCCCATACAGCTCACTCTCTTTCAAAAGATAATTGTTCCAGGTGTTGCCCTGGGTGCCCTCGCGGTTTTGAGGAATACTTGGTAAGAGGCTCTCTCAAAAGTGACACTGACCCTTTGGAAACTCCCCCCTTCAAGTTCATTCCATGCCATTGGTGGGCGAAAGCTGTCCCCCCCCCCGGGCATTTTTTAAGGGGGGCTTGCAGTTGTAAGGGGTCTGTTTTGCTGGGCTCATTGTCAACACCCCCTTTTCATTTTTGAATATCTTGTAAATATGGAAGTGACTGGTTTACTGAGGCCTTTTGCTGAAAGTGTGAAGTGTGCTTAAAAGCTTATGCTCTGCTATATATTTATAGCTGAAATCCAGGGTTAGGGTTAAGCCCTTTGCATATTATAAGAGGTATATCTATAGATGCTTGTAACAAGGACCAGTGATTTCACTGATGGAAAATGCTATCAACAAAAACTGATCAGGAGTGGAAAGGTTTCCATCCTTTGGAATCTTTCAGGTTAATTATCTTGAATTATTTAATGAATTATGGTGTGGTTTGGGTCAGGGTAGAAATAGATCTTGTAGAATTGGTGACTATTAACAACTCGGAAGTCAGTGGTTGTAAAATGTATGTAACTTTCCAAAAACAGTTGTGGTTTTCATTCAAAACAACAGCATGATGTGAAGGGTGATTAATGTAATACCTTTAGAATTGGTCTAAAAATATATCATCTGTGTAAACTGAAGAGGAAGTTTCTTTGAACTTTAGATACTACTGGTATCTGACTCTGCAGACAAAGAGGGAAAAGATATAAGTCATGACAGTTCTGAAGGTAGAGTGAATGGAGGCTGGGTGGGTGATATATTCCACTTTTGCCAATATCTCTCCTGAATCCAAAGTCCCTGGGCATCAGTTGATTCAGGAAGTGAAGGATATGACTAGCCAGGAAGACATTCCATCTGCCGACCTTTTTGGACCTCTAAGCAGAGAATTGCAAATGCGGCTCTTCTGTTGACTGCCTGTTGAAGGGGGTCGTTGGTGATTAACCTTGAGAGGGCTCAGGTGTGGCTTTGCAAAGAGACACTTGAGAGCCCTGATCTCGCGGCTGAGTTTCGGAAGCCACCTTTGCTTGCCCTTGCACCCATCTCCGAAGCTGTGAGTTTCAGAATAGCCTTTTAATAGGCAGGTGCTAAGAACTTTGGAGGAAAAAAGAGATGCAGCCTATTCAGCTTGTCCTGGATGTGGCTTAGGAACGTGATGCTGCAGTTTATTCTTAGCCTCCCGGCAGCAAAGATGAATTTGCAGTTTGCGCACGGCGAATGGATTTCCTCTTCTTGGCAGACTTATCTTTGCTTTTCTTCAAGAGGGTCAGAGTCGCCTGCCTTGCTCGCTTGTTGAGCAGACCCGCTAGGTGTGTGTTTGCACGCTTGTGCCTCCACGTGGACAGTGTGGACCAGCTACGATGGGAGCAGTTGGAAAGGCCACCTATCCTTTTCTAGCTTCTCTGTAGCAGAGTAAGGCGTTTGTGATGGGGGGACAGGACAGCTCTAGTGAGCAAAGCTGCATTTCTGCCAGTGGCCTCATTAAGGAACTGCAAATGGGGACAACCCAGCCCATCACTCAGGTGAACAGCTGTGCTTCAGTAAAGGTTTGCATAGCAACAGTGAGAGCAGAGACATCAGTAAAAGCATGCAAAAAGAGGCAATTGGTTCAGTGTGTGTGTGTGTGTGTGTGTGTGTGTGTTTTCAAAAACCCTTGGTCTTGTGGACTAATGGGAAGCCGAAAGGAGAAACAAGCTGGTGATTTTTTACAAGGAGTGGGGTGAATAGGACACATCAGGACAGACAAAAGGAAGTCCTTCATCACGCAGCATGCAGTCAAACTGTGGAACTCTCTCCCACAGGAGAGCCACCAACCCAGATGGCTTTGAAAAAGGGTTAGACAGATTCATGGAGGCGAGGGCTAGTAATGGCTACTAGCCAGGACGGCTAGGCTCTGCCTCCATAATTGGGAGACAGCAATGCAGTGGCTGGAAGCCACAAGAGGTGTAAGTGCTGCTCTTGCGCTCGGATCCCGCTTGCAGGTTCCCCACAGGCCTCTGGTTGGCCACTGTGAGTGCAGCCTGCTGGACTAGTTGGACCATTGGCCTGATCCAGGTGGACTCTTACTGTGTTCCGAGTGATGGTTCCCCCGTTCCTTGGGGACTTGCAGTTTAATATCTTATACCAAACCATGCTCTTGTGTGTTGATTCTTTCTGCCGCCCTGTGAAGTAGCTCAGCCCCCAGACTGGTTCTTTTGTTGTTTCTGAACCTGGGTCTGCCCTGTCCACACCCAACAAACTTTTAGCTTCCCTTACAGTCACTGTTAAAACGAGAACATCCCTTGCATGGGACTTTGTGCAACTGGTTGACTTGGGGCTGTGTTTTCCCCCCTGCAGTTCCTGAGGGAAGACTTGAATTACCACGACCCAACGGTCAAACACAGCACCTTCCATGGGGAGGATAAGCACATCAGCGTGGAAGATCTTTGGAAGGCCTGGAAGTCGTCGGAAGGTAAGGCTGGTGTCCTCACCTCAAAAAAGGAGACTGCAGAGTTGGGAAAGGTTCAGAAAAGGGAAGCCCAAATGATCAAGGGGGTGGGGCAGCTCCCCTACGAAGAAAGACTGCAGCGTTTGGGGCTTTTGAGTTTAGAGCAGGGGTAGGCAAACTAAGGCCCGGGGGCCGGATGCGGCCCAATCGCCTTCTCAATCCGGCCCGGGGACGGTCCGGGAATCAGCGTGTTTTTACATGGGTAGAATGTGTCCTTTTATTTAAAATGCATCTCTGGGTTATTTGTGGGGCATAGGAATTCGTTTATTTCCCCCCAAAAAATATATTCTGCCCCCCCAACAAGGTCTGAGGGACAGTGGACCGGCCCCCTGCTGAAAAAGGTTGCTGACCCCTGGTTTAGAGAAAAGGCGAGTAAGAGGCTCCCTCCTTCATAGCATTCAAATTTGTGGGCATCCAATGAAGCTGAATGTTGGAAGATTCAGGGAAGAAAGTCCTTCCCACAGTGCAGAGTTAAGCTGTGGAACTCCCACCCACAGGAGGCAGGGTTGGCCACCAAACAAGGATGACTTTAAAAGAAGACCAAACCAATTTGTGAAGGAGGAGAGGGCTATCAATGGCTACTGGGTCCCCGTTGCTGGAAGCCACAGGAAAGGAGGGTGCTCTTGTACTTGAATCCTGCTTGCGGGTTTCCCACTCTGGGATCAAGATGCAGGACTAGATGCTCCCCGCTTTGGCCTGATCCAGCCAAACGTTCTCAAACGTTTTGAACGTTCTCAATGTTCAAAATCTGCCTCTCTGCTGCTCCCTCCCTCTCCTGCTCTCTCTAGCAGCCTTTTACCGCCTTGGCCAAGCCACTTCCTTCTCCTTCAGCAAAGCCTCTCTCGACTGGCCTCTGGCTTCCTCCCGTGCAGCCCTTGACCAGTTTCAACTTTTGCATTTTTTAAAACTGAGTTTGCATTTGTGACTCCTCCGTCACAGTAGAACAGGAAGTAGGAGGGAAATAATATGCAAAATAATAATAATAATAAATGGGGGAATTATCTCTTTCCCTCCCCCCCCTCCCCGCACTGCCGTCCTTTCCTGTGGCGATAAAGAATGAGCGAGGTTCAGTAATGAGTCACAGGAGGCACTGCATGAAAGACAAAGGGCGTGAGTGGGAAGGGCCGCTGCGCGTCTGAGACGATTTTGGAATATTAGGAGCCAGGATGAAATGCTAGTGTGTTTAATCCTGTAGGTTTAATCTTGTTTTCCACCAATGTTCATGTGCAAGGCATGGGGAATGTAAACAGTTAAGGCATTTCAGGAGACACATGGGAGTCACACTCCTGTTCCACTGCTCAGGATGCTTCAAGGAAGCTGACTGTTGGAAGATCCATGGCAGATAAAAGAAAGTCCTCCTTCACACAGCAGCTAGTCAGACTGTGGAACTCCCTCCCACAGGAGGCAGGGATGGCCACCGACTTGGGTGGCCATAAAAGAGGACTGGGCAAATTCATGGGGGAGCAGAGGGCTTTTGATGGCTGATAGCCAGGTTGGCGGAGGGGACGCGGGTGGCACTGTGGGTTGAACCACAGAGCCTAGGGCTTGCTGATCAGAAGGTCGGCGGTTCGAATCCCCACGACGCGGTGAGCTCCCATTGCTCGGTCCCAGCTCCTGCCCACCTAGCAGTTCGAAAGCACGTCAAAGTGCAAGTAGATCAATAGGTACCGCTCCGGCGGGAAGGTAAACAGCGTTTCCGTGCGCTGCTCTGGTTCGCCAGAAGCTGCTTAGTCATGCTGGCCACATGACCCGGAAGCTGTACGCCGGCTCCCTCGGCCAGTAAAGCGAGATGAGCGCCACAACCCCAGAGTCATCCGCGACTGGACCTAATGGTCAGGGGTCCCTTTACCCTTCACCTAGCCAGGTTGGCTATGCTCTGCCTCCACAATCAGAGGCAGAAATACTTCTGAATATCAGTGTCTGGAAACCGCAGGAGGGAAGAGGGCTCTTGTGCTCAAATCCTGCTTGTTGGTTCCGCACAGGCATCTAGTTGCCCACTGTGAGAGCAGGATGCTGGCCTAGATGGGCTACTGGCCTGATCCTGCAGGTGCCTCTTGTGTTCTTCAGAGTTGGGTCCACTCTCCAGCACCGAGGCATCCTAGACAAGGCAGCAGTGAGAGCAGAAGACTTGCAGTGCTCTCTGCTCTCCCGAAGTGCCACAGTCGTGCAGAGGGTGTTGAGTGCCTCCAGATAAGGCCCCAGCTCCTTTGCCTGTCACACTCAGCAAACACTTCCCTGATGCTGATACTTCTTGCTCCCCTTATGGCCTTGTTAATCTCCCCTGGCTGCTACCCATTCTAATCTTCATGTACTTGTCAGGTTTTCCCCCCAGCAGAAAAGTTCGGCTTGCAGTCTGAGAGCTTTGCTGCCAGATCCTGTCATCGTTGTGAAGCTGGCTAGACCCTCCGCTGCAAGTCAGAGCGGAGGCATTATTTTATTATTATTATTATTTATTCAACTTATTCACCGCCCTATACCCGGAGGTCTCAGGGCGGTCCACAACAAGACCACAACATATAAAATCAACCCAAAAGCAATAACCCAACACACACACACACACACACACACACACACACACACACACCGCAAAAGCCACATTTTAAAAGGGTGTTGGATGTCATTAAGATCAACCAAAGGCCTGGTTAAAAGGGAAAAATTTTGCCTGGTGCCTAAACGTATATAATGAAGGCGGCAGGTGAACTTCCCTGGGGAGAGCATTCCACAGTAGGGGAGCCATTGCAAAGAAGGCCCGTTCTCGTGTTGCCACCCTCCGGACCTCTTGAGGAGGAGGCACACGAAGGAGGGCCTCAGAAGATGATCTCAGGGACCGGGTAGGTTCATATGGGAAGAGGCGGTCCTTGAGGTATTGCAGTCCTGAGCCGTTTAAGGCATCTTCTCAGGAGGGAGCCAGAGCCCAACAGCAGGGCTCTGCTGTCATAGGGCAGGGGATGCTCTTATATCCTCACCTGTAACCATTGGTAGAAAAGCAGTCAATCTTTATCAGCACGGAGCAAGCTGGTTTTCTGCTGCTTCAGAGGGTAGGACCCAAACCTATAGATTCAAATTGCAAGGAAGGAGATTAGGGAGAACGTCTTGAGAATAAGAGCTGTTTGACAGTGGAGCGGACTCCCTTGGGAGATGGTGGACTCTCCTTCCTTTGAGGTTTTTAAGCAGGGGTTAGATGGCCATCTGTCACGGATGCTGTAGCTGTGATTCCTGCCTTGTAGGGGGATGGGCACTAGATGATCCTTGGGGTCGCTTCCAACTCAGCAATCCTTTGCTTTTTAAAAAAACAAATATATTATGAATTAAAGCTATGTGAGACTCCAGTTTGTTAGTGCCTGAAGGGGCGATTGCCTGGGAGGTGTCTCTACTGCCACTCATTTCCAAAGTGCACTCCAGGAAAGCCCAATCGTGGTGTCAGCCTGCAGACATGGCCCCTTTCCTTCTTCTCAGAATCACCAGTGGTGGGTCCTGCCCCTCTCAGCATCCCAGGCAAGTTGGCTAGAGTCCTCCCAGGGTTTGGACAACTCTAGGCTAGGCCTACTCAGAAGTTGTTTAGGGCATTCCAGCATCATGGGTTGCTCACCATTTAAGCAAGCAAAGTCCACCGCCTGGTCCTGCATTTCGAAAAGGTCCAGCCCACCGTTAGTTTTATCTGTACAAAGATTCATTGGGTGAAATGTCCCTGCATTTGGGGTGTGGGGGTGTGGACCAGATGACCCTCATGGTCCCTTCCAACTCGTATGATTCTATGAAAGTAAGGAAAGAAAGAAAAGGAAAAAGGGCACAATAAAACATTTTTGAAAGCAGAGGAATACAACAATAACAAAATAACAATAAAATACAATTACCGGTACGCTTACGGAAGTATGTAGTTGCACAGAGACAAGCTTGAAACAAAATTTAAAAAATCCTTCCCGTAGCACCTTAGAGACCAACTAATTTTGTTCTTGGTATGAGCTTTCGTGTGCATGCACACTTCTTCAGATACACAGAAAAGCTCATACCAAGAACAAACTTAGTTGGTCTCTAAGGTGCTACGGGAAGGATTTTTTTATTTTGATAATTTTTTTTATTTTGTTTCGACTACGGCAGACCAACACGACTACCTACCTGTAAACAGAGACAAGCTTGTCTCTCACACGGGTCATCTTCCTCCTTGAAGGAAAGTTCATCCACCCCTTCTCAACATTTTAAACCACCTCTTCTGGTCAGAGGAGACTGGCGTTCACATGCTCCCTGCTACACCCCGTCTCTCTGCATGCACTCTGAGGTGCAAGCCTTATTTGGCTGAGGGCAGTTTCCCCATAGTAGTTATTTTGCCTTATTAAAGTCACTCCTATCATGTTGCACAACACGCCCACCCCTGGCTGGATTTAAATGTCTGTGGCAGCCGCCCCCCCCCCCCAGACTAAGCTAGCAAGCGATAAGCGACCAGCCATACCCAGCCACCCACCCAAGCCCTTCCACCCCGTGCTGCTGCCAGGCTCTGGCTGTTTGAGGCTCCTTCCTTCCCCGCCCACCTGCGTCTGCCTCCAAAATTGTCTGAACAAACAAAGGGGAGGCTTGGCTGCAGTGCCTCTGCCCACATGCCGGCTGCAGGATTCGTCTCTCCTCCGAGGAGCTCTGAAGTCCTGTAGGGCTGAATGGAGCAGAGGAACACAAGGAGAGCCCTGCCGGAGCAAGCTGATGGCCCATCTAGTCCAGCATCCTCTTCTCACAGGGGCCAACCAGATGCCTGTGGAGCCTGCAAGCAGGATTTGAGCACAAGAGCACTTTCTCCCCTTCTACGGTTCCCAGCAGCTGGTATTCATTTTTTTAAAAAATTATATTTATTGGGTTTTTAACATAAAAACAAGAACTTAACATCATTACACTCTACATAGTAAAAACACAAAACACAAATTACAAAAACACAAACATACATCTTATTTTCCCATTCATCAAATCTAATCATGTTGGGGCGACTTCCTCACGTCCCCCCCACTGCGTTTCATTATCAATGATCTTTAGTAATTTCTTAACATCTTTAAATATTATTTATTATTATCACTTATGTCCTTTTCTTATATAAGTCATAACCTAAAATCATACGTCTATACTACTTAACATAAATCTCTACTCTGACTGCTATCATTTCTTCCAACTTTTTCCAATCTTTAAATCTTACAATAATTTTTTAAATATACTTTACTTTTTTTCCAATCTTTCCCCACTGTTTCCTCCCTCTGGTCACGGATTTTCCCGGTCATTTTGGCGAGCTCCATAAAGTCCATCATCTTCATCTCCAGCAGCTGGTATTCAGAAGCATTGCTGCCTCCGGCTGTGGAGGTAGAGCAGAACCATCCTGGCTAGGAGCCATCGATAGCCCTCTCCTCCACAAATCTGTCCCATTAAGCCATCCAAGGTGGTGGCCATCGCTGCTTCCTGTGGGAACTGTGGGAAGGAGTTCCACAGTTTAACTCTGCTGCGTGAGGAAGGGCTTCTTCCCAGCATTCAGCTTCGTTGGTTGCCCACAAGTTCTATGAGAGAGGGAGAAAGGCTTTTCTCTATGTACTTTCTGTGCATAATGGTGTAAACGTCAAGCATGTCGCCTCTGCCTTGCCTTTTCTGCAAAATCCCAAACCTTTCCTCAGAGGGGAATTGCTCCACTGCCGGCATAGAACTTAACATTTGTGAAAGGGCAGTGAGTAATGTTGCACTGAAAGGGAGGCTCTGTGTGTGCCGGTAGCAGTTTGCACAACCCTCTGTGGAAGATAATAGCACAACAAAATTCAGAACAGTAACAATTAATTGCAAATGCATTCAAACCCAATTGAAACTAGTTCAATTCATTCAACAACATTGATGAGCTTGATCCCGAGATCCCAGCGTGTTTCAAAGTAATTTACACCTCCAGCACCCCATTGCCTCTTGATGGTCCCCCACGACACACTTAGGCAGGGGTCGGCAAGCTTACCAGCGCACATCCGGGTCGGAGGAGTGCCTGTGCGCATGCGCACACGCTATTTCCGGCGCACATCTGCACCACGCCGGTAAGAGTGGGCCAGTGGGGTACGGCAGGGGTGGCCATGGGCCAGTTAGACAAGCCTTGCAGGCCGCTACCAACCCATGGACCTTAGGTTGCCGACCCCTGCACTTAGGGAACCACTTTTTGACACTTAAATGCCACACATCTGTCGGATTCAGGCTCTTAAGGGGTTTTCTGCACTTCAAACTTCCTAATGAACCTCTTCCAGAGAAGTGAGAACCACTGTGGCATCCTTGCTTTCGTCTTGTAGCAATTTAAAAAATAAAATAAAAAAATAAGCCGTTCTCTACAAATACACGGTACAGTTATGGTCACCTGCCTGGCTGTGTCTTGCACACGTGCACCCCAATTTATATAGAATCATAGAATCATAGAGTTGGAAGAGACCCCAAGGGCCATCCAGTCCAACCCCCTGCCAAGCAGGAACATCATCAAAGCATTCCTGACAGGTGGCTGTCAAGCCTCTGCTTAAAGACCTCCAAAGAAGGAGACTCCACCACACTCCTTGACAGCAAATCCCACTGTCGAACAGCTCTTACTGTCAGGAAGTTCTTTCTAATGTTTAGGTGGAATCTTCTTTCTTGTAGTTTGAATCCATTGCTCCGTGTCCGCTTCTCTGGAGCAGCAGAAAACAACCTTTCTCCCTCCTCTATATGACATCCTTTTATATATTTGAATATGGCTATCATATCACCCCTTAACCTTCTCTTCTCCAGGCTAAACATACCCAGCTCCCTAAGCCGTCTGTCCATATGTGGACACACTTGAACAAGCCATCCGTCAAGAGTGCCCCCTGGCACCCACTTAACGGGTTCCATTTTGTTGATGATTGAGACCTTAATTTAGCTGTATTTTATCTTTCCATGCTGGTCCCCATAGCTGTGACCCCTCAGTATTTGCTTTTGGATGAAGTTCTCAAGAGAGCCAGCGCGGTTGTGTTAGAGAGTGTTGGACTAGGAGGACCTGGGAGAGGCCAGGGTTCAAATGGTGGCTCAGCCATGAAGCTCCGTGGGTGACCTTGGGCCAGCCACTCCCTCTCAGCCCGGCCTACCTCACAGGGTTGTTCTGAGGATAAAACGGGAAGGGCAACTGTGTACAACACCTTAAGCTCTTTTTAGGAAAGGAGGAATATAAATCATGATGGTGATAGTAGTTCTGTAGTCCTGACCTGTAGCACACATTTGTAAGAGCTCGGTCGTTTAGTGTGGCAGCCCTTACACTTTGGAACTCCCTGCCTATTGATATCAAACAGGCGCCTTCACTGTTCTTATTTAAACAAGCCCAGGCAGATGCTGAGAAAGTTGAGGCGGATTTTTAATCTGTTTTCATGTTTTAACTTTCATACATTGGAAATGTTTCTTGGTTTTATTGCTTTATCTTCTTGTAAACCGCGTTGAGTCTTACTGCAACCAAGCGTCATGTAAATTTTCAAGAAATGAATAAATAAAAGCACAGCTTGCACAGAGGTCCCTGACTCCTCCCCTGCTGTTGGTGAGAGCACCCCAGAGTCCCATGGCTTCAGGCAGAGATCCCATATTCCCTTGGGGGGGGGGCCTTGACAGATGCTTAGCTGCTGCATCCTAAGTTTCTTTACCCTCCCACACTGTGTTCTCTCTCTGCCACCACCCGCTTGTTCCTTCCCAGTTCACAGCAGCTTTTTAAGAACTGATTTCCACATCTGCTTCTCTTGGGTGTCTTGGCGCTCCTGAGCTGTCAGGGGCAGAAGGAGAGGAGCAGTCTGTTTTTTCTCATGTTGAGTCTTGCCTCCTCCTTGTCTCCTCCTTGAAGGGGAGGAATAAGGGCTTCTTCTAATTTTACCCAAATAAGTGGACCAATGACATTGCCATACTAAAATACAAAATGGGGGGAAAAGCCTGTTTATTGGTCCAGCTGTTCTCAGCAGACATACAGATGACTGCATGGTTTGGTGTGAGACTTTTCTTCAAGTTAGCAAATTGCCCGCGATTATGGCTGAGCACGGATTTGAACCCTGGTCTCGCAGGTCCTGATCCAACACTCTTCCCCCTGTGCTACATTGCCCTGCCCTGGTCTGACATCCGTCCATACATTCTCTGGTCTCCCCAGCCCCGTTCCCTGTCTTTTAGCCCCTTCTCATAGGATTTACTGTAGAGCCTGCAATCGGCCCAGCCTTTGCCAGGATTTTCTGAAATTATGTTCCTCTCTGCATCCTTCCTGTTGGTTCAGAGAGGTTTGGGGGCATCCCGTGGCACCAGAAACATAATAAAACTAGATGGATGAGCCAGACAGTGACAGGAGAGAGATGGGAGGTCTGGAGACATGAGCTGAGACAGTGGGGCCTGAAGACCGGCTGCTGGTTGGTTCAGCCACTGACTTGTCCTCTCCCACCTTTTTTTCAGTGTACAACTGGACCGTCGATGAGGTGGTGCAGTGGCTCATCACCTACGTGGAGCTGCCACAGTACGAAGAGACCTTCAGGAAGCTGCAGCTCTCTGGGCATGCCATGCCAAGGTCAGTTCCAGTGGTGCAAAAAAAAGGCAGCTGGGTTTTGGCCTGTGGCTTCCCAGGGTTTGGTGAGAGCGCTGCTTGGAGATCCCGAGTAGCTTGGCAAAGTCCGCTTCAAACCTGCTTTCGGCGTATGGTGTCGATGGGCCAGCCGTGGAGTAGTGGTTGGAATGCTGGACTATGACCTGGGAGACCAGGGTTCAAATCCCTGCTGAGCCATGAAATTTACTGGGGTGACCTGGGGGGGTGTGGCATCCACTGCCTCTCAGGCTGACCTCTACTCCACAGGTGGGATATAAATGCCACATGATTTATTATTATTATTATTATTTATTATCCGAGGATCACAGGGTGCTTTACAATATCAAAACACAAAAACGCATAACATAATAAAGAAGCATGGCAATAAATGCAATAAATAAAATTACAAAAAAAATAAAACTTATCCATCTGGCCACTTTCTCATTCTCACACATTTGTGGGGGCTAACAACTAGCTCCCTGGGTTTAGCGAGAGGTGTTCTCTGCAAAGCAGAGAAGATACCCCAGAAAAGGAAGCTTTCCTGCTTTATGAAATGAGAACAGCTGGTTCAAAATATCCTTGTGAACAACCAGGAAGCTGCCTGTTGCTCTCCTACCTGCCTGCTGGTGGTGATTCCTCGCAGAGCTGGCCTGAAGGGCTACCTGGCTAAGCTGTGGTTTTTGCTCCAAATGCCCTCCAGATGTGACCACCTCCTCCGCCTCCCTCTTCCCCGCAGGTTGGCAATCACCAACGCCACCATGACAGGAACTGTCCTGAAGATGACCGACAGGAGCCACAGGCAGAAGCTGCAGCTCAAGGCCCTGGACACGGTGCTCTTTGGGCCGCCTCTCTGTGAGTGACATTCATGTGGTCACGTGACTGTATGTGGGTGAAGTGTGTCAGCTGACATGTGTAGATGGGGAACACCTCCAGGGTGCTTCCGCTAGGCACTCCGGAAGCTGCAAGGACTCCTTGTCTTCTTCAGTGATCCCTTGTAGCCAAGTAAGATTGTCTTCCATAAACACAGGTTTAACAGTGAGTCCATAAGGCCAATTCTGGGTCCACACGTCCTTCCACAGTGGAGACATAGGTTTCTGGGCGGGAGTTGATCACAGTGAGGGTTTGCCAAGTGTGCCTTCCTCTTAGCACGTTTCTCCCTTGCGTCCTGAGTTTGAGCGTCTCCAAAGCCACACCTTTGGTAAAGGCTGTTCTCCAGTTGGAGCGCTCGCAGGCCAGTGTTTCCCAGTTGTTGGTGTTTATAGTACATTTTTTTAAGATTTGCCTTGAGAGAAACATTAAACTTCTTTTGTTGACCACCAGCATTACGCTTTCCATTTTTAAGTTCGGAATAGAGTAGTTGCTTTGGAAGACGATAATCAGGCATCCGCACAACATGACCAGGCCAACGAAGTTGATGTTGAGGAATCATTTCTTCAACACGGGTGATCTTTGCTTCTTCCAGTACACTGGCATAAGTTTTTGGTATGAGCCATTCAACCGGGGAAGGGACTTCCTTGGAAGGTGGTGGACTCACCTTCACTGGGTTTTTTAAAGCAGAGTTTGGATGGCTGTCTGTCAGGGAGGCTTTAGCTGAGATTCCTGCAGTGCAGGATGTTGGAATAGATGACCCTTAGGGTTCCTTCCAACTCCACGATTCTATGCACTAGTTCTAGTTTTCTTTCTTGTTTGATGCCCGGATGGAATGGAGGAGAGAGAGTTTGGAGGCTGCCTGTAGTTGAGAAGAAATCCCCCTTTCCTGAAGATTTGCCAGAGTGATTTGGGTGTTGGGTTTTGACACTTGGACTGCCTTTAGGTAATTCGTGGCATCGAATTTACTTTGTCGGTTTGGCTTTTAAGTGGTTGTGGCCCAGCCTTGCCTCATGGAACAAGGAAGGGGGAAATCCAAAGAAATGTGGCTTCGGCATCCAAGACAAAACAGAAATCTGTAACCAGAATATTCAGAATCTCGTAGACAGACAGGTAGATTAATTTACATGCATGCAATTCCTGGACCTTTTTCCTTTTTGGCTGCCTGAAACCACCCCCCACCCACGCACCCACCTCGGGCCCCCCCTGCTTGGATTGGCAAGATGAGAAGCTGGGGGGCGGGTATTGTTAGGCAGCAACTTAGGGTTGAGTCGGGATGTTCGTACAGAGAAGTGTTTGTGTTGCTGGTTCTGGACTGCTTCAACTTCTGGTTGAAAAGGGAATAAATCTGAACTGGCCCATATAAATTGTGTGGAAACCCTCAGGGCCTGCAAGTACTCTAGGAGAGAGGTGGTTGAAGAGCAAAGTGGATGATTTATTTATCATTCTTAAGTGCTGTTTTTCCCTTGTGGGATTCCAAGTGGCTGCAATAGATCTAACCCAGGAGCACGAAGCTGGCGTCTCCTGCTTGGCTCACAGGCTCTGGTGAGTGAGTGGCTCACAGGTTGAACGTCAGGTGTGCCACTGATGCTTCTCTGGGACACCGGATGCTTTGCAGGTTTCTATTTGGCCTCTGTGAGAAAGGATGCTGGACTAGATGGCCTGATTAGGCTCTTGTTAGGTTCTTTCAAGGGACGCGGGTGGCGCTGTGGGTTAAACCACAGAGCCTAGGGCTTGCCGATCAAAAGGTCGGCGCTTTGAATCCCCGTGACGGAGTGAGCTCCCGTTGCTCGGTCCCTGCTCCTGCCAACCTAGCAGTTTGAAAGCACGTCAAAGTGCAAGTTGATTAATAGGCACTGCTCTGGCAGGAAGGTAAATGGTGTTTCTGTGCGCTGCTCTGGTTCGCCAGAAGCGGCTTAGTCATGCTGGCCACATGACCCGGAAGCTGTATGCCAGCTCCCTCGGCCAGTAAAGCGAGATGAGTGCCGCAACCCCAGAGTCGTCCGCGACTGGACCTAACGGTCAGGGGTACCTTTACCTTTACCTAGGTTCTTTCAAAGGGAGGGCATTCCTCCACAAGCTCTCCATACTGCTGATACTGGCAATGTTTTGGGGAAAGGTGTGACAAGGAGATTTAGTGGTGGGAGGCCATAGTGGTGACTGAGGGATAAGATAAGATAAGATAAATAAGATAATTTATTGTCATTGCACAAGTACAAGCACAACGCTATACAAGTGCAACGAAATTGCATGCCATCCTGTTAAAAAAACAGAAAGAAACAAAAAACAGCACAAAACACGATGCAGAGAGGCATCGAAGCTTCACCATCTTCCTGCTCAGTTTGGGAGCATAAGGAGAGCTCAACCTGTGAAACAGATTCCGGGATAAAATGAAGGATTTTCTGTTTGCAAATAAATGGCTTATTTCTTGGGCCAAGGTGGAGGGTGGGAGTTTCCATCACTACCTTTATCTAGCAGCAATGACCAGAGACCTGGATCTGTGCTCTCCGGCCCAACTCATGGACGCTTTAGCTGAGATTCCTGCATTGCAGGGGGTTGGACTAGATGGCCCTTGAGTTCCCTCCAACTCTAAGCTTCGATGATTCTGTGGCCCTTTCTTTGATCCTTATGTCAGACGGGTCCTTTTGGGAAGAATCTGAATGTAGGCCTTTTATTCTCCCAAGGAACAGAAAGCTTGCTTGAAAGGCACTTTGGCTGTGAAGAAACCCATTTGCTTTGATCAGGAAGAGGCGATTAATCAAAGGATTGCAATTATCGGGCTTGGATATCCTGGCCACTCTAAATATTTACAGTCCAGTGCATTGTGTTTAGGTTGCCTTTGCCTAGTAATGAGCTGAGCGGCGGCGGCAGCCGAGTCCCATTAGTTAGCAGTTCTTGGAAAGGCCGTTTGCCACCTGCAGGAGACTCACGGCCTTGGTGCAGCTCTGCCGATGGTCCTGATCCCCGCTGCCATGCGCACCAGGGCAGCCTCAGTCTGGGGCAGGAACTGAAATAGGGGAGATACACTTCTGTTTCAGTGTATCTGAAGAAGTGTGCATGCACACGAAAGCTCATACCAAGAACAAACTTAGTTGGTCTCTAAGGTGCTACTGGAAGGAATTTTTTTATTTTATTTTGTTTTGAAATAGGGGAGGACAGGTTGCAGGAGGCAAGTGGGGATTTCTCCCAGTGGGGGCTGGGGCTTTTAGAAGACACTTGAAGGCAGCCCTTTATAGGGAAGTTTTTAATGTTTGATGTCTCGTTGTGTTTTTATATTGTGTCGGAAGCCTCCCAGGGTGGCTGGAGCAACCCAGTCAGATAGGCGGGGTATACAAATAATAAAGTTACTATTCTTATTGAGGGGCCTGGCAGCCAGGGGCCACACAAGTGCCTGCTGGATCAGGCCAAAGTCCCGTCTAGTCCAACATCTTGTTCTTACACTGACCAGGCAGATGCCTCTCACAGGAACCTGCAAGCAGGATTCGAACGCAACACTCCTGTGGTTTCCAGCAACGTATTCAGAAGCATTTCTCCCTCTGACTGTGGAGACAGAGGACAGCCAGCATGGCTAGTAGAAGAAGGAAGAGTTTGGATTTGATATTCCGCTTTATCACTACCTGAAGGAGTCTCAAAGCGGCTCACATTCTCCTTTCCCTTCCTCCCCCACAACAAACACTCTGTGAGGTGAGTGGGGCTGAGAGACTTCAGAGAAGTGTGACTAGGTCACCCAGCAGCTGCATGTGGAGGAGCGGAGATGCGAACCTGGTTCACCAGATTACGAGTCCACCGCTCTTAACCACTACACCACACTGGCTCTCCAGTAGCTATCGATAGCCCTCTCCTCCATGAATCACTGCCTCCTGCATGTACAGAAACTGGCCCAGGCTGTGAAGTGAGCCAGGAACTGAGGAGGCCTCAGCAGCGTCCTTTGGGCATCCTCCTCCTGGCACCGTGTGATTCTTGAGCCTTGTGACAGGAGCTAGGAAGTGAAAGTGCCTCATTGGCCTGGCGGCGGAAGGGAAGCCGGAGCAGGAGGATCACTCTCCCTCTGCCGACGACCCACCCCACGGGAGGGTCACCTCAGGTGCACTGTCGGTCTGTGTGAGCGCTAGGATAAGCACAGGCCTCGGCTGGAGATCTGTGGGAAGGTGCCAGATCCGCCGAGAGGCGCTGAGGTCACTGTATCCCAGCACGCTTTGGAAAGTGCAGGGCAAATGCAGAAAATCTCACATTGAAGGGCAGGAAGTCAAAGTGGGGAGCCCAGGGCAGGCTGAGCCGCCCTGCTGCATGCCTGCTTGCTCCGAAATTCCTTCTGTGCGGCGCTCAGTCTCCAAGGGCACCCCAGTGTTTGTTTACTGCCGGAGTTTGTGTGTGACCCTGTCGCCATAGCGCTGGAGCTTTGGCTTCTCCTGGCAAGCACAGCTCCGTGGTGCAAAAGGCAGGTGGCGGGAGGGGGGGGCGGAAGCAGCAAGCTGCCTCCTCATCACACCTGCCCTTGTGGGCGTTACAGAAGGAACTAAGAAGAGCCTGCAGGATCAGCCAGTGTGGTGTAGTGGTTAAGAGCAGTAGACTCATAATCTGGTGAACCGGGTTTGTGTCTCCGCTCCTCCACATGCAGCTGCTGGGTGACCTTGGGCTAGTCACACTTCTTTGAAGTCTCTCAGCCCCACTCACCTCACAGAGTGTTTGTTGTGGGGGAAGAAGGGAAAGGAGAATGTGAGCCGCTTTGAGACTCCTTCGGGTAGTGATAAAGCGGGATATCAAATCCAAACTCTTCTTCCTCTTCATCAGGCCAGTTGCCCACCTAGCCCAGCTCCCTAGTCTCACCGGGGCCAGGCAGGTGTCCCAGTGGATGCAAGCACAGGAGCAGCACTCTCCCCTCCTGCGGTTTCCAGCAACTGGGATGCAGGAGCGTGGCTGCCTCCCACTGTGGAGAGCAGAGCAGAGCCATCAAAAGCCTCGCCCTTCATGATTTTTACAATCCTCTATTTGGGACACGGGTGGCGCTGTGGGTTAAACCACAGAGCCTAGGGCTTGCCGATCAGAAGGTCGGCGGTTCGAATACCCACGGCGGGGTGAGCCCCTGTTGCTCGGTCCCTGCTCCTGCCAACCTAGCAGTTCGAAAGCACGTCAAAGTGCAAGTAGATCAATAGGTACCGCTCCAACGGGAAGGTAAACAGCGTTTCCGTGCGCTGCTCTGGTTCACCAGAAGCGCCTTAGTCATGCTGGCCACATGACCTGGAAGCTGTACGCCGGCTTCCTCGGCCAATAAAGCGAGATGAGCGCCACAACCCCAGAGCCTTCCGCGACTGGACCTAATGGTCAGGGGTCCCTTTACCTTTACCTAGCCAGGTTGGCTATGCTCTGCCTCCACAATCAGAGGCAGAAATACTTCTGAATATCAGTGTCTGGAAACCGCAGGAGGGGCGAGGACTCTTGTGCTCAAATCCTGCTTGTTGGTTCCGCACAGGCATCTAGTTGGCCACTGTGAGAGCAGGATGCTGGCCTAGATGGGCTACTGGCCTGATCCTGCAGGTGCCTCTTGTGTTCTTCACAGTTGGGTCCCTTTACCTTCTCCTATTTGGGAATCACTGCTCTAATCCAGCACGGGGGCGATCAGGACTCCTAAGAGTTTTACCTTCGAAAAATCCGCACTGATGGTGCCTGCAAATGCAGGAGACCTTCTGTCGAGAAGGTGAGCGTTGCTGCTTCACAGGGGGGCTGTGTGTGGAGGAAGCCACAGGAGGATTCCTATGCAGCAGCAGCAGCAGCAGCAGCAGCAGCCTCGCGGAGATCAGTCTCGCCCTGCTTTGGAAGGTGAGCAAATGCAAACATTTTAGGAAGGGAGAATTCTTTGTTGTTCCCCAGCACTTAGAAGCAGCACGATCGCTTCTTGGAGCGTTTGGCTTGCTCCGGCCACCCAGAGAACCGAGGAGAGCATGGACTTGAACCCACGTTTCCTGTGTTCAAACCTGCCGCCGCACCCTTAGAGTGCACACCAGGTGGGTTCAAGGCTGACGAAAGGACTTTTTTTCATGCAGGGCAGAGATAAACTCTATGGTACTTGCTTCCACAAGAGGCAGTGATGGCCGCCAGCCTAGATGGATTTAAAAGAGGAGTAGGCAGGACCGGTGCTAGGGATTTTGGTGCCCTAGGCGAGGGGGCGGCCCATGTGATGTCATTGCGCATGATGTACGATGCCCCGCCCCCTGCCCGCCGGGCGCCCCGCGCCGCTGCGGTTTTTGCCACTGGTTGGGGGGGCGGCGGCGGGGGGCGAGGGGCAGGCTGGCTAGCGCCCCGTCCATTTTGGCACCCCCGCCGCCGCGGTTTTCGCCCCAAGCTGCTTCCTCCGCCGCTGGTTGGGGCGGCGCAGGGGGTGGGCTGTCCAGCGCCCCCTCCATTTTGGCGCCCTAGGCAACTGCCTAGTTCGCCTAAATGGACGCGCCGGCCCTGGGAGTAGGCAATTCATGGAGATGTCTGCTGGCAGCAATGGCTGTGATCTGCCTCCACAATCAGAGACTGCAATGCTCCTGAATACCAGTTGCTGGAAACCACAAGAGGGGAGAGGGCTCTTGTGTTCGAATCCTGCTTGTAGGTCTCCCTTTGGGGCATCTGATTTTCCACTGTGAGAACAGGATGCTGGGCTAGATGAGCCATTGGCCTGATCCAGCAGCAGGCTCCCCTTATGAGAGGTTATTACAATCTATCGGCGTTAGTTGTACATGAGCTTGATTCACTGCTAATAAAAACATTTGAGAAGTCTAGAAAGCAAAACTCCACCTTCTGAGGCACCGTGATAAGGATTGAGCCTCTTTCTGGTTACTTTGCCTGTAGCATGAGATGCTGATGACGTCTCTCTCAGTGCAAAACACTTGCAAAATCTTGGCATTTTGAAGCACTGAGCTGGACACGTCCTCCCGGCACTGCGCACAGGAATGTCAGAGCTGAAACTCCGATGTGCCCAGCTTTTCCCAGGGTCACCGTCCTGCAGTTTTGACGATGTCTCTATAAGAATGTGAAGGGTATCAGCTACTGGTATCAGCCCACTGCGTCTCCTAAACACCTCCTGAATTCAGTTTTGAAGCAGGATGGCTTTTTCAGACTTCTCAGTAGAAGTGTGGGGGGGGGGGGTTTCTCCCAGACCTGTTCTTGTGCGGCTGCATTTCTCAAGGAGGACATTTCCATTATGCCTTTGCGAAATTGGACCCAGTCCCCAGGGACTATATTGCAATACCTTCTGAGGAAAGTGCAGAAGAGGAGGAGGAATTGTTTCTTCTGTGAATGTTCCTTGCTCCCCCCTGGACTGAAAGCTTCCTTACAGATACCCAGGGATACTCATTAGGATTTGAGGGAAGCTGAGAAGGACAAACCAGGGCATTAAGTCGAGGCAGAAGCAAGCCAAGGCCGCTCACTTGCCCCACCGCAGGCTCACTTTCTCCTGCTGCAGAATTACTGCAGTTCTGGGCACCCCAGTTGAGGAAGGATATTGACAAGCTGAAGGATTTGTGTAGAGCAGGGCAACCGAGATGATCCAGGGTCTGACAGCCAAGCCTTAGGAGGAATGGTTAGAGTAGCTGGGTATGTTTAGCCTGGAGAAGGGGAGACTGAGAAGAGGAGGAGGAGGAGTTTGGATTTGATATTCCACTTTATCACTACCCTAAGGGGTCTCAAAGTGGCTAACAATCTCCTTTCCCTTCCTCCCCCACAACAAACACAGTGAGTGGGGCTGAGAGACTTCAGAGAAGTGTGACTAGCCCAAGGTCACCCAGCAGCTGCATGCGGAGGAGCAGGGAATCAAACTTGGTTCACCAGATTATGAGCCCACCGCTCTTATCCACTACACCACACTGGCTCCAGAGAGGAGATAAGACAGTCATCTTCAAATATCTAAAGCCCTGCCCCATGGAAGTTGTAGCAAGCGTGTTTTCTCTCGCTCTGGAGAAGACGACCCATGGCTTCAAGTTGCAGGAAAGGGGATTCCGACTAAACACAAAGAAGAACTTTCTGACAGCGAGAGCTGTTCAACCATGGAGTGGACTCCTTCCAAAGGTGGGGAACTCTCCTTCCTTGGAGGCTTTAAAGCAGAGTTTGGGTAACCATCTATCAGGGATTCTTTAGCTGAAATCCCTGCCTCATAGGGGGTTGGACTAGATGACCCTCGGGGTCCCTTCCAGCCCGACAGTTCTATGACTCTATGCACTAGTTCTCATTTTTAGGCAGGCCGTGGTGTCTGGATTCTTGCACTCCTGCCAGCAAGCAACATCCATCCCCACAATTAGCAGTGCCAGAATAAATATATAGTAGGTGCCAGAGACAATGGTCCCTGCTCCTGCCCACCTAGCAGTTCAAAAGCACGTCAAAGTGCAAGTAGATAAATAGGAACCGCTCTGGCGGGAAGGTAAATGGCGTTTCCGTGCGCTGCTCTGGTTCGCCAGAAGCGGCTTTGTCATGCTGTCCACATGACCCAGAAGCTGTATGCCGGCTCCCTTGGCCAGTAAAGCGAGATGAGCGCCGCAACCCCAGAGTCGTCCGCGACTGGACCTAACGGTCAGGGGTCCCTTTACCTTTAGGTGCCAGGGACACCACCAAGATGCAAAGCAGACATCACCACCGTGTCCAGAAAGAAGCATTCGGTGCAAAGCAGTTAAAGGTTTTTTTGGTGCAATCAAGATGGCTCTGTGAAGGCCAGGAGGCTCCAGGGACCTCATCTATGAGGAAATTGGCCAATACGAATAGAAGTGCTCCATTTCCCTTCAAGGACTCAGCCCTACGCCTTCTTGTTTTCACTGGACTCAGAGGGAACTCTCTTGAGCAATTTTTGGGTGATTACAGAGAGGGAAATAAGATGGGGGTAGGAGGGAGGGGGAGAGCAGGGAGATAGGACACAGTCCATTTGGGACCCAGGGCAGAGTCTGTTGGGCCCTGCCATTTTGCCACCCATTCATCTGCCCCGTCCAGATCATTGTGTGGCACAAGCAGGAATGGGGCATCGCGCCAGAGATCTGATGGCTCAGACAAGCCTCCCGGAAGCCAAATACTCCAGGGAGCAACACCGGAGGGTCAGAACCAGCAACCCAGAAGAGCATTGTGGGCCCTGAAGTTTTTCTGCGCTGAATTCTCAGTGACCCAGCCATGTCCAGATAAGGACTGGCCTCCCTAAGAGCGCGTCGGTTGAAAGGTCACTCGGATCTCACATAAAAACACCATTCTGAGAGTAAACAAACAGCACTGGTCAGCAAGCAAGCCAAGAGTGTTTCCATTCAGCATGTGAGCAGACAGCAGGCCGCTTCCTTCCGTAACCAGCCTCAAAGTATAAATCTCTTATGGACCGTTACAGCACATAAACCCATTCTTGTTCTTCTGCTGCTACACCCCACACGGTGCCCATACAATCCTCACGGTCCCCATCTCCAAAGCAGCTGCCAGCCATCAGAAAGGAAGCCTCCTTTGCCACCAGCAGCAATGTTGCTTGAAATGCAAAGAGCAGTTTTGGGGGGAGTGTTTTTTGTCAGGGCTGTGGCAGGGAAAGAGTTAAACTCCCCTTCTCCACCCAACAGGGTCCTGTGGCTGCATAGGCTTCCCATTGGCTGCTATTTGCATCACAAAAAAACACACTTTTTAAGTTTGCAAATGGTAAAAGGAGGGGTGGCAGATATTTACAGCAAGAGGAAGCAATGAGTTTTCCAGCTGCTCTTCAAGTTCAGCTTGCTTGGAGTACGTGAGCCTGGCTTTCTGTAACAGAGTGGACAGATTCCGGACAGATAAAAGGAAGGACTTTTTAACGCAGCTCATAACTGCCACTTGCAGGAGGCAGTGGTGGCCACCTACCTAGATGGCTTTAAAAGAGGATTAGGCAAATGAATGGATGACTATTGATGGCTACTAGCTATGGCGGCTGTCTCTACGGTCGGAGGCAGCAATGCTTCTGAACACCAGTTGCTGGAAACCACAGGAGGGGAGAGTGTTGCTCTTGCGCTTGGATCCTGTTTGTGGGTTTCCCAGAAGAGGCATCTGGTTGGCCACTGTGAGAACAGGATGCTGGACTAGATGGCCCATTGGCCTGATCCAGTAGGCTCTTCTTAGGTTCTTGCGAGTCTCTCTTGAGGCCTCTCCCAAGTCTCAGAAGCTCCCTTCCGAGGTGCAGGCTATCATAGCGAAAGCTGGCCATTTTTAGGGATGCTTTGTAAAGTGTTTGCTGCCGAGTGAAGTCAACACAAGGGCTGGAGGGCTGCAGCTCCAGTTGTCCCATCCAACCCAGAGAAAGTGGGAGGCTTTCTCATACACGGTAAGGAAACAAAGCCCTAGGGTCATTTTTCTAAGGATGGATCTTTCCTTGTTTGCAGTGCCTTCCGGAAACTTTGGCTCCCTGCCACTCTAATCCCCCAATCCAGCCATGGTTTGATTGCTCTGAGCTCTTTGAAGAGTCCTTGTGTTCTCAGGGTGAGCTCCTCTTTCTCGAGCAGAGGAGTTACATAACTGCCTCCTAGGAATCTTACCATTTTAGGTGAAGTGAGGAGTGCCTTCCAATTGCCCGTTTCTGCGATAGGAATTTCCAATTTGCTCTGCTGGCTGCTTGGAGGCCAAAGGAGACCCCAGGACTGACCCTGCAGCCCTGTCTCACACCAGGCTCCACCCAGTCTGATAAAGGCCCACCATGCTAGACTTGGTGTGACTGACAGTAGCCACTATCAGGTGGCCATGCAACAAGGGTCCATTTGCACAGGGTGTAGCTCAATCAGGAAAGGTTGTGCAAACCCTGGATCAGGGCTTCTAATCAGTGGTGGGCTGGATGAGGGCCAAATTCTGAATCCTGGCAGGTTGGTGGCATTGTGGGTGAGCAGTTCCTGAGTGGATTATTGGCCAGTTTCCTGCTTTGGATGGGGTCTCACTCCCCTGAAGGAGCAGGTTTGTAGCTCGGAGGTGCCCCTGGATGCATCTCTATTGCTAGAGGCTAAGGAGTGCTGGGAAGACCGTTTCTGGACTAGGATGGCTCGACCACTGTGGTTCCTGCATTGGTAACCTTGATGATTGCAATGCGCTCTGTGTGGGGCTACCCTTGAGGGAGAATGCAGCAGCTCAACTGCTCACTGAGGCAGGATAGAAGCATAGAATTGTAGAGTTGGAAGGGAGGGACCCGGAGAGTCATCGATTCCAACCCTCTGCAAAGCAGGAATGTGCAGCTGTCCCATACGGGGATCGAACCTGCAACCTTGGTGTTATCAGCGCCAAGCTCTAACCAGGAATATTGCCGTGATATTGCTCCACTGTTTACAGAACTGCACTGGCCACCAGATAGCTACTAGACTAAGTTAAAGGTGCCGGTACTGGTGTACAAAGGCCTATGCAGCTTGGAGCCGGGGTACCTGAAAGATTGGCCTGCCCCTTCTATACCCAGCTGATCACTGTACTCTTCAGGACAGGGCATCCCGCACACACCATTTCTCAGGAGATCTGTCCCACAGGAAGTCTGAATTGGGCCTTCATTGCCCTTTGGAACTCCCTCTGGAGAGCCAGTGTGGTTTAGTGGTTAAGAGCGGTAGACTCGTAATCTGGTGAACTGGGTTCGCTTCCCCGCTCCTCCACATGCAGCTGCTTGGGCTAGTCCCACTTCTCTGAAGTCTCTCAGCCCCACTCACCTCACAGAGTGTTTGTTGTGGGGGAGGAAGGGAAAGGAGAATGTGAGCCGCTTTGAGACTCCTTCGGGTAGTGATAAAGCGGGGTATCAAATCCAAACTCTTCTTCTTCCCTCCTGCTAGACATCAGGCAGGCACCTTCTCCAATGAAGACTTTCCATTCAACGAGCCTCCTAAGTGGAGTTATTTTATCCCGCTTTGTTTCTGCACTAGACTTGAAACTGTTTCGACATGCAGTTGTTTTAGATGCATTTTAATTTGTGCTGTGGAATCGCTTCAAGACGCCTCGTAGGAAGTGATTCATAAATAAAGTAAACAATGCATTGGTGACGGAGCTCATGCTTCAGGCAGGGATGTGTATATTTAGTGCTTTTGCAGGAATGCTCTGTAAGCACATGGTCTAAGAATAGCTGGGGAAGAATATGACTTTCTGAGGCTTGGCTGCTTCTGGGCCAGTGGGCTGTCCCAGAAGGCAGGATGATCTGTTGGGCTGGAGCTATCGGAGGACCAGCCTTGGAGCAGAGTTGATGACCAGCCAGTGTCCACACTGAGAAGTCCATCCAGGGGATCAGAGTGGGGGAACTGGAACAAGGATGTTGGCAGGCTGGGGGCAGAAGCAAGGCAACATACCATGGCAGGGGCAACCGCTGCAAAGTCAGGAAGAATCCCCAGGAGTAGCATATTGCTGTTGAAGGATGGGAGAAGGAGTGGTCCCTCCAAGAGAGAGGATGTCTGCATCCCTGTAACTAGTGAATAATAATTGTGCATGCACACTATTTAATTTATCTGCAGCTTTTCTATACTGCTTAATAACACACACACACACACACACACACACACACACACACACACACATCTGAGTGGCTCACAAATAAAACTAAAAATGTGAAGTATAAAAATATTTATTTAACTGGATTTCGGGGGGGGAGATTGCAGAGATTGCAAATTCTATTATAAACTATTTCACACACAACATGTAAAGGCAGTTTGAAATGACACAAATAAAAAATTGCAAATTGCAACAAGGCAAGCAAATAGAAATCCAAAGAAACAAAACAGGGCCAGTGAAACTGTTTGTAATCTAGAACGCCTGGTCCGATCTTTACCTGGCGCCAAAAAGCTTGCTATGTTGGTGTGAAGTGTGCCTCTCTGGGGAGGACACTTCAGAATCGGGGCGCAGACTAACATCACTGTTCTTCTGAAACTAAGGGTGACGCTGTCCTCTACTAGACCGACTTGTGCTGGCGAAGACCCAGGACCCACTTTCAAGCCAAATCCCCGTCCACCAGTTGATGTCCAGTGTGCTAGTGTACAGGATTCTGCCTTAGGCAAAGAATTATGTGTGGTTCTGAAGTTTGTATGGAAAGTTGGCTACTATGGGCTCTTTCTGTCCCTTGGAGCTTTCCTTGCCTGTCATAAGCACAGCCACAGGTGTATATCAAATCCAAAAGAGCAAAGGGAAGGGAGGGAGGAGAGGAGAGGAGGTGGGCTTGTTTCCTTGTCTAAATTGGCCGTTGTGTGACTTCTGTTTCCCCAGTGACCCGCCATAACCACTTGAAGGACTTCATGCTGGTGGTGTCCATTGTGATCGGGGTGGGCGGCTGCTGGTTTGCTTATATCCAGAACCGCTACTCGAAAGAGCACATGAAGAAGATGATGAAGGACCTCGAAGGTCTCCACAGAGCTGAGCAGAGTCTGCACGATCTCCAGGAAAGGTGAGTCTTGGAGGCTGCAGGGTTCTTCGCCTGGCATACTGATGACTTTTGCTCAGATCTCCCCAAATACTTTGGTATGAGGCCTGCTTGTGCTTCTGGTTTGGCACCTACGAACCACAAAGCACTGGATGAAGCCCCCTTGCAAAGCAAGCAGGATGGGCCTTTCCTGACCTCGCTCCTGCCCACCATGTGCCAGTATCACAATTCCCAACCCTTTCAGGGTAGAGACCACCAAGGATCAAGGGTGGGCATCTAGTGCTTTGTGTGGACCAGAAGACTACTGGCTTTAAACACCCAGAAGTTCATGCAGGTTAGCTTTTACCCCAGCTCCCAAGGATGGAGACAGCAGAACCTCAGTGGAGAATCCAGATTTCTAGGCAGCTTATTCCAACTGGTCTTACAGGAAGGGGGTTTCTTCTAGCACTTAATTTAAACCAGGGGTTCCCAAACATTTTGGGGGATCTGCTCCCCTGGTTCTATAAACTCATCCCCAGTGCTCTTTACCCTGTGAAAACCATCATTCAAAAGGAAGATAATAACACAATAAAATAGTAACAGTGAATTGCACATTTATTCAAAATCCAGTTTAAACTATTTAATTAATTCAGCAAAACTGAGGAACTTGATCCAGTGATATTAGCTTCTCAAAATCTGATAGTTGTTTATGCCTCCATCACACACCCCTGCCACCCCCTTACCTCTTAGCACCTTCCAAGGGAATCCCTCCCCACCCCCTGGGATGGTTCAGCTCATTTCAGAACCAATGATTTAACCCTTACTTCCCTGTATTCTGAATTTGTTTCTTCTTGGTCTGCCTTTGGTGGATGGATGGGCTAAACAATGGAGATAATCTCTGTGACCGGAATAATCCCTGCAGATTAATTGAGCAAGCTGACATCTATTTTCTTATAGCGTAATTGTGAGCAGTTATTGGCGTGCGGCATCCACACGGCTCTGTTAGTCTGTCCTATTTGCAGCAAGCAAAGAGCAGTGAAGCTTTTTCGCTTGTAACCCATGACTGCAGTTGGTGAGGCCAACTGATTTGCCCCAGAGGGTGATTTGCCCCAAATATTCAGGATTGGAACCCAGAACCTGCCGCAGACAATCCCCATGCTGGCCCTGAGGCACCTTCCTTCCTCTTGCTCCCTGCCAGCACAAACTGGGGTTCCTGTTTCGTTTCAAGGGACACCAGAGAGAGGCTTTCTAAAAGGGGCGTGAAATCAGCCTCTTCCTCCCTCCCTCCCTCCTCACATCCTCCAGTTATCTGGCCTGATTCCGGCCAACTGAGAAGAGGCTGAGCATGAGTCAGGACCCACTGTGGCTTGGAAGGCCCCCACCCAACTCTGCCTTTGCAGGAGGAGCTGCTTCTGCTGCAGCAAGGCTCGGCTCATCACAGTCTGTTGTTTTGTCTCTGCAGCTCTGTGCATGCATGCAGATCCTTGAGAACCTCCCTGTCCCCACCACCCTTTTAAAAAATGTCTGAACATGTGCAGGCAAGCAGGGCTCAGGGTGTGGAGCCTTTTGTCTCCCTCCCTCTCGCGTTCCTTGGCCCCCCTCTGGCCATTGCTCCCTCCCAGCCACCAACCAGGCAGCAAAAGCTCAGTTGCAGGATTCAGAACCCAGCCAGCTCGTTTAGCATGTTTTGGCAACACAGAGCAATTACATCGCTCCCCCTAGTTGCTCTCCGACACAGGCCTGCTGATAAGCAGTTCGGGGGAGGCAAGGCCCTCCTGGGTCTGGACCCTGGAAGAGTCGCTTCCTGAACAGAAAATAATCTTGCAGTCGCCCCCAGAAGGAGTGGAGGGGCCATGAAGACAGTTCTGTGCAAGGCCAGGGCTTCTGAGGTCCTTTCAAATGATTTCTTAATCCATAAACAGGGTTATGCACACCCTGTTCCCAATGAAGCACTCCCACACCTGAAGGTTTTAGTGAACTGAAGTAATGGGAAAGTAGACAGAAAAGCTTTCCTCCCTCTCTCTATATATATATTTTATAATAATTTTTCTTGGTTTTACAATTTTATAAGCACATCACATCTCGGTTAAATTTTTCCATGCTTCCCCCATCTCACCGTGGGAAGCCCAGATCCACCCCCCCCTCACAGAGGTATACACGTTCATTATATCTTTAACCTTAATAATAATATGTCTTAACATTGCTTAGGCCTGGCCCCAATTTACAGGCCAGGCAATTCTAATTTTCTCTATTTCATATCCCGATTGACTCCCTCACATCCTTCACTGTTGATTTCATAGTCTATCTTCTTATCAGGTTTATACATCCTCTTTTGAATCATCATCATAATATAATCACTTCTTTAAATCTAAGTTCATACCTCGGCATCTAAATACTTCTACATTTTCCCTATATTCATCTTCTTTATTCCCCCCTTCCTCCCCTTAGTCTCCGAGAAATTAGCCATGTTATTTCCATTACTTCATCATTTAGAAAAGCTTTCCTCCCTCTCTAACAAACGCGGACATCCCGTGAACCTGAACACGGGAAGATTCTGAGCAGATAAAAAGAAGGACTTTTCCATGCAGCACATGGTTAACTTGTGGAACTCCCTGCCACAGGAGGCAGTGATGGGCACCAACCTAGGTGACTTTAAGAGAGGATGGGACACATTTGTGGAGAGGGCTAGCAGCAGCTATTAGCAACGATAGAGGCTGCGGTCTGCCTCCATGTAAGAAGCAGCAGTACTTCTGAATACCACCAATCGTTGGCAACTGCAGGAGGGGAGAGGCCTCTTGTGCTCAGGTCTTGCTCGTGTGGGAATGTTGTAGATACTAGGAGAGGATATATTGATTTAATAGTATCTTTCCTCACTCAGCAGCAGCGCGGCATCCCCCAATATATAGCAGGAAGCTACTTGGTGGATTTGTTTGAATCTCTTTACTTAAGCAATCCAATCCGGCTTGTCTAGATTGGGTTTGTTCCTGGTAAATCTCCTTTGTTCCATCTTAAAAAGAATAAAGACACAACAGTCTTCTCTTAAAATAATGATAATAAGTTTACTCACATTCAGTTCACAGTTGGATCCCTGAAGGCAGGCTTTAGCTTAGAGTTACAGAAGAGGGTTTGAGTTCATCCCTTATGGGAACGAGCCTATGTCCTGGTGGCTGAGGGCCGGCAGACAGCAAAATACATCAGTATCAAGAGAGCATGGCATCAAGAGGAAGAAGAGGGAGGTGGCTCCATGACCAGCCCCTTTTATGGGGTCTCCCAGGGTCACGCCCACCTACTTGGTCACACGCAGGGGGAGGAAGCTCCTGCCCAGGTGTGACAGGAAGTCCTCCTGGCTGTGAAGTAACACCCCCCACCCTGCATGTCCACTCTGGGCAAACAGGAAGTGTTGTACTTGACTGCTTATTACAGGTAGGTAGCCGTGTTGGTCTGCCGTAGTCGAAACAAAATAAAAAAATTCCTTCCAGTAGCACCTTAGAGACCACCTAAGTTTGTTCTTGGTATGAGCTTATCTGAAAAAGTGTGCATGCACGAAAGCTCATACCAAGAACAAACATAGTTGGTCTCTAAGGTGCTACTGGAAGGAAATTTTTTTTATTTTGTTTTGACTGCTTATGTTACATCCCACAGTTCGTGGATTTCCCTTTGGGGCATCTATTTGGCTGCTGTGAGAAGAAGATGCTGGACTAGACGGGCCATTGGCCTGATCCAGCAGGCTCTTCTTAGGTTCTTGTGCAACAATCCGTATGGACGTGACAATCGACTGCAGGTGGAGTGCAGAGAGCATCTTGCAGGTGTTGTGCTCCTCCTTTCAGACGGGTGTGGGGTTGCCCCGACTTGGCCCTGAGGGCCTCCTTTGCCGGCTCACCAGGGCAGGTGAAGCAGCAGCAGTTGGGTGCAGCCTGCTCTGCTCCTGACACGAGGAGAAGAGAAACACAAGCTGGCTTCCCTGGAGCCCGAAAGGCAGCCAGTTCTGAGGAACAAACTGCTTTGCAGTGTCTCTGGTGCCATTTGCCACTTTGGCAGACGTCTCCCTCCAGTGTGACAGACACACAGAACTTTTCAGCCGGGAACTGGCTGAATGATCTCTGCCTCTTGTAATAAATGCCCAGTATTTATTTA
The DNA here is from genome assembly GCA_034641385.1 of Darevskia mixta. Lineage (NCBI taxonomy): Eukaryota > Metazoa > Chordata > Lepidosauria > Squamata > Lacertidae > Darevskia > Darevskia mixta. Next base: position 2,794,261 of record JAWWNH010000205.1, read on the forward strand.
TTTGATTCTTATGCTGCTTTCAAGACCGTAGGTCCTTTCAGAAAGTTTCACAAGTTAAAATTACATTAGAACATAAAAATACCCTGCTTTAAAATCACACGTAAATTCGTTTTAGATTTTCAGTGAATTCTGACACAGCGGCATAAAAATAGGACACAAACTTCATCACAGCCACCCTCCCAAATCCCGGCAAACTACCTTTAATAAAAGCAAGAGAGCCAGTGTGGTGTTGTGGTTAAGAGCGGCAGACTCATAATCTGGTGAACCGGGTTCGCGTCTCCGCTCCTCCACATGCAGCTGCTGGGTGACCTTGGGCTAGTTACACTTCTTTGAAGTCTCTCAGCCTCACTCACCTCACAGAGTGTTTGTTGTGGGGGAGGAAGGGAAAGGAGAATGTGAGCCGCTTGGAGACTCCTTCGGGGAGTGATAAAGCAGGATATAAAATCCAAACTCCCATTCTTCTTCAGTGTGAGAGTAAAAGTAGCCCTGACTTCCCTAACCAAAGGGGGATTGAAAAGGAATGTCATTGGGTCTCCCCTAAAGAAAGCAACGTGAGAGCCAAACCACTTTGATTGGGGAGGGAGAGGGAGGGTCCCACAGATGAGGCTCCACCACCAAAAGCGCATCAGAATTATGTGTACCTTCGGGGAGGATCTTGGGTAGAGCATCCTGGAGCACCGGCCTTGCTGGCCCCAACACACGCTCTTAAGGACAGGGGCGTGATGTGTGCAAGATCCCATGTGCAAATATATTAGCCAGTTCTCTAGTGGGCCCAAGACATAAGAGCCTTCTGGATCAGGCCAACGGCCTATCTCCTGTTCTCACAGTGGCCAACCAGATGCCCATCATGGGAAACCCGCAAGCAGGATCTGAGCACCAGAGCAACCCTCTGCTACTGAGGTTTCCTGGCATTCAGAAGCATTGCTGCCTCCAACTGTGAAGGCAGAGCAGAGCCATTGTGGCTACTAGCCACCAGTAGGCCTCTCCTCCTCCATGAATTTGTCCAATCCTCTTTTGAAGGCCATCTGGGTCAGCGGCCATCACTAGGTCCGGTGGGAGCGAACTCTACAGTTCAACTCTGTGCGTGAAGAAGGACTTTTCTTTTATCTGGTTTCACTTCAGCTCACAGACTCCTTTCCCCCGGGAGACAGAAATTCCTCGTTAAGCCGCAGCTCCAAACAGGCCCCTGGAACGCCACGGAGCGCCAGGACCCTGCCGAGAGCACGGGGTTATCTCTGAAACTGGGAACGTCACAAATATTCCTTGTTAATTGGGGAGGGAAATGTTTTTTCTTCGAGGCAGAAATGTGAGCCAAAAACAAGTTTTGCCTTGCAGAGGAGCCGGCGAAGAGGGTGGCTGAGACTGCTTGTGAGTGGCGGTGGCTTTAAAATTGCCCTGCCTGTGTTCTAGTGGTCCCCAAATTGAGTGGTACCACCCCTTGGGGAGGGGGAATTACCTAGGGAGGTGGTAAGGGGGAGAACTGGAGGTATAAATATCAGTCTTTGAAAAGCTGCCATCCCCAGATAAAGTTCATCAAACAAATAGTTTTAATTGGATTTTGAATAAGTGTGCAATGAATCGGTACTGTTTTGAACTTTATGGAGTTATCACCTTCCTTAGTGGGTTGTGCAAACTGCTGTTCTGATTGATGCTTTTCGTAGGGTAGAGCAGGGGGCACTGGGAGGAAACCAAGGGGACAGTCGCCCGAAAAAGTTTGGGAACCACTGCTGTGTTCCGAGGGGCTGCCTTGTTTGTTTATGGTGGGCATCGCAAGTTGCGAGGCTGCTTCAGTGACACAGCGGTGGCCTGTTCTGCTCTTCCCAGGCAATGTGTTTATTTGAGAAACTCGCCTGCCAGAGTGCACATTTTTCGCATTCCCCGCAGCGTCCCATGCGGCCGTTGCATAGCGAGGCCTGTGCCGGATGCTTCTGGAAAGGCCTGAAGGCAGCTGCTGCGACGACACCCCTCTCCCTCGCCCTGGCACCTCATCAAAGGGACCCCCAAGGGGTCATCTAGCCCAACCCTCTGCAGTGCTCAAGGATACCCGTCAGACGGCTATCCATCCTCTGCTTAAGAACCTCCAAGGAGAGTCCACCACCTTCTGAGGGAGTCTGCTCCACTGTCAAACAGCCCTTGCCCTCAGAAAGTTCTTCCTCCTGTTTCTTTGGAATCTCCTTTCTTGCCATTTGAATCCCTGGGTTTGTGCCCTTCCCTGTGGAGCAGCAGAAATCAAGCTGGCTCCATCTTCCTGTGACAGCCCTGCAGAGATTTGAAGATTGCCTTTGCCTTTGGAGAAAGGAGCAATGCGGCAGAGCTTGGCCTTGGGAGGACATTCCTCTGCTCTCCCTCCTCGGAGTCTGCGGATCTCGGCCCTCCTGGGGACTGGCTTCCTCCTCAGAATTCTTGCTATGTGTTGTGTTGCGCTCCGGGGAGCCTCCTGACACTTCCTCCCATGCCAGCATCCACCCAACCTTGCTGAGTTTGATGCTCTTAGAAAGCCTGCTTCCCCTTCTCTTATCAGTGCAAACCGGAGGAAACCTGGATTCTCCGGCATCTCCTTCCCACTCAGCTTGGGGCATTCTATCTGCCGCTGAATTTCAGAGCCCCGTACTGACTGGCTTTGCAGTTTTGTCTTACGAACATAAGAAGAGCCTGCTGGATCAGGCCGTTGGTCCATCAAGTCCAGCATCCTGATCTCACGGTGGCTGAGTGGATGCCTCTTTGGGGGAACCTGCAAGCAGGATTCGAACGCCAGATCCTCTGCCCTTCTGTGGTTTCCAGCAGCTGGGATTCAGAAGCATTGCTGCTTCTGACTGTGGAGGCAGAGCCGAGCCATCATGGCTAGTAGCCTTCGATGGCCCTCTCCTTCTCCATGAATTTGTCTAATCCTCTTTTAAAGCCTTCCAAGTTGGTAGCCATTACTGCCTCCAGTGGCAGTGAGTTCCATAGTTTTAACTATGCTCTGCATGAAGAAGAACTTTCTTTTATCCTTCCTGAACTTTTCATCGCCCACTTTGGAGCATTCCATCTGTCACTGAGCAGTGGAAAAGAAGCTTGCTCCGTCTTCAATGTGGCCGCCTTTCTGGTATTTGAAGGTGGCAATCCTCTTACCTCTCAGTCTTCGCTTCTCCTGGCTAAACATCCCCAACTCCCTCAACCATTCCTCATAAGGCCTCGTTTCCAAACCCTCGATCATTTTGTTTGCCCTCCTCTGCACGCCTTCCAGCTTGTCCATATCCTCCTTAAAGTGGGGTGCCCAGAACTGAACACAGCACTCCAGGTAGAGAGTGCTGACCAATGCATGCTTGGGGGCTGAAACCCCCGAAAATTCAGTGCAGCGTAGGGCAGCTTTCCCCTTTCTGTTTTATGCATTGATTTTGTCACCGGGTGTTGAAACTCCCAGGAGAATAGGTTTTCCCCCGTTGCCTTTTGTGCCTGCTTGTCTTCCTCCTCCTTTGATTCTCAAAACAAATTGCTGAACCAAAGCCGACTGAAGATAGCCTAAAAGTAAAACATAGCCTGAAAAGGACACGCATTGGCAGGGTAACAGAAATGCAATGTACAGAGGAGGCAGCCAGTAGTGTCCCAGAACCTACCTGCCTTTGCGTTTCAGAGAACAGTCCATGGGCAGGGCCTGGGGACACTCCGCACCCTCACCAGATGCATCCTGCCACATTATTACAGCAGAAGTGCCAGCCCAGGAGGAGAGGATTTAGTCCTCTCTCTTTCTCCATGAATTTGTCTCATCCTCTTCCAAAGCCGGGACGTTAAACCACAGAACCTAGGGCTTGCCGATCAGAAAGTCGGCTGTTCGAATCCCCGCGACGGGGTGAGCTCCCCTTGCTCGGTCCCAGCTCCTGCCAACCTAGCAGTTCGAAAGCACGTCAAAGTGCAAGTAGATAAATAGGTACCGCTCCGGCGGGAAGGTAAACGGCGTTTCTGTGCGCTGCTCTGGTTCGCCAGAAGCGGCTTGGTCATGCTGGCCACATGACCCGGAAGCTGTACGCCGGCTCCCTCAGCCAGTAAAGCAAGATGAGTGCCACAACCCCAGAGTCGTCCACGTCTGGACCTAATGGTCAGGGGTCCCTTTACCTTTACCTTCCAAAGCCATCCAAGTGGGTGGCCATCACTGGCTCCTGTGGCAGGGAGTTCCATAGTTTAACTCTGCTCCTGCGGGAAGGACTCTCTTCTGCCAGTCCTGAATCTTGCAACATAGGAAGTGTGTGTACATATACACATGCAAATTAATGTATCATAGTTTGTGTCTCTTGATATCTAAATGTGGACATACTTGGAGCAGAATCCTGCACCTCGTGGCAGCCTAGGAGGGAAGCCCTTTTGTTGATCTCTCCAACAGGAGCATGTTTTCATAACAGTTAGACCAGGCATCCCTAACCTGCAGCCCTCCAGATGTTTTGGCCTACAACTCCCATGATCCCTAGCTAACAGGACCAGTGGTCAGGGATGATGGGAATTGTAGTCCAAAACATCTGGAGGGCCGAAGGATGGGGATGCCTGAGTTAGACGGATTGTTGTCCCCTGGAATTTGAAAAGCTGACTGCACTTGGTTCATTGGTTCCTGGTGAGGAATTACAGCGAAGGGCATCTGAAACGCTCACATCAATTGCTCTTGCGCTATATGGCTGCATGGATAAGGGCAGACTGAAGATTTTCACTTTTAAGGTTTGAATGCTCGTCTGCAGGCAGTGGAACGCGTAGAAGCCTGCAGATTTCAGTGTCGAGGGAACAGGCATTGGTGAAATTTGTAGAATTGGGGGCAGAGAAAGTTTTTAAGATCTTGGGATGTAAAGTCCTGAGGGCTGTGGCTTACTTTTGCAATATCCCATGGGGTAACCGTGGGCCGTCCTTAGATCTGAATCTTAGAAAAACGTTATCTTTCTGAGGCAATGCACATGCTTTTGTTGGAGGAGGGCTGGGAGGGGGAGCAGTTTGTGGTCTGGGTCCTAAGAGCCAGGACAAAGATTTCCGCTGCCTCCTTCCATCCTCCTGGGATGCTGTGTAGTGACGTAAACTCGTTTCACACATACCCCAGGATGGCTCAGAGCCCACAACTCTCCTTGGAACAGGCTCAGGCAATTGTCTCCATTTCCTCTCTTGGCAAAGGCCCTTGTTTTCGACAGTGCAAGGACTCCATTAAAGCACCAGATCAGATTGAAGCCCAGCAAAACCCAATTCGTGGAAACGGGAACCAGCCACTGAATAGGTGTTGTAGGTGCCCTGCAAAAAGCAGCTCTGGGTGGGTGCCCACCACCCAAGGCCAAGCCCCTCTCTCGGCCTCGCTTTCCCACTTGCCATATAGACGCAGTTGTCTCGTTCGCAGCATCATTGCAGGGTGGGGTGGGAGACTGAGATACGCATGTCCTGCATTTTGCAGCCTTGGAAACAAACAACCAGCTCTGTGTGCCTTGGAGAGGTTCCTTTCCCTTCTCGCCAGCCCCAGGGTGTGTCCAGGTACTAGCTGAGAGCCCCCTGCCTAAACCAACGCCTGCCCCACTCTGGGTGGGGTCAGAGGGAGGTGTGCTGGGCGGCTCCCCCAGAGTTAGGAAGTCCCCTGCCTTGGAAAACGCACCACCATCAGTCGTGGCTGGGGGCCAAGGTTTGGTGAAGAACGTAAGAAGAAGAGCCTGCTGGATGAGGCCAGAGGCCCCTCTAGTCTGGCATCCTGTTCTCACGGTGGCCAACCAGATGCCCCAATGGGAAACCAGCAAACAGGATCCAAGCAACTCTCCTGTGGTTTCCAGCAGAGGGGTTGACGGTTGGTTGGCAGAGGCTTTTAAGCTTGCATTTCCTTCCTTCCTGCCTTCCTTTTCTTAATCTTCTTGGAGCTTTGGGAGGCTGGACACCAAAACAAAATGCATAGGGGCTGTAGAATTCCTGTGTCGTAAGTGACGCCATGCCTATATCACCACCTCGGTCCTGTTTCTGGGTGGCCTGGCCCTTAGTCTTGCTCTCCGCTGTCAGCTTCCCCCCAACCAGAGGCGTAGCAAGCCCAGGTGGTACCCGGGGCAGATTTTTTTTTGTCACCCCCCCCCCACTTTAATTTTTAAAAAATTAAAAAAAATTAAAAAGTGTCACCCCCCTCTGATGGTGCCACTTTGTGAGGTGTGGGGGTTGTGTGTGTGTGTCTATTATCTCTTTTTTTCAATGAAGTTAAAATAAATTAAAAAATTAAAAAAAATTTTTTTTAAAGTGTCACCCCCCTCTGGGGTGGAACCCAGAGCGGCCTGCCCCCCGCCTCCTCGCTATGCCCCTGCCCCCAACACCCCTCTCTTTGCTCTTTCTATCCAGCTCCCCTCTGAGCATCTGAAGCAGCTTCTTCTTCCTCCTCCTCCTCTGCCTCGGCATTTCTCTGAGCTTCAGGACCTGCTTCCTTGTGCTCCATTCTTGCCAGCCTACCTGCATCTCTCCAAACTCCCAGCCCTAGCATGCTGTGGGCAGCCAGTCTCACGGCCCATTTCTGCTCTCGCTCTGTGTGTGTGTGTGTGTGTGTGTGTGTGTGTGTGTGTGTGTGTGTGGTTCAGGCTCCAGAAGGCCCAGGAAGAGCACCGCACGGTGGAGGTGGAGAAGGTCTCTTTGGAGAAGCGGCTGCAGGACGAGATCAGCATCGCCAAGCAGGAGGCCCACCGGCTCCGAGAGCTGCGGGAAGGGACGGAGAACGAGCTCAGCCGGCAGAAGTATGCAGAGCAGGAGCTGGAGCAGGTACGCCCTGGCCGGGAGCAGCCCCCATGCCGGGTAGGTGGACAGCTCCTTCGGGGGGGCTTGAACTCTCTTTGGGCTCTGGAGGTTTCTGCCTGACCTGCTGCCGTTTGGAACTGAGCCCCCCGAAGCCAGCCTTTTAAGAAAAGGTGGCAGCGATAGGCCAGATTCTCTCCTCCCATCAATCCCAATTTTAAAATGACACCCTTGATTCCTGTCTCCATATAATTGGGCTAAAAAAGCAGAAGGCCTCGTCAGACCTCAAGGCAGTCGTATCTTTGGCCTGTTTCCCATGACCGCTTGGCCTCGGGCAGCAAGACTGGCATAAACAACCTCTCTAGCCCAATCTCTGCGGCTCAGGAGGGTTAGAAGTGGCATGCAGGTTTTGAGGTCCAAGTTGGGTTCTGCCTGGTGGGAGGAAAGCTTGTGGGATTCGGGTCAGCGTCAGGCCTCCTGTTATTCTCCCCATTCATGGGTTCATTGGAGAAGGTGCAGAAAAGAGAAGCCAAAATGACCCCAGGGATAAAGCGACTTCTTAAGGTTGCAGTGTTTGGGGATTCTTAGTTTAGAGGCGACATGATCAAAGTTTGTAAAATGATGCATAGCAGGGAGAAAGTAGATGTAGAAGAGTTTCCCCTCTCAACACTGGGACTCGTGGACATCTGATGAAGCTGAGCACTGGAAGATTCAGGACGGATCAGAGAAAGTCCTTTGCAGAGTATGTAGTTAAGCTGTGGGACTCCCTCCCACAGCAGACAGTGACCACCACCAACTTGGATGGCTTTAAAAAAAGCAGGAGAGGGCCACAGATGTCTATTAGCCAGGATGCTCTGCCTCCACAGCTAGAGAGAGCAAGGCTTCTCAGGCGCGCCTGGGAGGAGCCCTGGCACATCCTCCTAAAAGCCCGCTACTGCAGCGGGAGAGCCTGATGGAGCCTGTTGCAGCCTCAACAGGCCCCGCCAGGCCTTTTGGAGGGCATGCCAGGGCTCCTCCCAGCGGCCTGGTGGGACCTGCCACAGGGCCTCCTGCTGTTGCAGCGGGAGAGCCCACCCGGCTGCAGAATATTGAGGGGGCCCAGACCCCTCGCTGAAAATTTTGTGGGTGCCTGGACACCCAGGGCTCTGCAGAGACGATGTTTTCTGAATGCCAGTTGCCGGAAGCCACAGGACGGGAGAGGGCTCTTGTGCTCAGATCCTGCTTCCTGGCTTCCCACAGGCATCTGATCAGTTGGCATTTCCACTCTCGAGGGCAGGAGCTGCAGCCTCCCGATTCCAGGCCCCCTTGGGAAGGGAAGCTGTTCACCAGGATGCTCTGAACCAGTTTGGCAGTCGGCAGGGGAAACCTGCACCCCTTGGCCCAGAGAGACCGGAGTGGGTGGGGGGTTGTCGGATGGGGCTGGTGCTTCTTGTCGTTGACCGTGGCTGATCCACCCACCCCCCGAGGAAATCTTGTGCGCCTGGGGCCCCTTTGCCTGCCTGCCGAAGTACTAGAGCAGCTGCTGTTGTTCCCCACTTCCTGCAGGTGCGCATGGCGCTCAAGAACGCGGAGAAGGAGCTGGAGTCGCACAGCAGCTGGGCCGTCCCGGAGTCCCTGCAGAAGTGGCTTCAGCTGACCCACGAGGTGGAGGTGCAGTACTACAACATCAAGAAGCAGAACGCCGAGAAGCAGCTGCTCCTGGCCAAGGAAGGGGTGAGTGAGGCCCAGCCGAGAGGGAGGACTTCTTCACGCAGCGCATGGCTGAACTGTGGGGTTCTGGTCGCCTCGCCTGAAAGAGGGTATGTAGAATTTGGAGGAGGTTCAGGAAAGGGCACCCAGAATGATCCAGGGGGTGGAGCAACTCTCCTACGAGGAAAGGTCGCCGCGTCTGGGGCTTTTTGTTGAGAGAAAAGTCAAGTAAGAGGCAACATGGTAGGGACTTGTAAAATTGTGTGCCGCATGGAGAAAGTGGATAGAGCAGGCATCCCCAAACTTCGGCCCTCGAGATGTTTTGGACTACAATTCCCATCATCCCTGACCACTGGTCCTGTTAGCTAGGGATCATGGGAGTTGTAAGCCAAAACATCTGGAGGGCTGCAGTTTGGGGATGCCTGGGATAGAGGAAAGTTTCTCTCTCCCATAACACTAGAACTTGAGGACATGCAATGATGCTGTGTGTTGGACGATTCAGGACAGAGAAAATAAAGTACTTCTTCACACAGCACAGAATTAAACCATGGAACTCCCTGCCACAGGATGGTCACCAGTCTTGATGGCTTTAGAAGAGGACTAGACAAATTCATGGAGGGCTTTTGAGGGCTACTAGCCCTGATGCCTATGCTCTGCTTCCACGGTTGGAGGCACTGATGCTTCTGGATGCCAGTTTCTGGAAACCACAGGAGGGGAGAGGGCTCTTGTGTTCGAATCCTGCTTACAGGCTTCGCTTTAGGCCACCTGGTTGGACACCGTGAGAACAGGAGGCTGGACTAGACGGGCCCTTGACCTGATCCGGCAGCCAAGCTCTTACGCTTTAATGAGGCCCATGGGGGTGGGAGACAGAATCCACAGACCGCTCAGCACCCCTTGACAGAAGGGTGTGGGCTGTGCCTTTCTTTCCCAGCCTTGTCCTCTGGGTCCCTTAGGGGCTGGCAGCTGAGACTCGGGGGCAGAAAAGTTTGAATAGCTGCCACCTTTCCAGTCACATCCCTCTGCTTACGCCCTTTTTCAGGCCGAAAAGATAAAGAAGAAGCGCAACACTCTCTTTGGGACATTCCACGTTGCCCACAGCTCGTCCCTGGACGACGTGGATCATAAAATCCTGACTGCCAAGTGAGTTTGCTGTGTGGGCAGCTTCCGTCCACTCTGCCCCCTCCGCAAGACCCACGTCCTAGGAAGCTGCTGCGCAGGTCTGGAGGATGACCCTTTCTGTTCTGCGGAAGCAAGAGCACTTTGCGAAGGAGGAAGGGCCTAGCCGCCCATCCGCTTGGGGTTGGGAGTGGGCATCCAGAGGGACTTGGGCAATGCCACTCCGCAGGCTAAAGGTGTTCTGTGATGCAGGCGCCCTCTGCTTCTCCACTTTTTGTCTGGAGATGCTGCCAGAGATTGAATCAGGGCCTGTTGCATGCCAAGCAGACACTCGGCCACTCGGCTCTGCTCCTTCTATGGTTGGGGGAGGCACCCCAGAGGCCAGCCAGACCAACCCCCTGCAAGGCACCTGAGGCCTTTGTCTCTCCGCTCCCTCCTGCCCTGCTTGTTTCCTTTCCTTTCTTTCCCCCCGTAATATTTGTTTATTTGTTTTCACAAGTAAAGGGACCCAGGTGGCGCTGTGGGCTAAACCACAGAGCCTAGGGCTTGCTGATCAGAAGGTCGGCGGTTCGAATCCCTGCGACGGCTTAGTCATGCTGGCCACATGACCTGGAAGCTGTATGCCGGCTCCCTCGGCCTATAGAGCGAGATGAGCGCCGCAACCCCAGAGTCGGACACGACTGGACCTAATGGTCAGGGGTCCCTTTACCTTTACCTTTCACAAGTACACATTTATTACAAAATTGTTTAATAACCATTCTCTGAGATTCTCTGAATCTCCAGACTTCCCTCCATGCCCTACATGGGTCCTTGTACCAATATTTACAACTACATGTCAATCCATTCTCCGTAGTTTTTGTATTCCCAAATTGTCCATGATTTTTGTTACATTACAAGTGGGCCTTATTGTCCAGCTAAAGTTTTAATTTGTTTACAATGGTCTCCTAGGTAAATTATAATTTCCCCCCATTCTTTTTTTAAAGTCCTTGTCTTCTTGATTCCTGAGTCTCCCGGTTAGTTTTGCCCTTTCAGCGTAGTCCGGCAGCTTGGCTTGGCTAATAACATCCATGCAGCTGTTGTCGCATACATGAAAAGTCTTTTATGATCTATTGGGATCTCAGCACCTATAATTCCTAATAGAAACGCTTCTGGTTTTTAAACAAAAGTTATTTTAAACATTTTTTCCCAACACATTATACACCATTTCCCAAAACGATTCTGTTATCTTACATGGCCACCACATATGGTAAAAAGTACCTTCCTTTTCTTTACACTTCTAGCAGGTATTTGAACTTGTTCTATACATTTTAGACAACTTAAAAGGTAAAGGGACCCCTGACCATTAGGTCCAGTCGTGGACGACTCTAGGGTTGGGGCGCTCATCTCGCTTTACTGGCCGAGGGAACCGGCATACAGCTTCCGGGTCATGTGGCCAACATGACTAAGCTGCTTCTGGCAAACCAGAGCAGCGCACGGAAACGCCGTTTACCTTCCCGCCGGAGTGGTACCTATTTATCTACTTGCACTTGACATGCTTTCGAATTGCTAGGTTGGCAGGAGCTGGGACCTAACAACGGGAGCTCACCCCGTCGCGGAGATTTGAACCGCCAACCTTCTGATTGGCAAGCCCTAGGCTCTGTGGTTTAACCCACAGCGCCACCCGTGCCGCTTAGATAACTTAGTAGGGGTCAAATACCCACCGGTGCATCCTTTTCATAGAAGCTCGTTCCCTTCTCCACCCCGCAGGCAAGCCCTGAGCGAGGTGACGGCGGCCCTGCGGGAGCGGCTCCACCGCTGGCAGCAGATAGAGATGCTCTGCGGCTTCCAGATCGTGGTCAACCCGGGCCTCCACACCCTGGTGTCCATCCTCAACATCGACCCCTCGTGGATGGGAAGCTGCACGCGGCCAAACACCTCGCACTTCATCATGACCGACGACGTGGACGACCTGGATGAGGAAATCGTATCCCCCATGTCCATGCAGTGTAGGTCTCCCTGGGGAGCAAGGGGGGCGGCGAGGGGCTTCACAGCAATGGAAAGCAGGGGCAGGCATCCCTCACCCTCACCTGTTAGAGGACTTTAGGCTAGCAGTGATGCTCAAACTTGGGTCTCCAGTTGCTTGTTGGACTACAACGCCCATCATCCTTTGCTAGCAGGACCTCTGGGGTCACGGCCGATGGGAGTTGTAGTCCAACAGCAGATGGAGACACAGGTTTGGGAAACGCCAGCTAGGGGATGGTTCGCTTTCACACAGTCCTCCTGGTACAGAGATTCCCAAAGCTTTTCCTCTGTTGTTATTATTATTTATTGAATTTATACACCGCCCTATACCTGGAGGTCTCAGGGTGGTTCACAGAACAAAATCAAAATATAAAACCACAAAAGATATAATCAAAATAAAAACAGCAAACCAATAGCCCCTCCCAGTGCCACCCATCCTGCCCAGTATAAAAGCATTATCTGGAATAGCGGTTTGCACAGCCCCCTAAGGAAGATAATCGCACGGTAAAATCCAAGGTGGTAACCATGAATTGCACAATTATTTGCAGCCCAGTTAAAACTATTTCGTTCAATTGTTTCAACAAAATGGATGGGCTTGATCCGGGGATGCCAGCTTTTCACGATAGTGATTTGCACCTCCGTTGTCCCCCTGCCAATGTAGGTCTTTCAGGACCGGTGTTATGTGATCTCCCAGTCACCAGTCTAGCTGCCGCATTCTGGATTAGTTGTAGTTTCCGCACTGGCGTCGCAAGGGGGGGCGGAAGGGGCGGTACGCCCCGGGTTCCACGCGGGGAGGGGGTGACAGTTGGGCGGGCCTTGCAAACCGCCGTGCCAAAAGCAGCAGCGGCGGGGCACCCCCCCAGCCGCCGCACACGATCGGTGGCTGGGGGGGTGCCACCGCCGCCGCCACTGCTTTTGGCACGGCGCCTCAGAAGGGCGCCACAGAAGCAGCGGTGCCGGTCTGGATGGAGTGCGCACGCGTGGCTTCGCGCTTCCCCTCGCCTCTGCAGGCGGCTCCGCCCGGCAGCGGGAGGAAAGCACTTTAAAAAAAAGGAAAAGCCTAGGCTTGCCTTCGCTTTCCTTTTTTTAAAGCGCTTTTCTCCCCGCTGCCGGGGCAGCGAGCGAGGAGGAGGCGGAGCGGAGAGGTGTCACCCTTGTGCTGCCCGCCCCTCCCCTTGCCGCTGCGGCTCCACCCGGCAGCGGGGAGGGAAAGCGCTTTAAAAAAAAGAAAGCTTTGTTTAAAAGGGCTTCCCCGCCCCCCCCCCGCTGCCAGGGGCGGAGCCGCAGTGACATTACATCGTGACATCACGACATGACGTCACGATGCCCTGCCCCCAGGGGTGCCTCCAGTCACCGCCGCCCCAGGTAGCGAGGAGGCTTCCTCCGCCCCTGAGTTTCCAGGTCACCTTCAAAGGTAGCCCCACATAGAGCGCATTGCATTGAGGTGTCAGCTGGGGGCAGACGTGGGGAAGGCAAGCCTGGGGGTGGTGAGTGGGCATAGGGCCACAGAGTGGGAAGGGAACCCCAATGGCTCATCTAGCCCCACCCTGGCAATGGGGCGCAGAGCGGTGGTCTAGGTTTGGCAGGATGGGGGGGGCAGGGAGGGCAGGGCAGGGTCCTTTGCTTGCGGTACAGAAATGCCGGTGCGAGGTGTGATGTTTCTCCCCACCAATGACGCCCCCCCCCCTTTCTCTCTCCCCCGCCGGCCTCCCTGCCCTCCTCCCGGTTGGCTAACGCCAGACGCAGCCTTGCTTTTGGGGCACAGGTTCAGCGACCGCTCATCCCTCTCCTCGGAGGACCAATCCTGGAAATACCCCGGTTTGAGGATTATTATCTTGGATTCTCCTTTCACCCTCTGAACTAAACGCAGGCAGGAGGGGCCCCTCCTGCTCACACAACCGCACCAGCAGCCTCTCTGAGCACAGAAGCTAATTCTCACCTCATCCTTTCTTCCTCCCTCTCTAGCCGAAAAAGTGCACACACACAAAAAAAAACTCCAGAAGCTGGCATCTTTACTAACACCTTCCCTGGGGGCAGGGCCTGCTGGGACCCAGAATCACCCCCCAGGCAGAGAGGAAAGCAGGGCAGGAGGGACTCGGGGGGGGGGGGGTCAGCTGGACTCTGTGCCCTGAATGTTCCTGTTCACAGTCAGAGGCAGCGATGCTGCTGGATCCCAGCTGCTGGAAACCGCAGGAGGGGAGAGGGCTCTGGTGCTCAGATCCTGCTTGCAGGTTTGCCATTATGGGCATCTGCTTGGTCACTGTGAGAAGAGGAGGCTGGACAAATGGGCCGTCGGCCTGATCCAGCAGGTTCTTCTTAGGTTCTTGCGTTTCGACAGACCTCCCAGGCCGAAACCTGCAGTTGCTGGAGGATGTTTTCTGGCAAGAAACAAGAAGACAGAGCAACCTGCTCCCTCACCCTGCCTCAATGGCTGCCCTGCGGGCAAATGTTCACCCCCCCCGGAACCTCTGGAATATTAGAATTGTAGAGCTTGAAGGAAGCCCAAGGGTCATCTAGTACAGCCCCTTCAGTTCAGGAATCACTTCAGCTCCTTCCTGGTTCTTCAGATCCCAGCAGGGCCCCCCTGGCTCATCGGCTTCCTGCTCCATGCGCCTCTTAACCCCTCTGACGTTGCTGCTTCCTCTGCATGCCCCTCCAGTGCCCAGGCAGCCTCCACCCCTGGAGGCACCCCTGTGCCAGCCTCGCATGGCACCCTGTCGGGAGGTTGTGCCTGGGCGCTGTGAGGCCTTGGCTGTCCGGGGGCCTCGTCCGGGATTCCCAGGCGTGAGTCCGCCAGGCTCCTTCGCTCGCTGCAGGTGATTCTCCTCCGTTACTAGGGCTGCATTTGAGAGAAGAATCCGGAGAGGGAAAGAGGAGGGAGATGCTGATAAGAATCCCCCAAAGAAGATGGCGAAAGATGCCCTCTATAGAGCAGCAAGCAACAAAAAACTGCTCCTCTTAGGGTGCCATGTCAGCCCCATTCCACATTAGTGCAAAAAAAATATTTTGGTGCGACGGGACCTATACACTTAGGAACCTATTATTGGGCACCTATTCTTGACATCCATCAGATTCCTTCCCTGCACTCTTTGGCACTCTTTGGCCTGTCGAAACATGTAGAAAGCTGCTGCGAGTTTTACTCTTATTTCCACTTTAACTTTTTTTTAAGTCTTATGTTGTTGCGCTCAGTTTTTTCTTACGGACGATTTCATGGTTTTATTATTCCCCTACGTCGCTCTGAGCTTTCTCCTTCCAGTCGAGCAGTGTGTAACTCTTACAAAACAAGTCAAACGAAAGGCACCGCAAGGAGGAGCTGCCACGGCCAGTTACTGGGGTGGCATCAGGGGGCTCAGGGCGAGTGCGGAGCTCCTTCACTTCCCGGGGGGGGGAGCGATTGGCGGTGGGCAGGGACAGGGTGCGAAAGCTGACAGCCAGCAGCCTCTCCTGTCGCCCTTCAGCCGCTCGCCCTCCTAATCCTCTGTCTTCTCCCCTCCTCTCTCCCGGTTTAGCGCCCTCCATGTCCAGCAGTGTCCGCCAGCGCCTCGTCGACCCGCAGCACTCCTTGGGATCACAGAGGTTGGTAGAGAGTCACCAGGCCGCCGGCCAGGGTGAATCGGGGCCGCTGGTCCACTACCTGCCCGGCAGGGTCACTCTGCGCCGGATGCCCAGCTTGAGCGGCAGCCAGCCCTTCGCCTCCGACATCCACGGCGGAAGTGCGGCCACCTGCTCTCCATCTTCTTCTTCCTCCTCCTCGCCGCCGTCTCCTCCTTGCTCCTCCTCCACGGGCCACTCGCCCTCCTCCGCTTCCGCCTGCCACGGCCTGCCCATCCTTTACCACCACACCACCTCCTCCTATATCCTCCAGGTGGACGCCCTGCCCAATCTTCCCCCTCCCGACGTCACCTCTGGGACACGCTGCCGTGCCGAGAGCTACGGGTATTGTGCGGCTTCCTCCGGGAGTGGTGCTTGCCCTCTTGGCTTCCCCTCCGGGGCCCGGCCTGCCTTCCTAACCCCACTTCCTACCTCCTTCCCTCGGCAGAAGCATGGGTGCCCTTGGCTGGAGGCCTGCACTGCCTGGTTTGGCGTGTCCTTGGCCCTCTCGCCTGGTGGTTCTGGCCAGGGGGGGAAAAGAGGACGCTAACACAACTAACCGGCCAGCCGCCTCCCTGCCTGACTTGGGCCGTTCTGTGATGCAGAGTGTGCTTTTGTTTGGTGTGCCTCCACTTCTCCCCGCTGCGCATAGTTAAATTGCTCCCAGAGGGATCTTGGGTTTGAATCCTGCTTCCTGGTTCCCCATAATGGTCAGCCACTGTGAAAACAGGATGGTAGAGTAGGTGGGCCATTCGCCTGATCCAGTGTGCTCTTCTGGTGTTCTTAACCCTGCCTGGGTTTGTGTGTTGGTGTGTGTGTGTTTTGGACATCAGTAATTATTATTATTCTTATTAACCCCAGCCACTCTGGGCAGCCTCCAACACGTACAAAAACATATTAAGACTTCCCTAAACAGGGCTGCCTTCAGATGTCTTCTAAAAGTCAGTTTATCTCCTTGACATCTGGTGGGAGGGCGTTCCACAGGGCGGGCGCCACCACCGAGAAGGCCCTCTGCCTGGTTCCCTGTAACCTCACTTCTCACAGGGAGGGAACCGGCAGAAGGCCCTCGGAGCTAGACTTCAGTTTCCGAGCTGGACGATGGGGGTGGAGACGCTCCTTCAGGTACACTGGGCTGAGGCCGTTTAGGGCTTGAAAGGTCAGCACCAACACTGAATTGTTCTGGAAGCCAATTTAGATCCTTTAGGACCGGTATTCTATGGTCCCAGCGGCCTTTCCCAGTCACCACCAGTCTAGCTGCAGCTGTAGTTTCCGAGTCACCTTCAAAGGTAGCCCCACATAGAGCGCATTGCAGTAGTCCAAGTGGGAGATAACCAGAGCATGCACCAATCTGGAGAGAGTGTGCAGTGGTCACACATTAAAAAAACCGGGTTCCTCACGCCTGCTTTCTTTCCTTGTCTCTCTCCTGCTCCCCCCACCCCCAGAGATTTATCGCACTCAGACTCGGATTCCTCCATCCCTCACCTGAGCAACAGCCAGCGCACGTCCAGCTCAGCCCCCAGGCTGCCCACCCGGCCAGCGCTACTCAACAAGTCAGAGGAAGCGGCAGTGGCGGCCGCCTGCAGCTACAGCAACCGGCAGGCGGAGGCTTCCTCTCTGCCGGAGGCGTTCCCCGAGAGCCCCATCCTCATGAAGAAAGCCGTGATGCTGAACCACGGCCTGGAGAAGTCGTCCAGCCTGGGGGAGATCAGCCACGCGGCCGGGGCAGGGCCCTCCCGCCACGTCCACTCCGACTCGTCCCGCTCCCACAGCCCCAGCTCCACCGAGCCCGACACGCCCTCGCCCACCTCCGACCCCCGGCTCAACAGCCAGGGCAAAGCGGGGAACAGCCGCATCCCCCACCTGGCGTCCAAGAAGAATGCGGCCGGCGGGGAGGAAGACAGCGGCTCCACGGGGGAAGAGACCGACTCCTCGGGGCAGGGCAAGAAGAAGTTCCCCCTGAAGATCTTCAAGAAGCCCAAGAAATAAGTCCGGGCCGGGGGGGTTAGCAAGGAGGGAACCCCCCACCCAAACACCCACACTGGGACGGAGCAGGAGGCGAGGGGAGGAGGGGCACCTGGAGGAGGAGGGGCAAGAACACCCACCCACCTCTCCTCCTCCTCCTCCTCCCCCAGGATCCCTCTGCTCTCCGGGTGAAGGAGCTGCTGGTGGAACGCCCCTATTTATTTTGTGACGTCGGCCTGGCCGCCTTCCTCGCGCCGGAGGTGGGGGGGGGTCCCTTGCTTTTGGCTGCGCATGGCTTCAGACGAGCTCTCCCTCCTAGCCCTCTCGCCGCCGCCACACCGTGCAACACTGGATCCGTTCACCCCGCCCCCCTTTGTTCGCTGCTTCCCCGAGGAGGCTCAGTGGCCCACCCCGCAGGGAGGGAGAGGATTTTGCAAGGGGGTTGTTGCTGGGGAGGGTGGGGTGGTGCTCGCCTTGCTTGTCCCACCCCCATGTGGGTTCACTTTAGGGACTAGCCCCTTTGCCTCAAGCGAAGCAAAGAAGAGGCAGGAAGAGGGCAGGCCAGGGCTGCAGGGAGGAGTGGGGAGAGAGAGGGAGATGAGCTCCGTTGGCCTGCAAAAGCCCACTGGGGCAGAAGCCTGTTTCTTAGATCCTTTTGTGAAGATCAGCTGTTTGTTACAGACAAAAAGGGGCAAGTTCAGCCCCCAGCTCTGTGGGCAGGAGACCCCAAAGTGGCCACTTGGCCCCAGAGCAGCAGGGGCTTTCCTTCTCCCTACACCTCCCCTCGAGGTGGAAAGAGGCCTTGTCTTTCCTGCAAGTGGTGCTTGGCTTTGGGGGGGGGGGTCCCTGCAGGAGCTGGGGGCTTTCTTGTGTCTGCAAGCTCTTCCCCACGCTCTAGAGTTGCTGTCTTCCCCAGGACGTCCCTGCTACAGCCAGGTCTTTGGCTAGCTCAGCTTCTTGGCCACGCCAGGCGCCCGGCTGCGTGTTGCCAAGCGGAGGAGACCCCCCCCCCCCGCCCTCCTGGTTGCAGTTTGGGAGCCCGGGCAGCTCGTGTGGGGATGTGGGTGCGAGAGAGCTGCCCCCCATTCCCTCTCGCAGGCTCTGAAAGGCTCCTGGGTTTTGTTTTGTTTTTGCACTTTGGAGCAAAGTTAGGCAGGTTTGGGCCGCTGGTGGCCTCCTTCCGCGGCAGACACAGGTCCTCTTCCCCGACAGCAGCCTCCCCTCCAGAGCCATGCCTGCATGCCTGCCAAGGACAGAGGAAGGGCTTTGGGGGAACTCTCAGAGACTTGATGGCCAAGCTGGCACCGCTTTGAGCTTCCTGCTGCTGCTGCTGCTGCTGCTGCTGCTGCTGTTGCTGCTTCTCCATCTCCAAGTGCCTGCGCCATCCGGGCCTTCTTCTGCCAGCTTGACCATGGCCGGGTCTGGTGAGGAAGGCGAGAGACCGGGCACTTACAGGGAGGGGGGCCTGGGCTCGGCTCAAGCAGAGGATGGGGCGACCCCCACCCCACCCCCCAAGACCAGAGGCCCAGGCCAGCTTGAGAACCCAGAAGGATCGTGGTCCTCCCTTCTGCCCTTGCCACGCACCAGAGGAGGCACGGAAAGCGCCACGGAAAGCAGCCTTCGCAGCTTCCTCTTCCTCCATGAGATCTTGTCTGGCTGCCAGCTTCTGCCCTGGGCAGCGATGGGCACAAGGAGAGCATCCCTTCCCCCCCAGCGCCAGGCCACCCTGCTCCGCACCTGCCAAGTCTTGTTCTTATTTAATGGCCATTTCATAAAACTGTTTTCAATCCAATAAAAGCATGTAGATTATTTTAAGGCGGCTGTGTGGCGTCGGTGCCTTTCGCAGAGGGAGGGGGCAGGCCGGAAGTGGCGCTGCGCAGAGGGCGGTTGGGCAAGAAGGGAGGGTTTTCTTTGGGCGGCATTGCGACATGGCCTGGGCTGGGAGGAAGAGCTCAGGAACGTCCCTCTGCCTGAGGGGCAATTTCCTAGAATTGCAGAGTTGGAAGGAACCACAAGGGACATCCAATGCAACCCCCTGCAATGCAGGAAGAATTATTTTTACATTCATTTATACCCCACCTTTCCCCTGATAAGGACTTGGCAGCTCACAGCTGAAGGATCCCTGTCAGATGGTCGTCTGATCTCTGCTCAAAACCCTCCAAGGAAGTCCGTTCCACTGCCGGACAGCTCTTGCCATCGGAGGGGAGGGGGGCAGAGGATGAGCTCAGGATCCGGGTCAGTTCATGTGGGGAGAGGCAGTCCTTGAGGTATTGCGGCCCTGAGCTGTTTATAAGGCTTTGAATTTGGCCCAGAAACAGATTGGTAGCCAGTGCAGCCGGGCCAGGATTGGCGTCCTGTGCTCAAACCATCTTGCTCCAGGGAGCAGCCTGGCCACCACATTCTACATCAGCTGACATTTCCTAACTGGGTCAGCCCTGTGCTATATGTGCTACAGTATTGCAATAACCATTTATACACTCTCTGTGGGTTATGTGTATGTACCCTAATCCCTACCCTGGGCTGTCTTTGGCACAGTTCCCAAGGGAGAGAAAAAATCAACTGCATCAAGGCACTTGGAAGAGATCAAACCATTTATTTAGGGGGGAATCTTCCAATTTCCCCTAGAAGGGAGGGGGAGCCCTGCTTCCACATCTGGTCTTCACAGGGGTTGCATCTTCCAAACCTTTCCCTCCCAATGCCCACCCACCCACTTCCGCCAACCAAAGCCACACACAGCTAGAACCCCCTCCCTACTCGTCCCCACATTGGCACCCGCAGATCTGAAGAGAAAGAAACTGGAATCCAAGGAGGGAATAGTTTGCAACAGAGCAATGGAGTGCAGAGACTGGGGGCAAGGGAATCCTGAGCCGGTGTCTTTCAGGAGGAGCAACGGCAGGGGAAGGGGCTCAAGGATGGAGACCCTCCTTTGCGGCAGCTGCAGAGACCCGACTGCCTGCACCTTCCAGAGCATTAATATCAGGGCAGGGCTAGGAAATCGGGGATCCCTCCAGCTCCCATCAGCCCCAGGCAGCATTGCCATTGGTCAGTGCGGACGCAGGTCGAGTCCCACATCCCAGAGGAGGGCCAGTCCAGGGGATAGGGTCCTTCCCTACACCGGCTTGAGCTCGGTTACTTCATTGGCTTCGCACTTGGCACCTAGCAGGGACTCTGCCAAACTTGGATGTCTAAAAAGAGACGGGCAAACACCTGGTAGAAACCCCAGCCCTCCACTGGCCATCTGCTTGGGCCACGTCAACAATGGGGGTGAGAGGAGGGAAGAGGGAGCAAGGAAGAATGACCCGGGTGGGGCACAAGGGAGGAAGCAGCCCAGAGAGTTTACCTGCTGCTCTGCAGCAGATCAGTAGACAATGTCCTGCTTGTTTTCTTCTTGGCTGGAGAGTCAGATGTGCAAATGAGAGGGGGAGGGGAACTCTTCACCAATCCAGGAAGACTGGCTGGGATCTGGCCTCCCAAAATCTGTTGAGTTGGAGGAGCTCCTGGAGACAGCAATAGCCTGCCGTGTTCGTGAGCCCCGCAGGGCAGGGGGGCCGGACTGGCAGATGGCACCAACGTTGCCACAGCAGGGTGTGGAAGAGTCCTGCCAGCTCCGGCCACCACCCCGTTACGTAGGGAAATGATCTCTGCAGGCTTTGCAATGAAGAGTTTGGCCCCCGATCCAGACTCTCCTTAGCAAACAGCAGCAGGGCTTCCTGGAGGTCTTCATCAACGTCGTGATGGGGACGTCTCCAAGGAAGCCGAGAAGGGAGGCTGCTGTCGGCAGAGACGGACAACCACGGCTCCATGCGGCTGGCGGGCCGTGAGCTGCCCCCCTCTCTGTTCACCCGCAGATCGATGCTTCGTTGCTGTGCGGCGGCGGCTGCCAGTCCCCTGTGAAGTCATTGTCCGTCAGGTTCACCGTGTAGGGGACATCGATGATCTCGTGAGATGCGTCTCGGCTGCTTGCAGCTCGCCAGGAGTTCAGAGGGCGGATGGCTTTCCTGAAACGCTGGGACAGCAGGGAAGAGTTCACTGAGTTCACCTTTGAACCCCCAACCTTGCTTCTTAAATTAAAGGAAGCATGAGGGACACAGGCTCAGGACTCCAGGAGCTCTGCATGTTCAGCCCCCAACATCCCCCCGGTAGGGCCGGGAAGACCCTCCTATGGAACCCTGGAGGGCTGCTGCCACTCAGTGTAGGTCAGGGATGCCCCCCTCCAGTCATTGGACTACAACCCCCATCAGCCACGGCTGGCAGTCAGGGATGGTGTGAGTGGGAATAGGAAGGTTCGGGAAAGATAAAAAAGTAGGTCCTTCCTGCAGCGCATGCTTTAACTATGGAACTCCCTGCCACAGGAGGCAGCAATGGCCACCAGCTTGGATGGCTTTAAACATGGGTAGGCAACCTAAGGCCCAGGGGCCGGATCCGGCCCAATCACCTTCTAAATCCGGCCCACGGACAGTCTGGGAATCATTGAGTTTTTACATGAGTAGAATGTGTCCTTTTATTTAAAATGCATCTCTGGGTTATTTGTGGAGCATAGGAATTCATTCATCCCCCCCCCCCAATATATATATATATAGTCCGGCCCTCCACAAGGTCTGAGGGAAAGTGGACCGGCCCCCTGCTGGAAAGATTGGCTGACCCATGGCTTTAAAAAAGGATTGGATGAATTCATGGAGGAGGAGAGGGCAGTGGATGGCCACCAGCCACAATGGCTACACTCTGCTTCTGAATACCAGTTGCCGGAAACCGCAGGGGGAGAGAGGGCTCTGGTGCTCAGATCCTGCTTGCTGGTTTCCCATTAAGGGCACCTGGTTGGCCACTGTGAGAACAGGATGCTGGACCAGATGGGCCTGTGGCCTCACCTTATTATGCTCTTCATCCAGCAGCTTCCAGGAGGCACCATGTGTCTGCGCAGACAGACTTGGAGCTGGATGCATCAGTGGCAGCTTCCTGTATTCGTTTGCCTGCTGCCTAAGCTGGCTTTGAGACATTACCTGCCATTTATTGTCTTGAGTGTTTAAAGTGCTCCATATAGGTGACGTTAGATGACCCCGGGGGTCCCATCCAACTCTATGACCCCTGCAAGATAGGCCAGCTGAGCAGTGGCAGAGGTGGGGTTTTGAACCAGGGAATTGCGCAGCCCAGGGACAGGAACTGTAGAGTTGGACGAGACCCCCAAGGGTCCTCTAGTCCAACCCCCTGAAATTCAGAAATCTCAGCTCAAGCATCCGCAACAGGCGGCCAGCCAACCTGTGTTTAGAAGCCTCCAAGGAAAGAGTCCACAAACTCCCAAGGGGAGGGTGTCGAATAGCTGTTACTCTCAGAAAGCTCTTCCTGATCCTTTCTTGCCATTGGAATCCCTCGGTTCGGGGCCTCCCTTCTGAAGCAGCAGAAAACAAGCTTGCCCCCTCTCTTCCATGTCTATATCACATCCCCTCTCAGCCTTCTGAATCATACTCACATCTGCCAGGGTCCCCGTCTCCTTGAAGAGGGCGATGGCTGCCCAGAGAGGGATCTGGATGCAGGTCACGACCCCCATGCAAATGCCCAGGGCCTCCCCCCACCGGGGATACTGGTAAGTGCCGTAATGCAAAGTCGTGCTGGACAGATCCAGGAAGATGTAGAAGAGGATGAACTGGGGAGGGAGAAGGAAAACGCAAGCAATGGTTGTAGGATTCTGGGAGTTTCCAAAAGGGGCAAATGTCATGCGTGAGCCTTCCCACCTCCTATGTGAAAGGAGCAGAATGGTTTGCTTGCTACTCCGGCAGCGAGCAAGAGACCACAGTGACGGCCTTGAAAGGCCTATAAACAAGCGAGAAATTTGCCTCTCTAAGTCTTCCATTAGGGACGCGGGTGGCGCTGTGGGTTAAACCACAGAACCTAGGGCTTGCCGATCAGAAGGTCTGCGGTTCGAATCCCCGCGACGGGGTGAGCTCCCGTTGCTCGGTCCCAGCTCCTGCCAACCTAGCAGTTCAAAAGCACATCAAAGTACAGGTAGATAAATAGGTACCCCTGCAGCGGGAAGGTAAAAGGTGTTTCCGTGCGCTGCTCTGGTTCGCCAGAAGCGGCTTAGTCCTGCTGGCCACATGACCCGGAAGCTGTACGCCGGCTCCCTCGGCCAGTAAAACGAGACGAGCGCCGCAACCCCAGAGTCGTCCGCGACTGGACCTAATGGTCAGGGGTCCCTTTACCTTTACCTAAGTCTTCCAATATCATGATGCCATTATAGCAATCCAGGTTGCGAAAACCCAGGTTCAGAAAAGGAAAACCAAAATGGTCCAGGGGGTGGAATGGCTCCCCTTCAGTCTAGGCAATGCCACGCTTGGCTTTCACCATCCAGTTATTTAAATCAAGATGAACCGTGGCACGAAGCTAATAAAAAATCTCTGCCCTGGCCCCACCCAAGCGGAAGGGTGAGGGGCAACATACCAGCAAGAGCCCTGGTGTGAAGACCACCCAGCAGGCTTTGAAGTACAGCACCAGCTGGCTGCACCAGGGTGGGCAGCGGCAGATCATGTCCACGATGTCTTGGCAGAACTTGTTGATGCCTGCGTGGTTGGGGAGAAGATGAGGAAAGGGGGTTAGCAGGTGGGGGGCAGAGTGGCAGAACCCCCCCCCCGGCCACCCCACCCTCAATTGGGACACCTCTCCATGGGGGTGAGCTGCATCATGGAGTTGCAAAGTTCTCAAGGCTTCTTCTCCGGCTGGGCCACCTCGGAAGGAGGAATTGGGCTTCTTCTGACGTGGCTTTGGGGTCTCTCTCCAAACAAGCCACGAGGGCTCCTGGCTTACCGATGGAGGTTTGTTTTACTTTCACATGTGGTTCCCATACCTTGGGGGGGGGTACCTTCCCCTTGGTTCCATAAACTCATCTGTAACTCATCTGCCCCCTACTCTACCCAAAGCAGTATTCAGACCGGCAGTTTGCATGGCCTGTTAGGAAAGATGGCACAGTGGGATTCAAAATGGTAGCAATTAGTTGCGCGTTCCTTCGAAAAGCAAATATATGCAAGGATAAGTATATGCTCCAATCTAGTCTCGGAGCCAAAATAAAAAAGGAAACATGCTTTTATGCATTCTTAGTAATGAAAAAGTAAGTGTCAGGGACTTGCCCTCCCCCAGAGCCGAGCTGACGGGGGAGGGCGGCTGGAGAGAAACAGCAATCAGGTCGGAGAGCAGTTCGCAGGAGAGCCAGGAAAGCCCAAGTGGCGGGGAAGGGGAACTGCAGGCTGACAGGGAGATACAAGGTCTTCAGGAGGCTAGCAAAGACCCCGCAACACCAACGGGAGGGGGAGGAGGTCTGACGGAGATGCCCAGCACCATCCCACAGGTGTGCAGGGGGAGAAAGCGCAAAGAAAGGGGGAGGTGCTTTGGATTCCCAAAACTCCTATGCTGGGGGCGGAGCCGTGAATGAGCACTCCCGGAATCTGGAACTGACTCAAGCGGTCATGAACTTTGAGAGCTCTGGTGTATATTTGGTGTAAATAAAGCAACCAGCTTAGCAGACGACGTGGTCTGGCTGATTACTCTCAAGGAGACATCTCAGAGCCCTTACAGTAAGGATCCCTGACAGGTGTCCATGCAACCTCTCTTTCAAAACCTCCACTGAAGGAGATTCTGCCACCTTCCCAAAGAGTCTGCTCTGCTATGGAACAGCTCTTGCCATCAAGTCATCCTAAGGGTTAGTCAGGATCTCCTTTCTGGACACTGGAATCCGTTGGTTTGGGTCCCATCCTCTGGAGCAGCAGAAAACAAGCTGGCTCCATCTTCCACACAAAAGATGCTTGAAGATGGCTATCGTCCCACTTGCTCAATCTCTTCTTCTCCAGGCTAAACATCCCCAACTCCTTCCACTGCTCCTCTTAAAAGCTGAGTTTAAACAGGGGTCCCCAAACTTACCTGGCCTCGGCCGCTTTCTCCAGCGCCGATCGTGCGGTGGGCCGGAGGATGGGGGAGCGCGCGCCCACACGCTATTTCCTGCGCACTTTTGGGTCGATGGCGCGCCGGAAATAGCTTGTGCGCATGCGCAAGCGTAATTTCAGGTGCACTTTCAGGTCGGCAGAGTGCTGGAAATAGCTTGTGCGCGTGTGCACGGGCCGGAAGTGCGCTGGAAATGACACTTGCGCATGCGCACAAGCTATTTCTGGTGCTCCACCGACCCGAAAGTGGGCAGCCATGCCACGCCGCTAAAGCGGGCGGCGGGGGTCGCCAGGGGCCAGATAAATGAGCCCCTCGGGCTGCATCCGGCCTGCGGGCCTTAGTTTGGGGAAACCTGGTTTAAGAGCCCTTTGGAGGGTGCGGGGATGACAGACAGGTGGAAATGGGCCTGGAAATCTTGCCATGCTCCTCAAAGCAGGCATCCAAATGCCATTCCAGGCCATGCCTCCAGTTGGCGGTGCAGCAGGAGGAGAACAAGCCAGGAGAGCTCGGGAAGAAACTGAGGCTGGGGTGGGGGTGGGGAGGCCTGCAAGGTACTCACCGTAGAAGAAGGTAACTCCGAGGCACATGAAGAGGGCGATGATGATGAGCCCAAAGCTGGTACTGTAAGAGTCCATGAGGGTGAACCAGTAGATGCCGCCCTGGGGTGCGGAGGGGGGACGGAAAAGCCACACGCATGAGAACGGAAAAAGAGCCTTGCTGGGTCCAGGTACCCTGTTCTCACAGCGGCTGACCGGATGCCCCAAGGGGGAACCCACAAGCAGGATTCGAACACAAGAGCAATGCTTCTCCGCTACTGTGACTTCCTTCAACTGGAATCCAGACACATGGCTGCCTCCCGTTGTGGAGGCATCCTGGCTAGGAGCCCTTTTCTCCTCCTCCATGAATTTGTCTGGTCCTCTTTCCAAGTTGGTGGACATCACTGTTATGATTTTTGTCCAAGCCAAGCAGAAAACAGCTGCAGCAAGGCTGGTCTGACTTTTGCCTGTCTCACTAAGCCGTGAGAAAGCTGCCTTATCTGTTTCCTACATGTGATGTTTATGTTTCACTGTACTATTGTAATCCTAGCCTTTGTGCTCTCTCTCCTGGCTAGACCTGATGCCGGACGGACGCTTTATGCCAGCTCTGACTTACTGAGACGGCAGCAGGGATTCTCTCTGCACTTTTCCTACAATAAATAGTTTAGCCTTAATCATGGCTTGTGTGTGTTGTTCTTCATTCTGGGGAACAATCACATATGACTGCGCCACCGGAATACTCCAGTAGCCGGGGATGTGTGCACACGGCTTTGCTCTGGCTTTGGGGCAGTCTCACAAACTGCCCCAGGCGGGGTATTTGCTGACAATCACTTCCTCCAGTGGCAGGGAATTCTGCAGTTTACATGAAGGAAGACTTCAACAGGGCTCCTATCAGAGCGCAGCCACTGTGGCTTGCAGCCATCTTGCGCTCGAATCCCGCTGGCCGGTTTCCCTTCAGGCATCTGGTTGGCCGCTGTGGGAACGTGATGCTGGATGGGTCCGTCCCCCCTTGGCCTGATCCGGCAGGTTCTTCCGGCATTCTGCTTACCTCTGTGATTAGCAGGAGCCCCAGAAGGTAGAAGGCAAAGCAGAGAAGCCCCAGGAAGACGGCTTTGCGCCTCCAGTCGCGAAGCGAAGGAAACTCGTCCATCGCTGCCGTCGTGATGCCTTCCATGTTCCCGAACTAGAAAGACAGAGAAGCATTTGCAGTTAGGGTGGGGGGAGACCAGCACCCACAGCGCCTCCCCACCCGCCATTTTGACCTACCCTCCTCCTTCCATGAGTTACAATTTTACATGCACTTTCCCCCGTAATGAAACTGTGCAAAAAGCGCATGTGAGACTGGTCCCATCCACTTGCGCCATGCACCTTGTTGCCTCGGACCTGCCAATTATCAGAACATGCCTCCTCCCATAATGGGCATCTGCTTGGCCACGGGGAAACTAGGTGGGCCACTGGCCTGATCCAGCAGGCTCTGCTGGTGTTCCTATAGTAAGGTTGGCCATGTCTGAATGTCTCCCCCACCCCAGTTACTGGACGGATGCCTTTAAAACTGTTGTTTCATCTGACATAGCCCAGTGGGTTCGAGCGTAGCGCCGATAACGCCAAGGCTGCAGGTTCAATCCCCGTCTGGGGCAGCTGCCTAGTCCTGCATTGCAGGAAAGTTGGCCCGGATTGATCCTTCCAACTCGGCAATTCTATGATTGTGAGCGAGCGCCTGGCTTCTGTGGCAGAGTCCGGCCAGCCTTGAGCCTGCGGCAGGAGGGCCACCCGGAGCAACATCTGGAACTGACCAAGGTGTCCACTCCCAGGGTGAAGAGCATCAGGAAGAAGAGGATGGACCAGAAGGTCGACCCCGGCAGCAGAGCAAGGGCTTCTGGGTAGGCCACGAAAGCCAGACCTGGACCTGGGGAAGGACGGAAGGAAGGAGAGAGTTTGGGGGCAAATAACCCATCTGTGTTTGGCAGCATCAATTGCAGGGCACGGAGGATGAGGATTTACGCCCTGGATGCCACAGCCACACTTGCCAAGGGGAAGCAAGGTGGACCGAGGAGTTCTGGGTTCAAATCCCACCTTGGCCCTGGACTCCCAAGCATAAGGCTTATTCAGAGAGGAGGTGAAGAAGCGAACCACCCAAGTTCTCCTCTCCATCATTCCCTGCGAGATTGTCTCACCCCGCTTTGATTGGCAGGACGGGCACCCTTACATAAGCCCCTCCCAAAACAGACGAGGACCCGCCTCCTCCTCCTGCCCGCCTACCTGAGTCTGCCACTTTCCCCACGGGGACCTTCTTCCGCCAAGCCATGTGGCCCAGGATGGAGAAGATGGCGAAGCCAGCAAAGAAACTGGTGCAGCAGTTGCCAATGGCGATGACCAGGGTGTCCCTGCAGGAGAAGACATGGGGGGGATTAGCGACTGCTGCATTTGCAGGGGGTTGGACTGGATGACCCTTAGGGGTCCCTTTCAACTCTGTAGTCCTAGGATTCTATTTGCTGAAGTCACGCCTCTTTATCCTGGCCTTTGGCACCTGAGAGGTGTACTGCATTTAGGACCCACTCTAGCTGCAGTTTGTTTTGAATTGTTTTAACGTTGAGTCTCTGGAGGAGACTCTTGAGAGTCCCATGGACTGCAAGAAGATCAAACCTATCCACTCTGAAGGAAATCAGCCCTGAGTGTATGCTGGAAGGACACATCCTGAAGCTGAGGCTCCAATACTTTGGCCACCTCATGAGAAGAGAAGACTCCCTGGAAAAGACCCTGATGTTGGGAAAGATGGAGGGCGCAAGGAGAAGGGGATGACAGAGGACGAGATGGTTGGACAGTGTTCTTGAAGCGACCAACATGTCTGACCAAACTGCGGGAGGCAGGGGAAGACAGGAGTGCCTGGCATGCTCTGGTCCAGGGAGTCACGAAGAGGCGGACACGACTAAACAACAGCGTTGAATTTATGTCATCATAGCCTTCCCAGGAACCTGGGCTGGGTAATATTATCTCACCCCTAACTCTAATAATATATTCCAGTAGCACCTTAGAGACCAACTAAGTTTGTTCTTGGTATGAGCTTTCGTGTGCATGCACACTTCTTCAGAAGAAGTGTGCATGCACACAAAAGCTCATACCAAGAACAAACTTAGTTGGTCTCTAAGGTGCTGCTGGAAGGAATTTTTTTATTTTTTTATTTTGTTTTGACTATGACAGACCAACACGGCTACCTACCTGTATCTAATATATTCTTTTCTGAATGCATTTTGTAGATTTTGCTTCCGGAGGGCCTCGCAGCCTGACAGCCTCTTACCTGATCACATTGTTGTCAAACTTGTTGTAGGAAGCCATGGAAAGGAGACCCCCGAAGCCAATGCCCAGAGAATAGAAGATTTGCGAGGCAGCATCGTTCCAGACCTGGGGTGGGGTGGAAAGAGATTTTTTTTTTTACCCAAGATTCACTTCCCACCCCTTCTATGAAGCAATTTGTGCAACGCCGATTCCTCAAGTTGCCACCCTCTTCCCTTGCGCACATTAAAAGCCGCGTGAAGCTGCAAAGAAGGGGGTCCCTTAGCATACATTCTTGGGAGAAGAAACAAGGGCTGCCGGAAGTGAAGGGGGGCGATTGACCTTTGATTCCTGTATTGCAGTGGGTTGGACTAGATGCCCCTTGGGGACCCCCCTCCAGCTGTTTTGCACTATAGATCCAGACAGCTGTGCCAGACAGGGCCGATGGGAGCTGTAATCCAAAACCTCTGGAGAGCGCCCGGTTGGCAAAGGCCCGATTAGAAACTCAAATTTTATAATTTATTTCCTTTACAGCCTTTTCCTTCAAGGAGCTCCAGGTGATGGACATGGTTCCCCCCATTTTATCATCACAACAACCCTGAGAGGTAGGCTCAGCGGAAAGAGGCAACAACTGGCCCAAGGCCATACCCACCGAGCTTCATGGCTGAGTAGGGATTGGAACCCTAGACTCTCCCAGGCCTTTTCTGTGGTGGCTCCCTCCAGGGAGGCTCATTCGACCCCTTTAGGCGCCAGTCAAAAAACGTTCCTCCTCAACCAGCCCTTGGGCAGATTAATCTTCTACAGCCTTTTAAATGTGTTTGTGGCGGGGGGGGGGGGGCTATTGGTTTGTTCATATTTTTGTTCTGTATTTTGTGTTTTTATATTGTCATTTTATGTTGTGAACCGCCCTGCAAGTTCAGGGTGATACAAATTTAGTAAATGATAAGAGATTTACACTCTTAACCGCTGTGCCAAATTGGAACTCTCTATGAACACGAAAATTGGATTATCTGTGCTGCCTGTCCTGGACTCTGCATCGCAGACATAAAATTAATAATAATAATAATAATAATAATAATAATAATAATAATAATATTTATACCCCGCTCATCTGGCTGGGTTTCCCTAGTCACTCTGGATGGCTTCCAACAAAAGATTAAAAATACATTAAAACATCAGTCATTAAAAACTTCCCTAAACAGGGTTGCCTTCAGATGTCTTCTAAAAGTCAAATAGTTGTTTATTTCCTTGACATCTGGTGGGAGGGCATTCCACAGGGTGGGTGCCACCACTGAGAAGGCCCTCTGCCTGGTTCTCTGCAACTTGGCTTCTTGCAGGGAGGGAACTGCCAGAAGACCCTTGGGAACTGGATCTCAGTGTCGTGACTCCCTCCCCAAGAGAGCCCCCCCCCCCGGCGTACCTGAGCACTGCTCAGCCGGCTCCAGTCTGCGGAGAGGTAGAATCGCACGCCCTCGATGGATCCCTCCAGAGTGGCTCCTCGGATGATCAGCACCACCATGACCACGTAGGGGAAGGTTGCTGTGAAGTAGACCACCTGGGCGGGGAGACGAGGGACGGGCTCTGAGCGGGGTGGGTGGGGGTGGCAGCCAGCCCCAGACACACACCCCCAGCAGGAGCTCAAGGGAGGGGAGAGGCCTGAAGGCCTGGGAATTTGTTGCTGCCAGCCAGTGCAGACAATACTGGCCTAGGTGGGCCATTGGTTTGACTCAGTATCAGGAGATACGACTTGCAAGGGATTTTGGGTATAATATACAGTTGTCAGCATGGGAAAAATTATGGAAAGAGGATTTAAAATTCATGGCGTGTTATACAGAAATGATGTATTGCTGGTATTTAACTGGTATTTAACTCCAAGTAAATTGGCAAAAATGTATTCAAATGTCTGCTGAAAATGTAAAGAAAAAGAAGGCACCTTTTACCATATGTGGTGGAACTGTAAGGTAATAAAAGAATTCTGGAAAATGATATATAATGAATTCAAAAATAAATAAATAAATAAATGTTTAAAGTAACGTTTGTTAAAAAAACAGAAGCCTTTTTGTTTGGAGTTGTAGGTGCAGAAATACCGAAGGAGCAGAAAAGACTGTTTATGTATGGAGCGGCAGCTGCCAGGACAATGGTTGGCCAGAGCTGGAAAGACAACAAGGTCCCTACCAGAGAGAAATGGCAGACTAAGCTGTTGGACTATGCAGAGATGGCAAAAATGACCAGGAAAATCAAAAACCAGGAAGACCAAAACTTCAACCAAGAATGGGGGGAATTTATATTATATTTGGGAGACCAATTGAACAATTGGTCTCCCAAGTGGTAAACAACTGAACTCTTTAGCAGGTCTCAAATAACACTTGTAATGTAACAAAGACTTTGGATATCATGGATAACTGAAAAATTAGAGTGATTTATAGTATGCAGCAGAAAAGGTAGAGTAAAGAACCCATGGAGATGTGGAGGGAAGTCTAAAGATCCGGAAGAATCTTGTTTATTTGTTATAACAGCGGTACCTCTGGTTGCGAATGGGGTCTGTTCCGGAGGCCCGTTTGCAACATGAAAAGAGCGCAAGCTGAAGTGCCAAATCTGCGCATGTGCGCGGCGCGATGTGGTGCTTCAGCGCATGCGCAGAGCGCGATGTAGCGCTTCTGCATATACGCAAAGCGCCGAACCCGGAAGTAACCTTCCAGTACTTCCGGGTTTGGCGCGTTCATATCCCGTGATGAACGCAACCAGAGGTATGACTGTACTTGTGATTTTGAATGTAAACATTAATTTGTAAAACCAAATAAATTTTTTAAAAAAACAACCCTCAGTATTAGGCATCTTCCTCTGTCCTTATTGACAGCAGACAGTCCTTCCGAACGATGAGGACTAGAAACTTTGTTTTATTTTCAGAAGGACGATGTCTCTCACAGACGTGTCCCCCCCCCAACAAGTCGCTCACCTTTCCTGAGCTGTGGATTCCCTTGAGCATGCACAGAAAGATGACCAGCCAGGCAAGCAGCAGACACAGAGCCAGTGGCCATCTCACAGGGCCAGGGTCGCCCAGGCCAGTGCTGTGGACCACGCCAAGGACCTGTTCGCTGGGAAAAACAAGCAGAAAGGCTGGAGACAGGAGGCTGTGGCGGGGGGGGAGGCGCACTCCATCCCCAACCAGTCCCCTTTCTCCACGCCCAGCCCAATACAAAACCTGAGAGCCAAAGCCCAGCTCAGCCCCACCCCACCCCCATTTCCCCCACAGTGGCCAACCTGCAGGCACGGCAGTCAGGCGAGGTGTGTCAGGCAACAGCTCTGAGCTCCTTGCCCCGGGTAACCCCAAGGGGACCTTCAGTGGCGCAACAATGGCTACTAGCTCTGCCTCCACAGTTGCGAGGCATCAATGCTCGCTGCACAAGCTCTGAGAGGCATGAGAAGTATGGGGGATTCTCTCAGCTGCTGGCCATGGGGGCGGCTCCAAGGGTTTCGGGACACATGATTTTTGTGTGTATGCGCAGTGGCATAGCAAGGTCAGGTGGTACCAAGTGCGGAATTTTTTTTGTCACCCCCCCCCCCCGATTGAAATTCCTCCTCCCTCCCTCCACCGCCCCCAAGCAAAGAAAGCCATGCAGGCAGTGTTGGAGATTCATTCCCCTGTGCAGTCATGGGTTTGTTGTCTATCACATGACTGGGTGTGTGTTTTGATTCCACAGGAATGGGATGTGACGGAGACAGGATGTTTGTGTTAATGTGTTCCCTGAAGTGGGACTATTGTCCTTTGTTCTTTCTCTTTGCTGCCTAATGATAGAGAGAGAGGGAGCCATGATTAAGGGCTCCGTGTGTATTTATATGTAAATAAAGTAGATTAGCCTAAATGCTGAGTTGCTGAGTTCTGTTACACAACTGCGCAAACCTCTGCGGATCCCTAAGTGTGCTGATGTCTTCTGGCATCAGTCGCTGTGATGTTCGGGCTAAGGAATGCTTTTGAAGCTCCCTAACGATAGCCCAGGAGGGAGGGAACATGCCAGTCAGGCATGTGTCTCTGCCAAGGTTCTACTCATGTGTAGGACATCCTGACAGGCAGCTATCCGATGTAGATCCCGCCTTCTCCCCCTTCCTCCACCCCCTGTCAAAGAAAGCCGCGCCCTGCCCTCCTCCAGCAGCCTGGGAGCGTGGGGGGCAACGGCACCCTCCCCCCGCCCGTGACTCCCAAGCCTCCCCCAAGCTGTCAAAGTGATGGGGGAAGGGGGGAAGGGCGCCGGCAAAGTGGCGCAGCTCCCCGCCTTCCCCCAACGGCTCAGGGTGGGCTTGGGAGTCGCAGGCAGGCGTCGCGCTGAATGTCACCCCTCAGTGTGTGTGTTGTGTGTGCGGCCGCGCTGGAAGCTGTTCTGCTGCTCACAAGGCAAGGCAGGGTTCCCCCCAAGGGCAGGACATGGATGGGACGGGACGGGAGAGCCTGGCCGATCGCTGGGAAGGGGACACGTCGCGATGCAACTCAAACCCGCTCGGTTCCACAGGCAGCGTCGAGTTGCATTTTGTCACCCCCCTCATTGATGGCACCCGGGGCGGTCCGACCCCACCGCACCCCCTTCCTCCGCCAGTGTGTACGTGGAACCCTTGGAACTGAACCCCTGAAAACAATCCAATCACACTGCCTCTGCAATTTTATGCATGCTTTCCAGTATCTCAGAATCACAGTGAATGGGAGCAAGGCTTTTAGTCCAGCTACCCTGTTGCATTGAGATATGCCAAGTGCCCACTGCCTTGTTAGCATTCCTACACACGAGTAGGAGCTTGGCAGAGACACATGCCCAACTGGCATGTTCCCTCCCTCCTGGGCGATCATTCAGGAGCTTCAAAAGCTTTCTTCAGCCTGAACATCACAGCGACTAATGCCAGAAAGCATTAGCATACTTAGAGATCCGCAGAGTCTTCTCAGCATGCGTAACAGACCTCAGCAACTCAGCATTTTGGCTAATCTACTTTATTTACATCTAAACACACACGGAGCAGTTCAACATGGCTCCCTCTCTCTCTAGCATCAGACAGCAAAGAGAAAGGACAATAGTCCCACTTCAGGAAACACAGTAATACAAACATCCTGTTTCGGTCACTTCCCACTCTGTGGAATGAAAACATACACTGTCATGTGATAGACAACAATCCCATGACTGCAAGCACAGGGAATGAATCTCCAACATGCCTGCACTGTCCAGAAACAATCCAAAACATTCTTGCTCTGGCAGGCTGGGGGCGGGGGAGGGCTTTTCTGCACATGTCAGCTCTGTGTGGTTTAAGTTTAATTTGCTGTTTGGGCGCTTATAGCCGATTTTCCTTAAAAAAAAAAAAAAGTACACCACCTTGAGACAATGGCACAGGAGGCAACTAGTAATCAAAAAACAACAACACTGGTAAATAAAAACAGCACTCACTTCCAGAAGGCTTCGCTGGCGCTGACTCGAGAGGCGTTGCCCCAGGATTCATTCTGAAATGCAGTGAAGCAGTTGAGCAAAGTGCATTTGCACCGTTCTCCCCAACAACAACCCTGCGAGGTGGGACGAGAGGCAGTGACTCTCTCCCCCACCCCACCCCAGGTCACCCAGCAAAGTCAAGTGCCTGCCCTGCACTTCACTGCCCACCGAACCTGTCCCCTGAGAATTTCCGCTGCGGGAAGCAACTCATCGGTGCAACAGAACCCTTCGCTTCCTGGACTGCAGGGGGTTGGGCTGGAAGACCTTTGGGTTCCCTTCTGACTCTATAAAGTCATGCTTCCATGCAAACTGTTGCACAGGATCTTGGGAGGGGTGGGGAGACCCTCTCCCCCCCACACACCCTGCTCCCCCGTTTGCACCTGGAACTGGCAGAGGTGGGCGTTCTGTGGGGCATCACAAGACCAGGGCAGGGGGCTCTGCAAAGACATCCCCAAGTAATAGAAGGTCCAGGCAATGATGATGTTGTAGTAGAGAGAGACCAGCGAGGAGACCAGCAGCATTCCGATCCCAATCCCTGCAGAGGAAGGAGAGGGGAAATCAATCATAGAATCATAGAATGGTGGAGTTGGAAGGGACCACTAGGGTCATCTAGTCCAACCCCCTGCAATGCAGGAATCTTTTGCCCAACATGGGGCTCGAACCCACGACCCTGGGATTAAGAGTTTCCTTCTCTTTTTTATAATTTTTATTAAATTTTCTGCTTTACTATTTAGAATATTCATTTAAACCACCTTAAAATATCAACGACTTCCCTTCTTCTCTTTCCGTGGTTCATTTTGCATAGCATAAATCCCCACATATTTTTCATAAACCAAACCATTCAGTATTCCATTATTACATCCGCCAAAACTTATTGTTGAATTTATCTTAATGCTGCCAACATTTTCAGATGTACATAATTCCCCCTCATATATTCAATAAACATTTTCCAATCTTCTTTAAACGTATGTTCTTTTTATTCTCTTATTCTATATGTTAAGTCTGCAAGCTGCGCATATTCCGTCAGCTTAAATTGCCAATCTTCTTTAGTTGGGACTTTGCTCGTTTTCCATTTTTGGGCTAGCAAAACATGGGCTGTAGTAGTAGCATACATAAATAACCTTTTTTGACACCTGGGAATTTCCATCTGAATTATCTCCAACAAAAAGGACTCTCTGTGTGTGGTTTTTTGAAAATTGCTTTTAAACATTTTTTCCCAAATTCATTATGAATTATTTCCCAGTACTCTTTTACCCTTTTACTGTAGAGTCTCCTTCTCTACGCACTGAGCTATCCAAGGCAGCCGGGCAGTTGCACAACACAAAGGACTGAGGACAGAGCCAAGGTCTCCGCAGGGGCCCTTGATCATGAAATATTGTTGTTCAGTCGTTGAGTCGTGTCTGACTCTTCGTGACCCCCTGGACCAGAGCACGCCAGGCACTCCTGTCTTCCACTGCCTTCCTCAGTTTGGTCAGACTCATGTTGGTAGCTTCGAGAACACTGTCCAACCATCTCGTCCTCTGTCGTCCCCTTCTCCTTGTGCCCTCCATCTTTCCCAGCATCAGGGTCTTTTCCAGGGAGTCTTCTCTTCTCATGAGGTGGCCAAAGTCTTGGAGCCTCAGCTTCAGGATCTGACCTTCCAGTGAGCACTCAGGGCTGATTTCCTTCAGAATGGAGAGGTTTGATCTTCTTGCAGTCCATGGGACTCTCAAGAGTCTCCTCCAGCACCAGAATTCAAAAGCATCAATTCTTCGGCGATCAGCCTTCTTTATGGTCCAGCTCTCACTTCCGTACATCACTACTGGGAAAACCATAGCTTTAACTATGCGGACCTTTGTCGGGAAGGTGATGTCTTTGCTTTTTAAGATGCTGTCTAGGTTTGTCATTGCTTTTCTCCCAGGAAGCTGGCATCTCTTAATTTCGTGACTGCTGTCACCATCTGCAGTGATCATGGAACCCAAGAAAGTGAAATCTCTCACTGCCTCCATTTCTTCCCCTTCTATTTGCCAGGAGGTGAAATTTATATGCCGCTTAATTGCCTCCCCCCAAAAAAACAACATCAACAACCCTTCAAGGCAGTTTGCAAGAGAGATAAAGGAATAAATTGATCACTACGGAAAAACTACCAGCAATACTTTTAAGGCTGCACCTGTGAGCACCTACCTTTCAAGAGGGGGCAGCACTTCCAGACGGTGATGGGTCCTGCGGCGCCGTATTGGCCCAGGCTCAGCTCCATCAAGAAGAGAGGCAGCCCAGTGAAGAGAAGCATTATGGCGTACGGGATCAGGAACACCCCTGTGGGACACAAGGCAGGCCTTTAGTCAGGGATTGGGGGGGCGAACCCCAAAAATCGTGCATGGCTTAATTCGACTAAGCAGGACGACTGATTCCCCCTTGTTTTAAGCAGCTGTTCAGGATTGGTGTCGTGTACCAGCAGTTTTCAGTTTGGGGGGGAAAGGGCATAATCAAAGTTAAAAAAAGTAAGTTACAGGTAGGTAGCCGTGTTGGTCTGCCGTAGTTGAAACAAAATAAAAAAATTCCTTCCAGTAGCACCTTAAAGGTAAAGGGACCCCTGACCATTTGGTCCAGTCGTGTCCGACTCTGGGGTTGCGGTGCTCATCTCGCTTTATTGGCCGAGGGAGCAGGCGTACAGCTTCCGGGTCATGTGGCCAGCATGACAAAGCCACTTCTGGCAAACCAGAGCAGCGCACGGAAACGCCGTTTACCTTCCCGCTGCAGTGGTACCTATTTATCTACTTGCACTTTGTGCTTTCGAACTGCTAAGTTGGCAGGAGCAGAGACCAAGCAACGGGAGCTCACCCCATCGTGGGGATTCGAACCGCCGATCTTCTGATCTGCAAGCCCTAGGCTCTGTGGTTTAACCCACAGCACCACCTGGGTCCCACTAAGTTTGTCTATTGGTATGAGCTTTCGTGTGCATGCACACTTCTTCAGATGCACATGAAAGCTCATACCAAGAACAAACTTAGTTGGTCTCTAAGGTGCTACTGGAAGGAATTTCTTTTATTTTGTTAAAAAAATTAAGCATTGCAAGGAGAGAGCGGACCAAGTTTCCTCCCTCTCCCATAATGCTAAAAGTTGTGGATGTCCAATGAAGCTGAATGTGCGGAGATTCAGGACATAGAAAAGGAAGGACTTCTTGGCGCAGCGCATAGTTAAACTGTGGAACTCCCTGCCACAGGAGGCAGCGATGGCCACCCACTTGGATGGCTTTGAAAGAGGATCGGGCAAATTCGTGGAGGAGGAGAGGGCCGGCGATGGCTCCTAGTCACAATGGCTATGCCCTGCCTCCACATACGGAGGGCGCCAGGTTGGCAAAGGCTGGCCCATTCCTCTTTGCAATGCATCAAACTCAAAAGGCGTTTGGCTGCATCTGCCGGAACATCCCCCGAAGGCAGAAACTGCAGAGATGTCGGTGACGAAATGCAGGAGGATTTCCCAAGATCTGAAGCCTGGGGCCTGGTTTGCTGCAAATGCCGGGGGCCGGTTGGCAAGGCCTCTGGGGGCCTGCTCTTTCAATTTCTGCTTTATATTCTGGAGGTTTGTGGAACTGCCTGGTGGGATGCAGAGAAAAGACCTGCCACTCGCAGGACCTGCTCTCTGCTTTGCCTTCTGAAGTTTCAGACCGTTGCAGAAGGGGTGTTTTGCAAGACTTTCCCTGTGTGGTCCATTTCCCAGAAGAGGAGCAGCCTCGGTGTGCTGCCAGGGCAAGCTCAACTGCAGCTGCCTTAGGGTACGATGGCAAGAGACGGGCACCAGCCTCTCCTTGGGGCGAGGCTGCAAAGTCCCTCGAACCCACAGGCGGGAAGTTGCAGAGATGCAGAAACAGAAGCTGTGGATCCTCCTAAAAGCAGACAGATTCTGTGCCGTGACTGTGAAATGGGGCTACACTTCCCCTGAAGGAGCAGGTTCGTAGCTTGAGGGTACCCCTGGACCCTTTTGTTGTGGCTGGAGGCTCAGGTGGCCTCAGTGGCCCAGAGTGCCTTCTGTCAGCTTCGGTTGGTGGCCCAGCTACGCCCCTATCTGGACAGGGATAGCCTAACTACTGTTGTCTATGCTCTGGTAACCTCAAGGTTAGATTACAGCAATGTGTTCTACGTAGGGCTGCCTCTGAAGACGGTTCGGAAACTTCAGCTGGTGCCGAATTCAGCAGCCAGGTTGCTCACCGGGGGAAGACGGTCTGAGCATATTGCACTGATCCTGGTCTGACTGCACTGGCTACCGATTACCGTATTTTTCGCTCCATAAGACGCACTTTTTTCCTCCTAAAAAGTAAGGGGAGATGTCTTTGCGTCTTATGGCGCGAATGTGTGGTCCCTGGAGCTGAATGTGACTGGCTGGTTAGATTATCTGTCTGGAAACTGTAGAAATGGCTTCCTGAAGCTGCAGAACTGTGAGCTAAACCCCATAAAACAGGATTTTTTCCCTTTGCAAAGTAAGCTCAACAACTTTGAGCTGTTCCTCAAAAAATGGGGCTTTTCTCCTTTGCAAAAGAAGCTGCAGAAATTTGAGCTGATCTACAAAAAATGGGGCTTTTCTCCTTTGCAAAAGAAGCTGCAGAAATTTGAGCTGATCCTCAAAAAATTGGGGCTTTTCCCCTCTAAAAACTAGGTGCGTTCTATGGTCAGGTGCGCCTTATAGAGCAAAAAATATGGTAGTTTCCGGGCTCAATTCAAAGTGCTGGTTTTGACCTATAAAGCCTTAAACGGCTCAGGACCGCAAGACCTCAAGGGCCGCCTCTTTCCATATGAACCTACCCGGTCCCTGTGATCATCTTCTGAGGCCCTCCTTCGTGTGCCTCCTCCTCGAGAGGTCTGGAAGATGGCAACACGAGAACGGGGCCTTCTCTGCAGTGGCTCCCCATCTGTGGAACGCTTTCCCCAGTGAAGTTCACCTGGCACCTTCATTATACACCTTTAGGCGCCAGGCAAAAATGTTCCTTTTTAACCAGGCCTTTCGTTGACCTGATCCTATACCCTTTTAAAATGTGGCTCTTTGGGGGGGGGGTGCTATTGGGTTATTGTTTTGATTTTATATACAGTCAAACCTCGGGTTCCAATCTCTGCAGGTTGCGCATTTTCAGGATACAAACGCACCGAACCCGGAAGTACCGGAATGGGTTACCTCTGGGTTTCGGCGCTCGCGCATGTGCAGAAGCACTAAATCACGCCTTGCGCATGCGCAGAAGTGCCGAATTGCATCACGCCCATGCGCAGGCACAGCAGCGCGAGTTGCGAACGCGCCTCCTGCATGGATCATGTTCGCAACCCAAGCGTCCGCTGTATTGTGATCCTTTTCGTGAACTGCCCTGAGACTTCCAGGTATAGGGCGGTATATGAATTCAATTATTATTATTATTATTATTATTATTATTATTATTATTAGCAACAAACAAACTAATAATAATAATAATAATAATAATAATAATAATAATAATAGCAAGCCATGAAGCTCAGCCAAGGACCTACCGTACCTCCCCACCCTCTGCCAAGCCCACCTCAAGCTCTCCAGCCGCCACCCTGAGGACTAGAAGCATGAGGCGCCTCTTTGCCGAGAGCCTCCGAGCCACTCACCGCCCCCATTGCGATAGCAGAGATACGGGAACCGCCACACGTTGCCCAGCCCCACGCAGTAGCCGATGCAGGAGAGGAGGAACTCGTACTTCCCTCCCCACGTCTCCCGGGGCTGGCTGGGCTCGGGGGACGGGGTCATCGGCTGGATCTGGAAGGAGAGCTGGCTCTGGGCGGGACTGGCAGGAGGCGGGAGGACCCCCTCCAGGGGCGCCCCGTTCATCAGGATGGCACCTCCCGGTGGCTGGAGGAGAAAGAAGGAGGGTCACCGGAAATCGAGGCAGGAAGGAGGCAGGGCCAAAAAGGCTGCAGCATTTCATTTTGGACTTTTCAGTTCAGTGGAAGAGTCTCCCTTGGGAGGTGGTGGACTCTCCATCCTTGGAGGTTTTAAGCAGAGGTTGGATGACCATCTGTCAGAGATGCTTTAGCTGAAATTCCTGCATTGCAGGGGGTTGGACTAGATGACCCCTGGGGTTCCCTGCCCACTCAACCATTCCTGGAGTCCATGGATTATGAAATAATATGCAGTTGAAAAAGTTATGATAGGACCCATGGAAGGGAGGGCAGGAAGTCTGGAGATTCAGAGAAATCTCTAAATATGGATATGCATTTTGAATTCTTATAACTCTTACTCTTGTAAAATGAAATGAAAATTATTCCACACACAGAAAAACAATTCCTGGAGTCCCGTGCCCAATTCTGGGCAGCACAATTTGAGGAGGATGTTGGCAAACTGGAATATGTGCAGAGGAGGGCGACCAAGATGATCAAGGGTCTGGAAACCAAGCCTGATGAGGAACGGTTGAAGGAGCTGGTTATGTTTAGCCTGGAAAAGAGACTGAGACTGAGTGGAGATAGGATAGCCATCTCCAGGGTTGTCCCATGGAAGAGGGAGGGGAGGACTTGAAGAAATGGCTTCAAGTTACAAGAAACGAGATTGCAGCTCAACATATGGAAACATGACAGGAAGAGCTGTTCGACAGGGGAGCAGTCTCCTATCGAGAGGCTGTGGACTCGCCTTCCCTGGAGGTTTTTAAGTAGAGGTTGGATTGGCCATCTGTCATGGATGCTTTAGCTGAGATGCATTGCAGAGGTCCCTTCCAAATCCATAATTGTTTGATTCTATAACAGAAGTGGGACTCTGGTGGCACTGTGGGTTAAACCACAGAGCCTAGGGCTTGCTGATCAGAAGGTTGGCGGTTCGAATCCCCGTGACGGGGTGAGCTCCCGTTGCTTGGTCCCAGCTCCTGCCCACCTAGCAGTTCGAAAGCACGTCAAAGTGCAAGTAGATAAATAGGTACCGCTCCGGCAGGAAGGTAAACGGTGTTTCCGTGTGCTGCTCTGGTCCGCCAGAAGTGGCTTAGTCATGCTGGCCACATGACCCGGAAGCTGTCTGCGGACAAACGCCAGCTCCCTCGGCCTATAGAGTGAGATGAGCGTGCAACCCCAGAGTCGTCCGCGACTGGACCTAACGGTCAGGGGTACCTTTTTATGACAGAAGTGCATAAAATTATGTGTGCCATAGAAAGGCGGGTAGAGAAAATCCTTCCTGCCTCTCTCCTAACACTAGACCTCGTGAGCATCCAAAGGCGCTGAATGCTCAGAGCTTCATGACGGATAAAATCAAGTCCTTCTTCCTGCAAACTATGGAACTCCCTGCCACAGGAGGCAGGGATGGCCACCAACCTAGACAGCTTTAAAAGAGGATTAGACAAATTGACGGAGGAGGAAATGGTTGTCGGTTTCCCATAATGGGCATGCTCATTTCACAGTGGCCAACCGGATGCATGTGGGAAAGCAGAAATCAGCATTCGGAAACAAGAGCAACTCTGTCCTCCTGCAATTTCCAGCAACTGGGATTCAGAAGTCCTGGGCTTCCTGTCTCAACACATTTCTCCTACTTTGGGGTTTGCAAGTGCTCATATAGATTCTGCACTAAAGGTAAAGGTAAAGGGACCCCTGACCGTTAGGTCCAGTCGCGGACGACTCTGGGGTTGCAGCGCTCATCTCGCTTTACTGGCCGAGGGAGCCAATGTTTGTCCGCAGACAGTTTTTCCGGATCATGTGGCCAGCATGACTAAGCCGCTTCTGGCGAACCAGAGCAGCGCATGGAAACGCCATTTACCTTCCCGCCAGAGCGGTACCTATTTATCTACTTGCACTTTGACGTGCTTTCGAACTGCTAGGTGGGCAGGAGCAGGGACCGAGCAACGGGAGCTCACCCCGTTGCGGGGATTCGAACCGCCAACCTTCTGATCGGCAAGCCCTAGGCTCTGTGGTTTAACCCACAGCGCCACCCGCCTCCCAGATTCTGCGCTACCTTCTTGCAAAGACGACACCTCAAAGGGAGCAGCAGGCCGGCCTCCACCAAGCTGGGGGTCTTCCAGATGTTTTGGGTGCCCAACTCTGACCCGTTGAAAACATCTGGAGAGCCCCACAGCTTGGTGGAGGAAGGCAGCAGCCGAGCAACCGCCCCTGGGAGCCCAGCAAATGTCTCTGGTCTGTTTCACCAGCTTCCTGTCTTGCACCCGCTGCGATTCTCAGAAGTGTCGGGCAGGTCATGCTGAGGGCACCCTGTTGTCTCCTTGTGTGGTTGGATCAAGACCACAGGCCTCCTTGAGACAGCAGTTCCCAGGAACGAGGTTTCGTAACCTGGCGGGTTTCGAGAACCGCTGGATTCCACAGGTTCGGCAAGAGAAGGGTCGCTTTGCACCCTTGAAGAAGAACTCTGAACCACCCCACCCTCCACCCGTAATATAACAATATATGTTAGTGATGCAAGATTGGGGGGGGGGGGAGATATATACATTTCCAAAACTGACATGCATTCGCATTTTTAAAATTTGTGCCATCTGAAAAAAATCCCCCAACTAAAAAGACACCAATCCAGTCTGACTAAAATGTATTTCGTTTATTTTTCTTGCTGTAGTATTTAACTTGCATTCTTATACTTTACCTAATCTAAAACTGTATAATTAAAAGGAACACCGAGTGTTCAGTAATTATTTTAAGAGAATTTAACAAAAACTCCCTTATATGTGGAATGGGGAAAATACCAAGACTACGATCAGGTTTCCTTCCAATGTATTGATTTCAAAGTTACAGGTAGATAGCCGTGTTGGTCTGTCATAGTCAAAACAAAATAGAAAAATTCCTTCCAGTAGCACCTTAGAGACCAACTTAGTTTGTTCTTGGTATGAGCTTTCGTGTGCATGCTGTGTATCTGAAGAAGTGTGCATGCACACGAAAGCTCATACCAAGAACAAACTGAGTTGGTCTCTAAGGTGCTACTGGAAGGAATTTTTTTATTTTGTTTTGATTTCAAAGGTTTCCAAAAGGTATCCAGATATTTCTTTTCTGGGTAGAGACTACTAGAGCTGTCGCCAAGTATTGTTACCTGACGACAAGAATAAGACAAGCTAGGATGAAAGCAACCACCAAAGACAATGATGTCAGTCAATCCCTAGCAGATGGCGAGGCGACAACGACTTAATTTTAATAGATATGTTTTAACAATCAATTTTTAAACGGTGAATTACCTAATATTATAGGAGATAGAAATCCTACCTATGGACTGAATTGTACTATTTATTGCTGGTCTTTGACCGTATTAAAGTTTACTTACTTACTTACTTACTTTCTTTTCTGGGAAGATTTCCAGAAGCTAAATTTACAAATATTCCACACCTCGGTTATTTTACCTCAGTGCCTTCTGCGACTTCATTTGTCCCCTCCTTTGTGGGAGGTTTTTAAACGGAAGTTGGACGGCCACCTCTCTGGGGTCTTTATCTGCAATTCCTGCATTGCAGCAGCTAAATAGGCGGAAGAGGCTAAAATTCAAATGCAGAAGGGAAAACCAAGGCAGCCCCTCGCCTTTGTTGCTGCACAGGGCATTCCCCATAAGCATTTCTAACTTTTGTATTATCCAGGCAAGAGAGGCGGGTTCGAATTTCCACTCGAGCGTAACACGCTCTGGGCACCTTCAGCCAGTCACCATCGCTCGGCCTTCAATAACTTGGCCTTCATTTCCTCCAAGGAAACGGATAATAATAGCAGAAATAACCCAGTTGGGCCAGGCCAGTGAAGCGGAGGATCTCGAGCGATAAGCCCCAGGGGGGAGGTGGGGAGGCAGCTCAGGAGTTAAAAACTGGATCTCTATAGATTCAGTTGCTGATCGTATAGGTTAGGAATGTGGAAAGCCCTTGGTACCATTTCCTGCATAACTCCCCAAAAACAGTGAGAGAGAACACCTTAATATTATTATTATTATAATTATTATAATTATAATTATAAACCCACCGACAAAATGTTGATGTATTTTAATATTTGTTGGAAGCCGCCCAGAGTGGCTGGGGAGACCTGGCCAGATGGGCGGGGTACAAATAAAAAATTATTATTATTATTATTATTATTATTATTATTATTATTATTATTATACTCCACCCATCTGGCTGGGTTGCAAGGATGGGGGAGGGAATAGGCTTAACAGGTGCCACATGTCAACGCTGTGCAA
Source organism: Darevskia mixta (assembly GCA_034641385.1). Lineage (NCBI taxonomy): Eukaryota > Metazoa > Chordata > Lepidosauria > Squamata > Lacertidae > Darevskia > Darevskia mixta. The sequence goes on from JAWWNH010000205.1 coordinate 2,838,605, forward strand.
ATGGAGAGAGGATCACTGGCAGGCAGTGTGGTATAGCGGTTAGCATGTTGGACTAGGACCTGGGAGAGACCAGGGTTCGAATTCCTGCTCGGCCGCAAAACGCACACTGGGTGTCCTCCCTCCCTCCCTCTCAGCCTATCCTACCTCGCAGGGTTGTTGTGGCCATTAAACGACGAGGGTGGGGGAGAACGAAGCATGCCACCTTGTGCCCCCCGGAGAACAAGGTGGGATCGAAATGCAGTAAACCCACCGACAAGCCTTGGCACTGAGAGCATGCAGCACAACACAGAGACTGCCTCTGAGCACGTGCAAAGTGCCTTTCCCTCTTCACAAATTAGATGTACCGACCGTGTATCTGGGTGGGAGGCTGTGCACCCCCGAGACCCGGGTGCTGTCGGAGACAGGACATATGGCTGGTGTACAGAAGCTGGAGGAGCGAGGGGGCAGGTGGGCGAGTCTGTCCATAACCCCCTCACCTGGATAAGTCCCAGTAAGTGGCTCAACAGGCTAGTCCTGTGCATTCGTAAATGCTCTGCTGTTAGATAATAATAATAATTTATTATTTATACCCCGCCCACCTGGCTGGGTTTCCCCAGCCACTCTGGGCGGCTTCCAACAGAATATTAAAATACTATAATCTATTAAACATTAAAAGCTTCCCCAAACAGGGCTGCCTTCAGATGTCTTCTAAAAGTCTGGTAGTTGTTTTTCTCTTTCACATCTGCTGGGAGGGCGTTCCACAGGGCGGGCGCCACTACCGAGAAGGCCCTCTGCCTGGTTCCCTGTAGCTTTGCTTCTCGTAGTGAGGGAACTGCCAGAAGGCCCTCAGCGCTGGACCTCAGTGTCTGGGCTGAACGATGGGGGTGGAGATGCTCCTTCAGGTATACAGGACCCAGGCCGTTTAGGGCTTTAAAAGTCAGCACCAACACTTTGAATTGTGCTTGGAAATGTACTGGGAGCCATACCTGTTAGAGGCAGCGATACCTGCAAGTATTTGTTGCTGAGAGTCCAGTCGGTCCTGCTCTCAGGCTTCCCTGGGGGCATCTGCTTGGCCACTTGAAGAACAGGATGCTGGACTGGCCTGATCCGGAAGCTCAGCTCTCCTTATCTCTCGCATCACAATTTAAAGCTCAACCCTTGAATGGTTGTGGCAGCTCAGAAGAACTCAGCTGCGTGATGAGGCCAGAGGCACATCTAGTCCAGCATCCTGTTCTCACAGGGGCCGATTTGTGGGAAACCTGCAATCAGGATTCGAACACAGGAGCAACGCTTTCCGCTCCTGTGGTTTCCAGCAACCGGCATTCAGAAGCACGGCTGCAGGCGCAGAGTCAAACCATCGCTAGCTGCCTCCGCACGTCCTTCTGAATGTGCACCTAGGAAGAGCCTGGATCTAGGCTAAAGACCTGTGTAGAATCACAGAAGTGCAGAGTCGGAAGGGGCATCCAGGGGTCATCTAGTCCAACCCCCTGCGATGAAGGAATCTAGTCTGACATTCTGTCTGCACAATGGCCAACCAGATGCCCCCAAGGGAAGCCTGCAAGTGGGGCGGAGGTCTGTGGGGTCTCTCCCACCTGGAACTTCCAGAATCCCTATGGATTCAGCCGGGAAGAGGAGTCTTTTAAGGGAAAGCTGAAGATTCGCTGGGCGCTTGCTCACTCTTTTTACTGAATAAATGGTTTCTGCCAGCTTGGCATTGTTTTCCTTGCTGCACCAAGGCGTTCTGCTGCTCCCGTTTGTGGAAAGGGGCCCGGCTGAGCTGCTGAAAAGAAAGGCAGGGTGACGCTTCCCCCTTTCAAAGAGCCCTTGTTGCGTCCAAGTTACCAAACTGCAGAAGAGGAAAGGGAGGCGCTTGAAAGAGCGACAGGCTGCCTGGTTAACCCTTCAGTCCCAGGCAAAGGCATGCAAGCACCCCAGCGAGGCAGGGGACCCCCGGTCCCCCCCCCTGGCTCCCAGGGCAGAAAAATAATGCGGACTTGGTTCAATTCCAGCAGCCCACCCTCAACTCTCTGCAATGCCTGGGAGAATCAGTCGCCTGTGACCCCATCTGGTCACAGAAGCCAGAGGTCTTGGGTCAAGCCGACCAAGGAAAAGACAGACAGTGAAGGATTGAGGTGTCAGGGAGACACGCCAATCCAGACTATTGGATCTTGGGAAAGGGAGGAGGGTGCCAGCCCAGGAAAGGGTCTTCTCTGTGGCAGCCCCTAAGCTGTGGCACTTGCTTCGCCCAGAGTTGCTGCGCCTGGCATCCTCATCACTCAGGTTTCGGCGGAAGACTCGCCCCTTGACCCCAGCTGTTGACATCTGAGATGTGTATTTTAAGGACCTGCCTTAGTTCTGTCATTTTGTTTTAAGCGATTTTTTAAAAAATAGTGTCCAATATTTTTCATTAGTTTTCCAAATTTCTAACGGATCAATACCAAATCACATCAAATTTAATGCAAATTTTCAATTAAGTTGACTTCCCACTCGTCAATGTGTCCCTTCTTTTCTCTAATTGCTGCTTTATAAAAAAATAATAATAATAACGTAATATAAAACAGCAAATATTGTAAGAATGTTGTATTGTATCTTACAATAATATTGTATCTTAATATTAGTATTGTTGCAATCTTTAGGGGAAGGGCAGGTAATAAACTGCAACAACAAGCGCAATTTGATTTGATTCTGTGCTCACAAGTGCCAAAGTTTCGGCCTCACTTTGGGAGAGCAAAAACAAGCAGCAATCTGTTTTCACCACCTACCCAGGCTATTTGCACCTGACCCAGGAAGTGACCAGCTCCTTCTCACAACCACTGGTGCAGTTTCTGGCGCCAAACCTGCAGCCTTTAAAGCGCTCAAGGCAGAACTCTTTCCTATTTGCACTTGAGTAAGCTCTCCGTGGTTTGGGGGCCAGGGCTATTTGTCAGAAAGTTCTTCCTGATATTTAGTCAGGATCTCCTTTCTTGTAACTTGAATCCATTGCTTTGAGTCCTACCCACTGGAGAACGAAGGTGGGGCCGGGGGGCGGCCGGCCCTGGGTGCCATCCCAGGGGGGTGGGTAACATCGTGGCCATCCCTACCCCCTGGGACACTCGCCGTGCACACCCCGGGATGCGCACTGCTTGCCGCGCACCCCCCCGACGCGTGCCACGCCCCCCACGGGTGGCGCACCATGCCCCCTTGGACGCGCATCACGGCCCCTGGGATGCACGCCAGCCACGCCCCTGGATGTACGCCGCTCCCAGTGCCGGAGCAGGTAGCTCCGCCACTGGTCCTGCCCTCCAGAGCAGGAGAAAACAAACTTGCTCTACTATCTTCCAGTGTGGTGTCATGGTTAGGAGCGGTAGACTCGTAATCTGGTGAACCGGGTTTGCTTCCCCGCTCCTCCACATGCAGCTGCTGGGTGACCTTGGGCTAGTCCCACTTCTCTGAAGTCTCTCAGCCCCACTCACCTCACAGAGTGTTTGTTGTGGGGGAGGAAGGGAAAGGAGAATGTGAGCTGCTTTGAGACTCCTTCGGGTAGTGATAAAGCGGGATATCAAATCCAAACTCTTCTTCTTCTTCCGGGTGATATCTAAAGATGGCTCTCGTATCTCCTCTGTCTCCTCTTTCCCAGGCTAAACATACCCAATTCCTTCAACCGCTCCTCATCAGGCTTGGTTTCCAGACCCTGGATCCTCTTGGTCGCCCTCCTCTGCCCACCTTCCAGCTTGTCAACATCCTCCTTAAATTGTGGTGCCTGGAATTAGACCAGGACTGACCAAGGCAGAACAGAACGGGACTATGATTTCCCTTGATTTCTGGACCCCCGACTTCTGTGGATGCAGCCTAGAATAGTGCTAGCTTTTTTTTTTGCTGATGTTGCATCAAACTGTTTCTTACAATCTCTGTTGTTTTGCTTGCTGGCTGCTTTGGATAGATGTTTGCCCAGCAACTTAGCAACATTTTAATTAAAAATAAATAAATGAAGGGGACGAGCTGGCATTCCTGTGAGAGGCAGGGCTCCCTTTACAGTGTGCCAGAGTCAGGCCAGATAATAATAATAATAATAATAATAATAATAATAATAATAATAATAATAATAATAAATTTATTATTTATACCCCACCCATCTGGCGGGGTATCCCCAGCCACTCTGGGCAGTTTCCAACAGAATATTAAAATGCAATAGTCTATTAAACATTAAAAGCTTCCCTAAACAGGACTGTATTCAGATGTCTTCTAAAAGTCTGGTAGTTGTTGTTCTCTTTGACATCTGGTGGGAGGGCGTTCCACAGGGGGGTGCCACTATTGAGAAGGCCCTCTGCCTGGTTCCCTGTAACTTCGCTTCTTGCAGTGAGGGAACCGCCAGAAGGCCCTCGGCGCTGGACCTCAGTGTCCGGGTAGATCGACGGGGGTGGAGACGCTCCTTCAGGTATACTGGACCGAGGCCGTTTATAGAATCATAGAATCCTAGAGTTGGAAGAGACCACAAGGGCCATCCAGTCCAACCCCCTGCCAAGCAGGAAACACCATCAGAGCATTCCTGACAGGCGGCTGTCAAGCCTCTGCTTCAAGACCTCCAAAGAAAGAGACTCCACCACACTCCTTGGCAGCAAATTCCACTGTCGAACAGCTCTTACTGTCAGGAAGTTCTTTCTAATGTTTAGGTGGAATCTTCTTTCTTGTAGTTTGAATCCATTGCTCCGTGTCCGCTTCTCTGGAGCAGCAGAAAACAACCTTTCTCCCTCCTCTATATGACATCCTTTTATATATTTGAACATGGCTATCATATCACCCCTTAACCTTCTCTTCTCCAGGCTAAACATACCCAGCTCCTTAAGCCGTTCCTCATAAGGCATCATTTCAGGCCTTTAAATACGGTATTACAACTTCTAAATATACAACAACTTCTATGTCAGGCACCTGTCGTGCCACCCCCTCACACAACACAGGTGGGATAGCAGAAAGGTGCAGTAGCAGGAAGTTGAATGAAACCGAGGAAGTGAAGTCCTGCCCCTGTCTCTCCTCTGACACAGTTCTGCTGCGATTCTCCTAACAGATCCTCAGTAACCGGCTGGGTGTGCCAGGCGGGGAGCATTTACGGTTCAGATCAGAGCAGGACATAATGAAAGGTGGAGCTGGAGCTGTTCACACGTGGTGTGAACAGGTGAGGAAATCAGCAGCACGAAGGAAAAGAATCACAGGACTGCAGAGCTGGATGGGACCCCCAGGGTTCATCTAGTCCAGCCCCCTGCAGAAATCACAGCTAAAAAATCCCTGACAGATGGCCATCTAACATCTGCTTTAAAGGTCCAGTGAAGAAGAGACCACCATCTTTTGGTTGAACGGCTCTTAACAGTCAGAAATTTCTTCCTAATGTTTAGCTGGAATCTTACTTACTTACTTTTCCTTTATTCGACCGATAGTCAGAAAAACATTTCTCAATAAAAACATCAAAAAGATACACAAATAAAAACAAAACAAAACACGGGCAGCATTATTAACATTATACAGGTAAACCCACATCGAGGCATTCAATTTTACGCTTCCGACACTTAAGCGCCAGGAAGAGGAATTTAGCCAAGCTGGAATCTCCTTTCTTGTCATTTGGAAAGGGGAGACTCTGGAGACGAAGCCTGGACCGTCCAGGGACTTGGGTTCCCCACCCCAAGCTGGAAGAATCCTGACTTAGGAGAGAAAGTGGGCGCTGCTGGGGCTCCTCTCCATTCTGGGCCCTGAGGTAGGAGGTCTCTGCCCCGAAGACCATCCAATCTTGGCTTAGGTAAATGTAAAGGGACCCCTGACCATTAGGTCCAGTCGTGAGCGACTCTGGGGTTGCGGCGCTCATCTCACATTACTGGCCGAGGGAGCCGGCGTATGGCTTCCTGGTCATGTGGCCAGCATGACTAAGCCGCTTCTGATGATGAGCAGCGCATGGAAACGCTGTTTACCTTCCTGCTGCAGCGATACCTATTTATCTACCGGTACTTGCACTTTGACGTGCTTTCAAACTGCTAGGTGGGCAGGAGCAGGGACCGAGCAACGGGAGCTCACCCCGTCGCGGGGATTCGAACCGCCGACCTTCTGATCGGCAAGCCCTAGGCTCTGTGGTTTAACCCACAGCGCCACCCGCGTCCCATCTGCATCTTGGCTTAGGAGGGGGCAAACGAGATGAGGCAGAATCTGGCCAAAAAACTAGGCTTTGGGTTTCCTTTAAGGTCGTCAGGCTGAGTCCCGACGGTGGAGAGATTTTGGGGGCAGTAGCGATAAACGACCCCCCTAAAAAAAAAAAATCCTTCCCACCAGCTGCACCAGGGAGCATTTTGCGCGCAGTTCCTCACTAGGAGAGAACAGGCACTCTGCACATGCCCAGACGCTCTCGGCTCCTCCTGTCCCGGAAAGCGGCACCGAGCTGCTACTGCAACCGCGCGCCCCCCAGCAGCACCAAGGGATCCCGGGGCACCCCACCCCCACCCCACCCCGCTTCAACCACTAGGTGAGGCTCCCCCTTCACTCACCGGGGCGGCTGCCGGCTGAGCCGGGGTCTGCATGGCGGCGGCGCTGCGGCCCGACGGGGCCCCCTGGGCGCGGCAGACCCGGCGCGGCTCCCCGGCCGGAGAAAGAGGAAGCCGGGGCGGGGGCGGGGCGGGGGCGGGGCCAGCCGGGCTCACCTGCCAGCCCTCCGCTCACCTGGGCCGGCGGAGGCTCCTCCCCCAGGGATCCCCCCCGCCCTCCAGGGTGGGAAGCTTCTCCCCAGCGGCCCCCGTGCTGTCCCTGGGCGGCCCGCGGGGGCCTCTGTCGGGAGTCAGCGCTCAGGGGCCGCTTTATTGGAAAGGAGAACGAAGGCTACCGGGAGGAGAGGCAGCGTGGTGTAGTGGTTAGAGTGTGGGGGGGGGGGGCTAGAGTCCGGGAGAGATCAGGGTTCAAATCGGACACTCGGCTCTCTGGCTGCGCGCTTGGGCTGGGCACTGCCTCTCTCCGCCTGGCCTACCTCGCAGGGTCGTGGTGGGCATTCAGTGTACGCCGCCACCACTTTGGTCTCCTGGGAGGAAAACGGTGGGCGGGAAATGCAAGCGATCCATTCGGATCTAGAAGCACCCTTGTCCCGCTGCTCCCCAAAATGCATGCAGGCAACTAAGGAGATGCGCATGGATCTGACACACGCGCAAGCAGAAATGGGGAGAATTTGGGGAGAATGGAAGCAAGAAGCCCTCTGCCTTTTCAGAACTGAAATGGGGCGGGGGTCTTCTCTGTTTTGTTCGGAAAGGCTTCCTGCCTGTGCCCGCGCCCTTCTCTGGGAGGCTGCCTGCCTGGGATGGAGGGAGGGAGCCTTCTGCATCTTTTCTCACCTGGGTGCAGTCCCTCCGCCTGGCGATCCCATCTCCACCCGCCTGGTGACTCAGGGCTCCACCTGCCAATTAGACGGGGACCGCCTGGAGCCAGTCAAAAAGGCTCACCTCTGCAAGATCAGGCCCCAGGGCCCTGCCCAGCCCAACCCCCTGCTGGAATATTAAAGTTTATAAAATTATGCTCAGCCTGCAGAACGTGCATAGAGAAAAGTTGTCTTCCCTCTCCTAACGCCAGAACTTGTGGGCATCCAATGAAGCAGAGCACAGGAAGATTTGGGAAAGAAAAAAAAATCCTCCTTCATGCAGCTCAGAGTTAGACTGTGGAACTCACTCCCACAAGAGACAGGGGTGGTCAAAAACATAGATGGCTTTCATAGAATCATAGAATCCTAGAGTTGGAAGAGACCCCAAGGGCCATCCAGTCCAACCCCCTGCCAAGCAGGAAACACCATCAAAGCATTCCTGACAGGTGGCTGTCAAGCCTCTGCTTAAAGACCTCCAAAGAAGGAGACTCCACCACACTCCTTGGCAGCAAATTCCACTGTCGAACAGCTCTTACTGTCAAGAAATTCTTCCTAATGTTTAGATGGAATCTTCTTTCTTGTAGTTTGAATCCATTGCTCCGTGTCCTCTTCTCTGGAGCAGCAGAAAACAACCTTTCTCCCTCCTCTATATGACATCCTTTTATATATTTGAACATGGCTATTATATCACCCCTTAACCTTCTCTTCTCCAGGCTAAACATACCCAGCTCCCTAAGCCGTTCCTCATAAGGCATCGTTTCCAGGCCTTTGACCATTTTGGTTGCCCTCCTCTGGACACGTTCCAGCTTGTCAGTATCCTTCTTGAACTGTGGTGCCCAGAACTGGACACAGTATTCCAGGTGAGGTCTGAGCAGAGCGGAATACAGTGGTACTATTCCTTCCCTTGATCTAGATGCTATACTCCTATTGATGCAGCCCGGAATTGCATTGGCTTTTTGAGCTGCTGCATCAAGCCTTTAAAGCCTTTAAACCCTTTAAAGCAGGGTTTTTAGACAAATTCATGGAGTAGTAAAGGACTATGGATGGAATAGCCCTCTGAAAACCCTCTCCTCCTCCCTGAATTTGCCCAATCCCCTTTCAAAGCCATCCAAGTTGGTGGCTGTCACTGCCTCCTGTGGCAGGAAGTTCCACAGTGTAACTTGGCACTGCATGTCCTGAATCTCCCAGCATTCAGCTTCCTTCACTTTGCCATCTTCCTTTAAAGTGCGGCTCATAGATATTCTGATTACAGTAATTAATTAATTACCCCAGAGCGCAAGTGCTTTGCCTAAAATGCCACGAGACACTGCTTTGTGTTTGTAGTTTGGTCTTCGGCTGGTAGGATCTGAGATACGGGATGTGAAACTGGCACAATTGTGAAACAGCACCCTCTGCCGATGAAAGCCGGCCATGGCAGCCGCGGAACGGATTCTGGCAGCAGCAGGAGATGCGGTTCAAAGAACCTCCTTCATGTCTCTGTATCAGAGCATGAGCGCATGGAATGCAGGAAAACAAGCTTTCTATTGACTTGTTTATTAAGTTTGCTTCCCGCCCAAAGAGAGCCCAGGGCGGCAACAGCTGCTTGCTTTAAAAAAAGAAAGAAAAAGGAATCCAGCGTTTTCTCATCGGTCCTGTTGTGATACCATCCTTTCCCATCCACACCCCATCCATCCTTGCATAAACGTCTGCCATGCCGCTTCTTACTTGCCTTTTCCTCTAAACTAAAAAGTCCCAGGGAGCCGCTCCATCCCTGGATCATTTTGGTTTGCCCTTTTCTGAACCTTTCCCAACCCTACAATATCCATTTTGAGTTGAGGCGACCAGAACCCACGGCCCAACGAGCCCAGCGTCCTGTTCTCACAGTGGCCAACCCAGACGCCTGTGACGGGGAGCTCGCAAGCAGGATCCGGCCTCATAGAGCGCTTCTCCCCCTTAACCGTTTCTTAAACTGTTTTGAGGGTTGTTTGTTCGTTTGTTTTTAAAAATCCTTTTACAATATATAAATGGATGGTGTTTTATGGAAGAAGTGGGGAAAACAAGCCTCGTTGCAGGCGGGGAGCGGCTTCCCAGCCCTTCCAGGAGATGCCTTTTGCCCTGGGGATTCCCACATGATGCCAAGCAGGCGCTTCTCCCCCTGGGAGTGAATCTCAAGGTCCTAGTCCTCATGGTGGAGAGGGCTTCGGGCACGACTGGGTGGGTGCTGGTGTGCGTGGAGAACTGTGTTAATAATATCCCACTTTTGTGCTGTTCTACATTTTAAAAAAGCACCACACTGCAAGAACCACAGCCCCGCTTCATAGAACTTAAAAAACCGTGAAATGAAATACATTTATTTTATTCAAAAAATAAAATAAAAATTGGTATGTACAATCCAGTTGTGTATAATAATTTCTAATGAGAAGTAAAAAAAAACCCAAAGCCCTCGGAGGGCGCTTTCCCCGTGAGGTTCCTTCGCGCTCTTGGGCTCCCCTCAGAGCGAGAGGCGGGAAAGGGCCGCCGCCGCCATCTTTGTCCCGGGAACGGACAAATCGACTCCGCTTCCCCCGGCCTAGCCGCAAGGGGGTGGAGCGGAAAAAAAAAAAAAAAACACATTTGCCAGCCCCCAAGATGGCTCCGTCGGCGTCCTCGCGTGGGCGTGGCTACGGCGGCGCAGCGGGGCCAGCGTCGCTTGGCGGGAAGGAGCCGTTTCACAGGCGCCACCGCCGACGCCGCCCCCCTCCCCCAATCCCGCGCGCGGTTCCCGAGGACGGACGGTCGCCTGAGGAGAAAGAAGGGGAAGAAGGAGGCCGCCGCCATGCACGTGGTCAAGAGAGGTGAGGAGGAGCCCCCCCTCAAGGCCGAGTGGGGGGGAAGGCTTTTTTTTGCCCCCAAAACCCCTTTTGTGTGGAGAAGTGGGGAGACGGGGACGGAAGAGCCAGGAACTGCGAGCCCCCCACCCTCGGCCCAGATAAGGCCAATATTCCCGCCATAAAAAGAGAGAAAGAGCTGGGGGGAGGGGGTTCATTTCTCTCTCTCTGACAGGACTAATAAGAGATCCCTCAGGCTACAAGGTAAAAAAAAACAAAACACGAATGGGGTTGCTTTAAAAACTACCTGGCAAAATACGGTTCCAAAAACAATACTTGGCTGTGCGTAGATTAATCTCACAGATACAGTAATGGGGGGGAAACTGATTTTAATAAATGAATGCAGAATATCTGTCGCTTAAGAGAAGTGCCGAAGCCGCGAAGAGATAGAGGGAAGACAACTGATATAGCAGGGATTCAAACTCGTTTTCCAGAACAGAAAGAGACAAACAAGAAAGAAAGAAAGAGAGAGATTGCAAATGTAATTTCTTTCTGAGAACCTGGCGTATAGAATATCCAAATTACTGCTTGTATCCTTTGAACAATTTTGTATACTTGACTAATTCTTTTTCGTTTATTATTTCCCCCCCGTTTTTCTTTTCTTTTTATGTTTTTTTCTTTTTATGTATTTTTATGTATTTTTCATTATTTTTTCATACTTGGATGCTTTCATGCTTTCACTGTAATTTTTAAAAATGCAATAAAGCTAATAAAAAATAAGTAAAGTGTGGGGTATAAAATGAACAGGAAAAGAAACGTTATTATTATTACAACGTCAACAACTACCGGTAATAGTAACAGCAAGCGGGTCTGGGGGTGTGGTGGAGGCTGCCTGGTCCGCTCCCTGGCTGCATCCACTTTAACTGCCAGCCACCTTGGGTCCCTGTCAGGGGAAAAGGCAGGTGTAAATTAATTGGTAGTAGTAGTAGTAATAATAATAATAATAATAATAATAATAATAATAAAACTCCAACTTGCCTTTCCCTCCTCCCATGGTACTTAAGGCGGTGTGCAAGGCGGTTCTCCCGCCCACCCCTTTAATCCCCACACCAACCCTGCAAGGTAGGCTAGGTGGAGAGGCAGCAGCTGAGGAGGGATTCGAACCCCGGTCTCCCCCAGGCCCCTGTCTGCTGCACCACACTGAAGACACGGGTGGTGGTGGGGTTTGCTGATGCAGCACCCGGTTCCTGCCAGAAGGCCCCTCCCCCCACCTCCGCCAGGGTCAGCCCAGGGTGCCACCCTGCAGGCTCTGGAGAGGAGGATCTCTGAAGGCACCCTGGAGTGTTGTCCTCTGGCCCTCTCCCCTTGCCACCCCTCACAATATGGCTGTGAGGCCAAACCCTTGACTGGACCCTCACCCAGTACGGTGTTTGCTCAGCAAGTGATGCTAAATGCTCCCGTCTCTTTTTGGCAGATGGGCGCCATGAGCGCGTCATGTTTGACAAGATCACGTCCCGGATCCAGAAACTGTGTTACGGTCTCAACTTGGACTTCGTCGACCCTGTGAGTGTCTTTGGTGCTATCATGAGTCTGTCGTGGTTTAAGATAAAACAAGAACGGTAAAACGTCCTGAGCACGTTGTAGTGGAATGTAAATTCTCATGAATAAATGAATGAAGCTCCTTGTATGCTGAGGAAGGTTCTGTTCATGATTGTGACAAAGCAATGTTTGCTTTTGTGGTCCACACAATACACATTTGAAGTTCCAATCTGTGCACAGTTGCCTCAGTCTGATTTGGAAACCAGTTTGCTTTTTGGGTGTATGCCATTTATTTTTTTAAATAAATCTGTAAACTGCTTTCCAGGGAAAATGGCCACTTAGGTGACAAGTTTTTATGTAAAATTCTGAGCAATCTAAAGTACCTCTGAAGTATTACGTTCAGCATGGTTATATTTACAGGTGGTACCGTGCAAGTTTTAAGCCTTGCGCCTCACTAAGCAGTCACTGAGCAACTGCCGTTACTCAACTTCCCAGCCTTCTGAGCACTCCTCTCCCCCTCTCATCCTTCCCACTGCCCACCTGTGTTTTAAGTTCTCTGGCAAACAAAGTAATTGAAAACTGACTGCCCCCCCCTTCTGTTATAGCAAACTAACTTTGTGGGTATTTGCTCTCTCTTTTTGGCCAGGCTCAGATCACCATGAAAGTGATCCAGGGCCTTTACAGTGGAGTCACTACTGTAGAACTAGATACTCTGGCCGCTGAAACAGCAGCAACCTTGACAACCAAGTATCCTGACTATGCTATCCTCGCAGCAAGAATTGCTGTCTCCAACCTGCACAAGGAAACCAAGAAGGTATTCAGCGGTGAGTGTGGGGGTGCTGGCCACAACACAGGAAAACCATTTCTGCAATGTTTGTGGAACTGGCATGTTGGAGGGATTTTAATGGCAAAACTATTGGGTGGAGAGGTTTGATGTAGTTAATCCCACTTACGATACATACCCAGGAGGCATTTGATTGCACTGAAAGTCTCACCGATCAAATGGTTGTGATGAATTGCCGAGTTAGAACATTGTGCAGTAAGCATGAGCTGGTGTCTTCAGCTGATTTGCTCAGTGGTGGGGGGCATTCAACTTGGCCTGTTCTCCCCCCCTCCCCTACTCCAAAAGCAAGTGATAATACTGGCAAACCTTATGGTTGTAAATATTAAAATACAGTAATCCCCCCCTTTTTTAGATGTGATGGAAGATTTGTACAACTATGTGAACCCGCACAATGGCAAACATTCTCCAATGATTGCTAAGGAAACTCTAGACATCGTATTGGCCAACAAAGATGTAAGTAGCACTTTGGCAGAGCTAACAGGAAAGAATTAAAAGCAGTTTGAGTTAAAAGCAGAACGGGCTATTCTTGTGCTAGGGAGGCACAGGCCATGGGAAGCAGTGTCCACCTGAATATCCACTTGGTGTTTGGGAAACTGCGTAATATTCTGTGACAGAGAATGATGGGATGGTACACATGCATTTGTGGAGAGGCAGATGAGTTGCCAGATAGAGGAATGTGCATGGATTGAAAGTTAACTTGCCAGCATTTTCTGTGCACTTGTGATGGCTGCCCTCATGTGCACAGATCTTTGCTGTCATGCATGCTCCACAAATGCCTCATGGATGTTGGTGGAAGGTGGCCTTGCCATCTCTTTTAAACATAGGTTTTCCCAAAGCCCCGTGTTCAGATCTGGTTCTTCGAAATAAGCCCTTTACAAATATAGTGATTTTTCATACAGTGGCATTGTTGGTCTTTTGGGTACATGTAGAATATTCCAAATGCAGATCAACAGAGCAAGGGGACATTCTGTGGTTTTCAGAGAAAAGGTAAAGTGGAGCTGGTTTGAAATTAAGAATTGTTTGCTTCTTAGCTTCCCATTTGGAAACAAATTGAGTCATCAAATAGTTGAAAAATGGAACAATTCACATCCAGAGGGCTTTTTAAAATTATTTTTTTATTTTTTACTTTTTGTATCACACACCACATAGGTTTCTGTATTACATGGACTGGGGTGTACATAGTCTAAATGTATTAATATAACTTTCATTTTTTTCTTTTCTCAGAGACTGAACTCTTCTATAATTTATGATCGGGATTTCTCCTATAATTACTTTGGCTTTAAGGTAAAGAGTTTTTCTTTCTTTGAGGGTGTCAGTTACCGGTAAGGCTTGAAATGACAAGTTCTGTTCTATGTAGGAGCCCCAGACAGTAAATTAGCACCCTCATCCCAGCCAGCAAGTGCTTCTTGTTGTTCATATGAATGTCTTGGGGAAGGCATGTTGAGGCAAGATGCCTTCTTCCTTTGCAGTATGCCACACACATCTCCCTCTAGTGGAATTTTGATAAGGCAACTTCTAAGTAAGGCAGCAGTTTTCAAACTTCCTAATACCAGGGAGCTGTCAATGCTGATAACCTGCTGAGAAGAACATGCACTTTCCCCCCATGGCTTCCCTCAACACTGTCAACTGCAGAGGATCCTGGGTGCGTTTTAGGGCCCCCGCTCTGCTTGTGTGACTGTGCACATGGTGGGGCTGCCCTGCCACATCAGCCTTCGCAATGCAGTGCCTTCCGGGTGCTGTTGGACTACAATCCCCATCAGTCCACATCATCCTAGGGCTGGGCCGGCTGAGGTCAGTGGGAATTGTAGTCCCAGCAACATTTGGGGGGTGCAGGTTGGTGAAGGCTGTGAAAACTTGAGGTGACAACACAGCCTAGGAGAGGGGTGGGGAATTGGATCCTGCCATCCAGCTGGATGGAGCCAGCAGTGGGCAACTCCCGAGACTTCCTTTGTAGCCAGAATTAAGAGCTTTGGGGGCCCTAAAACACACCCAGGATCCTCTGCAATTGACGGTGTTGAGGGAAGCCATTGGGGGGGGGGAGTGCACGTTCTTCTCAGCAGGTTATTAGCATTGATAGCTCCCTGGTATTGGGAAGTTTGAAAACTGCTTGTGATGGAAAAGGCCCCGAATTTTAAAGAGTGCTGAATTTTGCCTGCAGAGGAAGAACCATAGACCTGGGAAAGGTTGGTGTGGTTTACTCAAAATGGGCTTAGTTAAGTCCATAGGTCAGAGTTTCCCCATGCCCTAGGAGAAGCCTCTTGCAGCTGTGTGTTGCAGGGTCTTCCTCAGGGAAGCTGGTCTGCCATTATGGACCTGATGAGGAACTTTGGGGTTTTCTGAAATACTCATTGAAGCCACAGCCTTTCAGGTGCAATAAGAGGTTGTTGGTGGTGGTGGAAATCAGTTGATTTTTTTGGTAGTAAATCTTCTACTCCTTTATTTTTTATGAGCTCTGACCTATCTCCTTTTCCTTTCCTCTCTCTTTAAGACACTTGAGCGTTCATATCTGCTAAAAATCAATTCCAAAGGTAAGTGGTACATGAGAATTGTCTCAGTCCTGTGTACAAATGCATATAACTTATTCTAAATTTTTTGTAAACTGTCTTGAAATCATTGATAAAATGTGATATATAAATGCTTTAAATAAACAAAAGCCATAGCTTTCTAGAAGTGATGGCTTAAGGAGGCTTTTTGGCACTTTAATACTCCTTGGAGCTTAAATCATGAAGATTAGCACTTCTGTAGGAGGGGTGATTCTAGGTATTGGGCTTCCTTACTGAGAGCTGGCCCCTTGTCAGAGGTAGTTATACTTCTGAATACCAGCCATTGATAACTTGTGTTCTCAAAACCATCTAAGTAGCAGCTTCATTGGGCATTAGGTTATAAATGTTCCCAACATGCTGCTGCTGCTGCCTAACATAGGAACATGTGAAGCTGCCTTATGTGGAGACAGACCTACTGGTCCACATTACCTCAGTATTGTCTACTCTGCAGAGGCTCTCCAGGGTTTCAGACAGGGAATGTCTCCCAGTCCTACCTGGAGATGTCATTGGGGATTTAACCTGGGACCTTTTACATGCAATACATAATCTCTACCACTGAGCCACAGCCCCTCTGCATTGAAGAAGTAAATAGGGGTTTCTTTTAACTCACATGGCAGCAGTTCACTCATGAGGTGATCACTGAGTCTTCTAAATTTGTTTTTATTCTGTTTGGGTTGAGGGGGGCTAATTTGGACCTTTGGCAAGAACTGACTCTCCACCCCCCCATCAGCTTTTACATCTTGCTGTGCCTGGAATCCTACAGATGCCAGAACAGGGCTCAGTAGGTGCGATGGAAATTGCTCTCTGATCTGACAGAATGAATTGGGCCCAGCCGCCTTAGTGGCAGAGGCTCATTTCACAGGCTGTGATGCACTCATGTTTTCTTTTTGACTCTTCTCTTCCGGTGTCTAGTGGCTGAGCGCCCCCAGCACATGTTGATGAGGGTGTCGGTGGGAATACACAAGAACGACATTGATGCTGTAATTGAAACCTATAACCTCCTTTCTGAGAAGTGGTTCACCCATGCGTCGCCCACTCTTTTCAATGCTGGTACCAACCGCCCCCAGCTCTCCAGGTAATCCAGGCAGGTGGCCACTGGAAGAGGGAGCAATTGAGGATGATGTTGCTTAAGCAAAATGGTTTTAACTGTCTATAAAATGGGCATCAACTGTCCCTTCCCTGCTCTTGCTTAGACTGATCTGCAGTTTTTACAGCAAGCATTTTTTCAGAGGGGTGCATTTGCTCCAAAACAGAACAGTGCCTACTTAAAGGACCTATTTGCTTGCTGTTGCTAACAAAAAAGTTTCTCTCTTAACTGCTGATGCTAATTGCTGGGGGTGGAGGGGAGGTATTGATTCAAAATTTCTCATAAAGAAGAAAAAAAAATCCTTTCAGGAGAAAATTAATGCCCTATGGCTTATGAAATTAAGTGTTGTAGTGAAATTATAGCTGTTAGTTTGCATCCCCCCCCAAAAAAATCTGCATGATGGCTTTAAATGTCAGCTTGAGTGCTATCTGTCCCCTCCTGTGGCATTTAACATTTCTGTTTCCTTCCATCCAGCTGCTTTCTGCTGTGCATGAAGGATGACAGCATTGAAGGGATCTACGACACTCTTAAGCACTGTGCGCTGATTTCCAAGTCTGCTGGCGGGATTGGTGTTGCAGTGAGCTGCATTCGAGCCACTGGCAGCTATATCGCCGGGGTGAGTTTTGAATTGCGAACAGCCTGGCCGTGTTAGTGATTGCTGCAAAGCACCTGTTTTCCAACCCCTTGGGCTGCTGTGGCTTTAATGTAACTTAAATCAGGTCCTGCGTTAGTGGCAGCCTTTCCTATGTGGGGTTGGGCACATGCCTCTGCAAGAGGAACAAACTGCTCCGTGCCTTAAGTGATGCCAAGCTGCTTTCTCTTTGTTTCAGACCAACGGGAACTCTAATGGACTTGTCCCAATGCTGAGGGTCTACAACAACACAGCTCGCTATGTGGACCAAGGGGGGAACAAGGTGTGTTGGCTTCTTCCAGAGACTATGTATGCATTCCAGCATTCTCCCCTGCTCTTGTTCTGAAACTCCTTTTAAGGGAAGCGCTTGTCAGTAGTCACATCTCTACTGTGAGAGTGCCTGGCAGTGTTTTTAGTTCCTTTTCAGCATCTCAGGCTTGCCACTGGGTAGTCCCATGGTGTAAAACAGGCATAGGCAACCTTCGGCCCTCCAGATGTTTTGGCCTACAACTCCCATGATCCCTAGCTAACAGGACCAGTGATCAGGGATGATGGGAATTGTAGTCCAAAACATCTGGAGGGCCGAAGGTTGCCTATGCCTGGTGTAAAAGTTAGCTTTTGTGCCTCTGGTGTCTCTGAGATACTGGAAGGGTTGCCCAGAAGTACAGTCAGCATTTGGGATTTTTTCCAAGCTCTCTTAGGCTCATGTTAAAGGTTTTGACTGCAGGGAGTTCAGTGAATAAAAATGCTCCGTAACGTATCTTGATCCCCCAGCTTCTTTCTATCTGTAGAGTTTCTCAAAAAATCACCTATTTTGAAAAATTGACCTTGGAACAACATTCCAGTTTATACCAGTTTGCTTATATCTATTACATAAAATGTGCAGGTTGGGCACCAAGAGACTGTCCTTGGATCCTCCTGCTTTGTAGTGCAAGACTTCAAAAACCTTTGAAGGTTGGGAGATAATCCAGTGAGATCTCCAGTGTAGTGTGAGGTGCTTCATTTGGAAATTGAACAAAGTGTAATAAACATGCAGAAGCACTTGGGTGTGGCTTGTTAGATTTTGCAAGCAGCCTTAGTACAACCTCATCGGTTGTTTAGTTATAATCCAGGAAATGACGGAAAGCTTCAGCCTCGCAGAAGCCACTTAATTTTTCTTCTCCACTTGAGCGAGATGCTAGGGACAGAGATGCAACTTCCTCTAGGCGTCATTCTGATTCTTCTGTTTATTTGCTCGGCCAGAGACCTGGAGCCTTTGCCATCTACCTGGAGCCATGGCATTTTGATATCTTTGAGTTTCTTGACCTGAAGAAAAACACTGGGAAGGAGGAGCAGCGCGCCCGCGACCTCTTCTACGCCCTCTGGATCCCAGACCTCTTCATGAAGCGCGTGGAGACCAACCAGGTGGGCAGCTGGGCTCACAGCACAGGCACCTGCCAGCAGGGCTGCAAAGAGTGGGCAATGGCATGTGCCAGCAACAATGCCCTTAACTCTGTTTTGAGTTACGTCTTCTCTTGTCAAGATACAGTCATATAACCAATGAGTTACGGAGTAACACTGATTTGGGCAGTCTTGTAGTATCTCAGCGTACAGGGGGGAGGTTCAAAAAGTGTCCACATGGTGCCTAAAGAATAACTAGCCCTGTTGTATATCAGGGGGAGTTGTGTGGAGAGAGTCTCTTCCTTTAAATACCTTAGTGAAGACCTCACTTGGAAAAACAATATAACTCAGGTGGTCAGAAAGGCCCAACAGAGACTCCATTTCCTCAGGGTCTTGCGAAAGAACAATGTTAAACAATTGATGACCTCCTTCTACCGGTCCACAATAGAAAGTGTCCTCTCATATTGTATCACAGTGTGGTACATTGGCTTGATAGCCACGAACAGAAAGTCTTGACAGAGGGTGGTGAACACAGCACATGATATCATGGGCTGTCCCCTGAGCCTGCTAGATGACATCGCAATGGATCGTTGCCTTAGGAGAGCGAGAAAAATTCTCAGGGACGATTCACACCCCGGCCAGCACCTCTTTAATCTTCTACCCTCGGGCAGGAGATATAGAAGTATAATCAGTCATACCAACAGGCTAAAAAACAGTTTCTATCCGTGGGCTGTCACTAGGCTGCTGAACGGAAAATAATATAGTGCAACTGACTTTCAGGGTTGGTGTGTTGTGCGACAAGCACACAGAGTGCAATGAGATGTGTGCGGGGGGGGGAGGCTCGGTTAATTTCACTGTACACAGGTTGTACATTGACAATAAAGGTCTTCTCTGTTCCTCATGAAATGTATTCCTAGCAGCATAATGGATCAAGTCCTATGGCTTTAAAAAGCCTAAAGGCAAAGTGACATTGGACCCAACATCTATCCAACGATCATTGATCAGTTCTGAGACACTGAAGAAGTTAGAAAATGGCTGTCTTGTTTTAAATAAGTCTAATTGGGGTTTTTTTTGTATCCCACCCTGGGACCATTTGGTGAACCACAGGGTGTCCTCAATCTTTTTGAAATGTTCTTTATTTTAATATAAAAACAATTGCCAACAGGAGGGTAATACACAGAAATAATGCTTTGTGTGTTTGGTTTTTGTATTTCATTCTATTGAAAATACAGTTGAGCTTCTAGGAAAAAAAATCAATTTTTTTCCACGCCCCGGAAATGAGCTGAATTGATAGAAATGTTTTCTCTGTTGAGGAGGGAAAAGTGGTGACTAAAGTCTTTATGCGTTTAAAGGCATGAAGGCTTGCTAATGTACATTTTGCCTTTGCAGTGTCCTGCTGTGTGGAAGATGAGAACAGTTTGTTTGTCCTTGCTTACTTTCAGTCTTTCTTTTGTAGGACTGGTCTTTGATGTGCCCCAATGAATGCCCGGGCCTAGATGAAGTCTGGGGAGAGGAGTTTGAGAAGCTGTATGAGAGGTATGAGAGAGAGGCTGGTGCAACCCTTGGCAAGGTTTGAGACAGGAATAGCCTGTCAACAGCAGCTCCTTCATGACCTCGCCTTGCCCCTTAGCTGGATCCTAATGTTTCCAGACAAAATACATTTTGAGTCTGCTTAGAAATGGAATCAAAGCTCTTGTTACGTCTTTTCATTCTGTATGTTCTGAGTGGGAATTTGTAGCTCATTTATTGCAACTACAGTTCAGAAAACTTAATGGAACTACAGTTTTTGCACACAGACACACACACACACACACACAGACACACACACACACACAGACACACACACACACACACACGTCTGTATTCTGAAAATGGGAACTGGCAGTGCTCATTAGCTGGAGCTGGCCAAAAATCCAGACTCTTAAGAACAACACAAACTGCTTCTGTTACAATTTCCCCAAGGAACTCTGGGAACTGTATTTATATGGGGAGCCTAAGAATATTGCATCCGAGCTCTCAGCACTTGCCCAGATCTGCAGCTCCCAGGATTCCCTGGAGGAACCCAAGACCATGACACTTGTTCATAGTTTAGGTGTGCTGTTGTGCACCTCCTGTTCAGGGGCCCTTTCCCACCAGGAGTTCATGAGGTTTCAGTGTCCTTGCTTTGCAAATGAAAACAAGATGCTTGTGAGCCTATTTTCAGAAACTCCAAGCAGGTCCCCATGACGAGTCTTGCTCTGTTTTGCAGCTATGAGAAGCAGGGGCGTGTCCGCAAAGTGGTGAAGGCTCAGCAGCTCTGGTATGCCATCATAGAGTCTCAGACGGAGACAGGAACCCCTTACATGCTGTACAAGGACTCTTGCAACAGGAAGAGCAACCAGCAGAATCTGGGAACTATCAAATGCAGCAACCTGTGTACAGAAATTGTGGAATACAGCAGCCAGGATGAGGTGGGTTGGGTAGGAACCAGGTGCCACTGCGGCTCAGTGGAGTCCGTCTTAGGGAAGGTGTTCCCACGAGATGTATTTGGGGGAGCCACTGTTCTCCCATGTTTTGTCAATCAAAAGGGCAAAGGGATGTTCAGATGCCACGAGTAGTGGGAAATTCCTTAAAACAAAGGAAACTCATCTGTGCAAAATGCGAACAGGCCTTTTCTCTTGTGGCTCCCCCTTGGGGACTGCTCTCCTCAGGGAGGCTCACCTGGCACCCTCCTTGCATATTTTTAGGTGTCAGGCACCAGGAGAAACAGTCCTCTTCAGCCAGGCCTTGGGCTGTTAAACAATCTATGGCCTTTTAAGTGTGTACTGTGCTTGTGTTGTTATGCATTTTGTGTTTTTATGCTGTAAACCACCCTGTGATATTTGGGTGAAGAGTGGTATATAAATTTAAAAAAAATTTTTTTTAAATAATAATGGTGATGATGTAGAATTCACTGCCAGAAATTAATGATGTGCATAGATATATGTAGAGCAAGGAAGATTGGCACTACCCATCTGGTGGTGTGGGCAGTGTGTGTGTGTGTGTGTGTGTGTGTGTGTGTGTGTCAACAGAATGAGGATCATAAGTGGTGTCGACAGCATGTCTGGAAGGACTAGGAGTGTCTAGCTTTTGAGAAAGAAGAGGAGTGGTTGGGATTTGTGTATGTTGAGTTACTGCCCTGAAGAAGGTATCTGAAGAAGTTACTGCCCTGAAGGTATCTGAAGAAGTGTGCATGCACACAAAAGTTCATACCAAGAACAAACTTAGCTGGTCTCTAAGGTGCTACTGGAAGGGATTTTTTTAAATTTTTTATTTTGTTTTGCCCTCTTCTGACATTCTGAGGATTTATTCCTCACAGGATCCACTGAAAATAGAATTGGAAAGCAATGGTTTTGATTACAGGAAATAAAATTGAATTTGTATATAGGCACTTCTTACCATATTTGAGCACATCACACCTGCCTAGGCAGCCTGTAGGCTCTTCCCCATAGCATTTAGAACTGGATTTAAAGGTAAAGGGACCCCTGACCGTTAGGTCCAGTCGTGGACGACGGGTTGCAGCTCTCATCTCGCTTTACTGGCCGAGGGAGCCTGCGTACAGCTTCCGGGTCATGTGGCCAGCATGACTAAGCCGCTTCTGGTGAACCAGAGCAGCGCACGGAAACACCATTTACCTTCCCGCTGGAGTGGTACCTATTTATCTACTTGCACTTTGACGTGCTTTCAAACTGCTAGGTTGGCAGGAGCAGGGACCGAGCAACGGGAGCTCACCCCATCGCGGGGATTCGAACCGCCAACCTTCTGATCGGCAAGCCCTAGGCTCTGTGGTTTAACCCACAGCGCCACCCGCGTCTCTAGAACTGGATTTAGAGCTCTGCATTTAGGCAGAGGGTGTCCTGGCTCAAAGCAGGTGTTTGGCCTACGGGTGGCTCTTCAGATTCTGCCATTCCGGGGAAATGGTTGATGGGCCTGTTATGGGGAACATCTTCTGCTATACAGTTTGTAACCCTTTCCCCTCTCTCTACTGCATACATTGCTTTAGCCATTGAGCACTGCTTCCTTCTTTGCCTATTCCAGGTTGCTGTTTGCAACTTGGCTTCCTTAGCCCTGAATATGTACGTCACTCCCGAGCACACTTACGACTTCAAGAAGCTGGCCGAGGTCACCCGAGTCATTGTTCGGAATCTGAACAAGATAATCGACATCAACTACTACCCTGTGCCAGAGGTACGAAGGAGGAGTTGGTAGCCCTAGACTGAGAGGTGCTCTTGGTAAGGCTGGTTGTTCAAGGTTGAGGGACTACAGAGAACCAGCAAGTTCTCAGCTACTTCCTTTGAAGGGTGGTTGACACTATGGAGAAACTTAAGGATGTGGCAGTTTCTGTATTCCTCATGTATTCCCCCCCCCAAAAAAGCACATTCCTTGTTAGCCAGGCATTAGCTAGTGGGCTGTGGGAAGCGCACAATACATTAGTAGGGGAAGAATGATTTGCCTGAAACCAGAGCTTGCCCATTCCAGGTTCTTAACTCTTTATCCTTTTGTCCTTCACAATGTGTTGCAGGCCGAGACCTCAAACAAGCGTCATCGTCCGATTGGTATTGGTGTGCAGGGGCTGGCTGATGCCTTCATCCTCATGCGGTACCCTTTTGAGAGCGCAGAGGCCCAGCTGCTCAACCAGCAGATCTTTGAGACCATTTACTATGGTGCCCTAGACGCCAGCTGTGAGCTTGCCAAGGAACATGGGCCGTACGAAACCTACGAAGGCTGCCCAGTCAGCAAAGGCGTAAGTGGCAAAGTTTGGAAAGGTTTTTGAACCAATGGTATTGAGGGTCCATTGGGCAAATCTGTTGAACTGGAAAAAACTGAGATGCCAAGAAGTGCCACAACTCCAATAAATGCCTGCCTGGACCACACTGAGATGCTGAACTAATCTAAGTGTCAATTTCCCTAGTTCTTTCACCCTATGACTGGTGTTGAATCTGGCTTCTTGCCACAGAGTTCAGATATTCATCAATACCCAGTTTCATTTTTTAAAAAAGCAAGTTCCTAGCCCTCAGTTCCGACAAGATGCTTCTGCAAGCATTTTCTTCAAGAGCATTCTTTCTTTGTAAGCATTTTTACACTTGAGTGAAATGTCTGCTTGCTTCTGGATTTGCTAAACCTCTATCCTTAGGTATAATTTGAAGCTCTTAAATTCTTCCAAATGTTCTGCTTTTCCTCTGCCTTTTCACTTAACAAAACCTGGGAACTCCAGAATGCTGTATAGGGTAGGCAACCTAAAGCCCGGGGGCTGGATGCGGCCCAATCACCTTCTAAATCCAGCCTGCAGACGGTCCGGGAATCAGTGTGTTTTTACATGAGTAGAATGTGTGCTTTTATTTAACATGCATCTCTGGGTTATTTGTGGGGCACAGGAATTCGTTCATATATTTTTTCAAAATATAGTCCAGCCCCCACATTGTCTGAATGATGGTGGACTGGCCCACGGCCGAAAAAGGTTGCTGACCCCTGCTGTATAGTGTCCATCACAAATCTCTAGATGGAAGTGTGGAGGTTCATGACCATGAGTAGTTGAGATTAATAATTTGCACAGCTGTGTGGATTTTTGCCATGTGCCCTCCACATGTCTGAAATGCTTTTTCTTAGACATACCGGTAATTGTCTCAGATTCATTGTGATGACATTCATGGCTGAAACCTCTGAAGGATAATTGCCACGTCCACGGAGAGAAACCATCAACTCATGCCTGTGTGGAGAGCTTGGCATTTGCCATGTGGTGTCTAAGCAGGAATTGAAGCATCGTGTATGAACCAAAAATTGCAGCAAGCCTTGACCTGAAGGAAGCTGCTTTTCTCTTCATTCCCCCCTTTTGTTTTACTATATTGTGGACTTTGCTGTGGTAGCTGGCAGGCTGCACACCCTCCCTTAGATGGCAGGTTTGGTTTGATGAGATGTTGTGTGCCTTTTCTTACATTCTTCAGATCCTTCAGTATGACATGTGGAATGTGACCCCTACAGACCTTTGGGATTGGAAGGCTCTGAAGGAGAAGATTGCAAAGTGAGTAAAAGCCCTCAATCTCTTTGGCTCAGCGTGCCTTGGGCAACACCCAGAGCTGGCAGGTGTTGGGGTTGGCGGGTGAAGAGTAGCAGAGCATGCATGGTGGGACTCCAAGCTTCTGAGAAGAGATGGGGCCAATTTCAACCAAAGGGACAGGGTAGCTCTAAACTGAGGATGTTAAAACTGCTGCTTGAGCTGAATAAGGGCACAGTCTTCTCCCCGATGCAGCTCTCATTCATTTCTGTGCAGCTTGCACAGGAGAACTTAGTGCTGTATTCTGATCTTGGGGTATCCAGTGCTCGTCATGCTAGGAGCAGACGCAGTAGAATCAAGTCCGTTAATTTCAGTGGGACTACTCTGTGACTTAGTTGGTTTTGTTTAACACCAGACCGTAAGATACTTTTGAAGGCTGGGGGAATACAAGCACTTTAGGGTATTACCAGTCACCTGCAACCAACCTGGCAGATGGTTCTGCTGGGCAAGATATTTTTTAATTGGTCAAAACTGGGCTTTCCTTAACTGATGCCGAAGGCTGGTTCTCTGAAGATGGCGATCCTGTTCAACAATCACGGGTCCCTGCTTTCTGTGTGATTTAGGTACGGGGTTCGGAACAGCCTCCTCCTCGCGCCAATGCCGACAGCATCTACAGCTCAGATCTTGGGCAACAATGAGTCCATTGAGCCCTACACAAGCAACATCTACACACGCAGAGTTCTCTCTGGAGAGTTCCAGGTAAGGCAGCAGAAGGGTGGCCTTGAGCAACACAGGGGTCTGCTCCTCAAGGTGGGTGCTGCACCTAAGATCCCGGTGTCCTCCTTGCCATCCTCTCTAATAAAATTCAGCCCCCGCCTCTTGTGAGTGCCAGAACCACAGGCCTGGTTCATATGCAGCAATAAATCCCAGTCTACTTTGAACAAACCTTGGCCCTGCTGTTCTTGGTTTGGAGAGGGTTGGGGATTGTTTCCTCCCCTGTGTGGTGCAGTCAGGGGCAGGGGAGGAGCTAAGCAAGTCTGCGCATGAAACCGTGGCTTTGCGTTGTGTGCAGACTGAGCTGCTCTCTGGTGGCTCATGGCTCTAATATGTGCTTCAAGGGGAAATGGTTGCAAAATTCAAGGTGCTAGCTCTGATGATGAAGAGAATTGCCATGATGGTGGACTGGCATGTGAGGTTTCGATGAGCTTCAGAAAAAGGCCAGTCAAAATTATAAAGGGAACAGAGCAAGTCCCCTATGAGGAAAGGTTGCAGCATTTGGGGTTTTTTAACTTAAAGAAAAGGCAGTTAAGAGGGTACATTATAAAGGTGTACAAAATTATGCCTGGCATGGAGGAAGCAGACAGAAGGTTTTTTTCTTCCTCTCCCATAACACTGAAACTCATGGACAAAGCTCTTCTTCACACAGCGCAGTCAAACTATAGAACATGCTGTCCCAAAAATTGGTGATGGCCACTAACTTCGATGGCTTGAAAGGGGGATTAGACACATGGGCAGGAGTTATCAGTGGCTACTGGTCCTAATGGCTGTGCCCTGCCTTCAGAGGCAGCCCACAAGCTTCTGAATGCCAGTTCCTGGGAACAGGAGATACGTATGTGGGGCAACTCGTGTCCTGCTTGTGGGCTTCCCGAAGCTGTCTGCTGCTGCAGCAGACAGGATACTGGCTGCTTTCTGTAAGTGAGCATGACCTGAGGTGTTCTGGTTTTGCAGATAGTGAATCCCCACTTACTGAAAGACCTGACAGAGAGGGGCTTGTGGAACGAAGAGATGAAGAACCAGATCATTGGCTACAATGGCTCCATCCAGGTCAGTCTTTGCCATGCAATGTCTGCATGCCCTTCAAACGTACCTTTGTGTCTATTATTTAAGTGGGGATAAACAACAGTACAGTTAATTGAACATTGGAATTGTTAACATCCAGTAAGACTGTACAGTGCAGGGCTGAGAAAGCAGACGGGGAGTGGTTTTTCCTCCCTCTCCTAATGCTAGAACCTAGTGGGGCCCTCACACAAAACATAGCGACGGCCACCAACTTGGATGGCTTTAAAAGAGAATTAGGCAAATTCATGGAGGATCTGGCTATCATTGACTGCGAGACCCAATAGCTGTGTTCTCCTTCCACTGTTGGAGGCCTTTATCTCTGAATACCAGTTTCTGGGAATCCCAAGAGGGGAGAGTGGCTGTTGCTTATGGCTTCTTCCCTTGGGGGCATCTGGTTGGCCACTGTGAGAAGAGGATGCTGGACTAAATGGACCACTGGCCTCATCCAGAAGGGCTTTTCTTGCGTAGGTGAGGCTGGTTTGGTTGGGGATAGAATCATCACTGAATGACCTGGAGGGAGCGAGAGAACACAGTCCTGCTAATCTTGCAGCAGATTTTGATAGCGTTGACTTTGATTTTCTCCTGCATTGTCCACGTGAGTTGGGAGTTGCCAAATCCAGCCCCCCATCCCTGGTGTAAGCCAAAAGCAACCTTCCTGTTCTCAGGGAGTCATTCTGTAGCCCTTCCGCCTTTCAGAATATCCCTGAGATTCCAGAAGACTTGAAGCAGCTCTATAAGACAGTGTGGGAAGTCTCCCAGAAAACGGTCCTTAAGATGGCAGCAGACCGGGGGGCCTTCATTGACCAGAGCCAGTCTCTCAACATCCACATCGCGGAGCCCAACTATGGCAAACTGACCAGCATGCACTTCTACGGGTGGAAGCAGGTAAGCAGAGCAACGGGGAGGGAACCACCCTAATACAAGTTTTTTTGTGTCGATCTTGTAGGTTATATTTTTAAGCTATAACAAGATAGCCCTGATAACAAGCCGTTGTGCTCAGGCCCTGTTTTGACAAGTCCTGCAAACCTCATCCAGGGGGAAATCCTGGCTCATATGGTTCTGCCTGGTTTTTGAATTGAATTGGCAGTTTAATACTTAGAGAAAGCATGGAATACTTATGAAAGATACAGAAAGTATAGAAAAGGATAGTTATTTAATGTAAGTTGCAGCTGCCAACAGTGGTAACTTTCTTCCCTGGATCCTGGGTGTTCTGAGTTACCTCCTGTTACTGAGGTTGTCAGGAGCGAAACCTACTCAAACTGCTTTCATTCCTCATATCTCTGTCTATATATCTCACCCTTTCCTTCCCACAGGGCTTGAAGACTGGCATGTACTACCTGAGGACAAAGCCGGCGGCCAACCCCATCCAGTTCACCCTGAACAAGGAGAAGCTGAAGGAGAAGAGCTTCAAGGAAGAGGAGGAGAAAGAGAGGAACAAAGCAGCCATGGTGTGTTCCCTGGAGAACAGAGACGAGTGTCTCATGTGCGGGTCTTAAGCAGCTGCCAGGTGTGGAGACCCCCCCCTTACCTCTCCTGCTCCAGCCCTCCTGCAGCCCCAGGTAGGTTAGTTAGGTCTAGTTCACTTTGGAGAGAAGAGAGAGGCTGCCGTTCTGCTTGAGGAGGGGGTCAAGCAGTTGTGGGTCGCCGGGTGCAGTGATGTCCTTGCTTCCCCTTCAGATGGCAAAGCTGTCAGGGTCGTCCAAGTGGGGTGGCGGCGGCAGAGGCAATCTGCACACACGGCTGTTGTAGCAGGAACCTTTTAAGTGCCCTTTTATAATCTTATCCGTAATGTAAATAATAGTATGCTCCTTCAAAATGCACATAAAGAAAAGTTGACTCGTCTTGTTATGCTTGGGGAACAAGGACTCCTTTTGACAATCGCTTCTTATGCCAAAATCTCCACTACCACGTCTTGTTACCCGTTGGATATGTGGTGTCTCCTCTCCAGCCCTTGGGGTCTATCACTCTCTCGGTCTTCTGGAGCCGCTTCTGGAGATGAGCTTAGAGTTACTGTTACATAGAAGGAATGTTTTCCCTTTTCCTTCACCAGCTGTGAATTCTGGGGGAAAGCCACTGGAAGGAGCTTGGATTAAACATCCAAAAACTGGGCTTGGTTTAGCAGTGTTATTCTTTGCCACAAAGCTGCTGTGGCCTCTCCTGCCTTCTCTGAAGAATGACGTTTACTGGGCTGAGCTGTTTTTATAAAGACAAGGGAAAAGACGCACACCACAAACTAAACCATGCCTTTTTCCTTCAGTTTTTTGTCATTCCTATCGGAATTAAGTGGCCTAGTTCTGGACTATTTATTGAATTTGGGTACTCTGCATGTAGACTTGAATCCTCTAAGCAAATCCAGTGCCTCAATAAAAGCCATGGTGTAAAGATGGTGTCCAGCATTTCTTGGAGCTAAAGAGTCTGGAAATTCATGTCTTTGTTCAAAATAGCCAAAGTCATTGGATTGGCATCTTTGTGTCAACTGCTCTTGCATGCTTTTCTTTTTTTTCTTTTTAATGTTTTTTATTGGGTTTTCAACACAGACAAACATTTACTGACAAAAACACAACCGACACAGAAAAAGAAAAAGAAAAAAAAATCTTGTTTCATCACATTTCCCAATCACATCTTTATGGGACTTCCCCTGACCTCCACTTCTGGGTTTCAGTGTAACTCTTATTTACGCAGTTTAATCTTCATTATCAAGTCTTATCAAAATATCTTGTATATCTCCCCCCCTTTATCTTAATACTTTTTCTTATGTACCACTAATATAACATAAAACCCTAGGTGTTTCCTTAGGATTTCTATCTTAACCAATAACCTATTATTCTAATTAACTTTTAAAGATTTCTAATCTTGTCGCCCTGCCTCCCCCTCCCGGACCCGCAGTATCACTGTCAGATCAGCAAACTTAATCTTTTCTTCCCTTTTCCCCAGACTCCTCCTTCCAACCAATTTCAGCAAGTTCCATAAAATCTCTCTTCCAATACCAATATCCCAACAATCCAGTTCTAAACCATATTAACCAGTTACAAAATAATATTAGATTTTTCAACCCACTCCAGTTTTAAGAGTTTCCCCAACCCACAAGTCATAGAATCATAGAATCCTAGAGTTGGAAGAGACCACAAGGGCCATCCAGTCCAACCCCCTGCCAAGCAGGACACACCATCAAAGCATCAAAGCACCATCAAAGCATTCCTGGCCCAGTAGCTCCCTGGCAGTCAGTGCAGCGTTTTCAGGACTCGTGGCGCATGGGGTCGCCCCACTTACCAGCCTGGCAGCCTCTGGACCTTCAAGGGCAGCCCCACATGGAGTGGGTTACAGTAGTCCAAGTAGGATGTCATTGGAGTGTGGGCCATGGAGGCCAGGCTATCCTGTTCCAGGAGCAACCATAGCTGCTAAGCCAGGCATAAGGACTCCTAGCCACAGAAGCCACTTGGGGTGACAAGTTGGAATTTCAGGCTCCAGTGTCGAAAGCCACAGACCAAGGAGAAACTGATCAAGGTCTTAAGTCTGGATGACTCCTGGTGCCAAAACCAGGCCTGGATCCCACTGGAATGGATATAGGAAGGGTTCCCAAATTTTGGGGAGCCACTCCCCCTTGGGTTTCATAAACTCCTCCCCAGTGCCTGTTTGCATTGCCCTATAAGGAAAGCAACAGCTGGTCATTTAAGTGTCCTCGTCACTGGCCCAAAAGAATGAGTCCAACTGCAAGAACTACAGCCAAATGATGGTGCCCTCCAGGCTAATGGGGGGGGGCTTTCTTCCAGCCCCCTCATCTAGCTGCTACCTAGAACAGGAGCCAGAGAGCTGGGTGTGAGCTGAGCTGGGAGCAGGCTGGGAGCTGGAGACACAGAAACCTGCTTGCCCTGTGCTGGACCCAAAGCTGCAATGAGCAGAGAAGCAAGACCTGTTGAGGTGTTGATGCTGTGAGCCTCTCAGTCTTATGCTTGGGTGGTTGTACATATGGGGAAATAAAACCATATACCGGTATCCTAAAGACACCACAGTCTCCGCTGACCTTCATTCCAAGGAAACCAAACCTGAGTAAACAACTCGAATTCTCGGAGACTCTCACCGCTCAGAGATTGGAATGGCAAATAACAATATCTGTATACCCTCCATGCTGTTTGATGTCTGTGCTACTTATTTAAAAGGAAAGGTCCCAGTTCCAAGGTGGGTCACCTGGTCACGAAACAGCTCCCATGTTGCCATTATTATTAATTTATTTGTACCCCACTC
The DNA here is from genome assembly GCA_034641385.1 of Darevskia mixta. Classification (NCBI taxonomy): domain Eukaryota; kingdom Metazoa; phylum Chordata; class Lepidosauria; order Squamata; family Lacertidae; genus Darevskia; species Darevskia mixta. The sequence goes on from JAWWNH010000205.1 coordinate 2,868,839, forward strand.
ATCTGACTAGGTTGCCCCAGCCACTCTGCGTGGCTTCCAGCACATACAAAAGCATAGTAAAACATCAGACATTTAAAACTTCCCTATACAATAGGGCTGTCTTCACATGTCTTCTAAAAGGTGTGTAGTAGAAAAAGGTTTATCTCCTTGACATCTGATGGGAGTTACAGGTAGATAGCTGTGTTGGTCTGTCATAGTCAAAACAAAATAAAAAAATTCCCTCCAGTAGCACCTTAGAGACCAACTAAGTTTGTTCTTGGTATGAGCTTTCGTGTGCATGCACACTTCTTCAGATAGCTACTATCTGAAGGTAGTAGTACCTTGGTATCTGAAGAAGTGTGCATGCACACGAAAGCTCATACCAAGAACAAACTTAGTTGGTCTCTAAGGTGCTACTGGAGGGAATTTTTTTATCTGATGGGAGGGCATTCTACAAGGTGGGTGCCACTACCAAGAAGGCCCTCTGCCTGGTTCCCTGTAACACCAGAGAATGGTAACTTGTCTGGGGTGTGAGGAGAGGGGTAGTAGTACCTGTGGCGGGGGACATCATCATCATCAATTGAATTTTATTCCGCCCTTCATCAATAGATCTCGGTTCACAACATAAAAATACAAGATTTAAAAAAACAGGAACAAAAAACAAACCAATAACCCCCTCCCAGAAACACATTTAAATGGTTATAGAATGTTAGCCAGAGGCCTGGTTGAAGAGGAATGTTTTTGCCTGGTTCCTGAAGGTGCGTAATTAAGGTGCCAGGCGAGTCTCCCAGGGAGAGCACCCCACAAAAGTCCAGTACTCGTGTTGCCACCCTCCAGACCTCACGTGGAGGAGGCACACCTACACTACGAAAAGCATTATTCAGAATACAGTGGCACCTTGGTTTACAACCAAAACAGGTTGTAACCCAAGGCTCGCTTTTGCCAATGGGGCCTCCAGAATTTTTTTGTTTGTAATCCCCCAAAAATGGGTTGTAATCAAAAAAAGATTGCAAACAGGGACACGCAGTTCCGGGTTTGATGTGTTTGTGATCCAAAAAAAAGCCAAGGTACCACTGTAGCAGTTCGCATGACCCACTAAGGAAGATAACCACACAATAACATTCAAAGCAGTAACAATTAGTTGCACATTTATCCACAATCCAGTTAAAACTGTTTCATTAATTCAACAAAAGTGATGAACTTGATGGAGAGACGGCAGCTTTTCAAAATCTGATCATCATTGACATCTCCAGTGGACCCCCTCCCCCCACTGCCCCTTTACCTCTCACTTCCCCCCAGGTAATCCCACCTCCCACTTTGAGAAACGCTGATCTGCAGCCTTTCCTGGTGGGAGCTTGAGAGAGATGCCACGATTAGGAATGCAAACGCAACACTTAAATCCATCACTTGGTCCTTTTCAGGTGCCAAATTTCCGGGGACCAAACAGAGTCCACCTCCACCTCCTGAACAGCTTCAGGATGCTTTCCCGAATCTCCTTGGTTCTCACTCCGTAAATGACGGGGTTGATGGCCCACGGGAATAGCAGGTACATGACGCTGAGCAGGTTGTGGACGTCTTGGGAGGCCGACTTGGCCAGGCGGAAGACGATGGAGGAGGAGAGGCAGGAGGAGTACCCGATGAAGAGGACGATGAGGTGTGTGCCGCAGGTGTGGAAGGCCTTGTGGCGGAAGCTCCCAGAGGCCATTTTCAGGGCCGTGAGGATGATCTTGCTGTAGGAAAGGGCGAGGAAGACCAGGTCAAATACAATGGTGAAGGACCTCACGGCCATGCCCATGACCCGGTTCCTGGAGGTGTCCCCGCAAGACAGCTTCATTAGGGCCATGTGCTCGCAGGCAAAGTGCTCTATGATGTTGGAGTGACAGAAGCGCACCTGGGAGGCCAGGATCACCACCGGGCTGACAATGGACACGCTCCGCACCAGAGCGGCAGCCGCCAGGAGCCCCAGGAGCTTGCCGGTCAAGATGTCGGCGTAGTGGAGAGGGTGGCAGATGGCCACGTACCTGTCCAAAGCCATCATGAGGAGTATGCCCGTGTCTAGCATGATGGCTAGGTAGAGGAAGAACATCTGGACCAGGCAGCCGGTCAGAGAGATGCTGCTGATCCCGAACAGGAAGCTCAGCAACATCTGGGGGAGGACTGTTGTGCTCCCAAAAACATTGACCGCCAAGAGCAGCGCAATAAGGAGGTACATAGGCGAGTGGAGGCAGCTCTCCGCCTTCACGGTGAGGATCAGCAGAGAGTTGGCGAAGATGATCATCAGGTAGATGCAGAAGAACGGGATGGCAAGGAGGTACCTGGACTTCTGGAAGCCGGGGAAGGCGAGGAGGAGGAATTCCGTGTAGGAGATGTTGGACGAGGTGTTCTGGACCAGTTCGGAAGGGCCTCCAAATTCGGACATGGCTTTGGACCTGAAATGGGGGGAAATGGGGAAAGGACTTACTTTGTTGTCAAGTATTGGTGGCTGCTGTGTGATTTGTTCATAGCCTACAGTGGCAACCGGCCACGATGACTCTGCTCTGCCTCCACGATCAGAGGCAGCGATGCTTCTGGAACCCAGCTGCTGGAAACCTCAGGAGGGGAGAGGGGTCTTGTGTTCGAATCCTGCTTGCGGGTTTCCCGTAATGGGCATCTGGTTGGCCATGGCGAGAACAGAATTCTGGGCTAGATTAGCCAGGGCTCTGGTTGCGTTTTATATTCTTATGTACACAGCAACTTGTTTGCACCTCAAAAAAGGCAGTTTTCCCTCAATCTGGAATCATTCCCGCTTGCCCTCAACCTAGAATCATTGACTTGCAGAGTGGGATGAGGGTCATCTGTTCCAAGCCCTACAATGCAGGAATCTTTTGCCCAACGTGGGGCTCGAACCCACGACCTCGAAGAGTCTCATTCTCTACTGGCTACTTTCCACCTGATTCTGGAAACAGCCACCCACCCAAATGAGTGTCGTTACTTGATACACGTTTGAAAGCCTTCCCCATGATCCATGCTTTCCCCTCTCTGCACATGCCCCAGGTGAACGAAGAAGAAAGCGGTGTTTGCAGTCCTGGTGCCTGCCCAGGTGTGGATCAGGGCCCCTCTTTGCTGGGACCACCTATATCTGTTTTCAAATGGACACACTGCATGGAAATGCAGAATCAGCCGGCAATGAGCTTTTATTTTTGGAATTAATCTGGTTCCTCAAGAAGCACTTTTCAGGAGCGGAAGGTGTGCAGCTGATCTCCATGGACTGCATAGAAGAAACAAGTCCTCAGTCTCCATATAAATGCAATGCAATCAATCAATCAATCAAACCACTTTCTTTAGAACCGGTTAACAGGATTGCAAAAAAGAACACAAAGAGCAAGAAGGCTGACGTGTCTTTCAATTTGTTTTTAGCCCATCATTTATTCCTAATAATAATAATAATAATAATAATAATTTATTATTTATACCCCACCCATCTGGCTGGGTTTCCCCAGCCACTCTGAACAGCTTCCAACCGAATATTAAAAAAAATACAGCATCAAACATTAAAAACTTCCCTAAACAGGGCCGCCTTCAGTTGTCTCCTAAAAGTAAAATAGCTGATTATTGCCTTGACATCTACTGGGAGAGAGTTCCACAGAGCAGGCGCCACCACCAAGAAGGCCCTCTGCTGGTTCCCTGTAATCTCACTTCTCGTAGTGAGGGAACCGCCAGAAGGCCCTCGGCGCTGGACCTCAGTGTCCGGGCTGAACGATGGGGGTGGAGACGCTCCTTCAGGTATACAGGACTGAGGCCGTTTAGGGCTTTCAAGGTCAGCACCAACACTTTGAATTGTGCTTGGAAACGTACTGGGAGCCAATATAGCTCTCTCAGGACTGGTGTTATGTGGTCCCGGCGGCCACTCCCAGCCACCAGTTTAGCTGCCGCATTCTGGATTAGTTGTAGTTTCCGGGTCACCTTCAAAGGTAGCCCCATGTAGAGCGCATTGCAGTAGTCCAAGCGGGAGATAACTAGAGCATGCACCACTCTGACGAGACAGTCTGCGGGCAGGTAGGGTCTCAGCCTGCGTACCAGATGGAGCTGGTAGACAGCCGTCCTGGACACAGAATTAACCTGCGCCTCCATGGACAGCTGTGAGTCCAAAATGACTCCCAGGCTGCGCACCTGGTCCTTCAGGGGCACAGTTACCCCATTCAGGACCAGGGAGTCCCCCACACCCCCCCCCGCCCCCTGTCCCCCAAAAACAGCACTTCTGTCTTGTCAGGATTCAACCTCAATCTTTTGAATCCTTTATCTGGCTATTTTAAACTTGTTTTATAGATAATGTCATTTATTTTTTTCATAAAATTTATACGCCCTTTCATTGTAAAAAAAAATAAATGGAAAAAGCAGTTTACCAAAAAAAAAGAAAAAAGAAAAATGCACAACCATAGTTTTAAAAATACAACTAAAATACTAATATACTAATACTGAAATAGTAATACAATCAAACCACTATGTTTTGCTCACCATCTGATGGAAGGACCTTTCTAATGTCCGGTTTCAGATAATCCACACCATTAAATATGACCAGAGCGAATCCTCGGCAGAGGTCTGGCACCGGCGCCTCTCTTGGGTACTGCTCATAACTGCTGCTAATGGGTCTCTTCTAAAATTAGCAGGTTGGGTCTCCAAGGAGCAAGCAGGCAAGTCTTTTGGCCTGTCCTCCTCCTTCTGCTTCTTCAGCATTTGATCAGGTGGGATATCACCTGGTGTGAAATGGAGGTCCTTCTTTGCGGAGGGCACCAGTAAACTTTGAAACTCCCTGCCGCAGGATGTCTGCCAGGTTGGCGGCTTGGAAAGACCCCACCTGGAATACTGTGTCCATTCTGGGCACCACAGTTCAAGAAGGATACTGACAAGCTGGAACGTGTCCAGAGGAGGGCAACCAAAATGGTCAAAGGCCTGGAAACGATGCCTTATGAGGAACAGCTTAGGGAGCTGGGTATGTTTAGCCTGGAGAAGAGAAGGTTAAGGGGTGATAGGATAGCCATGTTCAAATATATAAAAGGATGTCATATAGAGGAGGGAGAAAGGTTGTTTTCTGCTGCTCCAGAGAAGCGGACACGGAGCAATGGATTCAAACTACAAGAAAGAAGATTCCACCTAAACATTCGGGAGAATTTCCTGACTGTAAGAGCTGTTTGACAGTGGAATTTGCTGCCAAGGAGTGTGGTGGAGTCTCCTTCTTTGGAGGTCTTTAAGCAGAGGCTTTGATGGTGTTTCCTGCTTGGCAGGGGGTTGGACTGGATGGCCCTTGTGGTCTCTTCCAACTCTATGATTCTATGAAATCTCTATGTGGGACAAGAAGCTACAGTTAGAACTGGATATGGATCAACTGATTGGTTCAAAATTGCTAAAGGAGTACGACAAGGCTGTATATTGTCTCCCGGCTTATTTAACTTACATGCAGAATTCATCATGTGAAAGGCTGGACTGGATGAATCCCAAACTGGAATTAAGATTGCCGGAAGAAATATCAACAACCTCAGATATGCTGATGATACAACCTGGATGGCAGAAAGTGAGGAGGAATTAAAGAACCTTTTAATGAGGGTGAAAGAGGAGAGCGCAAAATATGGTCTGAAGCTCAACATCAAAAAAACTAAGATCATGGCTACTGGTCCCATCACCTCCTGGCAAATAGAAGGGGAAGAAATGGAGGCAGTGAGAGATTTCACTTTCTTGGGTTCCATGATCACTGCAGATGGTGACAGCAGTCACGAAATTAGAAGACGCCTGCTTCTTGGGAGAAAAGCAATGACAAACCTAGACAGCATCTTAAAAAGCAAAGACATCACCTTGCTGACAAAGGTCCGTATAGTTAAAGCTATGGTTTTCCCAGTAGTAATGTACGGAAGTGAGAGCTGGACCATAAAGAAGGCTGGTTGCCGAAGAATTGATGCTTTTGAATTATGGTGCTGGAGGAGACTCTTGAAAGTCCCATGGACTGCAAGAAGATCAAACCTCTCCATTCTGAAGGAAACCAGCCCTGAGTGCTCACTGGAAGGACAGATCCAGAAGCTGAGGCTCCAAGACTTTGGCCACCTCATGAGAAGAGAAGACTCCCTGGAAAAGACCCTGATGTTGGGAAAGATGGAGGGCACAAGGAGAAGGGGACGACAGAGGACGAGATGGTTGGACAGTGTTCTCAAAGCTACCAACATGAGTCTGACCAAACTGTGGGAGGCAGTGGAAGACAGGAGTGCCTGGTGTGGCGTGCTCTCGTCTAGGGGGTCACGAAGAGTCGGACACGACTAAACGACTAAACAACAACAACAACCAAAAATCTGGAGGCTTGAAATTTATGCCGACATGAGTTTTGGAGATGACACTACTGATAGTAAAAGCACTTCAGGTGTGTGTTACTTATATAACCAATGTCTATTTGATTGGTCTTGCAGAAAGCAAACAGTGAGCCTGAGTTCACGTGAAGCCGACCTTAACGCTCTAACACACTCAGTCATGAATATTGAATGGTTACTGCAATTGTATAAGGACATTAGAGTGCAAGTTTCTTGTCCTATACAAGTCTATCAGGACAACAAATCGTGCATAACCTTGCCTCTTTCTGAGGGGTGCGAGAAAAAAACCTAAATACTTGCAGATTGAGCTTCATCATGCAAGAGATTACATCCAAAGAGGACTTATAAATGTGTCCTATATGCCAGGGGGGGAAATACCTGCTGATTTGTTGTCTAAAGTTGTTAACAAAGAACAAATGGATGTATATGTACATAAATTTCAGATGTATTAGATATTGCAATGGCTGATATGAAAAGGGGGGGGGATGTCAGTATTTTCATCCCTCCCATTGCAAGGATCACCGTTCATGTTGCTTTACTTTCAGTCTGTGACAAAGGAGGGGGTGGAAGCTACTCTTCCCAGGCACGAGTCCTCTCAGCAACCTGGCCCTACGGAGCAAAGGATGAAACCGTCCAGCAACTGGAGCAAAGGACAAAGTCACTTTATTGCGCATCAGGTTCGAGTAACAGAGACTGAACTCTGAACACAGGGTGACGGGGACTTTTAAAACTTCCCGCTCGGTCCCAAGATACATTTCGGGAGCATCATGATTACATGGGGAAACGTCATGGAAAGGGTGGAGAGAAGGAGGGTCAAACGTGATTAACATATGGGTAAACAGGATTAACATACAGGTGATGGGTTTCAGGAACTGAATGCATGCATCCGATTGGCGGATGGTGTTATGAGAATCATTCCCTGTGTTCAGTCATGGGCTTATTGTTATCACATGACTGTATTTATGTTTTTCATCCCACAGAGTGGAAGGGGGAAGTGACGGCAGACAGGAAGTCTTGTCTTGCTATGTATCCTCTAAATAGGACTCTTGTCTTTTGTTCTCTCTCGGCTGCCTGATGCTAGAGAGAGGGAGTCATGATGTAGAGCTCTGTGAATGTAAATATTTAATAAAGTAGTTTTAGCTACAATGCTGAGCTGCTGTGTCTGTACGCTACTGCGCATACTTACTGCTGATTTATGAGTGTGCTGGATGTCTGCCGACACCAGTCGCTGTGATGTTCGGGTTAAAGAAGCTGATAAGCTCCCGGACGATCTTGGAAGGCGAGATCATGCCAGTCGGGCATGTGTCTTTGCTGTGTCTTTCCTGAGAGTAAAGACCGTTCCATAACATAAGGTCCTTCATTGAGAAAATGGTCCGTACGAGGCATTGGGTAGACCAGGACGTGGAGGGTTGTAGTTATGATATTCAGTAGACCGGGTGAACCCTTTATCGTGAGGGTTTATGTGGGTGCTTGTGGAACAATGTGTGGGGGAGAAAGGGAAAACCAGAGAAAGCGGGGGTGTGGATCACCAGGAAAGAGGGTCCCGCACTGGCTGCTGCTGTCTCTGCGGCAAACGGAAGGGAAAGTGGCAAGGGGGTGTGTGTGATCCTCCGTAGTTACCCGTATCAGGCTCTAGTACTGCAGGATTTTTATTCTTGATCTGTCTAGAGACAGGATGGCTGTATGAGAGCTGCTTCTCTCGTACATGTTTGTTATGTTCTTTTATTTGTTTAATTAGGAGAAATTAATTCGGTATGCTACAAAACCTCCACAGCTTTGCTTCCGCTTACTCTGCTGCATTTGGGGGCTCACATGAGCAAATGTGAGTCCACAGCACCAGGACCTATTCCTGGGGAATGCTGTGTTGCTGTTCCTGTGTTCCTGTGATCCAAAGGTCAGTGAAGGTGCTCCCGTCGCCCAGCCCATGCAGGCACTGAAGACGTGGGCTGAACATGGGTGTACGGAAACTTCCTTCTCCCACCTTTAAAGTAAACGTCTACGTAAGTAAACCGAATCGATCCAAGTCTGCCTTCGTCCGCCAACCTCACCTTCGCTCTTCAAGCCAAAAGACAACACTTCCCCGTCCCCGGGCGAAACCCCCTGGCCTTTCATTGGTAGAGCCGCCACCACGCCTGTGGCGTTTACCTCAGCGCAGTGTGGGGACTGACTGAGCAGGTGGCGAGATGCTTTCAGCCTGGGACCCTTGGCAGGTTCAGAGATGGCCGTGCAGGACAGATTCACGACCCTGGCGGACTGGATTTCGCATGTGGGAGATAGTTTGAGGACCCCTGGTCTACACTGACTGGCAGCAGCTCCCCAGAGATTCAGGCAGGGATTTCATCCAGCCCTTGCAGGAGATGTCAGGGGTTGACCCTGGGACATTCTGCATGCCAAGCAGATGCTCTAGGGCTCCCCATATTTCACTAGCCTTTCAACGTTATGCTATTAGCAACCGTGGAGATTCCACCTGCCTCTTTTGAAAGGAGAACACTCACCTGATCAATTTAATAAATAATAATAATAATAATGATTTATAAGCTTCCCTAAATATAATAACAACCATCTATTTTCAGTCCATTGAATTAGCAATTAAGCATTTCTGGAAAGGGAAATGGCATATCTTTGTATATTAGCATAGAAAGCGTGCATAAGAAAGTATTACTCATTAATGATGAGAGTAGGATTTGTTTATTTTGAACTTGGTTCCTCCTTGGTAGCCAGTGCGATTGTTTCAGCAGTGCTCGAACTCAGGACCCGCTGCCTTGAGGGACACCTAAGAGCAGTTTGGCAGGGGAAAGGTCTCCCTTGGGAGGTGGGGGACTCTCCTTCCCTGGAGGTTTCTAAGCAGAGATGCTTGAGCTGAGATTCCTGCCTCCTGGGGGTTGGACTAGATGACCCTCGGATCCCCTCCTCTCTCTCCACTCCTGAATCCGAGGAGGTGGTTCCTTGCCTCCTGCAAAGCCCTTTTCCCTGCAAGCTCTTCCTCCGGTTTCTGGCCAAGGGAGGGAGATGCTCAGAGTCCAGTCAAGAGCCTCACCCCGAAAAGGATATCTGGGCATTGGCATAGCCCCCCTAAACCCATAAAAAAGAATAAAAAGCCGAAATCTGGGCGGACTCGGCTTTGCAAGGGTTAAAGGGAACTGAGCTGCCTTCCTAGAGAGGACAGGAAGCAAGAGGGGAGTCAGGTCCTCCAGAGCCCAGGCCCCTCCCTCCCTCCCTCCCTCCCTCCCCAGTCCTTTCCTGCAAGGGCTGCATGGCTGTCCCCTCCTGGGATCTGGTGAGTCTCCTCTCTCTCTCTCTCTCCCCCCAGAGGGTGCAGGGGGGAGACGGTGGGGGTCCCAGGGCTGCAGCAGGGGGGGGAGGATGCCTGGGGGGCCTGATCTGCTCATGCAGGGGGAGGAGAGGGTCCTGCCAGGGAGGGGCGAGGTCTGCAACGCTCTCCTTCCTGGAGATCACAGGATCCCAAACTCATTTCTCCCTTCTTTCAACAAAGGAGTCCCTAGGACTTTAACTCTGTGTGACGTCGCTCAGCGTCATTGCACAACACAGGAAACATGTGCAGATGGTTCTCCAAAGCTGGACGAGGAGAGGGACTAGCCCCCCCAACCCCATGGAGAGTTAGGATGGAAATATGGGAGAGAAAGGGCAGGAATGAAGAGAGGGATCCCAGCCCATAGTCTGGCTGCTGCATTGCAAACCAGTTTCCCAGTGTCTCCCAGGGCAGCTCCACACGGAGGCCACTGCAGCAATCCCCTCGCACCCAGAGCAGGGCATCCCAGGACCACATCCTCTCTGTCCCAAAGGGATTGTTGCTGGGAAACCAGCCGGAAATGGGCGCTGCTACTCACTGAGCCTCCAGGGACCTTGGCATCAATGGCTGTGTGTGTGTTAACCTATCTAACAGAATAATAATAATAATAATAATAATAATAATACGGTAATAATCATAAATTATCTGCCTAAATTTCAAGGGAGATCCTCCAATAAATCTTTATACTTCCCCCAGTTGCCTTCCGAATTTACCTTCTTCACTGTAGTGATTTTGATGGGTGACAGCCATCTGGGTGTTTTGGGTTCAAGAAGGTTCTTGTGTTTTTCCCAGACTATCAAGAGGGATTTAACTAATAATATGGGTGTCAAACCCTTTATGCATCTTCACTTTTGTTGTTGTTCAGTCGTTCAGTCGTGTCCGACTCTTCGTGACCCCATGGACCAGAGCACGCCAGGCACGCCTATCCTTCACTGCCTCTCGCAGTTTGGCCAAACTCATGTTAGTAGCTTCGAGAACACTGTCCAACCATCTCATCTTCTGTCGTCCCCTTCTCCTTGTGCCCTCAATCTTTCCCAGCATCAGGGTCTTTTCTAGGGAGTCTTCTCTTCTCATGAGGTGGCCAAAGTACTGGAGCCTCAACTTCAGGATCTGTCCTTCTAGTGAGCACTCAGGGCTGATTTCTTTAAGAATGGATAGGTTTGATCTTCTTGCAGTCCATGGGACTCTCAAGAGTCTCCTCCAGCACCATAATTCAAAAGCATCAATTCTTCGGCGATCAGCCTTCTTTATGGTCCAGCTCTCACTTCCGTACATTACTACTGGGAAAACCATAGCTTTAACTATACGGACCTTTGTTGGCAAGGTGATGTCTTTGCTTTTTAAGATGCTGTCTAGGTTTGTCATTGCTTTTCTCCCAAGAAGCAGGCGTCTTTTAATTTCGTGACTGCTGTCACCATCTGCAGTGATCATGGAACCCAAGAAAGTGAAATCTCTCACTGCCTCCATTTCTTCCCCTTCTATTTGCCAGGAGGTGATGGGACCAGTGGCCAAGATCTTAGTTTTTTTGATGTTGAGCTTCAGTTTATCTTCCCCCAAATAAGCATCTTCACTTTATCTTCACTTTATCTTCACTTTATCTTCCCCCAAATAAGCATGCCATCCAAATTTATTTTTGTGGCCCCCCGAATCTAATGAATCGTGATTTTCTAACCTAATCCATTCCTTCAGCCACAAAAAACAAACAGCATCGTGATATAAATTTAGGTCCGGCAAGGCTAGTCCTCCTCTATTTTTAGTATCGATTAATAGTTTGTATTTAATCCTTGCCGGTTTATAATTCCAAATAAATTTAGTAAGATCTTTTTTCCATTGCTTGAAGTGTCCCGACCCTGTTCCCAAAATTGGCAGCATTTGACATAAAAATAACATTTTGGGAAGGATATTCCTTTTAATGGCTGCAATTTCCCCCAATAATGATAATTTTAATCTATTCCAAATATCCAATTTTTTTTATTTCATTCCATGTTTTTATAGAATTAGCCCTAAATAAATTATTTCTATTATTAGTGATCCAAATGCCTAAATATTTTGGTTTATTCACTACTTTCAACCCCCCCTCCCTCTGTAATTGGTCAATTTCTTCCCCAGGTAAATTGTTAGTTAGCATATTTGTTTTATTTATGTTTAGATCAAATCCCACCAATTTCCCAAATTCTGTAATTCTTTTTAAAGCTTGGGGTATACTTTCCAATGGCTCCTCCACCGTGATTATAACATCGTCCGCAAACTCTTTAGTTTTATGAACGCTTTTGCCAATCCTGAATCCTTTAATTTTCCCATCATTTCTTATATTTTCCAATAAGAATTCCAAAATCAAAATAATAGCGGAGATAGGGGACACCCCTGTCTGGTACCCCTATAAATTCCTAGCTCCTCAGATATCTCATTATTTATTATAAGTTTGGCTCTTTGCATTCTATCAATTGCATCTATACCATTAAATAATTAAATAGTTCCTCCCGAGCCCCTCCCCCACTCAAGCTAGTTTTCTGCTGCTCTCCAGTCGCCCGCCGCTGGGAGCCATGGCTCCGGCTGCAGAGGGATCCCTCCGCTTGAGGGATCCCACTGCTGTCCAATGTCTTCGCTCCATAAGACGCACAGATATTTCCCCTTCATTTTTAGGAAGGAAAAAGTGCGTCTTATGAAGTGAAAAATTCAGTACCTGGCCCTCAGAGCAAAGAAAAAGGGACCCCACCCCAGGAGTCTGTCTTGAGAGCGGCAGAGAGTCCAAGTGCAAGAAAAGGAGACAGAAGCAGGGGAGAGGGGGTGGGGGTGGGGAGCAACTCCTGAGGACCCCCGGGTGAGGACCCCCACTAGAGCCAAGCATCCATTTTTCCCAAGATACAAAGGATTCCCTTGTCAGTCAGTTCTGACTTCATGCATTGACTGGAAGGCAGGAGAAACCAGGCTGATTCATCTCACAGAAATCCCTTCAGTTGCCTCCACATTTTGCATTGCTAGAGGGCTAGAGACTTATTTCTTCTCCTCTTCCTCCTCTTTCTTTTCAAAAAGATAGCTCATCGTCTGAGATGCGGTGCAGTCCAGCCCTGGTTCCCAGCAAGACTCTTTGATGCTTGCTCAGGGAACCTTTTTCCTCTCCTGACCTACAAATTCTTTAATAAAACAATGTATTTGCATTGTAGGACTTGCTAGAGCTCTTCATTAAGACAGACAGAACTCGGCAGAAGACCAAAGGGTTCCTTCCGATCTCTAAAAGGCTTCCTGAGAGCACAGATGGATGAGCAAGACTCAGCTGGCCCTGAAGCAGGAAGAGGCCATGCCAACCAAACTGGGAGCAGTGGGGGATTCTGGGAAAACCCAGTGCAGAAGATCCTGGGTGAGGAGGACACCCTCCGCTCAGAGGTGCAGAGCCAGCAGTTGAGGCAGTTCTGCTGCCAGGAGGCCAAAGGACCCCGAGAGATTTGCAGCCGACTCTACCAACTTGACCATCAGTGGCTGAAGCCAGAAAGGCACACGAAAGCTGAGATGCTGGACCTGGTGATCTTGGAGCAGTTCCTGGCTGTCCTTCCCCCGGAGATGGAGAGCTGGGTGAGGGAATGCGGAGCGGAGACCAGTTCCCAGGCGGTGGCCCTGGCCGAAGGTTTCCTCCTGAGTCAGGCAGAGGAGAGAAAGCAGGTGAGAGAGACTTTCCTCTGGATACTCCCAAGGGGCTCCAAACAGGACAGAGAACATCCCATAATGGTCTGCTAATGGCCCATCCATTTTCTGGGAAAGCATCCATGGAATGAGGTCTCGCACCCTTCAAGTCTTTGTCATTCTTTCTAATATTTCTTGCCATTCATTGTCTGTTTTGAATCCTTTTTTCTTTTTCAGGGAAAGGATCATTTTGCAGAAATGGACCTGGATTCCTGTGAGGCAGAGAGGCCTCCGTTGGACACCAGAGAGAGGCCACTGGGTAAGGAGGAAGGTGGTTTTTCTCTTTGGTCTCATTCTGTTAGTTTACCAACTCATCTGAGGGTCCTTTTCATCTTGTTTTGGGGGAGACAGTTGGGAACAAGGGTCCAGAGGAGGGGAGATATATTTCTGCAGAACAAACATATGAAATGGGCACAAACGTCCAAATGCTCTCAGCAGGTAAGGCTTTCTCAAAGGCCCATCTGTAGTTAGAGATGCCCTGTTTCACCTGTGAGAGAAGCAGTCACAGGTAGGTAGCCGTGTTGGTCTGCTGTAGTCGAAACAAAATTTAAAAAATCCTTCCAGTATCACCTTAGAGACCAACTAAGTTTTTTCTTGGTATGAGCTTTCGTGTGCATGCACACTTTTCCAGATACCCCTGGTGTCCTGCTTACCTTTTTTCTCTTCCAGGTGACAGAATGATGCCAGCAAGACCTCCTGATCCGTCTTTTCATGGGGGCAGAAGGGAAGCAGCGGTTGTGGAACCCTATCAGGTCTGGGGAAGTTGCCTTGTGGGGACAGAGGCCGAGGGCTGGAACAATGTCATGGACTGGTTGGGCACAGAGGAATGGTGGGAGGAAGCAGCCGGGGAACCAGGAAGGGAAGAGGTAGAAGAAGGATGAGCAATCAGAGGGAGAAGAGGAGGTGTCAGAAGCTGAAGGAGTAAGAGGGCTAAGTGAGCTGGGAGACTCTGTGGCAGAATGCAGTCCAGAATCAGAGGCAGAAGAGGAAGGAGGGGAGTAGGAGGATCTGCTAGATCTTCCAAGACAGAGGGCCATCCAAAATAGGCTTATTTTATTTCTAGGTTGATCACTGAATGCTGTAATAGGTTTCCTGCTCCCCATTCATCCCCCTCTCCATGTCGCCATGAACCCCTAGAATTTGACTCTGGGGCATTGGGAGGGAATCTCCCCAGAACAGCTCATGGGGAGAGGAGAAAGTGGATGCTTCCATCAGGCAAACTGGAATGCTTTCGTAGCATTGTGTAGCAGATCATATTGATGCTGTCTCAGAGGACGACTCTGGGAATTATTATTAAAATGGCGCTGGCATGCCACATTAAACCCCGAAAGGAAAGCAATGCAGCGCTGGCATGCCACGCTGCGCTGTAACGTCCGGATGACAGACACGAGTCAGAAGCATGGAAGAACAATGGGAAATGGTGGAAAAGTACAGAAGAGGTCACGAGATGAGCACAGGAGGGGAGCATGTGGTGGAGGCATGGGGTTTAGTCATGTACACAATGGCAGGGACCTGAGAGCATGAGGTTCAGTCACATACGCAATGGTAGGGTCATGGGTGGAGTTTGGGGGTGTCACCCTTTGGGAGCATTGCCCTACAAGTTTTGAAAAGTTTTCCTTATTTGGTCCCTGAACTGTACCTGTTGGATTAACCATTAACAAGGTGAGTGAAACTCAATAAAAGGGACTGTGAGAGGTGTGTGATGTCTTCTCAAGAGTAAGCATCCACGCACGCTTCTTGCTAAAACTAATAGCTTTATTTACAGCATCAAACATTCAAGCGTTCAAACTTCATCATCCGTCTCGTCCGAGTCAGATACCTGGAGTGGGGGCTGACGGCTCCGCCCCCAACATAAGAGCTTCGGGAAACCAAAGCGCCGCCTACCTTCCGCTTCCGCCCTCTGGACCTGAGCAGGGTGGTACTGGTCGCTTCCCCCATACTCCCGTCCTGACCGCTGGGCGGCTCTGGGGCTCTTGCAACATCCCAGAGCCTCTGTTCCCCTCTGTCCAACTCCATTTCCTGTCCTCCACTTTCCGGCTGCTCTGGGGCTTTGGCAGCATCCCTGAGCCCCTCCTCTCCTTCCTGCGGACCCAGGGCTCTAGCTTCATCCCAGAGCCTTAGCACCTCTTCCGGTGTGCGTGGGGCTCTAGCCTCCTCCCAGAGCCCCTCCTCTTTCGGTTGCGCTTGGGTTTCCTCCTCCCCACTACTGCCTTCTTCCTGACTGTCCTGTGAGTCGCTATCTGATCTAAACTCCTTCCTTTGCCTCCAGCTGCCTGTGCCTTCCGACCCTGCCTTTGTGATGGACCAGTCCCTGACATGGACCCTCGCACGAGGTTCGAGGTTGCCTTCCTGATCATCCATCCTGTCTCAGCGTTGTTTTGTGTTGCCGGCGCAACATAAGACATTTCCCTTTTTCTTTCAGGGTCCAGTGTGCTTTGAAGATGTCGCTGTTCGTTTCACGGACGAGGAGTGGGCGTTGCTGGATCCTGACCAGAGAGCTCTGCATAAGGACGTCATGGAGGAGAATTGTGGGGTCGTGGTCTCTCTTGGTAAGGCTCCCTGTGGGATGGTCATATCTTCCTGGAAATTCAAAAAATACCTCTATGTGACCAACCCCATATATTTTCACAGAGCTCAACAGCGCCCCCCATAACACCTGGGAACCTAACACACTTACAATAAACAGCAAATTTATCCCAGAGAAGAGCTAGGCTTATTGAATCTCAGGTAGTAGTAGCAGTAATAATAATAATAGTAGTAACAGTAATAATAATAATAATAATAATAATAATAATAATAATAATAATAATAATAATACAGTGGTACCTCAGTTTATGAACAAATAATAATAATAATAATAATAATAGTTCTTAAATCGAGGTACCACTGTAGTAATAATAATAATTTTTATTTACATCCTGCCCTTCTGGCTGGGTTGCCTCAGCCACTCTGGGCGGCTTCCAACAAATATATAAACATGAAACATAAATAATAATAATAATCTGATCCCATATAGATAAAACATTAACTTTAAAATGAACAACTTATACTAGTTGCCAAAATCGAGGAAACCTTTTGTGAAAAATATTTCTGAGGTTTGATGGTTCATAACACCACTTTTGTGTGGAGTAATACCATAAACTTATTTCCAAGACGTTATTTAAAACTTCTTCCAAAGGATCAAGTAGAGTGTCACTTAATTTTTTATAGTATTTTGCCGTAAAGCCATCCGGTCCTGGGGCTTTTCCACTTTTCATATTTTTAATTGCTTTTAGAATTTCTTCCTTCTCGGTTTTACCATTCAGCCTTTCCTTCATCTCTGTCGGAATCTTCTGCACTTTCTTTTTATTTAAATACTCTTCTATTTTGGCTAGGTTATGCTCTCCAGTATTTTTGTATAATTGTCTATAAAACCATTTTTTTCTGCAAAGAAAGGGTTTGCAAAACCCTTTCTTATTTCTGATGGATTCTGTAATTCTTTATCTTCAATCTGGATCTTGTTTATTGTATTCTGTTCTTTCCTTTCCTTTATCTGCCAAGCAAGCCATTTTCCTGGTTTATTTGCATGTTCAAAGCTCTTTTGCTTCATCCATTTTATTTTCCATTCTACCTCTTGATTTATAATCATCGCAAACTGGCTTTGTAATATTTTTATGTTTTGATTTGCTTTTGTGTCATTTGGCTTGCGTGACAGTCTTTTCTCATTTTCCATAATTTGTTTCAGAGTCTCTTCTTTTTTCCTTTCTCTTGTCTTTTTCTTAATGCTGTTTTGCTGTATGAAAAAGCCACGCATCACTGCTTTGCTCGCGTCCCAGACAATACTTTCTTTTGTTCCTTTATTTCTGTTGTTCTCAAAAAAGATTGTCAATTCCTTCCTCGCTTTTTCTTCCAGTACTTTGTCATCCAGCAGATTTTCATTTAATCTCCATCTGAAACTTTTTTCCTCCAGTCCTTTTATTTCACAGAATATCGGGTTGTGATCTGCTCTACCTCTCTTTCAAATCAGAACCAGTGAAGGCGGTGAAGGTCCTGTGTGAGTGTCTGGAGGCGGTTGGAGGATGGATGGCGGCTAACAGATTGAGGTTGAATCCTGACAAGACAGAAGTACTGTTTTTGGGAGACAGAAGGCGGGCAGGTGTGGAGGACTCCCTGGTCCTGAATGGGGTAACTGTGCCCCTGACTGACCAGGTGCACAGTTTGTAGACCACAAACTTGACATGAGTCAACAGTGTGATGCAGCAGCTAAAAAAGCCAATGCAATTCTGGGCTGCATCAATGGGAGTATAGCATCTAGATCAAGGGAAGTAATAGTACCACTGTATTCCGCTCTGGTCAGACCCCACCTGGAATACTGTGTCCGGTTCTGGGCACCACAGTTCAAGAAAGATACTGACAAGCTGGAACGTGTCCAGAGGAGGGCAACCAAAATGGTCCAAGGCGTGGAAACGATGCCTTATGAGGAACGGCTTAGGGAGCTGGGTATGTTTAGCCTGGAGAAGAGAAGGTTAAGGGGTGATATGATAGCCATGTTCAAATACAGTGGAACCTCGACTAACGAATTTAATGCGTTCCGAATGGGCATTCGGAAAATAAGTTAGTCGAAACACGATTTCCCATAGGAATGCATTAAAAACGGATTAATGCGCTCCTATGGGAAGAGAAATCGGGGGTCACTTACCTTTTCGAGGTGGGTGGCCAGGCTCCCGCAGCTCTCCTCCTCTTGCAGGCGGCTCCGAAATGGTGCGGGGGGCCTGCCCGACGCTGCAAAAAGCCGCGCGGGGCACCCCCGACGCAGCAAAGAGCCGCGCTGCGCCATTTCGGCGCGAAAATCAAAAGCCTTGCCGGGGTCCCCCGGTAAGGAAAAAATGGTGCGGGGGGCCTCTCCGACGTGGCAGAAAGCCGCACGGAGCACCCCCGACGCGGCAAAAAGCCACGCTGGGCCAAAACGGCCCGAAGAAAAACTTGCCGGGTTACCCCGGCAAGGAAAAAATGGTGCGGGGGGCTTCCCCGAAGCGGCAGAAAGCCGCGCAGGACACCCCCGACGCGGCAAAAAGCCGCGCTGGGCCAAAACGGCCCGAAGAAAAAAAAAACCCGGGGGGGAAGCGCCGCCATCTTTGGAAGGAGGAGAATAAGCAGCCTCCAGCTGCTCCGGGCTCCGCTCCAACCAAAATGGCTGCTGGAGCGAAGTCCCGCCTTCTCTCCCCTTCCATGTGACCTGTACCAACAACAAAAAATAAAAATAAAAAAATAAAAACCTCGCCTTCCCATTCGCTAGGCGAAGAAATTCGTTATCCCGCGGCCGCCATGATCCTTCGTTAGGCGAAAAATACGTTGGGCGAGTTCTTCACTAGTCAAGGTACCACTGTATATAAAAGGATGTCATATAGAGGAGGGAGAAAGGTTGTTTTCTGCTGCTCCAGAGAAGCGGACACGGAGCAATGGATTCAAACTACAAGAAAGAAGATTCCACCTAAACATTAGAAAGAACTTCCTGACAGTAAGAGCTGTTTGACAGTGGAATTTGCTGCCAAGGAGTGTGGTGGAGTCTCCTTCTTTGGAGGTCTTAATAATAATAATAATAATAATAATAATTTATTATTTTTACCCCGCCCATCTGGCCAGGTCTCCCCAGCCACTCTAGGCGGCTTCCAACAAATATTAAAATACATACACATGTCACAGATTAAAAACTTCCCTGAACAGGGCTGTCTTCAGGCATTTTCTAAATGTCAGATAGTTGTTAGTACCTTTGACTTCTGATGGGAGGGCGTTCCACAGGGCGGGCGCCACCACCGAGAAGGCCCTCTGCCTGGTTCCCTGTAGCTTTGCTTCTCTTAGTGAGGGAACCGCCAGAAGGCCCTCGGCGCTAGATCTCAGTGTCCGGGCTGTCCGGTGGGGGTGGCTTTAAGCAGAGGCTTGACAGCCACCTGTCAGGAATGCTTTGATGGTGTTTCCTGCTTGGCAGGGGGTTGGACTGGATGGCCCTTGTGGTCTCTTCCAACTCTATGATTCTATGATTCTAGGTGTGCAGCCTGGGAGTGATTCTGGACTGTCCATGGAGGCACAGGTTAATTCTGTATCCAGGGCAGCAGTCTACCAGCTCCATCTGGTACGCAGGCTGAGACCCTACCTGCCCGCGGACTGTCTCGCCAGAGTGGTGCATGCTCTAGTTATCTCTCGCTTGGATTACTGCAATGCGCTCTACGTGGGGCTACTTTTGAAGGTGACCCGGAAACTACAACTAATCCAGAATGTGGCAGCTAGACTGGTGACTGGGAGCGGCTGCCGAGACCACATAACACCGGTCTTGAAAGACCTACACTGGCTTCCATTACCTACACTGGCTTTCCGAGCACAATTCAAAGTGTTGGTGCTGACCTTTAAAGCCCTAAATGGCTTCGGTCTAGTATACCTGAAGGAGTGTCTCCACCCCCATCGGTCAGCCCGGACACCGAGGTCCAGCTCCGAGGGCCTTCTGGCGGTTCCCTCACTACGAGAAGCCAAGTTGCAGGGAACCAGGGAGAGGGCCTTCTCGGTAGTGGCACCCACCCTGTGGAACGCCCTCCCTTCAGATGTCAAAGAGAACAACAACTACCAGACCTTTAGAAGACATCTGAAGGCAGCCCTGTTTAGGGAGGCTTTTAATGTTTAATAGATTATTGTATTTTAATGTTCTGTTCAAAGCCGCCCAGAGTGACTGGGGAAACCCAGCCAGATGGGCGGGGTATAAATATTGTTATTATTATTATTATTATTTATTATATTGCGCCATGTCATCCTGTAGACACCCAGATGATTTTCTTCTGTCATGTAGGGACAGTCTCTCCATTCTTCGATCGTCACTTGCCTTTGTGCACCTTTTCCTGCCTTTTCCAGTCTGATTTTATAGAGACTGATTCTCCTTATACCTTATATAGAAAGGCCAGCTTTGGTTAAGTTTCCCCATCTTTCATCTAATTTATTCATAACTGCTCACTTAATAGTACAATTT
This sequence comes from Darevskia mixta, assembly GCA_034641385.1. NCBI lineage: Eukaryota > Metazoa > Chordata > Lepidosauria > Squamata > Lacertidae > Darevskia > Darevskia mixta. The sequence continues at coordinate 2,889,126 of JAWWNH010000205.1, forward strand.
TACATCACTTTCTGGGTGACCAATCAACTCTTTCTGCCATTTCTACAATTTTATTATGTTTTACAACCTCACTAAATGAAAGAACGCAAAAAACCAACCAACTTGATACCATTCACATAACACAATGACAAAAGTCAACCTAAAAAGGTTGACTTTCATCGCCTACAGACAGCCACCCAATCTTAAACAACTCCTCACCCACAACAATACTACAACCAGACTAAACACAGACACTGGCACCAGAGCCTGCAATAAACCCAGATGCCAACTTTGCTGCCACATACACCCGGACAACACCATTACTGGCCCCAACAACATCAAACATACCATCTCGGGACTATTTAATTGCTCATCATCTAACATTGTGTATGCCATCAAATGCCAACAGTGCCCTTCAGCTCTCTATATTGGACAAACAGGCCAAACCCTACGCCAAAGGATAAATGGACATAAATCTGACATCAGGAATCACAAGACAGAGAAACCAGTAGGAGAGCACTTCAATCTCCCAGGACACTCTATACAAGATCTCAAAGTAGCTGTCTTATTGCAAAGGAATTTCAGAAATAGACTGGAAAGAGAAGTTGCTGAATTGCAACTCATTACCAAGCTTAAAACCATGGAGAGACCTGGTCTGAACAAAGACATTGGATTCTTATCTCATTATACATGACAAAGCTTTTTTAACCTTCTCACCCCTTGCTTTTTCCTGTAAGACTAATTGCAGCCGTTAACAGTCGTCAACAGGTTTACCACAGCTATCAACCTTTCACCCATTTCCACCACCCCTCTTAGTAATACCCCTCCCCACCCTCTCACTATATATCAGGGTCTGGTGACTTCTGTTTCAGTGTATCTGAAGAAGTGTGCATGCACACGAAAGCTCATACCAAGAACAAACTTAGTTGGTCTCTAAGGTGCTACTGGAAGGAATTTTTTTATTTTATTTTGTTTTAAAAGTCAACCTAAGGAAGTTGTGCTTCCTTTTTCTGGTTATTTGGCTATAACGTTTGATAGAATACAGGTAATTGAACAAACTTTAATGGATTGCATTCTTTATTAAATTATCTTTCTGTTGATATATAATTTTATGATATTACTCCAAAAGAGGTGGTGTTATGAGCCATCAAAACTCTGAAACACACTTTCCCCCCCAAAAGGATTCCACAATTTTGACGACTAATGTATATCAAACAGAGCAATATTCAACAACTCATCAGAATCTAATAATAAATATGTTGGTTAATGACAAACAACACAGGTAATGAACACACGCCCAACTCCCGTCAGTTCTTCTCCATTTGTTTCTGAGGCTCTAATCCCTTTTTGTCTCCATTGCAGATTGTGATGGATCGGAAATCGAGAATAAAGGTGACCACAATAAAATCCCCAGAGAGGAGAAGCCACGTAAAATTTTGGAGTGTGGAGAAAACTGCAGTCAGAGCTCCCATTCCACTTCTCATCAACAAAATCTCATTGGAAAAAACCTCTATCAGTGCATGGAATGTGGAAAGAGCTTTAGGAGGAGTGACTCTCTCACTTCCCATCAGAGAATTCATACAGGGGAGAAACCCTATCAGTGTGTGGAATGTGGAAAGAGCTTCAGTCACAGCAACAGTCTCACTTTCCATCAAAGAATTCATACAGGGGAGAAACCATATCAGTGCGTGGAATGTGGAAAGAGCTTCAGTCACAGCAACAGTCTCACTTTCCATCAAAGAATTCATACAGGGGAGAAACCCTATCAGTGTGTGGAATGTGGAAAGAGCTTCACTGATAGCTCCTCTCTCACTTGCCATCAGAGAATTCATACAGGGGAGAAACCCTATCAGTGTGTGGAATGTGGAAAGAGCTTTAGTCACAGCCAGAGTCTTACTTTCCATCAGAGAATTCATACAGGGGAGAAACCCTACCAATGTGTGGAATGTGGAAAGAGCTTCAGTCAGAGCGCCTATCTCACTAAGCATCAAATAATTCATACAGGGGAGAAACCCTATCAGTGTGTGGAATGTGGAAGGAGCTTTAGTCGCAGCGACAGTCTCACTTCCCATAGATTAATTCATATAGGCGAGAAACCCTATCAGTGTGTGGAATGTGGAAAGAGCTTCAGTCAGAGCACCTATCTCACTAAGCATCAAATAATTCATACAGGGGAGAAACCCTATCAGTGTGTGAAATGTGGAAAGAGCTTCAGTCAGAGCGCCCATCTCACTAAGCATCAAATAATTCATACAGGGGAGAAACCCTATCAGTGTGTGGAATGTGGAAAGAGCTTCAGTCAGAGCGCCTATCTCACTAAGCATCAAATAATTCATACAGGGGAGAAACCCTATCAGTGTGTGGAATGTGGAAAGCGCTTCAGTCAGAGCGCCCATCTCACTAAGCATCAAATAATTCATACAGGGGAGAAACCCTATCAGTGTGTGGAATGTGGAAATAGCTTCAGTCAGAGCTCCAAACTCACCTCTCATAAAAGAATCCATACAAAGGCCGGAAAAACCATTATACAGCTTTAGGAGCCAGGCAAATCCGCACCTTTTTAACCAGGCCTTGGCTGATTGACATCTAATGCCCTTTTAAAATGTGGTGTTTTGTGTTTTTAGGTTGTGTTTTTATTTGTAACCATCCCGAGACCTGTGGGTGTAGGGAATAGGCTCCAACTCTTAAAGGCCTAGGGGTCTTTGCCCCGTCCAGTAAAATATTTGAGGAGGCCATGACCCATTTTTTTGTGCTTTTTTTCCAAACGCAACCTTTTATTCTTCTGCAACTTGCCATACAATTTCTCTTTCAATTTTCCCTCTTAAAAAAATAAAAGAAATAAACACACAAAGGTCAAGAGAAAAACAAAATACAAGAAAATACAAACGTGGACAGGTCCCATTTTTGTGGGCCAAATGCAAAAGTTGCTTTAAAGCAGGGTTTCCCAAACTCGGGTCCCCAGCAGCTCCCGGACTACAGTTCCCATCATCCCTCCCCATTGGTCCTGCTAGCTAGGGATGATGGGAGTTGTAGTCTAAAAACAGCTGGAGACCCAAGTGTGCTTTAAAGGGAAAGTAGGCTGGCCCTGTGACACCCTCTGCTGGCCAAAAGCACTGCCCCAGAGTCTGAACCACCCCCAGTACTGCTAATTGGAATTTATAGATCGCAAAACTGAAGTTTGATCGGCATTCAACCTCTAGGGAGCTTCTAGGTCCTTTCTGCACCACCTAGAGTACCCACAGAATTGTGGCTTCTCCTGGCAACACACATAGGAGAACAAATGAAAGACAAACCTGGAAAGGGCCCTGCCAAATGGACATCCGGGGTGAAGAGGTAACTTTTCCCTCTGCTGAACAATCCCACAGGTAGAGGAGATGAAATGCTAGAAGTGTTCTCTGGGGCAAGGGGAGTTGCTGGGCAATTGAACTAGGGGCTCAAAATACGAGTTTTTTAAAAAGTCGCTACCGTTATAGGCATTGCCATTCAAATGGTGTGCATGCATCATGTGATTGATTGTGAAAGGCGGGCCTTACCTGGCCCCCAACAATATTTTATTCAATTCGGCACCACTGGGTCAGGTGGTTTACAAATTAATTATTATTAGTATTAGTATTTTTAAATAAATTTTATTGTTACCTTTCACATTAACACACCATAAAGAAAAAGAAAATAAATTCCATCACCATCAACTAATATCCTTCCAAACATAAAATACATAAAATAAAAGTGGTCTTTTTCTATGTGTCAGACTTCCCGTCTATTCCTTATTGCAGATTCTATATTAATTGTTCACTGCCATTGCATAACGAGTTTTGTTCAATTTCAATACCCCTTAATACATTCATTGGTTTTACCACATTTTTAACACTGCTACTGTAATTATTCTAACGCTGAATATAAAGTAATATTATTTTTCAAGTATATTTTAAAAACTTCCCATTTTGAGATAAATACCTCTTTTGGTTTATTTTTTATCTTTTCTGACATGCTATCTAATTTTCAATTATGGCACCGGAGGAGAACTCTTGCTGCAACCGTAGCATATAAGAAGATCTCTTTAGCCTTTTTAGGAATACCCGAGTCTGTGATTCCAAAAGGAAAGCTTCCGGTTTTCTATTAAAAGATATTTTAAACATTTTTTCCAATTCTATGTGGATATCCTTCCAAAACACCTTGGTTTCTTTACACTGCCACCACATATGGAATAAAGTACCTGGCTTTTCTTTACAGCTCCAGCAATTATTGGGGACATTTTGGAACATCTTGGACAATTTCCAGGGGGTTAAATACCACCGATGCTGCATTTTAAGAAATTTCTCTCTCAGAGAGTAACAGGCTGTAAAATTCCAATTTATTTTCCACAGGTTTTCCCACTGCTTCATTGTTTTTTTTTTTTTTTAAATAATTTTTATTGATTTTTCAATATTGTCTGGCCCCGATTCAGGCCAGCTCACTTGTATTACAATCATTGTCAGGCTTCCTCTCGCCCACTCCATTATTTTCCATCTGATAGCATTTAACAATTTTTAACAGGTTTCTAATTTCATAATCAAATAATTATTTTCCTGAAATCAATCTTCAATCTTTAAACATCCCATATCTTAAATCACTTATATATCTTCATCTACATCCCTCTTGCCTCCCCCGGTCCCCGGGCAGGCAGCTATTATTTGCATTATTCACTACTTGTCATACTTATCATCTTAAACATAAAAGTACTTATCATTCACTTATATATCGTAATCTTTAAACAGTCCCTGGCGTGTCCATAAGTCAAAAACCATAAATCCACAAGTCAGGCCCTACTTTGACAGTTCTTATCCTATTCCTGCTGGTGGAGAGGCCCAAAACCAACATGAGTCCTGCATTGCATCCTCCAAACAGGCCTTTTCCAAAAACTGTGTCCTGCCTTCCCAATTCATGTTCAGTTCGTCTCGGCTTCCCTTCGGCTGCTTGTCAGTAGATGTCAATGTGCTGTTTTTTCTTATGATTCTTCTCTTGCTTCTTGGGGTGGCAGCACATTTTCTCTTCCGGTTGTAGAATCTTTTCCTGCAGCTGATGTTTGGCAAAATAATCTTTCGTTGTCTAGCCTTGACGGATCCTGTCACTTCCTTAGTTATTTGTTCATCTGGTTCAGCAGGCACAGTGTTTGGGTTTGGCCTTATCTCATCCGTAGTCTTTCCCATCGCATTCCTCTCTCTCAGTTCCGCAATGTATTCCTGCATCTTCTCCAGCACAGTTTGCCAAGTAATATCCGGTTTCATCGCCATTTTCTTTGATCACAGTCTTTATACTTTTAAAACTTTTAAAACTTTTTCCAACTTTTTGTTCTTATAACACTTCACAAACTTTTCAGCTTAAAAAATCCACAGATCTATCACAGTTCCTTCTGCTTCCCTCAGGACCAGGGGAGGCTCAAGGGTTAATTTAAAGCCGTATAACAGAAAAGTCAATTCATTCCTTTTCAATGCAACTGTATCTATTTCCTGCTTCACTGTAACAATGGAAAGGAACGGACCTCCGTGTTTTCGTTCCAATCCAGTCCAAATCCAGTCCAAATTCAATCCAAGTGCATTTTACTCACGATTCCAAATTACAGGTCTTGGAGAAATCGGCGCGCTCAGAAGAGTCGGTCTCGCAGCTTCGCCCGACGGGGAGTTTGCGGACCCTGAGGCTCCGCCGCCCGCTCACGCTCGGGAGCCCTTGCTACGGTCTCCCGGGGAGCAGGTTCGGCGTCCGAGCCGGTGCGGGTCCATTAGACCCCGGGACGCCCTTCCCGGGGGTTTTGGGGGTCGCGGCGCTGGCGCGATGTCCCCTTTTCCCAGTCGGACGGGGGAATGTCATGGAGCGACATGTCCCCCCGACCTTCTCCTCCGGCACGTCGACCGGAAGCCTTCATTGTTACTGAGTACCCAAAATATTGTGACCACTTAATCCTAGCCGCTGTCACCTCCTCCTCCTTGACTTCCCCGTCAAGGAGGAGTTGGTATACTTTAGAAAGTGTTTTAATTCTGGAGTTCACCAAATCCAATTCTAATCTGGAAGTCTCAGTGGAGAAACCCTTTTGTCTATCTATTTTGAGTGTCTCAAATAATTGGGGATATTGAAACCAATCAACAATATGAAACATATAACTTTGTTATCTTTGGTCAGGATTATTTCTGGAGAGCTTCTCCCAAAGAAGATAGAAGAACAGTTCAGCAAAGCTAATATGCACTGGATCTCCCTGAGTCGGTATTTATTTATAACATTGCTATGCTGCCTTTAGGGGCGCAGGTGGTGGTGTGGGTTAAACCACATAGCCTAGGGCTTGCCAAAGGGACTTAAAAAACGGAAGGGACTTAAAAAACAGGTCGGTCCCTTGTCGTTGAAACAAAAGGAAGCAGTTGAACTTTGTAACCAAAGCTACTGTCAAAGTGGAAGTTAAGAAGGAAACTTCTGGAACAGTTCATGGGGAAAATATTTGCTACAAGTATTGATTGGAAAAAAGTTACCCTTTTTCCCGAGGTTTTAGGAAATTTAGCAAGAAACGTACAATTTGGATTTTGGATTACAATTTGTTGGATTGTTGTGACCACAAAGTTGTTTTTTGACCTTGAAAATGGCAGAAGAAAGCCCTGACTTCCTGAGAAAAGTACTAGACATACACTAGACAAATGCAGCAGATGGTCAGAGCATCAAATAAGGCTATGGACAACCTTCAGAAAAAGGAAAATAAAGAGCCAGTTCCAGAGGAAATAGTGCTGGTGGAAAGTGTGGAAGGAACAAATCCCACCACAGACTTTGTGCCAAAGGATTCACAACAAATAAAGAGACTTAACATTTGAAATAAAAGGACTATTATGCAGAGAGGTGCCTTCAGAGGCTAAAAAGGATGGACATGTTAAGAAGAACAACAAGAAGAAGCTGGATGGACTTGTTAAGAAGAAGAAAAAGATGGTCAGAAAAATTGAAAAAAATGGGAATGAAACACAAACATCAGGATTGGATTTGAATAAGGACAAAGTTATAAAGGACACCAAGCTACAGAGCAAGAAAATAGAAGGCCTCAACGTTCTGTATGGCTGCTGGAGATGGACTGACATGAGAGTGGGGGTGGGCTGAAAAGGATATATTTCGTTCTGATTTTCTTTCTGGCTTGATGGACTATGATGTATGGATAAGGTTACTGGCTTAAATGATTATATGTTTAAACTAGGAGTCAATTAGGGGAAATTTAGCTAAAACTCCCGAGACCAGAGGGAGGTAAGGGTGTAAGAAATAAAAAATTGGAGTTTGAAATTAGGTCGAAGTAAGGGAAGGGGATAAGAATATAGGGAAAGAGCAGAAGTATTAATATACTGAGGTTGGGAAAAAGGACTGTTTTAAGTAAAATGATTTTTGTATATTATGATGTTTTAAAATTTAGGAGTATGTAAACTGTTAGAGAGGAATGATAATGAATTCAACAGAGGGGGACTTGAGGAAGTCAACCGAAATTTGAAATCGAGGAAGGAAGGATTGCCTGGCCCACAGAATTGGGCCAGGCCTAAGCAATGATATTAAAAATGTTAGTAAGGTTAAATGTACAATGATTATGTCCACCTCTGTGAGAGAGGGGGATGAATTGTCACTTCCCACAGTGAGGGGGGGGGGAAGCATGGAAAATTAAATCATTATGTTAAGTGCTTAAAAAATTGTAAAAATCAATAAAAAAAATTTTGGGGGAAAAAAGAGCCTAGGGCTTGCCGATCAGAAGGTCGGCGGTTCGAATCCCCGTGACGGGGTGAGCTCCCGTTGCTCAGCCCCTGCTCCTGCCAACATAGCAGTTCGAAAGCACGTCAAAAGTGCAAGTAGATAAATAGGTACCTGTTACGGCACCTAGGATTGGCACGCCAAAGACAGACAGGCAGCTGCAGATAAGGATAAGGTCTCTTGCCAACGCCCAAAGACAGTCCAAGTCGAAAGCCAGTCAGGAGTCAGGAGCACAAGAAACACATCAGGGGGTCACAAACACAGGTACCAGGCAGGAATCACAAACACAGGAATAAGGCAGGAGTCACAGACACACACGCCAGCACATCAGTTGCAGACGCTGCAGAATGGGGCAGCCGGCTACCCTAAGTAGCCGGTTCACTCCCACGCTTCTTATGAGTTGCAGCTGTCTCTAATTGCTGCTGTCGCTTCTCAGCTCGGCGTTCTACAGCTGAGAAGGGAGGAGGAGAGGGGATCGGCTGATTCTCCTCCTGACTGGGGCCTGCTTCTGGCTGAACTTCTTCCCCCAGCTCTGGTCTTCCTTCCTCCCTGTCAGAGTCCTCTTCAGAGGAGTGCCGCCACCAGTCTTCGCCAGGTATGAATTCTTCAGATTCCTGTGTGGGTGCTTCCTTGTCAGGGGGGGCTTGCCACCACTCCCCCTCATCTGACTCGACCCTGACAGTACTGCTCCGGTGGGAAGGTAAACGGCGTTTCCGTGCACTACTCTGGTTCGCCAGAAGCAGCTTAGTCATGCTGGCCACATGACCCGGAAGCTGTCTGCGGACGAACGCCGGCTCCCTCGGCCTATAGAGTGAGATGAGCGCCGCAACCCCAGAGTCATCCGCAACTGGACCTAATGGTCAGGGGTACCTTTACCTTTTAACAGAAGCAGAAGACATCAAGAAGAGGTGGCAAGAATACACAGAGGAATTATACCAGAAAGATATGGAGGTCTTGTACACCCCAGGTAGTGTGGTTGCTGACCTTGAGCCAGACATCCTGGAGAGTGAAGTCAAATGGGCCTTAGAAAGCACTGCTAATAACAAGGCCAGTGGACTGGAGGAATCCCAAGCCTGAATTAAGATTGCCGGAAGAAATATCAACCTCAGATATGCTGATGACACAACCTTGATGGCAGAAAGTGAGGAGGAATTAAAGAACCTCTTAATGAGGGTGAAAGAGTAGAGTGCAAAATATGGTCTGAAGCTCAACGTCAAAAAAACTAAGATCATGGCCACTGGTCCCATCACCTCCTGGCAAACAGAAGGGGAAGAAATGGAGGCAGTAAGAGATTTTACTTTCTTGGGTTCCATTATCTCTGCAGATGGTGACAGCCGACATGAAATTAAGACACCTGCTTCTTGGGAGAAAAGCAATGAAAAACCAAGACAGCATCTTAAAAAGCAGAGACATCACCTTGCTGACAAAGGTCCGTATATTTAAAGCTATGGTTTTCCCAGTAGTGATGTATGGAAGTGAGAGCTGGACCATAAAGAAGACTGATCGCCAAAGAATTGATGCTTTTGAATTATGGTACTGGAGGAGACTCTTGAGAGTCCCATGGACTGCAAGAAGATCAAACCTATCCATTCTGAAGGAAATCAGCCCTGAGTGTATGCTGGAAGGACAGATCCAGAAGCTGAGGCTCCAAGACTTTGGCCACCTCATGAGAAGAGAAGACTCCCTGGAAAAGACCCTGATGTTGGGAAAGATGGAGGGCACAAGGAGAAGGGGACGACAGAGGACGAGATGGTTGGACAGTGTTCTCAAAGCTACCAACATGAGTCTGACCAAACTGTGGGAGGCAGTGGAAGACAGGAGTGCCTGGTGTGGCGTGCTCTCATCCAGGGGGTCACGAAGAGTCGGACACGACTAAACAACAACAACAACCAAAAATCTGGAGGCTTGAAATTTATGCCGACATGAGTTTTGGAGATGACACTACTGATAGTAAAAGCACTTCAGGTGTGTGTTACTTATATAACCAATGTCTATTTGATTGGTCTTGCAGAAAGCAAACAGTGAGCCTGAGTTCACGTGAAGCCGACCTTAATGCTCTAACACACTCAGTCATGAATATTGAATGGTTACTGCAATTGTATAAGGACATTAGAGTGTAAGTTTCTTGTCCTATACAAGTCTATCAGGACAACAAATCGTGCATAACCTTGCCTCTTTCTGAGGGGTGCGAGAAAAAAACCTAAATACTTGCAGATTGAGCTTCATCATGCAAGAGATTACATCCAAAGAGGACTTATAAATGTGTCCTATATGCCAGGGGGGAAAATACCTGCTGATTTGTTGTCTAAAGTTGTTAACAAAGAACAAATGGATGTATATGTACATAAATTTCAGATGTATTAGATATTGCAATGGCTGATATGAAAAGGGGGAGGATGTCAGTATTTTCATCCCTCCCATTGCAAGGATCACCTGATCATGTTTCTTTACTTTCATCTGTGAGAAAGGAGGGGGTGGAAGCTACTCTTCGAGACTTCCGTCTCTAGTACTGCAGGATTTTTCTTTTGATCTGTCTAGAGACAGGGTGGCTGTATGAGAGCTGTTTCTCTCTTGCATGTTTGTTATGTTCTTTTTACTCTGCTGCATTTGGGGGCTCACATGAGCAAATGTGAGTCCACAGCACCAGGACCTATTCCTGGGGAATGCTGTGTTGCTGTTCCTGCGTTCCTGTGATCCAAAGGTCGATGAAGGTGCTCCCGTCGCCCAGCCCATGCAGGCGCTGAAGACGTGGGCTGAACATGGGTGTATGGAAACTTCCTTCTCCCACCTTTAAAGTAAACATCTACGTAAGGAAACCGAATCGATCCAAGACTGCCTTCCTCTGCCAACCTCACCTTCGCTCTTCAAGCCAAAAGACAACACTTCCCCGTCCCCGGGCGAAACCCCCTGGCCTTTCATTGGTAGAGCCGCCACCACGCCTGTGGCGTTTTCCTCAGTGCAGTGTGGGGACTGACTGAGCAGGTGGCGAGATGCTTTCAGCCTGGGACCCTTGGCAGGTTCAGAGATGGCCGTGCAGAACAGATTCATGACCCTGGAGGGCTGGATTCAGCCCACTGGACATAGTTTGAGGACCCCTGGTCTACACTGACTGGCAGCAGCTTCCCAGAGATTCAGGAAGGGATTCGTCCAGCCCTTGCAGGAGATGTCAGGGGTTGACCCTGGGACATTCTGCATGCCAAGCAGATGCTCTAGGGCTCCCCATATTTCACTAGCCTTTCAACGTTATGCTATTAGCAACCGTGGGGATTCCACCTGCCTCTTTCGAAAGGAGAACACTCACCTGATCAATTTAATAATAATAATAATAATAATAATAATAATAATGATTTATAAGCTTCCCTAAATATAATAACAACCATCCATTTTCAGTCCATTGAATTAGCAATTAAGCATTTCTGGAAAGGGAAATGGCATACTTTTGTATATTAGCATAGAAAGCAGGGATAAGAAAGTATTACTCATTTATGATGAGAGTAGGATTTATTTATTTTGAACTTCGCTTGGTTCCTCCTTGGTATCCAGTGTGATTGTTTCAGCAGTGCTCGAACTCAGGACCCGCTGCCTTGAGGGACACCTAAGAGCAGCTTGGCAGGGGAAAGGTCTCCCTTGGGAGGTGGTGGACTCTCCTTCCTTGGAGGTTTCTAAGCAGAGATGCTTGAGCTGAGATTCCTGCCTTGCTGGGGGTTGGACTAGATGACCCTCGGGTCCCCTCCTCTCTCTCCACTCCTGAATCCGAGGAGGAGGTTCCTTGCCTCCTGCAAAGCCCTTCTCCCTGCAAGCTCTTCCTCCGGTTTCTGGCCAAGGGAGGGAGATGCTCAGAGTCCAGTCAAGAGCCTCACCCCCAAAAGGATATCTGGGCATTGGCGTAGCCAGGGGGGCAGTTGCTCCCCTAAATGCATTTTTAAAAAAAGAAATAACCGAGGTTCTGCCAAGCGAGATAGGGCTGAGCTTTGCGCCCTTGGCTTTGCAAGGGTTAAAGGGAACCGAGCTGCCTTCCTAGAGAGGACAGGAAGCAAGGGGGGGCCAGGTCCTCCAGAGCCCAGGCCCCTCCCTCCCTCCCTCCCTCCCCAGTCCTTTCCTGCAAGGGCTGCATGGCTGTCCCCTCCTGGGATCTGGTGAGTCTCCTCTCTCTCTCTCTCCCCCCCCAGAGGGTGCAGGGGGGAGACGGTGGGGGTCCCAGGGCTGCAGCAGGGGGGGGAGGATGCCTGGGGGGCCTGATCTGCTCATGCAGGGGGAGGAGAGGGTCCTGCCAGGGAGGGGCGAGGTCTGCAACGCTCTCCTTCCTGGAGATCACAGGATCCCAAACTCATTTCTCCCTTCTTTCAACAAAGGAGTCCTTAGGACTTTGACTCTGTGTGACGTCGCTCAGCGTCATTGCACAACAGAGGAAACGTGCAGATGGTTCTCCAAAGCTGGACGAGGAGGGGGACTAGCCTTCCCCAAAACCCCATGGGGAGGAAGGATGGAAAGAGGGGAGAGAAATGCCAGGAATAAAGAGAGGGATCCCAGCCCATAGTCTGGCTGCTGCATTGCAGACCAGTTTCCCAGTGTCTCCCAGGGCAGCTCCACACGGAGGCCACTGCAGCAATCCCCTCGCACCCAGAGCAGGGCATCCCAGGACCACATCCTCTCTGTCCCAAAGGGATTGTTGCTGGGAAACCAGCCGGAAATGGGCGCTGCTACTCACTGAGCCTCCAGGGACCTTGGCATCAATGGCTGTGTGTGTGTTAAGCTATCTAACAGAATAATAATAATAATACGGTAATAATAATAAATTATCTGCCTAAATTTCAAGGGAGATCCTCCAATAAATCTTTATACTTCCCCCAGTTGCCTTCCGAATTTACCTTCTTCACTGTAGTGATTTTGATGGGTGACAGCCATCTGGGTGTTTTGGGTTCAAGAAGGTTCTTGTGTTTTTCCCAGACTCTCAAGAGGGATTTTCTAATAATATGGGTGTTAAACCCTTTATGCATCTTCACTTTATCTTCCCCCAAATAAGCATGCCATCCAAATTTATTTTCGTGGCCCTCCAAATCTAATAAACTGTGATTTTCTAACCTAATCCATTCCTTCAGCCACAAAACACAAACAGCATCGTGATATAAATTTAGGTCCGGCAGGGCTAGTCCTCCTCTATTTTTAGTATCGATTAATAGTTTGTATTTAATCCTTGCAGGTTTATAATTCCAAATAAATTTAGTAAGATCTTTTTTCCATTGCTTGAAGTGTCCAGACCCTGTTCCCAAAATTGGCAGCATTTGACATAAAAATAACATTTTGGGAAGGATATTCCTTTTAATGGCCGCAATTTCCCCCAATAATGATAATTTTAATCTATTCCAAATATCCAATTTTTTAAATTTCATTCCATGATTTTATAGAATTAGCCCTAAATAAATTATTTGTATTATTAGTGATCCAAATGCCTAAATATTTTGTTTTATTCACTACTTTCAACCCCCCCTCCCTCTGTAATTGGTCAATTTCTTCCCCAGGTAAATTGTTAGTTAGCATATTTGTTTTATTTATGTTTAGATCAAATCCCACCAATTTCCCAAATTCTGTAATTCTTTTTAAAGCTTGGGGTATACTTTCCAATGGCTCCTCCACCGTGATTATAACATCGTCCGCAAACTCTTTAGTTTTATGAACGCTTTTGCCAATCCTGAATCCTTTAATTTTCCCATCATTTCTTATATTTTCCAATAAGAATTCCAAAATCAAAATAAATAATAGCGGAGATAGGGGACACCCCTGTCTGGTACCCCCTATAAATTCCTAGCTCCTCAGATATCTCATTATTTATTATAAGTTTGGCTCTTTGCATTCTATCAATTGCATCTATACCATTAAATAATTAAATAATTCCTCCCGAGCCCCTCCCCCGCTCAAGCTAGTTTTCTGCTGCTCTCCCGTCCCCCGCCGCTGGGAGCCATGGCTCCGGCTGCAGAGGGATCCCTCTGCTCGAGGGATCCCACTGCCGTGCAATGTCTTCGCTCCGTAAGACGCACAGACATTTCCCCTTCATTTTTAGGAGGGAAAAAGTGCGTCTTATGGAGTGAAAAATTCGGTACCTGGCCCTCAGAGCAAAGAAAAAGGGACCCCACCCCAGGAGTCTGTCTGGAGAGCGGCAGAGAGCCCAAGTGCAAGAAAAGGAGACAGAAGCAGGGGAGAGGGTGTGGGGGTGTGGAGCAACTCCTGAGGACCCCCGGGTGAGGACCCCCACTAGAGCCAAGCATCCATTTTTCCCAAGATACAAAGGATTCCCTTGTCAGTCAGTTCTGACTTCATGCATTGACTGGAAAGCAGGAGCAACCAGGCTGATTCATCTCCCAGAAATCCCTTCAGTTGCCTCCACATTTTGCATTGCTAGAGGGCTAGTGACTTACTTCTCCTCCTCCTCCTCTTTCTTTTCTGGTTTCCCCATCCACTCCTGGTTCCTAGCAATGTTTCCTCAGGGAACCTTTCTCCTGACCTACAAATTCTGTTACAGAACAATGTATTTGCTTTGTAGGATTTGATAAAGCTTCTCATTACGACAGACAAAACTTGTCAGAAGACCAAGGGTTTCCTTCCAATCTCTCAGGGGCTTCCTGAGAGCACAGATGGATGAGCAAGACTCAGCTGGCCCTGGAACAGGAAGAGGCCATGTCATCCAAACTGGAAGCAGTGGGGGATTCTGGGAAAACCCAGTGCAGAAGATCCTGGGTGAGGAGGACACCCTCCGCTCAGAGGTGCAGAGCCAGCAGTTGAGGCAGTTCTGCTGCCAGGAGGCCAAAGGACCCCGAGAGGTTTGCAGCCGACTCTACCAACTTGACCATCAGTGGCTGAAGCCAGAAAGGCACACGAAAGCTGAGATGCTGGACCTGGTGATCTTGGAGCAGTTTCTGGCTGTCCTTCCCCCGGAGATGGAGAGCTGGGTGAGGGAATGCGGAGCGGAGACCAGTTCCCAGGCGGTGGCCCTGGCCGAAGGTTTCCTCCTGAGTCAGGCAGAGGAGAGAAAGCAGGTGAGAGAGACTTTCCTCTGGATACTTCCAAGGGGCTGCAAACAGGACAGAGAACATCCCATAATGCTCTACTGATGGCCTATCCGTTTTCTGGGAAAGCATCCATGGAATAAGATCTCACACCCTTTAAGTCATTGTCATTCTCTTTCTAATATTTCCCCCCATTCTCTGTTTTGAATCCTTGTTTCTTTTTCAGGGAAAGGATCATTTTGCAGAAACGGACCTGGATTCCTGTGAGGCAAAGAGGACTCCGTTGGACACCAGAGAGAGGCCACTGGGTGAGGAGGAAGGAGGTTTTTCTCCGTTTGGTCTCATTCTGGTGGTTTTCAAACTCATCTGTGGGTTCTTTTCATTTTGTTTTGGGGGGAGGCAGTTGGGAACAAGGGTCCACAGGAGGGGAGATATATTTCTGCAGAACAAACATATGAAATGGGCAGAAACGTCCAAATGCTCTCAGCAGGTAAGGCTTTCTCAAAGGCCCATCTGTAGTTAGAGATGCCCTGTGTCACCTGTGAGAGAAGCAGGTACTCCTGGCGTCCTGATTACCTCTTCTCTCTTGCAGGTGACAGAATGATGCAGGCAAGACCTCCTGATCCGTCTTTTCATGGGGGCAGAAGAGAAGCAGCGGCTGTGGAACCAGATGAGGTCAGGGGAAGCTGTCTTGTAGGGACAGAGGCCGAGGGCTGGAGCAATGTCATGGAGTGGTTGGGCACAGGGGAATGGTGGGAGGAAGCAGCCGGGGAACCAGGAAGGGAAGATGGCTCAGAGCCCAAGGGGTGGAGGTGGAAGAAGGATGTGTGGTCAGAGGTGGAAGAGGGAGAAGCCTGGGAAGAGGAGGTGTCAGAAGCTGAAGGGGTAACAGGGCTTAGTGAGCTGAGAGACTCTGTGGCAGAATGCAGTGCAGAATCGGAGGCAGAAGAGGGAGGAGGCGAATGGGAGGAGGGAGGTCGAGAGGCTGAGGTGAGTCAGGATAAGGTGGATCCACCACGGGCTCCCTCTCTTTCTGCCAGAAGCCACCCTCCCTGCTTGTCTCTCAGAGCCAGGAGACCCCCTGCATTGCTGAAATCTCTGCTAGATCATCCAAGACCAACCAAAATAGGTTTCTTTTATTTCTAGATTGATCACTGAATGCTAAAATTGGTTTCTAAGCAGTGGACAAACGAGAAGAAATAGTGGCCTGGATTCGCCTAACCGGCACCAGCCGCTGCAAAATGGGGCCTGTCCCCCCATTCCTCCCCCTCCCCATGGCCCCATGAACCCCTTGAATTTGGCTCTAGGGCATTGGGAGGGAACTCCCCTGAACAGCTCTCGAGGAGAGGAGAAAGTGGATCCTTCCATCAGGGAAGCTGGAATGCTTGCGTTGGCAGAATGACTTGAAAACCACAAGGTGGAGAACCACCTATTTGCACAAAGACAAACACCTATAATTAAAAGGCAGAATAAAATAAGCATCCATTAATAAAATGTGCAGCAAAGCAATCCTATTGAAACAACACCGCAATTTACAGGAAGGAAAGAACTGAGCATTGTGTAGCAGATCGTATTTCTGCTGTCTCAGAGGAAGACATTTCCCTTTTTCTTTCAGGGTCCAGTGTGCTTTGAAGATGTCGCTGTTTGTTTCACAGACGAGGAGTGGGCGTTGCTGGATCCTGACCAGAGAGCTCTGCATAAGGCCGTAATGGAGGAGAATTGTGGGATCGTGGCCTCTCTTGGTAAGGCTCCCTGTGGGATCGTCATATCTACCTGGAAATTCAAAAAATACCTCTATGTGACCAACCTCATATATTTTCACAGAGCTCAACAGCGCCCCCTATAACACCTGGGAACCTAACACCCCCAAAATAAACAGTAAATTACAGTTTTTTCTTTGAACAATCTTCCTCAAATAATTCCTTTTTCTACCACGATTTCGCTGCTCTGAACTGCCCAGGCCATCTTAAATGTCAGCTTCAGAATTGTTAGGAAAGATAAGTAGCTTCAGGTTTTCTGTTTTTGTTTTTGCTCCTGTCAGTCTTGGGTTGACCAAAGAGACGACTGACATGGGAGATGGAGGGGATGCCATGTCTGGGCCAAACAAAATCCATCCCAGAGAAGAGCTAGGTTTATTGAATCTCAGGTAGTAGCAATGGTGATGATGATGATGATGATGATGATGATAATACAGTGGTACCTCGGTTTACAAACTTAATAATAACAATAATAATAATAATAATAATAATAATAGTTCTTAAATCAAGGTACCACTGTAGTAATAATAATAATAATTTTTATTTATATCCTGCCCTTCTGGCTGGGTTGCCTCAGCCACTCTGGGCAGCTTCCAACACATTAATAATAATAATAATAATAATAATAATAATTTATTATTTATACCCCGCCCATCTGGCTGGGTTTCCCCAGCCACTCTGGGCGGCTTTCAACAGAGCATTAAAATACAATAATCTATAAAATTGCAGTATGGCCAAACTGCGAGAGGCAGTGGAGGATAGGTGTGCCTGACGTGCCTTGGTCCATGGGGTCACGAAGAGTCGGACACGACTGAACGACTGAACAACAACATAAAACATTAAAAGCCTCCCTAAACAGGGCTGCCTTCAGATGTCTTCTAAAGGTCTGGTAATTGTTGTTCTCTTTGACATCTGAAGGGAGGGCGTTCCACAGGGCGGGTGCCACTACCGAGAAGGCCCTCTGCCTGTTTCCCTGCAACTTGGCTTCACACAGCGAGGGAACTGCCAGAAGGCCCTCGGCACTGGACCTCAGTGTCCGGGCTGACCGATGGGGGTGGAGACGCTCCTTCAGGTATACAGGACCGAAGCTATTTAGGGTTTTAAAGGTCAGCACCAACACTTTGAATTGTGCTCAGAAACGTACTGGGAGCCAGTGTAGGTCTTTCAAGACTGGTGTTATGTGGTCTCGGCGGCCACTCCCAGTCACCAGTCTAGCTGCCGCATTCTGGATTAGTTGTAGTTTCCGGGTCACCTTCAAAGGTCGCCCCACGTAGAGCGCATTGCAGTAGTCCAAGCGGGAGATAACTAGAGCATGCACCACTCTGGCGAGACAGTCCGCGGGCAGGTAGGGTCTCAGCCTGCGTACCAAATGGAGCTGGTAGATAGCTGCCCTGGATACAGAATTAATCTGTGCCTCCATGGACAGCTGTGAGTCCAAAATGACTCCCAGGCTGCGTACTGGGACCTGATGGAACAGGTGGTTCCGCTAAATCGCGAACCACCTGAAAAAGTCTCCTGCTGCTATTTTCTGCAGATGCAATAGAGGCGGTGAAGAAAGTCTTCTTCGCTGTCGCTACCACCACTTGGTAGGCTCGAAGTTGAGCTCTAGCCTGTGTCCGGTCTGATTCAGAATGAGTTTTCCGCCACCGGCGCTCTAGCCGTCTCAGCGACTGTTTCATCGCCCTCAGCTCCAGGGAAAACCATGGGGCTGTCCGGGCTCCATGCAATCGGAGAGGGCGCTTCGGAGCCAGACAGTCAATAGCACTGGTTAACTCCACATTCCAGCGGGCCACCAGGGAATCAGCTGAAAGGCCATCAACATGGGATAAAACATCCCCTACCACTCTCTGGAAGCCAATTGGATCCATTAAGTAGCGGGGGCGGACCATCCGAATCGGTCCCACCTCCCAGCAGAGGGGAAGGGTCGCGGAGAAGTCTAGTTGCATCAGGAAGTGATCTGACCATGGCACTTCTTTTGTTTCGCTTTTACTTAGTGTCAGATCACCAACATCCATAGAGGTAAACACCAAGTCTAAGGCATGTCCACGGCTATGAGTTGGGCCAGACTTATTCAGGGACAGCCCCATGGAGGCCATGCTTTCCATGAAGTCCCGAGCGGCCCCTTGTAAGGTCGTGTCGGCATGGATGTTAAAATCTCCTAAGACAACCAAGCTAGGTGTCTCCAGGAGCACATCCGCCATGACCTGAAGCAGGTCGGGCAGGGAATCCTTGGTGCAGCGGGGAGGTCGGTACACCAAAAGGAATCCTGTACTGCCCCTATTGCCCAACTTCCAGAACATGCACTCAGAAAACTCGGTCTTTCCAATAGGACGCCTGGTGCAAACTAATGACTTCCTAAAAATCATTGCAACCCCCGCTCCCCGCCCAGATGGCCTGGGTTGCTGTGCGTAAGAGAAACCTGGTGGACAAGCAGCGGCAAGGACTGGCCCATCTGCCTCATCCAACCAAGTCTCTGTCACACATGCCAGGTCAAATCCTCCATCCACAATCAAGTCGTGGATGGCAGTTGTTTTGTTAATCATTGACCTGGCATTACACAGCAGCACTTTCAGGTCATGTGGGTATCCCTTGTTGATTCCAGTACCCGTCCGGTCAGGGCCAGACCCGGAGGCAGGGATAATCCTCAAACAACGACTAAGCCTGCCTCCTCGGTAATGACATGGTCTGGTCCAGGGGTCTGCAACCTTTAAGACAAAAAGAGCCACTTGGACCCGTTTCCGAAGAAGAAGAAAAAACTGGGAGCCGCAAAACCATTGTGACATTTAAAACAAATATAACACTGCATATATTGTTTCTTACCTTAATGCTATATATACAGGATCGTGCAGTCAGCTGTCAAAAATGGAGGAGGAACCCCCAGCAATGGTGTGCAAGCTCCTATATAGACTTTTGAAATCCCCCCCTTGGAGTCCAGTCCACCCCCAGACACATCATCCTACATCACAGATACATCAGAACTACATCACAAATAGGGAGGGTCAGAGGAGGTAACCTGAGAATTCTCACACCTGTGCCATCTCTCCTTGACCCCTCCCAGACACACATTTCTGCAAAACTGGTTTCCTGCCAAGGCCAGGCAAGGCTAATGTAGAGCTAAGGACTATCCTTTGTTCTAGCCCGGGCCAAATCCATTTTAGGTGGTGGGTCCTTTGTGAGGGAAATGGCCCATCATCTAGCACTCAGGCAGAGGGCTGCTCACCTCCCCCCTTCCTTGCAGAGAAACAGCTTGTCAGTTTAGGAGTGAAAAAAAATGGTTCTTCTTGTGCTGCTTGAAACATGTGCCCTTGTTTGCTTGGTACACTTATGAACATTTATTATATATATATATATATATATATATATATATATATATATATATATATATATATATATGTATGTATATATGTATATATGTATATATGTATATATATATATATATGTATGTATATATGTATATATGTATATATGTATATATATATATGAACTGAACTTAAAACAAAAGCTGTTTTCCCCTGCAAAGCACAACACAAACTCAATTACTCTCTTTGATAACTTAAAATGCACAATGATTATTTTTTTAAAAATTATTTATTCATTTTAATTAATTTTGTAAGCAGTAGCACTGGAAACTTTAGCAAGAGCACACTAAATCCTGAATTCTTTGATTACTGAAGAAGTTTCTCAGGATCCTCAGCCCTCACAAAGGAACTACTGGGAACTCAGTTTCCCAAGCTCCCTTGCAACGATGAATCCCGTCGGCATGAGGGAGGGGGGAAACAGCCCGTGCAACACACACACACACACACACACACACACACACACACACACAGAGTGACCAGCTGTGTGTCGGCAAGAGGGAAGGAGTTCTCCCTGCAATTGCCCATTGTCATTGAGATTTTGGGAGGGGGAGAAAGACGAGTTGTTGAGCTTTTTGTGCTGATCACTAAGGCAGCAAGAGAGGCAAGTCAGCGCCCTAAGGCAGCAAGAGAGGCAAGTCAGCGTCACAGCCAGTACAGCGCCCGGAGCCGCGGCAAAGGTGTGAAAGAGCCACATGCGGCTCCGGAGCCGCGGGTTGCCGACCCCTGGTCTGGTCCTAGCGTAACTCCTCCTCCTGCCCATGATCACTGAGATCGGGTGTCCCAGTGCAACTCCCCCTGTATAAAAATGAAACATAAATAATAATAATAATCTGATCCCATATAGATAGAACATTTACTTTAAAATGAACAACTTATACTAGTGGCCAAAATTGTGGAAACCTTTTGTGAAAAGTGTGTTTCTGTTGTTTGATGGTTCATAACACCACTTTTGTGTGGAGTAATACTATAAACTTATATATCAATGCAAAGATAATTTAATGAAGAATGTAATGCAATAACTTTTATGAAGGAGTGTTTATTAGAACAGCAGTCATAAAGAAAAAATGTGAAACCTTTGGTAACCATTGGTAACCTTTAGCTTTAATTATGCTCCATCTTTCCCAACATCAGGGTCTTTCCCAGGGAGTTTTCTCTTCTCATGAGGTGGGCAAAGTATTGGAGCCTCAGCTTCAGGATCTGTCCTTCCAGTGAGCACTCTGGGCTGATTTCTTTAAGAATGGATAGGTTTGATCTTCTTGCATTCCATGGAACTCTGAAGAGTCTCCTCCAGCACCATAATTCAAAAGCATCAATTATTCAGTGATCAGCCTTCTTTATGGTCCAGCTCTCACTTCCGTTCATTACTACTGGGAAAACCATAGCTTTAAGTATACGAACCTTTTTCGGCAAGGTGATGTCTAGGTGAATTCTAACTTTTGGCCATTCCTTGCAATCAACTTCATATTATATTGCACCATGTCATCTTGTATACACCCAGATGATTTTCTTCTGTCATGTAGGGACAGTCTCTCCATTCGTCGATCGTCACTTGCCTTTGTGCACCTTTTGCTGCCTTTACCAGTCTGATTTCGTACTGACTGAGTCTCCTTATACCTCTTCAAAAATATAGAAAGGCCAGCTTTGGTTAAGTTTCCCCATCTTTCATCTAATTTCTTCATAACTGTAGCCTTGTTCACTTAATAGTACAATTTTACATCGCTTTCTGGGTGACCAATCAACTCTTTCTGGCATTTCTACAATTTTATTATGTTTTACAACCTCGCTAAATGAAAGAACACAAAAAACCAACCAACTAGATACCATTCACATAACACACTTACAAAAGTCTACCTAAACAAGTTGTGCTTCCTTTTTCTGGTTATTTGGCTATAACGTTTGATAGAATACGGGCAATTGAACAAACTTTAATGGATTGCATTCTTGATTAAATTATATTTCCGTTGATATATAATTTTATATTACTCCAAAAGAGGTGGTGTTATGAGCCATCAAACCTCTGAAATGCACTTTCCCCCCAAAAGGCTTCCACAATTTTGTCCACTACTGTATATCAAACAGAGCAACATTCAACAACTCATCAGAATCTAATAATAAATTTGTTGGTTCATGATAAAAAACACAGGTAATGAACACACATCCAACACCCTTCAGTTCTTCTCCAATTGTTCCTGAGGCTCTAATCCCTTTTTGTCTCCATTGCAGATTGTGACGAATTGGAAATCGAGAACAAAGGTGACCACGACAAAATCCCCAGAGAGGAGAAGCCACGTAAAAATGGGGAGTGTGGAGAAAGCTGCAGTCAGAGCTCCCATTCCACTTCCCATCAACAAAATCTCATTGGAAAGAAACTCTATCAGTGCATGGAATGTGGAAAGAGCTTCACTGATAGTTCCTCTCTCACTTCCCATCAAAGAATTCATACAGGGGAGAAACCCTATCAGTGTGTGGAATGTGGAAAGAGCTTCAGTCAGAGGGGCAATCTCACTTCCCATCAGAGAATTCATACAGGGGAGAAACCCTATCAGTGTATGGAATGTGGAAAGAGCTTCAGTCACAGACACCATCTCACTTCCCATCAAAGAATTCATGTAGGGGAGAAACCCTATCAGTGTGTGGAATGTGGAAAGAGCTTCTGTCGGAGCACTGTTCTCACTTCCCATCAAAGAATTCATACAGGGGAGAAACCCTATCAATGTGTGGAATGTGGAAAGAGCTTCTGTTGGAGCACTGATCTCACTTACCATCAAAGAATTCATACTGGGGAGAAACCCTATCAATGTTTGGAATGTGGAAAGAGCTTCAGTCGCAGCCACAGTCTCACTTCCCATCAAAGAATTCATACAGGGGAGAAACCCTATCAGTGTGTGGAATGTGGAAAGAGCTTCAGTCAGAGCTCTCATCTCACTTCCCATCAAAGAATTCATACAGGAGAGAAACCCTATCAGTGCATGGAATGTGGAAAGAGCTTCACAGACAGCTCCTCTCTCAGTTTTCATCAAAGAATTCATACAAGGGATAAACCCTATCAGTGTGTGGAATGTGGAAAAGGTTTCAGTAAAAAGTCCAATCTCACTTCCCATCAAAGAATTCATACAGGAGAGAAACCCTATCAATGTGTGGAATGTGGAAAGAGCTTCTGTTGGAGCACTGATCTCACTTCCCATCAAAGAATTCATACAGGGGAGAAACCCTATCAATGTGTGGAATGTGGAAAGAGCTTCAGTCGGAGTGACTCTCTCACTTACCATCAAAGAATTCATACAGGAGAGAAACCCTATCAGTGTGTGGAATGTGGAAAGAGCTTCAGTCGGAGTGACTCTCTCACTTACCATCAAAGAATTCATACAGGAGAGAAACCCTATCAGTGTGTGGAATGTGGAAAGAGCTTCATTCAGAGCTCCGATCTCACTTCCCATCAAAGAATTCATACAGGAGAGAAACCCTATCAGTGTGTGGAATGTGGAAAGAGCTTCAGTCGGAGTGACTCTCTCACTTACCATCAAAGAATTCATACAGGAGAGAAACCCTATCAGTGTGTGGAATGTGGAAAGAGCTTCATTCAGAGCTCTGATCTCACTTCCCATCAGAGAAGTCATACAGGGGAGAAACCCTATCAGTGTGTGGAATGTGGAAAGAGGTTCACTCATAACTCCTCTCTAACTTCCCATAAGAGAATTCATACAGGGGAGAAACCCTATCAGTGTGCGGAATGTGGAAAGAGCTTCACTAATAACTCCTCTCTAACTTCCCATAAGAGAATTCATACAGGGGAGAAACCCTATCAGTGTGTGGAATGTGGAAAGAGCTTCAGTCAGAGCTCCAAACTCACCTCTCATAAAAGAATCCATACAAAGGTCGGAAAAACCATTATACAGCTTTAGGAGCCAGGCAAATCCGCAGCTTTTTAACCAGGCCTTGGCTGATTGACATCTAATGCCCTTTTAAAATGTGGTGTTTTGTGTTTTTAGGTTGTGTTTTTATTCGTAACCATCCTGAGACCTGTGGGTGTAGGGAATAGGCTCCAACTCTTAAAAGCCTAGGGGTCTTTGCCCACCCCCAATAAAATATTTGAGGAGGCCATGACCCAGGTTCTTTGTGCTTTTTTTTCAAATGCAACCTTTTATTCTTCTGCAACTTGCCATACAATTTCTATTTCAATTTGTCCTCTTAAAAAATAAAAGAAATAAACACACAAAGGTCATGAGGAAAACAAAATACAAGAAAATACAAACGTGGACAGGTCCCATTTTTGTGGGCCAAACACAAAAGTTGCTTTAAAGCAGGGTTTCCCAAACTTTGGTCTGCAGCAGCTCCCTGACTACAGTTCCCATCATCCCTCCCGATTGGTCCTGCTAGCTAGGGATGATGGGAGTTGTAGTCCAAAAACAGCTGGAGACCCAAGTGTGCAGGTAGAGGAGATGAAATGCTAGAAGTGTTCTCGGGGGCAAGGGGAGCTGCTGGGAAATTGACCTACGGACTCAAAATCGTAATTTTTTATAAAAGTCGCTACCGTTATAGGCATTACCACTCACATGGCATGCATGCATCATGTGATTGATTGTGCAAGGCGGGCCTTACCTGCCCCCCTAACCACTATTTTATTCAAATCGGCACCACTCGGTCGGGTGGTTTACAAATTATTATTATTATTATTATTATTATTATTATTATTATTATGAATAAATTTTATTGTTACCGTTCACATTAACACACCATAAAGAAAAAGAAAATAAATTCCATCACCATCAACTAATATCCTTCCAAACATAAAATACATAAAATAAAAGTGGTCTTTTTCTATGTGCCAGACTTCCCGTCTATTCCTTATTGCACATTCTATATTAATTGTTCACTGCCATTGCATAACGAGTTTTGTTCAATTTCAATACCCCTTAATACATTCATTGGTTTTACCACATTTTTAATACTGCTACTGAAATTATTCTAACGCTGAATATAAACTAATATTATTTTTCAAGTATATTTTAAAAACTTCCCATTTTGAGATAAATACCTGTTTTGGTTTATTTTTTTATCTTTTCTGACATGCTATCTAATTTTGAATTATGGTGCTGGAGGAGAACTCTTGCTGCAACCGTAGCATATAAGAAGATCTATTTAGCCTTTTTAGGAATATCCGAGTCTGTGATTCCAAAAGGAAAGCTTCCGGTTTTCTATTAAAAGATATTTTTAACATTTTTTCCAATTCTATGTGGATATCCTTCGAAAACACCTTGGTTTCTTTACACTGCCACCACATATGGAATAAAGTACCTGGCTTTTCTTTACAGCTCCAGCAATTATTGGGGACATTTTGGAACATCTTGGACAATTTCCAGGGGGTTAAATACCACCGATGCTGCATTTTAAGAAAATTCTCTCTCAGAGAGTAACAGGCTGTAAAATTTCAATTTATTTTCCACAGGTTTTCTCACTGCTTCATTGTTACTGAGTACCCAAAATCTTGTGACCACTTAATCCTAGCCGCTGTCACCTCCTCCTCCTTGACTTCTCCGTCAAGGAGGAGTGGGTATACTTTAGAAAGTGTTTTAATTCTGGAGTTCACCAAATCCGATTCTAATCTGGAAGTCTCCCCCCCCCCAAAAAAAATTTATTGGTATTTTTGAAGTTTTATAACACTCACATATTTTATATTCATCACACTTTAAACACATATAACATAAACATACAAACGAAACAGAAAAATATATACCTAAACCTCAGTTATTAATTACTTGCAATCACCTCAAACTGACTTCTTCAAAGTCTCCCTTACTAAAGTTCCATTCTTTACTTCATTAGTAGTTGTCCAACTTCATACTTTCTTATCCTCTTTACTCTTTATTATTCTCCATTTTTACCTTACCTTCTCTTAATCTTTCTTTATAAACTTATTTCTCATAGTCTCTATAGCATAGTTCCTAAATACTTAATATCTTATCTACTGAACATCTATTTCTAATCTGAGCCTCTTTTACTCTTCTGAAACATACTAAGTTCAAATATTAAAATATTTCTTTAAATAATTTCTAAATTTCTTCCAAACTTCCTCCACCGTCTCCTCCTTCTGGTCACGGATTCGTCCAGTCAGGTCTGCCAGCTCCATAAAGTCCATTATCTTCATTTGCTATTCTTCTATCGTTGGTATCTCGGTGATCTTCCAATTTTTGGCAAGTAAAATTCTCGCTGCTGTTGTGGCATACAGGAACAGTCTAACATCTTTTTTGGGTATTTCATCTCCCACAATTCCAAGCAGAAAGGCCTCTGGTTTCTTAATAAATGTGTTCTTGAACATCTTTTTCAATTCATTATAAACCATTTCCCAGAAGCCTTTCACCTTGGGGCACGTCCACCACATATGAAAGAATGTACCTTCTTTTTCTTTACATTTCCAACATTTACTCTCATTTGTACGATACATCTTTGCAAGTTTCACAGGGGTTAGATACAGCCACTCAAGCCTCTCTCCTTTTGAACAGGCCTTTGGATGTGAACTCCACAACACCCATAGTCTCCCTCCATCTTGTCTCCCAGGGCTGCAACGTACTCACGATTTCAGTTGCTTCCACCCTGGTTCCGAAGATGAGATTTCACCAGAGAGGTGCAACTGCTTGGCAGGACCTGCAAAGGCTTTTGCAGCCTTTCAGCTGCAGCTTGCAGTTTGCTAAACAGCCAAACCACTTAGCAGACTGCTGTCTTCTTGTGCCATTGCTGGAACACTTCCTGGATGCTGCACCTCAGCCTCAAGTCCAGAGACTTCTGGCATCCTGGCACAAACGTTCTGGATCCTTCAGAACGTCCTCAGAACTTACAGAACTTGATAGAATGCAATAGTCCATAACCTTTGGGAATACCTCTCCAGGTATTCAACGCAGCAGCTGGGATTTAATGTAGATTACACTTAAATCCACAGCTATTTACCAGCTACGTTGCAAGGCGTCCACACGCTTCCGTGGCACTTTGCTTTCTAAAACCTTTCCCTTTCTTCTTCAAACGCAGAGCTTGGCACAGCGGAAAGATCTGAGTTCAAGTGCTCTCTGTATTTAATTCTGAAGATAAAACACAGCACCTCCGGCTTAATTAAGCAGATTTATTGCAGAAGGACTCTCCGGCCAGGAGAAAAAACTCCCATCCTGGCTGCTAGCCGGAAACGGACTGACACACAGCAGTCCAAGACACATAAGTATCACATTACAAAATATACAAACATCACATTATCAGAGACTTCCGTAGAGAGATAAGCCCCGGAATGTGTGATGTCATCCTGTGGAGCAGGGCGACAGCCTGAGCTTGTTAAACTCAAAAACCTCACAATCTATACATAATTTTCATCATATTTTCCTTTAAAGCATTACATGCAGTAAATTTCATTCCCCTTTTCCATAACCTTTCCCAGTCCTCAAACATGTTGTGCCCCAGATCCCTTGCCCAGTCAATCATCACAGTTTTAACTAATTCATCCATCGTATGCTACCGGTACTTCAGCAACAAATTATACATTTTAGATAGATTTTTTGTACTTGTATCCAACAATTCGGTTTCCAATTTTGATTTTTCTGTTGCAAAACCAATTTTTTAAACCTTTCTTAAACATCTCATTAATCTGATAATATTGGAACCAGTCGTCTAACTTATCTTTCAGTTGGTCAAATGGCTTTAACTTTTCCTGGTCGGCCTCGACTATCAATAGGTCTTCATATTTCAACCACTTAGTTCCCATGTTTAACTTTTTCTGGGCTTTCGCCTCTAAGGGAGGCAACCACCTTGGTGTTTTCCTTTCTAACAGATCTTTATACCTTGTCCAAACATTGTATAATGATTTTCTAATTATATGATTTTTAAAACCTCTATGGGCCGAGACTTTATCATACCATAAGTATGCATGCCATCCAAACACATTATCAAATCCTTCCAAATCTAACACATCTGCATTTTCTAACTTGATCCATTCCTTAATCCAGCAAAAGGCTGCCGCTTCAGAATATATCTTCAGGTCTGGCAGGGAAAATCCCCCTATTTCCTTGGTATCCGTTAATATTTTATATTTCATTCTGGGCTTCTTTCCCTGCCAGATAAATCTTGATAACGCCTTTTGCCATTCTTTAAAACATTTTACATTGTCAATAATAGGAAGTGCTTGAAATAGAAATAACATTTTTGGCAATACATTCATCTTAATCACAGAGATTCGACCCAACAACGACAACTTCAAATTAGCCCAAATCTCCAGATCTCTCTTAATCTCCTTCCATAATTTCTCATAATTGTCTTTATACAAATTTAGATTTTTGGCAGTCATATTCACACCAAGATATTTAACTTTCTTAGCAAAATTCAACCCAGTATTTTCCTGAAGATACCCTTTTTCTTCAATTGTCAGATTTTTATCCAAAACCTTGGTTTTGCTTTTATTTAACTTAAAACCTGCAACTCGACCAAATCTTGCATTATCTCCAGTGCTTTTATCACTGGTTTCGGGATCCTGCAGAGTCAGAACTAAATCATCGGCAAAGGCTTTTAGCTTAAATTGTTTCGAGCCTACTGTTATACTTTTAATTTCCTTGTCTTTCCTAATCCTATTCAGCAAGACTTCCAAGACCGAAATGAAAAGAAGCGGGGGGAAGTGGGCACCCTTGCCTGGTACCTTTTTCAATTCTAATTTCTTCTGAAACCACATTATTCACTATAATTTTTGCTTTTTGATCAGAATAAATTGCGTTAATTGCATTCATAAATTCTTGGCCTGTCTCCATATTTTCAAGATTCTTCCTCATAAAATTCCAAGAAACATTGTCAAAGGCTTTTTCAGCATCAATAAACATTAATACTGCTTTACAGTTTTCTTTGTTTCCAATCTTTCCAACACATCTATTACATTTCTTATATTTTCTTTCATATGTCTCCCTGGCAGAAAACCTGCCTGGTCCTTATTTTTCAGTCTTGTTGCCAAGATATTTGCAAAAAAATTGTAATCCACATTTAATAAGGAGATCGGCCTGTAATTCTTCACATTAGATCTATCCTGCTCCTGTTTTGGAATCAGGGTTATAAATGCCTCTTTCCAGGTTTCGGGTGCTTTGCCCCCCTGTAAAATTTTATTGCAAACCTCCATCAAAGGTTGAATAAGCCAGTCTTTCAAAGTCTTATAGTATTTTGCTGTTAGCCCATCAGGTCCTGGTGTCTTGCCAATCTGCATCTGGTTTATTGCTGCTTCTACCTCTTGTCTAGATATCATTCCATTAAGTAGGCTCCTTTTTTCCTCTGGAATTTTCTGCAGTCCATTTAGTCTCAAGAACTCCTCAATTTTGTCATTCTGGGATTCGAACCGCCGACCTTCTGATTGGCAAGCCCTAGGCTCTGTGGTTTAACCCACAGCGCCACCCGCGTCCAGATCAAGGGAAGTCATAGTCCCTCTCTATTCTGTCTTGGTCAGACCACACCTGGAGTCCTGTGTCCAATTATGGGTGCCACAATTCAAGAAGGATGTTGACAAGTTGGAAGGTGTGCAGAGGAGGGCAACCAAGAGGATCCAGGGTCCGGAAATCAAGCCCTGGTTCAGTGCTGGAGCCTCAGGAATCTCTCACTGCTTGCAGATGGGGTGACATGTAACAAAATGCAGACGGTACCCGGCTGTTGCTGTTGGGATCCTTTCCTAGGCAGGAAGTGCTGGAGGGGATCCCTATGGCCGCACCGGAAAAGAAGATGGAGATCGTGGAAGACCAACCTTACCTGGGATCTGATGACTAGTTTTCTCCTGCTCTGGAGGGTAGGATTCAAACTAGCGGCTTCAAGTTACAAGAAATGAGATTCCGACTAAACATCAGGAAAAACTTTATGGCAGTAAGAGCCGTTTGACAGTGGAACAGTCTCCCTCGGGAGGTGGTGAACTGTCCTTCCTTGGAGGTTTTTAGTCAGATGTTTTATGGCCATTTGTCCTGGATGCTTTAGCTGAGATTCCTGCATTGCAGGGGGTTGGACTAGATGGCCCTTGTGTAGGGGAAACGCGGAAGACCATTGTAATTGTATTATTTATACCCCACCCATCAGGCTGGGCTGCCCTAGTCACTCTGGGTGGCTTCCAGCAGTAGGGCTGCCATGATTCAAAAAGTAAAAAGCCAGACCTTTTTAATGAGATTCCACCCAAAGTTTGGGAGAGAAATCAGCCGCTGGTGCTACGTGCGCCACCAAAACCGCCGCCATCTCCAGTGGCAATTTTTTTTTTAAGGGACTTCTCCCAAGATTGTGTAAAATCCCCCTGGATGCAACAAATTGGCCCCAAATCCTGAATTTGTCCAGGTTTCCCTGGCTATATGGTAACCCTATCCAACATCATAAACTAGAAAACATTTAACCTCCCGATACAGGGCTGGCTTCAGATGTCTTCTAAAAGTCAGATAGTTGTTTATTTCCTTGACATCTGATGGGAGGGCGTTCCACAGGGCGGGTGCCACTACCGAGAAGGCCCTCTGCCTGGTTCCCTATAACCTCACTTCTCACAGGGAGGGAACCGCCAGAAGGCCCTCGGTGCTAGTGTCTGGGCAGAACAACGGGGGTGGAGACGCTCCTTCAGATATACTGGACCGAGGCCGTTTAGGGCTTTAAAGTCCAATACTTTGAATTGTGCTTGGAAATGTACTGGGAGGTAGTGGTCCTCACTTGACCCAGGAAGACTAGGATTGTGGCATGGAAGAGGGGGGGTTTATATCTATGTTCCTCTCCCATCTCTGATCAGAGGTGGATGCCCCCTGCTTGCTTTTTCGTACTGATGCCCAAACAATAAAGGTAAAGGTAAAGGGACCACTGACCGTTAAGTCCAGTCGTGGACGACTCTGGGGTTGCGACCACTGCGCCACCCGCGTCCAAACAGTACTTGATGCAGATGTTTTGGACTGCAGCCCCCATCAGCCCCCGAAGCAGAACATCTGGAGGCCCCTGAACAAAAGAAATGGGAATGGGGAGGCCTCCTCGCCCCCAGTTCTCCCAGAGCACAGTGGGTCACACAGAATCATCGCCGATTCTGTTAATCTTGCCATTCTCATGAATTCACAAATTTTTGATCTCCATTCCGATATCTCTGGTATTGTTGTCATTTTCCATTTTTTTTGCAATTAGTAATCTTGCCGCTGCTGTTCCTTATAGAAATATGTTTTTCTTATTTTTAGGAATATCATCTATTGATAGCCCCAATAAATATGCTTCTGGTTTTTTTTTTATATATTGTAGTTTTAAATATTTTTTTGAATTCTTCATGGATCATTATCCAGATTTTTTTTTTTATTAATTTACATCCTCACCACGTATGTATTAGGGTTCCCACCTCTTCGTTGCATCTCCAACATTTATTTGAATAATTTTTGTATAATTTGGCTAATTTTACTGGTGTGATATACCATCTGTGACACATTTTCATAATGTTTTCTCTTATTAAGTAACTAGCAGTGAAATTTATATCTTTGGCCCATAGTTTTCCCCAATTTTCTAAGTATATTGTTTTACCAAAATCCTGCGCCCATTTTATTGTTGATTCTTTTACTACTTCATCTTTTAATTCCCACTCCAATAAAAGATTATAAAGTCTTGAAATTATCTTTTTATCTGATTGTAATAATTCTTTTTGTAACTTTGAAATTCCATTCTCAAAGCCCTTCTTTTTATCTTCTTTAAACAAATCTGCTACCTGGTGGTATTGGAGCCAGCTGCTACAGTACCCTTTGATCTCTTCATACGTTCTTAATTTCAATATATCTTGTTCATTTGTTACTAACTCCTGATACGTTACCCAGGTCTCCCCCCCCCCCCCAAAGCATCTCTGGAAGTGTGCAATGCGCGCCATAGAGAAAAACGCATTGGTGAGATCTGGGCACGCTGGGCTTTGCAAGGGTTAAAGGGAACCGAGCTGCCTTCCTAGAGAGGACAGGAAGCAAGAGGGGGGGCCAGGTCCTCCAGAGCCCAGGCCCCTCCCTCCCTCCCTCCCTCCCCAGTCCTTTCCTGCAAGGGCTGCATGGCTGTCCCCTCCTGGGATCTGGTGAGTCTCCTCTCTCTCTCTCTCTCTCTCTCTCTCTCTCTCTCTCTCTCTCTCTCTCCCCAGAGGGTGCAGTGGGGAGACGGTGGGGGTCCCAGGGCTGCAGCAGGGGGGGGAGGATGCCTGGGGGGCCTGATCTGCTCATGCAGGGGGAGGAGAGGGTCCTGCCAGGGAGGGGCGAGGTCTGCAGCGCTCTCCTTCCTGGAGATCAGAGGATCCCAAACTCATTTCTCCCTTCTTTCAACAAAGGAGTCCCTAGGACTTTAACTCTGTGCGACGTCGCTCAGCGTCATTGCACAACACAGGAAACACGTGCAGATGGTTCTCCAAAGCTGGACGAGGAGGGGGACTAGCCCAGCCCCCCCCCAAACCCCATGGGGAGTAAGGATGGAAATGGGGGGAGAGAAAGGCCAGGGATGAAGAGAGGGATCCCAGCCCATAGTCTGGCTGCTGCATTGCAGACCAGTTTCCCAGTGTCTCCCAGGGCAGCTCCACACGGAGGCCACTGCAGCAATCCCCTCGCACCCACAGCAGGGCATCCCAGGACCACATCCTCTCTGTCCCAAAGGGATTGTTGCTGGAAAACCAGCCGGAAATGGGCGCTGCTACTCACTGAGCCTCCAGGGACCTTGGCATCAATGGCTGTGTGTGTGTTAAGCAATCTAATAGAAAAATAATTCTAGATTTCAAGGGAGACGTCTTTGTCCTCATCCACTTGGCCCTCAGGGGGTTGGCCAGATACATACAGTAGCTCATTGTCTGGGTTGCGGTGCAGTCCAGCCTTGGTTCCCAGCAAGGCGCATCCATGCTTGCTCAGGGAGACATTTTTTCCCCTGTCCTACAAATTCTGTAACAGAACAATATATTTGCTTTGTAGGATTTGCTAGAGCTTTTCATTACGACAGACAGAACTTGGCAGAAGACCAAAGGGTTCCTTCCGATCTCTTAGAGACTTCCTGAGAGCACAGATGGATGAGCGAGACTCAGCTGGCCCTGAAGCAGGAAGAGGCCATGCCAACCACACTGGGAGCAGTGGGGGATTCTGGGAAAACCCAGTGCAGAAAATCCTGGGTGAGGAGGACACCCTCCGCTCAGAGGTGCAGAGCCAGCAGTTGAGGCGGTTCTGCTGCCAGGAGGCCAAAGGACCCCGAGAGGTTTGCAGCCGACTCTACCACTTCTACCGTCAATGGCTGAAGCCAGAAAGGCACACGAAAGCTGAGATGCTGGACCTGGTGGTCTTGGAGCAGTTCCTGGCTGTCCTTCCCCCGGAGATGGAGAGCTGGGTGAGGGAATGCAGAGCGGAGACCAGTTCCCAGGCGGTGGCCCTGGCCGAAGGTTTCCTCCTGAGTCAGGCAGAGGAGAGAAAGCAGGTGAGAGAGACTTTCCTCTGAATACTCCCAAGGGGCT
Organism: Darevskia mixta; assembly: GCA_034641385.1. Lineage (NCBI taxonomy): Eukaryota > Metazoa > Chordata > Lepidosauria > Squamata > Lacertidae > Darevskia > Darevskia mixta. The sequence continues at coordinate 2,922,406 of JAWWNH010000205.1, forward strand.
CCAAACAGGACAGAGAACATCCCATAATGGTCTGCTAATGCCCCATCCGTTTTCTGGGAAAGCATCCATGGAATGAGATCTCACACCCTTCAAGTCTTTGTCATTCTCTTTCTAATATTTCTCCTCATTCTCTGTTTTGAATCCTTGTTTCTTTTTCAGGGAAAAGATCATTTTGCAGAAACGGACCTGGATTCCTGTGAGGCAAAGAGGCCTCCGTTGGACACCAGAGAGAGGCCACTGGGTAAGGAGGAAGGTGGTTTTTCTCAGTTTGGTCTCATTCTGGTGGTTTTCCAACTCATCTGAGGGTTCTTTCCGTCTTGTTTTGGGGGGAGACAATTGGGAACAAGTGTCCAGAGGAGGGGAGATGTATTTCTGCACAACTAACATATGAAATGGGCACAAACGTCCAAATGCTCTCAGCAGGTAAGGCTTTCTCAAAGGCCCATCAGTAGTTAGAGATGCCCTGTGTCACCTGTGAGAGAAGCAGGCACTCCTGGCGTCCTGTTTACCTTTTCTCTCTTGCAGGTGTCAGAATGATGCCGGAAAGACCTCCTGATCTGTCTTTTCATGGGGGCAGAAGGGAAGCAGTGGCTGTGGAACCAGATCAGGTCAGGGGAAGCTGCCTTTTGGAGACAGAGGCCGAGGGATGGAGCAATGTCATGGACTGATTGGGCACGGAGGAATGGTGGGAGGAAACAGCCGGGGAACCAGGAAGGGAAGAGGGCTCAGAGCCCAAGAAGTGGAGGTAGAAGAAGGATGGGCGGTCAGAGGGAGAAGAGGGAGAAGCCTGGGAAGAGGAGGTGTCAGAAGTTGAAGGGGTAACAGGGCTTAGTGAGCTGGGAGACTCTGTGGCAGAATGCAGTCCAGAATCAGAGGCAGAAGAGGAAGGAGGCGAGTGGGAGGAGGAAGGTTGAGAGGATGAGGAGGAGCCACCAGTGGGTCCCTCTCATTCTGCCAGAAGCCCCCCTCCCTGCTTGTCTCTCAGAGCCAGGAGACCCCCTGCATTGCAGGAATCTCTGCTAGATCATCCAAGACAGATGGCCATCCAAAATAGGCTTATTTTATTTCTAGATTGATCACTGAATGCTAAAATAGGTTTCTAAGCAGTGGAGAAATGAGAACAAATAGTGGCCTGGATTCACCTAACCAGCCCCATCCGCTGCAAAATGGGGCCTGCCCCCCATTCATCCCCCTCTTCATGCCCCCATGAGCCCCTTGAATTTGGCTCTAGGGCATTGGGAGGGAACCTTCTCAGAACAGCTAACGAGGAGAGGAGAAAGTGGATCCTTCCATCAGGCAAACTGGAATGCTTGCATAGGCAGAATGACTTGGAAAACACAAGGTGGAGAACCACCTATTTTCACAAATATGAATACCCATAATTAAAAGGCAGAATAAAATAAGCATCCAGAAATAAAATGTGCAGGAAAGCAATCCTATTGAAACAACACCGCTATTTACAGGAAGGAAACAACAGAGCATTGTGTAGCAGATCATATTTCTGCTGTCTCAGAGGAAGACATTTCCCTTTTTCTTTCAGGGTCCAGTGTGCTTTGAAGATGTCGCTGTTCGTTTCACGGACGAGGAGTGGGCGTTGCTGGATCCTGACCAGAGAGCTCTGCATAAGGACGTCATGGAGGAGAATCGTGGGATCGTGGCCTCTCTTGGTAAGGCTCCCTGTGGGATCGTCATATCTGCCTGGAAATTTCAAAAATATCTCTGTGAACAACCTCATATATTTTCACAGAGCTCAACAGCGCCCCCTATAACACCTGGGAACCTAACACCCCCACAATAAACAGCAAATTCATCCCAGAGAAGAGCTAGGCTTATTGAATCTCAGGTAGTAGTAGTAGTAGTAGTAGTAATAATAATAATAATAATAATAATAATAATAATAATAGTAATAGTAATAGTAACAGTAATAATAATAGTAACAGTAGTAGTAGTAATAATAATAATAATAATAATTATAGTAATACAGGTACCTTGGTTTATACTACTACTAGTAGTAGTAGTAGTAGTAATAATAATAATACAGTGGTACCTTGGTTTACAAACATAATAATAATAATAATAATAATAATAATAATAATAATAAATATTTAATAATAGTTCTTAAATCGAGGTACCACTGTAGTAATAATCATAATAATTTTTATTTATATCCTGCCCTTCTGGCTGGGTTGCCTCAGCCACTTTGGGCGGCTTCCAACACATATATAAAAATGAAACATAAAAAATAATAATAATCTGATCCCATATAAAAAGAACATTAACTTTAAAATGAACAACTTATACTAGTGGCCAAAATCGAGGAAACCTTTTGTGAAAAATATTTTTGAGGTTTGATGGTTCATAACACCACTTTTGTGTGGAGTAATACCATAAACTTATATATCAATGCAAAGATAATTTAATGAAGAATGTAATGCAATAACTTTTATGGAGGAGTGTTTATTAGAACAGCAGTCATAAAGAAAAAATGTGAAACCTTTGGTAACCATTGGTAACCTTTAGCTTTAATTATGGCAGGTTTTTAGTTCTGCAGCTGTAATAATGTGAAACCAAGACTGAATTATTGCCTCTGTTAATTGGGCTTTATTGCTGGGTTGCTTCTAACTAGCAAGTTTCTTTAGTCGGCTGCATAGATTTCCGATGGGGTTAAAGTCTGGGCTATTCCCAGGCCATTCCAGCAGTGGAATAGGATTGTCTTGAAAGCACCTTTTGCACACAGCAGCAACAGGACATGGAGCTGAATCTTGTTGAAAGATCACCTGCGGAACGCTTCAGTTTGGGCTCAAGTATTTTATTCATGGATTTTGGGGCATTTACATTCCGATTAATGACGCAAATTCTTCCCACACCTTTTGCTGCCATACAACCCCAGATCATCACACTATCTGGGTGTTTCACTGTCTGTGTAATGCAAGTAGGATGTAAATCTTCTCTGATTCTTCTCCTCGCGTATTTCCTGCCATCACTACCAAGGAAGGAGATTTGGGTCTCATCGCTCCAAATAACACTTTCCCATTGTTCCGCTGTCCAGTTAACATGGGTTTGTTGTTGTTGTTTAGTCGTTTAGTCGTGTCCGACTCTTTGTGACCCATGGACAAGAGCACGCCAGGCACGCCTATCCTTCACTGCCTCTCGCAGTTTGGTCAGACTCATGTTGGTAGTTTCGAGAACACTGTCCAACCATCTCGTCCTCTGTTGTCCCCTTCTCCTTGTGCCCTCCATCTTTCCCAACATCAGGGTCTTTTCCAGGGAGTCTTCTCATGAGGTGGCCAAAGTACTGGAGCCTCAACTTCAGGATCTGTCCTTCCAGTGAGCACTCAGGGCTGATTACCTTCAGAATGGATAGGTTTGATCTTCTTGCATTCCATGGGACTCTCAAGAGTCTCCTCCAGCACCATAATTCAAAAGCATCAATTCTTCGGCGATCAGCCTTCTTTATGGTCCAGCTCTCACTTCCGTACATTACTACTGGGAAAACCATAGCTTTAACTATACGGACCTTTGTTGGCAAGGTGATGTCTAGGTGAATTCTAACGTTAAGACCAGTCCTTGCACTCAACTTCATATTGAGAAAGAACTTCATAGTTCTTTTTAAAAACGTTTTAAAATGTTTTTTTAAAGGTTTTTAAAATGTTTTTTTTAAGGTTTTTTTTTCATCTTTTTAAATTTTTCTGTTGGGGGGTGGGATGGATGTTTAGCGGGATTTGGGGTTTTGTTTAATTTTGGTTTGTTTAATTTCAGTTTATTGTAGTTTTAATAGTTTTGGGTTTTGTATTGTTGTAGTGTGTGTTTTTTTTAATTAGGTTTTATTGTGTTCTTAAGGGGAGGGGTCAGGGCTGCCTGGGAGGGGGTCCCAGCCAACAAAATGGCTGGAGCAGGTTCCACAGGGGGGGATCCACTGGGACAACCGATCTCAGTGATCTCGGGTAGGAGGAGGAGTTACGCTAAGACCAGACCATGTCATTGCCGAGGAGGCAGGTTTAGTCATTGTTTGAGGACTATCCCTGCCTCCGGGTCTGGTCGTGACCGGACGGATACTGGAATCAGCAAGGGATACCCACATGACCTGAAGGTGCTGCTGTGCAATGCCAGGTCAATGATGAATAAGACCACTGCCATCCACGACCTGATTGTGGATGGAGGGCTTGACCTGGCATGTGTAACAGAGACTTGGTTGGACGAGGCAGATGGGCCAGTCCTTGCCGCTGCTTGTCCACCAAGTTTCTATTACGCACAGCAACCCAGGCCTTGTGGGCGGGGAAGGGGGGGTTGCAGTGATTTTTAGGAAGTCATTAGTTTGCACCAGGCGTCCTATTGGGAAGACCCAGTTCTCTGAGTGCATGTTCTGGAAGTTGGGCAATAGGTGCAGTACAGGATTCCTGTTGGTGTACCGACCTCCCCGCTGCCCCAAGGATTCCCTGCCCAAGCTGCATCAGATCGTGGCAGATGTTCTCCTGGAGACACCTAGCTTGGTTGTCCTACGGGATTTTAACATCCATGCCAACATGACCTTACAAGGAGCCGCTCGGGACTTCGTGGAAAGCATGGCCTCCATGGGGCTGTCCCTGAATAAGTCTGGCCCAACTCATAGCCAAGGACATGCCTTAGACCTGGTATTCACCTTTATGGATGCTGGTGATCTGGCATTAAAAAAAAGTGAAACTAAAGAAGTGCCATGGCCAGATCACTTCCTGGTGCAGCTAGACTTCTCCACGACCCTTCCCCTCTGCAGGGAGGTGGGACCGATTCGAATGGTCCGCCCCCGCCATTTGATGGATCCAAATGGTTTCCAGAGAGTGGTAGGGGATGCTTTATCCCATGTTGATGGCCTTTCAGCTGATTCCCTGGTGACCCGCTGGAATGCGGAGTTAACCAGGGCTATTGACTGTTTGGCTCCAAAGCGTCCTCTCTGATTGCATGGAGCCCGGATAGCCCCGTGGTTTTCCCGGAGCTGAGAGCGATGAAACAATCGTTGAGACGGCTAGAACGCCGGTGGCGGACAACTCATTCTGAATCTGACCGGACACAGGTTAGAGCTCAATGTCGAGCCTACCAAGTGGCGGTAGCAACGGCGAAGAAGACTTTCTTCACCGCCTTTATTGCATCTGCAGAAAATAGCAGCAGGAGACTTTTTCAGGTGGTTCGCAATTTAGCGGAACCACCTGCTCCATCAGGGCCCAGTACGGGCCACATGATCTCCTGCAATGATTTTGCAAAGTTTTTTTGCAGATAAAGTCGCTCAGATTCGGGAAGAGGTAGACTCCACCGTGGGAGCAGGGCCGGGGCGGGAGAGTGCTAGAGTCCTGTCTAGTCCAGTTGTGTGGGATCAATTCCAATCTCTTACCTCCAAGGATGTGGACAGGCTGCTTGGACAAGTGAAACCAACCACCTGTCTCCTTGATCCTTGCCCATCCTGGCTTATAAAAGCTAGCACGGAAGGGCTGGGCGATGGGCTTCGCGGGGTGGTGAATGCTTCTCTTTACGAGGGAGCCTTCCCAGACCTGCTAAAAGAGGCGGTTATTAAACCGCTTCTTATAAAACCATTTTTGGATGCGGCCAATATGGCCAACTATCGCCCAGTCTCAAATCTTCCATTCTTGGGCAAGGTGATTGAGCGAGTGGTTGCTGAACAACTCCAGGCACGCCTGGAAGCGGACCATTTGGATCCCTTCCAATCGGGATTCAGACCTCATCATGGGACTGAAACTGCCTTGGTCGCACTGGTCGATGATCTCCGGCAGGCTAGGGACAAAGGTGAGAGCTGTTTCCCAGTTCTGCTGGATCTCTCAGCGGCTTTTGACACAATCGACCATAACATCCTTCTGGACCGTCTAGAGGGGTTGGGAACTGGGGGCATTGTTATACAGTGGTTCCGCTCCTTCCTCCTGGGCCGTGTTCAGAAAGTGGTGGTGGGGGATGAGTGTTCAGACCCCTGGGCTCTCACTTGTGGGGTGCCTCAGGGTTCCGTCCTCTCCCCCATGCTTTTTAACATCTATATGTAGCCGCTGGGAGAGATCATCAGGGGGTTTGGGCTGGGTGTATCATCAGTATGCGGATGATACCCAGCTCTACCTCTCTTTCAAATCAGAACCAGTGAAGGCGGTGAAGGTCCTGTGTGAGTGACTGGAGGCGGTTGGAGGATGGATGGCGGCTAACAGATTGAGGTTGAATCCTGACAAGACAGAAGTACTGTTTTGGGGGGACAGGAGGCGGGCAGGTGTGGAGTTCTCCCTTGTCCTGAATGGGGTAACGGTGCCTCTGAAGGACCAGGTGTGCAGCCTGGGAGTCATTTTGGACTCACAGCTGTACATGCAGGCGCAGGTTAATTCTGTATCCAGGGCAGCAGTCTACCAGCTGTTATGGTACCTGAGGTCGTCAGGCTGAAGGCCAGCAGGCAGCTGCCAGAAGATTGTAGTGTCTCAACAGCAATGTGGTCGAGGAATCAAAGTTGAAGCCAGTCCGAGTCAAAAGCCAGTCAGGAGTCCAAAGTACAAGGAAGAATCAGGTTTCACGAACACAAGTTCTAGATATAGCCACGAATACGGGATCAAGGCAAGGGTCACGAACGCAGGAACAAGACAAGGGTGACAGGCAGGAATCAGAGATGCAGGAACACACATATGCCAGCAACATTAGTTGCAGACGCTGCAGACTGGGGAAGCCAGCTTCCTTAAATAGGTGGTTCACTCCCACATTTCTTGTGAGCTGCAGCTGTCTCCAATTGTCGTCTTCGCTTATCAGCTCGGCGTTTGACAACTGAGAAGGGAGGAGGGGAGGGGATCGGCCGATTCTCCTGACTGGGTCCTGCTCCTGTCTGAACTTCTTCCTGTAGCTCTGATCTTTCCTCTTCCCTGTCAGCTTCCTCCTCTTCCGAGGAGTGCTGCCACCAGTCTTCCCCAGGTACAAATTCCTCAGATTCCTCTGTGGGTGCTGCCTTGTCAGGGGGGGCTTGCCACCACTCCTCCTCATCTGTCTCGACCCTGACACCAGCTCCATCTGGTACGCAGGCTGAGACCCTACCTGCCCGCGGACTGTCTCGCCAGAGTGGTGCATGCTCTAGTTATCTCTCGCTTGGACTACTGCAATGTGCTCTTAATGGGGCTACCTTTGAAGGTGACCCGGAAACTACAACTAATCCAGAATGCGGCAGCTAGACTGGTGACTGGGAGCGGCCGCCGAGACCACATAACACCGGTCTTGAAAGACCTACGCTGGCTCCCAGTACGTTTCCGAGCACAATTCAAAGTGTTGGTGCTGACCTTTAAAGCCCTAAATGGCTTCAGTCCAGTATACCTGAAGGAGCGTCTCCACCCCCCATCGTTCAGCCCGGACACTGAAGTCCAGTGCCGAGGGCCTTCTGGCGGTTCCCTCACTACAAGAAGCCAAGTTACAGGGAACCAGGCAGAGGGCCTTCTCGGTAGTAGCACCCGCCCTGTGGAACGCCCTCCCACCAGATTTCAAAGAGAAAAACAACTACCAGACTTTTAGAAGACATCTGAAGGCAGCTCTGTTTAGGGAGGCTTTTAATGTTTATTAGATTATTGTATTTTAATGTTCTGTTGAAAGCCGCCCAGAGTGGCTGGGGGAACTCAGCCAGATGGGCGGGGTATAAATAATAAATTATTATTATTATTATTATTATTATTATTATTATTATTATTATTATTATTATTATTATATTGCGCCATGTCATCTTGTAGACACCCAGATTATTTTCATCTGTCATGTAGGTACAGTCTCTCCATTCTTCGATCGGCCAGCTTTGGTTGTTTCCCCCAATCTTTCATCTAATTTCTTCATAACTGTAGCCTTGTTCACTTAATAGTACAATTTTACATCGCTTTCTGGGTGAACAATCAACTCTTTGTACCATTTCTATATTTTATTATGTTTTACAACCTCACTAAATGAAAGAACACAAAAACCAACCAACTTGATAGCAATCATATAACACACTGACAAAAGTCAAGCTAAGCAAGTTGTGCTTCCTTTTTCTGGTTATTTGGCTATAACATTTGCTAGAATATAGGTAATTGAACAAACTTTAATGGATTGCATTCTTGATTAAATTATCTTTCCATTGATATATAATTTTATGATATTACTCCAAAAGAGATGGTGTTATGAGCCATCAAACCTCTGAAATACACTTTCCCCCCAAAAGGATTCCACAATTTTGACCATTGCTGTATATCAAACAAAGCAACATTCAACAACTCATCAGAATCTAATAATAAATTTATTGGTTAATGACAAACAACACAGGTAATGAACACACATCCAACTCCCTTCAGTTCTTCTCCATTTGTTCCTGAGGCTCTAATCCCTTTTTGTCTCCATTGCAGATTGTGATGGATCGGAAATCGAGAACAAGGGTGAACACGACAAAATCCCCAGAGAGGAGAAGCCACATAAACATTTGGAGGGCGGAGAAAGCTGCAGTCAGAGCTCCCGTTCCATTTCCCATCAACAAAATCTCATTGGAAAGAAACTCTATCAGTGCATGGAATGTGGAAAGAGCTTCAGTCAGAGCTCCCATCTCATTTCCCATCAGAGAATTCATACAAGGGAGAAACCATATCAGTGTATGGAATGTGGAAAGAGCTTCAGTCGGAGATCCCATCTCATTTCCCATCAGATTATTCATACAGGGGAGAAACCCTATCAGTGCGTGGAATGTGGAAAGAGCTTCAGTCACAGCCACAGTCTCACTTCCCATCAAAGAATTCATGTAGGGGAGAAACCCTATCAGTGCTTTGAATGTGGAAAGAGCTTCAGTCAGAGCTCCAATCTCACTAAGCATCAGAGAATTCATTCTGGGGAGAAACCCTATCAGTGTGTTGAATGTGGAAAGAGCTTCAGTCGAAGCCAGGGTCTTACTTATCATCAGAGAATTCATACAGGGGAGAAACCCTATCAATGTGCGGAATGTGGAAAGAGCTTCACTGATAGCTCCTCTCTCACCTCCCATAAAAGAATTCATACAGGGGAGAAACCCTATCAGTGTGTGGAATGTGGAAAGAGCTTCAGTCACAGCAACAGTCTCACTTTCCATCAGAGAATTCATACAGGGGAGAAACCCTATCAGTGTGTGGAATGTGGAAAGAGCTTCAGTCACAGCAACAGTCTCACTTTCCATCAGAGAATTCATACAGGGGAGAAACCCTATCAGTGTGTGGAATGTGGAAAGAGCTTCAGTCAGAGCTCCAATCTCACTTCCCATCACAGAATTCATACAGGGGAGAAACCATATCAGTGTGTGGAATGTGGAAAGAGCTTCAGTCACAGCTCCCATCTCACTTCCCATCGAAGAATTCATACAGGGGAGAAACCATATCAGTGTGTGGAATGTGGAAAGAGCTTCAGTCAGAGCTCCTACCTCACTAAGCACCAGAGAATTCATACAAGGGAGAAACCCTATCAGTGTGTGGAATGTGGAAAGAGCTTCAGTCAGAGCTCCAAACATACCTCTCATAAAAGAATCCATACAAAGGTTGGAAAAACCATTATACAGCTTTAGGAGCCAGGCAAATCTGCAACTTTTTAACCAGACCTTTGGCTGATTGACATCTAATTCCCTTTTAAAATGTGGTGTTTGTGTTTTTATTGAATTTTTATGTTGTAACCATCCTGAGACCTGTGGGTGTAGGGAATAGGCTCCAACTCTTAAAAGCCTTGGGGTCTTTGTCCCCCCCAGAAAATATTTGAGGAGGTGTTATTTTCAAACGCAACCTTTTATTTTTCTGCAACTTGCCATACAATTTCTCTTTCAATTTTCCCTCTTAAAAAATAAAAGAAATAAACGCATAAAGGTTGTGAGGAAATAAAAATACAAGAAAATTCATACGTGGACAGGTGCCATCTTTGCGGGCAAAACGCAAAAGTTGCTTTAAAGCAGGGTTTCCCAAACTCGGGTCCCCAGCAGCTCCCAGACTTCAGTTCCCACCATCCCTCCCCATTGGTCCTGCTAGCTAGGGATGATGGGAGTTGTAGTCCAAAAGCAGGTGGAGACCCAAGTTTGCTTTAAAGGGAACGTAGGCTGGCCCTGTGACACCCTCTTCTGGCCAAAAGCACTGCCCCAGAATCTGAACTACCCCCAGTACTGCTACTTGCAATTTATAGATCGCAAAACTGAAGTTTGATCGGCATTCAACCTCTAGGGAGCTTCTAGGGGCTTTCTGCACCACCTAGAGTACCCACAGAATTGTGGCTTCTCCTGGCAACACACATAGGAGAACAAATGAAAGACAAACCTGGAAAGGGCCATACCAAATGGACATCCGGTGTGAAGAGGTAACTTTTCCCACTGCTGAACAATCCCACAGGTAGAGGAGATGAAATGCTAGAGGTGTTCTCCGGGGCAAGAGGGGCTGCTGGGAAATTGAACTATGGGCTCTAAATATGAGTTTTTTTAAAATGTCGCTGTTATTATAGGCATTGCCATTCCAATGGCATGCATGCATGCATCATGAGATTGATTGTGGGAGGTGGGCCTTACCTGGCCCCCCGCCACCAATATTTTATTCAAGTTGGCACCACTGGGTTGGGTGGTTTACAAATTAAATAACTACATAAATCGCCTTCCTTTGCACATGTTCCGGCTTGTCAATATCCTTATTTGTTACCATTTTTAAAGTTTATGTGCCCTTCATCTGAAAATATTACCACATAAACATACAGGTTAAAAACATGGCTTTCTCAAAAACAAGTCAAGCCAGAGAAATCTCTCCTTTTCTCCTCTCCTTTTTTTGGATGGAGTTACAAACTTGGTTGATCTGGGGACTGCTGTGGAAATAGTGCATCTCGATTTCGGTAAGGCTTTTGACAAAGTCCTCTGTGATATTTATGTGCACTTGGACTCTCCGCTGCTCAGAAATCAGAAATGTCTTAGGACATCAAATTGGGAAAGTTGATTTTAAATTGACTGAACAGGTTTTATGCCCTTTGGAATAGTACAAGGTACCACTGTATTAAATCTATCCCTTTGCCTTCCTTGAGTCGCTGATCTGGTTCTCTGCAATACAGTGGTACCTTAGGTTACATACGCTTCAGGTTACAGACTCCGCTAACTCAGAAATAATGCTTAAGGTTAAGAACAGTTTCAGGTTAAGAACAGACCTCCAGAACGAATTACGTTCTTAGCCCGAGGTACCACTGTACTCACCCCTGGGGGAGGGATGTGCAACCGTAGCACATCTGCAAAGTCCTACCACAGGGGAGGAACATCCCAGGCCTTGGGGGCTAATCCTGGCCTCCTTCAACCAGAATGCGGCTCCCCAGACTAATGAGATTGTCAGTATCTGGTTCCACTCCACCCTTTTAAAATTTTAATCTCAAAACAGATCCCAATTTTCAGAGCATGTAAATCACGAGGGGAAAGACTGCTGCGCCACTCACAGAAATAGGAAACACCATCAAAGCATTCCTGACAGGTGGCTGTCAAGCCTCTGCTTAAAGATCTCCAGAGTCTCCTTCTTTGGAGGTCTTTAAGCAGAGGCTTGACAGCCACCTGTCAGGAATAATAATATAATAATTTATTATTTGTACCCCGCCCATCTGGCCGGGTCCCCCCAGCCACTTTGGGCGGCTTCCAACAAACACTAAAATACATTAAAATATCACACATTAAAAACTTCCCTAAAGAGGGCTGCCTTCAGGTGTTTTCTAAATGTCAGGTAGTTATTTATCTCTTTGACATGGGATGGGAGGGTGTTCCACAGGGCGGGTGCCACTACTGAGAAGGCCCTCTGCCTGGTTCCCTGTAGCTTTGCTTCTCGCAGTAAGGGAACCACCAGAAGGCCCTCGGCGCTAGATCTCAGTGTCCGGGCTGAACGTTGGGGGTGGAGATGCTCCTTCAGGTATACTGGACTGAGGCCGTTTAGGGCTTTAAAGGTCAGCACCAAGACTTTGAATTGTGCTCGGAAACGTACTGGGAGCCAATGTAGATCTCTCAGGACCGGTGTTATGTGGTCATGGTGGCCACTCCCAGTCACCAGTCTAGCTGCCGCATTCTGGATTAATTGCAGTTTCCGGGTCACTTTCAAAGGTAGCCCCACATAGAGCGCATTGCAGTAGTCCAAGCGGGAGATAACTAGAGCATGGCCCTTGTGGTCTCTTCCAATTCTAGGATTCTATGAGGACTATACTTCCTTCTCCCACCAGGGCTGCCACATGGAGATTTCTCAGGAGACAGATGAGGTGATCAGGCACTCCCATTTCTTTAAGGACTTGCCATAGTTTCCTGTGGTCGACACAGTCAAAGGCTTTTGCGTAGTCAATGAAGCAGAAGTAGATGTTTTTCTGGAACTCTCTTGCTTTCTCCATAATCCAGCGCATGTTTGCAGTTTGGTCTCTGGTTCCTCTGCCCCTTTGAAATCCAGCTTGCACTTCTGCCCTTATTCAAATGATAATTTAGTCAGGAGATGCAACACTTTAAGTGGTATAATAGATTGGTAAATCATGAACCCTGTATATGTACAGAGGCTACATTAGTTTAAAAAAGGAAGAAAAGAATTGAAAAAGTAGGTTTAAACCAAGAGGTGACAAAGCTATGCTCTACACATGAAACTTGATTCCAATTTCTTCATGTAAAATTGGGAGCCATTGAGGGAACTGAAGTGAAAAGTACCCCTTTTGTGTGTTTGTGTAAAATTGTAAAGGTAAAGGGACCCCTGACCATTAGGTCCAGTCATGACCGACTCTGGGTTGGCGGTGCTCATCTTGCATTACTGGCCGAGGGAGCTGGCGTACAGCTTCTGGGTCATGTGGCCAGCATGACTAAGCCGCTTCTGGCGATCCAGAGCAGCGCACGGAAACGCCGTTTACCTTCCCGCCGGAGCGGTACCTATTTATCTACTTGCACTTTGACATGATTTCGAACTGCTAGGTTGCGTTCCTGTGATCGGACGGTCGGTGAAGGTGCTCCCGTCGCCCAGCCCATGCAGGCGCTGAAGACGTGGGCTGAACATGGGTGTATGGAAACTTCCTTCTCCCACCTTTAAAGTAAACATCTACATAAGGAAACCGAATCGACCCAAGTCTGCCTTCGTCCGCCAACCTCACCTTCGCTCTTCAGGCCAAGAGACAACACTTCCCCGTCCCTGAGTGAAACTGTCATGTGCCAAGACGGAGGAGAGCAGGAACAGCTGTTGACGACTAAGTGCTATAACTGTCCTTCTAAGATGTAACTGCCATTCTAGTCAGTTAACTTTCTGTCAGTGCTGTGTGAGTTACTTACCTTGTCTGTGGTGACTAGTTTCTCTCAGAGTGTGTGCCAGTATAGAGAAGAGCCTGTATTCTATATGGGATCTATTTTAAGAAAAAGTTTATTTTAAACTTAATAAAAGTTTTTATTTGTTTCAATCAAAGCTCTGCTTAAATAATTCCTGCTGCGCGTTAGAAACCCCCTGGCCTTTCATTGGTAGAGCCGCCACCACGCCTGTGGCGTTTTCCTCAGCGCAGCGCGGGGACTGACTGAGCGGGCGGCGAGATGCTTCCAGCCTGGGACACTTGGCGGGTTCTGAGATGGCCGGGCAGCTCCGTTTGCAGGAGAAGCGTCTTTGAGAGAACAGCGAAAGTGTCGGTTCCAAGCGGATAAAACAAATGGTAGGGTATGGGAAACCGAATTGTGTCCCCCCCCCCCAAATTTGGTTATGCTTCATGCTCTCACCAGGAAAAGCGACAATCATACCCCTCTCTCACAGGGATGGCAAATCATAGTACGTTTAACCTAACATGCATTTTTAATATCATTGCTTGGGCCTGGCACAGTTCTGTGTGCCAGGCAGTTTTACCTTCCTCTATTTAATCTTTCTATTGACTTCCTCAAACCCCCCTCTATTGGATTCATTGTCATTCTTTACTACCAGTTTACATACTCCTAAATTTAAAAACATAATAAATTACATACATCCATTTACTTAAGACAAATCTTTTTCCTACCTCAGCATCTTATTGTTTAATACTTCTGTTTTTTCCTTACGTTCGTATCCTCTTCCCTTATTTTAATCTAATTTCCAATTTTAATATAAATTTCTTAGATCCTTACCTCCCACTGGTCTCGGGATTTTCAGCTTACTTTCCCCTAAATAACTCCTACTTCAACATGCTATCATTTAAGCCGGTAACCATATTCCATTCCTTTTAGTCCAGTAATTCAGAAAGACAAAAGTCCTGTTAAATTAAATCTTTCAGCCCACCCCCTTTTTCTTGTCAGTCCATTCCCAAAAGTCATCTAGAACCTTGAGGCCTTCTTTTCTCTTCCTCTGCATCTCGGTGCCCTTCCTAGCTTCGTCCTTGTTCAAAGATAGTCCATTTATTGTCCTTACTTTCCTCTTCTTTCTCCTTTTCCTGGCCAACTTTCCCTTCTTGTTGACAGGTCCAATCATCTTTTTTCTATTTTTCTTCTTAGCATGTCCCCTTAGTATTGTCCCCTTAGTATTCTCCCCTTAGTATTGGGGAGAAACTTGGCTTTCAAAAAAATAGCCTCAGCCTTCTGCTCTGTCTGCTCCATTCTGTAATTGCAGCCAGGTGGGGTTGGGGGTCAGCTTTACTCTTGGAGTTTTAAGGTCTTGCTGTAAATATTTGTGGGAGGTGCAGTTGTCTACCTGCTCAGGGAAGTGGACCCATGAACCCACAATCTTCTCTGGCCCACTTCAGACTGATCAGGGCCCCCTTGACTTTCCCTCCCTCATGATACCCAACCTGATTTGGGGGGGGGGAGTTTCCAAAATAAGAGGTTAATCAGAAGAAAGAGTCCATGGGACTGTCTTCTTTGGGAGGTGGTGGACTCTCCTTCCTTGGAGGGTTTTAAGCAGAGGTTGGATGGCCATCTGTCATGGATGCTTCAGGTAAGATTCCTGCATTGCAGGGGGTTGGACTAGATGACCCTTGGGGGCTCTTCCAACTACAGTTCTGTACAGTTCTGTGATGTCCATTGTATTTTACCTCTGTGGGTGCCTCTCTGCATGTCAGTTCTTTTAATCCAAATTTTAGGTCTCTCTTTATTATTTGTTGTAGATCCTTTAGGACAACATCTTTGGTGGGATTAATTTCTTCCAAGCCTTCCATCCGCAATACTCCCTCTGAGCCCGGCTCTTTATTTCCCATGTTATCAAAGTTGCCCATAGCTTTGTTTTTTGCTCTGAGAAACTGTCTGATATCAGCCAGTATGGCTGGTGCTTTTCTCACAAAGTCAGAGCTTCCTTCTGCCATTTTCAAGGCTAAAAAACAACTTTGTAATTACAACAGTCCAACAGTCCAGCAAATCATAATCCAAAGTCCAAATTGTACATTCCTTGCCAAATTTCCCTAAACCTCGGGGGGAAAGGTAGTTTTTTATATTCCAATTGATGCTTGTAACAGTTACTTCCCCCATAAACTGCAACAGAAGTTTCTCTTCTTTTGACTTTCACTTTTGCAATTGCCTTTGGTTACATAGTTCCACTGTTTCCTTTGTTCCAATGGGAAGGGGCCGACCTCCCTATTTTAAACCCCTTCCTACTTCAAATTATGTCCAAATTGTTCTTTTACTCACGATTTTGCAGCTCTAATCCTTTTTAACGGAGAAATTGAGGGCTCAGAGCTGCCGGTACCTGCAGCTTCACTCGCGAGGAATGTCGGTGGACCTAATGGGGCTCCGTCTCTACCCGGCTCTCTCTCGGCAGCTCTTATTAGGGAGACGTCCGGAGCCCCCGCCAGGTCACCTTGCCCCCGGGACGCTCTTCCGGGGTTCGTAAGGAAACCGAATTGACCCAAGACTGCCTTCGTCCACCAACCTCACCTTCGCTCTTCAAGCCAAAAGACAACACTTCCCCGTCCCCGGGCGAAACCCCCTGGCCTTTCATTGCTAGAGCCACGGACTGAGCATGGAAGCAAGATGCTTTGAGCCTGGGACACTTGGCGGGTTCAGAGATGGCCATGCAGAATAAAACAAATGGTAGCCTATGGGGAAACTCTAGAAAGGAAAAGAAAGCAGGAGGCGTCCCCCAAAAAGGATCTCTGGAAGGGTGCAATGCTCAGGACAGAGAAAAACGCAGGGGGGAGATGTGGGCACGCTGGCTTTGCAAGGGTTAAAGGGAACCGAGCTGCCTTCCTAGAGAGGACAGGAAGCAAGGGGGGGGCCAGGTCCTCCAGAGCCCAGGCCCCTCCCTCCCTCCCTCCCTCCCTCCCCAGTCCTTTCCTGCAAGGGCTGCATGGCTGTCCCCTCCTGGGATCTGGTGAGTCTCCTCTCTCTCTCTCCCCCCAGAGGGTGCAGTGGGGAGACGGTGGGGGGTCCCAGGGCTGCAGCAGGGGGGGGAGGATGCCTGGGGGGCCTGATCTGCTCATGCAGGGGGAGGAGAGGGTCCTGCCAGGGAGGGGCGAGGTCTGCAACGCTCTCCTTCCTGGAGATCAGAGGATCCCAAACTCATTTCTCCCTTCTTTCAACAAAGGAGTCCCTAGGACTTTAACTCTGTGCGACGTCGCTCAGCGTCACTGCACAACAGAGGAAACATGTGCAGATGGTTCTCCAAAGCTGGACGAGGAGAGGGACTAGCCCCCCCAAAAGAAAAACCCCACGTGGAGGAAGGAAGAGAAGGTGGGAGAGAAAGGCCAGGAATAAAGAGAGGGATCCCAGCCCATAGTCTGGCTGCTGCATTGCGGACCAGTTTCCCAGTGTCTCCCAGGGCAGCTCCACACGGAGGCCACTGCAGCAATCCCCTCGCACCCAGAGCAGGGCATCCCAGGACCACATCCTCTCTGTCCCAAAGGGATTGTTGCTGGAAAATCAGCCGGAAATGGGCGCTGCTACTCACTGAGCCTCCAGGGACCTTGGCATCAATGGCTGTGTGTGTGTTAAGCTATCTAACAGAATAATAATAGAGTAATAAATTACCTGCCTAAATTTCAAGGGAGATCCTCCAATAAACATTTATGCTTCCCCCAGTTGCCTTCCGAATTTACCTTCTTCACTGTAGTGATTTTGATGGGTGACAGCCATCTGGGTGTTTTGGGTTCAAGAAGGTTCTTGTGTTTTTCCCAGACTCTCAAGAGGGATTTTCTAATAATATGGGTGTTAAACCCTTTATGCATCTTCACTTTATCTTCCCCCAAATAAAAATGCCATCCAAATTTATTTTTGTGGCCCTACAAATCTAATAAACTGTGATTTTCTAACACAATCCATTCCTTCAGCCATAAAAAAACAAAAAGCATCGTGATATAAATTTAGGTCCGGCAGGGCTAGTCCTCCTCTATTTTTAGTATCGATTAATAGTTTGTATTTAATCCTTGCCGGCTTATAATTCCAAATAATTCCAAATAAATTTAGTAAGATCTTTTTTCCATTGCTTGAAGTGTCCAGACCCTGTTCCCAAAATTGGCAGCATTTGAAATAAAAATAACATTTTGGGAAGGATATTCATTTTAATGGCCGCAATTTTCCAATTCTTTTTTTATTTTATGCCATGTTTTTATAGAATTAGCCTTGAATAAATTGTTTGTATTATTAGTGATCCAAATGCCTAAATATTTTGTTTTATTCACTACTTTCAACCCCACCTCCCTCTGTAATTGGTCAATTTCTTCCCCAGGTAAATTTTTTGTTAGCATATTTGTTTTATTCATGTTTAGATCAAATCCCGCCAATTTCCCAAATTCTGTAATTCTTTTTAAAGCTTGGGGTATACTTTCCAATGGCTCCTCCACCGTGATTATAACTATTGACGTATAGCCTGAATAAAGTATCAGCAGCGTGAAGCTTGATGTCTGAGTTGTTGCCCAGAAACACTGGAACAAACTCTGCTGAGCAGTAACTTGGTTCTTTGTAGCTTTATTATTTACAGCTTTATACAAGTTACTATATACAACTACACACTTCTCCAAACATCTCCACATAGCTCTAAACTCTAACTCTCCTACTCTCCAACAACTAGGTTACTGTGTCATGCTGCTTAAGTGAGAACTCCTAGCCAATCAGCAACCTGTTGCTAGGCTCCTATCTCTAGGCAAAACTGCTTAGTCACTTAATCATTTCCTGGCTTTCTGCCAGTTCACTAATTGGTTCACTCCCAAGCTGCAGTTTCTCATGGAAAAACTCAACACCCCCTCACAGCTTGTAGAATGACATTAGCTCCTGAGCATGCACAAAGTATTATTCTCCAACTTTGATTATCAGACTCATATTTTGACATAGCATGTTCCAATTTACCCATGACAATGGCTTTGTCATTATATCTGCAACATTTTCAGCACTTTGCACATATTCACATACAATGTTGTTATTTTGCACATTAAATCTTACATTCTGGTATTTCAAATGAACATGTTTTGATCGACTTTTAAATTGTTCTGTCCTAGACAACGTAATACATGCCTGGTTGTCAATGCACACTTTCACAGGACAAACATTTTAACACCCAAATCCATCAGCAATTGTTTATAGAACTCCATTACACAATTCACTTAACGCCGTGTACTCAGCTTCAGTTGAAGATAAACTTATTAAACTTTGCTTTCTGGATTTCCAGCCGATCAATGCACCTCCCAGCAAAATAACGATACCAGCAGGGTGGATAAAAATCAATGGTTTTTTTAAAAAAATCAAAAAAATCGGATTTTTTTGATTTAAATCGATTTTTTTGATTTAAATTGGATTTTTAAAATAAAATGCTTTTGGAGGAAAAATCTTTCTCAATATAGTCTTCTATTTGTTACATTGTAGTCCAAAGGCTATTCATCAGGAAAGAAGGATTTGTTTTAAGTTTATCAAGTGTGCTAAAACTCAGTCTAAGTTTTTTTAAAATGCTGTATGGTTTTAACATTTGACTGGAAACCGCCCAGAGTGGCTGAGGAAACTCGGCCAGATGGGCGGGGTAAAAATAATAAATTATTATTATTATTATAAAAAAATGTTTAACCACATCAGTTAACAAACATGGATACATATGCTATCATGTTATTGTTTTAGTTAAATAAATTGTTTAAATGGTTATTAAGGAAATGATTATTTTTCTTCTTCCAATAAAGTACAGCAGAAAAGTTGTCCAAATATAAACAGTTAACTTATTAAACCTCACCATAATTTCATAATTATTTGTCTATGTATTTCTAGTAGTATAACCAAATCAGTAATTTTTGATATAACTGTAAAAACCACTCTGAAAATTTATTATTCCAAAAATGAAACCTTCACATGGTTGTAAATATTAAGATTATACCAGCAAGAAGGAGTCTTTCTGTAAAGAAAATATTTAAATCAAGCCTTACTGACTAGTGATTTAAATCAAGCCTTACTGACTAGTGATTTAAATCGTGATTTAAATCGTGATTTAAATCAATTTGATTTAAATCAAATCCACCCTGGATACCAGTAACAGATTTCCTATCGGGTAAATTTCCCCAATCACTGTCTGAGTAACATTTCAAAACTTCTTCTCCTGCTGCACTTAGCTTCAAAACACTGTCAGCAGTATGTTTAAGATAACGTAAAATTCTCTTAACCGCTTTCCATGCACTAACAGAAGGATTGGATACCTGTCTGCTTAAAATTCCAACAGCGTAGCTGATATCAGGGCGTGACCATTGTGCCAGATACATTAAACTGCCTATAGCTGACTGATACAGCTCTGGACTTTCAAACTCTTGACTTTGCTCAGAATGCATACTCTTAATAAAACCAGTTTCCATTGGCGTTTTTGCACCTTTGCAATCCTGCATGCCAAATTTTTGTAACAACTGCCTGATTTTATTGCTTTGACTGAGCAAATAAGATCCATCATCTGCCCGTCACGCTTCCACTCCTAAATAGTTTGTAACAGGACCAAGATTTTTAACTTTAAACTTCTTTGCCAATTGAGTTGCAAACTCTTTGACCTGTTTGTTATTGTTTCCCACATATAAAATGTCATCCACGAAAATTAGACAAAATTCCTGTTTGTCTCCGGACCCTCTAGTATACAAACAATTGTCAGCAATACAGCTTTTGAAATTCAGCTTTACAAGCGTTTCATCTAAACAAAAATTCCAGTTACGCGCGGATTGTCTTAATCCATATAATGCTTTATGTAACTGGTAAACATTTCCAGTTTTAGTTTCAAATCCTGGTGGTTCAGCTAAATATAGCTCCTGGTCCAAATCAGCGTTTAAATATGCCGTCTGGATATCGAAATGATTAGCCAATAGTTTACGCTTTGCAGCAATAGCAAGCAAAACTCTTAAACTTTCGCTCCTGGCTGTGGGCGCAAAAACCTCATCAAAATCAATACCAGGCCTCTGTGAAAATCCCTGTGCCACCAAACGAGCTTTATATTTGAACCCCCCTGTAGCTAAGGGTTTTAGCTTAAACACCCACCTACAACCAACCACCTTGGCACCTTTGGGTGGTGGTGTGGAAGTGAAAACCTTGTGCTCTTGCAAAGAATGCATTTCCTCCTGCATGGCTTCTTTCCAGCACAAAACCTGTTCTTCTGGCAACTTTAAAACATCACTGTAACTCTGAGGTTCTACAGTTACATTGCAAACTTTAGAAATCCCAGGCGAAAAACACTTTGGAGGAACTCCCTTGTTTTTCCTCTCTGACCTTCTTGGAGTTAAATTACTGTCCTCCTCAGAATCATCCCCCTCAGACTTTTGCCCCCCTTCATTAGATTCACCCTTTGAAGCTGGCGAAAACTGTCTGACTTCAGTGGATGTTGACATTCCTGGTTTCTCATCCTCCCCCTCAGAAGTAACAACTTCTGGCTGAGTTTTACTGCCAGAAACACTTTTAGAAAAACTTTTAGAAGAATCAAACCACACTTCAGTGTTAGCATGGATTTTCTCCCAGCCACTGTGCTCGCAAAAATTGGCGTTCCTGGATACAATTATCCCAGCACTTCCAGCTGCAAACCGCCACCCTTTTCCTAGATCTTGGTAGCCTACAAAAATGAGCTGTTGTGACTTAGCTTCACCTTTCTTCCTCTGAGCTTTGGGCACATGAACAAAAGCTTTTATTCCAAACAATCTCAAATGATCTACTTTGGGCTTCTTTCCAAACAATTTGTAATAGGGTGTAGTGCCTATCGCACTATGGAATAATCTGTTTTGCGTATAGCACGCACACTGGACAGCTTCCCCCCAAAACAAATGAGATAGGCCCGAATCTGCAAGCATTGATTGCCTCATTTCTTGCAACGATCGGTTTTTCCGTTCAGCCAATCCATGTTCCTCTGGAGAATGAACATTTGTTTTCCTATGCCCAATTCCACGTTTGCTCAACCATGCTTGAAATGCATTAGACATAAATTCTCCGCCTTTGTCAGTCTGGATTTTAAGAACTTTAAGGGAAAATTGACGCTCTACATTGGCAATCCAACCTTTAAACTTGGTGAAAACCTCTCCCTTTTGTTTCATTGTGTACACCCAGCAAAATCTGGTTGCATCATCAATGATCATTAAAAAATAATGAGAATTGCCTCTACTAGCTTTAAACGGACCAACTACATCGGCATGCACAAGTTGAAATGGTCTCTCACTGATTCTTTCACTTTTAGGATAGGGACCTCTGTAACTTTTAACCTGCTTACAAACATTGCAGTCTAAATACTTGTTACAGCTTTGCATATCACAGCCATCACTCAGCTTTGGCATTTTTATGACACTCTGCCACCCAATGTGACCTAGACGTCTGTGCAATAAATGCAAGCACCTCTGATGAAATTCCTTGTTTTTATGACCAACCTGCTTATCAGTGCTGGCTAAAACAGACTCTTGAACTCTGTCATTGTCTTTTAGCATAAACACTCCTCCCTCTGGCCAGGCTTTCCCCAGAACTTTACCATCTTTCTGTATCTCACAGTGACCATTAATAAACTGCACAATAAATACTGCCTGCATAAGACATGATACAGAAAATAAATTATTTTTCAACGAAGGTACACACAACACATTGTCCAACTTTGTGCGCAGACATGGAACAGAAACAGATCCTGCAGATCTAACTTCTGACTTCCTCCCGTCCGCAAGCACGACCGTCTTGCTTGGCATAGATGTCTTCTCGATGAATGATGCCTCAGATGTTACCAGATGCCTCGAACAACCAGAGTCGACTACCCACGTGTTGTATTGTTCATCTTCTGGACAAATGTCCACTGCAGTGACGAACTGAGCTGTTTGCTTGAACTGACCTCGCTTCTTCGGCTGACGCCGACGCTGACCCTTGGAACCTGCCGCTTCTGGACACTCCTTCCGCAACTGTTTTGTTGACCCACACCGGTAACAACGCCTCACCGCAAATGCTGACTCCTCGCTGACAGCCTCCTGGGAACGCTGCGACGGCTGCTTTCCCTCACTGCCAGTGTTTTTAACAGAACGACTGCCTGTCGAAACAGTAGGAGTTGCTTGCTGCCTGCATTCCCTTTTCTGCCATTCCTCAAGTAATCTATTAGTTACATAGTCCAGTGTCAAATCCCATTCTCGCATTGATTCCAGCGACATAACAAGATTGTCCCAACTGTCAGGAAGCAAACTTAAAATTATGCAGACCTTCTCATCATTCGGAAGATTACAACCTCTCTCCTGCAGAGCCACAAACTTCATCTGCAACCCGTGGAGATGGTCCTGCATAGACACTCCCGGTTGAAGAAGAGATTTATACAGAGCCTTGCGAATAGAAAGCTTTGAACCCGCCGTCTCCTGCACATGGAGATTTCACAGAGCAACCCACACAGCCTTACCAGTGTCATACTCACGCATGTGTGGTAGCTGCAAATCGTCCAACGCCAACACAATTGTAGCTCTTGCCCTCTGGTCTCGCTCCTGGTCCTCCTCATCAGGCTTTAAAGGAGGTTTAGACACCGCACGCCAGAGACCTTCCCTCTGCAGCGTAGCTTGGATCCGCTGAGACCACAGCAAGTAGTTGTGATTGTTCAAACGCTCAAAAGGTAACGCAGCTGGATAAGCCATGTCTGTGTCCAGTCGTCCACTAGCCTCAGGACTGCCACTGATCAGCTCCTAGCATCGATACCACGACACTCTCCCGCCGATTGTTTCAGCACGCCCTTGCTTCAACGACCTGGAACACCACCGCAGCTGGCTCACCACCTGGAACAGTTCTTGCAGTCTGGGCACTCAGAATCTCGAACCCATAACCTATTGACATATAGCCTGAATAAAGTATCAGCAGCGCAAAGCTTGATGTCTGAGTTGTTGCCCAGAAACACTGGAACAAACTCTGCTGAGCAGTAACTTGGTTCTTTGTAGCTTTATTATTTACAGCTTTATACAAGTTACTATATACAACTACACACTTCTCCAAACATCTCCACATAGCTCTAAACTCTAACTCTCCTACTCTCCAACAACTTGGTTACTGTGTCATGCTGCTTAAGTGGGAACTCCTAGCCAATCAGCAACCTGTTGCTAGGCTCTTATCTCTAGGCAAAACTGCTTAGTCACTTAATCATGTCCTGGCTTTCTGCCAGTTCACTAATTGGTTCACTCCCAAGCTGCAGTTTCTCATGGAAAAACTCAACAATAACATCGTCCACAAACGGTTTAGTTTTATGAACGCTTTTGCCAATCCTGAATCCTTTAATTTTCCCATCTTTTCTTATATTTTCCAATAAGAATTCCAAAATAAAAAATAGCGGAGATAGGGGACACCCCTGTCTGCTACCCCTATAAATTCCTAGCTCCTCAGATATCTCATTATTTATTATAAGTTTGGCTCTTTGCATTCTATCAATTGCATCTATACCATTAAATAATTAAATAATTTCCCCTCCCCCCTCCCCCGCTCAAACTAGTTTTCTCCTGCTCGCCCATCCCCCGCCGCTGGGAGCCATGGCTCCGGCTGCAGAGGGATCCGCTCGAGGGATCCCTCTGCCGTGCAATGTCTTCGCTCCATAAGACGCACAGACATTTTCCCTTCTTTGTTAGGAGGCAAAAAGTGTGTTCTATGGAGTGAAATATTCGGTACCTGGCCCTCAGAGCAAAGAAAAAGGGACCCCATCCCAGTAGTCTGTCTGGAGAGCGGCAGAGAGTCCAAGTGCAATAAAAGGAGACAGAAGCAGGGGAGAGGGGGTGGGGGTGGGGAGCAACTCCTGAGGACCCCCGGGTGAGGACCCCCACTAGAGCCAAGCATCCATTTTCCACAAGATACAAAGGATTCCATTGTCAGTCGGTTCTGACTTCATGCATTGACTGGAAGGCAGAAGAAACCAGGCTGATTAATCTCATAGAAATCCCTTCAGTTGCCTCCACATTTTGCATTGCTAGAAGGCTAGAGACTTATTTCTTCTCCTCTTCCTCCTCTTTCTTTTCAAAAAGATAGTTCATGGTCTGGGATGCGGTGCAGTCCAGCCCTGTTTCCCAGCAAGACTCATCCATGCTTGCTCAGGGAACCATTTCCCCCCCTGTCCTACAAATTCTGTAACAGAACAATGTATTTGCATTGTAGGACTTGCTGGACTTTCTCATTAAGTCAGTCAGAACTTGGCAGAAGACCAAAGGGTTCCTTTCGATCTCTCAGAGGCTTCCTGAGAGCACAGATGGATGAGCGAGACTCAGCTGGCCCTGGAACAGGAAGAGGCCATGCCAGCCAAACTGGGAGCAGTGGGGGATTCTGGGAAAACACAGTGCAGAAGATCCTGGGTGAGGAGGACACCCTCCGCTCAGAGGTGCAGAGCCACCAGTTGAGGCATTTCTGCTGCCAGGACGCCAAAGGACCCCGAGAGATTTGCAGCCGACTCTACCACTTTTGCCACCAGTGGCTGCAGCCAGAAAGGCACACGAAAGCTGAGATGCTGGACCTGGTGATCTTGGAGCAGTTCCTGGCTGTCCTTCCCCCGGAGATGGAGAGCTGGGTGAGGGAATGCGGAGCGGAGACCAGTTCCCAGGCGGTGGCCCTGGCCGAAGGTTTCCTCCTGAGTCAGGCAGAGGAGAGAAAGCAGGTGAGAGAGACTTTCCTCTGGATACTCCCAAGGGGCTGCAAACAGGACAGAGAACATCCCATAATGGTCTGCTAATGGCCCATCCGTTTTCTGGGAAAGCATCCATGGAATGAGATCTCACACCCTTCAAGTCTTTGTCATTCTCTTTCCAATATTTCTCCCCATTCTCTCTTTTGAATCCTTGTTTCTTTTTCAGGGAAAGGATCATTTTGCAGAAATGGACCTGGATTCCTGTGAGGCAGAGAGGCCTCCGTTGGACACCAAAGAGAGGCCACTGGGTAAGGAGGAAGGTGGTTTTTCTCTGTTTGGTCTCATTCTGTTGGTTTTCCAACTCATGAGGGTTCTTTTCATTTTGTTTTGGGGGGAGACAGTTGGGAACAAGGGTGCAGAGGAGGGGAGATGTATTTCTGCAGAACAAACATATGAAATGGGCAGAAACGTCCAAATGCTCTCAGCAGGTAAGGCTTCCTCAAAGGCCCATCTGTAGTTAGAGATGCCCTGCTTCACCTGTGAGAGAAGCAGTTACAGGTAGGTAGCCGTGTTGATCTGCCGTAGTCGAACAAAACAAAAATATTCCTTCCGGTAGCACCTTAGAAACCAACTAAGTTTTTTCTTGGTATGAGCTTTCGTGTGCATGCACACTTTTCCAGATACCCCTGGTGTCCTGTTTACCTTTTTTCTCTTCCAGGTGACAGAATGATGCCAGCAAGACCTCCTGAAATGTCTTTTCATGGGGGCAGAAGGGAAGCAACGGCTGTGGAACCCGATCAGGTCAGGGGAAGCTGCCTTGTGGGGACAGAGGCCGGCCGAGGGATGGAGCAATGTCATGGACTGGTTGGGCACAGAGCAATGGTGGGAGGAAGCAGCCGGGGAACCAGGAAGGGAAGATGTCCCAAGAAGTGGAGGTAGAAGAAGGATTGAGCGGTCAGAGGGAGAAGAGGGAGAAGACTGGGAAGAGGAGGTGTCAGAAGCTGAAGGAGTAACAGGGCTAAGTGAGCTGGGAGACTCTGTGGCAGAATGCAGTCCAGAATCAGAGGCAGAAGAGGAAGGAGGCGAGTAGGAGGATCTGCTAGATCTTCCAAGCCATCCAAAATAGGCTTATTTTATTTCTAGATTGATCAATGTATGCTAAAATAGGTTTCTAATCAATGGACAACTGAGAACAAATAGTGGCTTACATTCACCTAACCTGCCCCTGCCACTACAAAATGGGGCCTGCTCTCCATTCACCCCCCTCTCCATGTCGCCATGAACCACTTGAATTTGACTCTGGGGCATTGGGAGGGAATCTCCCCAGAACAGCTCATGGGGAGAGGAGAAAGTGGATGAGCACAGGAGGGGTGCATGAGGGGAGCATGTGATGGAGGCATGGGGTTTAGTCATGTACACAATGGCAGGGACCTGAGAGCATGAGGTTCAGTCACTTACGCAATGGCAGGGTCCTGGGTGGAGTTTGGGGGTGTCACCCTTTGGGAGCATTGTCCTACCTGGTGTTGTTTACCACAAAGTTTTGAAAAGTTTTCCTTATTTGGTCCCTGAACTGTACCTGTTGGATTAACCATTAACAAGGTGTGTGAAACTCAATAAAAAGGACCCTCGCATGAGGTTCGAGGTTGCCTTCCCGATCATCCATCTTGTCTCAGCGTTGTTTTGTGTTGTCTCACCATTTTAAAAATACCATCACAAATGCCCATAGGACCACTAAAGCTATCACAAGATTATTCTATGGGAGAGGAGGCCAATACATACCAGCAGCCTTGCAAGTATTTGCGGCGAAAATATTAGCACAAATAACATTTGGCTCACAGATCTGTAGCCCCTCCAACTATGATCCCCTAGAATCATTCCAAACCAAATTTTATCACGGCCTGCTGGGTATCCCCACGTGTGTGCCCAACATAGTGGTCCGTCTGGAGGTCGGGCAAATACCTGTCAGCGCCAGGATATGGATATTGAAAATCCATTACTGGTTAAAACTCATCTTCTTCCCCGTCGGGTTGGCACCCCAAACTCTTGTGGATTCTTTCCAATCCAAATGGAAATCCACACTATACGGGAAGCTAAGAGAGCTGGGCTTTTCGCCTCAATCCTTGCTAATGACAGGTTATGTGAGAGCAAGAGAAATCATTCGCCAACGAGTTTGGGATGTGGAATTCCAACGCCACACGAGTGAGATAAACAAACATCCAATTATAAAAGACAACGGTAGAGGATTCTCTCCAGCTAAATATCTGGTAAAATTACAAATACCCAAATATAGACGGGCATTCACCCTTGCCAGATTCAACGTATTACCATCCGCTCTACTACAGGGAAGATTTGCAGGCAGACCGTATGCCGAAAGAACTTGCCCCTGTGGCCTACCGGAGGTGGAATCTGTGGCCCATGTTCTATTAAGCTGCCGCTTTTATAGCGATATACGGCAGGTTTTTATTTCCCCCCTTATACAAAATGTCCCAAATGAATCTCTGCGCCTCAAATGCCTTATTGAAGACACGAATCCCGAGTTCACGATGAAAGTGGCCAAATATTGCGCAGCAGCTATAAAACTTAGAGAACAAGCGCTGTCACTGATACGAGCAAGATCCTAATGGCGATCTTCAATTATAACCATGAGGCCGACGTTCAATACACATACGGTATATGCTGCAGCATACCTAAACACATATGTATCACCCTGGTTGGGAAATTTTAACTTTTTTTGTATTAATGTTTTACCAGCTGGTCTTTGACCGTTAAATAAAGAATCAATCAATCAACATAAGACATTTCCCTTTTTCTTTCAGGGTCCAGTGTGCTTTGAAGATGTCGCTGTTCGTTTCACGGACGAGGAGTGGGCGTTGCTGGATCCTGACCAGAGAGCTCTGCATAAGGACGTCATGAAGGAGAATTGTGGGATCGTGGCCTCTCTTGGTAAGGCTCCCTGTGGGATCGTCATTTCAGCCTGGAAATTCAAAAATGACCTCTATGTGACCAACCTCATATATTTTCACAGAGCTCAACAGCGCCCCCTATAACGCCTGGGAACCTAACACCCCCACAATAAACAGTAAATTTATCCCAGAGAAGAGCTAGGCTTATTGAATCTCAGGTAGTAGTAGCAGTAATAATAATAATAATAATAGTAACAGTAATAATAATAGTAACAGTAATAATACGGTAATAATAATAATAGTAATTAATAGTAATACAGTGGTACCTCGGTTTACAAACATATAATAATAATAATAATAATAATAATAATAATAATAATAATAATTCTTAAATCGAGGTACCACTGTAGTAATAATAATAATAATTTTTATTTATATCCTGCCCTTTTGGCTGGGTTGCCTCAGCCACTCTGGGTGGCTTCATATAGATAGAACATTAACTTTAAAATGAACAACTTATACTAGTTGCCAAAATCGAGGAAACCTTTTGTGAAAAATATTTCTGAGGTTTGATGGTTCATAACACCACTTTTGTGTGGAGTAATACCATAAACTTATATATCAATGCAAAGATAATTTAATGAAGAATGTAATGCAATAACTTTTATGAAGGAGTGTGTATTAGAACAGCAGTCATAAATCAAAAATATGAAACCTTTGGTAACCATTGGTAACCTTTAGCTTTAATTATGGCAAGTGTTTAGTTCTGCAGCTGTAATAATGTGAAACCAATACTGAATTATTGCCTCTGTTAATTGGACTTTATTGCTGGGTTGCTTCTGACTAGCAAGTTTCTTTAGTCGGCTGCATAGATTTCCGATGGGGTTAAAGTCTGGGTTATTCGCAGGCCATTCCAGCAGTGGAATAGGATTGTCTTGAAAGCACATTTTGCACACAGCAGCAACAGGACATGGAGCTGAATCCTGTTGAAATAGAAAACAAACAAACAAACAAATTAATGTAAATTAATGTAGGATGTAAATCTTCTCTGATTCTTCTCCTCGCGTATTTCATGCCATCAGTACCAAGGAAGGAGATTTGGGTCTCATCGCTCCAAATAACACTTTCCCATTGTTCTGCTGTCCAGTTAACATGGGTTTGTTGTTGTTGTTTAGTCGTTTATTCGTGTCCGACTCTTCGTGACCCCATGGACCAGAGCATGCCAGACACTCCTGTTTTCCACTGCCTCCCGCAGTTTGGTCAGACTCATGTTAGTAGCTTCGAGAACACTGTCCAAACATATTGTCCTCTGTTGTCCCCTTCTCCTTGTGCCCTCCATCTTTCCCAACATCAGGGTCTTTTCCAGGGAGTCTTCTCTTCTCATGAGGTGGCCAAAGTATTAGAGCCTCAGCTTCAGGATCTGTCCTTCCAGTGAGCACTCAGGGCTGATTTCCTTCAGAATGGATAGGTTTGATCTTCTTGCAGTCCATGGGACTCTCAAGAGTCTCCTCCAGCACCATAATTCAAAAGCATCAATTCTTTGGCCATCAGCCTTCTTTATGGTCCAGCTCTCACTTCCATACATCACTACTGGGAAAACCATAGCTTGAACTATATGAACCTTTGTCGGCAAGGTGATGTCTCTGCTTTTTAAGATGCTGTCTAGGTTTGTCATTGCTTTTCTTTCTTTCTTTTACAAAAAATTTATTGGTTTTTACAATTTTTTAATCATATAACATATCGGTTAAACTTTCATGCTTCCCCCCTCTCACCAGGAAAAGCGACAATCATACCCCTCTCTCACAGGGATGGCACATCATAGTACGTTTAACTTTACATACATTTTTAACATCATTGCTTGGGCCTGGCACTATTCTGTGTGCCAGGCAATCATACCTTCCTCTATTTCATCTTTCGATTGACTTCCTCAAACGCCCCTCTATTGGATTCATTGTCATTCTTTTCTAGCAGTTGTTGTTGTTGTTGTTCAGTTGTTCAGTCGTGTCCGACTCTTCGTGACCCCATGGACCAAGGCACGCCAGGCACACCTATCCTCCACTGCCTCTCACAGTTTGGCCAAACTCATGCTAGTAGCTTCGAGAACACTGTCCAACCATCTCGTCCTCTGTCGTTCCCTTCTCCTTGTGCCCTCCATCTTTCCCAACATCAGGGTCTTTTCTAGGGAGTCTTCTCTTCTCATGAGGTGGCCAAAGTACTGGAGCCTCAACTTCAGGATCTGTCCTTCTAGTGAGCACTCAGGGCTGATTTCTTTAAGAATGGATAGGTTTGATCTTCTTGCAGTCCATGGGACTCTCAAGAATCTCCTCCAGCACCATAATTCAAAAGCATCAATTCTTCGGCGATCAGCCTTCTTTATGGTCCAGCTCTCACTTCCGTACATTACTACTGGGAAAACCATAGCTTTAACTATACGGACCTTTGTTGGCAAGGTGATGTCTTTGCTTTTTATGATGCTGTCTAGGTTTGTCATTGCTTTTCTCCCAAGAAGCAGGCGTCTTCTAATTTCGTGAGTGCTGTCACCATCTGCAGTGATCATGGAACCCAAGAAAGTGAAATCTCTCACTGCCTCCATTTCTTCCCCTTCTATTTGCCAGGAGGTGATGGGACCAGTGGCCATGATCTTAGTTTTTTTGATGTTGAGCTTCAGACCATATTTTGCGCTCTCCTCTTTCACCCTCATTAAAAGGTTCTTTAATTCCTCCTCACTTTTTGCCATCAAGGTTGTATCATCAGCATATCTGAGGTTGTTGATATTTCTTCCGGCAATCTTAATTCCAGTTTGGGATTCATCCAGTCCAGCCTTTCGCATGATGAATTCTGCATATAAGTTAAATAAGCAGGGAGACAATATACAGCCTTGTCTTACTCCTTTCCCAATTTTGAACCAATCAGTTATTCCATATCCAGTTCTAACTGTAGCTTCTTGTCCCACATAGAGATTTCTCAGGAGACAGATGAGGTGATCAGGCACTCCCATTTCTTTAAGAACTTGCCATAGTTTGCTGTGGTCAACACAGTCTAAAGCTTTTGCGTAGTCAATGAAGCAGAAGTAAATGTTTTTCTGGAACTCTCTAGCTTTCTCCATAATCCAGCGCATGCTTGCAATTTGGTCTCTGGTTCCTCTGCCCCTTCGAAATCCAGCTTGCACATCTGGAAGTTCTCGGTCCACATATTGCTTAAGCCTGCCTTGTAGAATTTTAAGCATAACCTTGCTAGCGTGTGAAATGAGCGCAATTGTGCGGTAGTTGGAGCATTCTTTGCACTGCCCTTCTTTGGGATTGGGATGTAGACTGATCTTCTCCAATCCTCTGGCCACTGCTGAGTTTTCCAAACTTGCTGGCATATTGAGTGTAGCACCTTAACAGCATCATCTTTTAGAATTTTAAATAGTTCTGCTGGAATATCATCACCTCCACTGGCCTTGTTGTTAGCAAGGCTTTCTAAGGCCCATTTGACTTCACTCTCTAGGATGTCTGGCTCAAGGTCAGCAACCACACTACCTGGGGTGTATGAGACCTCCATATCTTTCCGGTATAATTCCTCTGTGTATTCTTGCCACCTCTTCTTGATGTCTTCTGCTTCTGTTAGGTCCTTTCCACTTTTGTCCTTAATTGTGGTAATCTTTGTACGAAATGTTCCTTTCATATCTCCAATTTTCTTCAACAGATCTCTGGTTTTTCCCATTCTGTTGTTTTCCTCTATTTCTTTGCATTGCTCGTTTAAAAAGACCCTCTTGTCTCTCCTTGCTATTTTTTGGAAATCTGCATTCAATTTCCTGTATCTTTCACTATCTCCCTCGCATTTTGCTTGCCTTCTCTCCCCCGCTATTTGTAAGGCCTCATTTGACAGCCACTTTGCTTTCTTGCATTTCTTTTTCATTGGGATGGTTTTCGTTGCTGCCTCTTGTATAATGTTACGAGCCTCCATCCACAGTTCTTCAGGCATTCTATCCACCAAATCTAAATCCTTAAACCTGTTCTTCACTTCAACTGTGTATTCATAAGGAATTTGATTTAGATTGTATCTTACTGGCCCAGTGGTTTTTCCTACTTTCTTCAGTTTAAGCTGGAATTTTGCTACAAGAAGCTGATGATCTGAGCCACAGTCAGCTCCAGGTCTTGTTTTTGCTGAGTGTATAGAGCTTCTCCATCTTTGGCTGCAGAGAATATAATCAATCTGATTTCGATGTTGCCCATCTGGTGATGTCCATGTGTAGAGTCGTCTCTTGTGTTGTTGGAAAAGAGTGTTTGTGATGACCAGCTTGTTCTCTTGACAGAACTATATTAGCCTTTGGCCTGCTTCATTTTGAACTCCAAGGCCAAACTTGCCAGTTGTTCCTTTTATCTCTTGACTCCCTACTTTAGCATTCCAATCCCCTATAATGAGAAGAACATTCTAGCAGTTACATACATATAAATTTATAAGAAACATCCTAATATTTCCCAAATCCATTTGTTTAAAGCATATCTTTTTCCGACCTCGGCATCTATTATTTACTACTTCTGTTTTTTCCCTACGTTCCTATCCTCTTCCCTTATTTTAACCTAATTTCCAACTTTAATATAAATTTCTTAGACCCTTTTCTCCCTCTGGTCTTGGGATTTTTAGCTTATTATCCCTTTCTACTCCTACATAAAGCATGTAATTCTTTAAGCCGTTAACCATATCCATGTGGGAATAGGCCAGGTGTGTCTTCCACGTCTTCTGTTCACAAGCCACTCTTCACAGGCAGGACAAACTGGAACACCTTCACGGCCTGCTCCCTAAAACCTGGACTCACAACTGCTAGCTGTAAGCACCAACTCAGTAACCAATAACCAGATCTAGTTCCAGAGGTTTTAGAAGTAATCCTTCTTTTATTTCTACAAGCTAAACATATTTACAGAATACATAGACTGAGTGAGTTTAAAGCTTCTCACTTCAGTCACCTCAGAGAAATAAAACAGCAGCCATTTTCTCCTCAGAATTCTCCTCAGAGCAGAGAGAGTTAGGAACACAGTAACACAGTAAGCTCCTCCCCTTTCTCTCTCCACTGAGTCAGGAGACTTTCAGATAAGGGAGGGGTGAAAATACTAACATCCTCCCCTTTTTCATTCCGACCTTTATGAGAGTCTAACACAATTGTAACTTCTTTACATATACACCAAGTTGTTCCTTATTAACAGCTTTGGTCAAAGCATCTGCAGGAATTTCCTTTCCTGGCATATATGAAACTTTCACAACTCCATTTTTAATACACTCCCTGGCCCGGTGCAATTTAATTTGTAAATGTTTCGTTCTTTGTTTGCACCCTTCTGAGTGGATTAACTCTATGCAGGCTTTGTTGTCCTGGTAAACCTGAATTGGACAAGAAACTTTCACTCTCACATCCTGACATAGTTGTTGCAACCACTCCACATCCATGAGCGAATGAGTTAAAGCGTTGAGTTCAGCTTCACATGTACTCATGCTCACTGTTGCTTGCTTCTTGCAAGACCAATCAAACAAACCTTGACTGTATAAGTAACAGACACCTGATGTACTCTTGCCGTCTGTTGTGTCACTGCCAAAACTGGCGTCTGCATAGATTTCTAGGCCTCCAGACTTTTGACCAGTAAGTCTTAGCCGGTAATGTACACTACCCTTCAAATATCTAACAATGCGTTTTAGTGCCTTGAAATCTTGCACTGTTGGATTATTAGCGCATCTACTAAGTAGATTCACAGCAACGGCAATGTCTGGTCTGGTACACCTTGCTACAAAGCTGAGCTTGCCTAACACACTTCTAAACAATGTGGTGTCAGAAAAAGCTTCAGCATTTGTATCATGCTGATAGCCTGTGACCATGGGGGTGTCTACAACATTTGCGTCAGTTAGATTCAACTTTTCAATCAAATCATTGATTTTATGTGTTTGGTGCAGCAAAATGTCACCTTTCTCATTTCTCTCAACTTCCAGAGATAGATAGTTACTGACGTCTCCTAAATCTTTCATGTCGAAATGTTTTTGCAATTTCGCAAGAGTGTTTTTGTAGATGTTTACATCCTTCCAGAAAAATAATATATCATCAACGTAACACACACAATACAGTTTCTGTTGATTACACTCTTTCACAAATACACAAGAATCTGCTTTTCCTTGCTGGAAACCTAAGGAAAATAGTACATCAGTCAGTTTAGTGTGCCAGCAACGAGCACTTTGTTTCAGACCATATAGAGACTTTTTCAACTTGCACACCATTCCCTTTTTGATTTGTACGCCATCTGGTGGTAGCATGTAAATGTTCTCGTCAAGAACACCGTATAAAAATGCGGTATTCACGTCATGGTGAGAAACAGTCATGCCTTCTTCAGCGGCAAGTTTCATCAACAGTCTGATGCTTTCAAATTTGACTGTTGGTGAGTACGTCTCATGGTAATCTTGGTCAGGAACCTGAGAAAAACCACGTGCTACTAATCTAGCTTTATGTCTGACAACTTTACCATGCTGGTCAGTTTTTATCTTAAATATCCACCGACTGTCTACAAATTTCATACTTGGTTCTTCTGGAACCAATTCCCACGTTTCATTTTGTTTCAGGGAATTCAACTCAGACTTCATGGCATTAAGCCAAGGCTCTGCAACTTTAGCTGACATGTTTTGAACCTCTTTGTAACTAGTTGGTTCAAACACTGAGTCTGAGCTACTAGTAGTGACAGCTTTGGCAAATTCTTTGGAAAAACGCTTTGGCGGTATTCCTTTAGTAGCTCTTTCGGACCTGCGCAAAATTCTCAGTTCCTCTGGGTCCATTTTCTCCCTAGGAGAATGTTGGCCCACAGTAAACAAAGGTTGTACATCTACATCAGCCTCTAACTCATTTCTAACTGAGGCTTTAGCACTGTGAAAGTCTGTGTCAGAGTCAGACTCTTCACCATCATCACCACCATCACTAGATTCATCAATAGTGACAGGCTCTGCAGACTCTGCCTCTTTCTTTTCTTGTCTGGGTTTTTCATTCTCATCATCAGATAGTGGGTAACACTGGAAAATACCAACTGTATCCCACTTAGGATTACAGTCCATACTCCTGGTCAATCTAATTGTTTTCGTATCTGTCATCAGCACACGATATGAGCCTTTCTCATAACCCAGAAAGATACCTCGTTGACCACGTTTACTCAGTTTGTCAATTTTCATGGTATGTACCCACACTTCTGAACCAAAAATTCTGAAATGCTTCACAAATGGTTTTCTCTGAAACAGCATTTCGTACGGAGTGCACCCAATGGCTGATTGATATCTGCGGTTGTAGACATATGTAAAACATGACAATGCTTCTCCCCAGAAAGGATTCTGTAAGCCTGAGTCGTGCAACAGAGTTTTAATCCCTTGTTGCAGGGTTTGGTTTATTCTCTCACATAAACCATTTTGCCAAGGAGATCTGGGCGTGGTAGTGAGGTGCTCAATGCCCTGTTCAGCAAGATAACTTTTAAACTCTTCTGAACAAAACTTTCCTCCTCTATCAGTGAACAAACTACGTATATGTTCATCGTGCACATTTTTAAGCCATGCACAAAACTGTTTAAACCTTGAAAAGGCTTCAGACTTCTTCTGTAGTACATAAACCCAAACATATCTAGAATATGCGTCAATCAGAACAAAGAAGTAGTGTGAGTTTCCTCTAGAGGGCGCTAGAGGTCCCACCAAGTCAGCATGTACTACTTCATAGGGTTTTTGTACATCTCTCCCTGATTTCTCACCTTTGGGAGCTTGTTTGATTTTGTTCTCTGCACAAGAGACACACTTCATATGATAAGGACACGTTTGAACCTTCATGCCCTCAACTATATTTTGCATTTTTGCCACAGCCTGGAAATTAAGATGCCCAAATAATCGGTGATAATCATGAATACAATGGTTATGCAACCTCTCATTCTTATCAACTAATATGTTACAGTGTGCCTTTTCAATTTCTTTTGTTGCTTCAGCTGCTCTACCTGTAACAAAAGGCAAAACATATAAACCATTTTTGCATTTAGCATAAAGAATGAGCTTATTGTCTCGAAAAACCTCACATCGAGACTTTGTGAACACCAGCTTGAGACCTTGAGATGTAAGCTGGGAAACACTCAACAAATTATCTTGCAAATGAGGAGCATACATAACATTTTTAACAGTTGCATTAAGATTCTTCAGAGAAATAGTTCCCTGACCATAACTTCTAATCGTCGTTCCGTCAGCCTGATGTATCGCCCCCTGCTGTTCTTCAAGATGAACAAAGATGTTCTTGTTGTTGGTCATGTGCCTCGTGGCTCCCGAATCCACAACAAAAACTGAATGTGTGAGCTCATCAGAACAGTGAGAGATCAAAGCTTTCGACGCATGCGATCCCTGAGATTTACTTCCACGTGGCTCTGGGCCTCCTCTGCCTTTATCTTTGCCTTTGAAGTAGCTCTTTTTCTTTGAAGTCTTCCGACACTGGTCTCTATAATGGTCTACTTCTCCGCAGTTGTAACAACGCCATGTCTTCAAAGCTTTGGCAGCAGTTTCACTTTCACTTGCTGAATTCTTAAACACATTTTCATCAGCTTTGCCCCGGCTCTCTTTAACAGTTTGTCTGCGGTCCCACTCATTCAAAAGTGCAGCAGACACATGGTCCGGTGTTAATCTATCATTAGGCAATGCTGAAAGCTGAGAAGCAATTGCATCAAATGACTCATCTAGGCTATTAATTATCAGCATGGAAAAAACAGCTTCAGAAATAGTCAAATCTCTCTGGGCAAGATCTTGCCTGAGGCGTTTCATCTAAGATAAATGACTGGGCAAATCACAATTTTTTGGCAGCTCCATTCTGCACAGTTTTTTAAAGTACAGGACACTTGACCCTGCTCCTTGCCTGAGATGTAAATCTCGAAGTTTATTCCAAACAGCACGTGCAGTTTCCTGGTCTTCCAAATTAACCAACAAATGGTCAGCAACACTCAAGACAATTGTCCCCCTAGCTCTCAAGTCGGCTTCATGCCACCCAGGCCATTCATCATCATCCTCTTGAGGGGGGTCATCTTCTATAGTGTGATAAAGCTTTTCCCTCTGTAAAAGCGCTTTCATTTTAACTTGCCAAACAGGGTACGTCTCTGGCGTGAGGACAGGGAAAGACATAGCCATTTGTGCATAAGTCATGTTTACGTTTAATTAACAGTAAACACTTCCCTTCATGCAACATAAAATAAGCCTGGACTCTCAGTAAACTTCTCTCTCTCCCCTCAATGAGCGCAATTAATCAAGCAAACTGGAAAAGCGTCTCTGCTATCTTTTGGCAGCAAGCAGCATACCTTTGTAAATAAAACAGCTTGTAGAAACAGCTTCAGCTCTGAAGTGCAGCAGTCAGTCAGAACGTCTCAGCAGCCACCAACCTCTGTCTCAAACGCTGAACTGTTGAACATCTGTACGTCCAAACGTCCAACCATCCTCTGCTACCAGATGTGGGAATAGGCCAGGTGTGTCTTCCACGTCTTCTGTCCACAAGCCACTCTTCACAGGCAGGACAAACTGGAACACCTTCACGGCCTGCTCCCTAAAACCTGGACTCACAACTGCTAGCTGTAAGCACCAACTCAGTAACCAATAACCAGATCTAGTTCCAGAGGTTTTAGAAGTAATCCTTCTTTTATTTCTACAAGCTAAACATATTTACAGAATACATAGACTGAGTGAGTTTAAAGCTTCTCACTTCAGTCACCTCAGAGAAATAAAACAGCAGCCATTTTCTCCTCAGAATTCTCCTCAGAGCAGAAAGAGTTAGGAACACAGTAACACAGTAAGCTCCTCCCCTTTCTCTCTCCACTGAGTCAGGAGACTTTCAGATAAGGGAGGGGTGAAAATACTAACAATCCATTCCTTTTGGTTCAATAAATCAGAAAGACAAAAATCCTGTTAAATTAAACATTTTTTCAACCCACCCCCCTTTTCTCTGCAGTCCATTCCCAAAAATCTTCTAAAACCTTGAGGCCTTCTTTTCTCTTTCTCTGCATCTCGGTGCCCATCCTTGGTTCAATCTTGTTTAAATGTTGTCCATTTGTTGTCGTCACTTTCCTCTTTTTTCTCATTTTTCCGACCGCCTTTCCCTTCTTGTTGACAGGTCGACTCTTCTTTTTCCTGTTTTTCTTCTTTGTGGGCACCTCTCTGCTGTCGATTCTTTTAATCCAAATTTCAGGGCACTTTTTTTTGGTTGTTGTAAATCCTCAACATCTTTGGTGGGATTGATTTCTTCCAGTCCTTCCATCCCCAATATTCCCTCTGTGTTGTTTCCCTTGTCCTCAAAGTTGTCCATAGCTTTGTTTGTTGCTCTGAGAAACTGTCTAATATCAGTCAATATGGCTAGTGCTTTTCTCACAAAGTCAGAGCTTCCTTCTGCCATGTTCAAGGTTAAAAAACAACTTTGTACTCACAACATTCCATGGTCCAGCAAGTCATAATCCAAAGTCCAAATTGTACAGTCCTTGCCAAAATTCCCCCAACCTCGGGGAAAAAAGGTAGCTTTTATATTCCAATTGATCTTGTAACAATTGTTTCTGCATAAACTGCAACAGAAGTTTCTCTTTCTTTTAACTTTCACTTTTGCAATTGCCTTTGGTTACATAGTTCCACTGTTTCCTTTGTTCCAATAGGAAGGGGCCGACCTCCGTTTTTAGAACCCCTTCCTCCTTCAAATTATGTCCAAATTATTCTTTTACTCACAATTCTGCAGGTCTAATCCTTTTTTCACGCAGGGATTGAATGCTCAGCGCTGCCGGTTCTTGCAGCTTCACTCGGCGAGGAATGATGTTAGACCCACAGAGCTCCGGCTCTACCCGGCTTTCTCTTGGCGGCTCTTATTAGAGCCTTCTTGGGAGCTGGGGAGACGTCTAGAGCCCTCACCGGGTCGCCTGGTTTGTCATTGCTTTTCTCCCAAGAAGCAGGCGTCTTTTAATTTCATGACTGCTGTCACCATCTGCATGGAAGATCATGGAACCCAAGAAAGTAAAATCTCTCACTGACTCCATTAGCCCAGTTTCACCCTTTGAACCTTTGCTTGAGAGATAACAATGGCCTTTTCCTTAGAATTCTAACGTTTAGACCAGTCCTTGCACCCAACTTCATATTATATTGCACAATGTCATCTTGTATACACCCAGATGATTTTCTTCTGTCATGTAGGGACAGTCTCTCCATTCTTCGATCGTCACTTGCCTTTGTGCACCTTTTCCGGTCTGATTTTGTAGAGTCTGAGTCTCCTTATACCTCTTCAAAAATATAGAAATGCCAGCTTTGGTTAAGTTTCCTCCAATCTTTCATCTAATTTCTTCATAACTGTAGCCTTGTTCACTTAATAGTACAATTTTACATCGCTTTCTGGGTGACCAGTCAACTCTTTGTGCCATTTCTATAATTTTCTTATTTTTTACATCCTCACTAAATGAAAGAACACAAAAAACCAACCAACTTGATAGCAATCATATAACACACTGACAAAAGTCAAGCTAAGCAAGTTGTGCTTCCTTTTTGTGGTTATTTGGCTATAACGTTTGCTAGAATACGCGTAATTGAACAAACTTTGTTGAATTGCATTCTTGATTAAATTATCTTTCCATTGATATATAATTTTATGATATTACTGCAAAGGAAGTGGTGTTATGAGCCATCAAACCTCTGAAATACACTTTTCCCCCAAAAGGATTCCACAGTGTTGACCACTGCTGTATATCAAACAGAGCAACATTCAACAACTCATCAGAATCTAATAATGAATTTGTTGGTTAATGAGAAACACAGGTAATGAACACCCCCCCAACTCCCTTCAGTTCTTCTCCATTTGTTCCTGAGGCTCTAATCCCATTTTGTCTCCATTGCAGATTGTGATGAATTGGAAGTCGAGAACAAAGGTGACCAAGATAAAATCCCCAGAGAGGAGAAGCCACGTAAAAATTTGGAGTGTGGAGAAAACTGCAGTCAGAGCTCCCATTCCACTTCCCATCAACAATATCTCATTGGAAAGAAACTCTATCAGTGCATGGAATGTGGAAAGAGCTTCAGTCAGAGCTCCTCTCTCACTTCCCATCATAGAATTCATACAGGGGAGAAACCCTATCAGTGTGCGGAATGTGGAATGAGCTTCAGTCGGAGCTCCCATCTCATTTCTCATCAGAGAATTCATACAGGGGAGAAACCCTATCAGTGCATGGAATGTGGAAAGAGCTTCAGTAAGAAGGACAAACTCACTTCCCATCAAAGAATTCATACAGGGGAGAAACCCTATCAGTGCGTGGAATGTGGAAAGAGCTTCAGTAAGAAGGACAAACTCACTTCCCATCAAAGAATTCATACAGGGGAGAAACCCTATCAGTGCTTTGAATGTGGAAAGAGCTTCAGTCGCAGCGACAGTCTCACTTCGCATGAAAGAATTCATACAGGGAAGAAACCCTATCAGTGTGTGGAATGTGGAATGAGCTTCAGTCGGAGCTACCATCTCATTTCTCATCAGAGAATTCATACAGGGGAGAAACCCTATCAGTGCGTGGAATGTGGAAAGAGCTTCAGTAAGAAGGACAAACTCACTTCCCATCAAAGAATTCATACAGGGGAGAAACCCTATCAGTGCGTGGAATGTGGAAAGAGCTTCAGTAAGAAGGACAAACTCACTTCCCATCAAAGAATTCATACAGGGGAGAAACCCTATCAGTGCGTGGAATGTGGAAAGAGCTTCAGTAAGAAGGACAAACTCACTTCCCATCAAAGAATTCATACAGGGGAGAAGCCCTATCAGTGCATGGAATGTGGAAAGAGCTTCAGTCATAGCTCCCATCTCACTTCACATGAAAGAATTCATACAGGGAAGAAACCCTATCAGTGTGTGGAATGTGGAAAGAGCTTCAGTCACAGCTCCTCTCTCACTTCGCATCAGAGAATTCATGCAGGGGAGAAACCCTATCAGTGTGTGGAATGTGGAAAGAGCTTCAGTCACAGCTCCTCTCTCACTTCGCATCAGAGAATTCATACAGGGGAGAAACCTTATCAGTGTGTGGAATGTGGAAAGAGCTTCAGTCGGAGCTCCCATCTCACTTCGCATCAGAGAATTCATACAGGGGAGAAACCATATCAGTGCATGGAATGTGGAAAGAGCTTCAGTCAGAGCTCCAAACTCACCTCTCATAAAAGAATCCATTCAAAGGTCGGAAAAACCATTAAATAGCTTTCGGAGCCAGGCAAATCTGAGCCAGGCAACCAGACCTTTGGCTGATTAACATCTAATGCCCTTTTAAAATTGGTGTTTTGTCTTTTTTGTGTGTTTTTATGTTGTAACCATCCTGAGACCTGTGGGTGTAGGGAATAAGCGCCAACTATTAAAAGCCTAGGGGTCTTTGCCCCCCCCCAGTAAATTCCCTGTTTCCACTTTTTTAATACGTAGTCATAAAGTAAGCCATACGAAAAAAACCAGTGGGTGGCAGTCTTGAGACAGAAAACCAAAAAAGCGCCACACAACGGCCACTGTAGGTAAGCCACTGATGAACAAAAACTTTCTTTATTGTAAAATGACCAGACAGTGTTCCGGTAAAATCACTGTTTCGAACACTTCTTCAGCTAACATAGCTGTAAAGATAGACAGAACAGAAATAAACATCTGCGTGGATATGCATCACACGAATACAAAACAAAGACAACAATATAATGAACCAATACTAAATCAATATAATAAATAAATAATAACATATTAACAATTCTATGGGATGTACCTGGCTGTTCGGAATTTCCACTTATAGGGCTCAGACGGACCAGCAGCTTTAAAGATTTACTGGTACACACAGACATTCATAACATTAAAAGTGACACACATGCTGGACCCAGGGGGCATTTCAAGTGTGGTAGGTGTTCCGCCTGCCCGCTAGCGTTACAAGCCAAAGTAATTTACAATGAAAAAACCAACTTCAGGTTTACAATCAATCACTTCAGCACGTGCCAAACAAAGGATGTGGTTTATCTTATCAGGTGTCCGTGCAATTTGTTGTACATTGGTTCAACTACACGATCGGTGGGCACACGCATAGGCGAACACCGCTCCCGTATTCGTAATGCAGTTGTGGAAGCTCCTTTGGTGGAGCATTTCTTGTCACACAATCACTCTTGACACGGATTTGCTTTTTACAGTTCTGTGGATTAATAGAAGGACCCCTAACCATAGATGTGACTTTGTTAAAAGGCTAAGGCAGAAGGAATCTCAAGTTATTTTTATGTTTAAGACACTGCATCCAGCAGGATTAAATTCAGAATTGGATCTCGGCTGCTTTGTTTAACTCAGCTGTAAGAGCGATGTCAGTTTAACTGTGATTGGTCCTGATTGTTAGCAACTTCACCTGGTACCCCTGGAGGCCTTATAAGCCTTTACAGCTTTAATCTTCGGTAGCAGTGGTTACATGGTCTATGACCACTGCTCCGAGTGAAGTGTATAATTTAACAAGGTATGTTATTATTTATTTATTATATTGATTTAGTATTGGTTCATTATATTGTTGTCTTTGTTTTGTATTCGTGTGATGCATATCCATGCAGATGATTATTTCTGTTCTGTCTATCTTTACAGCTATGTTAGCTGAAGAAGTGTTCGAAACAGTGATTTTACCGGAACACTGTCTGGTCATTTTACAATAAAGTAAGACATGGCAGGGTTTTTTTAACCTTTGTGAGAAGTAAGACGTACCCCAAAAGTAAGCCGTGGTGCCGCCATTGTTCCTGTCGCCTCCTCAGCCCCTCCTGCATGTGCAGGGAGCCAGCGAACCAGCGAGAGGCACGGGGGGGGGAACGTGCCTCTTGCGGAGTTCTGCCCCGCCTGCTCAGCACGCAGGGGGAGGTTGTACTGTACCATACTGACGTAATAAAAATAAGACATCCCCCTGAAAATAAGCCACCCTGTGTTTTTTTGAGGGAAAAGAATTATAAGATGGTGTCTTAAAAAGGGGGAAAGACGGTATTTGAGGAGGCCACCCCCCCAGTTTTTTTTGTGTTATTTTCAAACGCAACCTGTTATTCTTCTGCAACTTGCGATACAATTTCTCTTTCAATTTTCCCTCTTAAAAAATAAAA
This sequence comes from Darevskia mixta, assembly GCA_034641385.1. Taxonomy (NCBI): domain Eukaryota; kingdom Metazoa; phylum Chordata; class Lepidosauria; order Squamata; family Lacertidae; genus Darevskia; species Darevskia mixta. Next base: position 2,965,298 of record JAWWNH010000205.1, read on the forward strand.
GAAATAAACGCACAACGGCCATGAGGAAATCAAAATACAAGACAATTCAAACGTGGACAGGTCCCATCTTTGCGGGCAAAACGCAAAAGTTGCTTTAAAGCAGGGTTTCCCAAACTTGGGTCCCCAGCAGCTCCCGGACTACAGTTCCCATCATCCCTCCCCATTGGTCCTGCTAGCTAGGAATGATGGGAGTTGTAGTCTAAAAACAGGTGGAGACCCAAGTGTGCTTTAAAGGGATAGTAGGCTGGCCCTGTGACACCCTCTGCTGGCCAAAAGCACTGCCCCAGAATCTGAACCACCCCCAGTACTGCTAATTGGAATTTATAGATCGCAAAACTGAAGTTTGATCAGCATTCAACCTCTAGGGAGCTTCTAGGTCCTTTCTGCACCACCTAGAGTACCCACAGAATTGTGGCTTCTCCTGGCAACACACATAGGAGAACAAATGAAAGACAAACCTGAAAAGGGCCATACCAAATGGACATCCGGTGTGAAGAGGTAACTTTTCCCACTGCTGAACAATCCCACAGGTAGAGGAGATGAAATGCTAGAAGTGTTCTCGGGGGCAAGAGGATCTGCTGGGAAATTGAACTAGGGGCTCTAGATATGACTTTTTAAAAATGTCGCTGCCATTATAGGCATTACCACTCAAATGGCATGCATGCATGCATCATGTGGTTGATTGTGCAAAGCGGGCCTTACCTGGCCCCCCGCCACCAATATTTTATTCAAGTTGGCACCACTGGGTTGGGTGGTTTACAAATTAAATAACTACATAAATCACCTTCCTTTGCACATGTTCCGGCTTGTCAATATCCTTATTTGTTATCATTTTTAAAGTTTATGTGCCCTTCATCTGAAAATATTACCACATAAACATACAGGTTGAAAGCATGGCTTTCTCAAAAACAAGTCAAGCCAGAGAAATCTCTCCTTTTTTCCTCCCCTTTTTTTGGATGGAGTTACAAACTTGGTTGATCTGGGGACTGCTGTGGAAATAGTGCATCTCGATTTCGGTAAGGCTTTTGACAAAGTCCTTTGTGATATTTATGTGCACTTGGACTCTCCGCTGCTCAGAAATCAGAAATGTCTTAGGACATCAAATTGGGAAAGTTGATTTTAAACTGACTGAACAGGTTGTATGCCCTTTGGAATAATACAAGGTACCACTGTATTAAATCTACCCCTTCGCCTTCCTTGAGTCGCTGATCTGGTTCTCTGCAATACAGTGGTACCTTAGGTTACATACGCTTCAGGTTACAGACTCCGCTAACTCAGAAATAATGCTTAAGGTTAAGAACAGTTTCAGGTTAAGAACAGACCTCCAGAACGAATTACGTTCTTAACCCGAGGTACCACTGTACTCACCCCTGGGGGAGGGATGTGCAACCATAGCACATCTGCAAAGTCCTACTACAGGGGAGGAACATCCCAGGCCTTGGGGGCTAATCCTGGCCTCCATCAACCAGAATGTGGCTCCCCAGACTAATGAGATGGTCAATATCTGGTTCCACTCCACCCTTTTAAAATTTTAATCTCAAAACAGATCCCAACTTTCAGAGCATGTAAATCACATGAGGGGAAAGACTTCTGCGCCACTCACAGAAATGGGAAACAATATCAAAGCATTCCTGACAGGTGGCTGTCAAGCCTCTGCTTAAAGACCTCCAGAGTCTCCTTTGGAGGTCTTTAAGCAGAGGCTTGACAGCCACCTGTCAGGAATGCTTTGATGGTGTTTCCTGCTTGGCAGGGGGTTGGACTGGATGGCCCTTGTGGTCTCTTCCAACTCTAGGATTCTATGAGGACTATACTTCCTTCTCCCACCAGGGCTGCCACATAGAGATTTCTCAGGAGACAGATGAGGTGATCAGGCACTCCCATTTCTTTAAGGACTTGCCATAGTTTGCTGTGGTCGACACAGTCAAAGGCTTTTGCGTAGTCAATGAAGCAGAAGTAGATGTTTTTCTGGAACTCTCTAGCTTTCTCCATAATCCAGCGCATGTTTGCAGTTTGGTCTCTGGTTCCTCTGCCCCTTTGAAATCCAGCTTGCACTTCTGGCTTTATTCAAATGGTAATTTAGTCAGGAGATGCAACACTTTAAATGGTATAATAGATTGCTAAATCATGAACCCTGTACATGTACAGAGGCTACATTAGTTTAAAAAAGGAAGGAAAGAATAGAAAAAGTAGGTTTAAACCAAGAGGTGACAAAGCTATGCTCTACACATGAAACTTGATTCCAATTTCTTCATGTAAAATTTGGAGCCATTGCGGGAACTGAAGTGAAAAGTACCCCTTTTGTGTGTTTGTGTAAAATTGTAAAGGTAAAGGGACCCCTGACCGTTAAGTCCAGTCATGACCGACTCTGGGGTGGCGGTGCTCATCTCGCATAGCTTCCGGGTCATGTGGCCAGCATGACTAACCAGAGCAGCATGGCGAACCAGAGCAGCGCATGGAAACGCCGTTTACCTTCCCGCCGGAGTAGTACCTATTTATCTACTTGCACTTTGCTTTCGAACTGCTAGGTTGGCAGGAGCAGGGACCGAGCAACGGGAGCTCATCCTGCTGCGCCACTCACAGAAACAGGACTATCCTTCCTTCTCCCACCTCTGAAGTAAACGTCTACGTAAGGAAACCGAATTGACACAAATCTGCCTTCGTCTGCCAACCTAAACTTCGCTCTTCAGGCCAAGAGACAACACTTCCCCGTCCCTGAGTGAAACTGTCATGTGCCAAGACGGAGGAGAGCAGGAACAGCTGTTGAGGACTAAGTGCTATAACTGCCCTTCTAAGATGTAACTGCCATTCTAGTCAGTTAACTTTCTGTCAGTGCTGTGTGAGTTACTTACCTTGTCTGTGGTGACTAGTTTCTCTCAGAGTGTGTGCCAGTATAGAGAAGAGCCTGTATTCTATATGGGATCTATTTTAAGAAAAAGGTTGTTTTAAACTTAATTAAAGTTGTTATTTGTTTCAATCAAAGCTCTGTTTAAATAATCCCCACTGCACGTTAGAAACCCCCTGGCCTTTCATTGCTAGAGCCGCCACCACGCCTGTGGCGTTTTCCTCAGCGCAGCGCGGGGACTGACTGAGCGGGCGGAGAGATGCTTCCAGCCTGGGACACTTGGCGGGTTCCAAGCGGATAAAACAAATGGTAGCCTAAACCTATGGGGAAACCCTAGAAAGGAAAGGAAAGCAGGATGCGTCCCCCAAAAGGCATCTCTGGAAGTGTGCAGTGCGCGATAGAGATAAAAACGCAGAGGGGAGATGTGGGCACGCTAGGCTTTGCAAGAGTTAAAGGGAACCGAGCTGCCTTCCTAGAGAGGACAGGAAGCAAGAGGGGGCTAGGTCCTCCAGAGCCCAGCCCCCTCCCTCCCTCCCCAGTCCTTTCCTGCAAGGGCTGCATGGCTGTCCCCTCCTGGGATCTGGTGAGTCTCCTCTCTCTCTCTCTCTCTCTCTCTCTCTCTCTCTCTCTCTCTCTCTCTCAGGGCTGCAGGGGAGGATGCCTGGGGGGCCTGATCTGCTCATGCAGGGGGAGGAGAGGGTCCTGCCAGGGAGGGGCGAGGTCTGCAACGCTCTCCTTCCTGGAGATCAGAGGATCCCAAACTCATTTCTCCCTTCTTTCAACAAAGGAGTCCCTAGGACTTTAACTCTGTGTGACGTCGCTCAGCGTCATTGCACAACAGAGGAAACACGTGCAGATGGTTCTCCAAAGCTGGACGAGGAGGGGGACTAGCCCCCCCCCCAAACCCATGGAGAGTTAGGATGGAAATATGGGAGAGAAGGGCCAGGAATGAAGAGAGGGATCCCAGCCCATAGTCTGGCTGCTGCATTGCAGACCAGCTTCCCAGTGTCTCCCAGGGCAGCTCCACACGGAGGCCACTGCAGCAATCCCCTCGCACCCAGAGCAGGGCATCCCAGGACCACATCCTCTCTGTCCCCAAGGGATTGTTGCTGGAAAACCAGCCGGAAATGGGCGCTGCTACTCACTGAGCCTCCAGGGACCTTGGCATCAATGGCTGTGTGTGTGTTAAGGTATCTAATAGAATAATAATAATAATAGTAATAAATAATAAATTACCCGCCTAAATTTCAAGGGAGATATCGTTGGCCCCGCCCACTTGGCCCTCAGGGGGTTGGCCAGATACATACCTGGCCCTCAGAGCAAAGAAAAAGGGACCCCACCCCAGGAGTCTGTCTGGAGAGCGGCAGAGAGTCCAAGTGCAAGAAAAGGAGACAGAATCAGGGGAGTGGGGGTGGGGAGCAACTCCTGAGGACCCCCGGGTGAGGACCCCCACTGGAGCCAAGCATCCATTTTCCACAAGATACAAAGGACTCCCTTGTCAGTCGGTTCTGACTTCATGCATTGACTTTAAGGCAGCAGAAACCAGGCTGATTAATCTCACAGAAATCCCTTCAGTTGCCTCCACATTTTGCATTGCTTGAAGGCTAGAGACTTATTTCTTCTCCTCTTCCTCCTCTTTCTTTTCAAAAAGATAGCTCATGGTCTGGGATGGTCCAGCCCTGGTTCCCAGCAAGACTCATCCATGCTTGCTCAGGGAACCATTTCCCCCCCGTCCTACAAATTCTGTAACAGAACAATGTATTTGCATTGTAGGATTTGCTAGACTTTCTCATTAAGACAGTCAGAACTTGGCAGAAGACCAAAGGGTTCCTTTCGATCTCTCAGAGGCTTCCTGAGAGCACAGATGGATGAGCGAGACTCAGCTGGCCCTGGAACAGGAAGAGGCCATGCCATCCAAACTGGGAGCAGTGGGGGATTCTGGGAAAACTCTGCGCAGAAGATCCTGGGTGAGGAGGACACCCTCCGCTCAGAGGTGCAGAGCCAGCAGTTGAGGCAGTTCTGCTGCCAGGAGGCCAAAGGACCCCGAGAGGTTTGCAGCCGACTCTACCACCATGACCATCAGTGGCTGAAGCCAGAAAGACACACGAAAGCTGAGATGCTGGACCTGGTGATCTTGGAGCAGTTCCTGGCTGTCCTTCCCCCGGAGATGGAGAGCTGGGTGAGGGAATGCGGAGCGGAGACCAGTTCCCAGGCGGTGGCCCTGGCCGAAGGTTTCCTCCTGAGTCAGGCAGAGGAGAGAAGGCAGGTGAGAGAGACTTTCCTATGGATACTCCCAAGGGGCTCCAACCGGGACAGAGAACATCCCATAATGCTCTACTGATGGCCCATCCTTTTTCTGGGAAAGCATCCATGGAATGAGATCTAACACCCTTCAAGTCTTTGTCATTCTCTTTCTAATATATCTCCTCATTCTCTGTTTTGAATCCTTGTTTCTTTTTCAGGGAAAGGATCATTTTGCAGAAATGGACCTGGATTCCTGTGAGGCAGAGAGGCCTCCGTTGGACACCAGAGAGAGGCCACTGGGTAAGGAGGAAGGTGGTGTTTCTCCGTTTGGTCTCATTCTGTTGGTTTTCCAACTCATCTGAGGGTTCTTTTCATCTTGTTTTGGGGGGAGACAGTTGGGAACAAGGGTCCAGAGGAGGGGAGATGTATTTCTGCACAACAAACATATAAAATGGGCACAAACGTCCAAATGCTCTCAGCAGGTAAGGCTTTCTCAAAGGCCCATCTGTAGTTAGAGATGCCCTGTGTCACCTGTGAGAGAAGCAGTCACAGGTAGGTAGCCGTGTTGGTCTGCCATAGTCGAAACAAAACAAAAAAAAAACCTTCCAGTATCACCTTAGAGACCAACTAAGTTTTTTCTTGATATGAGCTTTCGTGTGCATGCACACCTTTCCAGATACCCCTGGTGTCCTGTTTACCTTTTTTGTCTTGCAGGTGACAGAATGATGCCGGCAAGACCTCCTGATCCGTCTTTTCATGGGGGCAGAAGGGAAGCAGCGGCTGTGGAACCAAATGAGGTCAGGGAAAGCTGCCTTGTGGGGACAGAGGCCGAAGGCTGGAGCAATGTCATGGACTGGTTGGGCACAGAGGAATGGTGGGAGGAAGCAGCCGGGGAACCAGGAAGGGAAGATGTCCCAAGAAGTGGAGGTAGGAGAAGGATGGGCGGTCAGAGGCGGAAGAGGGAGAAGCCTGGGAAGAGGAGGTGTCAGAAGCTGAAGGGCTAACAGGGCTTAGTGAGCTGGGAGACTCTGTGGCAGAATGCAGTCCAGAATCAGAGGCAGAAGAGGAAGGAGGCGAGTGGGAGGAAGGAGGTCGAGAGGATGAGATGAGTCAGTAGAAGAAGGAGCCACCGGTGGCTCCCTCTCCTTTTGGCAGAAGCCACCCTCCCTGCTTGTCTCTCAGAGCCAGGAGACCCCCTGCATTGCAGGAATCTCTGCTAGATCATCCAAGACAGATGGCCATCCAAAATAGGCTTATTTTATTTCTAAATAGATCACTGAATGACAAAATAGGTTTCTAAGCAGTGGAGGAATGAGAACAAATAGTGGCCTGCATTCACCTAACCAGCCCGATCTGCTGCAAAATGGGGCCTGCCCCCCATTCATCCCCCTCTTCATGCCCCCATGAACCCCTTGAATTTTACTCTAGGGCATTGGGAGGGAACCTTCCCAGAACAGCTCACGAGGAGAGGAGAAAGTGGATCCTCCCATCAGGCAAACTGGAATGCTTGCGTGGGCAGAATGACTTGGAAAACACAAGATGGAGTACCACCTATTTGCACAAAGACAAACACCCATAATTAAAACGCAGATTAAAATAAGCATCCATAATTAAATTGTGCAGCAAAATAATCCTATTGAAACAATACCGCAATTTATAGGAAGGAAAGAACAGAGCATTGTGTAGCAGATCATATTTCTGCTATCTCAGAGGAGGACATTTTCCTTTTTCTTTCAGGGTCCAGTGTGCTTTGAAGATGTCGCTGTTCATTTCACGGACGAGGAGTGGGCGTTGCTGTATCCTGACCAGAGAGGTCTGCATAAGGACGTCATGGAGGAGAATCGTGGGATCATGGCCTCTCTTGGTAAGGCTCCCTGTGGGATCATCATCTGCCTGGAAATTCAAAAAATGCCTCTACCAGTATGTGACAAACCTCATATATTTTCACAGAGCTCAACAGCGCCCCCTATAACATCTGGGAACCTAACACCCCCACAATAAACAGTAAATTACAGTTTTTTCTTTGAACAATCTTCCTCAAATTATTCCTTTTTCTACCACAATTGGACTGGTCTGAACTGCCCAGGCCATCTTAAATGTCAGATTCAGAATTGTTAGGAAAAATAAGTAGCTTCAGGTTTTCTGTTTTTGTTTTTGTTCCTGTCAGTCTTGGGTTGACCAAAGAGACGGCTGACATTGGAGATGGAGGGGATGCCATGACTGGGCCAAACAAAATTCATCCCAGAGAAGAGCCAGGCTTATTGAATCTCAGGTAGTAGTGGCAGTGATGACGATGATGAAGATAGTAGTAGTAGTAGTAGTAATAATAATAATAATAATAATTCTTAAATCGAGGTACCACTGTAGTAATAATAATTTTTATTTATACCCTGCCCATCTAGTTGCCAAAATTGTGGAAAACCTTTGTGACAAGTATATTTCTGAGGTTTGATGCCTCAAAACACCACTTTTGCATGGAGTAATACCATACAATTATATATCAATGGAAAGATAATTTAATGAAGAATGTAATGCAATAACTTTAATGAAGGAGTATTTATTAGAACCGCAGCCATAAAGAAAAAACGTGAAACCTTTGGTAACCATTGGTAACCTTTAGCTTTAATTACGGCCTTACAACGCCTTCCCGTGAAGTGAACCAAGTTTTTAGTTCTGCAGCTGTAATAATGCGAGACCAAGACTGAATTATTGCCTCTGTTAATTGGGCTTTATTGCTGGGTTGCTTCTGACTAACAAGTTTCTTTAGTCGGCTCCATAGATTTCCGATTGGTTAAAGTTTTGGCTATTCCCAGGCCATTCCAGCAGTGGAATAGGATTGTCTTGAAAGCACATTTTGCACACAGCAGCAACAGGACATGGAGCTGAATCCTGTTGAAATAGAAAACAAACAAACAAATAAATAAAGAAATATTTATATAAATATATATAAATGCTTCAGTATCTTGGAAAAGATCACCTGCGGAACGCTTCAGTTTGGGCTCAAGTATTTTATTCATGGATTTCGGGGCATTTACATTCCCATTAATGACACAAATTCTTCCCACACCTTTTGCTGCCATACAACCCCAGATCAACACACTATCTGGGTGTTTCACGGTCGGTGTAATGCAAGTAGGATGTAAATCTTCTCTGATTCTTCTCCTCGCGTATTCATGCCATCACTACCAAGCAAGGAGATTTGGGTCTCATCGCTCCAAATAACACTTTCCCATTGTTCCACTGTCCAGTTAACATGGGTTTTAGCCAGTTTCACCCTTCACCCTTTGCTTGAGAGATAACAATGGCTTTTTCCTTAGAATTCTAGCCTTTAGACCAGTCCTTGCACTCAACTTCACATTATATTTCACCATGTCATCTTGTATACACCCAGATGATTTTCTTCTGTCATGTAGGGACAGTCTCTCCATTCTTCGATCGTCACTTGCCTTTGTGCACCTTTTCCGGTCTGATTTTGTAGAGTCTGAGTCTCCTTATACCTCCTCAAAAATATAGAAATGCCAGCTTTGGTTAAGTTTTCTCCAATCTTTCATCTAATTTCTTCATAACTGTAGCCTTTTTCACTTAATAGTACAATTTTACATCGCTTTCTGGGTGACCAATCAACTCTTTCTGCCATTTCTTTAATTTTATTATGTTTTACAAACTCACTAAATGAAAGAACACAAAAACCAACCAACTTGATAGCAATCACATAACACACTGACAAAAGTCAACCTAACCTTATCTTATTTTTGTTTCAAATGCTGCCAATTCTCGGAACAGGGTCTGGACATTTTAAACAATGGAAAAAGGATCTTATTAAATTTTTTTGAAATCAAAAGCCGGCAAGGATTAAATATAAACTATTAATTGATATTAAAAACAGAGGAGGATTAGCCCTGCCAGACTTAAACCTGTATCATGATGCCGCCTGTTTTTTGTGGCTGAAGGAGTGGATTATGTTAGAAAACCAAGACTTATTAGATCTGGAAGGCCACAAAAATAAGTTCGGATGGCATGCTTATTTGGGGGAAGACAAAGTGAAAGTACATAAAGGGTTTAATACCCATATGATTAAAAAATCCCTTTTAAGAGTTTGGGAAAAACACAAAAATCTTCTTGAACCCAAAACACCTTAATGGTTATCACCCATAGAAATTATTGCAGTGAAGAAGGTAAACTCGGAAGGTAAATGGGGGAAATACTGTATAAAGGTTTGTTAGAGGCAAAAGAAGGGAATCTTAGGCTGAAGAGATTAAACAATATGTGATGGGATGGATACAGTACCATCAAATAAATAGTAAATTTAATAAAGACAAGACACAAAAAGGCTTCTTGGATTAACCTTCTTTACTGGAAGTACATTTATTACAAAACAATAATAAAATAATCTCAAATATGTACAACCTATTACTTGAATGGGAAGTTAAAGATGAAATGGTGAATGTGACAGTGATTAATTGAGCAATTTATTTGGGGAAAGCCATACAGTTAAAACAATGGGAAAAATTATGGAAAGATCATTGGAGATTTACAGCTTCAGAGGGGATCAAAGAAAATATGATAAAAATGTTTTATAAATGGTATATCACTCTGGTAAAATTGCACAAAATGTATAAAACTAAAGATAATCTATGCTGGAGGTGTGGAAAGGAGACAGGGACATTCAAACATATGTGGTGGCACTGTGGGGAAATTAAAATCTTTTGGAACCATGTTTTTGAGGAAATTAAAAAAATATTGAAGTGTAATGTTAGGAAAAATCCAGAAGCCTTTCTACTAGGGATATTGGATGAAGGAATAAAGAAAGAAGATGAGAAACTCTTCCTCTATGCAACTGCTGCGGCAAGAATATTAATTGTTATGTATTGGAAAAAACAAGAGATTCCAAATATTATAGAGTGGCAAGAGAAATTATTTAGTTATTTAGATTTAGCTAAATTAACAGAATTAATTAGAGGAAGCAGTAACCAGAAATTCTGTCAAAGCTGGGGAAAATTTGGAGAATATAAGAAAAAACAGTGCCCCACCTTAAAGACCTGGATCCATATCTAATAATCCGTATTGATACACAAGAAAGAAGGGAATATGATATAATAATTTTATTACTGGTATATATATTGATTTAGTGGTAATGGAAAGCAGTAATGATATGATTTGATAAAATAACCCGAGAAAACAAGTGGAAGTCTAAGATGTGGATAGGAATGAATGTGGAATATATGTATGGTTTGTTTTGTTTGATTTATTTAGTTCCCCCCCTTGGTTTTGTTTGTCAGAATGTTTGTTAGAAATATTTAATGGTTTTTGAGTTGTTTTATGATGTTTGTTACGTTTTCTTGCCTATGTTTTTTTTGATGTGTCTGTTTTTGATTTGTATGTTTGATTTGTATGTTTTGATAAAATTTCCAATAAAGATTATCTTTAAAAAAAAAGTCAACCTAAGCAAGTTGTGCTTCCTTTTTCTGGTTATTTGGCTATAACGTTTGATAGAATAAGGGTAATTGAACAAATTTAATGGATTGCATTCTTGATTAAATTATCTTTCCGTTGATAAATAAGTTTATGATATTACTCCAAAAGAGTTGGTGTTATGAGCCATCAAACCTCTGAAATACACTTTTTTCCAAACGTCTTCCACAATTTTGTCCACTACTGTATATCAAACAAAGCAACATTCAACAACTCATCAGAATCTAATAATAAATTTGTTGGTTAATAACAAAAAACATAGGTAATGAACACACATCCAACTCCCTTCAGTTCTTCTCCATTTGTTCCTGAGGCTCTAATCCCTTTTTGTCTCCATTGCAGATTGTGATGAATCGGAAATTGAGAACAAAGGTGACCAAGATAAAATCCCCAGAGAGGAGAAGCCACATAAAAATTTGGAGTCTGGAGAAAGCTGTAGTCAGAGCTCCCATTCCACTTCCCATCAACAAAATCTCATTGGAAAGAAACTCTATCAGTGCATGGAATGTGGAAAGCGCTTCAGTCACAGCCACAGTCTTACTTCTCATCAAAGAATTCACACAGGGGAGAAACCCTATCAGTGTGTAGAATGTGGAAAGAGCTTCAGTCAGAGCTCCTATCTCACTTCCCATCAGAGAATTCATACAGGGGAGAAACCCTATCCATGTCTGGAATGTGGAAAGAGCTTCAGATGGAGCTCCTCTCTCAGTTCCCATCAGATAATTCATGGAGGGGAGAAACCCTATCAGTGTGTGGAATGTGGAAAGAGTTTCAGTCAGAGCTCCTCTTTCAGTTCCCATCAGATAATTCATAAAGGGGAGAAACCCTATCAGTGTCTGGAATGTGGAAAGAGCTTCAGTCAGAGCTCCTCTCTCAGTTCCCATCAGAGAATTCATACAGGGGAGAAACCCTATCAGTGCATGGAATGTGGAAAGAGCTTTGGTCACAGCCACCATCTCACTTTGCATCAGAGAATTCATACAGGGGAGAAACCATATCAGTGTGTGGAATGTGGAAAGAGCTTCAGTAAGAAGGACAGACTCACTTCCCATCAAAGAATTCATACAGGGGAGAAACCCTATCAGTGTGTGGAATGTGGAAAGAGCTTCAGTTGGAGCACCAATCTCACTTCCCATCAGAGAATTCATAGAGGGGAGAAACCCTATCAGTGCTTCGAATGTGGAAAGAACTTCACTGATAGCTCCTCTCTCATTTCCCATCAAAGAATTCATACAGGGGAGAAACCCTATCAGTGTGTGGAATGTGGAAAGAGCTTCAGTCACAGTCAAAATCTCACTTCCCACCAAATACTTCATACAGAGGAGAAACCCTATCAGTGTGTGGAATGTGGAAAGAGCTTCAGGAAGAAGGGTAGTCTCACTTCCCATCAAAGAATTCATACAGGGGAGAAACCATATCAATGCATGGAATGTGGAAAGAGCTTCAGTTGGAGCAGCAATCTCACTTGCCATCAAAGATTTCATTCAGGGGAGAAGCCATACCAGTGTGTGGAATGTGGAAAGAGCTTTACTAATAGCTCCTCTCTCATTTCCCATCAAAGAATTCATACAGGGGAGAGACCCCATCAGTGTGTGGAATGTGGAAAGAGCTTCAGCTATAGCTCCCATCTCACTTCCCATCAAAGAATTCATACAGGGGAGAAACCCTATAAGTGCTTCGAATGTGGAAAGAACTTCAGTCAGAGGTCCTCTCTCACTTCCCATCAAAGAATTCATACAGGGGAGAAACCCTATAAGTGCTTCGAATGTGGAAAGAGCTTCACTGAGAGGTCCTCTCTCACTTGCCATCAAAGAATTCATACAGGGGAGAAACCCTATCAGTGTGTGGAATGTGGAAAGAGCTTCAGGAAGAGCTCCAAACTCACTTCCCATAAAAGAATGCATACAAAGGTTGGAAAAACCATTATATAGCTTTAGGAGCCAGGCAAATCAGCACCTTTTTAACCAGGCCTTTTGCTGATTGACATCTAATGCCCTTTTAAAATGTGGTGTTTTGTGTTTTTAGGTTGTGTTTTTATTTGTAACCATCCTGTGGGTGTAGGGAATAGGTGCCAACTCTTAATGGCCTAGGCGTCTTTGCCCCCCCCCCCCCAATGAAATATTTTAGGAGGCCACCCCCCATTTTAGGTTTCCCCCGCAAACCCAACCTTTTATTCTTCTGCAACTTGCCATACAATTTCTCTTTCAATTTGTCCTCTTAAAAAATAAAAGAAATAAACGCACAAAGGTTGTGAGGAAAACAAAATACAAGAAAACACAAACATGGACAGGTCCCATCTTTGCGGCCCAAACGCATAAGTTGCTTTAAAGCAGGGTTTCCCAAACTCGGGTCCCCAGCCACTTCCGGACTACAGTTCCCATCATCCCTCCCCATATGTCCTGCTAGCTAGGGATGATGGGAGTTGTAGTCAAAAAACAGCTGGAGACCCCAGTTTGCTTTAAAGGGAAAGTAGGCTGGCCCTGTGACACCCTCTGTTGGCCAAAAGCACTGCCCCAGAATCTGAACCACCCCCAGTACTGCTAATTGGAATTTATACATCGCAAAACTGAAATTTGATTGACACTTCAACCTCTAGGGAGCTTCTTGTAGCATCCATGTGGATTTTTTCTATTCTCCATTTCCTCTAAGCTGGCAGTCACGTTGCCATAACAGCAAGAGTCTCTGCTAAACCAAATGCTACCTTTGCATTCCTGTGTTAATCCTAGGATGAATTCTTTCTCTTTGATCCCAAACACTAGTGAGGAGATTGGCTAGGCAATCTCGAGAGTTGGTAAACATCACGCCAGGATGCTACTCACTCCTCTGCTATCTTCTGCTTTATGACTTTCCTGTTTCTGGCCATCTGTCCTATCCTTTGATGTGTGTTGTTGTTGTTCAGTCGTTCAGTCATGTCCGACTCTTCGTGACCCCATGGACCAGAGCACGCCAGGCACTCCTGTCTTCCACTGCCTCCCACAGTTTGGTCAAACTCATGTTGGTAGCTTCGAGAACACTGTCCCACCATCTCGTCCTCTGCCGTCCCCTTCTCCTTGTGCCCTCAACCTTTCCCAACATCAGGGTCTTTTCTAGGGAGTCTTCTCTTCTCATGAGGTGGCCAAAGTACTGGAGCCTTAACCTCAGGATCTGTCCTTCTAGTGAGCACTCAGGGCTGATTTCTTTAAGAATGGATAGGTTTGATCTTCTTGCAGTCCATGGGACTCTCAAGAGTCTCCTCCAGCACCATAATTCAAAAGCATCAATTCTTCGGCGATCAGCCTTCTTTATGGTCCAGCTCTCACTTCCGTACATTACTACTGGGAAAACCATAGCTTTAACTATACGGACCTTTGTTGGCAAGGTGATGTCTTTGCTTTTTAAGATGCTGTCTAGGTTTGTCATTGCTTTGATGTGTAGGAATGTGTTAAGTCTCCTGTGTTTCTCATCTCAGTCTTTGTTACTTGACCCTGTTCCCACGTGGGATTTTCTGGGAAGTGTTGGATGAATTTGATTGGCTCATTTGAATCCTGTAACATTGTTCCCTTTGTGTAATAAAATACCCTGGGTGAGAGTGCAGGAGGGAGTTCTCACTCTCTCGCACTCTCTCTCTCAGAGCCTTTGCTGGTCAAAGTGCTGCCTCTCTGTCTTTTCTTTTGAAACCCCATTCTCCATTGCACTCATGCTTCCCCGCAAGTGGATTCCCACAAATGGTGCCCTCTCTGAGGTCTCCTCTCTGGGGTACTCTCTGAGGAATTGCTAAGCTAAAAAACTGAACTCCCTTTCCAAAAATCAGCATACACTTCCTAGGTGCCGTGGGATCAGACTGCAAGGATTGCCAAGGGCTGAAACGACCTCTACTGCTCTGAATTGAGCAAGGTATGTACCACCATTTTTCAGGTGAGATCATGGGAAGTAGTCTTACTAGGTTGCAGGTGTTGTGGGGGGGCATTATTGGCTGAGGGAGCCGGCGTACAGCTTCCAGGTCATGCGGCCAGCATGACAAAGCCGCTTCTGGCGAACCAGAGCAGCGCACGGAAACGCTGTTTACCTTCTCGCTGGAGCGGTACCTATTTATCTACTTGCACTTTGACGTGCTTTCAAACTGCTAGGTTGGCAGGAGCAGGGACGGAGCAACGGGAGCTCACCCTGTTGTGGGGATTCGAACCGCTGACCTTCTGATCAACAAACCCTAGGCTCTGTGGTTTAACCCACAGCGCCACCCCCGTCTCTTTATAATATATGTAGCATAACCTTTATCATTTATACAGTGATGAAAATAGGACTTCCGGTTAAGCGCCATCGCAATCGGTCGGGGGAATCTCGGCTTGAGACTCCCCGGCAGGGCAAGGGGGAGTGGAACCCGCAACCACACTGCGGACCCCAGAAAACCCCCAGGAAGAGTATCCTGGGGGCATGGTGATCCGTCGGGGGCTCGTTACATCTCCCCTGCTCCCCAGAAAGCTCTAATAAGAGCTGCTGAGAGCGAGCGGGGTGGAGACGGAGCTCTTTGGATCTAGCGGCTGGCCTTGCTGTGTGAAGCTGCGACTGCCGACTGCCATGAGCGCTTAATTTCTCCGTTAAAAATTGGGATTGGAACTATCGGAACTGTGAGTAAATAAAAAAAGAATTTGGAAGTAATTTGGAAGAAGTAAGGGACTTAAAATTACGGAGGTCGGTCCCTTGCGTTGAAACAGAAGGAAACAGTGTAACATTCTTTCCAAGGCAGCTGTCAAAGTGAAAGTAAAAAAGGAAACTGTGACTGTTAAGGGGGAGAGTTGGAGGATTTAATTGTTGCAAATTCTGATTTGGCAAAAAGTTACTCTTTTCTACCCGAGGTCTTGGAAGATTTAGCAAGAAACTTAGACAATATGGATGCTGGATTTTAGTATAACGGATTGTTTTGACTACAAAGTTGTTTTTTGACCTTGAAAATAACAAAGGGAAAATGGTCTGCTTCCTTTCAAAGAAAAACTTTGGAACTATTACAGGAAATGCAACAGACTGTCAGAGCCTCAAATTTGAATTTGGACAACTTTGAAAAAATTGCAATTAAAGTGCCAGCTCCAGAGAAATTTAAGGAGTTGGAGGGAAACTTGAAAGAAACAAACCCAACCTCAGGCTCTTTGCTAAGTGAACTACAACAAAAAACAGGAAACAGCTGTTTGACACTTAACTTAAAAGGACTGTTCTGCACAGAAGAAGTCAGGCAGGACACAGAGGAGGGAATTTCCAAAGAGGAGGATATGAAGGACAGTACAATTCAAAATAGGAGAAGAGAACTGCAAACACTATGGACTGAATCGTGTAAAGATGACGTTATGAAGAACACCACATTGCAGAAGAAGAGAGGAGAGTGTCACACGGCATTGACTGACTTTTGTGTTTGGAATGACTTTTGGGCCTGGAAATTTGTGAGGGTTGGGGTGGGATAAGGAGGGTATACTTGGATGTGTTGTTTCCTGTTTAAGTGGTTATGATGTTTAAATCTGGATACTGGCGTTAATGATTATATGTTAAAAATTAGGAGGTTGTAGTGGGAAATATAGCTAAAAGTTTTGATACCAGAGAGAGGTAAGGGTGTAAAATGGATGGATGGATGGCGGCTAACAGATTGAGGTTGAATCCTGACAAGACAGAAGTACTGTTTTTGGGGGACAGGGTGTGGGCGGGTGTGGGGGACTCCCTGGCCCTGAATGGGGTTACTGTGCCCCTGAAGGACCAGGTGCGCAGCCTGGGAGTCATTTTGGACTCACAGCTGTCCATGGAGGCGCAGATTAATTCTGTGTCCAGGACGGCTGTCTACCAGCTCCATCTGGTACGCAGGCTGAGACCCTACCTGCCCGCAGACTGTCTCGCAAGAGTGGTGCATGCTCTAGTTATCTCCCGCTTGGACTACTGCAATGTGCTCTACGTGGGGCTACCTTTGAAGGTGACCCGGAAACTGCAATTAATCCAGAATGCGGCAGCTAGACTGGTGACTGGGAGTGGCCGCTGGGACCACATAACACCGGTCCTGAGAGAACTACATTGGCTCCCAGTACGTTTCCGAGCACAATTCAAAGTGTTGGTGCTGACCTTTAAAGCCCTAAACGGCCTCGGTCCTGTATACCTGAAGGAGCGTCTCCACCCCCCATCGTTCAGCCCGGACACTGAGATCCAGCGCCGAGGGCCTTCTGGCGGTTCCCTCATTGCGAGAAGTGAGGTTACAGGGAACCAGACAGAGGGCCTTCTCGGTAATGGCGCCCTCCCTGTGGAACGCCCTTCCAGCGGATGTCAAGGAAATAAGCAGCTATCCTATTTTTAAAAGACATCTGAAGGCAGCCCTGTTTAGGGAAGTTTTTAATATTTAATGCTGTATTGT
Source organism: Darevskia mixta (assembly GCA_034641385.1). Classification (NCBI taxonomy): domain Eukaryota; kingdom Metazoa; phylum Chordata; class Lepidosauria; order Squamata; family Lacertidae; genus Darevskia; species Darevskia mixta. The sequence continues at coordinate 2,982,214 of JAWWNH010000205.1, forward strand.
TTTAATATTTGACTGGAAGCCGCCCAGAGTGGCTGGGGAAACTCGGCCAGATGGGCGGGGTAAAAATAATAAAATTATTATTATTATTATTATTATTATTAAAAAGAAGAAAAATAGGAGTTTTAAATTAGGTTGGAGTAAGGGAATTCGATAAGGCTTGAGGAAAGAATCAGAAGTAATGAGGTGCTGAGGTATGGAAAAAAGGAGTTAGCTTAAGTAAAATGATTTTGGTATTTTATGTTATTGTGAAGTTTATGAATTTGGAAAACTGATAAAGAGGAGAGATAATGAATTCAACAGAGGGGGACTTGAGGAAGTCAACCGAAATATGAAATTGAGGAAAGGAGGAATACCTGGCCCACAGAAATGGGCCAGGCCTAAGCAATGATATTTAAGATGTTAGCTATGTTAAATGTATAATGTTTACGGTTTTCCCTGTGAGAGAGGGGGGTGGAAATTTGCTTCAGTGAGAGGGGGGAAGGATAAAAATTTAACGGTATTGTTAAGTGCTTAAAATTGTTATACAGTGATGAAAATAATATAAAATAATACTGAAGGACCCTGTCCTTGTCTCTTTCCACCTGGCTTGGAGGGAGGGGCCTGACTGGCTTCACAAGGACTGCACTTGCTTTTAAATTGTTTTTAATGTTTATCTGTGTTGTTTTAAACGAGACAGTCTTGCCTGTGAGCCCTGGAAGACCTGCACCATGCCTTGCTGGCCCTTTTGATAATGTTACTACATTCCAGATCCTTTCAAACCAATCAAAGACTGAAGTTGCTGTGCTGTGCCTCTGCAAGAGCTATTTTTGCTACAATCAATACAGTATTAATTTATCAAATGTATAACAAACTAACAAAATATTCCAACAATTCAGAGAGAGAGAGAGAGAGAGAGAGAAACTCTGTCATGTAAATCCACCACCTTCACTTTGGGCTTTCAGGCTCCTCTTGAAGACTGAGAACAGTCAGGCTGAGCTGGGAGAAACTCTTCATCTCCCAGATGTCCTCTGACCCCAATGGGTCAGGGCAAGACCTTCAGAGGAATGTTCGGCAGAATCCTTCCACAGCCTTTCAAGATAGGCCCAAGCAGTAGACTTTTGTCATTTGTTCCCTGTGCCTTATGAACACCCTTGAAATTGTCTCGAGTGGCTACCCGTTTGCATGGCTTCAGACCAGCCTGGGTCAACCTGCTGCAGCCCTCCATATGTTTTTGGACTATAGCCCCCATCATGCTGGCTGAGGCTGATGGGAGTTGTAGTATAAAACAGTTGCAGGGTACCAGACGTGCAATGTCTGCTCTAGATGGTTCTGTTAAACCTGACAGGTATCCCCATAGGCAGATCAGTCACTTGGTTCTGCACACAGCCGCTGCTTTCCTGGGGACCAAATGAGCCCATTTCCTCCTGAGCAGCTTCCAAAGACTGTCCTGGATCTCCTTAGTCCTCATGCCATAAATGATGGGGTGCAGGATCCAGGGAAGAAACAGGTATATTGTACTGATGAGATTGTGGACATCTTGGCTGGCTGACTTGGCTAAGCGGTAGACAATGGAGGAGATTATTCTGGAAGAGTAGGTTGTAAAGATGACCATGAGGTGGGTGCCACAGGTGTGGAAGGCCTTGTGTCGGGCGTGGCCAGAGCTCATCTGCATGGACACCTGGAGGATGCAGCTGTAAGAACCCAAGAGGAAGCCAAAGTCAAAGATGGCGGTGATGGTTCTTGCTGCCAGGCCTAGGACTTTGTTCCTGGAGATGTCACCACAGGACAACCTCATGAGGGCCATGTGCTCACAGGCAAAATGCCCAATGATGTTGGATCGGCAGAACCTCACCTGGGAAGCCAGGATCACTACTGGGCTGACAAAAGCCACACCTCGGGCAAGAGCGACCAGTGTCAATATCACCAGGAGCTTCTTTGTCATGATGTCTGTGTAGTGCAGAGGGTGGCAAATGGCCACGTATCTGTCCAGAGCCATCAGGAGAAGAAGATTGCAGTCCTGCATGGTGGCAAAGTAGAGGAAGAACATCTGGACCAGGCACTCCGTCAGGGAGATGTGGCTGACTCTGAGAAGGAAGCTGAGGAGCATCTTGGGAAGGATGACGGTGGAGCCACAGATGTTGACTGTGAAGAGCAAAGCAATCAGGACATACATGGGTGAATGTAGTCTATGATCTGTCCTCACAGTGTAGATCAGGATGGAGTTCCCTGCAACAATCATGAGGTAAAGGCAGAAGAAAGGGATGGCAAGGAGATATCTGGACTCTTGGAGGCCTGGGAAGGCAAGCAGAAGGAAGTCTGTGTAGGAGATGTTGCCTGTTCCGTTCTGGTCCCCTCCAGCCATCTTGGCAATGATTGGAAATAACAATCCTTAGATCTGAAAAGAGGGAAGAGAGGAACAGTTCCAACATCCTGTTGTTGTTGTTGTTGTTGTTGTTGTTGTTAGGTAGCCTCAAAATCAATTCCCATCTGTAAAATAGGAGCATCTAAATGCTGGAGAGGCTGCACCTCCATAGGCACATACCTCCACATGAGGTGGAAATGCCCCAAAGTTCATTCCTACAGTAAATCTCCAAAATAACGAAAGAGATAATAAAAGTAACTCCAGAACTAGCCCTATTAAATATCTTTCAGGACAACATTGTATTCATACATGTCAAAGAACTCACAAGACACTTACTTTCGGCAGCTGGAAACACCACAATTTGATTGCTCTGAGGGAGCAATGGCTTCAAGTTACAAGATTGGAAATTCCAACGAATCATCAGGAATAACTTTCTTATGGTAAGAGCTGTTTGGCAGTGGAACAGACTCCCATGAGTGGTGGTGCACTCTCCTTCCTTGGAGGATTTTAAACAGAGGTTGGATGGCCATTTGTCATGGATGCTTTAGCTGAGTTTCCTGCATTGCAGGGTGTTGGGGTGATGACCCTTTGGGGACCCTTCCAACTCTATGATTCTATGACACTGGAAGGACCTATCAGGAGTGAACATAGACCAGTAGTCCCAAAACATATGGGAAACTGCCCTATTAGGGAAGTTAACCAACAAACTTTAAGGTTACCAGATTTTTTTCAATGAATCCGGAGACACTTTTCAACTTCAATGGAATTTGTATGGGGACTGATTTATAAATCCCGGGACTGTCCCCAGGAAACAGGGACATCTGGTAAACTTAAATTAAATAAAAACATTCCTTCCAGTAGCACCTTAGAGACCAACTGAGTTTGTTATTGGTATGAGCTTTTTGTTTCAACTACGGCAGACCAACAAGGCTACCTACCGGTACCTGTAACTAAAACTTAAAGTAGCATGGGGACAAGCAAAGGAAGATGCCTTCATCCCACTTTATCACATACACAGCACAATGAGACAATGACCTGTTCCCCATTACAGCATACGAATCAATATGAGTAACCTGACCCAACAACCCACCCCACCTTCCATACAGACAAGCCATACGGCAACCAGTTGAATGGAAACAACCAAACTCTGGACCTTTCAACACCCCCCCCCCGCCAATAAAAATAAGTGAGGAAGTAAGGAAGTAAATAGGTAAATAGGCAAAGGACCTACCCATGTGATGCTAACACAAATCCCCACACTAGTACTAAACAATTGAACGATAGAACAATACCCCCATCTGCCCCTCTTTTCTTTCCCCCTTCTTTCCCCCCATCTGTAAGATTTCTATGACATTAGTGTCTCATACTGAACATTAACAAACTGTGAAACAGACTCCAGGAATTCAAAGTGGAGACGCTGTATGGACTATTTGTTTATTTTGTAAAACAAGAAAATCTTCGAACAAAACAAAACATCAGCTCTTTCATTTCTCCCTTTGAAGTGTGGACAAGACAGACTCAAGAGCGCAAGATCCCAGCAGCTGAATCAGACTGAAAGACCCTCTCGTCCATGATCCTGTTCTCACAGTGGCTCCTGTTTTTGGACTCCTCATCACCCCTGACCACTGGTCCTGCTAGCCAGAGATGATGGGAGTGGTAGTCTAAATCAGCTGCAGACCCAAGTTTGGGAAACCCTGCCGAAAAGAAAGGCCACAAGCAGGATCTGAGCACTCCCCACTTGTGCTCCCCAGCATCTTGCCCCTTGTCCTGAAAGGAGGACACAGTCATGATGAGAGGCCCTTATCCTCCAAGAACTTCCTGAGTCACTTCCAAGGCGAATATCAACTGACCTTCACAAAGGAGCATCTTGCATGAAGCCAAGACTTCCTGCTGACGGTCCTTTATTCTGACCAGGAGTCCTGCACAAAACTTTGGACTTGAAACCAGGCTGGATCTGTTCCAAGGTTTGTCTGAAGACCCACTGACCCAGGGAGCAGGATTCTGCTCCCAGTTCTGTAGGCAGAACACAGAATGTTTGGAAAGGATCTCCAAAGCGTTCCTGGAAGGGACCTCCAACTTTTCCTGGAATATACATCCAAGGACTAAAGGAGAGCCTGCTGGATCCGGCCAGTGGTTCTCACAGGGGCTGACAAGATACCCCAAGCAGGACTTTCTCCCCACCTGCGTTTCCCAGCAACTGGAATTCAGAAACTTTGCTGCCTCCAACTGTGAAGAGCAGATCAGAGTCATCCTGGCTAATAGCCATCAATAGGAAGGAAGTGCTGCAACATCCCTAGGCAAGCTCACTTCCCTCCCCTCTTTTTCTCCACAACTTTCCTCCTTACATCTTCCTCCAGATGCTCCCCTAAATCCACATCAAATCAGCTCTTCTTGAAAGATGGTGCCCAGAATAGAATGTGGGCTTTCCAGACTCTTGTCTATCCAAATTTGAGCCTTGTAAGTCTTGCATAAGGCAACCTGGATAATGTTACACCTAAAACAGCAGCCCAGCATCCTAGTTTGACTCAGCCACGTTCCTTACCTTGCCCTCTTTCATTTCAGCACCCTCCTTTCGGGATAGATGCTGCAGTTTTACCTACCTTGATGGCTGAGAAGCATCTAAGGGCCCAGCAGGGTCTGAAGGATGCTGTTGAGCCCGACAGGATTAAGTAAGCTCATCTCTGTTCTCCTAGGCAAGATGGTCCCCTCTTGGGAGCTGTAATTGATGAAGTCCGTTTTTGCCTCCAGTTGGGAATTGGCACAGATCCATCACTCTTGGGCGGGAGATGATGGTCAGGTCATAGATCTGGTATCATGGGCCATTTGTAGCTCGACCCAAATATGCTTTGCCAGTCGTCCAGGCACTATGAATGAGCAAGACACACAAAATTCTACCTCATGCCCTCAGAGCCAAGTTATTCTCGAAGTGGGAATCTTCCTCATGTAGCCAAGACATCCATCCCCACCCACACACAAGAGGGAGTCACCAGGTTTGGGGGAATCTCAAGGTTTGCGGAGGTACAAATGGATCACATTAAAAACCTAACGGGGTTATAATGAGGACTGGATGTCCTCACTGCCCACTGCAGAATATGCTGAGCTCTGACTTCTCAGGCTGGACAGGTGGGTTTGAGACCCTCAAAATAAAATCTGAACAAAATTGGTGAAGCAGCGAAGAGTTTATTGATTACATAGACATCCTTGCAAGCCCTGATGTCCAAAAGTAGGCACACCCAAATTTAGCAAAACACAAGCTACATCCAGTGCAAGTTCTTTCCCCTGTCTCCCCATTGGCTGGGTATGTGCAGGGTTTGCAGCCTATCACAACCGCCTAATTAAAATACTAATATCGCAGCCCCTGTTGACATCTGCCCTCACCCTGAATTCCGCCGCCCACCCCTCATATTTACCATTCTCCTTATTTGGTCAATGCCTCCATGCCTTTGTCTGTTGACGTAAGCCATGCTCTAACCATCAGTTGTCCCAGTGACAAGTGTAAGCGAGTTCTATGTCTTTTGAAGCCAAGAGGACAGAGCCACATCATATTCATATATATATATGTTCAGTCGTTCAGTCGTGTCCGACTCTTCGTGACCCCATGGACCAGAGCACGCCAGGCACGCCTATCTTTCACTGCCTCTCGCAGTTTGGCCAAACTCATGTTAGTAGCTTCGAGAACACTGTCCAACTATCTCATCCTCTGCCGTCCCCTTCTCCTTGTGCCCTCAACCTTTCCCAACATCAGGGTTTTTTCTAGGGAGTCTTCTCTTCTCATGAGGTGGCCAAAGTACTGGAGCCTCAACCTCAGGATCTGTCCTTTTAGTGAGCACGCAGGGCTGATTTCTTTAAGAATGGATAGGTTTGATCTTCTTGCAGTCCATGGGACTCTCAAGAGTCTCCTCCAGCACCATAATTCAAAAGCATCAATTCTTCGGCAATCAGCCATCTTTATGGTCCAGCTCTCACTTCCGTACATTACTATTGGGAAGACCATAGCTTTAACTATACGGACCTTTGTCGGCAAGGTGATGTCTTTGCTTTTTAAGATGCTGTCTAGGTTTGTCATTGCTTTTCTCCCAAGAAGCAGGCGTCTTCTAATTTCGTGACTGCTGTCACCATCTGCAGTGATCATGGAACCCAAGAAAGTGAAATCTCTCACTGCCTCCATTTCTTCCCCTTCTATTTGCCAGGAGGTGATGGGACCAGTGGCCATGATCTTAGTTTTTTTGATGTTGAGCTTCAGACCATATTTTGTGCTCTCCTCTTTCACCCTCAGTAAAAGGTTCTTTAATTCCTCCTCACTTTCTGCCATCAAGGTTGTATCATCAGCATATCTGAGATTGTTGATATTTCTTTCGGCAATCTTAATTCCGGTTTGGGATTCATCCAGTCCAGCCTTTCGCATGATGAATTCTGCATATAAGTTAAATAAGCAGGGAGACAATATACAGCCTTGTCGTACTCCTTTCCCAATTTTGAACCAATCAGTTATTCCATATCCAGTTCTAACTGTAGCTTCTTGTCCCACATAGAGATTTCTCAGGAGACAGATGAGGTGATCAGGCACTCCCATTTCTTTAAGAACTTGCCATAGTTTGCTGTGGTCGACACCGTCAAAAGCTTTTGCGTAGTCAATGAAGCAGAAGTAAATGTTTTTCTGGAACTCTCTAGTTTTCTCCATAATCCAGCGCATGCTTGCAATTTGGTCTCTGGTTCCTCTGCCCCTTCAAAATCCAGCTTGCACTTCTGGGAGTTCTCGGTCCACATACTGCTTAAGCCTGCCTTGTAGAATTTTTAGCAAAACCTTGCTAGCGTGTGAAATGAGCGCAATTGTGCGGTAGTTGGAGCATTCTTTGGCACTGCCATTCTTGGGGATTGGGATGTAGACTGATCTTCTCCAATCCTCTGGCCACTGCTGAGTTTTCCAAACTTGCTGGCATATTGAGTGTAGCACCTTAACAACATCATCTTTTAAAATTTTTGATAGTTCAGCTGGAATATCATCACTTCCACTGGCCTTGTTGTTAGCAAGGCTTTCTAAGGCCCATTTGACTTCACTCTCCAGGATGTCTGACTCAAGGTCAGCAACCACACTGCCTGGGGTGTATGAGACCTCCATATCTTTCTGGTATAATTCCTCTGTGTATTCTTGCCACCTCTTCTTGATGTCTTCTGCTTCTGTTAGGTCCTTTCCACTTTTGTCCTTAATTGTGGTAATCTTTGTACGAAATGTTCCTTTCATATCTCCAATTTTCTTGAACAGATCTCTGGTTTTTCCCATTCTGTTGTTTTCCTCTATTTCTTTGCATTGCTCGTTTAAAAAAGTCCTCTTGTCTCTCCTTGCTATTTTTTGGAAATCTGCATTCAATTTCTTGTATCTTTTACTATCTCCCTTGCATTTTGCTTGCCTTCTCTCCCCCACTATTTGTAAGGCCTCATTGGACAGCCACTTTGCTTTCTTGCATTTCTTTTTCATTGGGATGGTTTCCGTTGCTGCCTCCTGTATAATGTTACGAGCCTCCATCCACAAGAAAAAGATTCTTCTGGCTCAGCAGCCATTTTTTCATCTCCCCCTGGGGGCTTCCAACATACTCACGTGTCCTGCGTAGCTGCACTGTCCCAGCTCTGGAGATTGATGGCTTGTTGCCAGTGAGCTCACTGCTGTTCCGGCAGGAACTCCAAGCTGAATTTATAGCTGCTTTCAGCCAGCAGCCTTTCACACTCACAGACGCTTTAATTGCTGACTGATTAGCTGTCCATAACCTGTTGTTTATTTCACGCAGCAGCAAAGTCACGAGATGTAAAATCTTCCGTGACTACCGGCTATCCAGCTGCGTGAATGTGCATGGCCGTCCAGCACATTTCTGCTGCACCATAAAAATCTTTCCTTTCTCCTTCTAAGCAGAGCTAAGCGGAAGCGTCAGCATACGTCTGTTATTGCCCTTGCAATAAATCACAGCAAGTTCCAGCTCATTAACAAGATTTATTGAGCAGTAAAACAGAAAACAGTCAGCCGGGCGAAGTTGTGGCCATTTCTGGCTGAAGACATACAGCAGAATGAAAAACAGCGTTTCACATTACACATAAGCTTCCGTACAGAAAACCCCAGATGTGTGAAACGTCATCCTGTGGGCAGGGTGTAGGACTGAGCTTATTAACCCTGTAAGCTCACAACCTCACAACCTTCCCTTTCCCTTCCCCCCCTCCAGCTTTTAAAGAACCTACAACCACCTGGGACAAGTGTTACATGATCTTTCTCTGCTTGGAGATTGGGGTTTCAGTAGCACACGTTATAGGGACGCAGGTGGCGCTGTGGCCTAAACCACTGAGCCTAGGGCTTGCTGATCAGAAGGTCGGCGGTTCGAATCCCCACGACAGGGTGAGCTCCCATTGCTTGGTCCCTGCTCCTGCCAACCTAGCAGTTCGAAAGCACATCAAAGTGTAAGTAGATAAATAGATACCGCTCCGGTGGGAAGTTAAATGGCGTTTCCGTGCGCTGCTCTGGTTCGCCAGAAGCGGCTTAGTCATGCTGGCCACATGACCCGGAAGCTGTATGCCGGCTCCTTCGGCCAGTAAAGCGAGATGAGCACTGCAACCCTAGAGTCGTCCGCGACTGGACCTAACGGTCAACGGTCCTTTACCTTTACCTAATACACGTTATATGTTTATATGTGTTCACCTCAGTCAACATCCAATGCCCTTTTAAAATGTATTGGGGAGGGGGGTGTTATTGAGTTGTTTTTGTTTTTATTATGTATTTTGTGTTTTTATATTGTGATTTTATGTTGTAGCCCTCCATGAGACTTGCGGGTATAGGGTGGTATAAAATTTTTAATGAATAATAATAATACCTCCAGGACCTCCTATGCCCATACAAACTGCCCAGGACCCTGCATGTGTCAGATGTCAGAGGTCCTTCTCTATGTCCCCCGCCCCCAGAGAGGTTTGGAGGGTGGCAACACGAGAACGGGGCCTTTTTTGTGGTGGCTCCCCGACTATGGCATGCTCTTTCCAGGGAGGTTCGCCTGGCACCATCATTACATGCCTGGCAAAAACATTCCTCTTTACCCAGGCCTTTAGCCATTAAACAATCTATGATCATTTTATTCAGTCTATCATTAGGCTTTTTATTATAGTTTTTTTATTATGCTGTGTAAAATGTGTTCTTAATGTTGTAAACTTCCCTGGGATCTTTTGATAAATGTCGATAAATAAATTGAATAAAGAATAGGAATATTAGCAAAGCTTTTACTCATTTCATTGGGGCAGTTTAAACACAGAACCACCCCGACGCACTTCTGAGAGATACGTGTTCCCTTTAATTCATTAAATCTATTTTATTTCTCGATTTACTACATTAGTATTCCGTTTAATATACAGAACATATTAACATACAGATCATGATATACAGAAGTAAACATTATCAATGTCTACCGACCACAATAGCGGCTGGGATCTTCTTACATTCTTGGAATCCCCAGGAGGGGCTGCGTCGAAAGCTAAAAAACCACAAACCTAAGGATATATATCACAAAAGATTCTGAAATATTAGGAATAATTTTAGGAATAATTTTATTGGCCAAGTACATTTTCCAACATACTCGGAATTGGCTTTGGCTACATTGCAATGTAAAAATACCTTATACAAACACTAGTACTTTACAGAGCAAAAGCCGAGGCTGCCCTTCTCAGCACCTCTTGAGCTGTGGCGGTGAGTGTAATTTTATATATGTATAAAATGTCAGCAAAACAAAGTGAAATAAACTCGGAGTCGAGTGTTGATTTCATGCTGTTTATTTCAGCTCATGGCAAACAAGGAGTGAGTCTTCCCCAAAACCTCTGGCTATATATACATTATTTACACAATGGGTCCCGCGTGATTGGCTGATTCAACTCCCCTCCTGGAGCCTGATTGGTGCTGCTGCTGCAGGCCAATCAGGTTGCTGATTCACTTCCTCCTGGAGCCGGATTGGGCGGCTCCTGCAGACCAATCAGGATGCTGCCTTCTAGGATCCTACTTGCCTATTGTTCTAGGATCCAAGCTCAGTACATAACACAAAGCAGTGAGGTATCTGTGCATGCACACAAAAGCTCATACCAAGAACAAACTTAGTTGGTCTTTAAGGTGCTACTGGAAGGAATTTATTATTATTATTATTATTATTATTATTATTATTATTATTATTATTATTATTATTATTATTTTGTTTTGACTATGGCAGACCAACACAGCTACCTACCTGCCTGTAGACTGTCTCCCCAGAGTAGTTATCTCCCGCTTGGACTACTGCAATGCGCTCTATGTGAGGCTACCTTTGAAGGTGACTTGGAAACTACAACTAATCCAGAATGCAGCAGTTAGACTGGTGACTGGGAGCAGCCGCCAAGACCATATAACACTGGTCCTGAAAGACCTACATTGGGTACCAGTATGTTTCCGAACACAATTGAAAGTGTTGGTGCTGACCTTGAAAGCCCTCAATGGCCTCGCCCTAGTAGTCCTGCAAGAGCATCTCCACCCCCATCGTCCAGCCTGGACACTGAGGTCCAGCTCCATGGCCTTCTGGCAGTGAGGTTACAGGGAACCAAGCAGAGGGCCTTCTTGGTGGTGGTGCCCACCCTGTGGAACGCCCTCCCATCAGATGTCAAGGAAATAAACAGCTATCTGACTTTTTAGAAGACATGTGAAGGTCGCCCTGTTTTGGGAAGTTTTTAATGCTTGATGGACTACTGTAGTTTTTAATGACTGATGTTTTAATGTATTTTTAATCTTTTGTTGGAAGCCGCCCAGGCTGGGCAGGGTAATAATAATAATAATAATAATAATAATAATAATAATAATAATTGCATTGCAGGGGGTTGGACTGGGTGACCCTTGGGGACCCCTTCCAACTCTATGAATCTGCGGAAATGACACCAGCATTTATCGCCAGCTTCTGTGCAGAACTTCCTCATAACGCCACCCGCAATGGCCTCAGTGCCGTCCTTCCCTCCCTCCTGCAGGAATGGTGGGACCCTCAACATTTCCAGCACCACAGAAAAGGGCAGGCTGTCTATTTTCTGGCCTGCCGTTCACTTTCAGCTACTGGAATCCAGAAGTGGACAAAGTTAGAAGTTTCTGAAGTTGCTGCTGTTTATTTCTGCTGTCCTTTCGCACCTCCCTGCGGGTGCAGCCAAGACCGCGGAGTACAATTAGCCTTAACGAGCTGGACAATAACAGTGGCAGAGTCTGGGGGCCGCAGCGGACTCGATTCTCCCTGGCCTGTGCGGCCCTGCGGCCCTGAATGTTCGCAGATGGCTCAATTAGCTGCCCTGTTGTAACAATTGCCACCTGCCTCCCTGCGGGGCCAATTTTCCGCAAAGCAAAACGCTTTTCCCTTCAGACCTGAAGTCGCCGTTCGGACCAGTGGAGGGAGAGAGAGAGAACTTTCCTTTAGAGTCCCAAGTTTGCCGTGTGGCCACACACCCCTGCCTTTTCTGCATGGCAAAGCAGTGCGGCACACTGGTTAGAGTGTCCGGCCAGGACCCGGGAGAGACCGGGGTTCGGATCACCCACTCTGCCACGAAGCTTTCACTGGGCTAAGCCTTGGGGACCAGTCACTTGCTCTTGGCCTGGCCTGCCTCACAGGGCTAGTGTTGTGGAGGTTAAATGAGGAGGCGGAAGGAACTATGCATGTCACCTTGAGCTCCTTGAAAAGGAGGGATAGAAATGCAATACATTTAAAACACCAGGCAGGCCCCACAAATAACCCAGAGATGCCTTTTAAATAAAAGGACACATTCCACTCATGTAAAAACACCAGGCAGGCCCCACAAATAACCCAGAGATGCATTTTAAATAAAAGGACACATTTTACTCATGTAAAAACACGTTGATTCCCGGACCGTCCGCCGGCCGGATTGAGAAGGCAATTGGGCCGCATCTGGCCCACGGGCCTTAGGTTGCCTACCCCTGATTTAACTGTTCACTTTTGAACAAGTGATGAAATGTGACTTTGAGACAACAGACCCTCCAAATATCCCTATTTTCCAGGGATGTCCCTGATTTAGAGAAGCCATCCCGGTTTCTGATTTGATCCCAGAATGTCCCGCTTTTCCTAAGGATGTCCCTGTTTTCACTGGAGAAATTTTGGAGGGCATGGAGTTATCTGACACCCCCCCACCCAGCCGCCTGAAGGCAATCCTGTATAGGGAAGTTTTTTTAATAAAAAAATTAAATGTTTTATTATGTATTCATATATGTTGGAAGCTGCCCAGAGTAAGATGTGAAGGGTATAAATAGTAAAATTATCATTATGGAATGGGACATGCCTAATTTTCATTGGAGAAATGTTGGAGGGTATGGGGCAATCCAGGCTCCTCACTTATTCTGGGGGCAAGCTCAAAGGTCGGATCCTAAGTGGGTGTGGAGACAACAGGCACAATGCTTTAAGGCTGCGGTGCAATCCTATGCACTCGCCTTCCCCAACCTCCAAGTGTCCCTGAGGACTGGAATCTTAACAGCAATTGACTATTAATTCAGGCTGCTATTATATATATTTTATTTATGTCCGTGCATGCTATGCTGGTGTGCCAGGAGAAGACAGTGTTAAGATTCTATTCCCAGTGACGTGGCAGCAGCTACAAGCTGGAATAGTATAACTATTGGTTCTCACACAGTGGTGTGAGAAAGTTGTTTTGTCTATATTTCTGTACTGAGCCTGCGCACTCAGATTGGTTTCACTTTCTCCTTTCTCCTCTCTGCTTGTACCGAGAAGGACGGCAGCGGCATGGCTGCTGAGAATAAAAGACTTTAGCCTAAAAGGCTGAGTGTGTTGTTTCTCATATGGGAACAATCACTTATGAAAGCAGCTCCCTGGACTCTTGTGTAGCAGGAATGAGCTGCAGTGATTGCCTTTGCTATTGGGGCAGTTGCATGAATCATAACAGGGTAAATCATAACAGGGTAAATCATAACAGACAGTAAGTGTGGCAGGAAGATTCAAGGACCATCAAAGTAGCATTTAAAGTTCTTATGTAGCTGCACTGTTTTAAACTTTCTGGAAGTCCCACAATCTTCATATTGCAAAGCAGTTGTGTTCTATGTTACAAATCAAGCACTACGGAGAGCTTTTCCTTTTCAGTTTTGCAATGTATTTCTTATCGATAAAAAGTTAGTTGTGGCGCAAGCAAATTTTTATTCAGAGATTAAAAGAATATTTGAGAACCAGTGATTTTTGTACCGTATTGGCCTGAATATAAGCCTCACTCCCCCCCCCAAAAATCTGACCATGAAAAGTTAAAGTGTGGCTTTTAATTCGTGACCTTACAAAAATTGGCTTTTTACGATATCGCTGCTGAAACAGACATACGGTAAAACGGAACGGGTGTGAGTGCCTATGGAATTTTAAGGGAGCGGCTTATATTCGGGCGAATACGGTAAATCATTTCTCTCTCTCCTGGGCGTTTGCCAGGATGGCCCTTTAGGATGGCTTTCCAGTGGTACAAAAGGCAGTCAGCCCACCCAAGAAACAATAGCCCAGTACGACTGCCTCTTACACAGGGGTTTGCTTCCAAGGGTTCTGTGTAGGCCTGAAAATGCGTATTCTCAAACCGCCCCTGCAAAAGGACCCCTAGCCTTCCGGAGCCAGCGTGCTTGAGGGGCAAGGCGGACCCAGAGCCGAAAGAGCTTTTACGCTTCCCTGCCTTGTTTGGTGGTTGGGGGGAAAGGCCTGCCCCACAGCGCCCAAGATCCGGAAGGCTTTGGATGCTCATGCAAGATCTCGTGGGAACTTGAACAGCGCCGTCAGATCTTGCCAGAGCATCCCAGAACCAGCGTGCCGAGAGGGTCCTGCCACCCCCCCCAAGCAAGGCAGGAAGCTTAAAAGCTCTTTTCGTGCTTCTTAAGTTCTTTGGCATGCTTGCGTCTGACTTGTGGGGTTTCAACCGGCTGTCCTCCAGCTGCGTATGGTTGAAACTGCACAAGGTTAAATGCACAAAAGATGTGATTGCACAGTATAAAACAACAAATCAACAACCCTGCAGATTGTCTAGATAAAATATCTGATAAAAGTCATAGAATCATAGAATTGTAGAGCTGAAGGGACACCAAGGGTCATCTAGTCCAACCCCCTGCAATGCAGGAATCTCAATAACTCAATAACAATGCAGGAGTCTTAATAACTAACTAAAGCCTATAAAGGATCTTAATAACTAGCTAAAGCCTATAAACACACACACACACACACACACACACACACACACACACACACACACACACACACGTTAATATTTTGTTGCATTTGTAATTGTTTTAATTTTGTGTAGTATTTTAAATATTTCCTCTGCATGCACACAGACATGCTGGGATTGATTTTGTGTTGCATACTTGTTTAAACTTTGTGTTTTATTTTTTACACGGACAAGCATGCTCATATTGTGTGTTTGTTCTGGTATCTATTCAGTTTAGGTTTCAATTCAATGTAAGGTATCTGGTTTCTGCACATTTACAAAAATAACTGCTGTTTTTCCAAAACCCACTAGGTGGCACTGTGGTTTAATTTGTTTGAGTTTGTGAGTCCAATAGCTACAAGAGAGACAGAAACAGAGATATATGACCTTAATTATTCCTGCTTAAAATCTTACTTGCCTCTTTCTGTAACAGAAGTGTCCAGACTTAAAATTAATTTCCTGTGTCATCTGAACTGTGTTATTACTGTAGACTTCTTTGAGGTTTTTAAACGATCAAGCAGTGTATAATTTTTTCTGAAATAAATTACATTGCCTCAGTTTCCCTTTTGGAGTTTTTTGCTGCAAGAAGGTGGTTGTTTAATTGTAGTGGGCTTACGTCTCTTGTATGCTGCAAAGGAATCCCTTTTGGAAACAGGGTGGCTTACAAATATCCCCAATGAAATAAAACACAGCGCTTTATTCTGTTATGACAGAAGTTGCACGGTGCCTTGAAATCTGATTTGACGCAGGCCAGAAATGCTGACAACAGACTGTGATCGGTCTGTGGGTGAGAGGGATGGCAGCCTCCTTCCAGTCTTACAGTTCTCCGGTTTCTTTTTTTTGAGCCCAACCTGAACCCCTTGGGCCCGGCTGCAACCTAGGACGGCACCCCAGCCAGTGGTGGTATAATGGCTAGAGCGCTGGGCCTGGGGGAGATCCTCACTGGGGCACCTTGGGCCAGCCAATACAGTGGTACCTCGGGTTCCATACGCTTCAGGTTACAGACTCTGCTAACCCAGAAATAGTACCTCGGGTTAAGAACTTTGCTTCAGGATGAGAACAGAAATCACGCGGCGGCGGCGCAAGGCCCCATTAGATAAAGTGGTGCTTCAGGTTAAGAACAGACCTCCGGAACGCATTAAGTACGCAACCAGAGGTACCACTGTACCTCACAACAGGGCCGGCCACAAACGAGACTTGATGAAGGAGTCGCCTCGGGCGGCAGGCTGGAGACAGCAGGCAGGGACAACAGATCCAGGCCCCGAGAAGTGCGCGGATGACTCGGGGGTTGCACGCTCATCTCACTCTATAGGCCGAGGGAGCCGGCGTTTGTCCGCAGACAGCTTCCGGGTCATGTGGCCAGCATGACAAAGCTGCTTCTGGCGAACCAGAGCAGCGCACGGAAACGCCGTTTACCTTCCCGCCGGAGCGGTTCCTATTTATCTACTTGCTCTTTGACGTGCTTTCGAACTGCTAGGTTGGCAGGAGCTGGGACCGAGCAACGGGAGCTCACCCCGTCGCAGGGATTTGAACCACCGACCTTCTGATCGGCAAGCCCTAGGCTCTGTGGTTTAGACCACAGCGCCACCCGCTGGACTTACTTCCAAGTAAATGCAGACAGGATTGAGGTGGCAGCATTTATGGGGTTGGCATGGGGGGGCTATGAGCACACACTGGCAGATGTTCCTCTTAGTGATTTGCACCCCTATGACACCCCCATCTCTCCCCCCACCCTGATTTTATAGTCATTACACACCTTTAGGCGACAGGCAAAAACGTTCCTTTTTAACCAGGCCTTTGGTTGACCTGATCAGCCTCCCATACCCTTTTAAAATGTGGCTCTTTTTTTGGGGTGTGTGTGTATTATTGGGTTATTGCTTTTATTTTTATTTTATATACTGTGATCTTTTTATGTGAATCGCCCCGAGACCTCCAGGAATAGGGCGGTATGTAAATTCAATAAATGAATAATAATAAATAATAGTCCCGACAAGACCGGAATAATTGGTAATTGCTTTTGAAATTTACAATCAAGTTTTTAATTTAAGAAAAATGACAGAGATTATCGGGGTGGGGAGGGAGGGAGGTGCTGGGATTTTACAACGAGGTCCTTGCTGCATACTCTGCCGTCATCAGAGGAGGCCTTTGCAACTGTCAGCTCTGCAAGAGTTCCTTTTGGTGCCCAAAGGTCACGTTAAAAGTTCCTAAAGCGGACAAGCTTGCAAATGAGTCGTGGTGCCCAGGGCTTAATTACTTGGCTTCTGTTCTCCGCTCTCCAGTGGCCGAGTCCGGAGTCCGGCCGGCACTAATGAGGCTGGAGCTATTAAGCATTGCTGGTAAACAAAGGAAGGATCCTTTCTCCTCTGGGCCCCACTTAATGGCGAGTGGACAAACATGTCGGCCTCAGGGGCAGGTGGGTGCGGGGAGATTTCCTTGCTCTCAACATCTGACCCCCTGTGCCCAAGGTTGGCTGGCAGGCAGCAGTTCCCCAGATGGCTGCTATGTGGAAAACAAGAGCAGTGAGCTATGGCTTTTCTGCAGAAATCTAAAAATATACACACACCAGAATAAGAATGCTAAGAAAAGACACGAACAAGAAGTGAGCTCTCTTGGTAAAAAATAAAAAACCACGCAGGCTGTTCCTTTCCGTGCAGGACACAGGAAGTTTTCCAAAGTGGTTCAGAAAAGTGAGAGAGGCAGTCCCTAAAGGCCTTTGCTAATTGCAGGCGTGATTCTTCAGGACCCCTTGCCCCTTGTGGGCAGAGGGCCAAGGCAAGGAGGAGAGGATATCCCTAGTGCCTTTTCCAACCTCAGGTGGTGGTGGGGCAGCTTGCAGCCTGATTTTCTCCCACACGGTGGAGGCCTTTCCGCAGACAAGGGAAGCAGGAGAAGCCTTTTCCCTTTTTCGCTGAGAAGAGCGTGAAAATCAACAACAGGGATTTTCATAAAGACACAGGCTGGTCCGAAATCGTGATGGGTCCTCTGCAACCCCAAACTGCCGGCCACCCTGGCTGCAAAAACCTGCACCTTTCATTTGATTTGATATGGTTTTCCAGCAACAAATGTCAAGCTCAAAGCGGCTCGTGATAAGCACGATAGCATTAAAAAACAAACAGGCATTGCAATCACTATAATATCAAAACGCAGCAGCGTATATAAGTAAACAGCAGCAACAACTTCATCAAAGCAATTAATACAATTCAATAAAGTCATAGTGATTCTTGTTACAGGTAGATAGCCGTGTTGGTCTGTCATAGTCAAAACAAAATAAAAAAAATCCTTCCAGTAGCACCTTAGAGACCAACTAAGTTTGTTCTTGGTATGAGCTTTCGTGTGCATGCACACTTCAGAAGTGTGCATGCACACGAAAGCTCATACCAAGAACAAACTTAGTTGGTCTCTAAGGTGCTACTGGAAGGAATTTTTTTATAGTGATTCTTGTTGCTGTTACTGGCACAATGGCCTAGATGTCCTGTCGGGAGCTTGACAGAGTAGCACAGGTGACCCCCTCACCTGGCCTCAAGCATCCTACAGGCTAGTAAGAGAAGACTCCGAAACCAGTGAAACCTTGGGTCTATTACTTGAAGTACCTCAGGAGTAGGGTTGTCTAAGGGCTGTGCAACTGACAAGAAGTGCCACCTTGTTAAGAACCAATGTATTAAGTGTGAAACAACTGAGAAATCCGTGAAGTGAAATAACATTGTAAACTGAAATATCCCGAGTTTTATCCACTCATGTCATAAACTACCTTGTTAAATAAAATCATTTTTGTTTATCTGAACAAATCCTGCTTGAGACTCCTAATCATTAAGTTTAACCTCACGCAAGTCGTCCCCCCCCAAGATAATCTGAGGTAGTCTGTGGGAATCCATGGGCTTGGTGTTCTTTGAGGTGGGTGCACTATATTTAAGTGAGAGGACGGCCCCAACGGCGCCAGGGGAAAAAGGGCCGTTGTGCCCGTCGCACCGTGATGCAAAGGTCTCTCTCTCCTTACAGCCTCCATTTTGCCTGGAGCTGCATTCACTTTCAGAGATGCTCATTTGCATATTATTATTTTTATTTGAATTTATATACCGCCCTAAACCTGGGGGTCTGAGGGCGATTCACAGAATAAAATCAAGATATAAAACCACAAAATCTAAAATGTTCCCATTGCGCGTTTGTCCGAAACACCCTTGCTCCGTAACCGCTGGACCAAATCGCATCAAATTTGGACACAGCGTTTCCATTACCATGGCATACTAATCTGGCGTAATAAAAATTAGAAAAACCACACCTGTCATACCTAAAATAAAGAAAACCCGCAAAAAATTTCTGTCGCAGACATTATACATCACCAGCAAAACAGCGCCCTCTAGTGACAGCTATACTGGTACTACAGCTACAAAAGCAAGAAATTGGCGCGCACATATGACATCACAGCAAAACCTCGCCCTCTAGCAACGGCAGGCTTGTCTCCATTTTCACTCCCAAACTGACAAACTGTTTCTCTGCAAAGAAGGAGGGGTTGATTGTGTTAGTGGCTTCCTGATACCTGAGTGCCAGACAAGGATGTGATTAACTTGGCTGGGATACAGGGAAATGTAAATATCTCTTTTGTCAAAGGCACGCTGGGAAATGGAGGCCACTGCCTCTCGCAGTTAACTAGGCCGGACCAGCAAGGCATGCTGGGAAATGGAGTCAAGGCGCCCTGTGGGTGAAATAAGCTCTTTCGCCCAAACCGCAAGGCATGCTGGGAAATGCTAGGCTTATTATCCCAACCAACTGCGTGCTCAAGGCACTCTGGGAAATGGAATCAAATCCTCTCTGTAGAGGGTTACTAGCACTTTTCCCCTTGAAAAGGCCACAGTCAAGGCACGCCGGGAAATGGCCACCGTGATCGTCCCTCAGTGATCTCCTGATGTGTGTTTTTTATCTGTGCGTTTCCAAAGTGCTTTCCCCTCAGACAGCGTCAGAGGCCTCTTTCCTCGGCTTTTTCTGCCACAGGCCGCGAGAGCGCACCTGAGCGCGTGCAGAGTGCACACGACGCTGGCGGGGGTAGGTGGGGGTTTATTTTGGCTGCGGCTGCTGCTGATGGTAATAAGCATAAAATCAGCCACAGCAACGCGTGGCACGGGTCAGCTAGTACATAATAAAATAACAACAACAACCCAATAGCCCCCCGAAAAGCACATTTTAAAAGGGCATAGGATGTCAATCAAATCAACCAAGGTGTATAATGAAGGTGCCAAGCAAACTTCCCTGGGGAGAGCATTCCACAAATGGGGAGCCACTCCAGAAAAGGCCCCGTTCTTGTGTTGCCACCCTCCGGACCTCTCGAGGAAGAGGCACACGAAGAAGGGCCTCAGAAGATGATCTCAGCGTAGGTTCATATGGGAAGAGGCGGTCCTTGAGGTATTGCGGTCCTGAGCCTGAGAACAAAGACCACAGCCACCACCATTCCAGGACGGAGATTTGCAACCAAATACCTTCCTGACATGTTCAAAGATTCAGCATTACAGCAGAGCACATTCACAGTGAATTATCAACCAGTTAAAGCTCAGTATGCTGCCATGGGAAAAACCTGAATGTTAGCAAGGCACGTTTTTCTCCATTTCAGTGTGAATTAAGCAATTATACTTAGCAAAGATGGCTGGCCCAGGACACCGGCCACCCTGGTCCAGCATCCCCTTCTCAGAGTGGCCAGCTAGGTGTCCCCAAGGGAAGCCCTCCAGCAGGATTTGGGCACAAGAGCCCCCTGCCCTCCTGCGGCCTCCAGGAACTGGGATTCAGAAGCATTGTTAGCAGGGTCCAACATGATTATCTTCTGGGTGGGTCATCTATTTGTGAAAGGGTGAGGTCCAAGTTGAGCCATGCATCCTCAGGGATGCTTCTCTGCTCCGGAAGCTCTTTCACTCTGGGATGGAGCAATGGAGAAATTTATGGAACAACAAGGGGATATTAGCTCTGCCCAAGGCATGTACAAATTATTATTGGAATGGCATACTAAAGAGGGACCCAGGTGGCGCTGTGGGTTAAACCACTGATCCTAGGGCTTGCTGATCTGAAGGTCGGCGGTTCAAATCCCTGCGATGGGGTGAGCTCCCGTTGCTCGGTCCCTGCTCCTGCCAACCTAGCAGTTCGAAAGCACGTCAAAGTGCAAGTAGATAAATAGGAACCGCTCTGGCGGGAAGGTAAACGGCGTTTCCATGTGCTGCTCTGGTTCGCCAGATGACCTGGAAGCTGTACACCGGCTCTCGGCCTATAGAGCGAGATGAGCGCCGCAACCCCAGAGTCGGACACGACTGGACCTAATGGTCAGGGGTCCCTTTACCTTTACCTTTATACTAAAGAGGAAAAGGTTAAAGGGGTGAGGATACAATGTGCTAAATATTTTGGAGACTCTTGGGAAAGGCTGTGGAATGAAGGTATCAATTTTACTGCATGTAGTGCGCTTAAAGAAAATGTGATGAAAATGATGTATAGATGGTATACAATGATGTATAGAAGGTATCTTTTACCACACGTGGTGGACTTGTAAAGAGGTAAAGGCTTTCTGGGAAATGATATATAACGAGTTAAAGAAAATGTTTAAAAATACTTTTGTTAAAAAAAACCCAGAAGCCTTTTTATTGGTTATAGTGGACGAAGAGATACTAAGGGAAGATAAAAGACTGTTTATGTATGCAACAACTGTGGCAAGAATTATTTTAGCCCAAAAATGGAAACAGCAAGAAGTACCGACGAAAGAAGAGTGGACTTTGCAGAATTGGTGAAGCTGACAGGAAAAATCCGAAACCAGCACGATTATTATTTTGACTGGAATGTAATTGAAATTAATAAGATTTTGGAATGCAGAAATAAAATCACCAAACCATCAATTCTAGCACATGGGGGGGGGCACATAAATGATATAATTCAGTATTTGAATGATTGTTATTAGTAATTGCATTATAATTTGGCATTGTTATAATGAGGCTATTATTGGACTGTAATTGAAAACTAATAACAATTATTATTATTAGAAGAGTTTGGATTTGATATCCCGCTTTATCACTACCCGAAGGAGTCTCAAAGCGGCTCACATTCTCCTTTCCCTTCCTCCCCCACAACAAACCCTCTGTGAGGTGAGTGGGGCTGAGAGACTTCAGAGAAGCCCAAGGTCACCCAGAAGCTGCATGTGGAGGAGCGGAGACGCGAACCCAGTTCCCCAGATTACGAGTCTACCGCTCTTAACCACTACACCACATTGGCTCTTTCACTCACTACCAGACGCTCAGGGGCGCTTCAACTTCACAATGGCTCCTTCTGTGATGCAGAAATCCTCTGCCTTGCTGGGATGCCCATATTCCAGGGCCAGCCCAGGACAGTTGGCCGCTTTAGGCATAACCCCCCCCCCCCGATGCTGCCTCACTCCTCCTGCCCCTCAGCACTGCTGTGTGCTTCCACCCCCCCCCCGGCTCTTCAATCCCAGCGTTGGCACTGGGCTTCCCTAAGAGTGCAAGCAAGAGGAAGGCGGAGATCAGGGGCAAGTACTGTTTGTTTGTTTGCTTGTTTACTTCCAATATTTATATGCCTCCTAATGATGAAAGCCCTCTGGGTGTTTCACAAGTGAAAACACAAAACACAACAGGAAACTAAAATCTATTACAGACTTAAAAGCAGCATGGTGGCCACTACAAGAAATACAATGACCGCTCCCTACATCAAATGGGGGGCGACTTTTGCGTGGTCGCACGCAGCCCCCCGGATCCCAGTGCGGCTCCTGGTAGTTTGGGCTGGCTTCATCCTTCCCAGGCTGGATACCTGGGGTCTCCGCCTACCTCAGTCAACCGCCCAATCCTGCCTGGGGAGGCGTTGCCAGGGGATTGGCCAGGTAAGGGGTAACCTCTTCTCCACAGGTACGCAGGCGCTGCTACGTCAAGGTTGCTGTTGAAGGGCGGGAAATAAATTTCCCTGCATTGGCAGGTTTTGCCTTCCCCGTAGGAAAACGCCACAACTTTGGCGGTTTCAGGCCTTGGGTGGAATCCTTTAGTCTATCTTCCTAAATGGGGCGAGGGGCGTGAAGCGCTGATCCATTGTCATTGCTCTCCTCTCCAGCTGCGGCGAATGGGGGGGGGGCGGGCTCTCTGCTTGACCATATGTTCTCCAGAGCCAGCCCAATCCCCACACATTCTGGATTACCCTGAAGTCTCCCAGATCCCCGGCTGGGGACTGGGAAGGATAAACGCCCAATGCCTGAGCCAAGGTCTCCCTACATCTGAATCTTAATAAAGTTGTGGCCAATTTTAATCCCATAGCAAGTTGTCTTGAGTCATTCTTCCGCTCGGGGGTCTCCTGGGGTTGGGGGGACTCCACCTGTCCACACAAATGCAGTAAAATAAATATTCACGACTGACAATGCCTTCACTTGGTGCCTAAAAATGTCATCTTGTAGGCACTGGGCAGAGCTCTCTGGGGGCAGGGGCGTAGCAAGGGGGTGGGGGGGCCGCCCCGGGTTCCACCCCAGAGGGGGGTGACACTTTTTTTTTTTTTTTAAAAATTTGTTTTTAATTTTAATTTTTTTTTAAAAAATAATAATTTTAACTTCATTGAAAAAAGAGATAATAGACACACACACACAACCCCCCACACCTCACAAAGTGGCACCATCAGAGAGGGGGGTGACACTTTTTAATTTTTTCGATGTTTAATTTTTTTATCATTTATTATTACTATTTTTTATTTTTTTATTTTTTTACATTATTATTATTATTATTTTTTATTATTTTAACTTTATTGAAAAAAAAGAGATAATAGACACACACACACAAAACCCCCACACCTCGCAACGTGGCACCATCAGAGGGGGGGGGGGGTTGACACTTTTTAATTTTTTAATTTTTAAAAAAAATTAAAGTGGGGGGGTGACAAAACAAATTCCACCCCGGGTACCACCTGGGCTTGCTACGCCTCTGTCTGGGGGTGCCAGCACTGAAGAGGCCCCTGTCTTTAGCAGCCGACCTCTGTCCTGTGTGCATATGTGGAGGAAGAAATATTCACAGGCACAAAACAATCATGCTCAAGGTAACGGGTCTGGACTTACTTCAGATTAAATGAAAATCATATTATTTGGAAAGAATTGCTCTCCACGAGAGTTGTTCTCCACAAGGAAGGCCCCCACCCCCTTTGAATGACTTCAATGTCGGATGGCCATGGACGCTTTAGATGAAATTCCTGCACTGCAGGGGGTTGGACTAGATGACCCTGGGGATCCCCTACAGCTCTACAATTCTATGATTCTACACACCACAATGCCCTGAATTTTTTGAGGTGGAAATTGTGCTTTAAAGGTACATAGCCAAAATAAAGAAGACAGTTTTTACAAAGGCTTTCCGTTTTCAATATTTGTAGTCCTTGCTTGGTGCTTTGAGGTTTGGCAGCCAAAGAGCCACTTAATTGTCCCAGGCCCCAGTTGGCTTGGAAGATCCCTCAAGGTCTCCGAAATATGCAGCACAAATACCTCACCAAATGGCCAAAGTCAGCATTTGCTTAGGAAGGACCATTGCTGGCTCCATAATTTGGTAAGTGGAACCTCAGGATCAGCCCTGTTGTGAGGCAGCTTCCTCAGGAAGTAGGGTTTTGGGCGTCAGTAAGGCAAGAAATGTTTAGCTATTTGTTTTATTATTGCTGTATTATTATTTTTTTGCTGTCAGAGTGGAGGAGAGGTTCTGGTTGGGTTTTCTGCTTCTGCCCAAATAACCTGACTGGTATTGAGTACTTTGAACTGGGTGGGAGGTCCAAAATGTATTGCAGTGGTGAACCCATTGGGGATTGTTTCTGTCAGCAGAAAGCACAGTGTTCCACACAGCACTTCAAAACACTCTAAAACTGCTCTGGAGTCCCCCAAATTGTCATCGCAGCTCAGAACATGGTAGCCGTGGTGCATCTGGGGCAGGAAAGCTGGCCAGAGGAGATGTTTGCCCCCAGGCAGAACAGCTCTGGAAGACAGCTTGACTCAGGGAGTTGCTTAGGCTCAGAGAAAGGGAATAGAATTTGGGTTCTGGAAGATATATATATATATATGTATATGTATATGTATATATGTATATATATGTGTGTGTGTGTGTGTAAAATTCATAACTTTTTGGGTGAGATCATTGGCTGATCCAGGCCAATGTCTGTCTGAAAGTAACTCTTCAAGATCTCCAGGACCAGGCGATCTCTTGAAGAAGATTTCACTGGGGTGGGGAACTTGCCACCCACTCAGTCATAGAATAATAGAATTATAGAGTTGGAAGGGACTCCAAGGGTCAACTAGTCCAAGCCTCTGCAATGTAGGAGTCACAGCTAAAGCACCCATGGCAGATGGTCCTCCATTGATGCTTTCTTCTTCTTCTTCTTCTTCTTCTTCTTCTTCTTCTTCTTCTTCTTCTTCTTCTTCTTCTTCTTCACTCAAGACTTCCCATGGCTTTCTGCTCCCAAAGTCTCAGCCGCCACAGGGCAAAGTGGGTCCCCTCTTTCCACACAGCCTGCGTTCAGAAGACCCTCTGGACCAGCACCTGAGAGGATGCTCTTTTCAGGACAAGGGTGAGGCTGCAGGTAAACTCAGCCGTGAAGAAACTCTTCCATCACTCTGTTCCCTGCCCATTCTTCTGTTCATTCCAGGTGGCTTTATTTATTTACTTGAAATAATTCTAAGCAGTCCTCCCTTGCAAATGACCCGTGGCCAGGGTACCACAAACAGTTTAACACCATGCCAGGCATTCATAAATGCAGCAATTCAATAAAACGAGAGCAGATAAAATAAATTGTTGGAACAACAGCCTATAGAACACACATTTTGGCACTCACTCTGCGCATGGACACCCTTGCAACTGCCAACTCAGCTGGCGTCTGAAAGAGAAAGTGTTGGCTGCACCTCCAAATTTTTTTGGGGGGGCATTCCCTAAATGGGATATGCCACCATAGAGAAGGTCTTCTTCCATGTCAAGTTCACGGTATATTTGGGTTATCTACAAACTTGCATGTATGAAAACAGTTTATGAAGGTCAGCAGATTTTATCTTCAGCTATGGGTGCTCCTGACTTTCCCTTTCAAATCCCCCATCCCTCCATTGCAGGGGGTTGGGCGAGATGATCCTTGGGGTCCGTTCCAATGATACAGTTCTATGATTCCATTGAAAAGTTTGTAAACACCTGGGAAACATCTTGTAAGGTGATGGATTCTCCTTCCTTGGAGGTTTTAAAGCAGAGATTGGATGGCCATCTCTCAGGGATGCTTTAGTTGGGATTCCTTTACTGCAGCGGGTTGGACTAGACACTAGAATGATCCTTGGTGTCTCTCCCAACTCTACAATTCTGGGATTTTATGCCTTCAGTTGCTTCTAGAATACTACAAATAGTGAGTACCTCCCACATCTCAGCAGGACAGACTGTTCCACAAAATGGGGGCAGCCTGATCTGAGCTGCTCTTGAGGGAGCATCTGAGATTTCAGGGTCTTCAAGGAGAAAATGCATTAAGTACAATAATAGGACTTCTCCCCTGATTTGTTTCCAGTCACATGGAATGATGGTCCCTCCCGTGGCTTAAGATGCCAGCCTTCTACAATGCCTGCGTCAGCCCATCCACTTTCTCCCTCACGGGCATCCCTCAGCTGGAAACTGCCCATGTCTGGATCTCCATCCCTTTCTGCTCCATGTACGTCATGGCCGTGGTGGGCAACTGCACCATCCTCTTCATCATCCGGGCCGAGCCCAACCTCCACGAGCCCATGTACCTCTTCCTCTCCATGTTGGCCATCATCGACTTGGTCCTCTCCTCTTCCACCATGCCCAAGCTGCTCAGCATCTTCTGGTTGGGCAACAAGGACATTGCCTTCCACTCCTGCCTCCTCCAGATGTTTGTCATCCACTCTTTTGCCACCATTGAATCTGGGATCTTCCTGGCGATGGCCTTTGACCGCTACGTGGCCATATGCACCTCTTTGAGGCACAGGACCATCCTGACCCACTCGGTGGTGGCCAAGATCGGACTGGCCGCTGCTCTGCGGGGCTTCCTATACATCGCTCCACTGCCTCTTCTTGCCCATCGATACACCTACTACCACACCAACATCATTGCACACTCCTACTGTGAGCACATGGCTGTGGTAATGCTCTCCTGCGAGGACATCTCCATCAGCAACATCTACGGCATGGCCATTGGCTTCCTGGTACTCATTGTTGACTCCCTGTGCATCGGGGTGTCCCACGTCCTCATCTTTCGGGCGGTGATGAGCTTGTCCACCACGGAGGCCCGCCTTAAGACCTTCAGCACTTGCACCTCACATATCACTGCCATCTTGGCCTTTTACATCCCCATAGCAGTTTCATCTTTGACTCACCGGTTTGGGCACAACGTGGCTCCCCCAACTCACATCCTCCTGGCCAACTTCTATCTCATCTTCCCTCCCGTCTTGAATCCTATCGTGTATGCCGCCCGGACAAAAGAGATCCAAAGGAAACTGGCTAAGATGCTGTCTTGGTCTCGGAGATGAGCTAAAGACCTGATGTGAGCCTCAAGGTGATCTGTGGCTCAAATCAAATGCAAGGAGAAAGCCATCCGTGGAGTTTCTGAACTAACTCTAGAGGGGGAGTCTCTTACCAATACCACTTGCATATACTAAGAATCAGTCATAGAATATAAAAGGCTGACCCACATTAATGGTGTTAAGTATAATTGCTTAATTGACACTGAAATGAAGAATGTTTATGTGTTTTGCTGAAAGGGTAGGAGTGGGAGATTCCACTGAAGCTAAAGAACAGCAAGAAGTTGTCTCTGAGCTCCTTGATGGATTGATAATTAACAATTGCTGTTTTCTGCTAGCTAACTCATGAGTGTTTAACCTTAGATCAGGTTTATTTTATTTCTAAGAAGATGAACCTGTGCTGAACGGGCCACATGCTCTCCTGCAATGATTTTGCAAAGTTTTTTGCAGATAAAGTCGCTCAGATTCGGGAAGAGGTAGACTCCACCGTGGGAGCAGGGCTGGGGCGGGAGAGTGCTAGAGTCCTGTCTAGCCCAGTTGTGTGGGATCAATTCCAGTCTGTTACCTCCGAGGATGTGGACAGGCTGCTTGGACGAGTGAAACCAACCACCTGTCTCCTTGATCCTTGCCCATCCTGGCTTATAAAAGCTAGCCGGGAAAGGCTGGGTGATGGGCTTTGCGGGGTGGTGAATGCTTCTCTCTGCGAGGGAGCCTTCCCAGACCCGCTAAAAGAGGCGGTTATTAAACCGCTTCTTAAAAAACCATCTTTGGATGCGGCCAATATGGCCAACTATCGCCCAGTCTCAAATCTTCCATTCTTGGGCAAGGTGATTGAGCGAGTGGTTGCTGAACAACTCCAGGCACGCCTGGAAGAAGCGGACCATTTGGATCCCTTCCAATCGGGATTCAGACCTCATCATGGGACTGAAACTGCCTTGGTCGGACTGGTCGATGATCTCCGGCGGGCTAGGGACAAAGGTGAGAGCTGTTTCCTGGTTCTGCTGGATCTCTCAGCGGCCTTTGACACCATCGACCATAACATCCTTCTGGACCGTCTAGAGGGTTTGGGAGCTGGGGGCACTGTTATACAGTGGTTCCGCTCCTTCCTCCTGGGCCGTGTTCAGAAAGTGGTGGTGGGGGATGAGTGTTCAGACCCCTGGGCTCTCACTTGTGGGGTACCTCAGGGTTCTGTCCTCTCCCCCATGCTTTTTAACATCTATATGCAGCCGCTGGGAGAGATCATCAGGGGGTTTGGACTGGGTGTTCATCAGTATGCGGATGATACCCAGCTCTACCTCTCTTTTAAATCAGAACCAGTGAAGGCGGTGAAGGTCCTGTGTGAGTGTTTGGAGGCGGTTGGAGGATGGATGGCGGCTAACAGATTGAGGTTGAATCCTGACAAGACAGAAGTGCTGTTTTTGGGGGACAGGAGGCGGGCAGGTGTGGAGGACTCCCTGGTCCTGAATGGGGTAACTGTGCCCCTGAAGGACCAGGTGCGCAGCCTGGGAGTCATTTTGGACTCACAGGTGTCCATGGAGGCACAGATTAATTCTGTATCCAGGGCAGCTGTCTACCAGCTCCATCTGGTACGCAGGCTGAGACCCTACCTGCCCGTGGACTGTCTCGCCAGAGTGGTGCATGCTCTAGTTATCTCTCGCTTGGACTACTGCAATGCGCTCTACGTGGGGCTACCTTTGAAGGTGACCCGGAAACTACAACTAATCCAGAATGCGGCAGCTAGACTGGTGACTGGGAGCGGCCACCGAGACCACATAACACCGGTCTTGAAAGACCTACACTGGCTCCCAGTACGTTTCCAAGCACAATTCAAAGTGTTGGTGCTGACCTTTAAAGCCCTAAATGGCTTCGGTCCTGTATACCTGAAGGAGCGTCTCCACCCCCATCGGTCAGCCCGGACACTGAGGTCCAGTGCCGAGGGCCTTCTGGCGGTTCCCTCACTACGAGAAGCCAAGTTACAGGGAACCAGGCAGAGGGCCTTCTCGGTAGTGGCGCCCGCCCTGTGGAACGCCCTCCCTTCAGATGTCAAAGAAAACAACAACTACCAGACCTTTAGAAGACATCTGAAGGTAGCCCTGTTTAGGGAGGCTTTTAATGTTTTATAGATTATTGTATTTTAATGCTCTGTTGAAAGCCGCCCAGAGTGGCTGGGGAAACCCAGCCAGATGGGCGGGGTATAAATAATAAATTATTATTATTGTTATTATTACTGAACCTGCACAATATATTGTATGGAAATATTTGGATGTATCTTTGATGTTTTTGTTCTGTTTTGAAGAAAGTTCTACAAGCAAAGGTTTGAACACTCTAATGAGTCTGGGCAATCCTTCATTCCAAAGGAGTCAGTTGTTATGCATCCAGTCGCTTCAAACTGCACAATATTAATATCTGCAATAAATGTTTCCCTTCTTCCCTGCCATGCTTAAATGCACATATGCTGTGTGTTACCTCATTCACATGTGACTCCCCTCGGCCTCCACTTTGGCGTGGTAAATTTGGAACATAAAAACCTTCTTTACCCATCTCTCCTTCCTCTCCACTCTGTCCCAGCTGCCTTTGACCTCGCTATAGTTTACAGCAGTGAGAAGTTTGGGTGTGCAGCAAGTTTTCTAGTAGCATACTCCTTGTCAAAGGGCTATTGGTCAGTTAATAAAGGTGAAACTCAATAAACTGAAGCTCAGTCCAAATAAGACTGAGATACTGCTATTGTCCAGTGGTTCTCTAGACAGGATGGGTTGGAGGTGGTCTGGTCTTGATGGAGATATGCTCCCTTTGAAGAAGCAAGTCTATAGCTTTGGGGTACTTCTGGATTCATCACTGTTGCATGAAGCTCATGTGGCCTCCTGGGGAAAATATCCTCTTCAAACCTCCAGCCAAATGATCCATTCTATCTACTCTTTTGCTAGTTCAACCTCAATGCCATGGCAGGAAATTGCAGAGATCCATCTTCAATGTTGCACAAGGGGTTGATCACACAAGAAAGGCAGGAAGTTCCCTGGGTGTGTTACAGATGTCTCAGTCTCTTTTGGGAGGGAAGGTTTGAGACAGAACCTGTGTGGTGCATTGGTTAGAATGTCAGACTAGGATCTGGGAGAGACCAGTTTTCAAATCCCCACTTGGTCATGAAGCTCACTGGGTGACCTTGGGCCAGTCACTGCCTCTCAGCCTAACCTACCTCAAAGGGTTGTTGTGGGGATTGAAAAAAGGAGGGAGAGAACCCTGTATGCAACTTGGCACTCCCTGGAGAAAAGGGTGGGATATAAATGCAATCAGTAAATCAATAAGGACACCTCTATCATGGAGGCTTTAGGTATATAGCACACCCTATGTCTTCGCACAAACTAATCCAAAACAAAACGATTGAACCAACCTGCAGACTTTCTTCTGCCTCATTCCCCTCAAATCGGCCCTTTGAATGAGGCTGATTGCCAAACTGGGCCCTGCAGCATTCACCAACCTGGTGCTCCTCAAATGTTTGGACCACAACCCTCACCATTTCTGACACCACATGCCTGTGCAGGATGGGACTGATGTGGTCTCAAACATCTGGAGGGCAACAGGTTGTACAGTGACTGGTGCAATGTGCAGCCATCAGATCTGCCATATTTGGTCCATCTCAAATCAGTTACCCATATGACCTAGAAGCACCTCTTGCCCAATAATTCCCTAGCCATCTTTCAGAAGAAGTGTGCTGGTGGCAGTGGCGGACGTTGACCTTTCAAATTTCAGCATATCCCTGTGTGATGTCAAAATTCTGTGCCCCCCACCTCTTGCCTTCCATTCTAATAGTTGTGGCGCCCTTTTGGCTTGGAGCCTAGTGTGGGTGAACTGGTTGCTCTCTTTTAAATCTGCCTCTGCTGGTGGTGACTGACTGGGAAAGAGATCTTGGGGTTGTGGCTGACAGCTCAGTGAATATGTTGGCTTGCTTTGAAGCACACTCTTTTTAATTTTATTTTCTAAATTTTACATTTTTTTATCCTAATAACACCATATCAAATAACGCACAAAATACAATTCCCAAATCCCCCCTCCCCCTAACTTCCCTTAACTTCCTCTTCTGTTTTTTTACATCTTAACTTCTCCTGCATGCTTTATATTATTATTATTATTATTATTATTATTATTATTATTATATCTTAATAATAGATTTTTAAAAATTTAATATTGTTATGCTCTTATCATTTTAATATCGTCCTTATAATTTCTGTATTCGTTTTGTTAATTGTAAGTGTTTACTCAAATCCTGCTAGTGAGTCCATTTCTTTACATTGTTTCTGTAGATACACCATAAATGGTTCCAAGCATTTTTTAAAGTCTCTATTGTCTTTGTCTCTTAAGTCTTTCAGTTAGCTTCGCCATTTCAGCGTATTCAATCAATTTTTGTTGCCATTCTTCTTTAGTTGGTAATTCATCACTTTTCCATCTTTGGGCTAGCAATATCGTAGCATACATAAAAAGTTTCTTCTTCTCTTTTGGCAAATCTTGACCTGAAATGCCTATTAAAAAAAGCTTCTGGTCCTTTTACAAAGGTTATCTTAAACATTCTTTTCATTTCATTGTAAATCATTTCCCAATAATTTTTAATTATTTTATAATTCCACCACATATGAAAAACACATGCCTTCTTTTTCTTTGCACTTTCAACACTTATTGGAGCTTGTTCTGTATACTGTGTGGCACATTCAACGCAGAGGCAAAGAAGCCAGAAATAGCAGGATCTGGACAAGAGAGTGTTGCTGTGACACCTTCGGAGGCCTGCTGCAACAACTTGGAAAGGCACTTTCAGGACAAAATTGTTCAGATTCAGGTGACATAGTCAGAGCAAATCCAGTGGAGGCATCCAGGGCTCAGTTTGAGCCACCTACATTGAATCAGTATTATCCTTATTATCTGGAAACACATTTCCTTCCCTTTTGAAAATAGTCTAAAGAAAGAAGACAGTTTTTACAAAGGCTTTCCGTTTTCAATATTTGTAGTCCTTGCTTGGTGCTTTGAGGTTTGGCAGCCAAAGAGCCACTTAATTGTCCCAGGCCCCAGTTGGCTTGGAAGATCCCTCAAGGTCTCCGAAATATGCAGCATAAATACCTCACTGAGAGGCCGAAGCCAACATTTGCTTAGGAGGGGGCATTGCTGCCTTGGTAAGCTGAGTGTGCAACCGTTCCTACGGAGGCAAGATTTTGGGCTGTTGTGCCAAGTCAGTGTTCCACAGAGCAAGGCATGTGGCAAATTGCCTCCTTTGCGATGATGCAATGAGCCGGGGTTGTTTCTGACTGTGGAATCTTTCATGCCGTTCTGAGTATGCTGTTGCCCCTGCAAAATGCTACCTAACACTGCCAACAAGGCTCGCCTTGCTCCTTGCTCTGGGTTCCCTGACATTTCTTTGGAAAATGGCGAATGTAATGCCCCAAGAAAGGTAAGTGCTCAAGGAAGCAGTGGCTATGTTTTCCGACAGGAGGGGAAAGATTGGTGGCCTGGCTAGCAGGAGATAACTGTGTACCATGCTGAAGATTTCCAGGAGAGGACAGAGAGGAGGGGAAGAACATTTGGAAGCTGATGGAGAAGAAAGCATGCCTGGATAGATCAGTTGGTTAGAGCATGGTGCTGATAATGACAAGGTTGAAGGTTCATTCCCCATATAGGACAACCGCACATCCCTGCATTGCAGGCGTTGGGACTTCTCAGGGTCCCTTCCAACTCTACAATTCTATGATTCTATGATCATTTAGATCAGCCTTTCTCAACCTTGGGATTCTTCCAACTCTCCAATTCTATGATAATCTGGAGAATTTCCTAGACCCAGAGGAAGAGACTGTATGAAGCAGACTCCCAGGTGTTCTCCGAAAGAGCAGACTTGGGTGTCCAAAATACCTGAGGACTGATCACTTACCCCAAGGAGAAGAGTTCCAAAACCAGTGACCTTACAATGACTGTTTCATTTATTCACTCAGGTAGTTCTTCTTTCTGCTTCTAACAGTCAACCATTCTAGAGAGAGGTGACTCCACCCTTCCCATGTAACTGAGGTCCAGCAGACAGCCAAGTTTGGCCCTTGGTGTATAGACTTTCCAGGATCAGAAAAAGAAGGAATAACAACTGTTAGGAGATCCACTCACATAACAGAACCTCCACTTCCCCTCTTCATAGAATTGTAGAGTTGGAAGCGACGCCAATGGTCATCTCATCCAACCCCCCTGCAATGCAGGAATCTCAGCTAAAGCATCCATGACAGATGGCCATCCAACCTCTGCTTAAAAACTTCCAAGGAAGGAGAGTCCACCACCTTCAGAGGGAGACCGTTCCACTGTTGAACAGCTCTTAAACTCAGGAAGGTCTTCCTGATGTTTAGTTGGTATCTACTTTCTTGTAACTTGAATCCATTGGTTTGGGTCCTCCACTTTGGAGCAGGAGAAAACAAGTTTGCCCCCATCTTCCATGTGACAGCTCTTTGGATATTTGAAGATGGCTTCCCTCCACTAGAAATCTGCTCCACAGGGTCCCCCAACCCTCTGGAGCAGTTTTTGAAGGTCCACAGAAGGATGCAGTCAAGAGGAGAGGGAAGTAACATTGCACAACAGGAAGTCTGTTGCACCAAAGGAACAGCAGCTTTGGGCACAAGCCTCTATCTTAAAGCCTGGGATGTATAGATAATCTATCTGTAGAAACATTTTCTTAGACTCCCTAAAAACGCTACACTAAGGCTGTATAGGGTTCTGTTGCTCAGTACAGTATAACTATCTGAGTGTTCATCCATCTTCATTTGTTTCCAGTCACGTGGAATGATGGTCCCTCCCGTGGTGTAAGATGCCGGCCTTCTACAATGCTTGCATCAGCCCATCCACCTTCTCCCTCACGGGCATCCCTTAGCTGGAAGCTGCCCATGTCTGGATCTCCATCCCTTTCTGCTCCATGTACGTCATGGCCGTGGTGGGCAACTGCACCATCCTCTTCATCATCCGGGCCAAGCCCAACCTCCATGAGCCCATGTACCTCTTCCTCTCCATGTTGGCTGTCATCGACTTGGTCCTCTCCTCTTCCACCATGCCCAAGCTGCTCAGCATCTTCTGGTTGGGCAACAAGGACATTGCCTTCCACTCCTGCCTCCTCCAGATGTTTGTCATCCACTCTTTTGCCACCATTGAATCTGGGATCTTCCTGGCAATGGCCTTTGACCGCTACGTGGCCATATGCACCCCTTTGAGGCACAGGACCATCCTGACCCACTCGGTGGTGGTCAAGATCGGGCTGGCCGCTGCTCTGCGGGGCTTCCTATACATCGCTCCACTGCCTCTTCTTGCCCATCGATACAC
Organism: Darevskia mixta; assembly: GCA_034641385.1. Taxonomy (NCBI): domain Eukaryota; kingdom Metazoa; phylum Chordata; class Lepidosauria; order Squamata; family Lacertidae; genus Darevskia; species Darevskia mixta. Next base: position 3,016,575 of record JAWWNH010000205.1, read on the forward strand.
CTACTACCACACCAACATCATTGCACACTCCTACTGTGAGCATATGGCTGTGGTGATGCTCTCCTGCGAGGACATCTCCATCAGCAACATCTATGGTGTAACAATTGGCTTCCTGGTACTCATAATTGATTCTATGTTCATTGGGTTGTCCTATGTCCTCATCTTTCGGGCGGTAATGAGCTTGTCTACCACGGAGGCCCGTCTTAAGACCTTCAGCACTTGCACCTCACACATTTGCGCCATCTTGGTCTTCTACATCCCCATCGTTGTCTCGTCCCTGATACATCGGTTCGGGCACAACGTGGCTCCTGCAGCTCACATCCTCCTGGCCAACTTCTATCTCATCTTCCCTCCCGTCTTGAATCCCATTGTGTATGCCGTCCGGACAAAAGAGATCCGGAGGAGGCTGGCCAAGATGCTGTTGTGGTCCAGAGGTGGTCTTGAGTAAGCCTCACAGTTGCTCCTTATGTGAGGTTTATTCCCCTCTTTCTTTGGCTGAAGCATGAATTGAACAGCATCAATCAGAAGGCCATGGGAATCACTCAATTAGCTCAATGCAGAGAGTCTTTTAGATGGGCAAATTTGTTGACATTGGTTTCTCTGTTTCTCATCTTTTCAATGTAAAATTCAGCTCTCCACATTTCCACATCTGTTTGCAATTTTTTTCTAAAGTCCACAAACACATTTAGAAAGCCATATAATGTTAACCAGCCAAAGGCATGGTTGATAAGAAATGTTTTTGCCTGTTGCCTAAAGATAAGTAACGAAGGAATCAGGCGAGCCTCTCTGGGGAGAGCATTCCACAAACGGGGAGCCACTGCAGAAAAGGTCCTGTTCTTGTGTTCCCACCCACTGGATGTCTCACAGGGGAGGCACATGAAGAAGAGTCTCATATGGAGAAAGGTGGTACTTGAGGTATTGCGGTCCTGAGCCATTAAAGTCTCATTGAATGTTCATTAAATATCTGCCATCACCAGGAGCAGTCCAAGCAATTTTGCTGCCCAACACAAAGGACAAGAAGATGCATTGCCTATTCTGTGCACAAACTTGGACCAGAGTAGTAGTTGACTCTTACTTGACCACTGGAATGGGACAGAGTCCTCCACTGACCCCAAGAGTAGCAGGCTAGCTTAGGGGCTGTGGGGCAGGCCACATGGCACACATTTGTAGCCACTTTCTGCCCCTCAGAATTTGTTGCCTGAGACAACTGCTTCATGCTTGAGCCGGCCTGGTCATTGTCTAATCTCCCTGCAAACAAATCAGGCCGGATGCTCATTAAACAGGTTGCTGATTCCAAGGAATAAGGAATCAGGTTTGCTGCACTTGACCTCTGGTGAGCTGATGAACAAAGCCTGTGCTTTTCTGTATCTGTTTGGGATCCAGAGAGCTGAAGGAGGCCCCTACTGCAACATCCATCTGCCCACAGGCTTTGGTCATCTTTGGAGACCGCTGTTGGGGAACACCTATCGCCTTCTGAGAGACATAAGCTCTCTTCAGAATCCTGGGCCAGCAAGGCAACAGCATCTCTCAGCATCTCAAGGTTGATCCTTGAGATTATTGAGGAGCAAAGAGGGGGTCCTGCTGGAGCTGTGAGCTCACTAACCTTTGGAAGCATAGTTTAAGTATAGCTTCTTAACTTTCTCTCTCTCTTTCTCTTTCTCTTATTTTCTCTCTCCCTCCCCTCCCCTCCCCTCCCCTCCCCTCCCCTCCCCTCCCCTCCCCTCCCCTCCCCTTCTTTCCTTCCTTCCTTCCTTTGTTCCCCCCTTCTCTCTCTCTCTCTTGCATCTGGATTAATGTTTTAGTTCGGACCAAAAAAGAAGAAGACATTTGACAATAAAGTATAGTCTATCATAGGGGTTGGAGCTTATTTACTAAGTGAATAATATCACACCTGAGTCTTTTGAACTGTTGTTTTATTATTTATTGTTATTATTATTTATTAAATTTGTATACCGCCCTATACCTGCAGTTCCTCCTAGCCTACTATTGTGTTTTGTGAGATACAGTGCTATTTTTCTATAAAAAGAGGTGCTGGAACTCAACATGAATGCTTCTCTTGTTCTCTTATAATGGCAATGGCGGCCATCTGAGAGGTGCCATAACTGAGTTCTGCCAAGTTCTGGCTGAGAAAAAGCCACGGTGAGATAAGTTTGAATTGAAGAGGACGTAGACTTTAATTTGGGGAAGACCATTTATCTTTATCTCTGTAGTTCCTGAATAATAAATGTGCTGTAAAGGAGATGCTCATTGTCTGTTTACAGGGGATAATGATGGAATTTGTGTGTGTAAACGGTAGAACAATTGGAGGGAGGAAAAGGCATGGAAGTGGGGAGTAATCACTGGTGAGTAGAATTGCTTAATAGACACTGAAATGAAGAATGCATGTGTGTATTGCTGAAAGGGTTTAACTGGAAGACGTCACTGAAGCAAAAGAAAAGCAAGAAGAGCTCTCTGAGTTCCTTGATGGGTTTGATAATAAGAGAAAGAGAAAACAACTCCGGGCCAAATGGAGGTTCTAAGGAGAGAGAGACCTTGGATTCTAGGTCTGTTTGGAATTGTCTGTTATTTCTAAGACTCTGAGCCTGTGCTGGACAGCACAAGATATTGTATGGAATAATTTGGATGCATTTTTGACGTGTTTGTTCTGAAGAAAGTTCTGCAAGTAAAGCTTTGAACAATCTTCTAATGGGTCTAGACAATGTTTTATTCCAAAAGCAGTCAGGTTTTGTGCTTCCAGACGCTTCAAGCTGCACAATCTTAATATCTGCAATATTCCCTGTGCAAGGGAGAGATAAAGAAAGTAAGGAGGAGATCAGAGGGGGAAAGGGGTGAAAATGGGGGTGCAGAGGGGGTTGCAAAATAGGAGGGATTAGGAGGCACCTCCAGTTGTGAAAGCAGGGGCATGCAAGAGCTGAAGGACAGGCAGGGATGTTGGCATAATAGCTGGGTGGAAGGCAGGGCCATCCCACCCATGAGGCAAGGTGAGGTGACGGCCTCAGGTGGCAGGATCCATGGGACAGCAGATCTGGTCTCCAAGGAAAGCACTGCCTGCTGTTGCCACCACAACGACAGTGACAGCTGCACCACACCTCTTGGAAGCCAGATCTGCCGCCTCCTTGGCAGCATCCCATGCTGAATCTACAGTGATATCTTGGCAAATAGGAGGTTTGCTGGTCTCCTCCCACCCTTGTTCCCAGTGTAGATCTTTATTCCCCCCCTTCTTTCTGATGTATGTAGATGATTTGTTTCTTCTTCTTCCAAAGCAACTACTCTATTCCGAATTAAAAAATGGAAAGCGTAATGCTGGTGGTCAACAAAAGAGGTTCAAAGGCTCTCTCAAGGCAAATGTTAAAAATAGTGACAATTGGGAAACACTGGCCTGTGAGCGCTCCAATTGCTTAGCAGCTGCAAAGAGTGCAAAAGGAGGAAGATGCAGGAGGTGACCATGGAGGTGGTTTGCATGCAGAGTGGGTTGCACAAAAGGAGCGGGGAGGGCGCATGGGCATGTGGGTGGTGGTGAAATTGGGTGCAAAGAAGAACTGCAGAACAGAAGAGAAAAACGGCTTCAGAAATGATGGTGAAAAGCAATCTCCGTAGTCACATGGCATGGGAAGGGGAAGCTCTAGAGAGTTAATGTGGGGGGGGGGGAATGGCAGAAGGGTTGGTGAGCAGAGGGAGAAAGGGTTCAGCCTGTCAACTGAAAATATTTTTTCCTCCTATGGAAGAAGCTTCTCTTGCTCCATCCCCAGCTTGCTCATCCAAGAGGACCCTTGAAGAAGGAAAATACTTTGCACAGAGCCTCACGCACCTGCTTTGTCCGGATGCTGTAAATGATGGGGTTCAGCATGGGAGGGAGGCTGAGATACAGATCAGCCAGCAGGACCTGCACATGTGGTGGCACCATCTGGGGAAAGCACTGGATGTAAATGGAGGTCAAACCTGGGAGGTAGTAGAGCAGCATCACACAGATGTGGGAGCTGCAGGTGCTGAAGGACTTGAGCCGCTCTGTTTTCTCGGCAAGTTTCCCCACAACCCTGAGAATCAGTCTGTAAGACAAGGCGATGAAGGCTGTGTCAGTCCCCACAATGAGGGTGGTCCCCACCAAGTTGTAGGTGCTGCTTGCAGAATGATCTGCACAGGCCAATTTCATGACCGCCATGTGCTCACAGTAGGAATGAGATATCACTTTGGAAGCACAGTATGGCAGACGCCTCAATGCCCAGGTCAAAGGCACCATGAAAAGGATCCCTCTTGCCAGAATGGCCAGCCCTATCTGCACGACCCTTTGGGATGTCAAGATAGTCTCATATCTTAGCGGGTGGCAGATGGCAATGTACCGGTCAAAGGCCATGGCCAGCAAGACTCCTGATTCCACAGCTGTGGTGGAGTGGACGAGGAACATCTGGGTGAAGCAAGCATCAAAGCCAATCTCTTGAGAGCCCATCCAGAAGATGCCGAGCATCTTGGGGACCACAGATGTGGCCATGACCAGGTCAATCATTCCCAACATGGCCAGGAAGTAAAACATGGGATGGTGCAAGGTGTGAGCCAGTAGGATTGTCAGGAGGAGGACGCAGTTTCCTGCAAGCGCCATCAAGTACATTGAGCAGAAGAGGGCACCCATCCAGGGGTGGACACTTTCTAGCCCAGGGATGCCAACTAAGAAGAAGGCAGTGGGGCTGGAGTTGAACTTGTCTGGATCCATGAAGCTGAGCGTGGTGTTCTAGTTTAACAAAAAATGAAATCTCAAGAAAGAGAATTTGCATTTAAGGTTGGCTTCAAAAAAGGGAAGCAACGTTGTTTCCTACTCTTTCCCTGTAGAAGGTTTCCTACTGACACCTTCTCTCTCTACAACCCCAAGGGTCCCCGAGGATCAGTTGCTGGCTAGGGCTGAGTTCTAGGAGAGCCCTAGTAGTTCTGCTTTGCCCACCGGTACACAAGTCAATCAGTGAGCACCTTCATACAAATACACCAGTATTTCCCAACCTGGTGCCCTTCAGATGCCCATGCTGGCTGGGGATGGTGGGAATTGAAAGCCAGCACATCTGGAACATAAGAAGAGACTACTGGATCAGGCCAGTGGCCCAACTAGCCCAACATCTTGTTCTCACAGTGGCCAACTAGTTGCCCCAATGAGAAACCAGCAAGCAGCCCTCTTCCCTCCTGGAGTTTCCAGCAACTGGGATTCAGAAGCAATATTGCCTCCATCCATGGAGGCAGAACTTAGCCATCATGGTTGGTAGTCGTTAATAGTCTTATCCTCCACTAATTCATCCAGTCCTCTTTTAAAGCCATCCAAGTTTGTGGCCTCCGGTGGGAGTGAGTCCCATACTTTAACTCTGTGCTGCGTGAAGAAGTCCCTTCTTTTCTCTATCCTCAATCTTCTAACATTCAGCTTCCTTGGACGTCCACAAGTTCTAGTGCTATGAGTGAGGGAGAAAAGCTTTTCTTTATCCACTTTCTCCATGCCAGGTATAATTTTATAAACTTCTATCATGTCGCTTCTTGCTTGCCTTTTCTCTAAACTAAAAAGTCCCAAATGCTGCAACCATTCTTCACAGGGGGAGTCACTCTACCCCCTTGATCATTTTGGCTACCCTTTATTGAACCTTTCTCAACTCTACAATATCCTTTGTGAGGTGAGGTGGCCAAAACTGTACACAGTATTCCAAATGCAGCCACACCATATATTTGTGTAACAGCAATATGATGCAAACAGTTTCGTTTTGAATGCCTTTCCTAATGATCGCTAGCATGAAATCTGCCTTTTTCAGAGCCATCATCCATTGTGTCTGCATCTTCCTTGAGATACCTCAAGGTCTCTCTCCTGGCCTGTCACCTCCAGTTCAGACCACATGAGCACAAAGGTGAAATTAAGGGTTTCTTTCTTTCTTTTTCTTTTTCTGCAATATGCATCACATTACCCTTATTTATATTGAACTGCATTTGCCATTTTACTGCCCATTCACTCAGATTGGAGAGGTTCTTTTGGAGCTCATCGCAATCTCATTCTGTTTTAACAACTCCGAATAATTATCATTAGCAAAGTTGACCACCTCACTGCTCACTCCCAATTTATTACTTAAATTTCTACGACACCTTTCATCTGAGGATCACAGGGCAGTTTACAATATAAAGGGACAAAACAACAACAACAACAACAACAACAACAACAACAACAACATTTATACCCTGCCCATCTGGCTAGGTTTCCCCAGCCACTCTGGGCAGCTTTCAGCAAAATATAAGAAATAATAAAATGTCAAGCATTCAAAACTTCCTGATACAGGGCTGCCTGTTGTGTAATTATTTATCTCCTTGACATCTGATGGGAGGGCGTGCCACAGGGAGGGAGCCACTACCGAGAAGGCCCTCTAACAAACAAGACTTTGCTTAAAGCTTCCTCATCCACTGAGCTTGAATCATGCATTTCCCTGTCTATGTGCATTTGAAGGTCATATAGCTCATCTCTAAGCTGCTCTTTAACGCCAGACCTACCTGAGTCAGGAGGCCTTGTTCTCTGCTTGCAACTGGCAATAGGGAGCCATGCCAAGAAGACTCCATAATGCAAAATTGCATTTCCCTCCTTGCTTTATATGAACTCCAGGAAAACCACAAGGGCTGAACACTCTGCTACTCCTTAGACACCCTGTCTTGTCAGGAGCACAGATGATAAACAGATACTCAGCTGAATATGCTGTGTGTCTCCCTGTCTTGTCTACCTGCAGTTCTGATCCCCAGCAGCCCTTTCCCTATTCCTGAGGTATGTCTTCTGGTACAGCTGAGTTGTATGAGGTCATATGAGCATCCTCTAGGACTAGCACACCAACTGCAACAGTGACCTGATTTTTTGTCCTGCTCCAGGAATGCATCATCTGCGTCCAAAGTCATTGCGTTCAGCTGAGGCGCTATAAGGGTATTTATTACCCGGTTGATCCCCAAACTCATCCTCTTCAGGGAGGGGAGCAATGAGAAAGGATTTCCTGTGGTGTGAGGGAGAAGAAGCACCTTGGGACCACACCACTTTTTGTCCAGTATTTATAGCCCACTCATTATTGAATGTTTTCAATCCCAGAGTGGGGCTATATACAAAAATTACAAAATCTATATACAAAAATTACAAAAACTATATACAAAAATTACAAAATTGTATCAACAGGACCCATAAACAACTAAACAATTCTATCATAAGGCAAACTAGCAGAATTACAACATACAGTAATAACAAAATATGGGCCTCAAGGCAAGATGTGTTGCAGATGCCCCCACCGCACCCCTGATTCAGGCCCTGGATCTGTGGGGTGGGAGGAGACCAGTGGCATCTCCTGCCCCCTGTGGAGCATGGTGGCCTCATTGGGGCACCGGCCATGTGAAGGTCAGCCAGGCTGTCTGGCTGTGCTGTGGTGCAGAAGGATTTGAGGGCTTCCCCCATCTCAGTTTTCCTTCCCAGTCAGCACTGGCAGCATTCAGAGTCCTCCATGGTCCCAGGAGGAAGGGTGCAAACAGCACCAAATGTGAAGCTGTTGGATATTCTCTCTGTGTGTGAAAATTGTTTGTTCCAGAAACGGAGAAGAACGGAGAAGTGTTGACCTTCAGAGGGCATCGGGAGGGCAGCTGGCTAGCCCCAGCTGATCAGGCCCTTCCAGCAGACATGCTGGCCGATTCCCCGGTCTCTGATGCAACGTACAGTGGTACCTCGGGTTAAGTACTTAATTCGTTCCGGAGGTCCGTTCTTAACCTGAAAACGTTCTTAACCTGAAGCACCACTTTAGCTAATGGGGCCTCCCCCTGCCGCTGCCCAATTTCTGTTCTCATCCTGAAGCAAAGTTCTTAACCTGAAGCATTATTTCTGGGTTAGCGGAGTTCTTAACCTGAAGCGTATGTAACCTGAAGCGTATGTAACCTGAGGTACCACTGTAGATAGCGACTCAGCCTTATCTGAAGACTGAGCACGCTGTTTCAGCAGATTGCATTTCGCAGACAGAAACTGGCACGAGAGGCTTGTGTGAGCATATTTACAAGCAGATTTATTTAGCATAAATCAGGACAGACAAAGACATGGCGTCTCTCCTTCGTCTTCTCAGAGAGAGTCGAAAGCAAAAGCTATACACAAACGGAAGTTCCCAGCAATCTGTGCTGGTGTGTAAACAGACATGTGACACGTAAAAGCCCCATGTCTGCAGCTTAAGGTGGAATGGAATCTCAAGAAGCAGCAGAAGGCTGAGATTGTTTTGTCTGTTTTATGGATAAAGCTCACATCAAATGATACAGTAAACTGAAAGGTGGACAGGAGAACAGTGTTTGGCCCATAACACACCCCAGCAGCCATCTCCAAAGTCATGTAACCAGGAAACTTGGAACCCCCCCAAGGGGCTGCGAGTGTGTCAGGGGTCTGTAACTGGTTGCAGGGGTTGCTCATCGACAGAAGACCCCCCCTCCCAATGCTTATCAAAGAGCGGAATTTGGAGAAGAACAGGAAGAATAGATCTGGGAGGGAGGAGGAGACAGGGGTAGTCAAAATGTCTGGAGATGTAAATAAAACGTGTCTGAATAGGAATGGCGGATCAAGACAAGCAATGTGCAAAGTATCCTGATGGACAATTTTGGAAATTGTGGAATCACACATGCTCCAGTTTCGCTGAACAATTCCCCCTTCCATGACATTTTGTGATGTTGTCAATACGTTTTGGGTGGCTGGTCATACTGACAGGACTGGGGGGCTGGACCCTTTCTGAGGTTTTAAAAAGTTGCTCCCCACTTTGCTCAAGGCTCTTCTTTCTGCTGCTGGAGGGAGGGAGAGTCTGTAGCAACAGATTAATAAAGATCGGACTTAAGCAGCTGCTTTCCTTTCCCTTTCGCTGGTTGTCAACTCTGTTCACATCCTTTGACCAACAGCGGACATTGCAGGGTCTTAGGTCCCTTGTAGTGATGTACGGAAGTGAGAGCTGGACCATAAAGAAGGCTGATCGCCAAAGAATTGATGCTTTTGAATTATGGTGCTGGAGGAGACTCTTGAGAGTCCCATGGACTGCAAGCAGATCAAACCTCTCCATTCTGAAGGAAATCAGCCCTGAGTGCTCACTGGAAGGACAGATCCTGAAGCTGAGGCTCCAGTACTTTGGCCACCTCATGAGAAGAGAAGACTCCCTGGGAAAGACCCTGATGTTGGGAAAGATGGAGGGCACAAGGAGAAGGGGACGACAGAAGATGAGATGGTTGGACAGTGTTCTCGAAGCTACCAACATGAGTCTGACCAAACTGCGGGAGGCAGTGGAAGACAAGAGTGCCTGGCGTACTCTGGTCCATGGGGTCACGAAGAGTCAGACACGACTAAACGACTAAACAACAAAAGGTCCCTTGAGAGGGGGTTGAGCTGCAAAAGCGAAGCCTGCTTTTTTTTTTGGTAACAGGTTCATGAAATGGTGGTGTTTTCATGACAATGGCTCTCTTTGAGGAAAGGACAAGGGACCAGGGGAAGAAGAGGTGGCAAATGTTTTTGAGAATCTTCATCACTAAGTCAGTTATTAAGCTTAGAACAGGCCTGTGGGACAGACCTCTAAAGGCAGTCCGCCCCACCTGGAAAAAAACCTCTATGTCAGTTTGCATTTCTTAGTGCAGAAAGTATTGATCTGATGTGTAGCGATCTTTCCTATTCTAATTAATTCAAGAGGTTTCTGGAAGTTTCTCTGTGTGAAAGAAACAAGCAGAAAGTTCCTGGTGTTTGGGTTATTCCTTCAGAGAAGCTTACAGCTGGTTTAAACTGGTTCTGTTATCTCTTTCTCTCAAGGTCATGCTATAATAAGAGGCCAGAAGGAGCCTGGGTTTCACTTTCTCTTTCTCTTTCTCTTCCTTCAGGTGTGGTGTTCTGTACACAGTATGCTTATTGTTAAGGTTTTAATCTTATTATAAGTTATTGCAAGTTTAAGTGACGTCTGCTGCAACTGGATTTCTTATGGACAGTGCCAATCCTGAATGTATTGGATTTGTGACCATTATGATCATCTGCCTTCAGTAGCAGTCAGGGCCGTCTTTAGCAGATGCGGCGCCGGGGTGTAAATATCCACCCAGCGTCCCCAAAGTATCACGGACAGTGTTAGGGTGGCCGTAGCTGCGCACGGCCAGCCATGGGGGGAGGGCAACTCTCCCCCATGCCGCTGTGGGAGAGCGATCCCCGCAGAGGCTTGGGAGTGAAGTTGCGCCCCTCCCAAGCCTCCGCGGCTTCCCTTATGGTTGCCGGGGCGCAGCTGGCAGGCATGCAGGGAAAGGGGAGGCCTCTGGCAAAGCTGCACAGCTCTCCCACTTGCTGGGGCGCCCCTGAGAGGCCTGCGCCCTGGTGCAATGCACCACTAAGCCCTATGGGAAAGACGGCTCTGGCAGCAGTAAAGCTCTGCTGGATGAAATTGCCTCTGGTCTATTTTTTGGGAATCCTGCAACGTGTTTAAGTTTTTACTCTGCTAACTATACATTGGAGTTCTGCTCTGGATCAGTATATTGAGTAGAATTCCATGACACTCTAATCAACAAATGGTAGAATGCAGCAGGTAAAAAACTTGAACAGCAGGCAGATTAAAACACAGAAGCGTTATAAAGTCAAGCACAGATTACAATGTACCTCAAGAACAGTTTCCATTTTTATTGAGGCAAAGCCTAACAGCCATTACATTTATATCCCATTTCCCCCCCCCCCTCCAGGAAGCTCAAGGTGAAATACATAGCTCTCCCTCTCCTAGCTTTATCCACACAACCGTCTGAGGTAACCAGGGCATTCTACAGCTTATCACATTTATGTATCTTTTGTAAGTAACTTGTCAGTTGTTTTAATACAGAGAATCATAGAACTGTGGAAGGTACCCTGAGGGTCATCTAGTCCATGTTGGAAAAACAGAGGACTCGATGGAGTGTAAACCATCTGACGGCTGCCACTTGTTGGAAAAACGCTCTGGGGAGGCGGCGAACTCCCCAAGACTCTGGAGCGTCTTCCCGGTGGCCCTCTCTGGCTGGCATGTCCCTTCAGTCCAGAGCACCAGTAATCTGTGACCCTTTTCTTATGAAAAGAGCACACAGGTCTTCTAGCATCACGCAGCAAGAAGGAAGACTCATCTGTAGCTCTAAACTACTTTATTTACAGTCTATATACAGAGACTCCATAATCACGTCTGTGTTCTCTGAACAAGAGTACAAACTGCGACATGGCAGAAGTGAAACTAAACCATACAGTAACAACACTTAGGTGGAAGAGATAAGACAGACTTCCATTCCCACACTCTCAGACACTCATGACACTCATGTGATTTACACTAAACATAACAGTCCTGCTGAAGCAGCAAAGGTATATAAAAAAATACTAACAGTGCAACCCCCTGCTATGCAGAAATGACAGCTAAAGAATCCCTGAAGAGATGGTCACCCTACCTCTGTTTAAAAACCTCCCAAGAAAGAGAGTCCACCACCTCCTGAGATGGTCCATTCCACCTAGCTTTGGACAGCTTTGTTAGCAGTTAAAATCTTGCAATGTGGGAAGCTTTGGATGATCCTATGGTAAGCTTGAATAGTTCTGTCTACAGGTTCCCTGAGAGGCAAATACTTGGCTGAAAGCTATGAGGTGATACAGGGACCAATAAGTATTTAGAACTCTCTCTCTCTCTCTCTCTCTCTCTCTCTCTCTCTCTCTCTCTCTCACTCACTCTCTCTCTCTCTTGTTTTCCCCCTCCCCATTACTAACAACCCAAAAGTGTAGTACGGTAGCAAGGTATTACATCATACCATACCCAGAGCAAGCAAGCAAGCAAGCAAGCAAGCAAGCAAGCAAGCAAGCAAGCAAGCAAACAAACAAACAAACAAACAAACAGTAAGAGAAAGAAATGATGACACACAAATATAAATCTAGACACCCATATTTCCCAAACTGGTATGGATGGCAAATGTTGAGCATCAAAGTTTGAAGCATAGAGAATAAAATCCCACCAGCTGACATAAAAATATTCTGGATCCCCCATCCCCTGGGAAACATGCAATTTATGTGTGATTTTTTTCCACAATAGCCAAAATCCATATGTTCTTACATTACAATGACAAATGTAGATTTTTCAAGGTTTCCCATTAATGGGCTATTGAAATCTTGGCTGCAGCAAAAATCCATGTCAGGAGCTCTTCAACATATTGTCCATCCACATATTCAGTAATGACAGTTGTGAGGAAGCCTGAACAGGCAAATTCATTATTTTAGATATTTCTTGGTATACTTGAGAGAAGAATAATGAAACTTGAACCACACTTCTAATAACTGAGCTACCCAAAGCTTGGAGGCTCCACCTGGCAGGTGGATCTACAGTAGATGCAGATAAATCGTAACAAGTTCAAACCTTCTCATCCTTTGGGGGTCTAACACCAGTTGGAGTCAAGTCTCAACCTTGACTCCTTTTGGGTAGAATGGCTTCAGTACTTGCTCCCGAATCTGCTTTGTTTTCATGCCATAAATGATAGGGTTGAGCATGGGGGGCACCAGGACATAGAGGTCAGCCAACAAGATGTGGATGTGGGCAGGGATGTGGTGCCCCCAGCGTTGTGTGTAAAAGGAGAAAAGGGCAGGAGTGTAGAAGATCAGGATGACGCAGATGTGGGAGCCACAAGTGCCGAAGGATTTCTGTCGGGCCTCCTTAGAGGAGAGCCCCATGACTGCCCTGAGAATGAGCACATAGGAGACAGCAATGAAGATGGAGTCTGAGCCCACCACGAAAGTGGCTGCCGTGATCCCATAGATGTGGTTGGGTGTGGTATCTCCACAGGCCAACTTGACCACAGCCATGTGCTCGCAGTAGGAATGGGCGATGACATTGGGCCCATAATATGGTAGATGGCTCACCATACAAGTCAAAGGGGTCATCAAGCCAATGCCCCTCACGAAGGCTGCACACCCAATCTTGGCAATGACAGAGCTGGTGAGGATGGTGGTGTAGCGCAGAGGGGCGCAGATGGCCACGTAGCGGTCAAAGGCCATCGCGAGCAGCACCCCTGACTCCACAGCTGAGAAACCATGGATGAAGAACATCTGGATGACACAGGCCTTGAAGCCAATGGAGTGGGAACGGAACCAGAAGATGGCAAGGATCTTGGGCACCGTGGAGGAGCACAGCACCAAGTCGAGGGCGGCCAACATGCACAGGAAGTAGTACATTGGCAAGTGGAGGCTGGGCTCCTTCTTGACCACAAAGAGGATGGTCAAGTTGCCCAGCAAGGCTACTAAGTACATGGAGCAGAAGGGGAAGGCCATCCAAAAGTAAGCCGCTTCCAGGCCAGGAATGCCCACTAGGATGAAAACGGAGGGGTTGCTGTTGGAGCGATTGTTGCACGCCATGGCTTCCACCTGGCTCCCGGAACCATTTCATAGCCTGCTGTTAAGGCGAAAAGGAAGTTAGACAGTGCTACTACGCTTGCTGCTTAAGGTTAGGTGAGACCAAGGAGGTTAGGAACATACAGTAGTGTTTTAACACTTGGTCTTCTGCATCAGCTCTCTTCAACTCTGAGGTAGAAATTGTTCAAAACCCATTATCAATAAGGCCAGTTTCATATCTTCAAGTGTATGTCCTAACCTCAAAACTAGGAGTAAGCAGTTTAGGAGGAACATTCACCCTGGGAATGAACATCCAGTTCTTAGGAGCTCCACACCAGAGGTGGAAATGAGAACAAAACTGGAGCAGCTTATTCCTCTACCACTTTTTTAAAAAATAACAATACTATGAGCTACAGAGTTATTATAAGAATCAAGATACTCCATCAGGCTGGGGGCGCTGTTTCCCCCTTTCCACTAAGTCCTGTATCAGAATAGAGATGTTGAGCTTGGAAATTGTGGTAGGTCTACTTGGACCCCTAACCCCCATGAATAGCTAGCAGTTCTGGCAATGATAACAGGGAGGCCTGTATCATCAGCTGCCTCCCTTCCTTGGAGCCAGTTTTCAGTTGGCCTCCTTGGCTGCTGGCATCACCCTTCTGCTCTCCTCTGTTGTTACCTTATCATGGGCTCCTCAGTCTCAGCGAAACTCCAGCTGCCCCATGCTCTCAAGCAGACAACTGGGGCCATCTCAGTTGTTGCCCTTCCCAAGGTCTGTTGGAGATGCTGCCTGGCCACACTCTTAGCCTGTGCTTGTGCTGTGATGCCGGCCGTGTCCTTTTGCGTTTCTGCAGCCACATGCGGAGAATCTGCTGCAAGCCAGTTGGGAGCGGAGGAAGATATACTCTCTATTGAAACTCCTAGGGGGCAGCAGCTTCAGCCCAGAGCCCATGAGATCATCAACATTAACTGCATCAATTTAATCATCATCAAGCTCATGAAACAGCTATGTGAAAGAAAGCATGTTACGCAGTGCATAACTAAACTATGGAACCACTTCCACAGAAGGCAGTGATTGCCACCAACCTAGATGGCTGTAAGCGAGGATTTGACAAGTTCATGAAGGAGGAGAGGGCTCTCAATGGCTTCTAACCATGGTGCCTGTGCTCTGCCTCCAGAGTTGGAGGCAGAAATGTTTCTGAATACCAGTTGCTGAAAACCACAGGAGGGGAAGAAGAAGAAGAAAAGTTTGGATTTGATATCCCGCTATATCCCTACCCGAAGGAGTCTCAAAGCGGCTAACATTCTCCTTTCCCTTCCTCCCCCACAACAAACACTCTGTGAGGTGAGTGGGGCTGAGAGACTTCAAAGAAGTGTGACTAGCCCAAGGTCACCCAGCAGCTGCATGTGGAGGAGCAGGGACGCGAACCCGGTTCACCGGATTACGAGCCTACTGCTCTTAACCACCACACCACACCACACTGGCTCTCACACTGGGGAGAGGGTCCTGCTGGGGTGCTTCCTATTGAGGCATCTGGTTGGCCACTGTGAGAACAGGATGCTTGACTAGGGGGCCATTGGCCTCATCCAGTAGGTTCTTATGTGGTAATTGCGCTACATGTCCCCATTAGCCCCAAGGGTTCTTCAGGTAGCTCTATTTGTAGGTTTGCAACCCACCATCAGAGTTCCTGCAAACCATCAGCAAACCACAACTTTGTATTGACGAACTGTAGCAAACATTACCAAGTTCCTCTAGATAAAATTAAAAATCGTACCAACCTGATTCTGTGTTTTAAAAACATAAAGGATGCTCAAGTGGAAAGGAATCTACACTCTCTTCTGCAATGACTGCATTCAGATGATTCTCTGAAGTCAAGACAAGGGCATCTTCTTATTCCCTAGTTCTGGGGTGGGGAACATTTGGCCTTCCAGATGCTGTTGAACTATGATTCCCATCAGTCACAGCAAGCAGAGCTAATGGCCAAGGATGATGGGAGTTCTAGTCCAGCAACTTCTAGAGCAGGGGTCAGCAACCTTTTTCAGCCGTGAGCCAGTCCACTGTCCCTCAGACCATGTGGTGGGCCGGACTATTTTTTTTTTTGGGGGGGGAATGAACAAATTCCTATGCCCCACAAATAACCCAGAGATGCATTTTAAATAAAAGGACACATTCTACTCATGTAAAAACACGCTGATTCCCAGACCGTCCATGGGCCGGATTGAGAAGGCAATTGGGCCGCATCCGGCCTACGGGCCTTAGGTTGCCTACCCCTGTCCTAGAGGTCCAAAGGTTCACAACGAACATTCTAGCTGCAGAATGTACAGAATTCATCCCTTCAGTTCTGGCCTTCACTGGTATTTTTGTGGTGTGGAGGTTTCTGGTTAAACTTGAGGTTTTTCCTCCAATCAGTGGAGGTTTTCCCACCACCTAGTGTCCCTGTCATTGTTTGAATGGTTTTTGCAGGCATTGCTGGAGTCAGGGATGAACAGAAAAATTGCAAGTTTGCCAATGACACCAAATTACCATCGTGATTTAATCAAAGCCACAATGTGGAGATCTCCAAAGCCATATCTTTAAATGAGTGTATGGGCGACAAAATGGCACATGTGATTTAGAGCAGAGAGGGCAGCCGTAGAGACTGACTTAGTTATCCACTTGCACCATCAAGAATGTGCCTGAAAGGAGAGGAAAGAGAATCCACTTGGATGGACATTCTCCAGTTGTATGGAATCTGGGAGGATGCCAGCTTGTTAAATCTCGTCAAGTGGCCCCCTTTATGCCGGCCTGGGCATGTACCTCCTGCAGTGGATTTCTTCACTAAATTTACCATGGTGGTGTTTGAGATGGCTTTACTTGATCAGAACTACAGCTGCTGGAGAATATAAATTACGCAGGCTTCTGTAGAGGCATCCCCTCACTTAGCTTTACATATGTGCAGAAATTAAGCCATTAACAAGGAGAGCTACAATCAGGTATTTAAGGAATGGCCTTATCAGGAGAGCAAAGGTGACATCACAGGCCTAGACTTGAGGCAGAACAAGGCCAGAGACTCACCTACCAAGGTCTTCATGAGCCAGTGTGGTTAAGAGCGGTAGACTCATAATCTGGTGAACCGGGTTCGCTTCCCTGCTCCTCCACATGCAGCTGCTGGGTGACCTTGGGCTAGTCACACTTCTCTGAAGTCTCTCAGCCTCACTCACCTCACAGAGTGTTTGTTGTGGGGGAGGAAGGGAAAGGAGAATGTGAGCCGCTTTGAGACTCCTTCGGGTAGTGATAAAGCGGGGTATCAAATCCAAACTCTTCTTCTTCTTCATGGGCATCCCGGCTCCTTTCACAACACCCTCTTCTGAACACCCTCTCATAACTTTCGTTTACTGTCTTTGCACCTTCAGTGTAAATGCCATAATTTCCCCCCTCCCCTACAGAGGAACTTTCCTCCCCTACAGAGGACAGGAAATTTGGGTTCCTAACCCAATGTTTTCACAGTCAATAATGGTTTCTGGTACAAATGAGATCAGATTATCAGAGGCTGCAATGACAACAGTGGTTTTCCTCTCCTGGCTGGTCTTTGCAGTTAAGGCCCCTCAAAACCAATGTACAATAATAACATATCAAGACAAATACATTAGGATTGCAACTGCAAACACATTTACCAGGGGATAAGCCCTGCTGAACACATGGTCAAAGGAACAGAGGAAGGTGCCTTTTGACCCGGTCAGTCCATTGGCCCATTTAGCCCAGTATTACCTGCACTTGAGGGAAGGATCAAACAGAATTTATTATGAACCCCAACTTTGTGTAGAAAACTAACAAGCCTGTTTGCAAAATGAACCCCAGCTAGCCACTTTTTCAGATCTGTGCTTGGCATAGTCTGGATCCATCCCATTTATTCATTTAATGCTCCAGAGCCCAATTATGCATAAGTGTGAAGTAGAGAAAGAGAATGTTCTGTGACTCTGTTCTGACCCAAGAAGGTTGTGGACTCTCCTTCCTTGGAGATTTTAAAGCAGAAGTTGGATGGTCATCTGTCAGGGATGCTTTAGTTGAGATTCCTTGCATTGCAGGGGTTGGACTAGATGACACTTGGTGTCCCTTCCAACTCTACAGTTCTATTATTCTAACGAGTTGTGGGAGCCGCCCTTGGGGTGTCTCATAATTTATTCAATTTTCTGTTGCCTTTATATCCCATCTTGTCTTTCCATGGAGATCCAGGCAGAATATATATTTCTACCCCTCCCAATTTATTCCTCTCAACCACCCTGTGAGGTGGGTTAGTCTGAGAGGCAGTGACTGGCTCAAGCTTCATGTCTGAGTGGGGGATTCGAATCCTGGTCTCCAACGGTCTAACCATTACGCCACACTGCCTCCTCTTGCTCCTCAGTTTGAGATGCTTGGATGATGCAGATTCCTATGGTTTAGCCCTTCAGTTGCCAGTAATTCCATTCCCATGGATCCATTTGTGAAAGGCTGCCACATTCTCCAAGAGCATGCCGGAGAGGTTAACATCCTCTAGTTAGGGAATTACTCCTGGCCCACCTTGAGATCTGAGGGCTATGTATAGAATCACAGGCCGCTCTTTGCCCAGTGGAAACCCAAAGGGATTATATATGCCAAAGCTTTATAAACAGTCTCAAATTCTATTCTGAAAGGAAAAACCTGGCACTAGGCAGACAGCTGATGATGAACAGAGATCCTGGGAGCTACTGGGCTTTCGTAAGTTAACAGTTTTCTCTATGGTCAGATCCATCTGTTCTTTTAAGAATGGCCACATGCGATTAAGATATTCACCACAGGGATCTTCCTTCTCTTAATGTTGGCGGTGTAATTTATTTCCAAATGAATAAAAGATAAGAGATGCTTGTCGGACACGAGGTTGAACATGATCAATCCAGTGAATGGTGAAATGTAATGTATTGAAAATGGGTATTGACTGTGCTCGTTCCTTGAGCCAGTGTGGTGTAGTGGTTAAGAGTGGTAGACTCGTAATCTGGGGAACCGGGTTCGCGTCTCCGCTCCTCCACGTGCAGCTGCTGGGTGACCTTGGGCTAGTCACACTTCTTGGAAGTCTCTCAGCCCCACTCACCTCACAGAGTGTTTGTTGTGGGGGAGGAAGGGAAAGGAGAATGTGAGCCGCTTTGAGACGCCTTCGGGTAGTGATAAAGAGTGATATCAAATCCAAACTCCTCTTCTCCTTCTTCTTCTTGAGATGTTTGATTTCGCTACTGTGGCACATGCCTTAGCTACATCCTGTTTGGACTACTAGAGGAACTTGCTCTAGGCGGGGCTGCCTTTGAAAACTGTCTCAAAGAGCTGCAGCTATTGGTTGACCAGGGCTGGTTAAAAGGAGCGTTGCTAGAACAGCTCCACTCTCTACAGCTCTGATTTTGGGCACAATTAAAAGGGCTTTTTCAAGGGACGCGGGTGGCGCTGTGGGTTAAACCACAGAGCCTAGGGCTTGCTGATCAGAAGGTCAGCAGTTCGAATCCCCGCGACGGGGTGAGCTCCCGTTGCTCGGTCCCTGCTTGTGCCCACCTAGCAGTTTGAAAGCACGTCAAAGTTCAAGTAGATAAATAGGTACCGCTGCAGCGGGAAGGTAAATGGCGTTTCCGTGCACTGCTCTGGTTCGCTAGAAGCGGCTTAGTCATGCTGGCCACATGACCTGGAAGCTGTACGCTGGTTCCCTCGGCCAATAATGCGAGATAAGCGCCACAACCCCAGAGTCGGTCACGACTGGACCTAATGGTCAGGGGTCCCTTTACCTTTACTAAAAGGGCTTTTTATGACCTGTAAAACCCGACACGGCTTAGGTTTAAGCTGCCTGCTCCAGCTGACTCTTCTTAGGTTCTTACGGCTGAACTGAGCACCAAAAATAATGCACTTCAATTTCAATAATAACTGGTGGTTACTAAGGAGTAACTGAGAGTTTTAGATAACTGACACATGGAACGGTGTTTAAAGTTTGACTATGGTGATAGCTGATAATGCAATGGTATATCATGGCAGTTTTCCTGCTTTTCAAGGGGCACTTTTTCCTTGTCAATGACTGTTGAGTAACCTCTGCATACATGCCATGAGAATGCTGCTCCTTGCATGTCGTTGGACCACAGGACCAGTGCAGGGCTTGTATCCCAGTGTGAAGTGAGTCCTTCTCCCGTCTCTGCTCATTGCAGGCAAAGATTGTGTCTCATCTGTTCTTCTCTTGAGAGCCCCCTAATAAGCTGAGGCCAGCCTGGAAGAGTGTTTGAAAATCTGATTTGACAGTAGTATGGCACGCAATAGTTTTAATACAATGGTACTTTGTTTCTCAAACGCCTTGGTACTCAAACGCCTTGGTTCTCAAATGCCGAAAACCCGGAAGTAAGTGTTCCTGTTTTCAAACACATTCGGAAGCTGAACATCCAATGTGGCTGTCAGCTATTGTTTCTGGGGCACCTCCTCCAATCAGAAGCTGCACTTTTCAAACATTTTGGAAGTCAAATGGACTTCTGGAACAGATTAATTTTGCCGCTTTTGTTTTTGCTATTTATTTTGAGTTTTTGTTTTTGAGACTTTTTCAGTTAATTTGTTTTTGTGACTGTGTGGAACACAGTTCAGCTACTGATTGATTGATTGTGTGACTGTGGAAATGGATAAAATCCAAACAATGACTATCATCAGTGCAGGTAAGAAAAAAATCAATTTTAATTTTTATCAACTACAATACTGCCTTATTTATTTTATAGTACAGTACATTGATTATTGCTTTCATTTTATGGATCAGTGGTTTCGTTAGATAGTAAAATTAATGTTAAATTGCTGTTTTAGGGATTGTTTTTAAAAGTCTGGAACAGATTAGTTCATTTTGCATTACTTTCTATGGGAAAGCGCACCTTGGTTTTGGAACGCTTTGGTTTTGGAAGAGGCTTTCAGAATGGATTAAGTTTGAGAACCAAGGTACCACTGTACAAAGTTTTCATTCATGGATTCCAAAGGATAAAAGAGAGGAAGAGTTTTGAAAACAGTAAACTGGTGGTTAACTGAAGGGGTATATAAATATTTTTAAAAACAAATATTTTATATTTTAAAAACCCATTTTTAATCACATACACTATTCAGCTCCAGAGCTACTTTATAAAATGTCCATGGCTGAAAACATTTTAATGGATTTCTTCCTGTGTTTTATTCTCTTTAGATCTCCAGATGATTTTTCTCTTTCCGACATGGCAGCCACCAATGGAACAGGTAAGCCTCTCTTGGAGTTCATCTTGAACGGGATCCCAGGCCTGGAACATGCTCACCTTTGGATCTCCTTCCCATTTTTTTCCATGTATCTCATTGGCATGGTGGGGAACTGTGGGCTCCTGTACATCATCTGGACTGAGGAGGCCCTTCACAGACCCATGTACTTCTTCCTCTGCATGCTCTCCATCACAGACATAGTCATGGGAACATCTACCATGCCCAAAGCGTTCTGCATCTTCTGGCTCAACCTCAAAGAGATTGACTTCAACTCCTGCCTGGTCCAGATGTACGTTGTCCACACCTTCACTGGGATGGAGTCTGGCGTCCTCATGCTTATGGCTCTAGACAGATTCGTGGCCATCTGCTACCCACTGAGGTATGCCACCATTCTGACCAACCCCTTGATTCTGAAGGTGGGGCTAGTGACCTTCATCAGGGGTGCCGTTCTCATCCTCCCTTTCCCTTTCCTGGTCAGGAAGATGCAATATTGCAACACCAACGTCATTGCTCACACTTACTGTGACCACATGGCGGTGGTGAAGCTGGCCTGTGGCAGTATCCATGTGGACGCCATCTATGGCCTGACGGTAGCCCTGCTGATAGGGGGCTTTGACATCTTCTGCATCACAGTGTCTTATTTCATGATCCTGAAGGCTGTGGTGGGACTTTCCTCTAAGGAGGCGAGGAGCAAGGCCTTTGGCACCTGCACCGCACACATTTGCGCCATCACGATATCTTACACTCCTGCCTTCTTCACCTTCTTTGCACACCGCTTTGGGGGGCACAGCATTGCTCCTCACGTTCACATCATTATGGCCAACCTTTACCTTCTTCTGCCCCCCATGATGAACCCCATTGTTTATGGCGTGAAGACAAAAGAGATACGTGAAAGCGTCCTGAGGCTGTTCAGTAAGGGAAAGACCATGGTGCCTCATGGCCACTGAAGGTGGAGAAGATACATAAGTCAAGCCATCAACAAATATGTTCTATGTGCATTCCCATCACCAATGCATATCACTTCCTCAGATGCAGGAGGCCCAAATTTCAGCCAGTATTTCTGCTGTAGTAATTTAGGAAGAAAGCTCTCCTCTTAGGGACACAGTAGTGAATCCTGAAACTTTTGGCCAGCTGCCAGCCAAGATGACAGCAGTACAGAAGTTTTCTAATCTTTCCGAAGTTTCTAAACTGAATGGCACTATGAAACCCCCAGCTTCTTCCTAGCCTGCTGCTTACTCTCTGAACTTTCCAGGAATCATTATGCAGGTATGTTCTGCCCTACACCGGAAGTAAGCATTGCTTTGCCAAAAGGGATTCTGGTAGGCTTGGCAGGCAGGCAAACTCAACAGCTACATAAGAGACATTGCACAATCCGATTGTGGAGGAAGTGGCAAATGGAAGATACATGGGACAAGAGCCTGTTCTGGGAAAATTTGAAGGCACAGAGCTTTTCTTCAGATTCCTCTCCTTCCTTAGCCCATTGAAGGACCTTCGGGAGGCAATAAAAAACTTTGGTATTCTGGTTCTGTTGGACCCATTTGCCTCTCACAGGGTCATAAAAGATATGAGAGAGAGAGAGAGAGAGAGAGAGAGAGAGAGAGAGAGAGAGAGACTATCAGATAGTTCATCTCAGAGTTGCCCTCCCACTGTTCCCTATTCCAAATTCTAAACATTCTCCTATGGTATGTTTGTTTGTTTCACTACTACAGAATTATATACACAGACATAAAATACACACATTTTTATTGGTTTTTACATATATTTTCCAAACAGAACATATCATCTCATCTCATCTTGTACATCATTTTGGCTATTTTAGCCTGAGACTTCCATCAACCACGTCTAATGATTTTCAAACCTCTTCTCTTAATCTTGCATTTGTTATCCTAACTATTACTTTTAATAATCAATAATGAAATATACTCGGAGTCGAGTGTGGATTTCATGCTCTTTATTCAGCTCATAGTAGCAAGGAATGAAAGTTCCCCCAGAACATCTGCTTTATATACATTATTTACACAGTGGGCCCCACGTGATTGGCTAATTCCAGGATACTCCTGTAGGCCAATCAGGTTGCGGATTCACTTCCACCTGGAGCTGGATTGGGTGGCTCCTGCAGACCAATCAGACTGCTGCATTCTTGATCCTATTGTTCTAGGACCAATCAGACTGCTGCATTCTGAATCCTATTGTTCTGGGACCAATCAGACTGCTGCATTCTGAATCCTATTGTTCTAGGACCAATCAGACTGCTGCATTTTGGATCCTATGCAACTCAGTACATAACAAATAACTTAAAATCCATTCTCATAAATCTTTTCTGCAATATTTCATATAGTTCTCCTTACAAAACTTCTTGCAGTCTTGATTACTTCTTGATTACAATTGTCTTTCAAAAAACTCGCATATTTACTCCAATCATTCAAGAATTTCTGGTCCCACTGGTTTCAAATTCTCCGTCATCTTATCCAATTCTGCATAGTCCATTACCGGTAATTTCATCTGCCATTCCTCTTTGGTTGGTAGTTCTTCCTGCTTCCATTTCTGTGCCAATAATACTCTTGCTGCAGTTGTCGCCTATAAAAACAGTTTTTTATCTTGTCTTTTAATGTCAGTGCCTACAATACCAAGTAAAAATGCTTCTGGTTTTTTATATATATAAATGTATAATTCAACATCTTTTTCATCTCGTTATAAATCATTTCCCAGAAGCATTTCACTTTCTTACACAGAATGATTTTAAAATTTATTCTCCTTGTTCTCCACCTCCTCTCTATCCTTTTCATGGTTTCCATTTTTAAATGTAGAGTTTTTAATGGAACAGTTGGTTGCTTTTGTGGGTTGTTTTTTTAAAAAAAATGAATGTTCTCAGCTGCTTTGGAGACTCCAGTCAAAAAGTGGGACACGACTGAAATAAACGAAGAAGCTAATAAGCAAGCTGTGTATGAAGATTCAAAATCAGGAAACCTGGTGCAGCATGGGTGGTCAGAGGCTGGGAAGCCCAGCTCTGTCTTCTATAAAGCTCAGGCATCCTGTTGGATGGGAGCAAATCTAAAGTATTTGGCATGTACTGTGTTGTATTTCTGGATCTTCAGGTTCTCCTGGACCAAAAGGAAATGAAACAATCATAACAAAGAGCAAAGGGGGCATTTAGCAGCTGGCTGAATTATTGTCATTTGGTTGACATATTAGAATGGTTATTTATGGTGTGAGATGGGTGTATTGGAAGACCACTATGATATTGAGGCGTTAGCATTGTGTGGTATGACACCCTTCGTCCTTTTGTACCCAGCTTGCCCGAGTCTTTGTTAGGATTCTTGCCCCATGCTTGCAGTCATGGGATTGTTTTTTTTTTATCACATGACGGCGTATGTTTTCATTCCACAGTGTGGGAAGTGACGGAGACAGGATGTTTGGATTACTGTGTTTCCATGATGTGGGACTATTGTCCTTAGTTCTTTCTCTCTTTGCTGTCTGATGAGAAAGAGGAAGGAGCTGAGTCAGAATGCTCCGAGTGTATGATATGTAAATAAAGTAGTTTAGCCAAAAAATTTCGCTGCTGAGTCTGTAACGTGAACTGCTAACACTCTGCTGTTCCTAAGTGCACTGATGTCTCTTGGCATCAGTCGCTGTGATGTTTGGGCTGGAGAAAGCTTTTGAAGCTCCCGACCGACCAGGAGGGAGAGAACATGCCAGTCAGGCATGTATCTCTATCGGATGCTTACTTGTGTGTAGGACGATCCTGACAGTCTTTTGGTGGTCAGACATGCTTCTTTCTGCTGCTTTCTTCACTATTTCTCAGCTTCACTATTTCCTCACACACTAGCTAGTTATGTGTGTCCGTATGTCTGTTTCTGTCTGAGTTAAGGATGTCCTGAGTTTAGTATGTCCTGCCACCTGACTAAGGGAGCACCTGGGATGGTTCTGTATTGCCTGCTTGCCATCACATCTCTCATCTTTGCAAAAAATGTATAAATGCAGTCATCTATATTAGTTGCTTGCCACAGATTCACCTATGTGTGCAGGAATGTATGAACCTGGGGACCGTTGTCTAATTCTCACCACAAGTGTGACTAACGTATCAAACTAATGTGCCAAGGATAATTTGATGAACTGCATTAAGGTCCAGGAGATGAAGGCAGTATATTCATCCCAAGAGAAGCCCTGCATCTTTGAACCTCAGTGCACAAACAGACTGCAGAGGAGTCCCTGCATTGCTGTTCAAGGCATTCCCAGCAATAAGAGGGACATAAGCATTGTGGTCTTGTTCTTCACTTTTATGCTTTAGTCTTTCTCTGCATTAATAAAGAATCTTCAGCCTTCACCCACCAGTGTGTTCATTGCTTCTAAATCCTAAAAGAACCACTGCCCTTTGCAGGACAATTGGTATGGTCAGCAGGTCTTTGAGGTAGTTTTGAGAGGATAGATTTAAGTCTTTTTAATTTCATTTGCCCTATTTTATCCCCCAACCATTTGATTGTCTTAGATTGTAAGTTCCTGAAGGGTGGGAATAACAAACAACAACAACAACTACTACTACTATTGGAGGACACTCTGAGCTGAATGGGACACAAATGGAATGAATGAATGAATGAAAATCTGCCAGCCTTCATCAGAAGCTGGGTAGAATTTCTCTGGAATCCACTGTAAACTTCCTCTGCTATCTAGACCAAGTTCCTACTTACATGCATTTACTGCCAAGGTAGCCTCTAATTTAAAGCACAAACAAAGGTAAAACAACAACAAAAGGAAGCCACTCAACATAAATGACGGGTCATTTCAAGATCACTGGTCTAATAACATCAAGCAGCTCTCCTGATTCAGGTGGAACAGAGAACTTGTAGTAGTAGTAATCACCTGTGTGTCATCTCCTCCCAGATTCAATAACTTAGGACACAAAACACTTCTGTATTTTCAAGATTCAACTTCAATTTATTGAATCAGACACCACTCTGATACCTCAACTTCTTCTTTTGATTCTGGTGGGACAGAGAGAAAGAGCAGGTTGTCAGCCACATGTTGATGGCACTTCACTCCAAACCTCCTTGTCACAGAATCATAGAATTGTAGAGTTGGAAGTTCACCCAAAGGCCATCTAATTCAACCCCCTGCTATGCAGGAATCACAGCTGAAGAATCCCTGACAGATGGCCAGTAAGATAAAACTGTACTGGGTCTTCCAAATGGGCCAGGAATGAGCCCATATATAGAGAAGGATTCCTTAGATCTGGGTGGTAATGGAAGTTCACAGTGTGGAATCTTCAGAAGGACCTTCACAACCACTTGGGAGTGAAATGGAGCAGAACCAGGACTGTCATCTGTAGCGCTCAAAATCACCATAGCAAGGGGTCTTCTTGACACATCCATGCTTCTAGTATTGAGAATATCCATGAAGAAGGAAAATAGAGGGAGCAGGAGATGGGAGCTTGTACCCAATGATTCATTGGAGAGACATCCCACACCCTGCAGAGGGATCACCATATGCTTCATGGTGCTGGAACTGATAAATGAATTATTTCTTTTTAAAAAAAGTTAATTGCGGTAAGTTCTTATCAGCACCTAGTTCTGCAAAATGCCCACCCTATTCGGTGACGTATCTGTTTCGTCTTCACCCCATAGACGAGGGGGTTCAGCACTGGAGGCACCAGAAGGTGGACATTGGCCATCACGGTATGGATGTTGGAGCCGTGCGTCTTACCAAACCTGTGAACCATGGACAAGCCAATGAAGGGCACGTAGAAAAGGAAGACAGCACATATGTGGGAGATGCATGTCCCGAGGGCCTTGACACGTGCCTCTTGGCTCAAACTCAGGGCAGCCTTCAGGATGAAGTAGTAAGACAAGGAGATGAGCAGGGAATCCAGCCCAATGGCGAAAATGATGACCACGAGTCCATAGATGATGTTAACCTTGATGCTGGCACAGGCTAGCTTCATGACATCCTGATGCAGGCAGTAGGAATGGGAGAGAACGTTGGACTTGCAGAAGGGCAGCCTCTTAATGAAAACGGGCAAAGGGGCCATCAGGGCTGCTCCACGAAACACAGCCACCAGTCCTATTTTAGCTATCCTGGGCATGGTGAGGATAGATGAGTGGTTCAGTGGGTAGCATATGGCGATGTAGCGGTCGAAAGCCATAGCTAGCAAGATGGTGGATTCCATTCCAGAGAGGCTGTGGATGCAGAACATCTGGACCAAGCAAGCGTCGAAGGCGATGCTGGCGGACCTGAACCAGAATATGGCCATCATCTTGGGCACGGTGGACAGGGTGATCATGATGTCGATGGCTGCCAACATGCAGAGGAAGAGGTACATGGGCTCATGGAGGCTCCGCTCTGCTCGGATGATGTAGATGATGGTGCAGTTGCCCAGGATGGCCAGCAGGAAGAGGAAGCATAGGGGGAAAGCCAGCCAGAAGTGAAATGCTTCCATGCCCGGGAAGCCGACTAAAATGAACATGGCAGTGGTGAAGTTGCCTTGATGGAAAGAGGACATGGTCAGTGCCTCTGTGTTCCTTCTGGATTCAGTGAGCACTGAAACACAAAGAGTGGATATTCTTTTTTATCGTATTGATTTATTATTATCTGTCAGTATGCTTTTTACTATGTTTTTATTGTTTTATCATTGCTGTTTTGCAATGTGTTTTTAATGTTGCACACTGCCCTGGGATCTTTTGATAAAGGGCTGTATATAAATTGAATAAATAATGATTTCCCCCTCCAAACTCAGGTAGTACTGTGTAGCCACCTGAGAATGTTACAGAATATGTGTTTTAGTGGTTCTATGCATTGTGCAGAAGTTGGAGAGGAGCCTCAGGAGGGCTCCTCACTCCCTTTTTTGCCCATCTGCTGCACAACAACCCTGCAGTGCTGGCAACTGGATCTTACTATGCAGTAGCTGCCGTCACCACTCTCCCAGTCATCCAAAAGGTGAGGTCCCTACAGACTGGAGGTGAGCAAATGTTGTCCCCATCTTTAAAAAGGGGGGAAAGGAAGGCCCAGGTAACTACCAACTGGTGAGCTTGACATCAATACCAGGGAAGGTCCTAGAAAAGATAGTTCAAGTCGGACTGTGAGCATTTAGAAAAGAGTGCTGTGATTACTAAGACCCAGCATGGGTTTCTCAAAAATAAGTCATGCCAGACCAATCTGTTCGTTTGTTTTTTAATTTTTTATGGAATTACAAACTTGTTGGATCAGGGGAATGCTGTGGACATAGTGTTAATTGAGTTCAGTAAGGCTTTTGAGAAAGTCCCCCATGATATTCTTGCGAGGAAGCTGGTAAAATGTGGGTTGAATGAGATAACTGTTAGGTGGATTTGTAGCTGGTTGACAGAGCGAGTACTCCTTAATGGTTCCTTGTCATCCTGGGGAAAAGTAACAAGTGGGGTGCCGCAGGCTTCTGTCTTGGGCCTGTTGTTGTTCAATGTATTTATAAATGACTTGGATGAAGGAATTGAGGGGATGCTCATCAAATTTGCAGATGACACCAAACTGGGAGGGGTAGCTAATGCTGCAGAAAACAGAATAAGAATTCAAAATGACCTTAACAAAATGAATTTCAGTAGGGACAAATGTAAAGTTCTGCACTTAGGCAGGAAAAACCAGATGCACAAATATTAGATGAGGGGCACCTGACTTGCCAGTAGTACATGTGGGGGGGGGGAATCCAGGGGTCTTAGAAGATCACAAGCTGAACATGAGTTGACAATGTGATGCAACAGGAAAAGAGGCTAATGCATCAACAGAAGTCTAGGGTCCAGATGAAGGGAAGCCATAGTACCACTCACTCCTGCCTTGGTCAGATCACACCTGGAATACTGTGTCCAGTTCTGGGCACCAAAATTGAAGGATGTGGACAAGCTGGAAGGTGTGCAGAGGAGGGTGACCAAAATGATCAAGGGTCTGAAAACGAAGTCTTACGAGAAACGGTTGAAGGAGCTGGGTATGCTTAACCTGGAAAAGAGAATGAGACTGAGAGGAGATATGAGAGCCATGTTCAAATATTCACATGGAGAAGGGAGCATGCTTGTTTTCTCCTGCTCTGGACGGGAGGACTCAAACCAATGGCTTCAAGTTGAAAGAAAGGAGATTCTGACTGAACATTTGGAAAAAACTTTCTGACAGTAAGAACTCTTCAACAGTGGAAAACTCCCACAAGAGGTGGTGGACTCTCCTTCCTTGGAGGTTTTTAAACAGAGCTTGGATGGCCATCTGTCAGGGATGCTTTAGCTGAGATTCCTGCATAGCAAGGAGTTGGACCCTTGGAGTCCCTTCCAACTCTAAAATTCTATGAAAATATCCCCCTTTGTGTAATTCAAGATTCAATTAAGACATGACAAGACCACAAATTCTGCTCAGAAATATCACCACCAAATTCATGGCACACTCACCTCCTCTCACTGTTTCTTGAAACAAATTCCCTTCTTCTTGACTCAGGCACATATGGTGACCAGACTCTGTTGTCTGCATGCCATGGCCTCAAACATAATACTGACTTCCTGGGTCTATTTATCCATCTTTCAGCTATCCCTTTGGGTGAGGGAAGAGAAACACAGTCCACAAGACGACCACGGTGCCTGGAGACAGACAATATGGTCATGTATCCCTCTCCAACCTGACTTGGGGTCCCCCCCCTGCATGAGCAGATCAGGCCCCCCAGGCATCCTCCCCTGCTGCAGCCCTGGGACCCCCACCATCTCCCCACTGCACCCTCTGGGGGGAGAGAGAGGATACTCACCAGATCCGAGGAGAAAGGACTGGGGAGGGAGGGGCCTGGGCTCTGGAGGACCTGGCCCCCTTTTGCTTCCTGTCCTCCCTAGGAAGGCAGCTCAGTTCCCTTTAACCCTTGCAAAGCCGAGTCCGCCCAGGTCTGCCCTTTGCATTGCACACTTCCAGATATGCTTTTTGGGGGACCCCCCCCACTTCCCTTCCCTTCTAGAGCAGTCATGGCGAACCTTTTAGAGACCGAGTGCCCAAAGTGCAACCCAAAACCCACTTCTTTATCGCAAAGTGCCAACACGGCAATTTAACCTGTATATCTCTTCTTTTCTCCTGTGTGTTTCACGTTTCCTCTTTATGACTGCTGTTGTAATAAATAATCCTCCATAAAAGTTATTGCATTACATTCCTCTTTAAATTATCTTTCCATTGATATATGATTTTATGGTATAACTCGGTGCTTTTTTTCTAAAAAAATGTTTAGGGGTACTCTCATTTTGACTCAAGAAAATCACCACCGGGGAAAAATAAATACATTTCAAATCAGGGAAAATAAATGCAGTGAATTTCTTCGCCCGTTAAATTCACAAAATGTTTATGGGTATGCGTCCCTCTGCGTCCCCACAGAAAAAAACCCACTGGTATTACTCCAAAACAAAGTGGTGCTATGAGCCATCAAACCTCGGAAATACATTTTCCCCCCAGAAGGTTTCACAATTTTGGGCACTAGTGTAATAATAATAATAATAATAATAATAATAATAATAATAATAATAATAATTTATTATTTGTACCCCGCCCATCTGGCTGGGTAGTGTAAAGTTAATGTACTTTTTATATCGGAATAGATTGTTTACTATTATTATTACTGCTACTACTACCCGAGATTCAAAAAGCCTACCACTTCTCTGGGATGGATTTTGTTTGGCCCAGTCATGGCATCCCCTCCATCTCCAATGTCAGTCGTCTCTTTGGTCAACCCAAGACTGACAAGAGCAAAAGCAAAAACAGAAAGAACAAACTTAGTTGGTCTCTAAGGTGCTACTGGAAGGATTTTTTTTTATTTTTTATTTTTTTTTGACTATGGCAGACCAACAGGGCTACCTACCTGTAACAGAAAACCTGAAGCTATTCATCTTTCCTAACAATTCTGAAGCCACCGTCTCCCAATTTTTAATATGAGATAATAATGATTGTCTGCGTGCGCACATAGAAAGAAATATAAATAAATAAATAAACCCAGCCAGATGTGTTGTTGTTGTTGTTGTTGTTGTTGTTATATTTTGCCGTTTCTTCGGCTGCCATTTGATCACAGCCTCCAAGGAATGAATTCCTCTGTTGGCTTCCGCTGGAAAGCCTAGCGAACATGTAAGCCCAGCAGCCCCTTCTGCGGTTGCCGTCTTTATATGCTTACTGACCTGGGAGTTGAACTCAAGGCAGCTTACTCCCGAGTAGGAAAAACAGACTGGCGGGCCCCTCACTCACTCCCATGCCCACAGAGAGGGCTCTGAGTGCCCTCTTTAGGAGCAAGGTTTGCCACCACTGGCCTAACATGTGCACTGTAGGAATGTTCTACTTGACTGCTATAAGTTTCACATCCCCCATTTCTCCCAGTCAGTTTTTCCACTTCGTCAGCTCCCATGAACTCTTGATGAGGATGCTAGCAGCTGCCAGAACCTCCATTGCTCCAAAATAGAAAATCTTATTTATTTCAGTTATTCCATTTCTATTCCACCTTTTTCTCCCCAAGGTCACCCCAGGGAGCTTCATGGCTGGGTGGAGATTCGAAGCCTGGTCTCCCAGGTCATAGAGTCCAACACCCAAACCTCTACCCAGCACGGAAAACCTTACATGATTTCAAGATTTCACTTTGGTATAGAAATATGTGGATTTCAGCACTAGCTGAAAAAACAACAACTTATAAATTACTTGCTGCCAAAGGCTCGAATGACCCTGTACAGGTCCCATGCTGTCTGGTGGGATTTTATCTTTTATCTTACCAGCAGCATTGGCTCCCGGTGCAGTACAGGGTCAGGTTTAAGGTGCTGGTTTTGACCTTTAAAGCCCTAGGACACTTGTACCTACGGGACCGCCTCTCCTGGAATGCCCCGCGGAGGACCTTACGGTCCATAAACAACAACATTTTGGAGGTTTCAAGGAGGTTAGATTGGCCTCAACCAGGGCTAAGGCCTTTTCAGCACTGGCCCCAACCTGGTGGACCGCTCTGTCGAGGGAGACCAGGGCCCTGTGGGATATGACATCTTTCCGCAGGGCCTGCAATAATAATAATAATAATAATAATAATAATAATAATAATAATAATTTTTGTATACCACCTTTCTATCTTAAGATACTCAGAAGAAACAAAAGCAAAAGAAACAAAAAATCTCACAACAATCCAATGCACTATAAAAATATGATAATACAAAACTTCCAAATAAACAAACTACATCAAAAAGTAACGTTCAACAATCATGAGAGTAATATAAAACAATATCAACATATAAAAGTTAAACAGAAATCCACTCAACATTTACAACAAACAATTTCTAAACTAATCAATAAAACGACGGCATAAAATACATAAAATAATACAATACAAATTGAGAAGCAAAGACTAGAGGGTGGAGCAAGGCTGGTGGAAAGAGGCCTTGCCTGATGGAGTCTCTCCCCTCACAGTTCTTCCTTCAGGGCCAGGGGGGGCAAGGCAGGTGGAAAGAGGCCTTGCCGGAGGGAGTCTCTCCCCTCACAGTTCTTCCTTCATGGCCAGGGGGGGGGGGCAAGGCAGGTGGAAAGAGGCCTTGCCTGAAGGAGTCTCTCCCCTCACAGTTCTTCCTTCATGGCCAGGGGGGGGGGGGCAAGGCAGGTGGAAAGAGGCCTTGCCTGAGGGAGTCTCCCCCCTCACAGTTCTTCCTTCAGGGCCAGAGGGGGGGGCAAGGCAGGTGGAAAGAGGCCTTGCCTGAGGGAGTCTCTCCCCTCACAGTTCTTCCTTCATGGCCGGGGGGGGGGCAAGGCAGGTGGAAAGAGGCCTTGCCTGAGGGAGTCTCTCCCCTCACAGTTCTTCCTTCATGGCCAGGGGGGGGGGGTGCAAGGCAGGTGGAAAGAGGCCTTGCCTGAGGGAGTCTCTCCCCTCACAGTTCTTCCTTCAGGGCCAGAGGGGGGGGGGGCAAGGCAGGTGGAAAGAGGCCTTGCCTGAGGGAGTCTCTCCCCTCACAGTTCTTCCTTCAGGGCCAGGGGGGGGGGGGGCAAGGCAGGTGGAAAGAGGCCTTGCCTGAGGGAGTCTCTCCCCTCGCAGTTCTTCCTTCAGGGCCGATGGGGGGGGGCAAGGCAGGTGGAAAGAGGCCTTGCCTGAGGGAGTCTCTCCCCTCACAGTTCTTCCTTCAGGGCCGGGGGGGGGGGGCAAGGCAGGTGGAAAGAGGCCTTGCCTGAGGGAGTCTCTCCCCTCACAGTTCTTCCTTCAGGGCCGGGGGGGGCAAGGCAGGTGGAAAGAGGCCTTGCCTGAGGGAGTCTCTCCCCTCACAGTTCTTCCTTCAGGGCCGGGGGGGGGGGGCAAGGCAGGTGGAAAGAGGCCTTGCCTGAGGGAGTCTCTCCCCTCACAGTTCTTCCTTCAGGGCCAGAGGGGGGGGCAAGGCAGGTGGAAAGAGGCCTTGCCTGAGGGAGTCTCTCCCCTCACAGTTCTTCCTTCAGGGCCAGAGGGGGGGCAAGGCAGGTGGAAAGAGGCCTTGCCTGAGGGAGTCTCTCCCCTCAGTTCTTCCTTCAGGGCCAGAGGGGGGGGGGCAAGGCAGGTGGAAAGAGGCCTTGCCTGAGGGAGTCTCTCCCCTCACAGTTCTTCCTTCAGGGCCGGGGGGGGGGCAAGGCAGGTGGAAAGAGGCCTTGCCTGAGGGAGTCTCTCCCCTCACAGTTCTTCCTTCAGGGCCAGAGGGGGGGCAAGGCAGGTGGAAAGAGGCCTTGCCTGAGGGAGTCTCTCCCCTCACAGTTCTTCCTTCAGGGCCAGAGGGGGGGGGCAAGGCAGGTGGAAAGAGGCCTTGCCTGAGGGAGTCTCTCCCCTCACAGTTCTTCCTTCAGGGCCAGAGGGGGGGCAAGGCAGGTGGAAAGAGGCCTTGCCTGAGGGAGTCTCTCCCCTCACAGTTCTTCCTTCAGGGCCAGAGGGGGGGGGGCAAGGCAGGTGGAAAGAGGCCTTGCCTGAGGGAGTCTCTCCCCTCACAGTTCTTCCTTCAGGGCCGGGGGGGGGGGGCAAGGCAGGTGGAAAGAGGCCTTGCCTGAGGGAGTCTCTCCCCTCACAGTTCTTCCTTCAGGGCCAGAGGGGGGGCAAGGCAGGTGGAAAGAGGCCTTGCCTGAGGGAGTCTCTCCCCTCACAGTTCTTCCTTCAGGGCCAGAGGGGGGGGGCAAGGCAGGTGGAAAGAGGCCTTGCCTGAGGGAGTCTCTCCCCTCACAGTTCTTCCTTCAGGGCCAGAGGGGGGGCAAGGCAGGTGGAAAGAGGCCTTGCCTGAGGGAGTCTCTCCCCTCACAGTTCTTCCTTCAGGGCCAGAGGGGGGGGCAAGGCAGGTGGAAGGAGGCCTTGCCTGAGGGAGTCTCTCCCCTCACAGTTCTTCCTTCAGGGCCAGAGGGGGGGGCAAGGCAGGTGGAAAGAGGCCTTGCCTGAGGGAGTCTCTCCCCTCACAGTTCTTCCTTCAGGGCCAGAGGGGGGGCAAGGCAGGTGGAAAGAGGCCTTGCCTGAGGGAGTCTCTCCCCTCACAGTTCTTCCTTCAGGGCCGGGGGGGGCAAGGCAGGTGGAAAGAGGCCTTGCCTAATGGAGTCTCTCCCCTCACAGTTCTTCCTTCAGGGCCAGAGGGGGGGGGCAAGGCAGGTGGAAAGAGGCCTTGCCTGAGGGAGTCTCTCCCCTCAGTTCTTCCTTCAGGGCCAGAGGGGGGGGGCAAGGCAGGTGGAAAGAGGCCTTGCCTGAGGGAGTCTCTCCCCTCACAGTTCTTCCTTCAGGGCCGGGGGGGGGGGGCAAGGCCGGTGGAAAGAGGCCTTGCCTGAGGGAGTCTCTCCCCTCACAGTTCTTCCTTCAGGGCCAGGGGGGGGGGCAAGGCAGGTGGAAAGAGGCCTTTCCTGAGGGAGTCTCTCCCCTCACAGTTCTTCCTTCACGGCCAGAGGGGGGGGGGCAAGGCAGGTGGAAAGAGGCCTTGCCTGAGGGAGTCTCTCCCCTCACAGTTCTTCCTTCAGGGCCAGAGGGGGGGGCAAGGCAGGTGGAAAGAGGCCTTGCCTGAGGGAGTCTCTCCCCTCACAGTTCTTCCTTCAGGGCCAGAGGGGGGGGGCAAGGCAGGTGGAAAGAGGCCTTGCCTGAGGGAGTCTCTCCCCTCACAGTTCTTCCTTCAGGGCCAGAGGGGGGGCAAGGCAGGTGGAAAGAGGCCTTGCCTGAGGGAGTCTCTCCCCTCACAGTTCTTCCTTCACGGCCAGAGGGGGGGGGGGCAAGGCAGGTGGAAAGAGGCCTTGCCTGAGGGAGTCTCTCCCCTCACAGTTCTTCCTTCAGGGCCAGAGGGGGGGGCAAGGCAGGTGGAAAGAGGCCTTGCCTGAGGGAGTCTCTCCCCTCAGTTCTTCCTTCAGGGCCAGAGGGGGGGGGCAAGGCAGGTGGAAAGAGGCCTTGCCTGAGGGAGTCTCTCCCCTCACAGTTCTTCCTTCAGGGCCAGGGGGGGGGGCAAGGCAGGTGGAAAGAGGCCTTGCCGGAGGGAGTCTCTCCCCTCACAGTTCTTCCTTCAGGGCCAGAGGGGGGGCAAGGCAGGTGGAAAGAGGCCTTGCCTGAGGGAGTCTCTCCCCTCAGTTCTTCCTTCAGGGCCAGAGGGGGGGGGGGCAAGGCAGGTGGAAAGAGGCCTTGCCTGAGGGAGTCTCTCCCCTCAGTTCTTCCTTCAGGGCCAGAGGGGGGGGCAAGGCAGGTGGAAAGAGGCCTTGCCTGAGGGAGTCTCTCCCCTCACAGTTCTTCCTTCAGGGCCAGAGGGGGGGCAAGGCAGGTGGAAAGAGGCCTTGCCTGAGGGAGTCTCTCCCCTCACAGTTCTTCCTTCAGGGCCAGAGGGGGGGCAAGGCAGGTGGAAGGAGGCCTTGCCTGAGGGAGTCTCTCCCCTCACAGTTCTTCCTTCAGGGCCAGAGGGGGGGGGCAAGGCAGGTGGAAAGAGGCCTTGCCTGAGGGAGTCTCTCCCCTCACAGTTCTTCCTTCAGGGCCAGAGGGGGGGCAAGGCAGGTGGAAAGAGGCCTTGCCTGAGGGAGTCTCTCCCCTCACAGTTCTTCCTTCAGGGCCGGGGGGGGGGGCAAGGCAGGTGGAAAGAGGCCTTGCCTAATGGAGTCTCTCCCCTCACAGTTCTTCCTTCAGGGCCAGAGGGGGGGGGCAAGGCAGGTGGAAAGAGGCCTTGCCTGAGGGAGTCTCTCCCCTCAGTTCTTCCTTCAGGGCCAGAGGGGGGGGGCAAGGCAGGTGGAAAGAGGCCTTGCCTGAGGGAGTCTCTCCCCTCACAGTTCTTCCTTCAGGGCCGGGGGGGGGGGCAAGGCCGGTGGAAAGAGGCCTTGCCTGAGGGAGTCTCTCCCCTCACAGTTCTTCCTTCAGGGCCAGGGGGGGGGCAAGGCAGGTGGAAAGAGGCCTTTCCTGAGGGAGTCTCTCCCCTCACAGTTCTTCCTTCACGGCCAGAGGGGGGGGGCAAGGCAGGTGGAAAGAGGCCTTGCCTGAGGGAGTCTCTCCCCTCACAGTTCTTCCTTCAGGGCCAGAGGGGGGGCAAGGCAGGTGGAAAGAGGCCTTGCCTGAGGGAGTCTCTCCCCTCACAGTTCTTCCTTCAGGGCCAGAGGGGGGGGGCAAGGCAGGTGGAAAGAGGCCTTGCCTGAGGGAGTCTCTCCCCTCACAGTTCTTCCTTCAGGGCCAGAGGGGGGGCAAGGCAGGTGGAAAGAGGCCTTGCCTGAGGGAGTCTCTCCCCTCACAGTTCTTCCTTCAGGGCCGGGGGGGGCAAGGCAGGTGGAAAGAGGCCTTGCCTAATGGAGTCTCTCCCCTCACAGTTCTTCCTTCAGGGCCAGAGGGGGGGGGCAAGGCAGGTGGAAAGAGGCCTTGCCTGAGGGAGTCTCTCCCCTCAGTTCTTCCTTCAGGGCCAGAGGGGGGGGGCAAGGCAGGTGGAAAGAGGCCTTGCCTGAGGGAGTCTCTCCCCTCACAGTTCTTCCTTCAGGGCCGGGGGGGGGGGGCAAGGCCGGTGGAAAGAGGCCTTGCCTGAGGGAGTCTCTCCCCTCACAGTTCTTCCTTCAGGGCCAGGGGGGGGGGCAAGGCAGGTGGAAAGAGGCCTTTCCTGAGGGAGTCTCTCCCCTCACAGTTCTTCCTTCACGGCCAGAGGGGGGGGGCAAGGCAGGTGGAAAGAGGCCTTGCCTGAGGGAGTCTCTCCCCTCACAGTTCTTCCTTCAGGGCCAGAGGGGGGGCAAGGCAGGTGGAAAGAGGCCTTGCCTGAGGGAGTCTCTCCCCTCACAGTTCTTCCTTCAGGGCCAGAGGGGGGGGGCAAGGCAGGTGGAAAGAGGCCTTGCCTGAGGGAGTCTCTCCCCTCACAGTTCTTCCTTCAGGGCCAGAGGGGGGGCAAGGCAGGTGGAAAGAGGCCTTGCCTGAGGGAGTCTCTCCCCTCACAGTTCTTCCTTCACGGCCAGAGGGGGGGGGGCAAGGCAGGTGGAAAGAGGCCTTGCCTGAGGGAGTCTCTCCCCTCACAGTTCTTCCTTCAGGGCCAGAGGGGGGGCAAGGCAGGTGGAAAGAGGCCTTGCCTGAGGGAGTCTCTCCCCTCAGTTCTTCCTTCAGGGCCAGAGGGGGGGGGCAAGGCAGGTGGAAAGAGGCCTTGCCTGAGGGAGTCTCTCCCCTCACAGTTCTTCCTTCAGGGCCAGGGGGGGGGGCAAGGCAGGTGGAAAGAGGCCTTGCCGGAGGGAGTCTCTCCCCTCACAGTTCTTCCTTCAGGGCCAGAGGGGGGGCAAGGCAGGTGGAAAGAGGCCTTGCCTGAGGGAGTCTCTCCCCTCAGTTCTTCCTTCAGGGCCAGAGGGGGGGGGGCAAGGCAGGTGGAAAGAGGCCTTGCCTGAGGGAGTCTCTCCCCTCAGTTCTTCCTTCAGGGCCAGAGGGGGGGGCAAGGCAGATGGAAAGAGGCCTTGCCTGAGGGAGTCTCTCCCCTCAGTTCTTCCTTCAGGACCAGTATGCATAGCTGACCCTTCTAAATATTTGATGTTTCCTCCCCTTATGGTCTTGATTTATCGGCCGCCAGTAAAACGAGGCTGCATTTTAAGATGTATTTTAATCAATTGTTTTTTTGTTTTGTTTTTAAACTGCATTTTATATTTGGTGTTAGCCGCACTGAGCCTGGTATTTATTTATTTATTTTATTATTTAAAGGTAAAGGAACCCCTGACCATTAGGTTCAGTTGCGGATGTCTCTGGGGTTGCGGCGCTCATCTCACTTTATTGGGTGAGGGAGCCGGCGTACAGCTTCCAGGTCATATGGCCAGCATGACTAAGCTGCTTCTGGCGAACCAGAGCAGCGCACGGAAACGCCGTTTACCTTCCCGCCAGAGCGGTACCTATTTATCTACTTGACTTTGACGTGCTTTCGAACTGCTGGGTTGGCAGGAGCAGGGACCGAGCAATGGGAGCTCACCCTGTCATGGGGATTCGAACCGCCGACCTTCTGATCAGCAAGCCCTAGACTCAGTGGTTTAGACCACAGCGCCACCTGCGTCCCCATTTTTTATTATTGTTATTATTTGCAACAAATGGAGACACACAGAACTCCCTCTCTGCAGTGCAATCTGAAATTTGGGTTTCCTGAAGGTCCTAAGGACTTGGCCTTATTAAGTAAATAAGGTAAGCCAAAGGTTCTCTTCATATGAACCACCCTCTAGTCTCTGCTTCTCAGTTTGTATTGTGTTATTTTATGTACTGTGGCTTGCCGTTGTTTTATTGATTATAATTTAGAAATTATTATTATTTTTTGATTAAATTTTTATTTAAATAATTTTACATTCTTACGTTTGTTACATTACTTTTCATACATCAAAATCATACAATATATTACATCACATTGTAATTATTTCTTGCACAAATTTCTTTCTTTATCCCACCACCAAAACCCCTTCCCCACACCCGACTTCCCTCCGTCACCAATTTGACTTCCTGAAAAAAAGCATTATATTTTTACTTTTGCATTCTGCATTTCCCTTTATATTAATTTATATACTAATTCACTTAATTCATTTCTAGATTTTCTATCTTATTTACTTCATATCCCTCAATCAAGGCATGATAGTATATTAGTTTTTGAGCAGTATTTTACCATACAATCCTCATACTATTTCCATTCATCTTTTAACTTTTGTTTTGATTGGTTTCTTATTGTTTAGAAATTATTTATTGTAACTGTTGAGTGGATTTCTGTATAACTTTTATATGTTGATATTATTCTAATAATTGTTGAATGTTACTTTTTGATGCAGGTTGCTTATTTTAAAGTTTTGTTTTATTATCACATTTTTGTATTGCCTTAGATTGTTTTAAGATGTACATTTTTTGTTTCTTCAGCTTGTAAACCACCTTGGGTATTGTAAGATAGAAAGATGGTATACAAATTAAAAATGTTGATGATGAACCTCGTGGGACTTTGGGCCGCTTCTGGATTGTTTCCTGCTTGTTTACGCTTCTATGGATGCAGCTGAAACTCAGTGGCTGGAAGTGCCATTGAGCAACTGCAGATGGTTCAACATTCCTGGACCGGAAGAACCTGGCCACAGCTGCTCATGCCTTCGTTTCTTCAAGGCTGGATGACCACAGTGCCCTCCATGTTGGGCATCAAAATTAAAGTAAATCAGAACAAAGAAAGAATGCCCATATGTTGGGCGTGCTCCCCCCAGTGTCAGTACGTCATATCCTGTGAGCTGTTAACCCTGTGTTAACCCTGAAAGCTCAACTCCTCAAACCTTTGCATGAACTTTCTACCTTAAAGTGAACTGTAAGCTACATCAGAGGGAAGTTTCTCATTTTACATCCTTTTGTTTTACAGGCTTGGGGTTCATTTGCACTCAAATTGGGGATTCAAAATAAATTCTGATCGACGCCTCCTACAAAATCAAGATGCACTATTTCCACAGCAGTCCCCTGATCAACAGTTTGTAACTCCACCCAGAAAAAGAAAAAGGAAAAGAGAGATTTCTCTGGCTTAACTTGTTTTTGAGAAAGCCATGCTTTCAACCGTCTGTTTATGTTGTGAACCACCGTGAAATCTTCAGTTGAAGGGTACATAAATTTAAAAAATGATAATAATAAGAATATTGACAAGCTGAAACATGTGCAAATGAAGGCGACCAAGATGGTTTTATTTTATTTATGCATTTATTTGATTCCTATAGTGCCCTATACCTGGGGTGCCAACTTGAATAAAATATAGAAGGGATTATCAACTGTGCGTGGCCCCCTCAAATATTTTATTGTGGGGCAAAGACCCCTCACCCTCTAAGAGTTGGCTCCTATTCCCTACACCCACAGGTCTCAGGATGGTTACAACATGAAATCATAATATGAAAACACAAAGCCCAAAACCTGTAACCCCCACCTCCCCACCACATTTTAAAAGAGCATTAGATGTCAATCAGCCAAAGGCCTGGTTAAAGAGGTGTGTTTTTCCCTAGCGCTGGAAGCTGTATAATGAATGTTTTTCTACCCTTCGTATGAATTTTCTGATGGTAAGTGAGATGGGAGCCCTGACTGAAGCTCTTTCCACATTCCACACACTGATAGGGTTTCTCCCCTGTATGAATTCTTTGATGGGAACTGAGATGGGAGCTGTGACTGAAGCTCTTTCCACATTCCACACACTGATAGGGTTTCTCTCCTGTATGAATTCTGTGATGGGAAGTCAGATTGGAGCTCTCCCTGAAGCTCTTTCCACATTCCACACACTGAAAGGGTTTCTCCCCTATA
The DNA here is from genome assembly GCA_034641385.1 of Darevskia mixta. Taxonomy (NCBI): domain Eukaryota; kingdom Metazoa; phylum Chordata; class Lepidosauria; order Squamata; family Lacertidae; genus Darevskia; species Darevskia mixta. The sequence continues at coordinate 3,056,778 of JAWWNH010000205.1, forward strand.
TGAATTCTTTGATGGGAAGTGAGAGAGGAGCTCGTATTGAAGCTCTTTCCACATTCCACACACTGATAGGGTTTCTCCCCTGTATGAATTCTGTGATGGGAAGTTAGACTGGAGCTCTCCCTGAAGCTCTTTCCACATTCCAGGCACTGATAGGGTTTCTCCCCTGTATGAATTCTTTGATGGGAAGTGAGATTGGACTTTTTACTGAAGCTCTTTCCGCACTCCACACACTGATAGGGTTTCTCTCCTGTATGAATTCTGTGATGGGAAGTCAGATTGGAGCTCTCCCTAAAGCTTTTTCCACATTCCATGCACTGATAGGGTTTCTCTCCTGTATGAATTCTCTGATGGGAAGTGAGAGAGGAGCTCTTACTGAAGTTCTTTCCACATTCCACACACTGATAGGGTTTCTCCCCTGTATGAATTATTTGGTGGGAAGTGAGATTGGCCTTTTGACTGAAGCTCTTTCCACATTCCACGCAGTTATAGGGTTTCTCTCCTGTATGAATTCTTTGATGGGAAGTGAGAGAGGAGCTCCGACTGAAGCTCTTTCCACATTCCACACACTGATATGCTTTCTTCCCAATGGGATTTATTTGATGGGAAGTGAAATAGGAACTTTTTCCACATTCAATATATTTGTACGGCTTCTCCATTGTGGGGATTTTGTCATGGTCACCCTTGTTCTTAATTTCCAGTCCATCATTATCTACAATGAAGAGAAATGGATTAGACCGTCAGCCTCAGGGAGAAATTAATGAAGAATACTCATTAACAATGGTCATAGAGGAATAACACAAGTTGATTAGATGGATGGTTTTACTAAGGATTGGGTGCATTAATTAACGGGGATCAACTGACATCCTTGGGGAAACCTGTGATTTGATAAGCCTGGCTCTTCTCTCGAATGAATTTTGTTTGGCTCCATCATGGCATCCCCTCCATTTCCAATGTCAGTCTTCTCTTTGGACAACCAAAGACTGACGGGAGGAAAAACAAAAACTGAAAACCTGACAGAAGCTACTTCAACTTCCCTAACAACTCTGAAGTTTACAGTTAAATGGCCTGGGGAGTTCAGACCAGACTGATCCTTGTTTAATAAACTGCAACTGGAGGAGTTTGGAATTTAAAAACAGATATTATGATTCCATAGGGAGCCTTACCAAGACAGGCCACGATCCCACGATTCTCCTCCATGACGTCCTTATGCAGAGCTCTCTGGTCAGGATCCAGCAACTCCCACTCCTCATCCGTGAAACAAACAGCAACATCTTCAAAGCACACTGGGCCCTGAAAGAAAAAGGGAAAAGTTCTCCTCTGAGACCACACTGTTGTTCACCACCACTCCTTGAGCTATGACATCGTTCCACCCCTTGGCCTCTGTCCCCACAAGGCAGCTTCCCCTGACCTGATCTGGTTCCACAGCCGCTGCTTCCATTCTGTCCCCAAGAAAAGCTGGATGAAGAGGTCTAGCCATGATCACTGTGTCACCTGCAAGAGGAAAAAGGTAAGGAGGAGGCCGAGGGTGCCTGCTTCTCTTTCAGGTGAAGCAGTGCATCTCAAACTACAGAGGGGCCTTTGAGAAAGTCTTGCCTAGTGAGTGCATTTGGATTTTTGGGTGCATTTCAGATGTTAGTTGTGAAAAAATATATCTCCCCTCCTCTGGGCTCTGGGCCCCAAATATATCCCCCAGCAAAATATGAAAAGAACCCACAGATGAGTTGGAAAACCAACAGAATGAAGATATTATTTTTATTCCAAGTTTTACCAATTATTGATAAGATGGATTGTTTTAAATGGTGGCAAAAGGATTTATCAAGATTTATCAGGCAGGGGAAAAAACCCAGAATTAAATATAAGATACTAACGGATACAAAGGAAAGAGGGGGATTTTCCCTGCCAGACTTAAGGATTTACTATGAAGCAGCCGCCTTTTGTTGGTTGAAAGACTGGTTTTTGTTAGAAAACACCGATGTATTTGACTTGGAAGGTTACGATAATGTATTCGGTTGGCATGCATATCTTTGGTATGATAAGATTAAGGCCCACAAAGGTTTCAAATCTCACATCATTAGGAAAGCTTTGTTTTTGGTATGGATGAAATATAAAGATCTGTTAGAAAGAAAAACACCCAGATGGTTGTCACCATTAGAGGCAAAAGCCCATAAAAAAATGAATATGGAAAGTGATTGGCCAAAATATAGTGAAATTTTGACACAAGAAGGAGAACATGTCAAATTAAAACCATACGAACAATTAAAAGGCATAGTATCTGACTGGCTACACTACTATCAGATTAATGAAGTGTTTAAGCTAGATAAGAAACTTGGTTTTCAGATGGAAAAATCCAAGTTGGAGACGGAATTGTTAGAGCCAAAATTTAAACTTATCCAGAATGTACAAATTGTTGCTTGAGTGGCATACGCAAGATGAAATGGTAAAATCAGTGATGATAGATTGGGCCAAAGATGTGGGGCACAACATCATGATGGAGGATCGGGAAAAATTGTGCAGATCGGGTATAAAATTTTCAGCATGTAATATTCTTAGAGAGAACGTTATGAAGATGATGTATAGGTGGTACTTAACACCGGTTAAATTGGCAAAAATGTATCATGCACAGAGTAATAAATGCTGGAAATGTAAGGAAGTAGAAGGAACTTTTTTCCATATGTGGTGGACGTGCCCAAAGGTGAAAGACTTCTGGGAAAGGATTTATAATGAGTTGAAAAAGGTGTTGAAAAACACATTTATTAAGAAACCAGAAACCTTTCTACTTGGTATGGTAAGCCAGGAAATCCCAAAATGTGACAGGACTTTCTTTATGTATGCCACAACAGCAGCCAGAATTTTATTAGCTAAAAACTGGAAGTCAGAGGAATTACCAACGATAGAAGAATGGCAGATGAAAATGATGGACTATATAGAATCATAGAGTTGGAGGAGACCACAAGGGCCATCCAGTCCAACCCCCTGCCAAGCAGGAACTTGCTGAGCTGACCGGGAAGCTTCGTGACCAGAGGGAGGAAGTGGTGGAAGAAGATTGGAAGAAATTTAATTATATTTTAAAAAGTACTGTAAGATTAAAGAGTAGAAGCAAGCTGGAAGATAAATGAGGCTGTAGAGGTAGAAGATAGATATAAGGTTTATGATAGTTGGAAGTAATGTAAATGATCTTAGATAAGAAGAGATAATGTGTTAATTAACAAAAAAAGGGTTAAATGATGTCAAGAAATTACTAAAGATGATATACATGGAACGCAGGAAGGGAGGACAGGAGGAAGTCAACACACAATGAAAAGGAAGGAGGATTAGGTTAAAAGGATTATGTTTTTTATGTTTACTACTGTTGTTTTCTTTTGTTGTTGTTAATTGATGTATTTTGATGTTTGTTTTCATTTGTTAAAACTTAATAAAAAAAAATTGGGGGGGGGGGGAAATGAGACTAAAGAGGAGAAAAAACTCCTCCCTCCTTACACAACTGCCTCTGTCTGGTGTCCAACGGAGGCCTCTCTGCCTCAGAAGAAATCTGGCCCATTTCTGCAAAGAGATCCTTTCCCTGAAAAAGAAACAAGGATTCAAAACAAGGATTGTGGAGAAATATTAAAAAAACAAATGTCAGGGTCAACAGCCTTAAGGGTGTCAGATCTCATTCCATGGATGCTTTCCCCAGAAAAGGATGGGCCATCAGCAGACCATTATGGGATGTTATCCGTCCTGTTTGGAGCCCCTTGGGAGTATCCAGAGGAAAGTCTCTCTCACCTGCTTTCTCTCCTCTGCCTGACTCAGGAGGAAACCTTCGGCCAGGGCAACCGCCTGGGAACTGGTCTCCGCTCCGCATTCCCTCACCCAGCTCTCCATCTCCGGGGGAAGGACAGCCAGGAACTGCTCCAAGATCACCAGGTCCAGCATCTCAGCTTTCGTGTTCCTTTCTGGCTTCAGCCACTGGTGGCAAAAGTAGTAGAGTCGGCTGCAAACCTCTCGGGGTCCTTTGGCCTCCTGGCAGCAGAACTGCCTCAACTGCTGGCTCTGCACCTCTGAGCGGAGGGTGTCCTCCTCACCCAGGATCTTCTGCACTGGGTTTTCCCAGAATCCCCCAGTGCTCCCAGTTTGGATGGCATGGCCTCTTCCTGTTCCAGGGCCAGCTGAGTCTCGCTCATCCATCTGTGCTCTCAGGAAGCCTCTGAGAGATCGGAAGGAACCCTTTCGTCTTCTGCCGAGTTCTGTCCGTCTTAATGAGAAGCTCTAGGAAATTTGTAGGACAGGGAAAAAATGATTCTCTGAGCAAGCATGGATGAGTCTTGCTGGGAACCAGGGCTGGACTGCACCACAGCCTAAACCATGAGCTACCTTTTTATTGATATATATATATATATATATATATATATATATATATATATATATGTATGTATATATATATATAAATTTCTATAGCCCTTTACATTTTAAAGAAAAATCTCAAAGCTGTTTACAGCATATTAAATCTGTGGGGATGATTAGGGAGGCAGGAGAGGATATATTATTTAATGATATCCTTCCTAACTTGCGCTATCAAGTTCCATATTCTAGCAGAGTTCCAGACATTCCCCCTTTTTAATTTACGCAGCTATCAGCTTGTTGCTGACTCATCTGAGTCTTACTATAAAGAAATAAAACAATCTGAAAAAAGTCAAATATACAGTCTATAGTCAAAGCAACATAACAGAAAACAAATAGAATCTTAAATATTTCAAAATAAAACATTTCAAAGGAGGTCAACTACAGAATTCATATTTAACATAGTAGGGCTGGGTGAGTCTGGGCCTCACCCCCTAGGACAGGTGGAAAGGGCCTTTTCAAAAAGGAGAAGAAAGAGGAGGAGGAGGAGGAGGAAGAGGAGGAGGAAGCAGCCTCTAGCCCTCCTAGAAGGAAGATTGCAATGCAAAATGTGGAGGCAACTGAAAGGATTTCTGTGAGATGAATCAGCCTGGTTTCTGCTGCCTTCCAGTCAATGCATGAAGTCAGAACCGACTGACAAGGGAGTCATTTGTATATTGTGAAAAATGGATGCTTGGCTCTAGTGGGGGTCCTCACCCGGGGGTCCTCAGGAGTTGCTCCCCACCCCCACCCCCTCTCCCCTGCTTCTGTCTCCTTTTCTTGCACTTGGACTCTCTGCCGCTCTCCAGACAGACTCCTGGGGTGGGGTCCCTTTTTCTTTGCTCTGAGGGCCAGGTATGTATCTGGCCAACCCCCTGAGGGCCAAGTGGGTGGGGCCAAAGACATCTCCCTTGAAATTTAGGTGGGTAATATTATTATTATTATTATTATTATTATTATTATTATTGTTAGACAGCTTAACACACACACAGCCATTGATGCCAAGGTCCCTGGAGGCTCAGTGAGTAGCAGCGCCCATTTCCGGCTGGTTTTCCAGCAACAATCCCTTTGGGACAGAGAGGATGTGGTCCTGGGTAATATTATTATTATTCTTCTTATTATTATTCTGTTAGATAGCTTAACACACAAACATCCATTGATGATAAGGTCCCTGGAGGACCAGCAACAATCCCTTTGGGACAGAGAGGATGTGGTCCTGGGATGCCCTGCTCTGGGTGCGAGGGGATTGCTGCAGTGGCCTCCGTGTGGAGCTGCCCTGGGAGACACTGGGAAACTGGTCTGCAATGCAGCAGCCAGACTATGGGCTGGGATCCCTCTCTTTATTCCTGGCCTTTCTCTCCCATATTTCCTTCCTTCCTCCCCATGCGGTTTTGGGGGGGGCTAGTCCCCCTCCTCGTCCAGCTTTGGAAAACCTTTTGCATATGTTTCCTCTGTTGTGCAATGACGCTGAGCGACGTCACACAGAGTTAAAGTCCTAGGGACTCCTTTGTTGAAAGAAGGGAGAAATGAGTTTGGGATCCTGTGATCTCCAGGAAGGAGAGCGTTGCAGACCTCGCCCCTCCCTGGCAGGACCCTCTCCTCCCCCTGCATGAGCAGATCAGGCCCCCATCCCAGGCATCCTCCCCCCCCCCCTGCTGCAGCCCTGGGACCCCCCACCGTCTCCCCACTGCACCCTCTGGGGGGGGGGGGAGAGAGAGAGAGAGGAGACTCACCAGATCCCAGGAGGGGACAGCCATGCAGCCCTTGCAGGAAAGGACTGGGGAGGGAGGGGCCTGGGCTCTGGAGGACCTGACTCCCCTCTTGCTTCCTGTTCTCTCTAGGAAGGCAGCTCGGTTCCCTTTAACCCTTGCAAAGCCGAGCTCGTCCAGCTCTCGGCTTTTTATTCTTTTTCATGGATTTAGGGGGGCTACGCCAATGCCCAGATATCCTTTTGGGGGTGAGGCTCTTGACTGGACTCTGAGCATCTCCCTCCCTTGGCCAGAAACCGGAGGTAGAGCTTGCAGGGAAAAGGGCTTTGCAGGAGGCAAGGAACCTCCTCCTCGGATTCAGCCCTTGCAGGAAAGGACTGGGGAGGGAAGGAGGGGCCTGGGCTCTGGAGGACCTGGCCCCCTCTTGCTTCCTGTCCTCTCTAGGAAGGCAGCTCGGTTCCCTTTAACCCTTGCAATTCCGAGGGCGCCCAGCTGTCCCCTCCGCGTTTTTCTCTCTGGCGCGCATTGCACACTTCCAGAGATGCTTTTGGGGGGGACGCCTCCTGCTTTCCTTTCGTTCTGGAGTTTCCACCTAGGCTAACAGATACATTGCATCCTTGCTCCGGTTGACACTTTCGCTGTCCTTCTTTTTCCGCGGCTGGCGCTCCGCAGGGGGTCCCCCGCTTGTCCTGCAAACTGAACTGAGCTCCATTCTCCGCACTTGCGAGGCTCGCCTTCGCCCAAGAATAGCGCTCCCTTACACAGGCGCGTGGGGGGGGGGGGATTGGCGCTGTTTTGCAATCGCTGATTGGTCAGCTGTCAAATGCCAATGATCCCGACTGGCTTCCCTATGAGAAATGGAGATCCCTCCGTGTGTCTGGCTCTGTCACGGCGCTAGGACTTCATCTCGCAGAAAGTGGGGGAGACGCGTCGATATCAATATTGGGTGTATCAAATTTATTGTATAAAAAGGTGCTTCGATGATGTAAAATCGGAAAATGGAAGTTTGCACAGTGGTTAGCTTGTTGCAGGCTCGTCTGAGCCTCACTGAGATGATGTAAAATCGGAAAATGGAAGTTTGCACAGTGGTTAGCTTGTTGCAGGCTCGTCTGAGCCTCACTATATAATAACGGGCGCTAGCGGCGGCGAGCGGGACCCGAGGCGCGGAGGTGCCCGGCGTCGGCGGCCGGGGCGAGGAGGTTGCGGGGCGTCGGCGTCGGGGGCTCCTACCGGCCGCAGGTCTTCCGAATGAAGGCGCACAGCCCCGGCTCGCCCGTCGCGCGTCTCTGCGAGCCTCCCTCCTAAGCGGGGCAGGCGGAGGGAGCCCGGAGGCGAGCGGCATGGAGGGTCTCCCCCTTGCCCAGTTGAGGAGCAGCGGCGGTCGGTTGCCCCCTCAGCGGCCCGGGAGGGCGGCCGTGCGAGGCGGCGGCACTGACCCAACTGACGACGCGCCTGCGCACGGCCGCCCTCTCGGACACGCCCCCCTCTCCGGCCGCTCCAATGCCTGCGTCCCTGTTGGGGGGGGGAAGTAGAGCTCTCCAATCCGTGCGTCCCTGTGGGACATGCGCACTCGCGCAGTTCCACTGACACACAGTGGACGCAGGGACACTTGGAGATTATTATATGTGATTCCTGATAAGATCCCTTCTTATCCCTCTTAAAAAGAGTAGACAAGACCATCTTATTAAAGTCAATATAAAAGTAGTTTTACTCACTTTCATTCAGTAGTTTTACTCACTTTCACTTAGTAGGCTCAATGGTGAGCCCTCACCAGGAGCCGAAGGCATTCAACCAGCTTTTCCCTCCACTCGCGTAAAAACCACCTCCCAGCATCTTTCTTCGCCCTCACCTCTGCAGTATACCAGGGGGACAGGCAGGCTTCATGAAGCGGGAGAGGGCACTCAGGGGCCATTGTGTCAATGGCCCAAGCCAAGGCAGAGGGCCCTCTGGGTAGTTGCACCCGCCCTGTGGCACTCCCTCCCCCTAGATGTCAAGGGGGAAAACAGCTATCTGACTTTCAGAAGACATCTGAAGGCAGCCCTGTTCAGGGAAGTTTTTAATGGTTGGTGTCCAATTCTGTTTTAATTTGTTGGAAGTTGCCCAGAGTGGCTAGGCACAACATAAAGCATATAAATAAAGTCTTATTATTATTATTATTATTATTATTATTATTATTATTATTATCCGGTTGTTCCAGAGCTCAGCCAAAGCTCAGCAGGAGCACCAGTCAGATCAGCTGGGAAATCCCCTGGAGCCATTTGGAAGCCCACTGGATCCATCCTGGCAGCTCAGGCAGGGAGACTGCTGGGCAGCAAACCGGGTGGTAAACCAGCAGACTCCCTCATCTGTCCCGGTTGCCCAATGTCAGCAACACACACTCTAGACAACTGGACAGAGAGTCTGGAGAGAGAAAGAGAATTTTGATAAAGCACAGCTGCTGCTGCTGCTGCTGCTACTCCTCCTCCCCAACCTTCAAGTCTGCCCTGATGCTGCCCTGAGTATCCAGATGGAAACAAGTGGGTGAGGCCCCAGGGGTTCAGATAAGGCCTGTGAGGGAACATGCATCTTTTGTCTATTCCCTCAAATAAAAGGTTCTTGAGTGCGTTCCTTTTCCAGCTATCCCCACCCAGGTATTTACTGCAGAATCAGCATGGGTTGAAGCGTTAATGTTGCTCTTGTTTTAATCTTTCTGAGCTTCCTAGATGAATATATGTTATCACGTGGCCACAGAAATGAACTAAACAAAAATAATTGAAATTTGCACAGACATACAAGGTGGTTCCCATTAAATTTCCTATTCCCCCCCCCCTCTACTTCCTCCATACATGGCTTGACTCAAAGATACCCTTATTGAAAACTTGAAGAACGGTTGGCTTCTATTGGTTTTCTGTTGAGATAGGCTCATGGACGGATGTCCAAAGAAATTGTGAGCGGCAGGGCGCCAGGCTCATTTCTGTGGAAACAAGGGAAGAACAGGTGAGCATCAGAGCTGAGTATAGGAAAGATAGGGAATCTCCATGAGCCAAAGGGCTCCTCTCATCACTATCCATTTAAGAAGGTCCTATCCACCTGTATGCAAGCAAGACAGCAACTCCATCAGTCAAGCCAAGGGGTGGGTGAGGCAGGGAGCAGCTGCTACCATCTGGGACTAACTAAGGTTTCTGGGAGCTGCTGAGCTCTAATAGAATGAAGCTGGCAGTCGGGAAGGAGGTCTTGAAGGAGGAGGAGGAGGAGATACTTGAGGGGCATCTATCCCTTGGCTTGCTGGTAAATTCTTCCTCTGCTTTGTGAGATAGAAAAAAGGCTTCCCTCCCCACCCTAACCCTCTGGCATGAGAGTATCATGGAGATGACTCCAGAGGAGCTTGCAAGGTATATCCCTCTCCCAGCGCCCTAGCCCTGGCAGAGGAGCAACTGGGGTGCTACAGGGCACAGACATGGGTGAGACCCCATCATCATACCATCAAGTATACCACAAGCAGACTGATTCCAGTGTCTCTGGAACCAACCAACCAACATGGATGCAGAAATTGGAGTATTTGCCACACAGGTCACTGTCTCGTTAGATGGTACCAAGACCAACTGTTCCATGACATTTACAGCATTTGGAAATTTTAACTCTGTGTCATGGCTGGAAGACATATGTAGCCGCCAGTCTTGGTGAGGGCAGGTGAAGTTACCCTTCACTACAATATTTCTTCTTTGGGATGCTTCCTTGATTCCATCATCATCATAACTGTGATCAGGGGGACAATACCACATCCACTGTAAGAAATTATTCTTGGTGATGGGAATACTATGTATAGTTTTGATCACTGCTCCCCCAATATATGTGGACTGGACCTTCAAATGTGACACCTGCTCCTTTTAAAATGTGTTTGTTTTATGCATGTTGAATTTCTGTAAAGGGCTATAGTCTCCTAGAGAAAAGGACATTGTCTGAAAAGATTTTATTTGTTCTTTCACCACCCCTTCCCTAGTATTTTGTAAACAAGCAAGTAAAAAGGCATAACAAGTTTTTTTGGATTGGAGTCTTTAAAGACAAGAGAAAGAAATGGCCGTGGCTGTCAGGAGTGGAGGCTACAGAGCAGTAAGTTTCTGAAGAAATATTTGTTAACGGCATGCATTCCAAAAAGTTGCAGGTTATGTTTACATAATTGATCTGTTCGTTCTCCAAATATATTTTGCCATGCACTTTTCTCTGCTACCAAAGATCTACATATGTACTCCTCCATATCATTGTCCAGGTGAATGCCTGCTTCTTCTCACTAGGTTGGAGAGGCAGGAAGGCTACTCTTCTTGCTTCTCTAACCTAATGAATGTGGTGATTCGGAAGAGGACGAAGACATCCTTTTAAATGGTTTGTGCTGCTTAGTTCAGCTACAAAAGGACTTGCAGAAACCTGAAGCTGAGCAACACTCTCTTTAGGAAAATATTTCTACAGTTATCTGCTAAACAATCTAATAACCAGCAACAGGAACGTAGCGTGCCGCTTAGGTACCGGGGGCGGCAAGCCAAGCGGCACCCCTGGGGGCGGGGCGTCGCTCCGTGTGCATGACGTCACAACGCGCATGCGCACGGAGCGACTCCTTTGCCCCATGCCGCGGCAAAAAAAGCCGCTGAAAAAAACCCTTTCAGCGGGTTTTTTTCGCCGCTGCGCTCCCAGGCGGAGCTACGGCGTCGGCATGGAGGAGAGGGGCGGACCAGAGCCAGAAGGGGTGACACTCCTCCTACTGGCCCGCCCCTCTCCTCCATGCCGGGGTGAAAAAAACAGCTGAAAGGGGGTGAAAGGAGGGGGTGACACCCCTCCTGGCTGCTGGCCCGCCCCTCTCCTCCATGCTGCGGCGCCGCAAGTCAGCCAGCGGCGGGGAGGAGGCTATTTTCGGCGCTGCCAGGGTGGAGCCACAGGGGTGGCCAGCGAGGGGGGTGTCACGTCAGCGACAAGCGTGACACCCCTCCTCGCTGGCCACCCCGGCGGCTACGCCCCGGCAGCGCCGAAAATAGCCTTACATTTTTTTTAATTTTTTTTTTTTAAAAAAATTTAACCCCCAAAGTGTCACCCCTAGCAGTGTGGTACCCAGGGCGCCCCCCCGCGCTACGCCCCTGACCAGCAATCTCAAAACTAAAATAATAGGAGCAGATGAGGTGTGTGAGAGAGCGTAGTTCATGTCACTCTCTTGGATAGAATCATAGACACATAGAAATTTAGCGTTGGATGAGACCCCAAGGGTCATCTAGTCCAACCCCCTGCATAGCAGGAATCACAACTGAAGAATCGCTGACAGATCCCTAATAGTTTTGGGTTGCTGTCAGCTGGCAGTTTAAGACAATTCATTGTTCCCTTTAAGTATCTAACAACTCTAACAACTCCATGTTGATGGATTGACAAGGTCAGAGTAAGATCTCACTCATCCACAGCTTGGTAGTAGAACAGCAAGCTGGTCTGGCATTTATTACCAAGTCTGGATTAACAGAGGGTCGCTTTCTATTTGTACCAGGTCTCCTGGAACAAAATCCAATGACATTCATTTCCATTGATGCACCCAATACCAACCACTTATCCTTTTGGGCAAAGGTATCGAGTAAACTTTCCAAACGGGCAGTGGGCTTGAATAATACTTGCTGGGAACTTAAACCCTGAATGCCACTGGTTCCCAGTTAGCTGAGTAGTACATACCCCTTTTTCAAAAGCCAAGCCATGGGCCCCTCTACCTTTGAACATTTGGCTATCTCTGTGGCAGTTTTTGTTATGTGAATGGTGTAATGGAGCCGCTAGGTGGGTGGTCCTTGGACCTCCAATTGGTGAATCACTGCTGTATGTGAACTTAGATTTGATCAAAGGGCAGATCCAACCCAAACATCTCATGGGAGTAAAAAAAACACCTACTACACCATTATTACTAACTAGTAAATTAAGCCCGTTTAAATAACTGGCTCTAGAAATTATATGGGGGGAGTGGCGGCTACCCTCCTTTTCCTTTTAAACCCCGCCGCCCTCCTTCCCCTCGAGCTGTCCGAGGGAGCTCCGCGCCACGCGTCCCGTGGGCTGCTCGGTCCCGGCTGTTGGCGCGGGACCCGAGGCGCGGAGGCGGCCGCCGAGGAGGTCGCGGGGCGGCGTCGGGCTGCCTGTGAGGCGGCCTCCGCCGGGGCCTGACTCCGGAAGCGGCGGGGAAGGCGGCGCTGAGCTCCGGAGCTTCCCCCCGCAGTGGGCCTCGGCAGCCTCGGAGGCGGCGGCAGGGCTTGGGAGCGCACGCGTGTCTGCGCGCAGCAGCATCTGCTGCCTCAGCCTGAGAGGCGGCTGCAGCGCAATTCGGGGCGGAGTGTCGCCGGGAGTGGAGGGCGAGCCCGGCGGCGGTCGGTTGCCCCCTCAGCGGCCCGGGAGAGCGACCGTGTGAGGTGGCCGCACTGAGCCAACTGACGACGCGCCTGCGCACGGCCACCCTCTCGGACACGCCCCCTCTCCGCCCGCTCCAATCCATGTGTCAGTGGGGCGCACGCGCACTTCCGATTTCCTCTGACACACGGAAAGTGGTACGGACGGACACAGGCTCTTTATTATATAGGATATCAATTGAATAGATTCATGGAGAGTTAAAAATGGGGGAGTTATAGAATACATTTACCACAGAATCTTAGTGTTGTGTAGTGGGACTTGATTCAATATACAATGGACACTGGAGAATGCAAGGCCTTACCAGAAGTGACAATAAGCATGGGGCTATCAACTATGGATAATTGATTAAACTTAGACCATTAGGTCCAGTCATGTCCGACTCTGGGGTTGCGGCACTCATCTTGCTTTACAGCTTCCAGGTCATGTGGCCAGCATGACTAAGCCGCTTCTGGCAAACCAGAGCAGCGCATGGAAACGCCGTTTACCTTCCCACCGGAGCGGTACCTATTTATCTACTTGCACTTTGACGCGCTTTCGAACTGCTAGGTTGGTAGGAGCTGGGACCGAGCAACGGGAGCTCACCCCGTCGCAGGGATTTGAACCGCCGACCTTCTGATCAGCAAGCCCTAAGCTCTGTGGTTTAACCCACAGCACCACCTGGGTCCCTCATTTCAGTTGTAGACTTAGCTATTTTTGTTTCTGTATAGTGTCATTACTATCCTTGTGCATAGGGTGAGTGATGGATGTGAGAGGAGGTGGATGAAGGCAGATGCAAATCTAACAAAGTTTTTATTTGCTCAGAACAATCACTACTGTGCTAATTCTGCTACGAGAGAGTAAGGATCTCTCAACACCCAAAATGGTACAGAGCAGATCTAAGGAGGATGTGGGTGCATATGGAGAGCAGAGAGGGGCTGTTCTGTTGCAGAAATGGAAATCCTGGCAATAGCAGAAGGACAGTCATACCTCGGGTTGCGTTTGCTGCAGGATACGAACGTGCCGAACCCGGACCATGGGCACAGAATGCACCACAAAAATCATGGAACGGGTTACTTCTGGGTTCGGTGCTTCACGCATGCGCAGAAGCGCTGAATCGCAACCCACGCATGCGCAGATGCGGCGCTGCAGGTTACGGACACTGCGGGTTGCGAACGCACCTCCCACATGGATTGCGTTCACAACCCAAGAGTCCACTGTACTGCATTGGATCTGGGGAGAAAAATCCATCACATTTGTGGGGGGAGATTAAGAGAGAAAGAGCTGAACATATTTTTAATGGTAGGAGGCATGAGGAGTGAGTGAGGAAGTAGACATCCAATCTTGATTAATCAGTGCTGTTGTTTCTTTTCTTTTCAGGTACTGGAATTACTATGAGCCAAATTATGAAATGAACCACGACTGTGTTGGAGTGTCCTTTGATTGCTACCAAGAAAAATGCTGGACGGCATTAGAATGTGATCTACAACTATACTATATTTGTAAGAAGGTGCCTAATGATACTTGGTTCTAAGAAGACGCCTTAAGATGAACGTAACTGGATCCCATGATCACTACACAAAAACAAAAACAAGAGATCACCCCACTGTTTTAATGCACAATCCACACTCTGCCACCTAGATTATGGGACTCTGTGGCATCAACCCTGAAACACACATTGAAAATACCATATTCTGCAAGCTCAAACATAGATGGCTACAAAAATAAAGAATGGAAGGGTCCAGTCATAGTCTGTTTTCTGTTTAATGTATTTATTTGCAGTGTATACCAATATTTGGCCAAACTGCGAGAGGCAGTGAAGGATAGGCGTGCTCTGGTCCATGGGGTCACGAAGAGTCGGACATGACTGTACGACTGAACAACACCACCAATATTTGTTTCCTTACTCTGTGTGTTTGATGCCCCATTGCCCCTTCTGATCTCCATGGTCGCTACCTTACAAGGCACATAAGGACAACTATGCATGCCAGGCAATGAGAATGGGGGCCACCCAGCGCCTGGTGTCCCCTTCTAGCAGACTAATCACAAATACAACTTGGGCTTCGTCACTGGGAAATTCCGGCGCCCTTACTCTCCTATAGAGCTAACATTGGGCAACAAACACATTGAACTGGTCTTGATTTCCTAAGAACTTGGCAGGGGGCAAGACTAGGGTCCACACCAACTTGAATAAAAGATTACCTGCTCCACCCTGCATAATTGATCACAAGACCATGCACGCACACCATTTGAATAGCAATGCCCATAACATATTTGGTGGTCCCCTCAAATATTTTATTGGGTGTGGGCCAAGGGACCTCTGCCCCTAGGAGTTGGCTCCTTTGTACAGTGGCCGTCAACTGAGTTAAGTAACATATTAGATTCTTCTGTTCTGAATCACACCTTTACGAGGTGTGACTAGCTTGGTCTATGTTGAGGACTATGAAGCCCTAGCGCCGTGACAGAGCCAGACACGGCGAGGGAGGGACCCCCGTTTCTCCGCGGGAAGCCAGTCGGGCTCATCGGCCTTTGACAGCTGGCCAATCAGCGATCGCACAGCAGCGCCATGAACAGGCGAAGGCGAGCACTGCAACTGCGAGAGAAGGAGCTCAGCTCCGTTTGCAGGAGAAGCCTGGGACCCCCTGCGGAGAGGAGAGGGAAAGGGTCGATTCTGGGCCCAATGTTAGCCTATGGGGAAAGCCTAGAAAGGAAAAGAAAGCAGGATGCGTCCCCCAAAAAGGATCTCTGCGAGCCAGAGAGAAAAACGCAGAGGGGAGATCTGGGCACGCTGAGCTTTGCAAGGGTTAAAGGGAACGGAGCTGCCTTCCTAAAGAGGACAGGAAGCAAGGGGGGGCCAGGTCCTCCAGAGCCCAGGCCCCTCCCTCCCTCCTCCCCAGTCCTTTCCTGCAAGGGCTGCATGGCTGTCCCCTCCTGGGATCTGGTGAGTCTCCTCTCTCTCTCCCCCCCCCCCTAGAGGGTGCAGGGGGGAGACGGTGGGGGTCCCAGGGCTGCAGCAGGGGGGGGGAGGATGCCTGGGGGGCCTGATCTGCTCATGCAGGGGGAGGAGAGGGTCTTGCCAGGGAGGGGCGAGGTCTGCAACGCTCTCCTTCCTGGATATCAGAGGATCCCAAACTCATTTCTCCCTTCTTTCAACAAAGGAGTCCCTAGGACTTTAACTCTGTGTGACGTCGCTCAGCGTCATTGCACAACAGAGGAAACATGTGCAGATGGTTTTCCAAAGCTGGATGAGGAGGGGGACTAGCCCCCCCAAACCCCATGGGGAGTAAGGAAGGAAAGAGGGGAGAGAAAGTCCAGGAATAAAGAGAGGGATCCCAGCCCATAGTCTGGCTGCTGCATTGCAAACCAGTTTCCCAGTGTCTCCCAGGGCAGCTCCACACGGAGGCCACTGCAGCAATCCCCTCGCACCCAGAGCAGGGCATCCCAGGACCACATCCTACTCCTTCCTACTCCTCTTCTTCCTCCTCCTCCTCTTCCTCCTCCTTCTCTTTCTTCTCCTTTTTAAAAAGGCCCTTTCCACCTGTCCTAGGGGGTGAGGCCCAGACTCCCCCAGGGAAAGAAGTAAAAGGCGGATCTACACGGATCCTCATGAATTCATATGATTTTTTCATTCAAATTAAATAAAACCACCATGATACTGTAGACCATGTCTTAGTCTGTAGGCAGCATCAAAAAAATCATGCATCCACTGTTTCGTGGGGCCGCAGTGGCGCAAAAACGTGGTTCTGAAGCACGGATCCTCATGGATCCTCATGATTTCTGCACGAGATCAGCCCGAAGTCACCATCAGATCAAACATCATGACCATGGGCACAGAATGCACCACAAAAATCATGGATTCACCGCTTCCTGGCGACACCACGGCGCAAAAACGTGGTTCTGAAGCACGGATCCTCACCTTTTTTGCATTGGGACACACCAAATTCACTGTCAAATCTCCCGTCATAGCAAGGGGCACAGCCTGCACCAAAAAAACTGTGGCTCCACCGCTTCCTGGCGACACCGTGTCCCAAAAACGTGGTTTTCAAGCACGGATCCTCACGGATCCTTATGCTTTTTACATTGGGCTACACCAAATTGACCGTCAAATAACACAGCATAGCCAGGGGCAGAGCCTGCACCAAAAAAACCCCAGATCCACCGCTTCCTGGCAACACCACGGTGCAAAAACGTGGTTCTGAAGCACGGATCCTCACGGATCCTCATGGATCCTCATGATTTTTGCACTGGGCCACACCAAACTGACCATCAAATCATACAGCATAGCCAGGGGCACAGCCTGCACCACAAAAATCACGGATCCACCGCTTCCTGGCAACACCACGGCGCAAAAACGTGGTTCTGAAGCACGGATCCTTACGGATCCTCATGATTTTTGCACTGGGCCACACCAAACTGACCGTCAAATCATACAGCATAGCCAGGGGCACGGCATGCACCACAAAAATCAC
This sequence comes from Darevskia mixta, assembly GCA_034641385.1. Lineage (NCBI taxonomy): Eukaryota > Metazoa > Chordata > Lepidosauria > Squamata > Lacertidae > Darevskia > Darevskia mixta. The sequence goes on from JAWWNH010000205.1 coordinate 3,073,681, forward strand.
GGATCCACCACTTCCTGGCAACACCACGGCCCAAAAACGTGGTTCTGAAGCACGGATCCTCACGGATCCTCATGGATCCTCATGATTTTTGCACTGGGCCACACCAAACTGACCGTCAAATCATACAGCATAGCTAGGGGCACAGCCTGCACCAAAAAACCTCCCAGATCCACCGCTTCCTGGCAACACCACGGCCCAAAAACGTGGTTCTGAAGCACGGATCCTCACGGATCCTCATGGATCCTCATGATTTTTGCACTGGGCCACACCAAACTGACCGTCAAATCATACAGCATAGCTAGGGGCACAACCTGCACCAAAAAACCTCCCAGATCCACCGCTTCCTGGCAACACCACGGCCCAAAAACGTGGTTCTGAAGCACGGATCCTCACGGATCCTCATGGATCCTCATGATTTTTGCACTGGGCCACACCAAAATGAACGTCAAATCATACAGCATAGCTAGGGGCATAACCTGCACCAAAAAAACCCCCAGATCCACCGCTTCCTGACAACACCACGGCACAAAAACGTGGTTCTGAAGCGCGGATCCTCACGGATCCTCATGATTTTTGCACTGGGCCACACCAAACTGACCGTCAAATCATACAGCATAGCTAGGGGCACAGCCTGCACCAAAAAAAACCAGATCCACCGCTTCCTGGCAACACCACGGCGCAAAAACGTGGTTCTGAAGCACGGATCCTCATGATTTTTGCACTGGGCCACACCAAACTGACCATCAAATCATACAGCATAGCCAGGGGCACGGCATGCACCACAAAAATCACAGATCCACCGCTTCCTGGCGACACCATGGCCCAAAAACGTGGTTCAGAAGCACGGATCCTCCCGGATCCTCATGCTTTTTGCACTGGGCCACACCAAACTGACCGTCAAATCATACAGCATAGCTAGGGGCACAGCCTGCACCAAAAAAACCCAGATCCACCGCTTCCTGGCCACACCATGGCCGAAAAACGTGGTTCAGAAGCACGGATCCTCACGGATCCTCATGGATCCTCATGATTTTTGCACTGGGCCACACCAAACTGACCGTCAAATCATACAGCATAGCCAGGGGCACGGCATGCACCACAAAAATCACGGATCCACCACTTCCTGGCAACACCACGGCCCAAAAACGTGGTTCTGAAGCACAGATCCTCACGGATCCTCATGGATCCTCATGATTTTTGCACTGGGCCACACCAAACTGACCGTCAAATCATACAGCATAGCTAGGGGCACAACCTGCACCAAAAAACCCCCCAGATCCACCGCTTCCTGGCAACACCACGGCCCAAAAACGTGGTTCTGAAGCACGGATCCTCACGGATCCTCATGCTTTTTGCACTGGGCCACACCAAACTGACCGTCAAATCATACAGCATAGCTAGGGGCACAGCCTGCACCAAAAAAACCCAGATCCACCGCTTCCTGGCCACACCATGGCCGAAAAACGTGGTTCAGAAGCACGGATCCTCACGGATCCTCATGATTTTTGCACTGGGCCACACCAAACTCACCAGCAAATCGCACAGCATGGCCAGGGGCACGGCATGCAGCACAAAAAACATGGATCCACCGCTTCCTGGAGACACCACGGAGCAAAAACGTGGTTCTGGAGCACGGATCCTCACGGATCCTCAGGATTTTTGCACTGGGCCACACCAAACTGACCATCAAATCATACAGCATAGCCAGGGGCACAGCCTGCACCACAAAAATCACGGATCCACCGCTTCCTGGCAACACCACGGCGCAAAAAGCTGGTTCTGCAGCACGGATCCTCACGGATCCTCACGATTTTTGCATTGGGCCACACCAAAATGACCATCAAATCATACAGCATAGCTAGGGGCACAGCCTGCACCACAAAAATCACGGATCCACCGCTTCCTGGCAACAGCACAGCGCAAAAAGCTGGTTCTGCAGCACGGATCCTCACGGATCCTCATGATTTTTGCATTGGGCCACACCAAACTCACCTGCAAATCACACATCACGGCCAGGGGAACAGCCTGCACCACAAACATCTGAGATCCACCACTTCCTGGCGACACCACGGCCCAAAAATGTGGTTCAGAAGCACGGATCCTCACGGATCCTCATGATTTTTGCACTGGGCCACACCAAACTGACCATCAAATCATACAGCATAGCTAGGGGCACAGCCTGCACCAAAAAAACCCCCAGATCCACCGCTTCCTGGCAACACCACGGCGCAAAAACGTGGTTCTGAAGCACGGATCCTCACGGATCCTCATGATTTTTGCACTGGGCCACACCAAACTGACCATCAAATCATACAGCATAGCCAGGGGCACGGCATGCACCACAAAAATCACAGATCCACCGCTTCCTGGCGACACCACGGCCCAAAAATGTGGTTTTCAAGCACGGATCCTCTCGGATCCTAACGCTTTTTGCTTTGGGCCACACCAAACTGACCGTCAAATCATACAGCATAGCCAGGGGCATGGCATGCACACAAAAAAACATGGATCCACCGCTTTCTGGCGACACCACGGCCAAAAAACGTGGTTCTGAAGCACGGATCCTCACGGATCCTAACTCCTTTTGCATTGGGCCACACCAAACTCACCAGCAAATCACACAGCATGGCCAGGGGCACAGCCTGCACCACAAAAATCATGGATCCACCGCTTTCTGGCGACACCACGGCCCAAAAACGTGGTTCAGAAGCACGGATCCTCATGGATCCTAACTCTTTTTGCATTGGGCCACACCAAACTCACTGGCAAATCACACAGCATGGCCAGGGGCACAGCCTGCACCACAAAAAACATGGATCCACCGCTTTCTGGTGACACCACGGCCCAAAAACGTGGTTCAGAAGCACGGATCCTCACGGATCCTAACTCCTTTTGCATTGGGCCACACCAAACTCACCGGCAAATCACACAGCATGGCCAGGGGCACAGCCTGCACCACAAACATCTCAGATCCACCGCTTCCTGGCGACACCATGGCCCAAAACGTGGTTCTGAAGCACGGATCCTCATGGATCCTCACCCTTTTTTCATTGGGCCACACCAAAGTCACCGTCAAATCACACAGCATAGCCAGGGGCACAACATGCACCACAAACATCTCGGATCCACCACTTCCTGGCGGCACCACGGCCCCAAAACGTGGTTTTTAAACACGGATCCTCACGGATCCTCACCCTTTTTGCATTGGGCCACACCAAACTCATGGGCAGATCACACAGCATAGCCAGGGGCACAGCATGCACCACAAAAAACAAGGATCCACCGCTTCCTGGCAACACTGTAGCCCAAAAACGTGGTTTTTAAACACGGATCCTCACGGATCCTCACCCTTTTTGCATTGGGCCACACCAAATTCACCGTCAAATCACACAGCATAGCCAGGGGCACAACATGCACCAGAAATATCATGAGTTGCACCACAAAAATCAGAAAAATGAGCTCATCAGCACTGTTCATGTCACCACTGTAACGTTATTATTAGAGCCGAGAGGTGAATGTACTACTATATATTGTACCAAGATATGGTTCATCTTCAAGAACAGATCAAATACAAACTGAAGTATTAAAGGGGGGGAATATAAAACTGCTTACATACTGTCAATAATATCCAGATTCAAGAAAGATAATATGGCTAAAAGTTAAATCAGTGAAAAGACATTATTTGAGTCCATCATAACAGAGGTCTACCTTTTGAGTAAAATTTATAAACTATTACTCAAATTTGACACTGAGCCCGAACAAGCAAAACCTTGTTTGACAAAATGGATGCAAAAATTTTAAGAGCAGGTTACAGTGGGGCAATGAGATCAATTATGAATAAAGGAATAAAATTCACTGCAAATTAAGCCCTAAAACAAAATTGGTACAGTGGAACCTTGGGTTGCGGACGTAATCCGTGTCGGAGACACGTCCGCAACCCGGAGTGTTCGCATCCTTAAGTGCCGGGTCTGCACAATTTGGCGCTTCTGCGCATGTGCGAAGTGCGATTTAGCGCTTCTGCACATGCGCGAAGTGTGTTTTAGTGCTTCTGCACATGCAGAAGTGGTAAAACCCGGAAGTAACCCATTCCAGAACATCCTGGTTTCCCGCGGTCCGCAACCTGAAAGCACACAACCTGAAGTGGCGGTACCATGAGGTATGACTGTACAAAAATGTTCTTTCGATAGTATATAAATTTGAAAGATATACAGAAGATGAATGATGAAATGAATGGACATTGCTAGAAATGTCATAGACCTCAAGGGACCTTCTTCCATTTATGGTGTACCTGTGAAAGAACCAAAAAGTTTTGGAGGAAAGTTCATTTCGAAATGCAAAAAATGTAAATAAAAAAAAAACACCCTAAATTTGCATTGGACCCCAAAACTATGCTGTTGGGGATGACTCCTTCAGCTATTGTGAAATCGTCAGTGGAACTATTCAGTTATATGACCACAGCAGTCAGAGTGGTGTTGGCTAACATATGGAAATCTGATATATGTCCTGAAATAGATGCATGGAAAGAGAAACTATCAGAATATGCAGTAATGGCAAAACTCACCAATTTAGTAAATAATAGACCCATGGAGGAACATAAAAAAATGGAATCTTTATAATTTGTATACAACTTAACAGAACTGTAACAAAATGAACATCTGTATGGATTTGTATAATAGACCTTAGGTTACAAAAATATTTCCTGTTTAAAAATAGAAACTTAATGTGCATATGATAAATAAAGAAATATAGAGTAGAATAAATATTGTCTGTCTGATCTAGAAATGAAATCATATTTTTAAATAATTTTTGCTTTAGACTTTTATAATCATATATGGCCCCTTCATGGATCACTGCCTTGTCGTGGCGAAGGGGCTTGAATTACTCAGGGAAGCTATGGACAGGTCAAGATGGACAGGTCGTAGTGGAGAGTTTGGACCAAACGTGATCCACCTGGAGAAGGAACTGGCAAGCCACTCCAGTATCCCTGCCAAGAAAACTCCATGGACAAAGACAACAGGCATATAAAAGATATGACGCTGGAAGATGAGCCCCTCAGGTCGGAAGGCGTCCAACATGCTACTGGGGAAGAGCGGAGGACAAGTACAAGTAGATTCAGAGCTGATGAAGCGGCTGGGCCAAACCCGAAAGGACGCTCAGTTGCGGATATGCCTGGAAGCGAAAGGAAAGTCCAATGCTGTAAAGAAAAGTATAGCATAGGAACCTGGAATGTAAGAACCATGAACCTTGGTAAGCTGGATGTGGTAAAAAACGAGATGGCAAGAATAAACATTGACATCCTGGGCATCAGTGAACTGAAATGGACGGGAATGGGTGAATTCAGTTCGGATGACTATCATATCTACTACTGTGGGCAGGAATCCCGTAAAAGAAATGGAGTGGCCCTCATAGTCAACAAAAGAGTGGCGAAAGCTGTACTGGGATGCAATCTCAAAAATGATAGAATGATCTCGATACGAATCCAAGGCAGACCTTTTAACATCACAGTAATCCAAGTTTATGCACCAACTACCAGTGCTGAAGAAACTGAAATTGACCAATTCTATGAAGACTTACAACACCTTATAGAAATGACACCAAGGAAGGATGTTCTTCTCATTATAGGGGATTGGAATGCTAAAGTAGGGAGACAAGAGATAAAAGGAACAACTGGCAAGTTTGGCCTTGGAGTTCAAAATGAAGCAGGGCAAAGGCTAATAGAGTTCTGTCAAGAGAACAAGTTGGTCATCACAAACACTCTTTTCCAACAACACAAGAGACGACTCTACACATGGACATCACCAGATGGGCAACATCGAAATCAGATTGATTATATTCTCTGCAGCCAAAGATGGAGAAGCTCTATACAGTCAGCAAAAACAAGACCTGGAGCTGACTGTGGCTCAGATCATCAGCTTCTTATAGCAAAATTCCAGCTTAAACTGAAGAAAGTAGGAAAAGCCACTGGGCCAGTAAGATACAATCTAAATCAAATTCCTTATGAATACACAGTTGAAGTGAAGAACAGGTTTAAGGATTTAGATTTGGTGGATAGAGTGCCTGAAGAACTGTGGATGGAGGCTCGTAACATTATACAGGAGGCAGCAACGAAAACCATCCCAATGAAAAAGAAATGCAAGAAAGCAAAGTGGCTGTCAAATGAGGCCTTACAAATAGCGGGGGAGAGAAGGCAAGCAAAATGCGAGGGAAATAGTGAAAGATACAGGAAATTGAATGCAGATTTCCAAAAAATAGCAAGGAGAGACAAGAGGACTTTTTTAAACGAGCAATGCAAAGAAATAGAGGAAAACAACAGAATGGGAAAAACCAGAGATCTGTTCAAGAAAATTGGAGATATGAAAGGAACATTTCGTACAAAGATTACCACAATTAAGGACAAAAGTGGAAAGGACCTAACAGAAGCAGAAGACATCAAGAAGAGGTGGCAGGAATACACAGAGGAATTATACCAGAAAGATATGGAGGTCTCGTACACCTCAGGTAGTGTGGTTGCTGACCTTGAGCCAGACATCCTGGAGAGTGAAGTCAAATGGGCCTTAGAAAGCCTTGCTAACAACAAGGCCAGTGGAAGTGATGATATTCCAGCTGAACTATTCAAAATTCTAAAAGATGATGCTGTTAAGGTGCTACACTCAATATGCCAGCAAGTATGGAAAACTCAGCAATGGCCAGAGGATTGGAGAAGATCAGTCTACATCCCAATCCCAAAGAAGGGCAGTGCCAAAGAATGCTCCAACTACCGCACAATTGCGCTCATTTCACACGCTAGCAAGGTTTTGCTAAAAATTCTACAAGGCAGGCTTAAGCAGTATGTGGACCGAGAACTCCCAGAAGTGCAAGCTGGCTTTCGAAGGGGCAGAGGAACCAGAGACCAAATTGCAAACATGCGCTGGATTATGGAGAAAGCTAGAGAGTTCCAGAAAAACATTTACTTCTGCTTCATTGACTACGCAAAAGCTTTTGACTGTGTCGACCACAGCAAACTATGGCAAGTTCTTAAAGAAATGGGAGTGCCTGATCACCTCATCCGTCTCCTGAGAAATCTTTATGTGGGACAAGAAGCTACAGTTAGAACTGGATATGGAATAACTGATTGGTTCAAAATTGGGAAAGGAGTACGACAAGGCTGTATATTGTCTCCCTGCTTATTTAACTTATATGCAGAATTCATCATGCGAAAGGCAGGACTGGATGAATCCCAAACCGGAATTAAGATTGCCGGAAGAAATATCAATAACCTCAGATATGCTGATGATACAACCTTGATGGCAGAAAGTGAGGAGGAATTAAAGAACCTTTTAATGAGGGTGAAAGAGGAGAGCGCAAAATATGGTCTGAAGCTCAACATCAAAAAAACTAAGATCATGGCCACTGGTCCCATCACCTCCTGGCAAATAGAAGGGGAAGAAATGGAGGCAGTGAGAGATTTCACTTTCTTGGGTTCCATGATCACTGCAGATGGTGACAGCAGTCACGAAATTAGAAGACGTCTGCTTCTTGGGAGAAAAGCAATGACAAACCTAGACAGCATCTTAAAAAGCAAAGACATCACCTTGCCAACAAAGGTCCGTATAGTTAAAGCTATGGTTTTCCCAGTAGTAATGTACGGAAGTGAGAGCTGGACCATAAAGAAGGCTGATCGCCGAAGAATTGATGCTTTTGAATTATGGTGCTGGAGGAAGCTCTTGAGAGTCCCATGGACTGCAAGAAGATCAAACCTATCCATTCTTAAAGAAATCAGCCCTGAGTGCTCACTAGAAGGACAGATCCTGAGGTTAAGGCTCCAGTACTTTGGCCACCTCATGAGAAGAGAAGACTCCCTAGAAAAGACCCTGATGTTGGGAAAGGTTGAGGGCACAAGGAGAAGGGGACGACAGAGGACAAGATGGTTGGACAGTGTTCTCGAAGCTACTAACATGAGTTTGGCCAAACTGCGAGAGGCAGTGAAGGATAGGCGTGCCTGGCGTGCTCTGGTCCATGGGGTCACGAAGAGTCGGACACGACTGAACGACTGAACAACAACAACAATCATATATGGAATTTCTCCAATGGCAAATTACCTAGAATTTGAAATTGTGTGTGTGTGTGTGTGTGTGTGTGATCTTGAAAGTTTTAACAATGGGTGTGGATGGCATGCATATCTCAATTATGGGAAGGTAAAAATTAATAAAGAATTTACAAATCATATACTTAGAAGTGCACTATATAAGGTCTGCAACAAATATAGACTACAATTGGAACCACAGACACCTTGGTGGATATTGCCGCTGGAGGCGTACGCTGTGAAAAAATTGAATATGAGAACAAATTGGCCAACATATAGACAACTATTGGAAGATGAACAAGGGAAACTCGGATTAAAACCCTTTGAAGAGATACGGCAATATGAAATTGAGAGATGACATTATATACAATTAAGAGGCATATTTAGTTCTGATCAAAAGAAAGGCTTTGCAAAAGAGGACTGAAAATTCAATATTACAATAATTCAGAATAATAATAAATTGTTATCTAAAACATATAATCTCTTACTGGACTGGGAATATATCTCCTTGGCTTGATAGGGGAAGAGTTACCACGGGGGTGGAGAGATAATCTTCTTATATGCAAGCACAGCAGCCAGAGTAGTGATTGCTGCTAAATGGAAATCACAAACTCTACCTTCAAGGGAGGATTGGATTTGTAAATTAAATGAATACTTAGCTTTGGCAAAACTAACAGCTATTGTAAGAAATCAATCGAATCAAAAATTTAAAAAGGAGTGGAAATGTTTTATGAATGTATGGAAAAATATTGCTAAAAAAGAGATATGCTAATATGCCTAGATTAAAATGTAAAGTATCTGAGGGAATGGAAGTTAGTAAGGAAGGACAATAAGAATACATACTGTATATACTCGAGTATAAGCCTGGTTTTTCAGCACATTTTTTGTGCTGAAAAAGCCGCCCTCGGCTTATACTCGAGTGAGGCAGGCAGTGGCTCCTATGAAGCTTTCCCAGGTTTTTTGTGGTGAAATTGTGTGCCTCGGCTTATATTCGGGTCGGCTTATACTCGATTATATACGGTAGATGAATTGAGAAGTCTGCAGAATGCAAAGATAAATGTAATCTCAGAATGTAGAGAAAATTGAGTGGGGGCAGAGGGAAGCGGGGGGAGGGAGAAAAGAATATTATGTTTGATTGACTTAAATGATAAATATATGTGGGGATGGGGATGATGTGGGGATAGCTTTGGTATATTTGCATTGTGATGTAATATGGAATAAAATTAAAAAAATAAATAAATCCCAAAGCAATTTACAAGCTGAGTAAAAATGCAATAATAAAAAAATGTGTAAGCATGTTTTTTAAAAAGAAAAAGAAAAAAAAAAAGAATGGGAAATAAAATTTGGTACCCAAACCTTTGTTTAACTCTTGATAAATGTCAGCTTGCTGAGTTATTTTGCACCATTGTAATTCAATGTTATATTTGCATTCAACAAGGGCCTGAAGGTGTTGCTGTGCAATGCTAGGTCAATGATTCATAAGAACACTGCCATCCATGACTTGATCGTGGATGGAGGACTTGACCTGGCATGTGTAACAGAGACTTGGTTGGCTGAAGCAGATGGGCCTGTCCTTGCCACTGCTCGTCTACCAGGTTTCTCGTATGTACAGCAACCCAGGTCATATGGGCGGCGGGGGTGGGGCAGGTTTGCAGTGATTTTTAGGAAGTGTGGTGCAGTGGTTAAGAGCGGTAGACTCGTAATCTGGTGAACCGAGTTCATGTCTCCGCTCCTCCACATGCAGCTGCTGGGTGACCTTGGGCTAGTCACACTTCTCTGAAGACTCTCAGCCCCACTCACCTCACAGAGTGTTAGTTGTGGGGGAGGAAGGGAAAGGAGAATGTTAGCTGCTTTGAGACTCCTTCTGGTATTGATAAAGTGGGGTATCAAATCCAAACTCTTCTTCTTCTTCTTCCCCTCTGCAGGGAGGTGGGTCCGATTCGGATGGTCCGCTCTACCACTTAATGGATCCAAATGGTTTCCAGAGAGTGGTTGTTGTTTAATCGTTTACTCATGTCCGACTCTTTGTGACCCCCTGGACCAGAGCACGCCAGGCACTCCTGTCTTCCACTGCCTCCCGCAGTTTGGTCAGACTCATGTTGGTAGCTTCGAGAACACTGTCCAACCATCTTGTCCTCTGTCATCCCCTTCTCCTTGTGCCCGCAATCTTTCCCAACATCATGGTCTTTTACAGAAGTCTTCTCTTCTCATGAGGTGGCCAAAGTAATGGAGCCTCCGCTTCAGGATCTGTCCTTCCAGTGAGCACTCAGGGCTGATTTCCTTCAGAATGGATAGGTTTGATCTGGGACTCTGAAGAGTCTCCTCCAGCACCTTAATTCAAAAGCATCAATTCTCTCAGCAATCAGCCTTCTTTATGTCCAGCTCTCACTTCTGTACATTACTACTGGAAACTACTAACGACTTCTCTTTAACGGAAGTCGGATGTCTCTCTTTTAAGATGCTGTCTAGGTTTGTCATTGCTTTTCTCCCAATAAGCAGGCGTCTTCTAATTTCGTGCAGTGCTGTCACCATCTGCAATGATCATGGAACCCAAGAAAGTGAAATCTCTCACTGCCTCCATTCTTCCCCTTCTATTTTGCCAGGAGGTGATGGGACCAGTGGCCATGATCTTAGGTTTTTTGATGTTGAGCTTCAGACCATATTTTGCGTGAGAGTGGTAGGGGATGCTTTATCCCATGTTGATGGCCTTTCAGCTGATTCCCTGGTGGCCCGCTGGAATGCAGAGTTAACCAAGGCTATCGACTGTCTGGCTCCGAAGCGCCCTATCCGATTGCATGGAGCCTGGACAGCCCCGTGGTTTGCCATGGACCTGAGGGCAATTAAACAATCGCTGATACGAGCTAGAATGCCGGTGGCGGATATCTCCATCTGAATCGGACCGGACATGGGTTAGAGCTCAACGTCAAGCCTACCAAGTGGCGATAGCGACGGTGAAGAAGACTTTCTTCACTGCCTCTTCATTGCATCTAGCAGAAACAGCAGCAGGAGACTCTTTCATATGGTTCGCAGTTTAAGGGAACCACCTTTACCATTGGGGCCTTGTAAAGACCCCAATATCTCTGCAATGATTTTGCAAAGTTTTTTGCAGATAAAGTCGCTCGGATTTGGAAGGAGCCGTAGACACCACGAGTGGGAGCAGGGCTGAGGCGGGGAGAGTGCTAGAGCCCTGTCTGGTCAAGTTGCATGGAATCACATTATCAATCCGTTACCCCGAGGATGTGGACAGGTTGCTTGAAACCAACACCTGTCTCCTTGATCCTTGGCCATCCTGGCTAATAAATGCTAGCCGGGAAGGGCTGGGCGATGGGCTCTGTGAGGTGGTGAATGCTTCCCTCTGTGAGGGAGCATTCCAGACCCGCTTAAAAGAGTCGGTCATTAAATCGCGTCTCTTTAAAAAAAAAATCTTTAGACCCAGCCAGTCATGACCAACCATCGCCCAAGTCTCAAATCTTCCATTCTTGGGCAAGGTGATTGAGTGGGTGGTTGCTGAACAACTCCAAGCACGCCTGGAGGATGCAGACCATTTGGATCCCTTCCAGTCAGGATTCAGGCCTCATCATGGGACTGAAACTGCCTTGGTCATGCTGGTCGGTGATCTCTGGTGGGCTAGGGACATAGGTGTAAGCTGTTCCTAGTTCTGCTGGATCTCTCAGCGGCTTTTGATACAATTCGAATCATAACATCCTTCTGGTCCGTCTAGAGGGGCTGGAGAGCTGAGGGCATTGTTATACTGTGGTTCCGCTCCTTCCTCCTGGGCCGTGTCCAGAAAGTGGTGTTGGGGGATGAGTGTTCAGACCCCTGGGCCTTCACTTGTGGGGTTGCCTCAGGGATCTGTCCTCTCCCCATGCTTTTCAACATCTACATGAAGCCGCTGGGAGAGATAATCAGGGAGTTTGGGCTGGGTGTCCATCAATATGCGGATGATACCAGCTCTACCTCTCTTCTCAAATCATAACCAGTGAAGGCAGTGAAGGTCCTGTGTGAGTGTGTCTGGTGGTGGTTGGAGGATGGATGGTGGCTAACAAATAGAGGTTGAATCCTGACAAGACAGAAGTACTGTTATTGGGGGACGGGGCGGGCTGGGGTGGAGGACTCCCTGGTCCTGAATGGGGTAACTGTGCCCCTGAAGGACCAGGTGCGCAGCCTGGGAGTCATTTTGGATTCACAGCTGTCCATGGAGGCGCAGGTCAATTATGTATACAGGGCAGCTGTCTACTAGCTCCAGCTGGTAAGCAGGCTGAGACCCTACCTGCCTGCAGACTGTCTCACCAGAGTGGTGCATGCTCTAGTTATCTCTCGCTTGGACTAATCCAAAGCGCTCCACGTGGGGCTACCTTTGAAGGTGACTACAACTAATCCAGAATGTGGCAGCTAGACTGGTGACTGGGAGCAGATGCAGAGACCATATAACACCAATATTGAAAGACCTACATTGGCTCCCAGTACGTTTCCTGAGCACAATTCAAAGTGTTGGTGCTGAACTTTAAAGCCCTAAACGGCCTCCGTCCAGTATTCCTGAAGGAGCGTCCTCACTATTGTGATAACGGTCTTTGTCCACCGAACGCAGCGGGCTAAGGTGTGGGGTTAACGAACCCGGCACCCACAGCCTATATATTCAGCTGCGTTCCGTGTCCAGGCGCTTCCTTCTGCGTGGACACTGCTCACAAAACCTTTCTTCTCCTCTTCTTCAAAGCATAGCAGAGCTCTTGGCAAAACGGAAGAAGATTAATGAGTCCTTGGTAATAAATCACAGCACAGTCTGGCTGATTATTAAGATTTATTAGGATTTAAGGGCGTAGAGCCCAGCAAGATGAGAACCCATCCACCGGATATATGTGGATATATATGTGTGTATAATCACTCTGTGGGCTGGGCGAACAGTCTGAGCTTGTTAACCCTGTAAGCTCAAAATCCTCACACCCCCTCTCGTCCAGCACCACACTCACCCCTGTCGTTCTGCCCAGACACTGAGGTTCAGCTCTGGATACTGATAGTAATCATTTTTAAAAGGAAAACCATGCTCTGCCTAGATTCCAAACATGGATTGAACCACTCTGTGATTGATGCAATAACATCCTTCTTAGCATATCTGCATGAGATGGATTCAAAATGTCCCTATAGTTTTGCGGACTGGTCATTTTTTTGCACCAACTGATATACCCAGGCAAGGTAATTCTAGTGACTGCGGTCCTTTCACATGTACCATTGCACATCTAATTGCTTCTGATGCCCAAATACAGTTCACACAAAAGGATATGGCTGCCATTGACCCTGGATTGCTAAAGAAATTATTACAGTACAGTGGGAAAACCTATCATGAAGGACGACAAAATATTTTCAAACTGGAAATTGCTCGCTAAGAAAGAGACAAATCTTGAAAGAGAGTCACATTACTGTGTCTAGATCATGCCCAGAGGGATGGAAGGATACACTAACCTATTGCTTAAATATTTTATCTTCCTTGTTTGAAGACCACTGGTCACTACCGGTATGTTTTTGAAGGAAGGGTGCAGGAGGCCCAGTGGTGACCTATCTATGGTTTACTGTGAAGGAAACTGCAAGGACTGGTACCACTGCTTTTGCATAGGCATTGATTCGAAAGATCTTCAACAGGTTTTCGTGTGTCCAGATTGTCAATCCACTGTGGCCAAATAGATTTTGAAACTGCAAACTGTCATATTCCACAAGGTTGGTATAATAGAGCAAAATCCAAACACATAGTTTTCATCATTATGGCAGGGATGGTCCTTTTCCATAGAATTCTTATTCATGGAGTTGGTTTTTATATCCTGCTTTTCTCTACCTTTAAGGAGTCTCAAAGCGGCTAAAAATCTCCTTTCCCTTCCACCCCCACAACAGACACCTTGTGAGGTAGGTCTGGCTGAGAGAGTTCAGAGAGAAGTGTGACTGGCCCAAGGTCACCCAGTAGACTGCATGTGGAGGAGCGGGAAGCGAACAGACTCTTAACTACTACACCACAGAAACATACACTATCTCTTAAAACTCTGCAGCAAGCTGGTCACTACCGTATGTATTCAGCCTCATAGTGATACTAATTTTGCGGAGGGAGGTTGGTGATGAGCAAGATCTGTTCCCATTTCCCAACACAGAGACCATAGAGCAGTTTCTTTTGGGGGCTGAACCTGCAGAGTGTCTCTGTTCAGAGTTTCTGTGGCAGAAATTGGCCAAGTGCCTTTATAAAACATTCAGCTTCTCAAATAGAACCCCATCATGAAACTCTCAGGTGTACGTAGCTGTTGGAGGTGGAGGGCAAAGAAGGTGCTGGTCCTTACCTCCCTCCTCACAGGCCCCATTATCAGTCGCCAATGGATTGAATTTCAGGGCTTTTGTATGTAAAGGGCAAGCTTGTTCTTGTTTGGACTATTTAAACTTGGGAACAGATATTTGGCCCCATGACCAAAATTTACCAAAAGGGTTAGCTTCTAGAGGACTGGAAAGATGATGGTTGTACCTCCCCTCAGCCCTAGCTCTGTTGAGTATTTTTTTTGTAATGAGACTGAGAGTTTGGGGCTGATGCTGTAGCATTCTTGTCTGGGGGGTTGGTGAGGAAAAACAGAAAAGTGACCCTCACCTAACTCTCCAATGCCCTTTGACAAGAATGCTGTAGGAAATATTGCTAAGCCCAAAGGGAGGCAAGCATTTGCTTCAGTTCACCCTGTTAATGGCGAAAGCAAAAGCTACCTGTATGTGTGTGTCTGCTTTCAGGACTGATTTTTGAACCCTTCTTACATCAGGCCACATGGTCACTAAAGGTGGCCCCATCATGCAGACTTGCCTATCCACACAGGGACCACCCTTTTTCTTTTATTCTGATACTGGATTTTAAGTTACACTAACATCTTTTAAAACAGCTGTCAGTATATCACACTGTATTGCACCTGCCTTCCAAAGGAACACATGGCTCTCCCCATGTAGTGGGTTAGGTTGAGACTGCTGATCCAAAGGTGAACAGTAATTTTTACGGTAATTACAATCCTGCTTTCCCTTGTACCAGCTTACCTTGATTTCAATAAGGACTTTGAAAAGGCCCCCCATTATATTATTGCAAAAAAGCTAGTAAAATGTGGACTAGACAAAGTTACTGTTTGGTGGATTTGTAATTGGTTGACGGACCGACCCAAAGAGCGCTCATCAGTGGCTCATCTTCATCCTGGAAATAAATGACTAGTGGGGTTCCACAAGGTTCTGTCCTGGGTCTGGTGCCATTCAATATTCTTATAAATGATTTGGATGATTGAATAGAGGGCATGCTAATCAAATTTGCAGATGATACCAAACTGGGAGGGGTTGCTAATACCCCTGAGGACAGGGTCAGAATTCAAAATGACTTGAATAGCCTAGACAGCTGGGCCAAAACAAACAAAATGGAGTTCAATGGGGAGAAATGTAAGGTACTACACGTGGGTAGAAAAAATGAAATGCATAGATGGAGGACACTTGGCTTGACAACAGTACCTGTGAAAGGGACCTGGGACACTATACTCCTATTGATGCAGCCCGGAATCACATTGGCTATGTGATTCCGGGCTGCATCAATAGGAGTATAGTGTCTAGATCAAGCGAAGGAATGCTACCACTCTATTCTGGTTGGTCAGACCTCATCGGAAATACTGTGTCCAGTTCTGGGCACCACAGTTCAAGAAGGATATTGTCAAGCTGGAGCATGTCCAGAGGAGGGTGACCAAAATGTATAAGGTCTGGAATCCAAGCCCAAGAGGAGAGACTTAGGGAGCTGGATTTGTTTAGTCTAGAGAAGAGAAGATTAAGGAGTGACACGATAGCCATGTTTAAATATTTAAATGGATGTCATGTTGAAGAGGAAGCAAGCTTGTTTTCTGCTGTTCTAGAGACTAGGATACAGAATAATGGATTCCAACTATGGGAAAAGAGATTCCACCTAAACATTAAGAAGAACTTTCTGACAGTTAGGGCTGTTGGACAGTGGAATACGCCACATCAGAGAGTGGTGGAGTCTCCTTCTTAAGAGGTTTTTACGTGGAGGCTGGCTGGCCATCTGCCAGGAGTGCTTTGCTTGTGTGTTGCAGCATGGCAGGGAGATGGACTAGATGGCCTTTGTGGTATCTTCCTGCGCTATGATTTTATGATTCTATGACACTAGCTAGTACACTGCACTGTTCCATTAGATAGATATTGTTGCTATTTTTTAAGCTAAAGGTTATGTATAGCTGGCATCTATTAGTCTTTGAGCCAGCGTGATGTAGTGGTTAAGAGCGGTGGACTCGTAATCTGGTGAGCCGGGTTTGCTTCCCTGCTCCTCCACATGCAACTCCTCACAGAGTGTCTGTTGTGGGGGAGGAAGGGAAAGGAGATTGTTAGCTGCTTTGAGACTCCTTAAGGGTGGTGCTGTGGTCTAAACCACAGAGCCTAGGGCTTGCTGATCAGAAGGTTGGCGATTTGAATCCCCACGACGGGGTGAGCTCCTGTTGCTTGGTCCCTGCTCCTGCCAACTTAGCAGTTCGAAAGCACGTCAAAGTGCAAGTAGATAAATAGGTACCACTCCAGTGGGAAGGTAAACGGCGTTTCCGTGCACTGCTCTGGTTCGCCAGAAGCGACTTAGTCATGCTGCCCACATGACCCGAAAGCTGTACGCCGGCTCCATCGGCCAATAAAGCGAGATGAACACTGCAACCCCCGAGTCGTCCGCGACTGGACCTAACGGTCAAGGGTCCCTTTACTTTTAAGGGGAGTGAAAGGTGGAATATCAAGTCCAAACTCTTATTCCAAACTCTTTGTAATAGTGACATTTCCCATAAACATGCTGAGACACAACGAAAAAATTTTGTAGATTTCAATGGGATTCATGGAAGGGCCAAGTTTATTCTGCAGTTTAAATGAATGGGGCATGGAAGTGAAGTGCTTAACTGGTTTTTGATCAGGGCCAAAACCTGAGGGAATAAATCTTCAGTCCCTATAGCAAACAGCAGGCACAACAACATTTTGTATGGAATGCAGAGCTAGTTCTTCTCATAAGCAACCACGGAGAGCCCCCGAGGTGCTGGATGCACCACTAGAACTGGCGGGATGGTGTGAGTGCCATGACACCTTTGGTAAAGGCTTTTCTCCAGCTGGAGCGCTCACAGGTCAGTGTTTCCCAGTTGTCGGTGTTTATACTACATTTTTTTAGATTTGCCTTGAGAGAGTCTTTAAACCTCTTTTGTTGACCACCAGCATTACGCTTTCCATGTTTAAGTTGAATAGAGTAGTTGCTTTGGAAGAAGATGATCAGGCATCCACACAACATGACGAGTCCAACGAAGTTGATGTTAAAGAATCATTGCTTCAACACTGGGGATCTTTGCTTCTTCCAGTACACTGGCACTAGTTCACCTGTCTTCCCAAGTGATGTATAAGATTTTTCGGAGACACCGTTGATGGAATCTTTCGTGGAGTTGGAGATAGCATTTGTAAGTGGTCCATGTTTCACAAGCATACAGTAAGGTTGGTAGTACAATAGCTTTGTAAACAAGCATTTTGGTTTCCCTGCGAATGTCCCAGTCCCCAAACACTCTGCACTCCAATCGGGAGAAAGCCGCACTTGCAGAGCTCAGGCAATGCTGGATTTTGGCATCAATGTTGACCCTTGTGGAAAGATAACTGCCTAGGTAGGAGAAGTGATCAACATTTCCCAACGTTACACCATTGAGTTGGATTTGTGGCACTGCAGAGGGGCTATTTTGTACTTGTTGGTGCAGCACTTTGGTTTTTTGGTTGTCGCGCAAGAGGCCAAGTTTTTCGTAAGTTTCTGCGAAGATATTTAGGGTGCTTTGGAGGTCATCCTCTGAGCATGCACACACTACGTTGCCATCAGCATACTGAAGCTCTACTGTATGACGGAAGTTACGGTAACCTTACTCTTTGCTTTCAGCCTGCCCAGATTGAAGAGCTTTCGATCTGTTCGATATATGAATTCTACCCCAGTGGGGAGTTTCCCTTTGACAAAGTGTAGGATCATGGCAATGAAAATAATAAATAGAGTTGGGGCAATAACACAACCCTGTTTAACACCTGATCCCAATGTGAATGGTTCACTTTGAGAGCCATTATCTGTTATCTGCGATTGTTGCCGTCATATTATCATGGAGGAGCCTAAAGATGTTTACAAATTTATCTGGGCAACCAATTTTCATAGAATCATAGAATCATAGAGTTGGAAGAGACCACAAGGGCCATCCAGTCGAACCCCCTACCAAGCAGGAACACCATCAAAGCATTCTTGACAGATGGCTGTCAAGCCTCTGCTTAAAGACCTCCAAAGAAGGAGACTCCACCACACTCCTTGGCAGCAAATTCCACTGTCAAACAGCTCTTACTGTCAGGAAGTTCTTTCTAATGTTTAGGTGGAATCTTCTTTCTTGTAGTTTGAATCCATTGCTCTGTGTCCGCTTCTCTGGAGCCGCAGAAAACAACCTTTCTCCCTCCTCTATATGACATCCTTTTATATATTTGAACATGGCTATCATATCACCCCTTAACCTTCTCTTCTCCAGGCTAAACATACCCACCTCCCTAAGCCGTTCCTCATAAGGCATCGTTTCCAGGCCTTTGACCATTTTGGTTGCCCTCCTCTGGACACGTTCCAGCTTGTCAGTATCCTTCTTGAACTGTGGTGCCCAGAACTGGACACAGTATTCCAGGTGAGGTCTGACCAGAGCGGAATACAGTGGTACTATTACTTCCCTTGATCTAGATGCTATACTCCTATTGATGCAGCCCAGAATTGCATTGGCTTTTTTAGCTGCTGCATCACACTGTTGACTCATGTCAAGTTTATGGTCTATCAAGACTCCTAGATCCTTTTCACATGTACTGCTCTCAAGCCAGGTGTCACCCATCCTGTATTTGTGCCTTTCATTTTTTTTGCCCAAGTGTAGTACTTTACATTTCTCCCTGTTAAAATTCATCCTGTTTGCCTTGGCCCAGTTCTCTAATCTGTTGAGGTCACCTTGAAGTGTGATCCTGTCCTCTGGGGTATTAGCCACCCCTCCCAATTTGGTGTCATCTGCAAACTTGATCAGGATGCCCTCAAGCCCATCATCCAAGTCATTGAAAAAGATGTTGAATAAGACTGGGCCCAAGACAGAACCCTGTGGCACCCCACTAGTCACTTCTCTCCAGGATGAAGGGGATCCATTAATGAACACCCTTTGGGTTCGGTCAGTCAGCCAGTTACAAATCCACTGAATGGTAGCATTGTCCAGCCCACATTTTACCAGCTTCTTTACAAGAATATCATGGGGCACCTTGTCAAAGGCCTTGCTGAAATCAAGATAGGCTACATCCACGGCATTCCCTTCATCTACCAGGCTTGTAATTCTGTCAAAAAATGAGATCAGATTGGTCTGACATGACTTATTTTTCAGAAACCCATGCTGACTTTTAGTGATCACAGCGTTCCTTACTAGATGCTCACAGACCGTTTGCTTAATGATCTGCTCTAGAATCTTTCCTGGTATTCAGAAGGACAGTCCACAGGGCATTACGATTTACAGTGTTGAAAGCCTTAGTCAGGTTGATTAACGCCATATACAGGGGTTGGTTTTGTTTTCTGCATTTTTCCTGAAGTTGTCGAGCAGTGAAGATCATGTCCACTGTCCCCCTAGAAGGCCGAAAACCATTTTGGGATTCAGGAAGGGTTACCTCGGATATTGTTAAGAGACGGTTTGCAAAGATCCTTGCAAGAATTTTGCCGGCCGCAGCTAATAGAGAGATGCCTCAATAGTTTCCGCAATCAGTTCTGTCACCTTTTTTAAAGAGAGTGATAATTTTGGCACCCCTGAAGTCTGCTGGGATCGCTTCTCTTTTCCAGATTTTCTCGATGAGCTTGTGAAGTTGTTGTGTGAGTTCAACTCCACCCACTTTGAAGATTTCAGCAGGTATCCCATCAGGTCCACTGGCCTTGTTGTTTTTCACATGGTTAATAGCTGTACACAACTCTCCCAGATTTGGAGATACTGCAAGCTCATCTCTAACTTTTTTTTGTGAAATTTGTGAGAGGACCTCAGCAGCTACGGGGGAGTTGGGGTTAAGAAGATGTTGGGAGTGTTCTTTCCAGCACAGTGCAATAGCTTCTTTATCTTTTAGAAGTGTGGTACCATCTGCTGAGCGTAGGGGGCATATGCCATGATTTATTGGCCCATAGATGGTCTTTGTGGCTTTAAAGAAACTCTGTGCATCTTGAGTGTCGGCTAAGTGCTGGATCTCTTGACCTTTTTTTATCCACCAGGTGTTTTTTAGTTCTCTGGTTCTTCTTTGAACCTCAGCCTTAGCATTGGCATAGGTTCTTTTCTTAGTGGCACAGTTTCTATCTCTTTGCCAGAACTGAAAGGCCTTCCTTTTCTTGTCAATCATGCGTTCAATCTCACTGTCATTCTCATCAAACCAGTCCTGGTGTTTCTTTGTTTAGTATCCAATAGTTTGTTCACAGGCTGCAATAATGGATGTTTTTAGCTTGGTCCAGTGTTCCTTGATGTTATCAGGGAATTATGAAAGCAGATGGTCCTTAAGAGTTGTTTGGGAGCAATCCCACTTAATGGGATCTTGAAGGGCTTGAGTGTTCATTTTGCGCCTTGGTTTCCTTCCTTGAAGCCTGCGTTGAGGTATAATCTTGATAGCCATCATGGAGCGTATTAGTCAGTGATCTGTCCAGCAGTAGTCGGGGCTTGTCATAGCTCTGGTAAGGAGCACATCATGGCAATCTTTAGCACGGACAATAACATAGTCTAAGAGGTGCCAGTGGTTTGACCGAGGATGCCTCCATGAAGTTTTAAATTTATTTTTCTGTCAGAAGAGTGTGTTGATAATAACAAGGTTGTGCGCTGCAGATAGCGTCAAAAGTAAGATTCCGTTCTGGTTGCTGTTGCCAACTCCTTCTTTCCCAATAGTCCCAGGCCACAGATCGAAATCTCATCCAACTCTTGCTTTAAAATCACCCAGGAGGATAATTTTATTTTCCTTAGGTGTCTCTGATAGGACGGTATCCAGCTGAGAGTAAAAATTTTCTTTAATGTCTTCATCGGCATCCAGTGTTGGTGCATAAGTGCTTATAATAGTAGCCTGTTGGTTTTTTGTGAGCTTTATTTGAAGGGTTGAGAGTCGCTCATTAATGCCGGTAGTGACTTCTGACAGGAGCTTCATAAGGTCGTTTTTGATAGCGAAGCCTATCCCATGTATTCAATGTTCTTGTTCAGATAGACCTTTCCAGAAGAATGTGTAGCCTCCTTTTTCTTCCTTCAACTGTCCCTCGCCTGCTCTTTGAGTCTCTTGAAGCGCTGCAATATCTATCCATACAGTCAATACATTTATCCATACAATACATTCCTCAAAACATTCATCCATACCTCAATACATTCAATCCTCCATTCGTCTATACATACTCCAATCTACCTGCACATACATACCCATTGCTTCCTTCCTTCTTTGAAGCGCTGCAATATCAATGTTAAAACCTCGCAGCTCTCTTGCAATGATGTCAGTTCTATATTCAGGACGCTCGTTCTCTGTATTATCCGACAAAGTCCATATATTGCATGTTCCAAAGTTGGATTGTCTTTAATGACCACTGGGTGGTGACCCCACTGGGTGCAGTAATCCAGACAGGGAAAAGGGGAGGCAGACTATGTTTAGGGCACCTTTTCTAGCCCCTCCCCCTTTTCAGGGTGAGCAGAGTGGATCTTAAGTAGGGTTGCTCAGTCATGGATACAGCTGCCAAGCTGCTCAACTGCCTCGTTCCTTGAGTCAGAACGACTGAATCTGTATCCACCACCCATGTGCCAGTTCATGACCAGGGACTTCCAGATTTCACAATCCTGCCCCCATTACCATTTGCCAATCGCCATGGGACTTTGGGGGTTTGGGTTGGGTTTTTGGAAGACGCCTGTGCATGAATTTGTTTTATGCGTGTAGATCAGTGCATGCTGACCAACGCACAGTCTTCGCAGTAGGGTTCTGTTCCGATGGCATGAGTAGTCATTACAAACTGGTAGATCCTATCTGCTGCAGCCTTCATCTGCCTTCACAGCTGTTGTAACATACCGCTTGTTATCATCTGCCTGTTCTGCCGTTGAGGACTTCTTGGATCATTCTTTGTCTAGCTCCTTCCCTTTGACCTTACCACCTTGAGTGACCCTGCTGGGAGTACGAGATTCCCGACGGCTTCGCTCACAAGGGTCATAGGAATGTGCAAGCCCACTAACCACAACAAGGTGATGATCCAGGGAGTGAGAGAACTGAGATAGATTGTGCTGAGCCCTGGTCTCATTAGACAAAGTGTTCCACCAAAAAGGCTCTGGTTCTGGTTGAGGACAGCTGGATGTGTTTTGGGCCAGGGACCACCAGTAGGTGGCTGTTAGATGAGCGTCACACTCTTTGGGGGGTGTATTGGAAGATAATTCCCACAGATAAGAAAGGTCACAGACTGTTTAGGGCTTTAAAGGTTAGCACCAAAACCTTGAACCTGATTTGATACTCCACCTGGAGCCAATCCAGCTGATGAACCACCAACTGAATGTGGGCTCTCCACAAAGTCCCAGTAAGAACTCATGCACCTGCATTTTAGACCATTTGGAGTTTCTAGACTCTAGAGCAGTCTCAAGGGTAGCCCCGCGTATCTTTCTTTCTTTCTTTCTTTCTTTCTTTCTTTCTTTCTTTCTTTCTTTCTTTCTTTCTTTCATCACATTTATACCCCGCCCTCCCTGGCTCAGGTGTAGAGCAAGTTAAAGTAGACTAGTCTGTAGGTGACTGCTGCATGGTTCACCATGGCTAGGTTGGAAAGGGACAGGTACGGTACCAATTGCCTAATCTGTCAAAGATTTAAAAATGCCAGTTTGGCTACATTTATGACGAGTGCCTCCATAGAGACAGAAGCGTCCAGGATCACACCCAGACTCCTGATAGCGGGTACAGGTGACTATTGCGCGCAATCAAGAGCTGGGAGCTGGCAAAACAAACTGAAATCATTCCGGCCAAGCCATTGGACTCCCATCTTTAATGAATTGAGATTCAGCCGACTCCGTTTCCTCCATCCCAGCACACCCACCTAAAAATTGGCCAATAGATCCAGAGTAGCATCTGGCCAGGTCCATGAAGCAGTAGATCCATGATTTTTGTGGTCAGATCTGTGGTTATGTAGAATATATTTGAGTAAAGGGTGAATTTGGGGTGGGCCAATGCAAAAAGAGTGAGGATCCGTGAGGATCCTTGCTTGAAAACCACGTTTTTGGGAAGCGGTGTCGCCAGAAAGCGGTGGAGCCGTGTTTTTTGTGGTGGAGACTGTGCCCCTGGCTATGATGTGTGATTTGCCGGTGAGTTTGGTGTGGCCCAATGCAAAAAGAGTTAGGATCCATGCGGATCCGTGCTTCTGAACCACGTTTTTTGGCCGTGGTGTCGCCAGGAAGCGGTGGATCTGAGATATTTGTGGTGCAGGCTGTTCCCCTGGCTATGCTGTGTGATTTGCTGGTGAGTTTGGTGTGGCCCAATGCAAAAAGAGTTAGGATCCGTGAGGATCCGTGCTTCTGAACCACGTTTTTTGGCCGTGGTGTCGCCAGGAAGCGGTGGATCTGAGATGTTTGTGGTGCAGGCTGTTCCACTGGCTATGCTGTGTGATTTGCCAGTGAGTTTGGTGTGGCCCAATGCAAAAAGAGTTAGGATCCATGAGGATCCATGCTTCTGAACCACGTTTTTTGGCCGTGGTGTCGCCAGGAAGTGGTGGATCCTTGTTTTTTGTGGTGCAAGCTGTTCCCCTGGCCATGCTGTGTGATTTGCCGGTGAGTTTGGTTTGGCCCAATGCAAAAATCATGAGGATCCGTGAGGATCCGTGCTTCGGAACCACGTTTTTTGGCCGTGGTGTCGCCAGGAAGCGGTGGATCCATGTTTTTTGTGGTGCAGGCTGTGCCCCTGGCCATGCTGTGTGATTTGCAGGTGAGTTTGGTGTGGCCCAATGCAAAAAGGGTTAGGATCCGTGAGGATCCGTGCTTCTGAACCACGTTTTTGGGCCGTGGTGTCGCCAGGAAGCGGTGGATCTCAGATGTTTGTGGTGCAGGCTGTGCCCCTGGCCATGATGTGTGATTTGCCGGTGAGTTTGGTGTGGCCCAAAGCAAAAAGCGTTAGGATCCGAGAGGATCCGTACTTGAAACCCACGTTTTTGGGCCGTGGTGTCGCCAGGAAGCGGTGGATCCGTGATTTTTGTGGTGCATGCCGTGCCCCTGGCTATGCTGTATGATTTGACGGTCAGTTTGGTGTGGCCCAGTGCAAAAAGCATGAGGATCCGTGAGGTGCTTGAAAACCACGTTTCTGAGATACGGTGTTGCCAGGAAGCAGTCGGTCCATGTTTTTTGTGGTGTATGCTGTGCCCCTGGCTATGATGTGTGATTTGACGGTCAGTTTGGTGTGACCCAGTGCAAAAAGCGTGAGGATCCGTGAGGATCCGTGAGGATCAGTGCTCCAGAACCACGTTTTTGCTCCGTGGTGTCGCCAGGAAGCGGTGGATCTGAGATGTTTGTGGTTCAGGCTGTGCCCCTGGCTATGCTGTGTGATTTGCCAGTGACTTCTGGGTGGCCCAGTGCAAAAAGCATGAGGATCCGTGAGGATCTGTGCTCCAGAACCACGTTTTTGCTCCGTGGTGTCGCCAGCAAGAGGTGGATCTGAGATGTTTAGGTGCATGCTGTACCCCTGGCTATGATGTGTCTTTCACGTGACTTTTGGGTGGCCCAATGCAAAAAGCATGAGGATCCGTGAGGATCCGTGCTTCTGAACCACGTTTTTGGGCCGTGGTGTCGCCAGAAAGCGGTGGATCCATGTTTTTTGTGGTGCATGCCGTGCCCCTAGCTATGCTGTATGATTTGATGGTCATTTTGGTGTGGCCCAAAGCAAAAAGCGTTAGGATCCGAGAGGATCCGTACTTGAAACCCACGTTTTTGGGCCGTGGTGTCGCCAGGAAGCGGTGGATCCGTGATTTTTGTGGTGCATGCCGTGCCCCTGGCTATGCTGTATGATTTGACGGTCAGTTTGGTGTGGCCCAGTGCAAAAAGCATGAGGATCCGTGAGGATCCGTGCTTGAAAACCACGTTTCTGAGATACGGTGTTGCCAGGAAGCAGTCGGTCCATGTTTTTTGTGGTGTATGCTGTGCCCCTGGCTATGATGTGTGATTTGACGGTCAGTTTGGTGTGACCCAGTGCAAAAAGCGTGAGGATCCGTGAGGATCCGTGAGGATCAGTGCTCCAGAACCACGTTTTTGCTCCGTGGTGTCGCCAGGAAGCGGTGGATCTGAGATGTTTGTGGTTCAGGCTGTGCCCCTGGCTATGCTGTGTGATTTGCCAGTGACTTCTGGGTGGCCCAGTGCAAAAAGCATGAGGATCCGTGAGGATCTGTGCTCCAGAACCACGTTTTTGCTCCGTGGTGTCGCCAGCAAGAGGTGGATCTGAGATGTTTAGGTGCATGCTGTACCCCTGGCTATGATGTGTCTTTCACGTGACTTTTGGGTGGCCCAATGCAAAAAGCATGAGGATCCGTGAGGATCCGTGCTTCTGAACCACGTTTTTGGGCCGTGGTGTCGCCAGAAAGCGGTGGATCCATGTTTTTTGTGGTGCATGCCGTGCCCCTAGCTATGCTGTATGATTTGATGGTCATTTTGGTGTGGCCCAAAGCAAAAAGCGTTAGGATCCGAGAGGATCCGTACTTGAAACCCACGTTTTTGGGCCGTGGTGTCGCCAGGAAGCGGTGGATCCGTGATTTTTGTGGTGCATGCCGTGCCCCTGGCTATGCTGTATGATTTGACGGTCAGTTTGGTGTGGCCCAGTGCAAAAAGCATGAGGATCCGTGAGGATCCGTGCTTGAAAACCACGTTTCTGAGATACGGTGTTGCCAGGAAGCAGTCGGTCCATGTTTTTTGTGGTGTATGCTGTGCCCCTGGCTATGATGTGTGATTTGACGGTCAGTTTGGTGTGACCCAGTGCAAAAAGCGTGAGGATCCGTGAGGATCCGTGAGGATCAGTGCTCCAGAACCACGTTTTTGCTCCGTGGTGTCGCCAGGAAGCGGTGGATCTGAGATGTTTGTGGTTCAGGCTGTGCCCCTGGCTATGCTGTGTGATTTGCCAGTGACTTCTGGGTGGCCCAGTGCAAAAAGCATGAGGATCTGTGAGGATCTGTGCTCCAGAACCACGTTTTTGCTCCGTGGTGTCGCCAGCAAGAGGTGGATCTGAGATGTTTAGGTGCATGCTGTACCCCTGGCTATGATGTGTCTTTCACGTGACTTTTGGGTGGCCCAATGCAAAAAGCATGAGGATCCGTGAGGATCCGTGCTTCTGAACCACGTTTTTGGGCCGTGGTGTCGCCAGAAAGCGGTGGATCCATGTTTTTTGTGGTGCATGCCGTGCCCCTAGCTATGCTGTATGATTTGATGGTCATTTTGGTGTGGCCCAAAGCAAAAAGCGTTAGGATCCGAGAGGATCCGTACTTGAAACCCACGTTTTTGGGCCGTGGTGTCGCCAGGAAGCGGTGGATCCGTGATTTTTGTGGTGCATGCCGTGCCCCTGGCTATGCTGTATGATTTGACGGTCAGTTTGGTGTGGCCCAGTGCAAAAAGCATGAGGATCCGTGAGGATCCGTGCTTGAAAACCACGTTTCTGAGCTACGGTGTTGCCAGGAAGCAGTCGGTCCATGTTTTTTGTGGTGTATGCTGTGCCCCTGGCTATGATGTGTGATTTGACGGTCAGTTTGGTGTGGCCCAGTGCAAAAAGCATGAGGATCCGTGAGGATCCGTGAGGATCAGTGCTCCAGAACCACGTTTTTGCTCCGTGGTGTCGCCAGGAAGCGGTGGATCTGAGATGTTTGTGGTTCAGGCTGTGCCCCTGGCTATGCTGTGTGATTTGCCAGTGACTTCTGGGTGGCCCAGTGCAAAAAGCATGAGGATCCGTGAGGATCTGTGCTCCAGAACCACGTTTTTGCTCCGTGGTGTCGCCAGCAAGAGGTGGATCTGAGATGTTTAGGTGCATGCTGTACCCCTGGCTATGATGTGTCTTTCACGTGACTTTTGGGTGGCCCAATGCAAAAAGCATGAGGATCCGTGAGGATCCGTGCTTCTGAACCACGTTTTTGGGCCGTGGTGTCGCCAGAAAGCGGTGGATCCATGTTTTTTGTGGTGCATGCCGTGCCCCTAGCTATGCTGTATGATTTGATGGTCATTTTGGTGTGGCCCAAAGCAAAAAGCGTTAGGATCCGAGAGGATCCGTACTTGAAACCCACGTTTTTGGGCCGTGGTGTCGCCAGGAAGCGGTGGATCCGTGATTTTTGTGGTGCATGCCGTGCCCCTGGCTATGCTGTATGATTTGACGGTCAGTTTGGTGTGGCCCAGTGCAAAAAGCATGAGGATCCGTGAGGATCCGTGCTTGAAAACCACGTTTCTGAGCTACGGTGTTGCCAGGAAGCAGTCGGTCCATGTTTTTTGTGGTGTATGCTGTGCCCCTGGCTATGATGTGTGATTTGACGGTCAGTTTGGTGTGGCCCAGTGCAAAAAGCATGAGGATCCGTGAGGATCCGTGAGGATCAGTGCTCCAGAACCACGTTTTTGCTCCGTGGTGTCGCCAGGAAGCGGTGGATCTGAGATGTTTGTGGTTCAGGCTGTGCCCCTGGCTATGCTGTGTGATTTGCCAGTGACTTCTGGGTGGCCCAGTGCAAAAAGCATGAGGATCCGTGAGGATCTGTGCTCCAGAACCACGTTTTTGCTCCGTGGTGTCGCCAGCAAGAGGTGGATCTGAGATGTTTAGGTGCATGCTGTACCCCTGGCTATGATGTGTCTTTCACGTGACTTTTGGGTGGCCCAATGCAAAAAGCATGAGGATCCGTAAGGATCCCTGCTTGAAAACCACCTTTTTGGGCCCTGGTGTTGCCAGGAAGCGGTGGATCCGTGATTTTTGTGGTGCATGCCGTGCCCCTGGCTATGATGTGTGATTTGCTGGTGAGTTTGGTGTGGCCCAGCGCAAAAAGGGTGAGGATCCGTGAGGATCCGTGCTTCTGAACCACGTTTATGGGCCATGGTGTCGACAGGAAGCGGTGTATCTAAGATGTTTGTGGTGCAGGCTGTGCCCCTGGCCATGCTGTGTGATTTGCCAGTGAGTTTGGTGCGGCCCAATGCAAAAAGAGTTAGGTACCGTGCGGATCCGTGCTTCGGAACCACGTTTTTTGGCCGTGGTGTCACCAGGAAGCGGTGGATCCATGTTTTTTGTGCTGCAGGCTGTGCCCCTGGCCATGCTGTGTGATTTGCCGGTGAGTTTGGTGTGGCCCAGCGCAAAAAGGGTGAGGATCCGTGAGGATCCGTGCTTCTTTTTTTTTTTTAAATTTATATTTATTTAATTTTCCAAATTTTACAAGCACATAACAGTCCGGTTAAATTTCCTTTGCCTCCCATCTCCCACCTTAGGAAGCAGTACATACCTTCCCTCCCTCTCACGGAGGTATTTTTTAAAAAACAATGATCATTTAACCATCTAAACACAACCCTCACTTTGCTTGGGCCTGATCTCCTTCCAGACCAGGCATCTACATTTCTAACTATTATCAAATGACTTCCACAGCCCCTCCCTGCTGAATTCTTAAATACTACTTGGCTCACGGGTTCTTATCTTGGTCTTAATACATTTATCATCTATTTTTTAACTTAACTTGAATATATCTGCTTCTTAACTTTCTCTTAATCCTCCTTACAAACCTTGGTTTTACCCTTGGCCTTACATCCTAATTTTTAAACTTAATTTCCCCCCCCTCCCCCCACACCCCAGAATCTAGTGTCCATTTTTCCTTTCATACCAGAAATTAAAGCACATACTTTTGTCTCCAAACCATTAAATCAGTCCAAAAAAAACAATAACAACATCTCAACCCACACCCACTCGCTGTTTCACCAATGTCCAGTTCATGTAGTCCATCAGAGCTTCTTTCCAAGTGATTTGCTGCAATCTTCTTTTCTTCCTTCGCCTTCGTCCTGTGTCACAATCCAGGAAAGCCATATTTACTTGCTGTGCTTGTTGCGAGCTCTTTTTCTTGCTGACATTCTTGCTGACATTCCATCTCTTAAGTTCTTTCTTTTTCTTGCTGGCATTCCTTCTCTTAGGATTCTTATTTTCCCTTGTCTTCCTATAAACAGTCCTGCTTCCAGAAGACCCGTTACTGATGCGCGGCTGGGTGCGAAAACTGTGTTCCATAACTAAATCCTCATTCTGGTTCTCACACACATCAGCGTGAAAACCTTCTGGCAACAGTTCATCCGGTATGAGTTGGTCCAAACGTCT
Organism: Darevskia mixta; assembly: GCA_034641385.1. Taxonomy (NCBI): domain Eukaryota; kingdom Metazoa; phylum Chordata; class Lepidosauria; order Squamata; family Lacertidae; genus Darevskia; species Darevskia mixta. The sequence goes on from JAWWNH010000205.1 coordinate 3,103,085, forward strand.
CTCCAGTCTTTCCGAGGCAGCATCAAAGGCATCACTAAATTCTTGCAATCTTTGTAGAAATAGGTTAACTTGTAGCTCTGCCTTTGAAATGCCTGTCATTTTGTCAAATAAAGATACAATCTTTCAGTTGTTTACTTCACTGCGACAGTTGTAGTTACAAAATAGCGATCTTCGCCAGATTCCTCCGGCATGAGGGAAGAGAGGGGCTGGTTGCGCTGAGACTAAACTTTGATCAAACGCCACTTTCGCTTTTGCCTCGGCTGCCATTTCCCGTCTCTAAAACTTCAACAACGATAGGGCTGGCCTCCATTTTAAGCCCTATACTTTGCTCTCAAATTGGTCCAAAACATTCAATTTACTCACGATCTCCGAGTCCAAATCACTAATTTGTTGAGGAATCCCGGCGCACGAACAGGAGAAGTCCCGGCAGCTGCGCCCGTCAGGGGGATAGATGTCATCAGATCCGATGGGCTCCGGCTCCCCCCGCCCGCTTCCCGGAGACCCTTATTAGGGTCTCCTCGGGAGCAGGAGAGCCGTTAACGAGCCACTGCCAGACCAACCGGTCCCGGGACGCCCTTCCCGGGAGTTTTGGGGGCTGGGGCGCTGTCCCAGACACCCCTTTCACCCCTTTTTCGGACAGGGAACATCAGAGCGATGTTCCCCCCGACTTCTCCCTCCGGCGCCGGAACCGGAAGCCTAGGAGGATCCGTGCTTCTGAACCACGTTTTTTGGCCGTGGTGTCTCCAGGAAGCGGTGGATCCATGTTTTTTGTGGTGCAGGCTGTGCCCCTGGCCATGCTGTGTGATTTGCTGGTGAGTTTGGTGTGGCCCAATGCAAAAATCGTTGGGATCCGTGCTTCAGAACGTTTTTGCACCGTGGTATTGCCAGGAAGCGGTGGGTCTGGGGTTTTTTTGGTGCAGGCTGTGCCCCTAGCTATGCTGTATGATTTGACGGTCAGTTTGGTGTGGCCCAGTGCAAAAATCATGAGGATCCATGAGGATCCGTGAGGATCCGTGCTTCAGAACCACGTTTTTGGGCCGTGGTGTTGCCAGGAAGTGGTGGATCCGTGATTTTTGTGGTGCATGCCGTGCCCCTGGCTATGCTGTATGATTTGCTGGTGAGTTTGGTGTAGCCCAATGCAAAAAGCGTTAGGATCCGAGAGGATCCGTGCTTGAAAACCACGTTTTTGGGCCGTGGTGTCACCAGGAAGCGGTGGATCCGTGATTTTTGTGGTGCATGCCGTGCCCCTGGCTACGCTGTATGATTTGACGGTCAGTTTGGTGTGGCCCAGTGCAAAAATCATGAGGATCCGTGAGGATCCGTGCTTCAGAACCATGTTTTTGCGCCGTGGTGTCGCCAGGAAGCGGTGGATCTGGGTTTTTTTTGGTGCAGGCTGTGCCCCTGGCCATGCTGTGTGATTTGCCAGTGAGTTTGGTGTGGCCCAATGCAAAAAGAGTTAGGATCCGTGAGGATCCGTGCTTCTGAACCCCATTTTTTGGCCGTGGTGTCGCCAGGAAGCAGTGGATCTGAGATGTTTGTGGTGCAGGCTGTGCCCCTGGCCATGCTGTGTGATTTGCCGGTGAGTTTGGTTTGGCCCAATGCAAAAAGAGTTAGGATCCGTGAGGATCCGTGCTTCTGAACCCCGTTTTTTGGCCGTGGTTTCTCCAGGAAGCGGTGGATCCATGTTTTTTGTGGTGCAGGCTGTGCCCCTGGCCATGCTGTATGATTTGACGGTCAGTTTGGTGTGGCCCAGTGCAAAAATCATGAGGATCCGTGAGGATCCGTGCTTCAGAACCATGTTTTTGCGCCGTGGTGTCGCCAGGAAGCGGTGGATCTGGGTTTTTTTTGGTGCAGGCTGTGCCCCTGGCCATGCTGTGTGATTTTCCTGTGAGTTTGGTGTGGCCCAGTGCAAAAAGCGTGAGGATCCGTGAGGATCCGTGCTCCAGAACCACGTTTTTGGGCTGTGGTGTCGCCAGGAAGCGGTGGATCTGTGTTTTTTGTGGTGCATGCTGTGCCCCTGGCTATGATGTGTGATTTGACGGTCAGTTTGGTGTAGCCCAATGCAAAAAGCGTGAGGATCCGTGAGGATCCATGAGGATCAGTGATTCAAAACCACGTTTTTGGGCCGTGGTGTTGCCAGGAAGCAGTGGATCTGGGTTTTTTTTGGTGCAGGCTGTGCCCCTGGCTATGATGTGTGATTTGACGGTGAATTTGGTGTGGCCCAATGCAAAAAGCGTGAGGATCCGTGAGGATCCGTGCATCTAAACCACGTTTTTGGGCCGTGGTGTCGCCAGGAAGCGGTGGATCTGTGTTTTTTGTGGAGCATGCTGTGCTCCTGGCTATGATGTGTGATTTGCCGGTGAGTTTTTTGTGGCCCAATGCAAAAAGAGTTAGGATCCGTGAGGATCCGTGCTTCTGAACCCCGTTTTTTGGCCGTGGTGTCGCCAGGAAGCGGTGGATCCATGTTTTTTGTGGTGCAGGATGTGCCCCTCGCCATGCTGTGTGATTTTCCTGTGAGTTTGGTGTGGCCCAATGCAAAAAGCGTGAGGATCCGTGAGGATCCGTGCTTCTGAACCACGTTTTTGGGCCGTGGTGTCGCCAATAAGCGGTGGATCCGTGTTTTTTGTGGTGCATGCTGTGCCCCTGGCTATGATGTGTGATTTGCCGGTGATTTGGGTGTGGCCCAGTGCAAAAATCATGAGGATCCGTGAGGATCCGTGCTTCAGAACCACATTTTTGCGCCGTGGTGTCGCCAGGAAGAGGTGGATCCGAGATGTTTGTGGTGCATACTGTGCCCCTGGCTATGCTGTGTTATTTGACGGTCAATTTGGTGTAGCCCAATGCAAAAAGCATAAGGATCCAAGAGGATCCATGCTTCTGAACCACGTTTTTTGGCTGTGGTGTCGCCAGGAAGCGGTGGATCTGTGATTTTCGTGGTGCATGCCGTGCCCCTGGCTATGATGTGTGATTTGACCATCAGTTTGGTGTGGCCCAATGCAAAAATCATGAGGATCCGTGAGGATCCGTGCTTCAGAACCACGTTTTTGCGCCGTGGTGTTGCCAGGAAGCGGTGGATCTGGGTTTTTTTGGTGCAGGCTGTGCCCCTAGCTATGCTGTATGATTTGACGGTCAGTTTGGTGTGGCCCAGTGCAAAAATCATGAGGATCCGTGAGGATCCGTGCTTCAGAACCACGTTTTTGTGCCGTGGTGTTGCCAGGAAGCGGTGGATCTGGGTTTTTTGGGTGCCCCTAGCTATGCTGTATGATTTGACGGTCAGTTTGGTGTGACCCAATGCAAAAATCATGAGGATCCGAGAGGATCCGTGCTTGAAAACCACGTTTTTCGGCCCTGGTGTTGCCAGGAAGCGGTGAATCCGTGATTTTTGTGGTGCATGCCGTGCCCCTGGCTATGATGTGTGATTTGACCGCGAGTTTGGTGTGGCCCAATGCAAAAATCATGAGGATCCGTGAGGATCCGTGCTTCAGAACCACGTTTTTGCGCCGTGGTGTCGCCAGGAAGCAGTGGATCTGAGATGTTTGTGGTGCAGGCTGTGCCCCTGGCTATGCTGTGTTATTTGACGGTCAATTTGGTGTAGCCCAATGCAAAAAGCATAAGGATCCAAGAGGATCTGTGCTTGAAAACCACGTTTTTGGGCCACGGTGTCGCCAGGAAGCGGTGGAGCCGTGGTTTTTTTGGTGCAGGCTGTGCCCCTTGCTATGACGGGAGATTTGACAGTGAATTTGGTGTGGCCCAATGCAAAAACGGTGAGGATCCGTGAGGATCCGTGCTTCAGAACCACGTTTTTGCGCCGTGGTGTCGACAGGAAGCGGTGGATCCATGATTTTTGTGGTGCATTCTGTGCCCATGGTCATGATGTTTGATCTGATGGTGAGTTCGGGCTGATCTCGTGCAGAAATCATGAGGATCCATGAGGATCCGTGCTTCAGAACCACGTTTTTGCGCCACTGCGGCCCCACGAAACAGTGGATGCATGATTTTTTTGATGCTGCCTATAGACTAAGTCATGTTCTACAGTATCATGGTGGTTTTATTTAATTTGAATGAAAAAATCATATGAATTCATAAGGATCCGTTTAGATCCGACTTTTACCCAGTCCCCTCACCCAGCCCTACTATGTTAAATATGTATTCTGTAGATGACCTCCTTTGTAATGTTTTATTTAGAAATATTTAAGATAATATTTGTTTTCTGTTATGTTGCTTTGACTATAGACTATATATTTGACTTTCTTCAGATTGTTTTATTTCTGTTTTATTGATTTTGTGGGATGTGAAACTACAGTCAAAGTACAACATTCCTACAGTGGACATGTTAGGGGCTGGATTGTCCCACTCAGGAGAAGACTTCCTGTTTCCTCCTGATTCCTCCTGAGCTGGGACAGACTTAAAGAGGGTGTGTTGTGTTGTACTAGCATGGAGAAGCACACAGCCTCCATGTTCTGATCAGAGTGTCTTCTCTATTTTGGATGTTGCTGTGTGTTTGGAGAAGTGACTGCTTAGTCACAGTCACTTGGGACTAACTTCTTTATGGAATAGTTCTAGTTGTTATGTAACCTACGCCTGCCTTCAGGGATATGTCTGTAAATCTGAGTGAATCTGTGATTAAACTACTTTTATATTAAGGTTTATCAGATTCTTGTGTTTATTCTTTTTAAGAGGGATTAGAAGGGATTTTACCAGAAAGGAATCTTTAATAGTAAGACCCAGATGAGTCAGCAACAAGCTGATCCCTGCGTAAATTAAAATGGACGCATGTTTGGAACTCTGCTAGAATATGGAACTTGCTAGCGCAAATTAGGAAGGATATCATTAAATAATATATCCTCTCCTGCCTTGCTAATCATCCCCACAGATTTAATATGCTGTAAACTGCTTTTACAGGGATGCTGCCACCTCAATCCTGTCTGCATTTACTTGGAAGTAAGTCCAGCGGGTGGCGCTGTGGTCTAAACCACAGAGCCTAGGGCTGGCTGATCAGAAGATTGGCAGTTCGAATCCTTGCGACGGGGTGAGCTCCCGTTGCTCGGTCCCTGCTCCTGCCAACCTAACAGTTCGAAAGCACGTCAAAGTGCCAGTAGATAAATAGGTACCACTCTGGCGGGAAGGTAAACGGCGTTTCCGTGCGCTGCTCTGGTTCACCAGAAGCGGCTTAGTCATTTTGGCCACATGACTTGGAAGCTGTACGCCGGCTCCCTCAGCCAATAATGCGAGATTAGCGCCGCAACCCCAGAGTGGGTCACGACTGGACCTAATGGTCAGGGGTCCCGTTACCTTTACCTTTAAACAGCTTTGAGATTTTTCTTTAAGATATAAAGCGTTATAGAAATTAAAACAAATAAATCAATAAAAGATAGCTCAGAGTCTGGTTTGTGGTGCAGTCCAGCCCTGGTTCCCTCCAAGACTCATCCAGGCTTGCTCAGGGAACTTTTTCTTCTCCTGATATTATACAACGTTTGTAACAGAACCAAGTATTTGCTTTGTTGGATTTGCTAGAGCTTCTCATTAAAACAGACAGAACTTGGCAGAAATCCAAAGGGTTCCTTTTGATCTCTTCGAGGCTTCCTGAGAGCACAGATGGATGAGCAAGACTCAGCTGGCCCTGAAGCAGGAAGAGGCCATGCCAACCACACTGGGAGCAGTGGGGGATTCTGGGAATACTCTGTGCAGAAGATCCTGGGTGAGGAGGACACCCTCCGCTCAGAGGTGCAGAGCCGGCAGTTGAGGCAGTTCTGCTGCCAGGAGGCCAAAGGACCCCGAGAGGTTTGCAGCCGACTCTACCACTTTTGCCACCAGTGGCTGAAGCCGGAAAGGCACACGAAAGCTGAGATGCTGGACCTGGTGATCTTGGAGCAGTTCCTGGCTGTCCTTCCCCAGGAGATGGAGAGCTGGGTGAGGGAATGCGGAGCGGAGACCAGTTCCCAGGCGGTGGCCCTGGCCGAAGGTTTCCTCCTGAGTCAGGCAGAGGAGAGAAAGCAGGTGAGAGAGACTTTTCTCTGGATACTCCCAAGGGGCTCCAAACAGGACGGAGAACATCCCATAATGCTCCACTGATGGCTTATTCTTTTTCCTGGGAAGGCATCCATGGAATGAGATCTAACACCCTTAAAGTTTTTGGCCCTGACATTAATTTTATAATCCTTCTCGTCATTCTCTGTTTTGAATCCTTGTTTCTTTTTCAGGGAAAGGATCTCTTTGCAGAAATGGGCCAGATTTCTTCTGAGGCAGAGTGGCCTCCGTTGGACACCAGACAGAGGCAGCTGGGTAAGGAGGGAGGAGTTTTTTCTCCTCTTAGTCTCATTCTGTTGGTTTTCCAACTCATCTGTGGGTTCTTTTCATATTTTGTTGGGGGATATATTTGGGGCCCAGAGGAGGGGAGATATATTTTTTCACAACTAACATCTGAAATGCGCCCCAACATCCAAATGCACTCAGCAGGCGAGACTTTCTCAAAGGCCCCTCTGTACTTTGAGATGCACTGCTTCACCTGTGAGAGAAGCAGGCACTCTCAGCCTCCCCCTTACCTTTTTCCTCTTGCAGGTGACACAGTGATCATGGCTAGACCTCTTCATCCAGCTTTTCTTGGGGACAAAATGGAAGCAGCGGCTGTGGAACCAGATCAGGTCAGGGGAAGCTGCCTTGTGGGGACAGAGGCCAAGGGGTGGAACGATGTCATAGCTCAAGGAGTGGTGGTGAACAACAGTGTGGTCTCAGAGGAGGACATTTCCCTTTTTCTTTCAGGATTCAGTGTGCTTTGAAGATGTTGCTGTTTGTTTCACGGATGAGGAGTGGGAGTTGCTGGATCCTGACCAGAGAGCTCTGCATAAGGACGTCATGGAGGAGAATCGTGGGATCGTGGCCTGTCTTGGTAAGGCTCCCTGTGGAATCATAATATCTGTTTTTAAATTCCAAACTCCATATGTGATGAACCTCATATTCTTTTCACAGAACTCAACAGCCCCACCCTACAACACAGATATTACAATACCCCCCAAAAAACCTTGAACAGTAAATTACTGTTGTTTTCTGTGAATGTTCTTCCTCCAGTTGCAGTTTATTAAACAAGGATCAGCCTGGTCTGAACTCCCCAGGCCATTTAACTGTAAACTTTAGAGTTGTTAGGGAAGTTGAAGTAGCTTCTGTCAGGTTTTTAGTTTATGTTTTTCCTCCCGTCAGTCTTTGGTTGCCAAAGAGAAGACTGACATTGGAAATGGAGGGGATGCCATGATGGAGCCAAACAAAATTCATTCGAGAGAAGAGCCAGGCTTATCGAATCACAGGTTTCCCTAAGGATGTCAGTTGATCCCCGTTAATTAATGCACCCAACCATTCAGTAAAACCATCCATCTAATCAACTTGTGTTATTCCTCTATTACCATTGTTAATGAGTATTCTTCATTAATTTCTCCCTGAGGCTGACTGTCTAATCTATTTCTCTTCATTGTAGATAATGATGGACTGGAAATCAAGAACAAGGGTGACCATGACAAAATCCCCACAATGGAGAAACCGTACAAATATCTTGAATGTGGAAGAAGTTCCCATTCCTCTTCCCATCAAATAAATCCCATTGGGAAGAAAGCATATCAGTGTGTGGAATGTGGAAAGAGCTTCAGTCAGAGCTCCAAACTCACTTCCCACCAAAGAATTCATACAGGGGAGAAACCCTATAACTGCGTGGAATGTGGAAAGAGCTTCAGTACGAACTCCAATCTCACTTCCCATCAAAGAATTCATACAGGGGAGAAACTCTATCAGTGTGTGGAATGTGGAAAGAGCTTCACTGATAGTTCCTCTCTCACTTCCCATCAAAGAATTCATACAGGGGAAAAACCCTATCAGTGTGTGGAATGTGGAAAGAGCTTCAGTCAGAGCTCCCATCTCACTTTCCATCAGAGAATTCATACAGGGGAGAAACCCTATCAGTGTGTGGAATGTGGAAAGAGCTTCAGTCAGCGCTCCCATCTCAATACCCATCAGAGAATTCATACAGGGGAGAAACCCTATCAGTGTGTGGAATGTGGAAAGAGCTTCAGTCAGTGCTCCCATCTCAATTCCCATCAAAGAAATCATACAGGGGAGAAACCATATCAGTGCATGGAATGTGGAAAGAGCTTCAGTAGGAGCTCATCTCTCACTTCCCATCAAAGAATTCATACAGGAGAGAAACCATATCAGTGTGTGGAATGTGGAAAGAGCTTCAGTAAGAGCTCTGATCTTGTTTCCCATCAAAGAATTCATACAGGGGAGAAACCCTATCAGTGTGTGGAATGTGGAAAGAGCTTCAGAATGAGCTCCTACCTCAGTTCCCATCAAAGAATTCATACCAAGGGTAGAAAAACCTTCATTATACCGCTTTCTGCGCTTGGAAAAAACACACCACTTTAAAGAGGCCTTTGGCTGATTGACATCTAACGCTCTTTTAAAATGTGGTGGGGAGGTGGGGGTTGCAGGTTTTGGGCTGTGTGTTTTGTATTTTCATATTGTGATTTTATGTTGTAACCATCCTGAGACCTGTGGGTGTAGGGAATTAGAGCCAACCCTTAGAGGCTGAGGGGTCTTTGCCTCCCCATAAAATATTTGAGGGGGCCACCCCCAGTTCCTAGGAATTCCCATCCAAATGGCATGCATGTGACTAAACCACTTGTATATTTTATTCAAGTTGGCATCCCTGCTATAGGGAGCTATAGAAATCAAATCAATGCATAAATAAAATAAAACCATCTTGGTCACCTACAACTGCACATGTTCCAGCTTGTCAATATCTTTCTTATGATTATCATTTTAAAAATTTATGTACCCTTCATCTGAAGATTTCATGGTCGTTCACAATATAAACATACATGCTGAAAGCATGGCTTTCTCAAAAGCAAGTCAAGCCAGAGAAATCTCCCTTTTTCTTTTTTTTCCTTTTCCCCCCGATGGAGTTACAAAGTGTTGATCAGGGGACTGCTGTGGAAATAGTGCGTCTTGATTTTGTAGGAGGCGTCGATCAGAATTCACTTTTAAGCACCAATTTGAGTGCAAATGATCCCTAAGCCTGTAAAACAAAAGGATGTAAAACGAGAAACATAACTTCTGATGTAGCTTACAGTTCACTTTAAGGTAAAAAGTTCATGCAAATGTTATGCAGAGCCAGGCTGGAAACATGTGAGGAATGAACTGTGAGTGAACTAAGCCCACCTGACCAGTTGAACAGGCGAGAATCTTGGCAAAGGATCTAAAAAGGAATGGTGGAGGCAATGTGAGAAACCATATACTGGAGTAGAGTTCACAGCTTTTAATTAAGAATGTAGTAGTTAATGAGCAGTTGGAATAGCAGTGAGCATAAATAAAAGTGGGAAGTGCTTACATTGCTTCATCGATGGGGACTTTTCCTTGGCTGCCATTTTACCTGCTCATTTTAAGTGGTGTTTCATCTTGGGTTCCTTCACGTAACAATGTAGTGGAGTGAATTCTTAAAATAATAAGGAAAAAATAGTATTTAAAGATAATATCCTACCCCACACAACCCCGCCACTCAGTTCTTAAGCAACATTTTTACTGCCACCAGGGTACCTCTAGGAGATTACAGCTCTTACAGCAGAACAGGAGAACTGGAACTTCGCGAGTGACACCTAAATAACAGAGCAGATGCTCTGCAGTACAAGATCCAGGTTCAACCCCTGATATTTCCCTGTAGAACTGGTAAACTACTTCTTCCTTCTTGAGATCTAAGGTATCTGCTGGAAATCATCCTAGCTGGACAAGATACCCAAGAAACTGATGCAGTGGGTATAAAGTAAAAAGGTAAAGGGACCCCTGACCATTAGGTCCTGTTGCGGACAACTCTGGGGTTACGTGCTCATCTCGCTTTACTGGCCGAGGGAGCCGGCGTACAGCTTCCGGGTCATGTGGCCAGCATGGCGAACCAGAGCAGCACACGGAAACGCCGTTTACCTTCCCGCCGGAGTGGTACCTATTTATCTACTTGCACTTCATGCTTTTGAACTGCTAGGTTGGCAGGAGCAGGGACCGAGCAACGGGAGCTCACCCCGTCGCGGGGATTCGAACCACCGACCTTCTGATCGGCAAACCCTAGGCTCTGTGGTTTAACCCACAGCACCACCCACGTCCTGGGTATAAAGTAGTTTCATATGAATAACATTTATAACATTCACTGTGATACCATGGGATAGGGATACTGTGGTGTCCAAGTCAGTTGATCTTCTGTTTGCCTCTCTTGTTTGTTCCTGCAGTTGCTTGTTCTTTCAGCGGCTCAACCACCTAGCCCTTTGATGCACAGCATTCCAGAACACTTTCTGTTCAGGTTCTGCTTCTCCCTGATTGGGCACGACAGGCAGCCAATCAAGATTCCACACAGAGCCTATACCTAGGAAAGCTATCTTATGGAATAAGAGGGGAAATGCCAAGCAATGGCATCTACAGTTGCAGAGAGGAGAGGGGCTGCCTCGGAGAAAGGATTATATCTAGGCTTATTCTAGTTCCAACATCGGTGGGCAAGGACTGCCACAGGCAAATGGATCCCAAAGTGGTCACTCACTGGACCAGCATCAAGGACCAGCATGGCTGGGCAATTGCTGAGGGCTCCGTCACCCATTGGAGGGGAGCACTGACAAAAGCCTCCTTGCAGGCACACCGCCTTGCTTCCATGACAGAGGGGGCCTAGGGCTGCACATCACTGTGATGTTGGCACATGACGTTGGGACACACACACACCCGTCGTGTTGATGTCACTCGTGCTTACTGACATGTCATGCAGACACCATGCAGTATTTGTGTGCTGCTGTGAAGAAGCTTTTTTGGGGGGGCCTTCATTGAAAATTTGTGGGTGCCTGGGCCCCCATGGCCCCATATAGATGACGCCTATGCCTCGTCTTCACTGTTGAAACCTGCATGCTTCTTCACCTGCTTCTCACTCTAGATCAGAGAACAGTGGTAGTGAGAAGGAATCACATGAGTTGAGGGAAGCAAAGAGGTAGCGGAAATAATGTAATATCCCATGAGTATCCAGAGAAGGAGGACATATTCTAGTTAGAAGATTGAGTGCACTATATTGTCAACTGCCCTGTGTGTTGTGGTCTTGCTCCAAATGATCCAGAGGAAGCCTCAACGAAGTGATAGCAGAGTAAAAACGCTTAAACACTGAAGGCAATATAAGCATCTAGTTTAAAATCCAAATCCCTGAATTGGCACAGTCCTTAATAATAGTAAAAATAGATTAAGTTTAGATTAAGGCTTTCTGTACCTCAAAAAAACCAATTGAAATTGGATTTGAAGTCACATTTGAAACAATAGAGAAGCAGTCAAATGGAATTTCCTAGGAAGTGTTTTATTCAGTCTCACCTGCAATCATGAGTGCTGAACACACAGAAACACATAGATAATGTGAAATTACTGGGAGTTAGTCTCCAAATAACACTCAACTCTGTCAGTATTTTCATCCCTCCCATTGCAAGGATCACCTGATCATGTTTTACTTTCAGTCTGTGAGAAAGGAAGGGGTGGAAGCTACTCTTTGAGACTTCTGTCTCTAGTACTGCAGGATTTTTCTTTTGATCTGTCTAGAGACAGGATGGCTGTATGAGAGCTGCTTCTCTCGTATGTTTGTTAGGTTCTTTTATTTGACTAACTGGTAGAAATAAATTAGGTATGCTGCAAAACCTCCACAGCTTTGCTTCTGTTTACACTGCTGAATTTGGGTGCTCACATGAGCAGATGTGAGTCCACAGCACCAGGACCTGCTCCTCGGGAATGCTGCGTTGCTGTTCCTGCGTTCCTGTGATCGGAAGGTCGGAGAAGGTGCTCCGGTCGCCCAGCCCATGCAGGCGCTGAAGACATGGGCGGAACGTGGGCGTACCAAAAAACACAATTAAGCAGATTAGTGTAACAATACACATGATTCACAGATATGCCTTTATAAAGGCAAGATTTAACGCCTTCCCCTCTAATGTGATGGAAAATACTCTCTAATGGACAGATATCACTTTTATGTGACCGTAACTGCGGATCACCTGATTCGCTGCACCACATACTCCTTAGCTGTGCTCTTTATTCATCGCCCAGGAATAAGTTTCTTGCTCCATATTTAACGGGAATTGCGGATGATTCCAATGAAGCCAAACTGAGATTTCTATTGAATGATGAAGGCCCATCTAGATCACGCCTTGTTGCTAGATATCTGATCAGCATCTTATCTCTAAAGAAGAGATAAGAGAAGAACCTTTCTAAACCAGGAGCATAATTTTACCCAGTAATGAACAGAGGGCGACGCCGTGTTAGACGCTGTCGAAAGACTTTAATATTATGTGTTGTTTTGGATTTTATGTGTACGGCCAATGGCCGTAATTAAAATTTACTTACTACTTACTACTACACTTGATTTCCTCACCTCATTTTTTTAAAAATATTGCTTTTATTTATTTTCGTGGTACAAAAGATAATTTTAAATAACGCAATTTTTACAACAGTAAACAATGAGTGCTGGGTGGGTTCCGGCAACAGTCTTAACAATTCATGTATTCAATAAACATTGGCCACATGTGATAAAAGGTGTTCCCCCACCTTCTTGATTACTTTTTTTTTTTTTTAAATATTTTTTATTAGGGATTTTCTACACAAACAAAGAAAAACAAATACAAAACACAAACACACAACAGCCCCCCTCCCCCTACAAAAGAAAAACAATTAATATAATTACTTCCTAATAATCATATTTCTCTAACATTATCTAGCAGACTTCCCCCTTTTCTCTCCTTTAACGTTACATTGTAAATTCATTTTAGCAATTTCTATTCATTTTTAAATCTATTTCTTATTCCTTAAACACATTATATTACTTCTTATTTTCCTCAATCTAATATCTTAAACATATCTTAAACATATTTCCTTAAACATATTTCTAATATCTTAAACATATTTCCTAATCTTCCCCTAGTTTCTTACTCTTTTAATTTTTATCTATCATCTTTCTACTTATTTATATACATTTTTTATCTTATCAATCTTTAACCACTCTATAAACTATTATTTCTACTCAGCAATAAAATATCAATTACAAATTCTAAATTTTGAGATATTTCTTCATGTATTCCCTGAATTTCTTCCAGTCTTTTTCCACCGCTTCTTCCCTCTGGTCTCGGATTCTTGCGGTCAGTTCTGCGAGTTCCATATAGTCCATCATTTTCAACTGCCATTCTTCCACCGTTGGTAGTTCTTTTGTCTTCCAATATCTTGCAATCAGGATCCTTGCCGCTGCTGTGGCATACATGAATAAGGTGTGGTCCTCTTTAGGTAGCTCGTGGTGTACCATTCCCAAGAGAAAGGCCTCTGGTTTCTTAACAAATGTGTTTTTAAACACTCTCTTCAATTCATTATATATCAAATCCCAGAAGGCCTTAACCCTCGGGCATGACCACCACATATGATAGAACGTTCCATCTGATTTCTCACATTTCCAACACTTCTTGTCCTGCAAATGATAGATTTTAGCTAGCTTGACGTTAGATACCATCTATAGATCATTTTAATAATGTTCTCTTTTAGCAGGTTACATGCTGTAAAATTAATCCCTCTTCTCCACAGTCTCTCCCAGTCAGCCATCATTATATTATGTCCTACATCTTGTGCCCAGTCTATCATAGCAGATTTCACCAGTTCATCTTGTGTATGCCATTCCAGCAGCAAATTATACATTCTAGACAAATTTTTTGTTTTGGGTTCTAACAGTTCTGTTTCCAATCTTGATTTTTCTGTCTGAAAACCAAGTTTCTTATCCTGTTTAAATAGTTCATTAATTTGATGATATTGTAGCCAATTCGCTACTTTCCCTTTCAGCTGTTCAAAGGGTTTCATCTTGACACTGTCTCCTTCCTGAATTATAATGTCTCTATACTTAGGGAAATTACCTTCCATATTTATTCTTTTATGGACCTTGGCCTCCAAGGGCGAAATCCAATTGGGTGTTTTCTTCTCTAGCAAATCTTTATACTTATACCAGACTCTATACAGAGCTTTCCTTATTATATGTGACTTGAATCCTTTATGACTCTTTATTTTGTCATACCACAAATATGCATGCCATCCGAACAGGTTGTCACTACCTTCTAAGTCCAACACATCTGCGTTCTCCAGCAGGAACCATTCTTTCAACCAGCAGAATGCAGCTGCTTCAAAGTATATATTTAAGTCTGGCAGTGAGAATCCCCCTCTCTTCTTGTCATCTGTTAGTATCTTGTATTTGATTCTGGGTTTTTTCCCCTGCCAGACAAATCTTGATATGTCTTTCTGCCAGTTCTTAAATGGTTCCATCTTATCAACAATCGGTAGTGATTGAAACAAAAATAACAATTTTGGTAGCACATTCATTTTGATTACAGCTATACGTCCTAACAATAACAACTTTAGATTATTCCAAATTTCCAAGTCCCTCTTGACTTCATTCCATACTTTTTCATAATTGTCTTTGTATAGGTTCTGGTTTTTTGATGTTAGGTTCACCCCTAGGTATTTCACCCTTTTCACGAAACCAAGTCCTGTTTTTTCCTCAATTGTCTGTTTTTCTTCCAGTGTCAAGTTTTTACCCAATAATTTCGTCTTGGTCTTGTTTAACTTCACAGAATCACAGAATCACAGAATCACAGAATCATAGAGTTGGAAGAGACCACAAGGGCCATCCAGTCCAACCCCCTGCCAAGCAGGAAACACCATCAAAGCATTCCTGACAGGTGGCTGTCAAGCCTCTGCTTAAAGACCTCCAAAGAAGGAGACTCCACCACACTCCTTGGCAGCAAATTCCATTGTCGAACAGCTCTTACTGTCAAGAAATTGTTCCTAATGTTTAGGTGGAATCTTCTTTCTTGTAGTTTGAATCCATTGCTCCGTGTCCGCTTCTCTGGAGCAGCAGAAAACAACCTTTCTCCCTCCTCTATATGACATCCTTTTATATATTTGAACATGGCTATCATATCACCCCTTAACCGTCTCTTCTCCAGGCTAAACATACCCAGCTCCCTAAGCCGTTCCTCATAAGGCATCGTTTCCAGGCCTTTGACCATTTTGGTTGCCCTCCTCTGGACACGTTCCAGCTTGTCAATATCCTTCTTGAACTGTGGTGCCCAGAACTGGACACAGTATTCCAGGTGGGGTCTGACCAGAGCGGAATACAGTGGTACTATTACTTCCCTTGATCTAGATGCTATACTCCTATTGATGCAGCCCAGAATTGCATTGGCTTTTTTAGCTGCTGCATCACACTGTTGACTCATGTCAAGTTTGTGGTCTACCAAGACTCCTAGATCCTTTTCACTTGTACTGCTCTCAAGCCAGGTATCACCCATCCTGTATTTGTGCCTTTCATTTTTTTTGCCCAAGTGTAGTACTTTACATTTCTCCCTGTTAAAATTCATCCTGTTTGCCTTGGCCCAGTTCTCTAATTTGTTAAGGTCATTTTGAAGTGTGATCCTGTCCTCTGGGGTATTAGCCACCCCTCCCAATTTGGTGTCATCTGCAAACTTGATCAGGATGCCCTCAAGCCCATCATCCAAGTCATTGATAAAGATGTTGAATAAGACTGGGCCCAAGACAGAACCCTGTGGCACCCCACTAGTCACTTCTCTCCAGGATGAAGAGGAGCCATTGATGAGCACCCTTTGGGTTCGGTCAGTCAGCCAGTTACAAATCCACTGAATGGTAGCATTGTCTAGCCCGCATTTTACCAGCTTCTTTACAAGAATATCATGGGGCACCTTGTCAAAGGCCTTGCTGAAATCAAGATAGGCTACATCCACAGTGTTCCCTTCGTCTACCAGGCTTGTAATTCTGTCAAAAAATGAGATCAGATTAGTCTGACATGACTTATTTTTCAGAAACCCATGCTGACTTTTAGTGATCACAGCGTTCCTTTCTAGGTGCTCACAGACCGTTTGCTTAATGATCTGCTCTAGAATCTTTCCTGGTATTGATGTCAGGCTGACTGGGCGGTAATTGTTTGGGTCCTCTCTTTTCCCCTTTTTGAAAATAGGGACAACATTTGCCCTCCTCCAGCCTGCTGGGACTTCACCTGTTTTCCAGGAATTCTCAAAGATTACTGCCAGTGGTTCTGAAATCACCTCTGCCAGTTCTTTTAATACTCTGGGATGTAGTTCATCTGGCCCTGGAGACTTGAATACATCTAAACTAGCCAAGTGTTCTTGTACTACCTCCTTACTTATTCTGGGCTGTGTTTCCCCTGCTGAATCATCTGCTCCATATTCTTCAGGTCGGGCATTGTTTTCTTTTTTGGAGAAGACTGAGGCAAAGAAGGTATTGAGGAGTTCTGCCCTTTCTGCGTCCCCTGTTCGCATTTCACCATCTTCTCCTCTAAGTGACCCCACTGTTTCCTTGTTCTTCCTTTTGCTACGGACATACCCATAAAAACTCTTTTTATTGCTTTTAACCTCTCTAGCAAGCCTGAGTTCATTCTGTGCTTTAGCTTTTCTGACTTTGTCTCTACATGTGCTGGCTATTTGTTTGAATTCCTCTCTGGTGGTTTCCCCCTTTTTCCATTTCTTGTACATATCCCTTTTAAATCTTAACTCAGTTAAAAGTTCTTTAGATAGCCACCCTGGCTTCTTTAGGCACCTTCCATGTTTTCGTCGCATTGGTACTGCTTGAAGTTGTGCTTTTAATATCTCCCTTTTAACAAACTCCCATCCATCATGAACTCCCATCCCTTTTAGTATTACTGACCATGGGATCACATCCAGCATTTCCCTAAGTTTTCTGAAGTCGGCTTTCTTAAAGTCTAGAATTTGAGTCTTAGTATGCTTGGTTGCTCCTTTCTGATGTATAATAAACTCCAGAAGAGCATGATCACTCCCACCTAATGATCCTGCCACTTCTACCCCACTAACCAGGTCATCACTATTGGTTAGGACCAGATCTAAAATGGCTGATCCTCTTGTTGCTTCTACCACTTTCTGGACAATGAAGTTGTCTGCAAGGCCAGTGAGGAATCTGTTCGACCTTATGCTCTTGGCTGAGTTTGACATCCAACAAATATCAGGATAGTTGAAATCCCCCATTACTACTATCTCATTTCCTTTTGAATGCTTGGTCATCTGTTCCAGGAAGGCATCATCTATGTCCTCAGTTTGGCTCGGGGATCTATAGTAAACTCCCACAATGAGATCACTGTTATTTTTCTCTCCCTTAATTTTGACCCAGATACTCTCAATTTGGCTTTGAAGTTTTAAATCATGGATCTCTTCACAGGTATACACATCCCTGACATATAATGCCACTCCTCCTCCTTTCCTGTTTGGTCTATTTCTCTGAAATAGATTGTATCCCTCTATTACTACATTCCAATCATGAGACTCATCCCACCAGGTTTCAGTGATGCCTATTATGTCGTATTTAGTTTGCTGTATCAAGAGCTCAAGTTCATCTTGTTTATTTCCCATGCTCTGTGCATTTGTATACAGACATTGAAAACCATTGATCATTCCCCCTAGTCTCCTACTTAAGGATTTTTTCCTCCCACCACTAGGTCTGTGTGCTGTTTGCTCCATTTGGTCCTTGACTTTTGGATGATCATCTTCAGCATTTGATAGACTCCTACCTTCAGGACCACTGTCTCCCTCCCCCACATAAGTCAGTTTAAAGCCCTCCTGATGAGGTTTTTGAGATTGTTGGCAAAAACATTCCTCCCAACCCTTGTGAGGTGCAGCCCATCACTTGCCAGAAGTCCATCTTCAAGAAACTGCAGGCCGTGATCTAAGAATCCAAACCGTTCCTGCCGGCACCATTTGCGAAGCCAGTTGTTCACTTCTCCTATTTTCCCCTCTCTTCCTGGGCCACGGCGTTCAACTGGGAGGACAGATGAGATGACAATTTGTGCATTTAATTGCTTCAGCTTCCTGCCCAGAGCCTCATAATCACTTTTGATCTTCTGGAGGCTATGGCTTGCGGTGTCATTGGTTCCCACATGGACTAAAAGGAAGGGGTTTTTATCCATAGGTTTTATTATTCCTTGCAGCCGTTCTGTAACATCATGGATCTTGGCCCCGGGGAGACAGCATACCTCTCGAGACATCTTGTCAGGCCCACAGATCACTGCTTCGGTACCCCTCAGTAGGGAATCCCCTATCACCACTACACGTCTCCTCTTAGGCTTGGTCGGGATTCTTACACGTGCTGTCCCTTCCAAGGTCGCCTGCACATTCCCGGAGGACTGACTATGCTGCTCGTCTTCATATACCTCATCAACTGTGATGAGGGAGAGATCTTCCAATGGAGTCTGGTCTTCATCTTCCAGATTTGAGAGCACTTCAAATTGATTTTGTAGTTCTAAACACTCAGAGCGATCCCTGGGCATTCTACTTCTGTGAGTCACGTTCCTCCATACATCTGGCTCCTGAGTTGGGGAACTGATCTCCTCCTCAGGGATGTGCCCTGTCTCCTGCTTGGTGGAGACAGTGTGCTCTGCTGCATCCAAGAAAAGCTCCAGCTCTTTAATTTTCTGGAGCGTAGATACACGGGCCTGAAGTTGCTGGACCTTGTCTTCGAGTATGGCAACCAACTTGCAGTTGCTGCAGGTGTAGCTGTCTACAACCTTTGGCAAGAAGACATACATTGCGCAGGAATTACAGGCGACTACAGTTGTTCCTTCCCCCTCCTGAAGTTGCCGGACCTTGTCTTCTAGTAGGGCAACCAACTTGCACTTGCTGCAGGTGTAGCTGCCTACATCCTTTGGCAAGAAGGCAAACATTGCGCAGGAATTGCAGGCGACTACAGTTGTTCCCTCACCCTCCATCTTGAAGCTTGAAGTCAGGACACACAAAAAAGAAGCCTAGGTCTCCCCAAGTAAACGTTTGAGACTAGCTCTCCTCAATTTAAAAGATAGGTCAAACTGCGCGCGCCGCTAGGCGCCGCAAACTCCGCCCACAGCTAGTCACCAGACAAACACACACACACAAGCCAGAAACAAACTCTCTCGCACACACAAGCCTGGGAAACACACAAACAAATAAGGAAACAAATAAGCACACAAACTTAATCACACACAGCCCCAAAAAGACAAACCCTCAAAACCTACAAGCTCAGCTCACCTTGTGCTCCCTCCTCAGTCGCTGCCCTCCAGGCACTGAATCCTGCCACTTGTCCAAATTCTTGAATTGTTTCCAGTGCCTTCACCGCACTGGTCTCTGGTTCTTGAAGAGTTAATACTATATCATCCGCAAAGGCTTTTACTTTATATTGTTTCTTTCCCACGCTTACGCCCTGTATATCTTTTTCTTCTCTAATCATATTCAAAAGGACCTCCAGGACCGTTATAAAATGCAATGGGGAGAGGGGGCACCCTTGTCTTGTTCCTTTTTCAATTTTGAGGCTTTCTGAGATGATGTTATTGACTATTATTTTAGCCTTTTGTTCCGAATAGATAGCTTTCAGTCCATTCATGAATGCCCCACCCACCTCCATTTTTTCAAAGTCATCTTTCATAAAATTCCATGAAACATTATCGAAGGCCTTCTCAGCTTCAATGAACATCAAAACTGCTTTATGGTCCTTTTTTTGTTCTAATCTTTCTAATATATCCACAACATTTCGTATATTTCCATTCAATTGTCTTTGGGGCAAAAACCCTGCTTGGTCTTTGTGGATAATCTTCATCAATATTCCTTTAAGCCTGTTGGCCATAATATTTGCAAAAATTTTGTAATCCACGTTCAG
The DNA here is from genome assembly GCA_034641385.1 of Darevskia mixta. Classification (NCBI taxonomy): domain Eukaryota; kingdom Metazoa; phylum Chordata; class Lepidosauria; order Squamata; family Lacertidae; genus Darevskia; species Darevskia mixta. The sequence goes on from JAWWNH010000205.1 coordinate 3,122,819, forward strand.
GAGGGAAATGGGTCGATAATTTTTCATTTGTGATCTGTCTGTGTCCGGTTTAGGGATCAAGGTTATATAAGCCTCTTGCCATGATTCGGGTGCCCTCCTTCCCCTTAGAATATCATTACATACTTGCATCATCGGTTGGATTAGCCAGTTTTTAAGTGTTTTGTAATATTTTGCTGAAAGTCCATCAGGTCCTGGGGCCTTGTCCAGTTTCATATTGTCTATTGCAGTCTCTATTTCATTGACAGTTATTTGGCAATTAAGCGTGGATTTCAATTCTTCTGGGATTTTATGCAGTCCTTTTTCCTTTATAAATTGCTCTATCTTGTCTTTATTCAGATGTTCTTCCCTGTACAGCTGTCTGTAGAAACTTTCAAATTTTTTCCGAATTTCTGCAGGCTTCGTGATACTTCTACCATTCACCTCGATATTCGTTATTGTATTTTGCTTTGACCTCTGTTTTAATTGCCATGCAAGCAGTTTGCCACATTTATTTGCCGATTCAAAAGTCTTTTGTTTCATCATTTTGATTTTCCACTCTATTTCCTGATTAATTAGTTGAGAGTATTCCATCTGCAATTTCTTAATTGCTTTCTGCAAGTCCAAATTTTTAGGATTTGCTCTCAACTGTTTCTCTTTTTCCTTTAATTGTTGCAGAATATCTTCTTTTCTTTGATTCTGAAGCTTTTTTCTTATTGCTTTCTGTTGTATCAGAAATCCTCTCATTACTGCCTTACTAGTGTCCCAGATGACTCTTTTTTCCACTGTTGTATTAAGATTTGTTTCAAAGAAGTCTTTCAGAGTCTTCTGGGCCTTCTCACATATTTTCCCATTTCTGAACAACGAATCATCCATTCTCCATCGGAAAGTTCCTTGTAGATTGATTTTTAGATCCAGCTGCACAGGGTTGTGATCCGAGCAAGTTCTTGGATGAATTTCTGCTCTGAGTAACCTTGGTGACATTTCCCTGGATACCCAGATTTGATCTAATCTACTCCACGATTTCGTCGCCTCTGAATAAAATGTTGGTTCTGTATCCAACGGATTTTTTAACCTCCATGCATCCACCCAATCCATGTTGTCTGCCATCTCAAAAAAAGTTTTGGGTAGTCTTCCATCATTAGACCATTTTGTCCTTTGTGATCTGTCCATCAGTGTGGATGCTACCGCATTTAAGTCTCCCATGGCTATTATTTTGTAATCCATATAATCCAGCAACTTATCGTGGATTTCTTTAAATAATTCAGATTTTCCTCCATTTGGTGCATAAATTCCCAGAACTAAAAGTTTTTCGCCTTGCACTGTGATTTCAATTGCAATGTATCTTCCTTCCTGATCCTTGAAGAGTTGTTTTGGATTCCATTTATCTTTGGCATAAATTACAATCCCTCTTTTTTTGACTTTAGCCGCTGACACAAATTCTTGGCCCAATTTTTTATTTTGCAAGACTCTTCTGTGTATTCGAAGCACATGTGTTTCTTGTAAACAAATCAAGTCCAAATTCTGCTTATTTAAGATATGGAACACATTGTGTCTTTTAGCAGGAATGTTCAAGCCCCTAACATTCCATGTTAGAGCTCTTAACGCCATAGTCCTTTATACCACTCCTCCTTCCGCTCCTGCTAGTCCCTGAGATGTTGATGATGCAGTTGCAGCTGCTCCTGCTGATGCATCTGTAAAGAGCTCTGTATGCTTATCCACGAAGCTCTTTTGCTCTTCTGGCGATTTTATTCTCACCTTTCTCTCTTTGTATCTGAACGAGAGGCCTTCTGGGAATTCCCACCTGAAATTGATTCCTTTCCTCCTGAGGGTACGTGTCAGTTCTAAGTAACTGTTTCTTCTGTCCAAGAAGTACTTGGGGATATCCTTGAAGAGGACCACCTGTTGTTTGTTGACAATCAAATATTTGGCGTAGTGAAGGTTTAAGATTTCGTCCCTTTGTTGCTTGGATTGAAATTCAATTATGCAATCACCTGCTGACTTCGAATTCTTGTCTCTCGCTCAAAATCTAAAGGCCTTCACAATTTTGGAATCCAATTCTGCGTCGTCAATTTCCCAAAAGTCTGCAAAGGTCTCCACCAAGTAACTCTTGAGACTTTCTTGTTCTCCCTCTGGAAGATTTCTCACCTTCAAGTTGGCCTCCCGCTGTTTCATCTGCACGAAAGCCAGAGCAATCTGCGTTTCTCTCTGATATTTGTCTTGAGAGTGTTCCAAAACGTCCACTTTATTTTCTACTTTTGCAACTTTTTCCTTAGCTTCTTCCAAATCTTTTTTAATTACAGTGATGTCATCTATTTTGTTACTCAGAGTATCAATTCTTTCATTTAAATCCTTTCTTAAGGAGTCCAAGGATTGCAAAACCTGCTGCATCACTTCTTCTTGTGCTTTGGAATCTCTTCTTTCGTCTTTTGAATCTCTTCTTTCCTCTCGTGTAATTTTTTTATCTTCTTTTGGCCCTTTAGCCCTTGCACCAGCTGAGCTGCTCATCTGTTGACAGTTCAAGGTCCCTCCTGTCAACAGATCCTTTACTGCTGGGAACTTTGCTGGAGAGGAATGCAGGAATGTAAACACAGGAAGTTGGAGCTTAAACAGTCTATTGTCTTTCAGAGTCTCTTTGTTCAACCTGAGAGATACTGCTTCCAGGGGTTTGCAATTGTAGCCAATCTTACAGGGTACGATACATTGCCTTAAAATTTTTCTTAACTCCCTTTAAAACTTTTGGACTTCAGTAGCAGTTCAAATTGTAACCAATCTCAAGAGTGTCCACAGAACTGTCACAGTCCCTTGCAGTTTGAATGACTGTTTCTTCGCCCCGCACTGACCCGGAATCCTAGTCCTGAGGGTGGCGGGGGAAATTAAAATCCTCTTAACTTACAGGGTAAATTGTCTTAATTTCACCCCCTTCACCCAGATGAGCCCGGGAGGGTATCTGTCAAAATGCAGCTTGCCGAGCGCTCTAAATACAGTCCAAGCCGCTCTGCTGTTTACAGTCTTTTACGTTGCTTTATTTACACGTTAAAGGAAGAGATGGACCTCCTTTTGGACCTCTTCCATAGCCGAATTAAGTCCCGAATTGAATTAGATCTTGGTACTCACAGTTCCTTTGTTGAATTTAAAAGGAGGAATTCAGCGCTTGTAGCAGTCCGCTTTCGCCGCTTCGCCGGGAACGGTCGATTTCTGGAGTCTTCGCACCCGAGCTCAATCCGCTCTCCCTTCTGCGACCCGTTATCGGGTCCTCCGAAGGGGGGGAGAACTCGTTCCGGTGCCAATCGACTCCCCAAGCCTTCAGGCCGCCCTGCCTGAAGTTTCACGGGTGCCCGTTGCACAGGAACGGTGCACCCAAACCGTTTTCGGCCAGCCCCCTCGCCAGGTGACGGGAACCCAGCCGGCTGCTATCGCGCTGAACCGGAAGTCACAGGGGCTGTGCCTGTTCCTGGTCCCACACCCTCAATAACTCCCCGGGCGTTAGCTGTGCCCTGTCTTGGCCAGCTGTGTCCTCAGACACTGCCTCGGAACCCAGCCAGCCCCTGACAACATGTGATAAAAGGTGTTCACCCACCTTCTTGATTTCCCCAGGCAAACAATATTAAAGATACTTAAATGGTGGTGCCCAGAATTGAACACAGTATTCTAGATGGGGTCTGACCAAGGCAGAATAAAATGGTACTATTCCTGCCATGTCGTCTTTGTCCGTGGAGATTTCTTGGCAGGGATACTGGAGTGGCTTGCCGGTTCCTGCTCCAGGTGGATCACTTTTAGTCAAAACTCTCCATGACCTGTCTGTCTTGGGTGGCCCTGCACGGGATACCTCATAGCTTCTGAGTTATTCTAGCCCATTCGCCATGACAAGGCTCAGATATGCAGATGACACAACTTTGATGGCAGAAAGTGAGGAGGAATTAAAGAACCTTTTAATGAGGGTGAAAGAGGAGAGCACAAAATATGGTCTGAAGCTCAACATCAAAAAAACTAAGATCATGGCCACTGGTCCCATCACCTCCTGGCAAATAGAAGGGGAAGAAATGGAGGCAGTGAGAGATTTCACTTTCTTGGGTTCCATGATCACTGCAGATGGTGACAGCAGTCACGAAATTAGAAGACGCCTGCTTCTTGGGAGAAAAGCAATGACAAACCTAGACAGCATCTTAAAAAGCAGAGACATCACCTTGCCGACAAAGGTCCGTATAGTTAAAGCTATGGTTTTCCCAGTAGTAATGTACGGAAGTGAGAGCTGGACCATAAAGAAGGCAGATCGCTGAAGAATTGATGCTTTTGAATTATGGTGCTGGAGGAGACTCTTGAGAGTCCCATGGACTGCAAGAAGATCAAACCTATCCATTCTTAAAGAAATCAACCCTGAGTGCTCACTAGAAGGACAGATCCTGAAGTTGAGGCTCCAGTACTTTGGCCACCTCATGAGAAGAGAAGACTCCTGTCAGGGGCTGGCCGGGTTCCGAAGCAGTGCCAGAGGAAACAGCTGACCTAGACAGGGCTCAGCTGATGCCTGAAGAGTTATTGAGGGTCTGGGATCAGGAACAGGCACAGCCCCTGCTGACGCCAGAGGCGATAATGAAGCAATGGGAGGAAGCCCCTACCAGGGCTCTAGCACAGCCAATGGGAAAGGATCAGAACATGGAGACCGGGGAGGAGTTGGGGCTGAGAGAGCCTGCCAGAGCATCAGACACCACCAGCATGGATGATGAAAGTGAAATGGAAAGGGCAGGCGCCGACCCGCCCAAGTCGAGGGCAAGGAAACGGAAAAAGGAGAGGCGGCACCTAGGATTCCCGAAGCTCCTATGTTGGGGGCGGAGCCGCAAATCGGTACTTCAGGGATCTGACTCGGAGGGGTCGGATGCAGAGCTGTAACGTCTGAACTGCTTAATGCTGTAAATAAAGCAATTAGTTTAGTAGACGGTGTTTGTGGATGCTTACTCCCGAGGAGGCCACACATCCTTCTCTCAGCATCCCTGAAGTCTTCGCCACCTCCTCAGGAGTAAAGCAAAGCCAGCATGAGTAACGCGGAAGAAGCAGCGGCGGCAGCTGCCCAAGGAGCCGGCGGTGGAGGTGCCCCCACCTGGGAAGACAGAGCTCATGAGCTAGAGGTACTGTACCGAATGAGTCAAGCCAGGCTGGAGGAGGCACGGCTTCACGCTGAGCAGGGCAGGAGTGCGCAGGCGGGAAGGCGGATCACCATGCTAGCAAGCAGATTTCAGGGCAAACCGGAGCAGTACATAGGTTTTAAAACGGACATGTTATATGCACTGGAACTGCAGAAAGACTCCTTTAAGAATGAAGCAGAGCAGGTCGGTTTTGTAATTTCGCATTTTGAATCAGCTGCTCGTGATTGGGTGAGACCACTTATCATGGCCCAGGACCCAGCGCTTCAGAAAGTAAAAGAGTTCTTTCAAGCAATGGACGTGGTTTATACGAGCCGTTCAGAGCATGAGTTAGAATCGCAGGAACTCTTGCTTTTGAGACAAGGAAATATGATGGTGCGTGAATACCAGGCAAGGTTTTCGCTGTTAAGCCACCGTCTGGGATGGGACACTAATACACCTCAAATGATAGCGCTTTTCAAGTTAGGTCTGGCGGATGAGGTAAAAGACTCTTTGGCGAGAGGGGGTCCCTACAATGACATGAAAAGCCTCACAGAAGCAGCGATGGCAATTGGAATTAGATTGGAGCTTAGAGACAAAACCAAGAAGGAGGGGAAGGCGGGAAGGTGGTTCAACTTTCGCATTCCCACACAAACAGAGAAACCGGCTGGCACGCAAACGCACATCCCGGAAGAAACGCCCATGGAACTGGGAGGAGCGTGCGCGCGCCCTTATTCAAACGCAACGGTTGCCAAGGGGAGTGACGCGCAAGGCGGGAAGGCGCCCAGAAAATGCTTTGTGTGTCATCAAATCGGCCACCTAGCCAAGGCGTGCAACAAGAAAAAGGTGTGGCAAGGCATGACGGGGGCTGTAACAGGAGAAGGGGAGGAGCAAACTGCGGTACAGGGAAACGGCAATGCCGGCTGGCAAGTCACGGGGACGGCCAGTCCGGCTCAAGCGGAGTAAAACATCCCCCTCGCAGCGCACCCGAGACACACACCCCCAGCCCGCCCGAGCACACCCTCCGCAACCCTCCCAAGCCAGGCATCGTGATGGAAGTCGCACTGCAGCTACCAAATGGTTGCACCCTGCCGGTCCCAGCCTTGATCGACAGTGGCGCGAGTGCAGATTTTTTGGATATAGACTTTGCACGGTAGCACCAGCTTCACCTCCTGCCTTTTTATTTTCCCTTGCAAGTCACCACCATTGATGGGAGGGAGCTAAAAGGAGGGGCGGTCACGCAAAGCACTCCACCCATGCGGATGGGGATTGGAAGGCACTCTGAAGTTCTTGCCTTCCACGTCACCACGTTAGCAGGTCCCCCCATCATACTGGGGATGGGGTGGCTGGACAGACATGACCCAGTAGTAAGCTGACATCAGCGTTCTCTGACGTTTGGTTCTGCGTATTGCATGGAACATTGCTTGCAGCAGACGCGTCCCAAGGAGCAGGCAGATGCAGCCATGATGCAAGCAGGGGAAGTCACGCTCCCGGCGCAATATGCGGAGTTTCAGCAGGTGTTCAATGAAAGTTAAGTGGACAAGTTACCCCCCCACCGCCCCTACGACTGCCAAATCAACCTGGTGCCAGGAGCTCAGCTGCCACCAGGCAAGCTTTATTCAATGTCGGAGCAGGAGATGGCAGATCTGAAGGACTTCATTGACAAAAACCTGGCCAGAGGTTTCATCAGGGAAAGCAAGGCTGTAGGGGGCAGTCCCGTGTTCTGGGTGAACAAAAAAGACACCCCCCAACGGTGCCTTGTGTGCGATTACAGGATCCTCAACTCTTTGACCCTCCCTATCTCCTACCCCATGCCGAGGATCGACGACCTGCTGGCGGCTGTAAGCAAAGGCAGGATCTTCACCAAGCTGGACCTGAGAGGTGCGTACAACCTAATCAGAATCAGAGAAGGGGATGAGTGGAAAACCACCATGTTCACACCCCTGGGAGCTTATGAGTTCCTAGTTATGCCCTTTGGCCTCCAGGCAGGCAGCCAATGCTTCCAAGCGTTCATGCATCACGTGTTGGGACCCCTGCTGTACAAACAGGCAGTGATCTATCTTGATGATATTCTTGTGTACTCTCAGAACCCGGAGGAGCACGTGCAACACGTCAAGGAAGTACTGCAGAGGCTCCAGGAGCACCAATTATGTGTCAAGCTGGAGAAGTGCCAGTTCCACACCACAGAGGTGGACTTCCTGGGCTACCGCCTCTCAGATGAGGGAATAGCCATGGACATCAACAAGGTGGAGGTGATCTTACAATGGAAAAGCCCCAAAACCAAGAAGGACGTGCAGCGCTTCGTCGGTTTCGCAAATTTCTATAGAAAGTTTGTACCGGCGTTCGCAAACATGACGGCACCAATTACGGACTGCTTGAGAGGCAAGAAGAAGTTCCAGTGGACGGAGAAGGCGCAACAAGCCTTTGAAACACTCAAGAAAGTCTTCGCCTCAGAGGAGCAGTTGCTACACGTGAACCCCAGCAAGCCCATCAGAATAGAGACAGACGCATCAGACCGGGCCATTGGAGCTATACTACTGCAGCAAGATCCAGCAAGGGAATGGCGGCCCTGTGCGTTCTATTCCAGGAAGTTGAGCCGGTCAGAATCCAACTACGCGATTTGGGACAAGGAGCTATTGGCAGTGGTAGCGGCATTCAAACACTGGCGTCACTTCTTGGCGGGGGCGCAGCACCAAATCCAGGTTCACACGGATCACAAGAACCTGGAGTACTGGCGCACGGCTAGGGTGCTCAACCAGCGCCAAATGCGATGGGCAGAGTTTTTTGCGGACTTCAACTTCCACATCCAGTATGTTCCTGGCGAGCAGAACAGCAGGGCGGACGCCCTATCCAGGAAGCCGGAGTACATGGAAGAAGAAGGACCTCCAGTGGCCAGGGCCATCTTCAAACCTGAACAGTGGCGGTGTGGGGCGGCATTGGGTGGTCGGGAAGAACTGGTGCGCCTCACACAGGCTGATGCCTTTGCCCAGAACAAGCTAAGGGAACTCAAGGAGGGGGATCCCAGGGCAGGAGGGTTTGAGGAAAAGGAGGGGCTGCTGTTGTACAAAGGGGCACTGTATGTGCCAGGGGAGGACATGAGGGCCAAAATTCTCAGACAGCTTCATGACAATCCCACAGCGGGGCACTTTGGGCAATTCAAAACAATGATACTGATCACGAGAGAATTCTGGTGGCCAAAAGTCAGGCAGGACGTCAAGGAATACGTCAGGGGGTGCGAGGTTTGCCAAAGGGCCAAGGGGGAGAGAAGGGTACCAGCAGGGCTACTGGAACCGCTCCCCACCCCGAGCAAGCCCTGGGAAGCGGTTTCGCTGGACTTTGTCACGGATCTCCCCCAGTCCAAAGGGAACACGGCTGTACTAGTCGTAGTGGATCTCCTGACCAAGATGGCCCATTTCATTGCCTGCCCCAAAGTGGTGTCGGCGGAGGAGACGGCCCGGCTGTTTGTGCAGCACGTGTTCAAGCTGCATGGTATGCCCGCGAGAGTAATTTCGGATCGCGGGGCCCAATTTACCTCCCGTTTCTGGCGCAAGCTCATGCAGATCTTGCAGGTGCAGGTGTGTCTGTCCTCAGCACGCCATCCTCAAACTAACGGTCAATCAGAGCGGGTTAATTCCATCCTGCAGCAGTATCTGCGCTGCTACGCCTCCCAGCAACACAACGACTGGAGCGACAGACTCTCGCTCGCAGAGTTTGCTTACAACAATGCTCAGCACGCCTCGGCAGGCATGTCCCCGTTCCAGGCAAACTACGGCACCCACCCCAGGGCCTTTCCGGGGAGGGAGGGGGACCGGGGGGACGGAGACGTGCCCGCTGCACAGAGTTTCGCAGAGGAGTTGGAAGCCTTGCACCAATTGCTCAAAGACAATCTGGAGCGGGCAAAAGCAGCCTACAAAACAGCAGCAGACTGGCACCGCAGGGAGGGGGAGGACATCCAGGTGGGAGATATGGTATGGTTGTCCACACAAGCATTGCCCATCCGCGGCAGGTGCAAGAAGCTGCAGCAACGCAGACTGGGGCCCTTTGAGGTAGTGGAGCAGATTAACCCCGTGGCTTTCAAACTGTGACTGACGGACGACATGAGGATTCACCCGGTGTTCCACAGGTCTCTCCTGTCCAAGTACAGGGAACCTCACAGGTACCAACAGGGCTACCAGCAGGGGTCGCAGGGGCTACTGCTGGTGGACCCGGAACTGTTCAACGAGGCCACCGAGATTTTGGACTCCAGGTGGCAAGGGGATGAACTGCAGTATTTGGTAGCGTGGGAGGGGGAGCCAGCTTCGGAAAATGCATGGATCCCGGCAGAGGAAGTCACCAAGGACCATCTGGTGTGGGAGTTTCATGAACTATTCCCGCACAAGCCCAAACCATACCGTTGGCAACTAAGAGACGTGTTTCAGCCCACAGACTTGGAGGAAGGGGACTTCTGGGGTTTCCCACCATCTGGGGGGAGTGAAGGGTACCCAACGGTAGGGGAAGGGGCCGAGAATGCAGAACCCTTTTTCCCTCTCATGGCCAGGGAGGATTGGGAATACGTGTTTGCCTCATCGTCCAGTGAAGACACCTCAATATTCCTGGGCTTCCCTTCCTCCCCAGACACAGCAGACGAGTCCTGGGGGGAGCTGGGGGATCTCGCAAGGGAATCCGATACCGATCTGCCCCAACCCTGTGTGCCTTCTCAGGAGGGGAAGGGGGGCTTGGAAGGGGGGGTGGATGTCAGGGGCTGGCCGGGTTCCGAAGCAGTGCCAGAGGAAACAGCTGGCCTAGACAGGGCTCAGCTGATGCCTGAAGAGTTATTGAGGGTCTGGGATCAGGAACAGGCACAGCCCCTGCTGACGCCAGAGGCGATAATGAAGCAATGGGAGGAAGCCCCAACCAGGGCTCTAGCACAGCCAATGGGAAGGGATCAGAACATGGAGACCGGGGAGGAGTTGGGGCTGAGAGAGCCTGCCAGAGCATCAGACACCACCAGCGTGGATGATGAAAGTGAAAGGGAAGGGGCAGGCGCCGACCCGCCCAAGTTGAGGGCAAGGAAACGGAAAAAGGAGAGGCGGCGCCTAGGATTCCCGAAGCTCCTATGTTGGGGGCGGAGCCGCAAATCGGTACTTCAGGGATCTGACTCGGAGGGGTCGGATGCAGAGCAGTAACATCTGAACTGCTTAATGCTGTAAATAAAGCAATTAGTTTAGTAGACGGTGTTTGTGGATGCTTACTCCCAAGGAGGCCACACATCCTTCTCACAACTCCCTAGAAAATACCCTGATGTTGGGAAAGATTGAGGGAACAAGGAGAAGGGGACGACAGAAGATGTTGGGAAAGATTGAGGGAACAAGGAGAAGGGGACGACAGAAGATGAGATGGTTGGACAGTGTTCTCGAAGCTACTAACATGAGTTTGGCCAAACTGCGAGAGGCAGTGAAGGATAGGCGTGCCTGGCGTGCTCTGGTCCATGGGGTCACGTGCCTGGCGTGCTCTGGTCCAGGGGATGACAGAGGACAAGATGGTTGGACAGTGTTCTACCAACACGAGTCTGAGCAAACTGCGGGAGGCAGTGGAAGACAGGAGTGCCTGGTGTGCTCTGGTCCGTGGGGTCACGAAGAGTTGGACACGACTAAACAACAACATTCCTGCCCTGACCAAGGGGTCTGACCAAGGTAGAATAAAGTGGTACTATTTCTCTGGTTTGACTTGTTTTTGAGAGAGCCATGCTTTCAACCTGTATGTTTATTTTGTGAAACACTGTGAAATCTTCAGATGAAGGGCACATAAATTTATTTAAGGATAAGGATAAGGATATTGACAAGCTGGAACATGTGAAAGGAGAACAAATTATGCATTTATTGAATTTGAATACCACACGACCCAGTAGTGTCAACCTGAATAAAATATTGTTGGGGGGCCAGGTAAGGCCCGCCTTGCACAATCAATCACATGATGCATGCACACCATTGGAATGGCAATGCCTATCAACTGGGGGTGGCCGCCTCAAATGTTTTAATAGGGGGGCAAAGACCCCTTGGCCTCTAAGAGTTGACTCCTATTCCCTACACCCATCCCTAAGGATGTTTACAACATAAAAACACAATATAAAACCACAAAATACACATCTGTAACCCCCTCCCCACCACATTACCCCCTTTTTAATAATTTTTTTTTAATTTGGGTTCAACAATAACAAAAAAAACCCACAATAACTACTACATCCCCACCACATTTCAAAAGGGCATTAAAGGCCTGGTTGAAAAGTTGCAGATTTCCCTGGCTATTTAATGGTTCTTCCGAACTTTGTATGGATTCTTTGATGAGAAGTGAGATAGGTGCTCCGACTGAAGCTCTTTCCACATTCCACACACTGATAGGGTTTCTTCCCTGTATGAATTATTTGATGGGATGTGAGATGGGAGCTCTGACTGAAGCTCTTTCCACATTCCACACACTGATAGGGTTTCTCCCCTGTATGAATTCTCTGATGGGAAGTGAGATGGGAGCTCTGACTGAAGCTCTTTCCACATTCCATGCACTGATAGGGTTTCTCCCCTGTATGAATTCTTTGATGAGAAGTGAGACTTTTTCTGTAACGGAAGCTCTGTCCACATTCAAAGCAGTGGTATGGTTTCTCCCCTGTATGAATTCTTTGATGGGAAGTGAGAGAGGAGCTACCAGTGAAGCTCTTTCCACATTCCACACACTGATAGGGTTTCTTCCCTGTATGAATTATTTGATGAGAAGTGAGACTTTTTCTGTAACGGAAGCTCTGTCCACATTCAAAGCAGTGATATGGTTTCTCCCCTGTATGAATTCTTTGATGGGAAGTGAGAGAGGAGCTACCAGTGAAGCTCTTTCCACATTCCACACACTGATAGGGTTTCTCCCCTGTATGAATTATTTGATGGCAAGTGAGATTGTAGCGGTGACTGAAGCTCTTTCCACATTCGAAGCACTGATAGGGTTTCTCTCCTGTATGAATTCTTTGATGGGAAGTGAGATGGGAGCTCTGACTGAAGCTCTTTCCACATCCCACACACTGATAGGGTTTCTCCCCTGTATGAACTCTTTGATGGGAAGTGAGATTGATCTTTTGACTGAAGCTCTTTTCACATTCCAGGCACTGATATGTTTTCTTCCCAATGGGATTTCTTTGATGGGAAGAGGAATGGGAACTTTTCCCACATTCAATATATTTATACGGTTTCTCCATTGTGGGGATTTTGTCATGGTCACCCTTGTTCTTGATTTCCAGTCCATCTCTATCTGCAATCAAGAGATAAATGGATTAGCGTCTCAGGGAGAAATTAATTGAAGGATACTTGTTAACAATGGTAATAGAGGAATAACACATGTGTGTTTGATGGACGGATGCTGGCTAAAAAATTCCATCGCTCCAATTTTCACAGGGTAATTAGAGGCTGAGGTGGGAGTATTCAGTATTCAGTATTCAGCACCTTTATTGGCATATATAAAACAACAACATGTTTATATTACATACAGTAAAAGGAAACTTCTTCGGCCTATTATGTAGACCAAGCTCCCCCAGATTTCACTTCGAAGATTCTAGACAAAAACTGTACCAAGGCTCTGGTGGTTGATGGAGAGACATCTCTCAAAAGAAACTGCACCTTGCGTTGATTATTAGGAAGAGACTCAAGCCATGAAAAGGACGTTATAAAGTCAGCACGAAGGGTGCTAAAAAGAGGGCAGTCCAAAATTATGTGGTCTAGAGAGTCAGGCATATTCCGGCCACACGTGCAGAGTCTGCTCTGGTAAGGAATGCCTCTAAGTCTTCCAGACATCACGAAGGACGGGAAGGCATTCAAACGAGCCAACATGAATACTCTGCGGTGTAAGGGAGTCACCAAGTTATAGAAATAATTGGGCATCGTTCCATGATGGGGTTGTAACCCCAGATAAGCAGGGGAACATACCGGTGGCTGGAAGGGATGAAGTTTTTGGTATTCATTATCTAACAGCCTCTGCTTGATTAGTGAAAAGATGCGAGATTCATCATATGATAAGAGGGAATCCATTGTAAAACCTATTTGACTAAGTTTAAGAGAGATGGCAGAAAACCAGCTAAAATTATGTTTATCTTTTAATAAAAAAGTTAATAAATCTTCTGGCTCTGTATTGAAGTGAATTTTCAGCCAGAATTTAAAAGCAATAATCCAACCTCTTGTTTCTAAGAGATGCATACCCAGCTCTGCACATATCGTCAGGTAAGAGACACAATTTGGAACTCCAAGAATTTGCCGTAGGAAAACTGCCTGGACACCTTCAACTCTATTATTATAGCTGGGGATCCATAGAGGGATCCCATAGAGGAGTTGGGAGGCGGTTTTTGCTCTAAAGGCTTTAACTGCTGCTGGTACAAACTGGTTGCCATCAGTGAAATAAAAGCGTTTAATTTGAGTTGCCGAGCATCTAGCCAGATTGACTGCTCTGTCTCGGTGAGTTACCCATCTTAGATTGTAATGGAAAGTGATTCCCAGGTATTTAAAACTCTTCACTTGTTCAATTTTCTGTTTTCCCATATACCAGTTGCACGGGTGCCAACTTTTAGAGAATACCATTATCTTTGATTTGGAATAGTTAATTACCAGATGGTTCACTTGGCAGTAGTTAAAGAATGCTTTTAGGTATCTTTGTAGTCCAACTTTGGTATGGGAGATAATGGCGGTGTCATCCGCATATAATAAGGTGGGAATTGGTTTGGAGCCTAGCCTGGGAGGGTGGCCATTTACTGTAAGTAATTGTTGGTTCATATCATTTAGGAATAAGTTGAATAAATGCGGGGCAAGTATACAGCCTTGTTTTACCCCTTTGGTGGTTATAAAGTTGGGTGTTAGGTGGCCAGCGGCAGAAAATTTCACCTGGCACACGGTGTTAGTGTGCAACTTTTTGATCAAAAAAAGTAGGCGAGGTTCTATCCCGGTGGCTTTTAATTTATCCCATAGCAACCGTCTAGGAATTGAGTCAAAGGCACATTTTAGGTCGATGAAGGCCACATATAACTTCCCATTCCCAGGTTTCATATATTTATCTGCTAGGGATGCTAATAACAAACAATGGTTTAGCGTCGATTTCTGTTTTGTGAAGCCAATCTGTTCTGGGCCAATAATTTTACTCTTTTTAATCCATTCCAATAAATAGCGCTCTAGGTGTTTTGAATAGAGTTTACTTATAGTAGAAAGTAAACTAATAGGACGGAAATTACATGGTTAGGGTGGGAGTAATCAGGCTTCCAAATCTTCCCAGGGGGTTTGAGAAGACACTGCCTCATCCGCAGTTGCCCATTAACCCAGCTTTGAATTTGGGGCTGGGGGGCACTAGATGCAAAGCCCCCGAGAGAATCTGGCTCTCCTGGACGCTGTCTCTTGCGAGTGTAGGAAGCTCCATTTCTTAAGATGAAAGATTGGATTTAAGATTTGGACATGCTTCAAACAAGGAGGGATAAAATATTTTGCTAAACAATCCAGCCTCTGAGGTGCTAAAGATTGAGAGGAAGAAGGTTTAACATCTAATTGGTATGTGGGAACGGGACGGAAGGGGAAGTGACCCTTATTATTGTACTTTGTTTCACTACACTACATTACTGGGCAAAATCCCCCCCCCCCAAGATCCATTTTTGTAATCTATAACAAGCGAGACTTGAATGTTTGGTATTCGTGGACATAATCTGGCTTCAAAATTTAAACTGCGTGGAAATGAAAATATTATATAATGGCGTTTGATGTGTGATTTTCTTGGAGAAGGATAAAAGGTTCTCTAAATCGATATCACGCAGAGGCAGAACCTCATTAGCCGTTGGTTGATTTATTAAGGGATTTTGGACGGTTTCCTGGACATTTCTTGCTTTGTGGGGAGTAATGCAGTCCTAATTAGGAAATCCGCCATGTTGAGGATCGAGACTGTGCTGCGGAACTACAAAGTCATAGGGGGAGGTGAGCCTATCTGAATGTCCAGTTTGACCTGGAAAGGCTGAAGTTTGATGCAGCCGGTTTGGAAAAGTTATTGAGCAGACGCTTGGTTTGGATGTATTGGATTGTGCGAAGTTGGCGGCTGCCAGCTGCAAGGATTTTTGGATTTGACAGAAGCACCAATGTGTGAGGAGGCACTGCAATTTATGGAGGGGAATCATAGACATTAAGTCCACACAGTGACATATCTATAATAATAATAATAATAATAATAATAATAATAATAATAATAATTTATTATTTATAGCCGCCCATCTGGCTGGGTTTCCCCAGCCACTCTGGGCGGCTTTCAACAGAACATTAAAATACAATACAGTGGTACCTCGACTTACGAGTAACTCGAGTTACGTTTTTTTCGAGTTACGAATGACTTCCGGTAAAACAAAATGGCCGCTGCATCCGATTTTTTTCGACTTGCGAAAAGACGTCACAGCCGCTTTAAATAGGATTTTTTCGACTTACGAATTTTTGACCCAGATTTTTCGACTTACGAATTCCCCCCCCATGCATTCCTATGGGGATTCGACTTACGAATTTTTCCGACTTATGAAAATGGCGTCGGAACGCATTATCGTCGTAAGTCAAGGTACCACTGTAATCTATGTTTGTTTTATCTCGTTTGTGGGAACAACTCAGAGGCTGCAAGAGAATGAAGGATAACACCAGAAAGAATTAGAGGAAACATCGGAAATGACTATGGAATGCAACAGAAATTTGATGTTGATCAGAGCTCTCCAAGTTTGAAGCATGGGAAGTACAAAATTTTACAATTTGGCAGAATATTTGGACTATTTGATATGTTTATGTATAATTTGTGATTTGATTGGTTTGTTACAGTGGAAAATATAATAAAAATGATTTTTTTAAAAACCTGGCTCTTCTCTCGAATGGATTTTGTTTGGGTGCATTAATTAACGGGGATCAACTGACATCCTTGGGGGAACCTGTGATTCGATAAGCCTGGCTCTTCTCTCGAATGGATTTTGTTTGGCTCCATCATGGCATCCCCTCCATTTCCAATGTCAGTCTTCTCTTTGGACAACCAAAGACTGACGGGAGGAAAAACAACAACTGAAAACCTGACAGAAGCTACTTCAACTTCCCTAACAACTCTGAAGTTTACAGTTAAATGGCCTGGGGAGTGCAGACCAGGCTGATCCTTGTTTAATAAGCTGCAAATGGAGGAAGAACATTCACAGAAAAAACAGTAATTTACTGTTCAAGGTTTATTGTGGGAATATTGTAATCCCAGGTGTTTTAGCTGATGCTATTGATCACTGTGAAAATATATGAGGTTCATCACATAGAGATAGGTTTCGAATTTCAAAGCAGATATTATGATCTCACAAGGAGACTTACCAAGAGAGACCACTATCCCACCATTCTCCTCCATGACGTCCTTATGCAGAGCTCTCTGGTCAGGATCCAGCAACGCCCACTCCTCGTCCGTGAAACGAACAGCGACATCTTCAAAGCACACTGGACCCTGAAAGAAAAAGGGAAATGTCCTCCTCTGAGACAGCAGAAATATGATCTGCTACACAATGCTCTGTTGTTTTCTTCCTGTTAATTGCTGTGCTGTTTTAATTTGATTCTTTCGCTGCCCACTTTAACTATGGAAGCTTCTTTTAATAAGTTAATGGAATTATTTTCTTGTGTATTTTAATTATGGGTATTTATCTTTGTGCCTATAAGTGGAACTCACATAGTGATCTTTAAATCATTCTGTGCACAACAATTTCAGTTTGCCAGGTGGAAGGATCCCCTCTCTATTCTCCTCGTGTGCTGTTTTGGGGAGGTACCCTCCCAATGCCCAAAAGCCTAATTCAAGGGGTTCATGGGGGCATGGAGAGGGGGAGGAAGGGGAGGCATGGGAGGCATGCCCCACTGCAGCTGATGGAGCTGGTTTAGTGAGTAATCTCCACTGTTATGCTATGTCTGCTGCTTAGAAGCCTATTTTAGCATTCAATGATCAATCCTATATAATAAAGAGCCTCTGTCCGTACGTACTACTTTCCGTGTGTCACAGGAAATCGCAAGTGCGCATGCGTTCCAGTGACACAGGGATTGGAGGACGCAGACCAATAGGAGCGGGGGCAGCGACGCAAAGCGCCGCTTCCCGCAGCCTCCTGCTGTCGGCCATCTTCAGTGGACCTTTCCGCTGGCTCCGGCTTCCTCTTTGCTTGCCGCACTGCCACGGAACAGCTCCGCCGAAGAGCCACCCGCAGCCCTAGGTCCGCGCCGGGCTCGCTCGATCCGCTCCCTGCGCCAGATTAAGCAAAGCGGCCAGCGATCCGCGAGCGGAGTGAGGAGGGGTGCAAGGGGGGAAGAGAAAGAGAAGCGGGAAGAGCCAGAGGACGGGGGGAGGGGAGGCCCCAGCCGGGTAACCCGCAGAGCGGGCTGAGAGGGATACGAGACCCTACCGCCGCCTCGCTCTCGCTCTCCTTCCCGCCCCCACCCGCTCGCCTTTCCTTCGCCTCAGCGAACGCCGCTACCGAAGGCGATAAAGCGGCCGAGGCGCTGCTGAGGGGGGAGCGCCGTCGGGGAGGCGGACGCAGCCAAGCGGAGAGCGCTGGAGGAGGAGCAGTCGGAGAGCGGTGGAGGAGGAGGAGGAGTAGCCGTTACCGGCCCCGGGGAGAGCCCCGCGGGGAAGCCCGCGGTGGCCAAGCCCACCCGGAGCCAGGCGGCCAAGCGCGTCTTAGGTGAGGGGGGGCAGCGGAGGGAGGAGACCCTGGTCAGCGCCGGCGAAACGGCTTCTTCCTCCGCCGCCGCCTCCTCCTGCTGCTGCCGTCGCCCCTGCTTGGGAAAATGAAGCGACACCCCCGTTCTGATGCTGCTGCCGCTGGTGGGGTTGTTAGAAGGAAGGGTAGCGCAGAGCGCTGCGCACACCGCAAGCCCCCCAATGCCGCTCTGCACCTGAGACGGACGGCGATCCGGAGCTCTCGCCGCTCCAGGGCATTTCTATTAACTGCCGACGGCATAAGCGGTGCTGTGGGGTTTGTAATCCCCCCACCTCCTCCCTGCAGAAGGAGAGTTGGCTTGGTGCTGCTGCTTCTACCTCCTGTCCACCGCCTCCTGGCAGGGAGCTGGAGCTGCCCCTGGACCCCGTGGTGCAGGGGGTGCGGAGACTGGCTCCGGGAGGCTATGGGGGAGAGTCCCCTCGGGCCGACTCCCTAGCCAGACTCCCTGTCTTCTCTACGTAAGGCTCCCCCCCCCCGCCAGCTCCCACATGCCTGTAGACTCTAGCGTTTAAAATTCTGCTGAGGATTATAGGGACCCGTGGATTTCGTGGAAACACCTGGGATCTACTACAGGAAAAGGCAGAAAACCAGACCCAGAGGAGTGTCAGCACTGCTAACTAGCTGGGGTCCAGTTGAGAAAGGGGTTGACAGGTGGGGAGGGTGGGTGTGGGAAAGAAGGAAGGAAAGAAGGAAAGAAACAGGGAAGGAAGTATGGAAAAATGTAAGGAGGAAGGAAGGAAGGAAAAACAGAGGGAGGGAGGGGAGGGAAGGGAAGGGAAGGGAAGGGAAGGGAAGGGAAGGAAGGAAGGAAGGAAGGAAGGAAGGAAGGAAGGAAGGAAGGAAGGAACAGGGAAAGAAGAACGGAAAAATGGAGGGACGGAGAATAGAGAAAGGGAGGGAGGGAGCGGCCGCCGGAGAGAGAGAGGCGGCCGCCGGGCTCCAGGGGAAGGAGGGCAGCGGGGTTAAAAAACAAAAGGAGGGTGGCCGCCGCTCCCCCCATATACTTTCTAGCGCCCGTTTTTGTAATGGGCTTAATTTACTAGTACAGACATAAAACTGCAACTACAGATTAATCATACCGGCTAAATTCAGAAGGCTAGTGTAAAAAAGGACATGGACATGAAATTACACCAGGAGCACAGACAGAGGGTTCCCACAGCCATCTATATCTCCTCTCTAGGGTTTCTGGGCGGCAATCGAACAGCGCGCCAGTGTGCAGCCTGCCTTTGCTCCTCCATTGTCATACGTCTCCTGGTTCTGAGAGACAAGCAGGGAGGGTGGCTTCTGGCAGAAGGAGAGGGAGCCACCGGTGGCTCCTCCTTCGCCTGACTCACCTCTGCCTCTCGACCTTCCTCCTCCCACTCGCCTCCTTCCTCTTCTGGACTGCATTCTGCCACAGAGTCTCCCAGCTCACTAAGCCCTGTTACCCCTTCAGCTTCTGACACCTTCTCTTCTCCCTCTGACCTTCTTCCACCTCCACTCCTTGGGCTCTGAGCCATCTTCCCTTCCTGGTTCCCCAGCTGCTTCCTCCCACCATTCCTCTGACCCCAACCAGTCCATGACATTGCTCCAGCCCTTGGCCTCTGTCCCCACAAGGCAGCTTCCCCTGACCTGATCTGGCTCCACAGCCGCTGCTTCCCTTCTGCCCCCATAAAAAGAAGGATCAGGAGGTTTTGCCGGCATCATTCTGTCACCTGCAAGAGAAAAAAGGTAAATAGGACGCCAGGAGTGGCTGCTTCTCTCACAGGTGAAACAGGGCATCTCTAACTACAGATGAGCTTTTGAGAAAGCCTTTCCTCCTGAGTGCATCTGAATGTTTGTGCCTATTTCATATGTTAGTTGTGCAAAAATAAATCTCCCTTCCTCTGGGCTCTTGTTCCCAACCATGATCCCCCTAAAAAAATAAAAAATAAAAGAAGATGAAAAGCATCCAGGGATTAGTGTCACAGTCAACAAAATGTGACCAAACAGAGAAAATAAATCTCCCTTCCTCAGGAAGCACGAGGGGGCCAGGTCCTCCCCAGTCCTTTCCTGCAAGGAATGGGGGGTGTTGCTTTCGTGTCTCTCCTGCAAGGGCTGCATGGCTGTCCCCTCCTGGGATCTGGTGAGTCTCTCCCTCTCTCTCCCCCCCCAGAGGGTGCAGTGGGGAGACGGTGGGGGTCCCAGGGCTGCAGCGGGGGGGGGGGGAGGATGCCTGGGGGGCCTGATCTGCTCATGCAGGTGGGGACCCCAGGTAAGGGAGGAGAGGGTCAGGGGCACCTTTAGCATCTGAGGCTCCGGGGTGCAAAGATCCGCCCAGCGCCCTCTCCTGCTACCCAGACAGGCGCCAAAGGAGGAGGAGGGAGGAGCGCACGGGCTGAGGGATCTGCTGGATCTTTTGGCCAGACTCCCCAGGACGAGTCTGGCAGGTCAGGGAAGCGTGCGCGGATGGAGGCGAGGGAGGAGGAGAGGGCGCGTGCACGGAAGAGGCGCCTGCCAGCCAATCAGAGCAGGGAGCGCAAGCGGCGCCAGGCTCTCTCTCCAAACTCGCCTTTTCTTGCAAGCCCAACAGCTTAGTTCTGGTCCTTTGAGGGAGGGGGGACCCTCCAGGGAGACCCCCCTTATTCTGAGTGGGACTCTCTCCCTGCTGCTCCTTGATGTCCCATTGCAGATGCAGAACTCGGTGCTTCTCCCAATATTATGCAGTTTCTGGACTCATGCACTTCCAAGCATGTTACTTGACGTCCCCCCTCCGCTGAGAATTCATGTACATAGCAAGATCTGCTTCCTGCCTTCCTTCGCCCTGCTCTGGGCACGGCCGGGAAAAAAAGTGGGAGCCCCATCTTGGAAGGGAATCTTCTCTCTTTCTTCCCGGGTCCTCCTCCCTAATGGCTCTCCTGACCCACTTTCTGTTCTCTCCCTCCTCCCTAGATCTCTCTCTTCCTGCTTTCCATTTTTCGAAGCCTCTCTTGTTTCTGATGCTCTCAGATGGTTGGTCCATTTCTAAGGAGAAAAACCTCCTCCCTCCTTACCCAGCGGCCTCTGTCTGGTGTCCAACGGAGGCCTCTCTGCCTCAGAAGAAATCTGGCCCATTTCTGCAAAGAGATCCTTTCCCTGAAAAAGAAACAAGGATTCAAAACAAGGATTGTGGAGAAATATTAAAATAACAAATGTCAGGACCAACAGCCTTAAGGGTGTCAGATCTCATTCAATGGATGCCTTCCCAGGAAAATAATAAGCCACCAGTAGAGCATTATGGGATGTCCTCTGTCCTGTTCGGAGCCCCTTGGGAGTATCCAGAGGAAAGTCTCTCTCACCTGCTTTCTCTGTTCCTGCTTTCTCTCCTCTGTCTGACTCAGTAGGAAACCTTCGGCCAGGGCCACCGCCTGGGAACTGGTCTCCGCTCTGCATTCCCTCACCCAGCTCTCCATCTCTGGGGGAAGGACAGCCAGGAACTGCTCCAAGATCACCAGGTCCACCATCTCAGCTTTCGTGTGCCTTTCTGGCTTCAGCCACTGGTGGCAAAAGTGGTAGAGTCGGCTGCAAACTTCTCGGGGTCCTTTGGCCTCCTGGCAGCAGAACTGCCTCAACAGCTGGCTCTGCACCTCTGAGCGGAGGGTGTCCTCCTCCCCCAGGGTCTTCTGCACAGAGTTTTCCCAGAATCCCCCACTGCTCCCAGTGTGGTTGGCATGGCCTCTTCCTGCTTCAGGGCCAGCTGAGTCTTGCTCATCCATCTGTGCTCTCAGGAAGCCTCTAAGAGATCAGAAGGAACCCTTTGGTCTTCTGCCAAGTTCTGTCTGTCTTAATGAGAAGCTCAATCAAATCCTACAAAGCAAATACATTGTTCTGTTACAGATTTTTAGGTCAGTAGAAGAAAATGTTTTCCTGAGCAACCATGGATGAGTCTTGGAGGGAACCTCCACCCCCACTTCTGGGCACATTTCTTCCCTGCTTCTGTCTCCTTTTCTTGCACTTGGACTCTCTGCCGCTCTCCAGACAGACTCCTGGGGTGGGGTCCTTTTTACTTTGCTCTGAGGGCCAGGTATGTATCTGGCCAACCTCCTGAGAGCCAAGTGGGCGGGGCCAAAGACATCTCCCTTGAAATTTAGGCTGGTAATTTATTATTATTATTATTATTCTGTTAGATAGCTTGACACACACAGAGCCATTGATGCCAAGGTCCCTGGAGGCTCAGTGAGTAGCAGCGCCCATTTCCGGCTGGTTTTCCAGCAACAATCCCTTTGGGACAGAGAGGATGTGGTCCTGGGATGCCCTGCTCTGGGTGCGAGGGGATTGCTGCAGTGGCCTCCGTGTGGAGCTGCCCTGGGAGACACTGGGAAACTGGTTTGCAATGCAGCAGCCAGACTATGGGCTGGGATCCCTCTCTTCATTCCTGGCCTTTCTCTCCCATATTTCCTTCCTTCCTCCCCATGGGGTTTGGGGGGGGCTAGTCCCCCTCCTCGTCCAGCTTTGGAAAACCATCTGCACGTGTTTCCTCTGTTGTGCAATGACGCTGAGCGACGTCACACAGAGTTAAAGTCCTAGGGACTCCTTTGTTGAAAGAAGGGAGAAATGAGTTTGGGATCCTCTGATCTCCAGGAAGGAGAGCGTTGCAGACCTCGCCCCTCCCTGGCAGGACCCTCTCCTCCCCCTGCATGAGCAGATCAGGCCCCCCAGGCATCCTCCCCCCCCCCGATGCAGCCCTGGGACCCCCACCGTCTCCCCCCTGCACCCTCTGGGGGGAGAGAGAGAGAGAGAGAGGAGACTCACCAGATCCCAGGAGGGGACAGCCATGCAGCCCTTGCAGGAAAGGACTGGGGAGGGAGGGAGGGGGGTGGGGCCTGGGCTCTGGAGGACCTGGCCCCCCCTCTTGCTTCCTGTCCTCTCTAGGAAGGCAGCTCGGTTCCCTTTAACCCTTGCAAAGCGGTGTCCACCCTGCTCAGACCTCTCTCTCTCTCTTTCTCTCTCTCTCTCTCATTGTAAACTCCGGTCTCCAAATAGCACTCAACACATGCAAGCAGATTAATGGAATAGTACTCATGATTTCCCCACCTCCTTTTTTAAAAACATTGTTTTTATTTATCTTCATGGTACAAAAGATAATTTTAAAGAAAACAATGGTTACAACAGTAAACAACAAATAACTTTTCCTGATGGAATTGCAGACTTTCCTCCTGCCATGTGTTAACGTTTCATTCGATTATTCTAAAAGATCACGCCACATCTTCCCCTGAGTGCTGGGTGGATTCCTGCAACAGTCTTAACAATATATGTATTCAATAAACATTGTTCTAAGTTGTGGGAAAGATGGGCGAAGAACACAGCTCTTTAGAACAACAGCTCTTTATTACAGCAGTTAGAACTGCTCCTTGACTGCTCTACAGCCTAGCTGCCTGCTTTATATAATACTAAGTAACTTGTAACAGTAACAAATTCTAACTAACTAACCAATCAATCAGTGAAGACAGTTCTCAATCCTTCATTTGCATATTGGTGGCCCTGAGTGAGAACTGCAGCCAATCTTTATACGTAACACATTGGCCAAGTGTTATAAAAGGAATGTGGATTGTCTTTCCCCACCTTCTTGATTTCTCCAGGCAAACAAAATTTAAGATACTTAAATTGTAGTGCCCAGAATTGAACACAGTATGCTAGGTGGGGCCTGACCAGCGGAAAATTAAGTGGTACTATTCCTGCCCTTGATCCGATTCTGCCTTCTGCCACATTGGCCTCCGCTCCCCATTTGGTGTCGTCTACAAATGGGATGAGCATCCCCTCAGTTCCTTCATCGAAGTCACTTATAAATATGTTGAACAACAACGGGCCCAGGACAGAGCCCTGCAGCACCCCTCTTGTCACTTTCCCCCAGGATGATGAGGAACCATGAAGGATTCCTCTCTGGGTTTGGTCAGACAAATCCATCTAACAGTTCCCTCGTTCAGCCTCATTTTACCAGCTTCCTTGCAAAAATACCACGGGGGACTTTGTCCAAAGCCTTACTGAAATCAAGATGCACTATTTCCACAGCAGTCCCCTGATCAACAAAGTTTGTAACTCCATCCAAAAAAAGAAAAGAAAAGAAAAAGAGAAATTTCTCTAGCTTTACTTGTTTTTGAGAAAGTCATGCTTTTAACCTGAATGTTTATGTTGTGAACCGCTGTGAAATCTTCAGATGGCCCCTGGAGGAAGTGCTGGGCTCACCTGCCTCCCTCTTGCACCCTCCTCATCCAGGAATTTGTCTAACACTCCTTTAAAGTCACATCGGTTGGTGGACATTGCTGCCACATGACCTTGACATCAATGGCTGTGTGTGTGTGTGTGTGTATAATTAAAAATAAGGATATTGACAAGCTGGAACATGTGCAAATGAAGGCGACCAAGATGGTTTTTATTTTATTTATGCATTTACAGTGGTACCTCAGGTTATAGATGCTTCAGGTTAAGGACTGTTGTGGGAATTTCGGAGGGGGGGGAGCTTCCTTTTAAAACACCCCAGTACACTATTTGAGACATGAACAGAGAGGGGAATTTTCTAAGAAATCTGACAGCTGTCATTCTAAACAGAGCTGCCAGTTATTGGACATAAGAGTTGTAGGAAGACCCTGGACTGACCCCTCAGCCTCCCACCTTTTCGACCAGAGACATTTCCATAAGCCGATCTGCATAAGCCCCAGAAGATAGACAATCTACATAAGCCACAGGATGACTCCCTTGCCAGGAAGCCCTTAACTACTACAGGGTCTGCAAAACCAACGAGAATACACAACCAAATGTAAATTCAAGTGATCAAGTTTATTGACTGTCATCTGAGTGTCATCTTGAAATGATCAGGACTTCCCGTTGCACCCTTCCTGTGAAGAGAGAAGAAAAACAAAATCATCAAAATGTACTCAGACAGGACTATGCCTCACCCAAATCCCATCTCCCATGTAAATTTCTGTTTTCCCGCCTTTCCTGTCCCATTGAAATGTATTGAACTCAAAATGTATATAACTGAGAATTTCCCTTTGTTCTGGGTCTCGCTCTTCGCTTGTCAACGCGAGTGGGACCCTGCTGCAGCAGTTCTTCTCATTTTTGCGCAATAAAGGATCTATTTACCTTCCTGGACGTGGTCTCTGTCAGTTTTCCCAACCGGTGTGAACCTTCCAAACGTGTTCCTCCGGGTGTTGGGTCTCCTTACGAGACCAGCGCCGCCTTCAAGGGAAAGGGGTAAATTTCCACAACAATTTGGTGACTCTGGTGGGACACCGGTTGACCGGGGTTCTGGGGTGCCGAGGTCTGGTAGCCCAAGCGCAACCCAGCCACTTGCAGGGGGGTCTATCTTTCCTCGACGACTCTAGAGTCCTGGCACTAACTGGGAGTCTCAGCGGGACCAACTAGGAAGGTAACTACGATCCGGAACGGCCGTGGGGTTAAGAGAATCAGGAGACTTTTTCCCAGTTCCTGGATTCTGATATTGGGAGTTGGAAGACTGCGTATACGTGAGTATAAATAGGAATTTGGCCTTGGGTGGGTTCTGTCACAGCAACAAACTTCTTACTGTCTTTCTTCTCTACCTGTCTCCCTTACCCTATCCTTTGTTTGCACGCTCAAAGTCCTTCGGAGGTCGGCCAGATTGAGAGCGTTGTGATTCCTCTCCCTTAAATTCTCTGAACTACAACTCCCAACCTATAACTTTGACGGGTGTAGCCGCAAACCGCCTCGTGGAGACCTTAATTGGGCATGACCCACGAGAACGGGAAAGCAAGGGCGCCCATTCCGTTCTAACTTTTAAATTTCTCAGTCTTGATCTGGCATTGCAATACTGCAAGCGTTCAGTAGAGACTGACTTAGATTGTAAAAGGCAGGGTGTTGCTGTGACTCCAAAATTGTGGGTGGGTTAGTTTTCCTATCGGAGTGTGTCCATTTCCCACTCGGAGAGTGTCCATCCCTTCCCTAGATTGTCTAAACCCCTTTCCCGCTTGGAGAGTGTCCACCTTCCCAATCGGAGGAGTCCACTTACCAGTCAGAGAGGTTGTCTACTTCCCTAGATCGGAGTTGGTGTCCAGTGAAAAAAGAGAACCCGTGAACCCCAGATCCCCAGACCCCAGGTTCGGAGATTGTCCGGAAAAGCCTAGGTAGAAGGAATGGGTGCACCCCTATCAAAGAGACAAAGTTCCCAGGCTCCCGATGAGAAAGAAGCCCAAACTGGTGCTTATTTCCCATCTGGACTCTGAAAGACCCCTTGAATTTGTGTTTAAGAAACTTTGTGTCCGTGTTTAAAAAAATTGGTTTGTGTTTAAAATTGGCCACAACTTCACTTAAGTGTGCACAGTAAAATAAAAAATAATAATAATAATTGCAAGCTTGCTTTAAAAATTTCATGTAAGGGCTTGATCAACCCAGAAACATTGTGAACATTGAAAAGTGTGGAAGTGATGTGTACATTTTTTTTAAGAGGCTATAGAAGGCCAATTTTTCTCCAGAGAGTAAAAAGTGTGTGTGTATACTTATTTTTTCCCCTGCAGTAAGGAGAAGCAGGACAAAAAAGGAAATGGGAGATTGGTAACTTTGAAAATGGTTTGTTTAAACTTTGAATTTGTGAACTCACAATGTTCAAGGTCTGCATAAAAGGAAGGCTGTGCTCTACTTAATTTTCCTGTTGCAAAAGTCTTAAGTTTTACAAGATAAATTGCAGTGTCTGATTTCCATTAGCCTTAAGCATTGTAAAATGTCCCCCCTCTTTGTTCTATCTGAGTTTGTTTGTTTTTCCTTTCCCATCTTCTGTGCTTAAACAGGTAAATCTACTCCCGAGTGAGCTTTGGTTGGCAAGGGGGGGCAATGTTTGCTAAAGGTACCCCCCATTCCACTTTCCTATGTGTGGTCATTTTAATTCATTGGCTCACCAGGCCTTAGGAAAAATTGTTCAATTATTCTCTTTTAGCCTTTCTAAAAATCACTTCTATCAAATCTATGGCTTTATATTATTGTGGGTGGTTATATCAACTCTTAGTCTTCCTTATAAAAGACTCTCTCCTTATCTAATTCTAGGAAAACTGTATTCACTTGTATCTTCCTGTAAGAAAATTTCTCTAGTAACTTGCACTCTTTAAGGAAATAAACTCACTCAAACTATCTTTAGATCTGCTAAAGGGTTCTGTGTAAAGTTACTAATATTCTTGCTCTTAGTACACGTATGAGCTTACATGATAGTCTGTGTGCATAAGTATGTGACTTTCTCTGGTAATACAAATCTTGTGAACCCTGTATTCCAAGGGGTTGGACTAGGTGACCTCTGGATCCCTTTAAACTCCCAATTTATGGCTATGTGAAAGGTGCAAGCATTTGGAGAGGTGATTTTAAAATCTTGATGTGGTGCTGAGTTAACATTCAGCCATGGTTTGCTTTTAGTACAGAAAGATGGAAACACTGGAATTCAGAGTTTATTATAGAGTGATTGTTTGTTTGTATTTGTTTCTAAAAAGGAGATTTGTAACTTTGAAGTGTCTCAGTCTTTACCATTTGTCTATTATTTAAAGTTTAAGCAGCTTTGACCATTCCTGTACATAAAGGGCAGAAAATCTTTGTCTGCAAAATGGTAAGGCTAAAATGACTTAAAATGTTAGAGAATATGAATTCTGACCCTGTAGCCATTTTCCCATATATATAAGGGAGGGCAAGGAATTTCTGCCCATGGCTGAAATTGCTAAGAATATTTGACTCCCTGTGCCATTCTTACTCATAAATAAGAGGGTGGGGATTTCCACTAAATGGCCAGAGAATAGAAAAGAAAAAAGATAGCCCACATTTTAATAGAAATCTGTACCCCAAATCCTGTAGATATAGGAGGCGTTGGTCCCAATTTCTTTGCCTGGGGTGCAGGTATACTTATTTGATACAGTAAACATGTCATTAAAGCTGAGACTGAAACAGGAAATAACATGTATCAGAAATGTCTTTTTACATCAACCTAGGAAAATTGATTTAAACTGACTAATCTTCCCCTTCCCCTCCATTAAGTTCCTGCTGAAGGAAAACCCAATCTTGGCCTTATTCAAATGGTAATTTTGCCAAAAGATGCAACACTTTTATGGTACAATGAACTCTGTATATGCACAGAGGCTATGTCAACTTTACAAGAAAAGAAAAGGTTTTAACTAAGAGGTACCAAAGTCATCCTCTCCACTTGAAACTTAAATTCAACTTTATGTAAACCTTGGAACCATTGAGGAATTGAGGGAAAACACCTTTTGTGCCCTTTTGCTGTTTTCAGTTAAAATGTTGCCAAGTTCCAATTTTAACAATGCCAGATTAAATTCTATCTCCGAGGGGGAAGGAAGAGGAATGGGGAAACTGTTCTCTCCAGGTGACAGACAGAGCAACCAACATTCCATTGTTCTATCTCAGTGGGCACTCAAGATGTGTTATCTCACATTTGCATTTCAACCCAAAGCATTTACCTGTTAATCCTTCCCTTCCTTCAATCTAACATGCAAGATTCTTCCACAGCTTTTAGCAGGATATTTGAGAAGCCTCAAACTACTTCCCTCATAAAGAAACATTTTTTCCCTTTTTCTTTTCTTTTTATTTGGGATATTTAAAATTAAATTTGTGTGTTTTAGCATTTATTTATTTTTGGTTCCTCAGGTCATGTTTTTATATTTTAAGGGCATGTGCATCACATGGAATAAGGTCCTTCATTTTATTGCATCTCCAAAACTTATTGCTGATTATTTATTTATTCTGACTTGATTTTAATGGGTCAGGTATCATCTGTAAGTGTTTCATTTCATAAAGTTCTCTTTTATCAGATACCACATAATGAATTTTAAGGTTATTTTCTCATTATTTTATCTTTAAGGTTCCAGTCCAGTAATCTGTATGGTTTTGATAATATCTTTGTATTATTCAATAATAATTCTCATTAAAAAGCTGACGTCTTTCTGTCAAGTCCATTTTCATCTGGAAAAGTTCATTTAACTGGTGATCTAATTTTTGTTTTTGCTTCCTTTTAATATTTTTATCTTTAAACAGCAGAATATCACAGTAGTAGTTATATGGAAATGTGATAATAATATTGAAATGAATAAAGTACTTAACTTGCTAAGATTTTTTTGTTTGCAGCTTCCCAGAAAAACTCAAGGAGATTCTCCCCTTTTGGCTCCTACTTCTTTCCTTGATAACTGTGTCTTTAAGCCCCAAACCCTGCCCCCTTACAGGATATCAGATATTACTGCAGATCCAATGATGGAAACCCTCAGCCCAATTCCTTGTGACCACAAGACTATCACCTGCAACAACAACAGACACCAGAGTTTTAAAAATGGCCACAGAAATCTCATTCAAAAGGACATAGACTGACGGGGGGGACAGTTGAATTGTAAGGACATTTTCTCTCTTTTGACCTCAAGACTCTGCCCTAGGATTGCTTCAAGATATGCAACCTATATATAATTATTATGTTTTATGTTGTGTGATATTATGCAGAAACATTG
Source organism: Darevskia mixta (assembly GCA_034641385.1). Taxonomy (NCBI): domain Eukaryota; kingdom Metazoa; phylum Chordata; class Lepidosauria; order Squamata; family Lacertidae; genus Darevskia; species Darevskia mixta. Next base: position 3,152,098 of record JAWWNH010000205.1, read on the forward strand.
AACCATGTCTGACAGTATATGTGATTCCCACAAAGGGGGGCGGCAACCCAATTATGTGTTTAATTATTGTTTTATGTCTAATGTACCGCTTTAATTCTTATTGTTTACACTAGTGGAGAAATTCTCATGCATTTTATACTTTCAAACAGATCAGGCTATTAGGTAGTCACATATTTAGATTACTGTAGATCTATGACCACATTACCTTGTTCCACCTGGTACCCCAACCTTCTCTATACATTTTAAATTTTACCAAGGAGAAACTTCAGGATCGATCCATGAAAGCCCAGATAACAGGAAAACTTTATATGCTTTGATTTAGCAGGAATGACCCCTTATAGAATTAAATTACCAATTTGCACAAACTGCCCCCTTTTAGAGAATGGTTTAAACAGATTGGTTTGGAAAGCGAGATCCATGGGCCTATATAAATTCAGATTGGACTCAGTTTGAATTTGGCAAGTGTATCCAAGGTGCCATTGGCTTACGTCCCTTTAGAAATAGCAAAGACCACAGGCCCACCCCTTTGTGAGCACAGGACCAAAGCACAGAGGCCCAGAGGTGGCCAGGGTTGGGCATTTCCTCTCCAGGGAGTGTCACACCTAACCACATGGAGTACTGCTTTAGGTCAAAATGCAAGCCCACCCAGGGATGCATGTTGGTGGGTGTTGCTGTGGTGTGCTGAAGGTCAAGGGACCCCAGAGGACTGCGAGCTATGACACCTGGGAACACACACACACAAAAAAGGCAGAAACCAAACAGACTGCACTTTTCAGTCACTTTCCTGCTGAGTGAAAAGCATAGACCACTATTGAGAAAATGTTTATCCCAACGTCCTGGACTATCACAAGTAATTTAGTAACAAAATGCAACATGTGTTATTTTTTATTTTTTTTTATGTCCAGCTATGTGCATTTGCAAATATCCCTTAGGGGCTTGACTTGCAAGGCTTCAGATTTGCACAGAGGTATCCATTTCATTTTTCCCGCCATGCTAACAAACCTCCAAACAGCCCCCACCTTTTCCGAAGTTGTCCCAATGTACTACCTGGGAGAAGGCGAATACGTGACCATGGATTGTGTGAGGCAATGATTGGTTGTTACACAACAATCTTGCCTCAGAGAGGGGGATTGTTGTGGGAATTTCGGAGGGGGGGGGGAGCTTCCTTTTAAAACACCCCAGTACACTATTTGAGACATGAACAGAGAGGGGAATTTTATAAGAAATCTGACAGCTGTCATTCTAAACAGAGCTGCCAGTTATTGGACATAAGAGTTGTAGGAAGACCCTGGACTGACCCCTCAGCCTCCCACCTTTTCGACCAGAGACATTTCCATAAGCCGATCTGCATAAGCCCCAGAAGATAGACAATCTACATAAGCCACAGGATGACTCCCTTGCCAGGAAGCCCTTAACTACTACAGGGTCTGCAAAACCAACGAGAATACACAACCAAATGTAAATTCAAGTGATCAAGTTTATTGACTGTCATCTGAGTGTCATCTTGAAATGATCAGGACTTCCCGTTGCACCCTTCCTGTGAAGAGAGAAGAAAAACAAAATCATCAAAATGTACTCAGACAGGACTATGCCTCACCCAAATCCCATCTCCCATGTAAATTTCTGTTTTCCCGCCTTTCCTGTCCCATTGAAATGTATTGAACTCAAAATGTATATAACTGAGAATTTCCCTTTGTTCTGGGTCTCGCTCTTCGCTTGTCAACGCGAGTGGGACCCTGCTGCAGCAGTTCTTCTCATTTTTGCGCAATAAAGGATCTATTTACCTTCCTGGACGTGGTCTCTGTCAGTTTTCCCAACCGGTGTGAACCTTCCAAACGTGTTCCTCCGGGTGTTGGGTCTCCTTACGAGACCAGCGCCGCCTTCAAGGGAAAGGGGTAAATTTCCACAACAGAACTCTGCTAACCCAGAAATAATGCTTCAGGTTAAGAACTTTGTTTCAGGATAAGAACAGAAATTGTGCTCTGGCGGCGCAGCAGCAGCGGGAGGCCCCATTAGCTAAAGTGGTGCTTCAGGTTAAGAACAGTTTCAGGTTAAGAACGGACCTCCAGAACGAATTAAGTTTTTAACCTGTTATGGAAAAATCCCAGGCACGAGTCCTCTCAGCAACCTGGCCCTTCGGACAGGAGGTCCGTGGTACTACGGAACTAAAGATGAGACCAACCAGCAACTGGAGCAAATGACAAAGTCACTTTATTGCGCAACAGGTTCAAGTACCAGAGACTGAACCCTGAACAAAGGGTGACAGAAACTTTTAAAACTTCCCGCTATAACCCAGAATACAGTTCGAAATACATCACAACTATGTCACTAAAATGTCAAGAAGGGGTGGAGAGTAGGAGGGTACAACAAGATTAACATATGGGTAAACAGAATTAACATACAGGTGATGGGTTACAGGACATGTAAATGGCCCTTGGGTGAGTCTACTATACATCTTGAGTATCTACTGGGGAAGAACAATGGGAAAGCATTGGGAGTTGTCTGGCACATAGAAAACCTAAGGATGGGTACTTGGGAGAGATTACCCAGGTGTGGCATTTCTTGGAGCACCTTGGGTGTGCGTACGTGATGTTCTGCTTAGGGGATTATGGAGGACCAGGGGTGACCTGGGGGGGGGCAAGGCCAGCAGGAGTAGAAGGGCACAAACAGGGAGAAAATCCATGGAGGCTGTGATTTTCTATGAATTTCTAGATGTTTAAGGGCTCTGTATGTGTTCAGAGTTCAACTTGATACAGATAGTATTAATAAACACTTGAAACGTGAGTTTCACGAGGGTTTGTATGTGTGCTTGTATTACAACTTGTGGGGTAAAGGGGAAACTAGAGAAAAGGAGGGGTGAGACCCGGGCGAAAGAGGGTCCCGCACTGGCTGCTGCTGTCTCTTGCAGCAAGCAAGGGGAAAGACAGCAAGAAGGGGGGGGGTACACCTCCTCAGCTACCCGTAACAAACCTGAGGTACCACTGCATTTGATTTCTATAGCGCCCTATACCAGGGGTGCCAACTTGAATAAAATATAGAAGGGGTTTAGTAAGCCCCACCTCGGTTAAACAGTCACATGATGTGGTGCATGCATGCCATTTTCTTTTCTGTTGCTGTTATTTTATTATATATTTATTTATGCCCCGCCCTTTTCCCTGACAGGGACTCAAAGCAGCTTACAGATAAAAGAGCAGCTAAAACAATGGATGGTGGATCATTAAAAAATAAACATTGGAAGAATTAAAACTATATATAAATATAAATCACCACAAAAGCAGCACGACACCCGTCCTTACACTTTTAGAATTACAAATACAAGTGGCCTGCCCCTCAGTAGTGCAGGGCTTTCTAGGTCACAACCAGCACTTTGCATTGTGCCCAGAAACAGATTGTCATGCAGGCCACTTGAATGGCAATTCCTAGGAACTGGGGGAGGGGGGGTGCCCTCCTGAAATATTTTATAGGGGACAAAGACCCCTCAGCCTCTAAGATTTGGATCTTATTCCCTACACCCACAGGTCTCAGGATGGTTACATGAAAACACAAAACACACAGCCCAAAACCTGTAACCCCCACCTCCCCACCACATTTTAAAAGAGCATTAGATGTCAATCAGCCAGAGGCCTCTTTAAAGTGGTGCGTTTTCCCCTAGTGCTGAAAGCTGTATAATGAAGGGTTTTTCCACCCTTGGTATGAATTCTTTGATGGGAAGTGAGAATGGAGCTTGTTCTGACCACTAGTGTACACTGGAGGGCCACCCACTCCCAATTTTTAATATGAGATCATAATGATTGTCTGCATACGCACATACAAATAAATATAAATAAGTAAATAAGCACAGCTAGATGGGAGGAGTATTTATTATTTATTTATTATTATTAGTGTTATGTATTAAAGTTCTCACCATAGGCTACTAGGGGTGTTGTGTGTATAAAGTTCCCACTCAGGTCCTCATCAGTTAGTTTAGGCGGGAAACCCTGGGTTGTTGTTGTTACAATGTTGTCAGCCGGCTGCCTATATAAGCAGGCCGGCTGAGCTATTCAGTTCTGTTCCACCCTGAAAATAAAGAGAGCTGCTTGAAAATCACTGTGTCGTCTGCTATGTCCACCCACTATTTAACACTGGCGACGAAGGTGGGATTTGATGGACATCAGAGCACAGCCAGACTTGGACGCTCACTGAGCGAAATCACTGAGCGAAATCACTGAACAGAACCAATTCAGAGCTGACTGTTCTGGCTAGAGCACTGTGTTTCTTCCATCGCCCTCCACGTCGGCATCGGATCCATGGCTTCATTCGTGCCTCTACCGCCGTTTGCCCCAGCCTCTGAATCATGGGACTCATACCTCACTTGGTTCGCCTGCTACCTCCAAGCAAACGAGCTGACAGGAGGGTCAGAGGAGCGCAAGCAAGGCCTCTTCCTCAGCCTCTGCGGGCCCGAGGTGTTCGAGACAGCCCGAGTTTTGGTCGCGCCACTAAAAGTCCAGGAAGTGCTGTGGGACGTGCTACAAGAGAAGATACGCAGCCACTGTGCTCCGAAGTCATCCAAAATTGCTGCCTGCCATGTGTTTTACCACCGGAACTAGGCAGAGGGGGAGTCGATCAACAGCTACATCGCTGCCCTCCGAAAGGCCGCACTGCACTGTGAGTTCCGAGACTTAGACGATGCCCTGATGAATTTATTATTATTATTATTATTATTATTATTATTATTATTATTATTATTATTATTATTATATCGCAGCATGTCCTCTTTGGCATGCGTGCCATAGGTTCGCCACCACTGCCCTAGGGTTGCCATACTTCAAAAAGTAAAAACCAGGACACCCCGAAAGTTGTTGGACAATTCCGCCTTTGAAATCCTGCTAATGTCCGGCGGGAGAATCCTATGATGGATGTTTATGAATTTCTGCACGGCATGTAGAGAGTGGATTCAAAGAACTTTTTATCCTCTCCTAATATTAGAGCCCATGATGAAGCTGAATGTTGGAAGATTCAGGGGGCATAAAAGGAACTCCTTTTTGGTTAAATGGTGGAACTCACTGCCTCATGAGGCAGCGAAGTCCACCAACTGATGTGACTTTAAAGGAGTGTTAGACAAATTCCCGGAGGAGAGGGCTCTGCTCTGCCTCCACAGGGAGAGGCAGCCATGTTTTCGAAAAGCAGTTGCTGGAAACCACAGGGGGGGGAGGGAGAAGAGGACTTGTGCTCAGATCCTGCTTGCAGGTTTCCTACTGGGGCATCTGATCAGCCACTGTGAGAACAGGAGGCCGGGCTAGATGGGCCCTTGGTTTTAGCAGCAGCTGGGCAAAAGTCCTTTCTGCGCTCCTGAAAGGGTGCAGGTGGGAGCCAGGTGAGCCCAGCGCTTCCTCCAGGGGCCACCCTTCTCTCTCCCTCTGCCGGCCGTGTGACTTTCTCCAGGTCTCAGAAGCTCCGCCAGGGTGGGTCTCTCTCGTGGCTCCTTTCTGCAATGCTGGAGGCCCTCAACAATTTGGAAAAGGAATAGTAGCTTTGGTAAAATATTCATTTTTATCGCAGAAATTCTACCCCATAATGTTAGTTTCAATTTTGTCCAAATGTTCATTTCTCTCTTTACTTCTTCCCAAAAGATTTTATAATTATCTTTAAACAAATTAATATTTTTATTGATAACTGAATTCCTAAATATTTAACTTTTTAAACAATTTTTGTAATCCAATTTTTTCTACCAGTTCCTTTTTCTCCTGTTCTCCCATGTGTTCTCCCATCTGACCATTAATTTTGTTTTCTCCTTATGTAATGCAAACCCTGAAACTTTCCCAAATTTTGTTATCTTTTTCTAAAACATTTGCAATACTTTCTTTTGGGTTCAGTTACAGGTAGGTAGCCGTGTTGGTCTGCCATAGTCGAAACAAAATAAAAAATAAAAAAATTCCTTCCAGTAGCACCTTAAAGACCAACTAAGTTTGAAGAAGTGTATCTGAAGAAGTGTGCATCCACACGAAAGCTCATACCAAGAACAAACTTAGATGGTCTTTAAGGTGCTACTGGAAGGATTTATTTATTTATTTATAATTTTTTTTGGGTTTTCCACCATCAGCTCCAAATCATCAGCGAACGCCCTTATCTTATATGATTTCTCATCTAAAGATATTCCCTTTATTTCTTGATCTGATATCTTGGTTTAGTATCTCCAACACTAGAATGAACAGCAATGATGAAAGCGGACACCCTTGCCTAGTGCCTTTCTCTATTAAAAAAAACCCCTGTCATATCATTGTTTATTATTATGTTCGCTTCCGGTTGTTCATAAATTGCCTTTAAGCCTCTTGTAATTTGTTCTCCCATCTGATCTAAAATTATATTTAAGAATTTCCACGAAACTTTATTGAACGCCTTTTCCACAACCACAAATACAAAAACCGCTTTCTTGTTTGGTTTCATGTCTAAATATTCAATCATATCTACCACTATTCTTACATTATCACTCATTTTCCTGCCTGCTCTTTATTTATACAATCCTTCAAAACTGTTTTTAATCTTGTGGCCAAAAGTTATGCATAGATTTTATAATCATTAAGTAATGATATTGGTCTATAATAATAATAATAATAATAATAATATAATAATTTATTATTTGTACCCCGCCCATCTGGCCGGGTCTCCCCAGCCACCCTTGGCGGCCTCCAGCAATTATTAAAAAACAAAACATTAAAATATTATTTATTATCTCTCTATTTCATCCTTGTTTAGAAATTAACAATATGTGAGCTTGCTTCCAAGTATTGGGTATTTTCCCATCTTCTAATATTCTGTTTATAAGTGCTTTCATGGGTAATATTAAGAGTTCCTCTAATTTTTTATAATGTATTGTGGTAAGGCCATCCAGACCTGGGGATTTCCCCTGTTTCATCTTGGTTATAGTTTGATGTAACTCCATCGTGGATATCGGGGAGTTTAAGTGAGTTAATAAGCAAAAAAAAAAATAAAAGTACTACAAATCCAGGCATCAGCAATACTAAATAGTGAGATTGAAAATAACATAAGATGGATGAAACAGAGAGCATTTCAGTTTGCTAATAAACCAGGGAAGTTGCTGGCCTGGCAATTGGGGAAAAAAAGCAGAAAGAAAAAATAATTGATGAAATAATGGAGGAAAACCTTAGATAACCCCGGGGAAGTAAATAAATGCTTTGTAAGATATTTTTAAAAATTATATAAAGCAGGAACGGAGACAGATGAAGAAATAATAGAATAAATGGACCTTGAGCTTGTTTGGAGGCTTTAGCAGGGGAGCAAAGCTATCGTATACCCTTGACCAAAGAACGGTACACTCCTTCTATCTGGGATGGTCGTCCTCTTCCACCGAGCGCACAGCTTCAGGAGGGACGCACATGGAGCAGTGAGGGAGGAAGGGGACACCCACCTAGCCAGCCAGATCAGCCAAATCAACCCTGGCGATCAATGGGGTGACAGATGTCGCAGCCAGATCACCCTTATTAAGTGTAATTAGCAAACTTTACACAAAGCACCTGCTGGAAAAATTCACAGAGTGGCTAGAGGATAAAGACATTCTGGCAGCAGAACAAGTGGGATTTAGACCCGGCAGGTCCACGTTAGATCACTGCCTAACGCTACAACACCTTATAGAAAAATATAACTCAGGAGGGCAGGCTTCACTATATGCAGCCTTTGTTGATCTAAAAGCAGCCTTTGACTCTGTCCCCAGAACCAGACTCTGGGACAAGCTTCGGGCCACTACCATCAATAATTCAGGTAGTACATTAAAACACAGCCCTCAGAGTCAGGTGCAGCCGGCAAGGGCACTTAACAGATCCCATCAAAACATTTAAGGGTGTTAGACAAGGATGCCTTTTGGCCCCTTTATTATTTAATTTTTATCTAAACAACCTGGTAACCACTCTCCATAACCTCGACTTCCACCCTCCGAAGTTAGCAAACCGGCACATCACGGTTATGCTTTACGCAGACGATGCAGTAATACTATCCAGAACCCCTATTGGGCTTAGAAGAGCACTAAGAAAACTTGCTGCCTATTGTGAGACGGAATGCCTCAAAATAAATTACCAGAAGACCAAAATTCTTGCTTTTGGGAAAAAACCAAAGCTCAGAAACTGGAAACCTCAAGGCCAAAATTTAGAAATTCATAGAGAAACCATCGACCCTTTGCTGAAGAGGCTCGCCGATCTTCCAGACAAGTCTAAACTTAATTCTCTCCTCTTAGGCAAAGATCACAAGACAACCTGGCTGGCAGCCAGCTTCTGTGCCCAGATCTGTAAGCACAGATCATCCTCTAGAATAAAATAGCTTACTAGGGAAAGGCTGAAGTCCCCTTTTGGGGCGCCTTAGGATCAATTTTTATGGTAGCCCATATCTTAGTCGTACGGATGTATGTACATATTTCAATTTTAACTCATGAGCTATTGCTGCAATCTATTCTAATTGTATATTTTATCTTTATGAATGCTTTCACTATTGTATTATGCGAGCTGGTATTTGACTATAATAAATTATTATTGTTATTATTATTATTAATAATAATAGAATATTTAAATAGAAAGGACATACCAAAAATTATGCAGGCTGCACATTCAGTGGTCCAGTATTAGTGCTTTTTAAAGAAAACTACTGTACTTTTCCGTATATAAGACGGGTTTTTTTTTACTGTAAAATAATGTTAAACGTGATGGGGTCATATTATACACAGGGCCATCTCCCTCCATTTTCTAAAATTGGAGTCACCAAAAATAGGGTGCGTCTTGTACACCTAGGTGTTATAGACAGAAAAACATGGTATATCATTTCCCCTTCCAGAAATGCTTAATTGCTAATTCAAGGGACACTAAAGTATTTACATAGATGACACAACTGCTTTCCAGATTAGTTAGCTGGCAGTGAGACAGTTGGCAGAGTGGCATTGGGCTCGCTAAGATGCCAGCTACTACAGGAATTACTTTCTTGAGCCTCTTTAGCACTGTAATACCATTTTTATTTTTTTAAAAAAGATTGATTTTTAAGTCATGGCAGTGTGTGAGCAAATACTCCACATCTGTCAAGCTTGCAGGAGCAGGTGCTCCGGTCGCCCAGCCCAGCCCATGCAGGCGCTGAAGACATGGGCGGAACGTGGGCGTACCAAAAAACACAATTAAGCAGATTGGTGTAACAATACACATGATTTCCTCACCTCATTAAAAAAAAATATTGCTTTTATTTATTTTTGTGGTACAAAAGATTTAAATAACGCAATTTTTACAAATTCCTGCCATGTCGTCCGTGGAGATTTCTTGGCAGGGATACTGGAGTGGCTTGCTGGTTCCTGCTCCAGGTGGATCACTTTTAGTCAAAACTCTCCATGACCTGTCTGTCTTGGGTGGCCCTGCACAGCATACCTCATAGATTCTGAGTTATTCAAGCCCATTTGCCATGACAAGGCTCAGATATCCAGATGACACAACTTTGATGAGAAGAGAAGACTCCCTGGAAAAGACCCTGATGCTGGGAAACATTGAGGGCACATGGAGAAGGGGATGACAGAGGATCAGATGGTTGGACAGTGTTCTACCAACATGAGTCTGATCAAACTGCAGGAGGCAGTGGAAGACAGGAGTGCCTCGTGTGCTCTAGGCCATGGGGTCACGAAGAGTTGGACACGACTAAACAACAACATTCCTGCCCTGACCAAGGGGTCTGTCCAAGGTATAATAAAGTGGTACTATTTCTCTCGTTATATCTTTCCCGGAAGAAATATCAACAACCTCAGATATGCTGATGATACAACCTTGATGGCAGAAAGTGAGGAGGAATTAAAGAACCTTTTAATGAGGGTGAAAGAGGAGAGCGCAAAATATGGTCTGAAGCTCAACATCAAAAAATCTAAGATCATGGCCACTGGTCCCATCACCTCCTGGCAAATAGAAGGGGAAGAAATGGAGGCAGTGAGAGATTTCACTTTCTTGGGTTCCATGATCACTGCAGATGGTGACAGCAGTCACGAAATTAGAAGACGCCTGCTTCTTGGGAGAAAAGCAATGACAAACCTAGACAGCATCTTAAAAAGCAAAGACATCACCTTGCCAACAAAGGTCCGTATAGTTAAAGCTATGGTTTTGCGGGTGCAGGGCACCAGTCATTTCCCCAATCAATTCACACTGGAAACAATAATTTAGGTTTGGGTTTTTGGCACTATTTTGGCCACAACTTTTATTGTAATACAAACCAGGTGAGTGGTTGCGTAGGCATTGGTTCAACTGTCCAGTGGGACAGAGCTGACCCTAGTCAGCAAAACTAGCTGTCCAATCGGGACAGAGCTGACCCTAGTCAGCGAGACTAGCTGTCGAGCGGGACAGAGCTGACCACTTGTTAGCGAAGGGAAACCATTAGCTGAAGAGAGTTAGCGGGACCGGATCAACGTGTCTCCCCCTCCCCAGGGGTCCACAGGGACTCCTGCATGGCCCTGAACCCACCAGGGTTTGGACTGCAAAGTTGAGTCCCCGGATTCCTTTGCGGAATTCCCATAACTCACATCACTTTCGGTGGGTACCGCCCACCCAATCATGGAACCAATGCCTAACCGCCACGAGCCATCAGCTCACCGCCAAAACCACTCACAAACCCAGCCAGGCCCTCAGGGCTCCCTCAATGTCCCCCAACCACAAATCATTCCCCAAAGGAGAGAGATGCACACCATCCGGGCGAAAAAGGGAAACATCCTTGAAAGAAATCGCTGGGTGAGGGACCCCAAAGCCTCCCAAATTGAGAACCGCCCCCAAAGCCGCACTATTGGTGCGACTGCGTGCCTTCTCAACAGCAACCGGGGAACGCGCACCCCTCCAAGAACGCCGTTGTAGGAGGTGCGACCAAAATAAACGAACCTGAGGAAATAAAATAGCAATTTCCTGCAAATCGTGCTGCATTCTGTCACGAAGCAAATGACAGTGCATGGCAGGCAAATCATTTTCACCCAACTGCAGGACCAAAGCGTCAGGCGAACCTGCCCTAGCAGCACGATTTTGCAAAAACGGGATCAACTCCTCCCACAACATTCCCCTCTTGCCCCACCATGAAACAATAATATGAGGTGGAAGTCCAAAATTGGGCGTCAGCCCTGCCTCCCGAGCTCTGGCGCCAGCCCAGTACACAATGCTGTGCCCAACGATCCAAATTCGCACGGGTGCAGGACCTAAAACAAGAACAAAACACACGCATTAACGTCTGACGTAACGTTTGTAGGCATCCGATCTCCACCGCCCCAATTCCTTGATCCTATCAACAGAAAGCCCCCAATGGGCAGCTGACGTGGCTGCACCGATCCTAAAGGAATGAGGTGCGTAACCCGATGCAGAGCGGCCACAAGCCTTGATGGCCTTGCGCATAACCTTCGCAAACTGCTGCCTGGTCAGGGGCAAGCCATCCTCATGCACCAAAAACAGGAAAAAACCTAAGGGGCGCACTGCTAAATATCGAGCAGTATCCTTCACCGGGCAGGGACCCTTGTTACCAGTGGCCGGGAGCCGCATCACCACCCCCCGACCCAATTGGTCAGTTTTTGAATTGTGAACAGTGATGACTACCTCAGATGGCAATAGGTCAACATCACTGAGCAACAATCCCCGGGAACCCACGGTCCGAGAGGCCTCAAGGACCACCTCCCCGACCCGCAGAGCCCCGAAAAAGGCTAAAGAAAATGCGGCTGAAAAAAGGCGCGCCTCAAAACGCGACCAACAAACCTGACGAAGCCTAGCCCTCATGTCAGTTAAAAGAGAGAAAGTGATAGGGTGCCGCGCCGGAACCCGGGACGGAGCCATCCTAGCCCATCTCTTGATAGCTTGGAGAATAAAAAACTCATCGCAGGGGTCTTTTTTAAAGAAAAGCTTGCTAAAGAAAGAAATGGCAGCCGCCTGGATCCTAATGGTCCTAGGCGCACGGCCAAGGGCAAAAAGATGTGTCAAATATTCCAATGCCATGTCAGAAGACGGGGGCTTGGCAAACCGGCCAGCCCCCGACAAACCCAAAAACAAAGCAAAATCAGCCCAGGCTTTTTTATATGATGAAAAAGTGGACGGGGCAACAGAAGAGGCTACTCCCTTCAAAGCTAACTGTCTCCAAGGCTCCAAAGGTGAGTCAGAAAGCACTCCCGATGCTCTCGCGCTTCCGGAGCCAAAAATCTGAACCGGGCCATCTGAAAGCGGGATAAAGCGTCAGCAATATCATTAGACAGGCCCGGAACAAAGCGTGCGGAAAAAACAATATTAGCACGCAAACATTGGAGTACAAAAGCCCTGAGAAGGGCTGACACCCTGGCGGAGTGCGAGGACTGCCTGGCCAGCACACTCACCACCGCCTGGTTATCAGTCCAGAAGCAAACACGACGGTCCCTGAATTCCTCGACCCATATGTGCACAGCCACTGCAATGGGAAAAAACTCGAGAAAAGTCAAGTCCTGCGTAATCGCCTCCCACCGCCAAGCTGCCGGCCATGGTTCAGCACACCAGCGCCCCTGCCAATACATCCCAAAGCCCAGGGAACCCGCGGCATCGGAGTGAACCTGGAAATCGTTGCGGAGATTCAGAGTATCCTGCCACAAAGACACTCCGTTGTATTCCTGAAGGAATACCAACCACATTCTCAGGTCCTCCTTCACCTCCTGGGGCAAACGGGTGTGGTGATGGGGCGCCCGCAGACCAGAGGTGAGTCTGACCAGGCGGGAACAAAAAGGCCTCCCTGGCGCCACCACTCGACAGGCAAAATTCAGATGGCCCAGCAGCGACTGAAGTTGCTGCAGAGTCACCTTGGCCAGCGGCAATACACTCTCAATAACAGAAATCAAGGTGACAATTTTGTCCGATGGCAGACTCGAGGTCTGAGCCACCGTGTCCAATAAAATGCCCAGGTAAACCAACTGAGTGGCCGGGCCCTCCGTCTTGGCCGCTGCCAATGGGACCCCCAGCTCAACAGTAAGCACAGCAAAGGCCTGCATGAGCGCCAGGCAGTCACCTGAATCACTGCCCGAGGCCAGCAAAAAATCATCTAGGTAATGCGTGACCCCACGCAAGCCCGTCTTACGACGCAAGGCCCAGTCCAAAAAAGTGCTGAAAGCCTCGAAAGCTGCACAGGCCACCGAGCAACCCATGGGCATGGCCTTATCAAAATAATATAAACCCTCAAATTTGAAACCCAGCAGCCAAAAATCCATAGGATTAATCGGCAGCAGCCGGAAAGCGGACTCTATGTCACACTTGGCCAATTGGGCACCCCGACCAAACTTCCTGACCATTTTAACAGCGATGTCCAGTGAAGCATAGCGCACTGAGCAAAGCTCCGGGGGAATCATGTCATTGACAGACGTGCCCCTAGGATGTGACAAGTTATGAATTAACCTAAATTCCCCTGGCGCCTTCTTAGGCACCACACCCAAGGGGGAAAGATGCAAATTAGGAAACGGGGGATCAACAAATGGGCCCGCCATGCATCCCAAAGCCAACTCCTTCCCGATCTTTTTCCTAGCCACATCGGGCAGCTCTCTCACTGACTTCTGGTTAACAGGATTACCGGCCACGGGTTCCGATGATACGGGAATCCTGAAACCATGGGAAAAACCTTCCCGCAGATAGAGAGCCGCGTTCTGATTAGGGTACAAGGAGAGCCAACGGAGCAAAGGCTGAAGTTTGACAGGGGTTGGCGCCAGAGAAAAAAGAACCTCACTTTGCCGAGCTTGAGGTGGATTGGGAGGGGGCCTGCTTTGCAGGCTGCTGCCCGCCTCCCCTTCCCCCCCGAAAGGGCCGATTGCCACGCTGGCAGGACAGAGTGGGATGAGTCCCCCCACATCTCTCACAGACGTGGGGAAAGTTGCAAGGGGACCTCCCACAACTGCCCTTGTTGTAACTCCAACAACAAAATCTCCTAGACGCCTTAGTAGAGGGGAACTGAGAAGGCCTCTGTTCGGGAGCTTTCTTTTGAACATATGGAGCCACGCAAGTAGCCCAGATATCAATGTCCCTTCTATCCCATCGCGCTGAGGTAATTCTATGAGCCCTGTACCTGAATTTTTTATCATAAGCAAGGGCCGCAAATTCCCCAGCCTCTGCGTGCGCCATGCGCACGATCGATTGATAAATAAAAAGATGATGGGAACGTTTCGGATAGCAGGAACAGACGACACTGGCAAAGACCTGGAAACAGTCCAGCCAGCGTTCAAATGTTTTTTCCGGCTTGGATGCTGAACCCCGCTTCTTTGAACCTGTGCTAGACCCCTTGGCCTCAGGGCGGGAGTCGTCTGGTGGGGCCAATTTAAATATGTCAATGTAGCGTCCCTCCAGGATCCTGTTCCGGATCCTGGAAGACAAGTGACTGCCAGGTACGATGTCCCTGGTCCTATTAGTGGACACTTTAACCTCCGGAACAGGACGACCGTTTAGGTATTCCAGGGGAGCCCCATACCTCGCTCTGTGAGCGTTAGAACGACACCGCCAGACCCATTTCGGAAGCCCAGGGACATCCTCCCCATAACCCCAATATAACTTCAACTCATCCCCCGACTCAGTGTCCAAGGAATCCGAGGTACCTGAAGTAGATGGAGAGGACTCATGACGGTGCCTCTTTGCCCGATGCCCACAACATTCATGATGTCGCCGACGCTTGCCCCCTGACGATAATTTGGCAGGAACTGGTAAGGCATCATCAGGAGATGTCTCAGAGTCAGGCTCCAGCTGACGCGACGTCAAAGCCACCGGAGAGGCACGACGTGGAGCAATCGCCTCCTCAGCTGCCGACGATTCAGAGGAGACCCTGTGACGGAAGCGCCCACTGGACCCCGCCACAGGCGACGCCAATCGACTGTGCCGCTTCCTGCGGCGGCCAAGCTGTGTACCAACGCGAGGCCGAGCAGCTGCCGGGGACCCCTGACCAGGTTGTGGGCTGCCCTCCTCGGAAGAGGGGTCCCCTCCAACGGCCTTCCGGCAAGCCTGCGGAGACTCAGAAAAAGAGACAGAACGTGAAGATGCGACCCTGCCCCTTCTAGACATCCGCTGCTGATGCGGGGTACCCTTCGCTGCCCCCGCACCCCTCACCCGGCTCCCACCAACAGGCTTTTTCTTAGACGCTGCCACCTGCTTCGCTTTACGTTTGGCAGCGGCCAATGCGCGGGCCCGAGCGAGGGGAATGTCCTCATCCTCCCATGAGGAGGACCCCAGGGCAGGGGATGATGCGGCGGCCGGCTGGGAAGGCTCCCCCTGCACGGCTCCCTGCGAAGAAGAAAGCAGAAGCCCATCTAGCCCTGACTCAAAACGGGCCAGAGCAGCGGGATCATCGGAGAGGCCGGCCATGGCGTTGGCAATGTGCTCCAACCGCGCTGCAGTACCAGAAGAATGCGAAGCCTGTGTTGACACCTGAGCAACCCTCTGCTCCAGAGGTACAGCCGAAACCTGCTCAGCGCCCGCTGCCTGCGACATTCTGACAGCAGGGGAAACACAAAGAGTCAATAGGCTGAGACAGTCACAATCCAATGCAGGACTACAGCTACAAATTAACAAAATCAAAAGCAAATAAATTAAAATAACAAATAAATAAATAAATACCGTCACTAATAAACAAAACCAATTAAAGCAAATCACAAAGAAATCAAAGAAAACAAACAGCTAAAAAAATTAAAATTAAAATTAAAATAAAATTAAAATTTAATAATAATAATTAATCAAAGCAAATTGCCTAATTAAGTTGAATTAAAATCAAATAAACAAATTTGAAGAAGCAGAAAGTAGCCTAGCCGCAAGGGGGCACTACAAACCAGGCCCTCACCAGCAAGAGCAAAAGAAAAGAGATTAAGGTGTAGTTAGCAACTTTCACCAGCAGTGTGCTGTACGCACACTCCACCAGTGCAGCAGGCAAAATGGCGCTTCCTGCCAAACGGGAAGGAAAATGGCTGTCGCACCAGGCTGGGCAGCCAACGCCAGACACCCAGCCAGCAGCCAGCGCCCCGCAGGGCTCTCACCAGGCGCGGAGGACCTCAAAGGTAAGGCGACCCCCCTGTACACACCGGAGGAGGGATGCCGGGGAGGGGCCAATGACCCCCTACGCTGCCGCAGCCGCCGAGTCACTAGCAAAGCCTGCCAGCCAGGAGCAGAGACCGCCCGGGAGCCGCTGAAGGCACCAGAGAAAAAACCTCTCTGTAGCGCCCAGAGGCGCAGCGGCAATCCCGCCACTCCACGCAGGGAAGGCGGAACGAACGCCAGAGCGCCCGGCGCGATCCGCAGACTCCCAAAATCAGGCCACGGCGCACTACAGTCGCTGCGGCGCAGGGGAACCCAGCAATGGCAGCCGGCCATGAGGCACGGGAGACCGTCACTCCCGAGGACCGGCTGCAGCAGGCCTTCCCCAAGGGACGTAAGGAGTAACAGAGCCACGGACCCAGGGGTACCCCAAGTCCTAAACCCACCAACCAGGGACCCCTAAATGGGAGCAGGGGTGGGGGATGGGGAGGGGATGGGGGGAAGGAGAAAAAACTGGGGGTAAATGAATCAGAAGGGTAAGTCAAAGGATAGGCAATAAAATGGCACTAAGGCAAAACAAATTAAACCAAACAGCAAAGGCTATGTAGCAAGTAAGAATAAAACCACGGCGCAAGCCGAAGCGATACCACCGTGATTAGCTCAGATCCGTAGCTCTAAATGAGTAACTCAAGATCCACGTGGGGATCTAATATAAGGACGCTGGGCTGTCCTTAAATTGCAACATAAAATTCTACCCTACAACAGGCAGGTCCTGGAAGCTGCGCCAAGTGTCAAAAACCCAAACATGAAATGCCTTCCTGCCCGCCCCGCAACGGGACCTCTCTGCGAGAACTCACTTTCCCAGTAGTAATGTACGGAAGTGAGAGCTGGACCATAAAGAAGGCTGATCGCCGAAGAATTGATGCTTTTGAATTATGGTGCTGGAAGAGACTCTTGAGAGTCCCATGGACTGCAAGAAGATCAAACCTATCCATTCTTAAAGAAATCAACCCTGAGTGCTCATTAGAAGGACAGATCCTGAAGTTGAGGCTCCAGTACTTTGGCCACCTCATGAGAAGAGAAGACTCCCTAGAAAAGACCCTGATGTTGGGAAAGATAGAGGGCACAAGGAGAAGGGGACGACAGAGGATGAGATGGTTGGACAGTGTTCTCGAAGCTACTAACATGAGTTTGGCCAAACTGCGAGAGGCAGTGAAGGATAGGTGTGCCTGGCGTGCTCTGGTCCAGGGGGTCACAAAGAGTCGGACACGACTGAACGACTGAACAACAAATTTCTCTCATTTGACTTGTTTTTGAGAGAGCCATGCTTTCAACCTGTATGCTTATTTTGTGAAACACTGTGAAATCTTCAGATGAAGGGCACATAAATTTATTAAATGATAAAGATATTGACAAGCTGGAACATGTGAAAGGAAAACAAATTATGTATTTATTGAATTTGAACACCACACAACCCAGTAGTGCCAACTTGAATAAAATATTGGTGGGGGGCCAGGTAAGGCCCGCCTTGCACAATCAATCACATGATGCATGCACACCATTGGAATGGCAATGCCTATCAACTGGGGGGTGGCCCCCTCAAATGTTTTAATAGGGGGGCAAAGACCCCTTGGCCTCTAAGAGTGCACTCCTATTCCCTACACCCATCCCTAAGGATGGTTACAACATAAAAACACAATATAAAACCACAAAATACACATCTGTAACCCCCCTCCCCACCACATTACCCCCTTTTTAATAATTTTATTTATTTAGGGTTCAACAATACCAACCCCCCCCCCACAATAACTACTATATCCCCACATTTTAAAAGGGCATTAAATGTCAATTAGCCAAAGGCCTGGTTGAAAAGGTGCAGATTTCCCTGGCTCCTAAAGCTGTATAATGGTTTTTCAGACCTTTGTATGAATTCTTTGATGGGAAGTGAGAGAGGAGCTATAAGTGAAGCTCTTTCCACATTCCATGCATTGATAGGGTTTCTCCCCTGTATGAATTCTTTGATGAGAAGTGAGATAGGAGCTCCTTCTGAAGCTCTTTCCACATTCCACACACTGATAGGGTTTCTCCCCTGTATGAATTCTTTGATGGGAAGTGAGATGGGAGCTCCTTCTGAAGCTCTTTCCACATTCCACACACTGATAGGGTTTCTCCCCTGTATGAATACTTTGGTGGGATGTGAGAGAGAAGCTATAAGTGAAGCTCTTTCCACATTCCATGCATTGATAGGGTTTCTCCCCTGTATGAATTATTTGATGAGAAGTGAGACTTCTTCTGTAACGGAAGCTCTGTCCACATTCAAAGCAGTGATATGGTTTCTCCCCGGTATGAATTCTTTGATGGGAAGTGAGATGGGAGCTATAAGTGAAGCTCTTTCCACATTCCATGCATTGATATGGCTTCTCCCCTGTATGAATTCTTTGATGAGAAGTGAGACTTTTTCTGTAATGGAAGCTCTGTCCACATTCAAAGCAGTGATATGGTTTCCCCCCTGTATAAATTCTTTGATGGGAAGTGAGATGGGAGCTATAAGTGAAGCTCTTTCCACATTCCATGCATTGATAGGGCTTCTCCCCTGTATGAATTATTTGATGAAAAATGAGACTTTTTCTGTAACGGAAGCTCTTTCCACATTCCGCACACGGATAGGGTTTCTCCCCTGTATGAATTCTCTGATGAGAAGTGAGATCAGAGTTCTTCCTGAAGTTCTTTCCACATTCCACACACTGATATCCTTTCCCCCCAAAATGATTTCTTTGATGAGAAATGCAAGGGGAATGTTTTTCACATTCAAGATATTTATACGGTTTCTCCATTGTGGGGATTTTGTCATGGTCACCCTTGTTCTTGATTTCCAGTCCATCATTATCTACAATGAAGAGAAATGGATTAGAGCCTCAGGGAGAAATTAATGAAGAATACTCGTTAACACTGGTAATAGAGGAATAACACAAGTTGATTAGATGAATGGGTTTACTGAATGGTTGGGTGCATTAATTAATGGGGATCAACTGACATCCTTGGAATTTAAAAACAGATATTATGATCCCACTAGGAGCCTTACCAAGACAGGCTACGATCCCACGATTCTCCTCCATGACGTCCTTATGCAGAGCTCTCTGGTCAGGATCCAGCAACTCCCACTCCTCATCCGTGAAACGAACAGCAACATCTTCAAAGCACACTGGACCCTGAAAGAAAAAGGGAAATATCCTCCTCTGAGACCACACTGTTGTTCACCACCACTCCTTGAGCTATGACATCATTCCACCCCTTGGCCTCTGTCCCCACAAGGCAGCTTCCCCTGACCTGATCTGGTTCCACAGCCGCTGCTTCTCTTCTGTCCCCATGAAAAGATGGATGAAGAGGCCTAGCCAGTGTCACTGTGTCACCTGCAAGAGGAAAAAGGTAAGGGGGAGGCCGAGGGTGCCTGCTTCTCTTTCAGGTGACAAACACTGAAAGGAGGCAACACGTTGGCCAATCTTGAGCGAAAAATTAGTAGATTTAATCCGTAGTAAATTATGATCAATTATAAGACAGCCATCCAGGTAATCTGCTGTTTCGACTGATACTTCGTCAGTTATATAACTACAATAAATCAAACAAATATAAATCAATAATCACATTCCAATATGTTGCTAAATATAACCAGGTAAATAGACGGCACAAGTATACGACTAACAGATCATATTGCTTACATACTACAGAAATTCAGGAAGATACAGTAATGAAACAAACATACAATAATGAAGAACAATGAAAATAACAATGCAACATACCTAATGTTTGTGAATATCCTGCGGAGCAAGGATCATAATCATATGTAATCCCTGCTGCCAGTTGCAGAGAACAAGGAACTTAATATACTCTAGCCCCACAGGTCACGCCCAAGTTGAACAGGGTTTACTGAAAACTTAAAGAGACATGCATCCCAAGATCCTGAAGGTAATCTGATTAAATAAAGCAACTCAAATCAAGTTCAGAATTTAACCCCTCCGGATGGAGCGTTTTGAATAAGAAAATGAACTGCGATTCTTTCTGTCTTAATAGACTGACGTGATCCCGTTTAGTATTCCCCTTCCTTCTATTGACCCATAATACAGTATACAGCATATCTGAATCGGAATGGTTATTTGCTAAAAAATGCTCGACCAGTGGAGCTTCCAGGACTGCATTCCTAATGCGGGAACGGTGTTCTCCAATTCGTGTACCCACCGCCCGAATGGTTGAACCTATATAAAGCAAGTTACATGGGCACCTAATCAGATATACTACCTCTTTGGTTTGACAGGTACTGAAATGGTTGATAACAAACTTGAAATCAGTCTTTTCATTATAAATCACCTTAGCTTGCAGGGCCAGGGGACAATTGGGACACCTCCCACACTTGAAGTGCCCCACCGGACTCCCAGGAATACGGATATAAGATGGTCTGTTGACATCTGTATGCACTAATAAATTCTTGAGACAATTAGTCCTCCTGAGTCCTATCAAAGGAAATTCCGAGCAGCCTGGCACATTCCAAAGGATGTGCCAGTGCTTCCGTATCAGTTTAATGATTTTGTCAGTATACGGTGAATACTCTAATGAGGCTGTAACCCTGTTAGGAAGCACCGTTGAGGCAGGCCGGTGTAACAACATAGAGCGTTGTTTAGTGCCGGATTTGACTCTAGCCTTCTCAATTACGTCAGGTGGATAACCTCTGGCCATTAATGAGGAAGCTAATGATTCAGCGTTTCTGGTAAAATCCTCATGGCATGAGGAATTCCTCTTTAGCCGTAAAAATAAACCATAAGGCAAGTTGTCTCTAAGATGTTTAGGGTGAAATGAGTTGTAGTGCAGCAGAGAATTGCAGTCAGTAGGTTTTTTGTGGGGCCTCACCACTAATTGTTGATTATGTTTAAAGACCTCCACATCCAAAAACACACATGATTCAGTGCTGTGGTGTCCAGAAAAAAATAAAGAGGGATGCAAAATAGAATATATCCTGAAAACGGAAATAGTTTTTCTCAAATACTACATCCAATAAATCCAGCAAGAAATCAGTGGGAGGGTGGGGGTCAGACCGAGTCCTCAATAAGTTACTAATGATGGCTCGTGCCTCATCTAACGGTATATTAGTGTATAATGAGGCAACATCCAAAGACGCCAGGACTGTGGATTCAGTAACCGTTCTATGCTCTATTAGTTTAATAAAGTGGGTTGTGTCCTGAAGATAAGCCGGTGAATCCTTGGCAAAAGGCTGGAGAAAAGAATCTAAATATTTAGCAGTGGGCTCCAGCACTGACCCCGTACCTGAGACAATAGGTCTCCCGGGAGGGGAATGAATGTTTTAATGTATTTTAGGCAAACAATAAAAAATGGGAATCCGAGGATAAGGGGGAACTATACAAGACACCAATTTAAACCCAAGTCTACCTTTATCCCGACTAGTTCCAACCCAACTATTGCGTTGTTTCACCAATTGGTGTTACGAGATCTTGAAAGGCTAGAGAAGAAGGGGTGTAGAGCTAGAGATAATTTATCGAAGATTCATCAAGACAGTTTAAAGCATCTATCACAGGACCATAACATTGTAATTAAACCTGCTGACAAAGGAGGAGGGATTGTTATTCAGGATACCCAACAGTACATAGCAGAGGCTAAAAGGTTACTTTCGGACGAAAAATTTTATCGTCCCATTACGAAGGATCCTACAGACGCAATTATGACTATTTTAAAAACCATTACACAACAAGCTTACAGTATGAACTATATAAATAAGCAAGTCTTGGAGTATTTAGTTCCCCCTTATCCTCGGATTCCCATTTTTTATTGTTTGCCTAAAATACATAAAAACATTCATTCCCCTCCCGGGAGACCTATTGTTTATTGTTTATGAGCTTTACCAATTGGTTGAATTCGTTGCATCCCTCTTTATTTTTTTCTGGACACCACAGCACTGAATCATGTGTGTTTTTGGATGTGGAGGTCTTTAAACATAATCAACAATTAGTGGTGAGGCCCCACAAAAAACCTACTGACTGCAATTCTCTGCTGCACTACAACTCATTTCACCCTAAACGTCTTAGAGACAACTTGCCTTATGGTTTATTTTTACGGCTAAAGAGGAATTCCTCATGCCATGAGGATTTTACCAGAAACGCTGAATCATTAGCTTCCTCATTAATGGCCAGAGGTTATCCACCTGACGTAATTGAGAAGGCTAGAGTCAAATCCGGCACTAAACAAAGCTCTACGTTGTTACACCGGCCTGCCTCAACGGTGCTTCCTAACAGGGTTACAGCCTCATTAGAGTATTCACCGTATACTGACAAAATCATTAAACTGATACGGAAGCACTGGCACATCCTTTGGAATGTGCCAGGCTGCTCGGAATTTCCTTTGATAGGACTCAGGAGGACTAATTGTCTCAAGAATTTATTAGTGCATACAGATGTCAACAGACCATCTTATATCCGTATTCCTGGGAGTCCGGTGGGGCACTTCAAGTGTGGGAGGTGTCCCAATTGTCCCCTGGCCCTGCAAGCTAAGGTGATTTATAATGAAAAGACTGATTTCAAGTTTGTTATCAACCATTTCAGTACCTGTCAAACCAAAGAGGTAGTATATCTGATTAGGTGCCCATGTAACTTGCTTTATATAGGTTCAACCATTCGGGCGGTGGGTACACGAATTGGAGAACACCGTTCCCGCATTAGGAATGCAGTCCTGGAAGCTCCACTGGTCGAGCATTTTTTAGCAAATAACCATTCCGATTCAGATATGCTGTATACTGTATTATGGGTCAATAGAAGGAAGGGGAATACTAAACGGGATCACGTCAGTCTATTAAGACAGAAAGAATCGCAGTTCATTTTCTTATTCAAAACGCTCCATCCGGAGGGGTTAAATTCTGAACTTGATTTGAGTTGCTTTATTTAATCAGATTACCTTCAGGATCTTGGGATGCATGTCTCTTTAAGTTTTCAGTAAACCCTGTTCAACTTGGGCGTGACCTGTGGGGCTAGAGTATATTAAGTTCCTTGTTCTCTGCAACTGGCAGCAGGGATTACATATGATTATGATCCTTGCTCCGCAGGATATTCACAAACATTAGGTATGTTGCATTGTTATTTTCATTGTTCTTCATTATTGTATGTTTGTTTCATTACTGTATCTTCCTGAATTTCTGTAGTATGTAAGCAATATGATCTGTTAGTCGTATACTTGTGCCGTCTATTTACCTGGTTATATTTAGCAACATATTGGAATGTGATTATTGATTTATATTTGTTTGATTTATTGTAGTTATATAACTGACGAAGTATCAGTCGAAACAGCAGATTACCTGGATGGCTGTCTTATAATTGATCATAATTTACTACGGATTAAATCTACTAATTTTTCGCTCAAGATTGGCCAACGTGTTGCCTCCTTTCAGTGTTCTCTTTCAGGTGAAGCAGTGCATCTCAAACTACAGAGGGGCCTTTGAGAAAGTCTTGCCTAGTGAGTGCATTTGGATTTTTGGGTGTATTTCAGATGTTAGTTATGAAAAAATATATCTCCCCTCCTCTGGGCCCCAAATATATCCCCCAACAAAATATGAAAAGAACCCATAGATGAGTTGGAAAAGCAACAGAATGAGACCAAACAGAGAAAAACCTCCTCCCTCCTTACCCAGCTGCCTCTGTCTGGTGTCCAACGGAGGCCTCTCTGCCTCAGAAGAAATCTGGCCCATTTCTGCAAAGAGATCCGTTCCCTGAAAAAGAAACAAGGGTTCAAAAAAAGGATTGTGGAGAAATATTAAAAAAAAAAATGTCAGGGTCAACAGCCTTAAGGGTGTCAGATCTCATTCAATGGATGCCTTCCCAGGAAAAAGAATAAGCCACCAGTAGAGCATTATGGGATGTCCTCTGTCCTGTTTGGAGCCCCTTGGGAGTATCCAGAGGAAAGTCTCTCTCACCTGCTTTCTCTCCTCTGCCTGACTCAGGAGGAAACCTTCGGCCAGGGCCACCGCCTGGGAACTGGTCTCCGCTCCACATTCCCTCACCCAGCTCTCCATCTCCGGGGGAAGGACAGCCAGGAACTGCTCCAAGAGCACCAGGTCCAGCATCTCAGCTTTCGTGTGCCTTTCTGGCTGCAGCCATTGACGACAGAGGTGGTAGAGTTTGCTGCAAACCTCTCGGGGTCCTTTGGCCTCCTGGCAGCAGAACTGCCTCAACTGCTGGCTCTGCACCTCTGAGCGGAGGGTGTCCTCCTCACCCAGGATCTTCTGCACTGGGTTTTCCCAGAATCCCCCACTGCTCCCAGTGTGGTTGGCATGGCCTCTTCCTGCTTCAGGGCCAGCTGAGTCTCGCTCATCCATCTGTGCTCTCATGAAGCCTCTAAGAGATCAGAAGGAACCCTTTGGTCTTCTGCCGAGTTCTGTCTGTCTTAATGAGAAGCTCAATCAAATCCTACAAAGCAAATACATTGTTCTGTTACAGATTTTTAGGTCAGTAGAAGAAAATGTTTTCCTGAGCAACCATGGATGAGTCTTGGAGGGAACCTCCACCCCCCACTTCTGGGCACATTTCTTCCCTGCTTCTGTCTCCTTTTCTTGCACTTGGACTCTCTGCCGCTCTCCAGACAGACTCCTGGGGTGGGGGGGGGTCCCTTTTTCTTTGCTCTGAGGGCCAGGTATGTATCTGGCCAACCTCCTGAGGGCCAAGTGGGCGGGGCCAAAGACATCTCCCTTGAAATTTAGGCAGGTAATTTATTATTATTATTATTCTGTTAGATAGCTTGACACACACAGAGCCATTGATGCCAAGGTCCCTGGAGGCTCAGTGAGTAGCAGCGCCCATTTCCGGCTGGTTTCCCAGCAACAATCCCTTTGGGACAGAGAGGATGTGGTCCTGGGATGCCCTGCTCTGGGTGCGAGGGGATTGCTGCAGTGGCCTCCGTTTGGAGCTGCCCTGGGAGACACTGGGAAACTGGTCTGCAATGCAGCAGCCAGACTATGGGCTGGGACCCCTCTCTTCATTCCTGCCCTTTCTCTCCCATATTCCCATCCTAACTCTCCATGGGGTTGGGGGGGCTAGTCCCCCTCCTAGTCCAGCTTTGGAAAACCATCTGCACATGTTTCCTGTGTTGTGCAATGACGCTGAGCAACGTCACACAGAGATAAAGTCCTAGGGACTCCTTTGTTGAAAGAAGGGAGAAATGAGTTTGGGATCCTCTGATCTCCAGGAAGGACCCTCTCCTCCCCCTGCATGAGCAGATCAGGCCCCCCCAGACATCCTCCCCCCCTGCTGCAGCCCTGGGACCCCCACCGTCTCTCCACTGCACCCTCTGGGGAGAGAGAGAGAGAGAGAGAGGAGACTCACCAGATCCCAGGAGGGGACAGCCATGCAGCCCTTGCAGGAAAGGACTGGGGAGGGAGGGAGGGAGGGAGGGGCCTGGGCTTTGGAGGACCTGGCCCCCCCTCTTGCTTCCTGTCCTCTCTAGGAAGGCAGCTCGGTTCCCTTTAACCCTTGCAAAGTGGTGTCCACCCTGCTCAGACCTCTCTCTCTCTCTTTCTCTCTTTCTCTCTCTCTCTCTCATTGTAAACTCCGGTCTCCAAATAGCACTCAACACATGCAAGCAGATTAATGGAATAGTACTCATGATTTCCCCACCTCCTTTTTTAAAAACATTGTTTTTATTTATCTTCATGGTACAAAAGATAATTTTAAAGAAAACAATGGTTACAACAGTAAACAACAAATAACTTTTCCTGATGGAATTGCAGACTTTCCTCCTGCCATGTGTTAACGTTTCATTTGATTATTCTAAGATCACGCCACATCTTCCCCTGAGTGCTGGGTGGATTCCTGCAACAGTCTTAACAATATATGTATTCAATAAACATTGTGCTAAGTTGTGGGAAAGATGGGCGAAGAACACAGCTCTTTAGAACAACAGCTCTTTATTACAGCAGTTAGAACTGCTCCTTGACTGCTCTACAGCCTAGCTGACTGCTTTATATAATACTAAGTAACTTGTAACAGTAACAAATTCTAACTAACCAATCAGTGAAGACAGTTCTCAATCCTTCATTTGCATATTGGTGGCCCTGAGTGAGAACTGCAGCCAATCTTTATACGTAACACATTGGCCAAGTGTTATAAAAGGAATGTGGATTGTCTTTCCCCACCTTCTTGATTTCTCCAGGCAAACAAAATTTAAGATACTTAAATTGTAGTGCCCAGAATTGAACACAGTATGCTAGGTGGGGCCTGACCAGCGGAAAATTAAGTGGTACTATTCCTGCCCTTGATCCGATTCTGCCTTCTGCCACATTGGCCTCCGCTCCCCATTTGGTGTCGTCTACAAATGCGATGAGCATCCCTTCAGTTCCTTCATCGAAGTCACTTATAAATATGTTGAACAACAACGGGCCCAGGACAGAGCCCTGCAGCACCCCTCTTGTCACTTTCCCCCAGGATGATGAGGAACCATGAAGGATTCCTCTCTGGGTTTGGTCAGACAAATCCATCTAACAGTTCCCTCGTTCAGCCTCATTTTACCAGCTTCCTTGCAAAAATACCACGGGGGACTTTGTCCAAAGCCTTACTGAAATCAAGATGCACTATTTCCACAGCAGTCCCCTGATCAACAAAGTTTGTAACTCCATCCAAAAAAAGAAAAGAAAAGAAAAAGAGAAATTTCTCTAGCTTTACTTGTTTTTGAGAAAGTCATGCTTTTAACCTGAATGTTTATGTTGTGAACCGCTGTGAAATCTTCAGATGGCCCCTGGAGGAAGTGCTGGGCTCACCTGCCTCCCTCTTGCACCCTCCTCATCCAGGAATTTGTCTAACACTCCTTTAAAGTCACATCGGTTGGTGGACATTGCTGCCACATGACCTTGACATCAATGGCTGTGTGTGTGTGTGTGTATATAATTAAAAATAAGGATATTGACAAGCTGGAACATGTGCAAATGAAGGCGACCAAGATGGTTTTTATTTTATTTATGCATTTACAGTGGTACCTCAGGTTATAGATGCTTCAGGTTAAGAACTCTGCTAACCCAGAAATAATGCTTCAGGTTAAGAACTTTGTTTCAGGATAAGAACAGAAATTGTGCTCTGGCGGCGCAGCAGCAGTGGGAGGCCCCATTAGCTAAAGTGGTGCTTCAGGTTAAGAACAGTTTCAGGTTAAGAACGGACCTCCAGAACGAATTAAGTTTTTAACCTGTTATGGAAAAATCCCAGGCACGAGTCCTCTCAGCAACCTGGCCCTTCGGACAGGAGGTCCGTGGTACTACGGAACTAAAGATGAGACCAACCAGCAACTGGAGCAAATGACAAAGTCACTTTATTGCGCAACAGGTTCGAGTACCAGAGACTGAACCCTGAACAAAGGGTGACAGAAACTTTTAAAACTTCCCACTATAACCCAGAATACAGTTCGAAATACATCACAACTATGTCACTAAAATGTCAAGAAGGGGTGGAGAGTAGGAGGGTACAACAAGATTAACATATGGGTAAACAGAATTAACATACAGGTGATGGGTTACAGGACATGTAAATGGCCCTTGGGTGAGTCTACTATACATCTTGAGTATCTACTGGGGAAGAACAATGGGAAAGCATTGGGAGTTGTCTGGCACATAGAAAACCTAAGGATGGGTACTTGGGAGAGATTACCCAGGTGTGGCATTTCTTGGAGCACCTTGGGTGTGCGTACGTGATGTTCTGCTTAGGGGATTATGGAGGACCAGGGGTGACCTGGGGGGGGGCAAGGCCAGCAGGAGTAGAAGGGCACAAACAGGGAGAAAATCCATGGAGGCTGTGATTTTCTATGAATTTCTAGATGTTTAAGGGCTCTGTATGTGTTCAGAGTTCAACTTGATACAGATAGTATTAATAAACACTTGAAACGTGAGTTTCACGAGGGTTTGTATGTGTGCTTGTATTACAACTTGTGGGGTAAAGGGGAAACTAGAGAAAAGGAGGGGTGAGACCCGGGCGAAAGAGGGTCCCGCACTGGCTGCTGCTGTCTCTTGCAGCAAGCAAGGGGAAAGACAGCAAGAAGGGGGGGGTACACCTCCTCAGCTACCAGTAACAAACCTGAGGTACCACTGCATTTGATTTCTATAGCGCCCTATACCAGGGGTGCCAACTTGAATAAAATATAGAAGGGGTTTAGTAAGCCCCACCTCGGTTAAACAGTCACATGATGTGGTGCATGCATGCCATTTTCTTTTCTGTTGCTGTTATTTTATTATATATTTATTTATGCCCCGCCCTTTTCCCTGACAGGGACTCAAAGCAGCTTACAGATAAAAGAGCAGCTAAAACAATGGATGGTGGATCATTAAAAAATAAACATTGGAAGAATTAAAACTATATATAAATATAAATCACCACAAAAGCAGCACGACACCCGTCCTTACACTTTTAGAATTACAAATACATTTTTTTTAAAAAAAAAAACCTATTAAAGCCATACAAATAATCACAATAAAAGCCGCACCACAGCACCAGCCTCCTCATTAAAAGCAGCCAGTTCCCCAAAGTCTGCTGCAACAAGAAGGTCTTCGCCTGTCAGCAGAAGGACAACCAGGCAGGAGCCCATCTGGCTTCTCACAGGAGGGAGTTCCAAAGTTGCCTGGGAGCAGCCACCCGCAAGAAGGCCCACCCAGGGGGCCTGAGAGCCAGGTGGGGGGACTGGGAAAAGGGTCTCCCCGGAAGAGCTCAGAGCCCGGGCAGCAGGTCTTTCTTATGGCCTGCCCCTCAGTAGTGCAGGGCTTTCTAGGTCACAACCAGCACTTTGCATTGTGCCCGGAAACAGATTGTCATGCAGGCCACTTGAATGGCAATTCCTAGGAACTGGGGGAGGGGGGGTGCCCTCCTGAAATATTTTATAGGGGACAAAGACCCCTCAGCCTCTAAGATTTGGATCTTATTCCCTACACCCACAGGTCTCAGGATGGTTACATGAAAACACAAAACACACAGCCCAAAACCTGTAACCCCCACCTCCCCACCACATTTTAAAAGAGCATTAGATGTCAATCAGCCAGAGGCCTCTTTAAAGTGGTGCGTTTTCCCCTAGTGCTGAAAGCTGTATAATGAAGGGTTTTTCCACCCTTGGTATGAATTCTTTGATGGGAAGTGAGAATGGAGCTTGTTCTGACCACTAGTGTACACTGGAGGGCCACCCACTCCCAATTTTTAATATGAGATCATAATGATTGTCTGCATACGCACATACAAATAAATATAAATAAGTAAATAAGCACAGCTAGATGGGAGGAGTATTTATTATTTATTTATTATTATTAGTGTTATGTATTAAAGTTCTCACCATAGGCTACTAGGGGTGTTGTGTGTATAAAGTTCCCACTCAGGTCCTCATCAGTTAGTTTAGGCGGGAAACCCTGGGTTGTTGTTGTTACAATGTTGTCAGCCGGCTGCCTATATAAGCAGGCCGGCTGAGCTATTCAGTTCTGTTCCACCCTGAAAATAAAGAGAGCTGCTTGAAAATCACTGTGTCGTCTGCTATGTCCACCCACTATTTAACACTGGCGACGAAGGTGGGATTTGATGGACATCAGAGCACAGCCAGACTTGGACGCTCACTGAGCGAAATCACTGAGCGAAATCACTGAACAGAACCAATTCAGAGCTGACTGTTCTGGCTAGAGCACTGTGTTTCTTCCATCGCCCTCCACGTCGGCATCGGATCCATGGCTTCATTCGTGCCTCTACCGCCGTTTGCCCCAGCCTCTGAATCATGGAACTCATACCTCACTTGGTTCGCCTGCTACCTCCAAGCAAACGAGCTGACAGGAGGGTCAGAGGAGCGCAAGCGAGGCCTCTTCCTCAGCCTCTGCGGGCCCGAGGTGTTCGAGACAGCCCGAGTTTTGGTCGCGCCACTAAAAGTCCAGGAAGTGCTGTGGGACGTGCTACAAGAGAAGATACGCAGCCACTGTGCTCCGAAGTCATCCAAAATTGCTGCCTGCCATGTGTTTTACCACCGGAACCAGGCAGAGGGGGAGTCGATCAACAGCTACATCGCCGCCCTCCGAAAGGCCGCACTGCACTGTGAGTTCCGAGACTTAGACGATGCCCTGATGAATTTATTATTATTATTATTATTATTATTATTATTATTATTATTATTATTATATCGCAGCATGTCCTCTTTGGCATGCGTGCCATAGGTTCGCCACCACTGCCCTAGGGTTGCCATACTTCAAAAAGTAAAAACCAGGACACCCCGAAAGTTGTTGGACAATTCCGCCTTTGAAATCCTGCTAATGTCCGGCGGGAGAATCCTATGATGGATGTTTATGAATTTCTGCATGGCATGTAGAGAGTGGATTGAAAGAACCTTTTCTCCTCTCCTAATATTAGAGCCCATGATGAAGCTGAATGTTGGAAGATTCAGGGGGCATAAAAGGAACTCCTTCTTAGTTAAATGGTGGAACTCACTGCCTCATGAGGAAGCGAAGTCCACCAACTGATGTGACTTTAAAGGAGTGTTAGACAAATTCCCGGAGAAGAGGGCTCTGCTCTGCCTCCACAGGGAGAGGCAGCCATGCTTCCGAAAAGCAGTTGCTGGAAACCACAGGGGGGGGAGGGAGAAGAGGACTTGTGCTTGGATCCTGCTTGCAGGTTTCCTACTGGGGCATCTGATCAGCCACTGTGAGAACAGGAGGCCGGGCTAGATGGGCCCTTGGTTTTAGCAGCAGCTGGGCAAAAGTCCTTTCTGCGCTCCTGAAAGGGTGCAGGTGGGAGCCAGGTGAGCCCAGCGCTTCCTCCAGGGGCCACCCTTCTCTCTCCCTCTGCTGGCCGTGTGACTTTCTCCAGGTCTCAGAAGCTCCGCCAGGGTGGGTCTCTCTCGTGGCTCCTTTCTGCAACACTGGAGGCCCTCAACAATTTGGAAAAGGAATAGTAGCTTTGGTAAAATATTCATTTTTATCGCAGAAATTCTACCCCATAATGTTAGTTTCAATTTTGTCCAAATGTTCATTTCTCTCTTTACTTCTTCCCAAAAAATTTATAATTTTAAACAAATTAATATTTTTATTGATAACTGAATTCCTAAATACTTAACTTTTTAAACAATTTTTGTAATCCAATTTTTTCTAACAGTTCCCTTTTCTCCTGTTCTCCCATGTTTTTGACCATTAATTTCGTTTTCTCCTTATGTAATGCAAACCCTGAAACTTTCCCAAATTTTATTATTTTTTTTCTAAAACATTTGCAATACTTTCTTTTGGGTTCAGTTACAGGTAGGTAGCCGTGTTTGTCTGCCATAGTCAAAACAAAATAAAAAATAAAAAAATTCCTTCCAGTAGCACCTTAGAGACCAACTAAGTTTGAAGAAGTGTATCTGAAGAAGTGTGCATCCACACGAAAGCTCATACCAAGAACAAACTTAGATGGTCTTTAAGGTGCTACTGGAAGGATTTATTTATTTATTTATAATTTCTTTTGGGTTTTCCACCATCAGCTCCAAATCATCAGCGAACGCCCTTATCTTATATGATTTCTCATCTAAAGATATTCCCTTTATTTCTTGATCTGATATCTTGGTTTAGTATCTCCAACACTAGAATGAACAGCAATGGTGAAAGCGGGCACCCTTGCCTAGTGCCTTTCATATTAAAAAACAACAACTCTGTTATATCATTGTTTATTATTATGTTCGCTTCCTGTTGTTCATAAATTGCCTTTAAGCCTCTTGTAATTTGTTCTCCCATCTGATCTAAAATTATCTTTAAGAATTTCCACGAAACTTGATTGAACGCCTTTTCCACAACCACAAATCCAAAAGCCACTTTCTTGTTTGGTTTCATGTCTAAATATTCAATCATATCTATCACTATTCTTACATTATCACTCATTTTCCTGCTCATTCTTTATACAATCCTTCAAAACTATTTTAAATCTTGTGGCCAAAAATTATGCATAGATTTTATAATCATTATTAAGTAATGAAATTGGTCTATAATTATTTATTATCTATTTCATCCTTGTTTAGAAATTAACAATATGTGAGCTTGCTTCCAAGTATCTGCTGCTCCAGAGAAGCGGACACGGAGCAATGGATTCAAACTACAAGAAAGAAGATTCCACCGAAACATTAGGAAGAACTTCCTGACAGTAAGAGCTGTTCAACAGTGGAATTTGCTGCCAAGGAGTGTGGTGGAGTCTCCTTCTTTGGAGGTCTTTAAGCAGAGGCTTGACAGCCACCTGTCAGGAATGCTTTGATGGTGTTTCCTGCTTGGCAGGGGGTTGGACTGGATGGCCCTTGTGGTCTCTTCCAACTCTAGGATTCTATTATTCTATGATTCTATGATTCTATTGGGTATTTTCCCATCTTCTAATAGTCTGTTTATAAGTGCTTTCATGGGTAATATTAAGAGTTCCTCTAATTTTTTATAATGTATTGTAGTAAGGCCATCCAGACCTGGGGATTTCCCGTTTCATATTGGTTATAGCTTGATGTAACTCCATCCTGGGTATCGGAGAGTTTAAATGAGTTAATAAGCAAAAAAAATAAAAGTACTACAAATCCAGGCATCAGCAATACTAAATAGTGAGATTGAAAATAACGTAAGATGGATGAAACAGAGAGCATTTGAGTTTGCTAATAAACCAGGGAAGTTGCTGGCCTGGCAATTGAAAAAAAAACAGAAAGAAAAAATAATTGATGAAATAATGGAGGAAACCTTAGATAACCCCGGGGAAGTAAATAAATGCTTTGTAAGATATTTTTAAAAATTATATAAAGCAGGAACGGAGACAGATGAAGAAATAATAGAATAAATGGACCTTGAGCTTGTTTGGAGGCTTTAGCAGGGGAGCGAAGCTATCGTATACCCTTGACCAAAGAACG
Organism: Darevskia mixta; assembly: GCA_034641385.1. Classification (NCBI taxonomy): domain Eukaryota; kingdom Metazoa; phylum Chordata; class Lepidosauria; order Squamata; family Lacertidae; genus Darevskia; species Darevskia mixta. The sequence continues at coordinate 3,184,962 of JAWWNH010000205.1, forward strand.
GTACACTCCTTCTATCTGGGATGGTCGTCCTCTTCCACCGAGCGCGCAGCTTCGGGAGGGACGCACATGGAGCGGTGAGGGAGGAAGGGGACACCCACCTAGCCAGCCAGATCAGCCAAACCAACCCTGGCGATCAATGGGGTGACAGATGTCGCAGCCAGATCACCCTTATTAAGTGTAATTAGCAAACTTTACACAAAGCACCTGCTGGAAAAATTCACAGAGTGGCTAGAGGATAAAGACATTCTGGCAGCAGAACAAGCGGGATTTAGACCCGGCAGGTCCACGTTAGATCACTGCCTAACGCTACAACACCTTATAGAAAAATATAACTCAGGAGGGCAGGCCTCACTATATGCAGCCTTTGTTGATCTAAAAGCAGCCTTTGACTCTGTCCCCAGAACCAGACTCTGGGACAAGCTTCGGGCCACTACCATCAATAATTCAGGTAGTACATTCAAACACAGCCCTCAGAGTCAGGTGCAGCCGGCAAGGGCACTTAACAGATCCCATCAAAACATTTATTTTCCAAAAAAATTATTAGAATTTTCCAAATTTTAAAACATTCACATATTTTTTGTTCATAAAACTTTAAACACATATAGAACAAACAAAACACAAATATATCTAAACATCAGTTATTCTCTATTTGTTTTTACCTCTGACTTCCACTAAGTCTCCCTTACTAAAGTTCCATTCCTTACTTCATTAGCAGTTCTCCAACATCCTATTTCGTAACCTCTTTACTCTTCATTGTTTCACATTTTTTCCTTAACTTCTCCTAATCCTAATATATAACAGCTTTTTTCTTTAAATCTCTATATCCTAGTTTCTTCATACTTAGTACCTTCTATACTGAACCTCTATTCTAATCTGAGCCTAAACATTTAAGGGTGTTAGACAAGGATGCCTTTTGGCCCCTTTATTATTTAATTTTCATCTAAACAACCTGGTAACCACTCTCCATAACCTCAACTTCCACCCTCTGAAGTTAGCAAACCAGCACATCACGTTTATGCTTTACGCAGACGATGCGGTAATACTATCCAGAACCCCTATTGGGCTTAGAAGAGCACTAAGAAAACTTGCTGCCTATTGTGAGACGGAATGCCTCGAAATAAATTACCAGAAGACCAAAAGTATTGCTTTTGGGGAAAAAACCAAAGCTCAGAAACTGGAAACTTCAAGGCCAAAATTTAGAACAACTCTCAAATTATAAATATTTAGGAATGGCGGCCCAGGCTTCAGGATCCAACAAAATTCATACTAACTCAAATGGGTGTGCTGGAGAAAGATCTGCAAATGCTATTCTTAAATTTTTTAGAACTCAAGGGTTTTTTTTATGTCCCCATGGCACTAAAATTATACAAAGCCAACACACTGGCATGGCTCCTTTATGGATCCTTTCTGGGCCTGGCTCCCTCCTCGTTCATTCCCCTTGTAAGAGTGCAATCCAAACTCCTCAGAGCCCTTCTACAAGTTCCCAGATGCATTTCAAATGCATAGGTCAGACTAGAAACAGGGATGATGAAAGTTGAAGCTCATATTAGTCTAACATCAATATACAGTATAAGAAGAAGAAGAGTTTGGATTTGATATCCCACTTTATCCCTACCCGAAGGAGTCTCAAAGCGGCTCACATTCTCCTTTCCCTTCCTCCCCCACAACAAACCCTCTGTGAGGTGAGTGGGGCTGAGAGACTTCAGAGAAGTGTGACTAGCCCAAGGTCACCCAGCAGCTGCATGTGGAGGAGCGGAGACGCAAACCCGGTTCCCCAGATTACGAGTCTACCACTCTTAACCACTACACCACGCTGGTTAACTTTGAAACTGCTCCCCTGAGGAATAGCCCCATTGGGTTATTGGCTGGTAGCCAGATTCTGTGCCCAGATCTGTAAGCACAGATCATCCTCTAGAATAAAATAGCTTACTAGGGAAAGGTGAAATCCCCTTTTGGGGCGCCTTAGGATAAATTTTTATGGTAGCCCATATCTTAGTCGTACGGATGTATGTACATATTTCAATTTTAACTCATGAGCTATTGCTGCAATCTATTCTAATTGTATATTTTATCTTTATGAATGCTGTCACTATTGTGTTATGCGAGCTGGTCTTTGACTGTAATAAATTATTATTATCATCATCATTATTATTATTATTATTATTATTAATAGAATATTTAAATAGAAAGGACATACCAAAAATTATGCAGGCTGCACATTCAGTGGTCCAGTATTAGTGCTTTTTAAACAAAACTACCATACTTTTCCGTATATAAGACTAGGGTTTTTTTTTACTGCAAAATAATGTTAAACATGAGGGGGTCATATTATACACAGGGCCATCTCCCTCCATTTTTTAAAATTGGAGTCGCCAAAAATAGGGGGCATCTTGTACACCAGGGCGTGCTATACACGGAAAAACACGGTATATCATTTCCCCTTCCACAACAGCTTTCTGTCAGGTGGCAGAGTGGCATTGGGCTCGCTAAGATGCCAGCTACTACAGGAATTACTTTCTTGAGCCTCTTTAGCACTGTAATACCATTTTAAATTTTTTTTTTAAAAAAGGTTGATTTTGAAGTCATGGCCGTGTGTGTGCAAATACTCGGAGGTGCTCCGGTCGCCCAGCCCATGCAGCCGCTGAAGTCATGGGCGGAACGTGGGCGTACCAAAAAACACAATTAAGCAGATTGATGTAACAATACACATGATTTCCTCACCTCATTAAAAAAAAATATTGCTTTTATTTATTTTTGTGGTACAAAAGGTAATTTTAAATAACGCAATTTTTACAACAGTAAACAAATAACTTCTCCTGATAGAAATGCAGATTTTCATCCTGAAATTTGTTAAAGTTTCATTTGATTATTCTAAAAGATAACGCCACCTTTTCCCATGAGTGCTGGGTGGGTTCCTGCAACAGTCTTAACAATTCATGTATTCAATAAACATTGGCCACAGGTGATAAAAGGTATTCCCCCACCTTCTTGATTTCCCCAGGCAAACAATATTAAAGATACTTAAATGGTGGTGCCCAGAATTGAACACAGTATTCTAGATGGGGTCAAACCAAGGCAGAATAAAATGGTACTATTCCTGCCATGTCGTCTTTGTCCGTGGAGATTTCTTGACAAGGATACTGGAGTGGCTTGCCGGTTCCTGCTCCAGGTGGATCACTTTTAGTCAAAACTCTCCATGACCTGTCCGTCTTTGGTGGCCCTGCATGGCATACCTCATAGCTTCCGAGTTACTCAAGCCCATTCGCCATGACAAGGCTCAGATATGCAGATGACACAACTTTGATGGCAGAAAGTGAGGAGGAATTAAAGAACCTTTTAATGAGGGTGAAAGAGGAGAGCGCCAAATATGGTCTGAAGCTCAACATAAAAAAAACTAAGATCATGGCCACTGGTCCCATCACCTCTTGGCAAATAGAAGGGGGGAAATGGAGGCAGTGAGAGATTTTACTTTCTTGGGTTCCATGATCACTGTAGATGGTGACAGCAGTCACAAAATTAAAAGACGCCTGCTTCTTGGGAGAAAAGCAATGACAAACCTAGACAGCATCTTAAAAAGCAGAGACATCACCTTGCCGACAAAGGTCTGTATAGTTAAAGCTATGGTTTTCCCAGTAGTGATGTATGGAAGTGAGAGCTGAACCATAAAGAAGGCTGATCGCCAAAGAATTGATGCTTTTGAATTATGGTGCTGGAGGAGACTCTTGAGAGTCCCATGGACTGTAAGATCAAACCTCTCCATTCTGAAGGAAATCAGCCCTGAGTGCTCACTGGAAGGACAGATCCTGAAGCGGAGGCACCAATACTTTGGCCACCTCATCAGAAGAGAAGACTCCCTGGAAAAGACCCTGATGATGGGAAACATTAAGGGCACATGGAGAAGGGGATCAGATGGTTGGACAGTGTTCTATCTGTGATATTTTAATGTATCTTTATATTTGTTGGAAGCCGCCCAGAGTGGCTGGGGAGACCCGGCCAGATGGGCGGGGTACAAATAATAAATTATTATTATTATTATTCTACCAACATGAGTCTGAGCAAACTGCGGGAGGCAGTGGAAGACAGGAGTGCCTGGCGTGCTCTTATACGTGGGGTCACGAAGAGTTGGACACGACTAAACAACAACATTCCTGCCCTGACCAAGGGGTCTGACCAAGGTAGAATAAAGTGGTACTATTTCTCTGGTTTGACTTGTTTTTGAGAGAGCCATGCTTTCAACCTGTATGTTTATTTTGTGAAACACAGTGAAATCTTCAGATGAAGGGCACATAAATTTATTTAAGGATAAGGATAAGGATATTGACAAGCTGGAACATGTGAAAGGAAAACAAATTATGTATTCATTGAATTTGAATACCACACGACCCAGTAGTGTCAACTTGAATAAAATATTGGTGGGGGGCCAGGTAAGGCCCGCCTTGCACAATCAATCACATGATGCATGCACACCATTGGAATGGCAATGCCTATCAACTGGGGGGTGGTCGCCTCAAATGTTTTAATAGGGGGGCAAAGACCCCTTGGCCTCTAAGAGTTGACTCCTATTCCCTACACCCATCCCTAAGGATGTTTACAACATAAAACCACAATATAAAACCACAAAATACACATCTGTAACCCCCCTCCCCACCACATTACCCCATTTTAATTTTTTTTAAATTTGGGGTTCAACAATAACAAAAAAAACCCCGCAATAACTACTACATCCCCACCACATTTCAAAAGGGCATTAAAGGCCTGGTTGAAAAGGTGCAGATTTCCCTGGCTATTTAATGATTCTTCCGACCTTTGTATGGATTCTTTGATGAGAAGTGAGATAGGTGCTACGACTGAAGCTCTTTCCACATTCCACACACTTATAAGGTTTCTCCCCTGTATGAATTCTTTGATGGGATGTGAGAGAGGAGCTATAAGTGAAGCTCTTTCCACATTCCACGCACTGATAAGGTTTCTCCCCTGTATGAATTCTTTGATGGGATGTGAGAGAGGAGCTATAAGTGAAGCTCTTTCCACATTCCACACACTGATAAGGTTTCTCCCCTGTATGAATTCTTTGATGGGATGTGAGAGAGGAGCTATAAGTGAAGCTCTTTCCACATTCCACACACTGATAAGGTTTCTCCCCTGTATGAATTCTTTGATGGGAAGTGAGATGGGAGCTATGACTGAAGCTCTTTCCACATTCCACACACTGATAGGGTTTCTCCCCTGTATGAATTCTCCGATGCTTAGTGAGAGAGAAGCTTCTAATGAAGCTCTTTCCACATTCCACACACTGGTAGGGTTTCTCCCCTGTATGAATTCTTTGATGGGAAGTGAGAGAGGAGCTATCAGTGAAGCTCTTTCCACATTCCACACACTGATAGGGTTTCTCCCCTGTATGAATTCTCCGATGCTTAGTGAGAGAGAAGCTTCTAATGAAGCTCTTTCCACATTCCACACACTGGTAGGGTTTCTCCCCTGTATGAACCACCACGGATGCTGGCTAAAAATTTCCATCGCTCCAATTCTCACAGGGTAATTAGAGGCTGAGATGGGAGTAATCAGGCTTCCAAATCTTCCCAGGGGGTTTGAGAAGACACTGCCTCATCCGCAGTTGCCCATTAACCCAGCTTCGATTTCGGGGCTGGGGGGCACTAGATGCAAAGCCCCCGAGAGAATCTGGCTCTCCTGGACGCTGTCTCTCGCGAGTGTAGGAAGCTCCATTTCTTAAGATGAAAGATTGGGTTTAAGATTTGGACATGCTTCAAACGAGGAGGGATAAAATATTTTGCTAAACAATCCAGCCTCTGAGGTGCTAAAGATTGAGAGCTAGAAGGTTTAACATCTAATTGGTATGTGGGAACGGGACGGAAGGGGAAGTGACCCTTATTATTGTACTTTGTTTCACTACACTACATTACTGGGCAAACCCCCCCCCCCCAAGATCCATTTTTATAATCTATAACAAGCGAGACTTGAAAGTTTGGTATTCGTGGACATAATTTGGCTTCAAAATTTAAACTGTGTGGAAATGAAAATATTATATAATAAGGCGTTTGATGTGTGATTTTCTTGGAGAAGGATAAAAGGTTCTCTAAATCGATATCAGGCAGAGGCAGAACCTCGTTAGCCGTTGGTTGATTTATTAAGGGATTTTGGACGGTTTCCTGGACATTTCTTGCTTTGTGGGGAGTAATGCAGTCCTAATTAGGAAATTCGCCATGTTGAAGATCGAGACTGTGCTGGGGAACTACAAAGTCATAGGGGGAGGTGAGCCTTTAATATCTCATATCTGAATGTCCAGTTTGACCTGGAAAGGCTGAAGTTTGATGCAGCCGGTTTGGAAAAGTTATTGAGCAGACGCTTGGTTTGGATGTATTGGATTGTGCGAAGTTGGCGGCTGCCAGCTGCAAGGATTTTTGGATTTGACAGAAGCACCAATGTGTGAGGAGGCACTGCAATCTATGGAGGAGAATCATAGACATTAAGTCCACACAGTGACATATCTATAATAATAATAATAATAATAATAATAATAATAATAATAATAATAATTTATTATTTATACCCGCCCATCTGGCTGGGTTTCCCCAGCCACTCTGGGCGGCTTTCAACAGAACATTAAAATACAATACAGTGGTACCTCGACTTACGAGTAACTCGAGTTACGAATGACTTCCGGTAAAACAAAATGGCCGCTGCATCCGATTTTTTTCGACTTGCGAAAAGACGTCACAGCCGCTTTAAATAGGATTTTTTCGACTTACGAATTTTTGACCCAGATTTTTCGACTTACGAATTCCCCCCCCCCATGCATTCCTATGGGGATTCGACTTACGAATTTTTCCGACTTATGAAAATGGCGTCGGAACGCATTATCGTCGTAAGTCGAGGTACCACTGTAATCTATGTTTGTTTTATCTCGTTTGTGGGAACAACTCAGAGGCTGCAAGAGAATGAAGGATAACACCAGAAAGAATTAGAGGAAACATCGGAAATGACTATGGAATGCAACAGAAATTTGATGTTGATCAGGGCTCTCCAAGTTTGAAGCATGGGAAGTACAAAATTTTATAATCTGGCAGAATATTTGGACTATTTGATATGTTTATGTATAATTTGGAACATTTAATGTGATTTGATTGGTTTGTTAAAGTGGAAAATATAATAAAAATGATTTTTTAAAAAAACTGGCTCTTCTCTCGAATGGATTTTGTTTGGCTCCATCATGGCATCCCCTCCATTTCCAATGTCAGTCTTCTCTTTGGACAACCAAAGACTGACGGGAGGAAAAACAACAACTGAAAACCTGACAGAAGCTACTTCAACTTCCCTAACAACTCTGAAGTTTACAGTTAAATGTCCTGGGGAGTTCAGACCAGGCTGATCCTTGTTTAATAAGCTGCAAATGGAGGAAGAACATTCACAGAAAAAACAGTAATTTACTGTTCAAGGTTTATTGTGGGAATATTGTAATCCCAGGTGTTTTAGCTGATGCTATTGATCACTGTGAAAATATATGAGGTTCATCACATAGAGATAGATTTCGAATTTCAAAGCAGATACAGTGATTCCTCGACTTACAAAAGACCCGACTTACGAGTTTTTTGAGTTACGAGGGATCAAAGCGGCCGCAGCTTCCGAATTTTTTCGACTTCCAATCGGAAGCTGTGGCCGTTTTAAATGCGGTTTTGTCGAGTTCCGAAGGTTTTTCCAACCTACGAATGCGTTCTCCAACGCATTCCTATGGGGACTCGACTTACGATTTTTTCGACTTAAGATTCCGTCAGAACTGATTACCTTCGTAAGTCGAGGGTCCACTGTATTATGATCTCACAAGGAGCCTTACCAAGAGAGGCCACGATCCCACCATTCTCCTCCATGACGTCCTTATGTAGGGCTCTCTGGTCCCGATCCAGCAACGCCCACTCCTCGTCCGTGAAACGAACAGCGACATCTTCAAAGCACACTGGACCCTAAAAGAAAAAGGGAAATGTCTTCCTCTGAGACAGCAGAAATATGATCTGCTACACAATGCTCTGTTGTTTTCTTCCTGTTAATTGCTGTGCTGTTTTAATTTGATTCTTTCGCTGCCCACTTTAACTATGGAAGCTTCTTTTAATAAGTTAATGGAATTATTTTATTGTGTATTTTAATTATGAGTATTTATCTTTGTGCATATAAGTGGAACTCACATGGTGATCTTTAAATCATTCTGTGCACAACAATTTCAGTTTGCCAGGTGGAAGGATCCCCTCTCTATTCTCCTCGTGTGCTGTTTTGGGGAGGTACCCTCCCAATGCCCAAAAGCCTAATTCAAGGGGTTCATGGGGGCATGGAGAGGGGGAGGAAGGGGAGGCATGGGAGGCATGCCCCACTGCAGCTGATGGAGCTGGTTTAGTGAGTAATCTCCACTGTTATGCTATGTCTGCTGCTTAGAAGCCTATTTTAGCATTCAATGATCAATACAGACATAAAACTGCAACTACAGATTAATCATACCGGCGAAATTCAGAAGGCTAGTGTCAAAGAAGGACATGGACATGAAATTACACCAGGAGCACAGACAGAGGGTTCCCACAGCCATCTATATCTCCTCTCTAGGGTTTCTGGGCGGCAATCGAACAGCGCGCCAGTGTGCAGCCTGCCTTTGCTCCTCCATTGTCATACGTCTTCTGGTTCTGAGAGACAAGCAGGGAGGGTGGCTTCTGGCAGAAGGAGAGGGAGCCACCGGTGGCTCCTCCTTTGCCTGACTCACCTCCGCCTCTCGACCTCCCTCCTCCCACTCGCCTCCTTCTTCTTCTGCCTCTGATTCTGGACTGCATTCTGCCACAGAGTCTCCCAGCTCACTCAGCCCTGTTAGCCCTTCAACTTCTGACACCTTCTCTTCCCAGGCTTCTCCCTCTGACCGCTCATCCTTCTTCCACCTCCACTCCTTGGGTTCTGACACGTCTTCCCTTCCTGGTTCCCCAGCTGCTTCCTCCCACCATTCCTCTGACCCCAACCAGTCCATGACATTGCTCCAGCCCTCGGCCTCTGTCCCCACAAGGCAGCTTCCCCTGACCTGATCTGGTTCCACAGCCGCTGCTTCCCTTCTGCCCCCATAAAAAGACGGATCAGGAGGTTTTGCCGGCATCATTCTGTCACCTGCAAGAGAAAAAAGGTAAATAGGACGCCAGGAGTGGCTGCTTCTCTCACAGGTGAAACAGGGCATCTCTAACTACAGATGAGCTTTTGAGAAAGCCTTTCCTCCTGAGTGCATCTGAATGTTTGTGCCTATTTCATATGTTAGTTGTGCAAAAATAAATCTTCCTTCCTCTGGGCTCTTGTTCCCAACCATGATCCCCCTCAAAAAAAAAGTAGAAGAAGATGAAAAGCATCCAGGGATTAGTGTCACAGTCAACAAAATGTGATCAAACAGAGAAGATAATCCTTCCTCCTTACCTGGTGGCTTCTCTCTGGTGTCCAACGGAGGCCTCTCTGCCTCACAGGAATCCATGTCCATTTCTGCAATATGACCCTTTTCCTGAATGAGCAACAAGGATTCAAAACAGAATGAATGGCAAGAAATATTAGAAAGAGAATGACAAAGACAAAAACTTTCTGGGATGCCTCCCCAGAAACAGGAATGAGCCATTAGTAGTGCATTTTGGGATGTTCTCTGTCCTGTTTGGAGCCCCTTGGGAGTATCCAGAGGAAAGTCTCTCTCACCTGCTTTCTCTCCTCTGCCTGACTCAGGAGGAAACCTTCGGCCAGGGCCACCGCCTGGGAACTGGTCTCCGCTCCGCATTCCCTCACCCAGCTCTCCATCTCCGGGGGAAGGACAGCCAGGAACTGCTCCAAGACCACCAGGTCCAGCATCTCAGCTTTCGTGTGCCTTTCTGGCTTCAGCCACTGGTGGCAAAAGTGGTAGAGTCGGCTGCAAACCTCTCGGGGTCCTTTGGCCTCCTGGCAGCAGAACTGCCTCAACTGCTGGCTCTGCACCTCTGAGCGGAGGGTGTCCTCCTCACCCAGGATCTTCTGCAGAGAGTTTTCCCAGAATCCCCCACTGCTCCAAGTTTGGAAGGCATGGCCTCTTCCTGCTTCAGGGCCAGCTGAGTCTCGCTCATCCATCTGTGCTCTCAGGAAGCCTCTGAGAGATTGGAAGGAACCCCTTGGTCTGTGCTAATGAGAGGCACTAGCAAATCCTACAAAGCAAATAGAGTGTATAGTTGAATAATATTTATACACTCTCCTCTCTCTCTCCCCACTGAACACCCAAGAATCCTGCAAAATCCCTTTGTCGTTGAATACGGGGAATTTTTTTAAAAGATTTTTTTAGCAGTAAATGAGGAAGAAGAGGCTACCAGTACCAACAATAGTAATATAAATCCTCACAGCAAAAATGCTAATCCAGCAACTTTCTCAAAGTTGCAGTGATAACATCCATGGCTACATACAGATAATAAATAAATTAGGCAAAGCAATTTATGTATAGGGAAACGTAAGAATGAAGCAAAAAATTGAAAACCAGGATGGGAAAGGAAGGAAGTTACAATACTCGGCGGAGTATATGTATATGTATTTGCTTTATTTGAATGATATCTTAAGTGTTTTGTTGTGATATGCAGAAAATAAAAAAATATATATATTGCAAAAAAAAAAAAAAAAAAAAAAGAGAACACCCATGGCTAAAGACGTTTTCTGATGTTATGGTATGCCCTGACTACCAAGAATTTGTCCGGGCCGAGGACACGAGTTTTGTGAAAGGCAGAGCAGCATAATAGAAAGAAACAGGGAGTTTATATTTATATTCTGCTTTTGAAAGGTTGTACGACAGAGGACGAGATGGTTGAACAATGTTCTGGAAGCTACCAACATGAGTCTGACCAAACTGCGGGAGGCAGTGGAAGACAGGAGTGTCTGGCGTGCTCTGGTCCATGGACTCACGAAGAGTCAGACACGACTAAACAACAACAACACGTTTGTTAAATGTGCAATTTTTGTGATATTGTGGTGGTGGTCCAAAGGGCCACAATAAATGTGATAATGTGTACCCCTGTAAATCCTTGATTGCACTTCTAATAGGGAAGTTATGGTAACCTGTTGCTTTTTGAAACTTATGGTTTTGCAAGTTGCCCCCCCTCCCCAAATTGGGGCAGGAATACAGCTAATATGTGAATCACAAAGAAGCAGCTCAAAGCAGGAACATAAATTGCTACATGGTGCAAATGGCTACACGTAACACAGGTTCCCATCATGCATACTAACACAATCTAACAGAATGATGGGAATCAGAACTCAATCAGCATAAATTACCAGTGCTTATTGCACATGCGTATTAAACAGGAAATTAGGTAATGATGTACATGATTGGTGATGTGAATATTGAAATGCTTTGTTTGAAACTTTATAAATACCACTGCCTGAACCATCGGGCGGGGTTGCAGTTTTGTGAAATAATCAGACTGTAACCTTTGCAATAAACAACTATGGACTCCTAACTCAAGCCTCTTATTGGCAAAAACTCAGAAGATAAGCCATTATGGAAAGAAGTGGGTGAAATCTAAGAGGAGTCAGTCAGTGAATAAAATTCTCTCTCTTTTTTTTAATATCATTTTTATTTATTTTCAAAACATTTTTGCAATATGAACATTCACATACTTTTTCACATCTTATACCTTTTTGGCTTTTTACAGCCTTGACTTCCTTCAGTCCTTCCACGCGACCTTATTATTCCTGTATTTCTACTTATATTTCTTATTTCTACCACTGCTTTTTACATCTCACTCAAGCCTTATTGCTGTAAAGTTCATACCTAACAATAATATATCTTTCTTAATCTACAATGCCTCTTGTAATCCTACCAATGTATTCAGTTCAGTATTTTCTTTTACATAGTCTGTAAATTTAGTCCAATCTTTGAGGAACTTCTGATCCCGCTGTTCTCGGATTCAGTGAATAAAATTCTCAGGCTGCTTTAACACCCAGATGCACTGAGTCCATGTTCTCTGCTTATGATGATGTTTTATTCTGTGAGATTGGTCTGACTTACATGTGAAACCCATTTCCGGATTGTTTTATTTAATGTTTTGATGTGTTGCATGTGTTCTATGAGATTTTTTTCTTTAAAATATAAAGCAATATAGGAATAAAATAACAATGATGATGATGAATTGCATTTTTCTTACCTTCTCAGATAAGAAAACATGCTGTGTCTGCTACTCACCAAGCAGCTGGTCGTGCTAAATCTGCCAGGTCAAATCCTGTGTCAATCCCAATGGCACAGGCAATAAAAGCAATGGAGAGTGATTTGCACACGAATGGGGAGAGGCTGCACTTTTTGCTGGAGGACTTCCCATGCCTTTGTGTAGGCCTCAATGAAATTGGCACACGGGTACCGTCTTTCCCCCTTTTTAAGACACCGTCTTATAATTCTTTTCCCTCAAAAAAACACAGGGTGGCTTATTTTCGGGGGATGTCTTATTTTTATTACGTCAGTATGGTACAGTACAGCCTCCCCCTGCGCGCTGAGCAGGCGGGGCAGAACTCCGCAAGAGGCGCGTTTCCCCCCGTGTCTCTCGCTGGTTCGCTGGCTCCCTGCTCATGGGGAACAGGCGGGGCAGGAAGAGGCGTCTCCCCCCCGCCTCTCCCTGCGTGCTAAGCAGGCGGGGCAGAACTCCGCAAGAGGCGCGTTTCCCCCCGTGTCTCTCGCTGGTTCGCTGGCTCCCTGCGCACGGGGAACAGGTGGGGCAGGAAGAGGCATCTCCCCCCCCACGCGCGCCTCTCCCTGCGTGCTAAGCAGGTGGGGCAGAACTCCGCAAGAGGCGCGTTTCCCCCCCCCGTGCCTCTCACTGGTTCGCTGTCTCCCTGCGCACGCAGGAGGGGCTGAGGAGGCGACGGGAACAATGGCGGCACCATGGCTTACTTTTGGGGTACGTCTTACTTCTCACAAAGGTAAAAAAAACCTGCCATGGCTTACTTTATGACTACGTATTAAAAAAGGGGAAACAGGGTAGGCAGAAAGACTGCCGAAAGCCTCTGCCTGGAACTCCATGCCCAAGGGAGAAAAGCCAATTTATTTGGTATTCTGGTGGATGGCTCAACAGACGACTGTGGCATCGGAGATCATTTCCTTTTATTATATATTTGAAACTGAAGTGAAATGTACCTATGGAGCCCTTGGCAGAATGTATTAGTAGACTTTGCATTCTTAGATACCAAACCTAGGCAGAGAAGAATCCAATTTAGATGGGATGTACCAGAAGGAGTGATGTTTACCTTCAAAGAAGAGAGATTTCAACTGGATTCAGTACCAAAAGCTAGAGATTTCACAGAAAAATTCAAGTTAGAAATGGACCAACCGTCTGAGAGCCTTGAAAAATGGAAAGCAGTAAGAGAGAGATCTAGGGAGGAGGGAGAGCTCTTGGTACAGCAAACTAAATACGACATAATAGGCATCACTGAAACCTGGTGGGATGAGTCTCATGATTGGAATGTAGTAATAGAGGGATACAATCTATTTCAGAGAAATAGACCAAACAGGAAAGGAGGAGGAGTGGCGTTATATGTCAGGGATGTGTATACCTGTGAAGAGATCCATGATTTAAAACTTCAAAGCCAAATTGAGAGTATCTGGGTCAAAATTAAGGGAGAGAAAAATAACAGTGATCTCATTGTGGGAGTTTACTATAGACCCCCAAGCCAAACTGAGGACATAGATGATGCCTTCCTGGAACAGATGACCAAGCATTCAAAAGGAAATGAGATAGTAGTAATGGGGGATTTCAACTATCCTGATATTTGTTGGATGTCAAACTCAGCCAAGAGCATAAGGTCGAACAGATTCCTCACTGGCCTTGCAGACAATTTAATTGTCCAAAAAGTGGGAGAAGCAACAAGAGGATCAGCCATTTTAGATCTGGTCCTAACAAATAGTGATGACCTGGTTAGTAGGGTAGAAGTGGCAGGATCATTAGGTGGGAGTGATCATGCTCTTCTGGAGTTTATTATACATCAGAAAGGAGCAACCAAGCATACTAAGACTCAAATTCTAGACTTTAAGAAAGCCGACTTCAGAAAACTTAGGGAAATGCTGGGTATGATCCCATGGTCAGTAATACTAAAAGGGAAGGGAGTTCATGATGGATGGGAGTTTGTTAAAAGGGAGATATTAAAAGCACAACTTCAAGCAGTACCAATGAGACGAAAACATGGAAGGTGCCTAAAGAAGCCAGGGTGGCTATCTAAAGAACTTTTAACTGAGTTAAGATTTAAAAGGGATATGTACAAAAAATGGAAAAAGGGGGAAACCACCAGAGAGGAATTCAAACAAATAGCCAGCACATGTAGAGACAAAGTCAGAAAAGCTAAAGCACAGAATGAACTCAGGCTTGCTAGAGAGGTTAAAAGCAATAAAAAGAGTTTTTATGGGTATGTCCGTAGCAAAAGGAAGAACAAGGAAACAGTGGGGTCACTTAGAGGAGAAGAAGGTGAAATGCGAACAGGGGACGCAGAAAGGGCAGAACTCCTCAATACCTTCTTTGCCTCAGTCTTCTTCAAAAAAGAAAACAATGCCCGACCTGAAGAATATGGAGCAGATGATTCAGCAGGGGAAACACAGCCCAGAATAAGTAAGGAGGTAGTACAAGAACACTTGGCTAGTTTAGATGTATTCAAGTCTCCAGGGCCAGATGAACTACATCCCAGAGTATTAAAAGAACTGGCAGAGGTGATTTCAGAACCACTGGCAGTAATTTTTGAGAATTCCTGGAAAACAGGTCAAGTCCCAGCAGACTGGAGGAGGGCAAATGTTGTCCCTATTTTCAAAAAGGGGAAAAGAGAGGACCCAAACAATTATCGCCCAGTCAGCCTGACATCAATACCAGGAAAGATTCTAGAGCAGATCATTAAGCAAACGGTCTGTGAGCACCTAGAAAGGAACGCTGTGATCACTAAAAGTCAGCATGGGTTTCTGAAAAATAAGTCATGTCAGACTAATCTGATCTCATTTTTTGACAGAATTACAAGCCTGGTAGACGAAGGGAACACTGTGGATGTAGCCTATCTTGATTTCAGTAAGGCCTTTGACAAGGTGCCCCATGATATTCTTGTAAAGAAGCTGGTAAAATGTGGGCTAGACAATGCTACCATTCAGTGGATTTGTAACTGGCTGACTGACCGAACCCAAAGGGTGCTCATCAATGGCTCCTCTTCATCCTGGAGAGAAGTGACTAGTGGGGTGCCACAGGGTTCTGTCTTGGGCCCAGTCTTATTCAACATCTTTATCAATGACTTGGATGATGGGCTTGAGGGCATCCTGATCAAGTTTGCAGGTGACACCAAATTGGGAGGGGTGGCTAATACCCCAGAGGACAGGATCACACTTCAAAATGACCTTAACAGATTAGAGAACTGGGCCAAGGCAAACAGGATGTATTTTAACAGGGAGAAATGTAAAGTACTACACTTGGGCAAAAAAAATGAAAGGCACAAATACAGGATGGGTGATACCTGGCTTGAGAGCAGTACAAGTGAAAAGGATCTAGGAGTCTTGGTAGACCACAAACTTGACATGAGTCAACAGTGTGATGCAGCAGCTAAAAAAGCCAATGCAATTCTGGGCTGCATCAATAGGAGTATAGCATCTAGATCAAGGGAAGTAATAGTACCACTGTATTCCGCTCTGGTCAGACCTCACCTGGAATACTGTGTCCAGTTCTGGGCACCACAGTTCAAGAAGGATATTAACAAGCTGGAACGTGTCCAGAGGAGGGCAACCAAAATGGTCAAAGGCCTGGAAACGATGCCTTATGAGGAACGGCTTAGGGAGCTGGGTATGTTTAGCCTGGAGAAGAGAAGGTTAAGGGGTGATAGGATAGCCATGTTCAAATATATAAAAGGATGCCATATAGAGGAGGGAGAAAGGTTGTTTTCTGCTGCTCCAGAGAAGCGGACACGGAGCAATGGATTCAAACTACAAGAAAGAAGATTCCACCTAAACATTAGGAAGAATTTCTTGACAGTAAGAGCTGTTCGACAGTGGAATTTGCTGCCAAGGAGTGTGGTGGAGTCTCCTTCTTTGGAGGTCTTTAAGCAGAGGCTTGACAGCCACCTGTCAGGAATGCTTTGATGGTGTTTCCTGCTTGGCAGGGGGTTGGACTGGATGGCCCTTGTGGTCTCTTCCAACTCTATGATTCTATGAGAGAACAGAAAGTGGGTCAGGAGAGCCATTAGGGAGGAGGACCCGGGAAGAAAGAGAGAAGATTCCCTTCCAAGATGGGGCTCCCACCTTTTTTCCTGGCCGTGCCCAGAGCAGGGCGAAGGAAGGCAGGAAGCAGATCTTGCTATGTACATGAATTCTCAGCGGAGGGGGGACGTCAAGTAACATGCTTGGAAGTGTACGAGTCCGGAAACTGCATAATATTGGGAGAAGCACCGAGTTCTGCATCTGCAATGGGACATCAGGGAGCAGCAGGGAGAGAGTCCCACTCAGAATAAGGGGGGTCTCCCTGGAGGGTCCCCGCTCCCTCAAAGGACCAGGGGGAGACCTCTCCCAGCTCTGGTTTCCTCCCCAGAACTAAACTGTTGGGCTTGGAGAGAGAGCCTGGCGCCGCTTGCGCTCCCTGCTCTGATTGGCTGGCAGGCGCCTCTTCCGTGCACGCGCTCTCTCCTCCTCCCTCGCCTCCATCCGCGCGCGCTTCCCTGACCTGCCAGACTCGTCCTGGGGAGTTTGGCCAAAAGCTCCAGCAGATCCCTCGGCCCGTGCGCTCCTCCCTCCTTCCCCTTTGGAGCCTGCCTGGGTAGCAGGAGAGGGCGCTGGGAGGATCTTTGCACCCCGGAGCCTCAGATGCTAAAGGCGCCCCTGACCCTCTCCTCCCTTACCTGGGGTCCCCACCTGCATGAGCAGATCAGGCCCCCCAGGCATCCTTCCCCCCCCCCTGTTGCAGCCCTGGGACCCCCACCGTCTCCCCCCTGCACCCTCTGGGGGGGGAGAGAGGAGACTCACCAGATCCCAGGAGGGGACAGCCATGCAGCCCTTGCAGGAAAGGACTGGGGAGGGAGGGGGCTGGGCTCTGGAGGACCTGGCCCCCTCTTGCTTCCTGTTCTCTCTAGGAAGGGAACTCGGTTCCCTTTAACCCTTGCAAAGCCCAGCTTGTCCAGCTCTCTGCTTTTTATTCTTTTTTATGGATTTAGGGGGGCTACGCCAATGCCCAGATATCCTTTTGGGGGTGAGGCTCTTGGCTGGACTCTGAGTATCTCCCTCCCTTGGCCAGAAACCGGAGGAAGAGCTTGCAGGGAAAAGGGCTTTGCAGGAGGCAAGGAACCTCCTCCTCGGATTCAGGAGTGGAGAGAGAGGAGGGGACCCGAGGGTC
This sequence comes from Darevskia mixta, assembly GCA_034641385.1. Classification (NCBI taxonomy): domain Eukaryota; kingdom Metazoa; phylum Chordata; class Lepidosauria; order Squamata; family Lacertidae; genus Darevskia; species Darevskia mixta. The sequence continues at coordinate 3,202,316 of JAWWNH010000205.1, forward strand.
ATCTAGTCCAACCCCCAGCAAGGCAGGAATCTCAGCTAAAGCATCTCTGCTTAGAAACCTCCAAGGAAGGAGAGTCCACCACCTCCCAAGGGAGACCTTTCCCCTGCCAAACTGCTCTTAGGTGTCCCTCAAGGCAGCGGGTCCTGAGTTCGAGCACTGCTGAAACAATCGCACTGGCTACCAAGGAGGAACCAAGCAAAGTTCAAAATAAATAAATTCTATTCCCATCACAAATGAGTAATACTTTATTATGCATGCTTTTTTTGCTAATATACAAATGTATGTGGGTGATGTTGTTTTCTAAACCACAGAGCCTAGGGCTTGCTGACTGGAAGGTCGGTGGTTCGAATCCCCGCGACGGGGTGAGCTCCCGTTCCTCAGTCCCTGCTCCTGCCAACCTAGCAGTTCAAAAGCACGTCAAAGTGCAAGTACAGTGGTACCTCTTTTTTAATTTTTTTTTAATAAACTTTATTTTCATTCGTAATTAACAATACAGAACAATACAAAACAATACAATACACATAACAAGACAGACAGCAACAAACAACACACAAAAATCATGCACTTCTTCACATATTACATAAATTCTACTATTTCTTAACCGCGACAATCAAAAAGCAAGAATACAGAAAAAAGATACAATTATTACCAATACAATTTCATTTATACATTAATCCTAAACGGGGGGGAAACAAATACAAATACCATATAAACTTACTTACCGGTATATATAATTATCAACTTCCCTGATCCATCTCTGTTGATTCAAAATGATGAAATTTTATTAATCTGTTTTAACTCCTTGGAAAACAGGTGAAGTCCCAGCAGACTGGAGGAGGGCAAATGTTGTCCCTATTTTCAAAAAGGGGAAAAGAGAGGACCCAAACAATTACCGCCCAGTCAGCCTGACATCAATACCAGGAAAGATTCTAGAGCAGATCATTAAGCAAACGGTCTGTGAGCACCTAGAAAGGAACGCTGTGATCACTAAAAGTCAGCATGGGTTTCTGAAAAATAAGTCATGTCAGACTAATCTGATCTCATTTTTTGACAGAATTACAAGCCTGGTAGACGAAGGGAACACTGTGGATGTAGCCTATCTTGATTTCAGCAAGGCCTTTGACAAGGTGCCCCATGATATTCTTGTAAAGAAGCTGGTAAAATGCGGGCTAGACAATACTACCATTCAGTGGATTTGTAACTGGCTGACTGACCGAACCCAAAGGGTGCTCATCAATGGCTCCTCTTCATCCTGGAGAGAAGTGACTAGTGGGGTGCCACAGGGTTCTGTCTTGGGCCCAGTCTTATTCAACATCTTTATCAATGACTTGGATGATGGGCTTGAGGGCATCCTGATCAAGTTTGCAGATGACACCAAATTGGGAGGGGTGGCTAATACCCCAGAGGACAGGATCACACTTCAAAATGACCTTAACAGATTAGAGAACTGGGCCAAGGCAAACAGGATGAATTTTAACAGGGAGAAATGTAAAGTACTACACTTGGGCAAAAAAAATGAAAGGCACAAATACAGGATGGGTGATACCTGGCTTGAGAGCAGTACAAGTGAAAAGGATCTAGGAGTCTTGGTAGACCACAAACTTGACATGAGTCAACAGTGTGATGCAGCAGCTAAAAAAGCCAATGCAATTCTGGGCTGCATCAATAGGAGTATAGCATCTAGATCAAGGGAAGTAATAGTACCACTGTATTCCGCTCTGGTCAGACCTCACCTGGAATACTGTGTCCAGTTCTGGGCACCACAGTTCAAGAAGGATATTGACAAGCTGGAACGTGTCCAGAGGAGGGCAACCAAAATGGTCAAAGGCCTGGAAACGATGCCTTATGAGGAACGGCTTAGGGAGCTGGGTATGTTTAGCCTGGAGAAGAGAAGGTTAAGGGGTGATATGATAGCCATGTTCAAATATATAAAAGGATGTCATATAGAGGAGGGAGAAAGGTTGTTTTCTGCTGCTCCAGAGAAGCGGACACGGAGCAATGGATTCAAACTACAAGAAAGAAGATTCCACCTAAACATTAGGAAGAATTTCTTGACAGTAAGAGCTGTTCGACAGTGGAATTTGCTGCCAAGGAGTGTGGTGGAGTCTCCTTCTTTGGAGGTCTTTAAGCAGAGGCTTGACAGCCACCTGTCAGGAATGCTTTGATGGTGTTTCCTGCTTGGCAGGGGGTTGGACTGGATGGCCCTTGTGGTCTCTTCCAACTCTATGATTCTATGATTCTATGATTCTAACTCTGACACCTCTTAATCTACCACTAGTCTATAACACTCTAGTCTTATTCATTGTTATGTCACTATATTTTTTATGATTGCAATACAAGAGTTAATCCAAAATGTGCACCGTGATCATGTAAATATGGTAGCATAAGAAACTGTTCCACTCTTCACTAAATTTGCTTCTCGGGTTGTCCTTTAGATTTTCTGATAGGTAAACTAGCTCAATATATTATATAGTTTTAAGAAGCCATTCTTTCTTACTTGGGAGTTTATCACTTTTCCAATATGAAGCCACCCAAATCCTTGCTGCTGCGGATGAATATAGAAGGAAGGTCTTATATTTATTGTAATTCCTAATAGGTAGGTTTCAGGGGATTTCGGAAACTTGATTGCTAAGATAACTTCCAGTTCTGAGTGGATCTCATTTCAAAAAGCTTTAATTTTATCACATTTCCACCATATGTGGTAAAAGTCTCCCACCTCCTCACACCTCCAACAGATGTTCAGAGCTTTCTTATACACCTTGGAGATTTTATGTGGCGTTATATGCCACCTATAAAACATTTTCATCAGATTTTCTCTGATTGCAATACTTGAGGTGAAATTCAAGCTTTCTTTCCAGTTTCTCCCATCTTACCGATAAGATGTTATGCCCCACATCTTGCACCCAGCGGACCATTACCGTCTTAACCTCCTCCTCCATTACAGTCCAATCTAGTAAAAGACGGTAAGCCTTCAATAAAGTTTTAACTTTAGAATTGATTACTTCAGATTCAAATTTGGAGGGTTCTTTTTCAAATCCTATTTTACATCAACTTTAAATCTTTCGAAGAGTTGGTAATATTGGAGCCAGCCTGTTACTTGATTTTTTATTTGTTCATATGGTTTTAATAGTAACTTATTTTCTTTTTCTTCCAGCAGAGCCCGATATGTGGGCCAACCACCTTCTGTTTTTCCATGTCTCATTACAAGGGCCTCCAGAGGAGAGTTCCACCAAGGAACTCGCTGTTCCATCCAATATGTATGTTTCAACCAAACTTTTAATAAAGAGCCTCTTACAATGTGACTAGAGAATTCTTTATGGACTTTTCCATAAACTTTTCCATAGTTTAAGTATGCGTGCCAACCGAACCTTAGGTTAAAACATTCTATGTCTAATAGTTCTGGATTTTCCAGGCACCACCATTCCTTAAGCCATGTAAGGCAGGCAGCCTCATAGTACAAGGTAAGATCAGGCAAGGCCAATCCACCTCGAGCTCTGATATCAATCATATTTAAATGCTTTATTCGGGGGCATTTTCCCTGCCAAATGTACCTTGAGATGTGTTTTTGCCATTCTTTTAATCTGTCCTCTCCTCCCAGTATAGGTATCGTTTGGAATAAGAATAGGAGTTTAGGGATTACCATCATTTTGATGGTTGCATTCCTACCCATGAAAGAAAGTTTGAGATTATTCCATTTGTCTAATTTATTTTTAATATTGTTCCAAACTGGGGCATAATTATCTTGATATAAATTGATGTTTTTCGGACTAATCCAAACACCTAGATATTTAGCTTTTGGGCAGACCTTTAGTTTCGTATTTCTTTCCAATTCAGCAATATCTTTTTCCGTCATGTTCTTGACTAACAGTTTGGGTTTTAACCCTATTTAACTTAAATCCCGCCAAACTTCCATATTCTTCTATTATCTCCAAACTCCGTAGGATGCTTTCATTTGGGTTTTCTGTCGTGATGATTAAATCATCTGCGAAAGCCTTTATTTTATAGCTTCGCCCTCCCATTTTTATTCCCTTGACAGTGGTACCTCTAGATGCGAACGAGATCAGTTCCGGAGCTCTGTTCACATCCTGAGCAGTCCGCAACCTGCAGCGCTGCTTCTGCGCATGCATGTGACGTCAATGCGCGCGTCTGCGCATGCACAAACCGCCAACCCTGGAAGTAACCCGTTCCGTTACTTCCAGGTGCGGGGTGTTCATAACCTGTGCCGTTCGCATCCCGCAGCGAACACAACAGGAGGTACGACTGTAGATAAATAGGTACCACTCCTGCAGGAAGGTAAACAGCGTTTCCGTTTCCGTGTGCTGCTCTGGTTCTCCAGAAGAGGCTAAGTCATGCTGGCCACATGACTTTTCTGCGGACAAATGTCGGTTCCCTTGGCCAGTAAAGCGAGATGAGCACTGCAACCCCAATCATTCACGACTGGACTTAACTGTCAGGTGTGCTGGTCCATGGACAGAGCTTGCCATGATGATGAGTGTTCACAAATTAATAATAATAATACCATTGACCACAGTGTCCTCTGTCTGAGTTAGGGGTGGGTGACACTGCTTTGCAGTGCTTCTGGTCCTTTGTTGATGAGCATCTCCACAGGGTGATGCTTGGGAAGTGCTCTTTGGCCCCATGGAGCCTTCAATGTGGGGTTCCTTGGGGGTTTGATTTTATCCCCTGAGCAACATGAAACCACTAGGTGGGGTTATCCAGAGATTTGGGGTACGTTGTCAGCAATTTGCTGATGACACTCAGTTCTACTTCTCCTTGACATCTGTAGGTGAGCCAGTCAATGCTCTGGACCAGTGTATTGAGTGTATAGTACTACTTTATTGAGTACCATGAAATACATATAACAAGACAGGGGAACACGCATTCAGTCACACACACATTCATGCATCCACACTCACCACTTTCAGGTTCAGCAAGAGTTGTGTGTGACCAGACAGCGGAATCCCGACTGTGTCTGGCACACACTCCAAATTGAAGAGTCTCGTCAATTATACTTTTCTTTTTCATCTGAATCTTGGCATTCTTTCGTCCTTGGCATGTTCTTGGTATTTTACAACTCTTATTATTTGAAACTGATGTTGTTTAGCTTTGGGCATATCACAACTCTTATTGTTCAAAACTGATGTTGCATAGCCAGTCTTCATGCCTCCTTGCATGGACCGTTCCCAACATATTGCTTTGGCCAGAACAGGCACATTCCATTAGCTCTTTGATCAACACAGTTCACTGATAGTTAATCAACAGCATTCATTTTGTGGTGTTCTTCAGCCATCTTAGGCCTATATAAACCATGCCATTTGTTACATATTCCCCCTCCTGGTGTGTAAATTTATTTATACATCACACTTTAAAATCAATATGTAAATATTCTAAGACAGAATTCAATCGTGTCTGAAGATTCTTTAAGCGTTTAAGCAAAATGCATACCCAATTACACTGAATAGTATCAACAGAATAATCACAATAGGATGTTTCAATAGATGTAAGAAAGCAGAAGCCTTTGGAGAATATCCTTTAAATATATCCCACCAATGATATTCCGTAAGGCTAGAGTCTTCATCAGCAGTTCTCTGAAATTCTCCATTTTCATATTGTATTTTTACAAATGCCTTTTTTGTATTCCAAGCATGTTGTTCCAAGTGTTTTCGTATTTGATCATTATGCAATAAAAATGTCATTAACTTCTTATAGTCTGGTCCTATAGAAATATCAAAACTTGATAGGTTTAATGGCAAATACACAGAATCCTTAATCGTTTCCAACATGCTATTTCCAGTTCTCAAATTTTGCACATAAGTTTTTACATTACATTTGCATTCCTGATGTTTATCAATTCCGGTGAGAGTTCCATCTGACCACAATTCAGGGTCCACAGTAGTAACACATAAGCATCCAATCCCAGTATCTTGAATAAAAGAACCAGATGCACCAATATAAGATGGGGGGTTGATGGACAGCAGAGTCTGGGGATGCGGTGCCTCAGAATTTCACCAGAGGGCCTGGTGGTCACTTTCAACTCCACAATTCTACGATTCTGTGGTTCTATGATTCTCCCCACTATGAGATTTTTGATGATAAGTAAGATTGGAGCTCTGACGGAAGCTCTTTCCACATTCCAGGCAATTGTATGGTTTCTCCCCTGTATGAAGTCTTTGATGTGAAGTGAGTTCAGAGCTCCGACGGAAGCTCTTCTCACATTCCAAACACTGATAGGGTTTCTCCCCTCTGTGAATTATTTGATGGGAAGTGAGACTGAAGCTTGTTGTGAAGCTCCTTCCACATTCAAAGCAGTGATATGGTTTCTCCCCTGTGTGAATTCTTTGATGGGTATTGAGATGGGAGCGCTGACTGAAGCTCTTTCCACATTCCACACACTGATAGGGTTTCTCCCCTGTATGAATTCTTTGATGGCAAGTGAGAGTGCCCTTGTTACGGAAGCTCTTTCCACACTCTTGGCACTGAAATGGTTTCTCTCCAGTGTGAATCCTCTGATGTACTAGCAAATCTCTTCTCACAGTAAAGCTCTTCCCACATTCTGAACACTGATAGGGTTTCTCCCCCGCATGAATTCTTTCATGGAAAGTGAGATGGGAACTCTCATTGAAGAGCTTGCCACATTTCACGCACTGATAGGGTTTCTCCCCTGTATGAAATCTTTGATGAGAAGTGAGACTTTTACTGTAACAGAAGCTTTTTCCACATTCAAAGCAGTGATATGGTTTCTCCCCTGTATGAATTCTTTGATGGCAAGTGAGACTTTTACTGTAACGGAAGCTTTTTCCACATTCAAAGCAGTGATATGGTTTCTCCCCTGTATGAATTCTTTGATGGGAAGTGAGTTTGGAGCTCTGACTGAAGCTCTTTCCACATTCCACACACTGATAGGGTTTCTCCCCTGTATGAATTCTTTGATGGCAAGTGAGTTTGGAGCTCTGACGGAAGCTCTTTCCACATTCCACACACTGATAGGGTTTCTCCCCAGTATGAATTCTCTGGTGGACAGTGAGATGGGAGCTTGTACTGAAGCTCTTTCCACATTCCATACACTGATAGGGATTCTCCCCTGTATGAATTCTTTGATGTGACGTGAGTTCGGAGCTCAGGCGGAAGCTCTTTCCACAATCCACACACTGATAGGGTTTCTCCCCAGTATGAATTCTCTGGTGGACAGTGAGATTGGAGCTCGTACTGAAGCTCTTTCCACATTCCACGCATTGATAGGGATTCTCCCCTGTATGAATTCTTTGATGTGTATTGAGATTGGAACTCTGACTGAAGCTCTTTCCACATTCAAAGCAGTGATATGGTTTCTTTTCTGTATGAATTCTCTTATGGGAACTCAGAGAGGAGCTGTTCCTGAAGCTCTTTCCACATTCCACACACTGATAGGGTTTCTCCCCTGTATGGATTCTTTGATGGTAGCTGTGGGAGGCCTTCATTCTGAAGCTCTTTCCACATTCCAAGCACTGATAGGGTTTCTCCTCTGTATGAATTCTTTGATGGGAACTGAGAGAGGATTTGTGCCTGAAGCTCTTTCCACATTCTAAGCACTGATAGGGTTTCTCCTCTGTATGAATTCTTTGATGGGAACTGATAGAGGAGTTGTTCCTGAAGCTCTTTCCACATTCCACACATTGATAGGGTTCCTCCCCTGTATGAATTCTTTGATGGGAAGTGAGACGGAAGCTCTTACTGAAGCTCTTTCCACATTCAAAGCAGTGATATGGTTTGTTTTCTGTATGAATTCTCTTATGGGAACTCAGAGAGGTGCTGTTCCTAAAGCTCTTTCCACATTCCACACACTGATAGGGTTTCTCCCCTGTATGGATTCTTTGATGGTAGCTGTGGGAGGCCTTTATTCTGAAGCTCTTTCCACATTCCAAGCACTGATAGGGTTTCTCCCCCGTATGAATTCTTTGATGGGAAGTGAGTTCGGTACTCTGACGGAACATCTTTCCACATTCCACACACTTATAGGGTTTCTCCCCTGTATGAATTCTTTGATGGGCGGTGAGATTGGAGCTCTTACTGAAGCTTCTTCCACATTTCTTACAATTATGTGCTTTCTCCCCTGTATGAATTCTTTGATGAGAACTGAGAGAGGATTTGTGCCTGAAGCTCTTTCCACATTCCAAGCACTGATAGGGTTTCTCCTCTGTATGAATTCTTTGATGGGAACTCAGAGAGGAGTTGTTCCTGAAGCTCTTTCCACATTCCATGCAGTGATAGGGTTTCTTTTCAATTAGAATTCTTTGTTGGGAAGTGGAATGGGAGCTCTGACTGCAGCTCTCTCCACACTCCAAATTTTTACCTAGCTTCTCCTCTCTGGGGATTTTGTCTTGGTCACCCTTTTTATTGATTTCCAATTCTTCACAATCTGCAATGGAAACAAAAAGGGATTAGAGACTCAGGAACAAATGGGGCTTCCGGTTTGTTTGCAAAGGGAAATGGCGGTGTGGAACGAGTCGTCCGCTTAAGAGACGACCGTTATCGGGCTCTCTGAGCGACAGGGGTGTGTGCTAGGGTTAGGGACCCCCCTTAAAAAGTCCCACGGATGAGCAGGATCTCGAGGGGACCAGCCGAGCGAAGAAGAAACTTGCTGCGCTCACAGACAACTGGAAACACACCAGTCTTTTGTTACTTTGTAAACTGCACCAAGCTATTCATTAACAAATTACCGTATTTTCCGCTCCATAGGGCGCACCGGACCATAGGGCGCACCTCGTTTTTAGAGGAGGAAAACAAGAAAAAAAACATTTTTCTGGTTTTCTTCCTCTAAAAGGCTGGGAGCGGCGGCGGAGGGATGCTGCTGGTTCTTCCCCGCCAACCGCGATCACAAAAACAAGCCTGCTTTGGCAAATGGGGTTGGCAGGGAGCAACCAGCAGTTTACCTCCACCGCCCCCCCCCCGTTCAGCGAGAAGCATCCAACTCCAAATTAAAGTTCAAGGAGAAAAAATAATTTTGGTGGGTATATATGCACCAAATGAAAACAAATCAAAATTCTTCCAGGATTTAGAAACAGAACTATTAGATTTTGCAGATGAGAAAATAATAGTGATGGGGGACCTTAATGGAGTCCCATCACTAGAGAAGGACAGAACGGTTAGGGAAAAAAGATATGAAAGAAGGCAGACTTCCCAAAACCATTTTTGAAATGAGAGAAACAGTAAAATTGGTAGACATTTGGAGAGTTAAACATCCGTTTGAAAAGCAGTTCACTATTTTCTCTCATGTTCATGGAAGTAGCGCCAGACTGGATACAGTTTGGGTTTCTAAGGAATTGGAACCAAGAATTAAAAAATTGAAATAGACCCAAGAACATTGTCAGATCATAATTCTATAATTATGGAAATACAAAAAGAGACTCAGTCCACCTTTCGGTGGAGACTGAATGAAGAAATATTGGATGATCAAGTTTTTTTGGAAAAGACAAAAAATATAATAAGAGAATATTTTGAACAAAACTTGAATAACGAAACCAAACTTCAAATAGTCTGGGATGCTAGCAAGGCGGTCATGAGAGGCCTATTTATTCAACAAAATTCAATTAAAAAAAGATACGAGAGAAGAGAAAGGAAGAAATTTTAAATAAAATAGCAGAGAATGAAAAAGAATTAATAAGAGCACCAAACAAAGAAACAACAAAACAGGTGATAAAATTACTTCAATCACAATATTCTATGTTAATTAATAAGGAAATAGCATGGAAAATTAAGAAAACAAAAAAGAATTTTTTTGAATGCTAATAAATCAGGAAAGCTGTTGGCATGGCAATTGAGAAAAAGTGAGCAAAATAATTATGTGAATAGGATAAAACTTAATGGTAGAATAACTGAGAAAGCAAAGGAAATAAGGGAAGCCTTTGTAAAATATTTTACTGAGCTTTACAAAAAGGGACCAGAGAAGTTGACAGAAGACAATATCAAAAACAGCAAGCTACCAAAGATAACAGAGCAAATGAGGATATTAAATACAGAAATATTGTCAAAAGAAGTAATTGAAGCAATAAATCAAACAAAGGTAGGGAAGTCCCCGGGGCCAGACGGAATAACACCTAAATACTATAAAAAACTGAGTGAACCCATTGAAAGATACTATGAATGAGGCCCTAAAAACAGGTGAAGTTACAGAAACATGGAAAGAGGCTTATATAACTTTGATACCAAAACAAGATTCAGATGCAACATTGGTAAAAAATTATAGACATATATCATTATTAAATTATGACTACAAATTGTTTGCATTGTGTCACGGCCTCCCCCTCATCGGTCGTTCAATAAGTAGGCCGAGTCATTTGCCTTTCAGTAGCTTTTAATCAGTGCTCATTATATTACAGTGAAGAGCTAAATCATAACATGTCTACTCAGTCACTAGCAGAATCTGGAAGTGCCGCCCTACGATTATGGCGCCAGCAGAGTAGATGAGGAAAACGGAAACGTCTTTTCCTCCTACGTAATCTCTGCCCCGGACCTGCTTGCTGGGAGGTGCCAGGTCTCTTGCTGCATCTCTCGAGCCCTGGCACCCCTTTCCCTTCTGAGGAGCAGCTGCTTACACTTGACGATGAGTCAGTCATCAGAATAGGTGGCTGCTCTCTATAAGCACTCAGGACTGGACTGGAAGGGGGAGGCAGATCCCTGACACATTGTTTTAGCAAATAGATTGAAAAAAATTCCAAAAGACTTTATTCATTATGATCAATCTGGATTCCTTCCAGGTAGACAAATTAATTTTTAGAAATGTATTGAATATTATAGAATACCTAGAAGTGAGAAATGAGGAAAAAAGCAGGATTGATGTTTATAGATGCAGAAAAAGCATTTGATAATGTTTCTTGGAGCTTCATGAGGAAAGTGATGGAGGAAAAGGGATTTGGACCAAATTTTAATAGGGGGATACAAGCCGTTTACTCAGAACAGAATGCAAAAATAATTGTAAATCGGGTGATAACGGATAAATGTAATATTCAAAAAGGAACAAGACAAAGATGTCCATTGTCACCACTGTTCATTCTGTACTGAAAGTGTTGACAAGAAGAATAAGAGAAGATAGAGAAGTGTCAGAAATAAAAGTAAAGAAAATTGAGCATATGATTTGGTATTAACCGTGGAAGATCCAAAAAATTCTCTCCCAAAAGTAATTAACATAATACAAGAGCTTGGTCAAGTGGCAGGATTTAAATTAAATAAAAGTAAAACCAAATTGTTATTAAAAAACCTTAAAGAATCTGAAAGGAAAGAAATAATAGAAATGACAGGGATAGAAGTACATAAAAAGTAAAGTATTTAGGTGTGTGGATAACAGCAAAAACCATAAATATTTTAAAAGATAATTATGAAAAAATGGCATGAAATCAAATGAAATTTGGAAATATGGAATAGGATGAATCTCTCTTTATTGGGAAGAATTGCAACTATAAAAATGAATGTACTTCCAATGATGTTATTTCTCTTCCAGACTATTCCAGTAATAATGGGGAATGCATGCTTCAAAGAACAGCAAAGAGACATCTCAAGATTTGTCTGGAATGGGAAAAAGCCAAGGATAAAAAATAAGATATTAACAGATGTGAAAGAGGCGGATTCTCACTTCCAAACTTAAAATTATACTACAAAGCTGCGTCCCTAATATGGATCTGGGATTGGATCAAGTTAGACAGGGAGGAAATAACAAAACTGGAAGGACATGACAATAGATTTGGATGGCATGCTTATCTATGGTATGGAAAGGTAAAAATACATAAAGGGTTCCATAATCATATAATAAGGAGATCATTGTTTAAAGTGTGGGGAAAATATAAAGACTTACTAGAACCCTAAGATACCCTGGTGGTTATCACCTATAGAGGCATTGTCACTTAAAACAACTGGAGAAAAAGGGAGAATGGCCAACATATAGAGACCTACTGGTACAACAAGAGGGAAAATTAAAATTGAAAGAATATGAAGAAATAAAGGAACATCTTCAAAGTTGGTAGCAGCATAGACAGCTAAAGGATACTTTCAAAGAAGACAATAAGAAAGGTTTTTCATATTCGGTTTCCAAATTCCAAAAGGAAATGATAGAGGAAAACTCAAAATTATTAAAAAAGGCATATAATATCCTTTTGGAGTGGGAAACTAAAGATGAAGAAGTGAAGTCGGTAATGATTAAATGGGCACAAGATACAGGTCACAATATACAATTTGAAGATTGGACAAAATTGTGGAAAGTAAATTAGAAATTCAGTGGTCCCTCGACTTACGAATTTAATCCGTTCCGAATGCACATTCGTAGGTCGAAAAATTCGTAAGTCGAAAAGCAATTTCCCATAGGAATGCATTGGAAACGGATTAATTTGTTCCGGAGCCTAGGAAAAAGACCCAGACACTCAGTTTTTTGTGCAAAACTCTTTATCAAGTGCATTTTAAAGGCATGCAAACTGCACAGCAGCATTACTTTTCAACAATAAACATTTACAACAGCACTTTATCATTTTTGGGGGACCTGATGCAGGTCGCTTCAGGGCACTTTAAAGGCAGGCAGGCACACTCAACATGCCTCAGCCTCAACATTTCTAAACCTTACTCAACACAGTTTTTGGACCTGATGCAGGTCACTGCAGTGCTTTTCAAAGACAGGCAGGCACAATGAACATGCCTCAGCCAACATTTTAAAGCATTACACATCTCAACTTGGGAACATGTTAAGGACACTTGTGTGCAATTCTAAAAAAAAAATTCGGAAAAATTCGTAAGTCGAGGAAACCGCATCTAAAATTCGTAAGTTGAGGAAACAGCATCTAAAACCGCCAACGGATTTCCGTTCGGATGTCGACAAATTCATAGGCGTGCGGCCACTTTTTATCGTTCGTAAGTTGAAAAATTCAGATGTCAAGTACTTTGTAAGTCAAGGGACCACTGTTTATGGATTGTATATTGTTGAGAGAGAACAACATGAAGATGATGTATAGATGGTATATATCACCGGTCAAACTGGCAAAAATGTATAAAAATGAAAATAAAGTGTTGGAGGTGTGAGGCCAAAGGTACTTTATATCATATGTGGTGGGATTGTAAAAAGGTAAAATTGTATTGGGAAATGATATATAATGAATAGAAGAAAATGTTGAAAATAACATTTGTTAAACATCCAGAAGCCTTTTTGTTAGGTATTTTAGGTCAAGTTCTGCCGAAAGAGAAGAGGACATTATTTATGTACGCTACTACGGAGGTGAGAATTCTGATAGCGCAAAAGTGGAAGACTGGAGAAATCACAACTAAAGAACAATGGCAAGAGAAATGGATGAATTATGCAGAACTGGCAAAATTGACGGACAGACTTCGAGAAAAAGACAGCAGTGTTTTTGAAAAAGAGTGGGAAACATTTATAATATACTTGCAGAAACATAGGAAGAATATTGACTTGATGGCAGGATTCAAATAAAGACTCACACCTTTAATAACACAGAACATTTAAAACAACAGAGAAATGATAGTGGATTTTTAAGAAATAGCAGTATGTATGGGGGAGGGGGGAACAAACCAGAAGTGGAAGTTGGGGGAAGCCCGGGAGGGGAGGGAAGAGGTGATGTAATATTAATGTTATTGATATGAGATGCTTGTAATAATAGAAAAAGAAAAGTGAATAAAAATTTAATAACAATAATAATAATGGAACAAATGGAGGCCCCAATTATGGAATAATTAAATTTGTGGTAGAAGAAGAACTAAATGGAGTTGGGTGTGTGTTCATTACCATTGTTGTTTGCCATTAACTTACCTATTTATTGTTAGATTTTGATGGATTGTTAATGTGGCTTTGTTTGATATAAGTTGTTCATTTTAAAGTTATTGTACTTTTTACACTGGATCAGAACATTATTATTAATGCTTTTTGTTTTTCTAAGTGTTGGAAGCTGCGCAGAGTGGCTAGGGCAACCCAGACAGATGGGCAGTGTATAAATATAAATAAAAGTGGGGTAATTGTGCCCCTGAAGGACCCGGTGCACAGCCAGGGAGTCATTTTGGACTCACAGCTGTCCATGGAGGCGCAGGTCAATTCAGTGTCTAGGGCAGCTGTCTACCAGCTCTATCTGGTACACAGACTGAGACCACATAACACCAGACCTACATTGGCTCCCAGTACGTTTTCGAGCACTATTCAAAGTGTTCGTGCTGACCTTTAAAGCCCTAAACCATAGGTAGGCAAACTAAGGCACGGGGGGCAGAGCCAGCCCAATCGCCTTCTAAATTCGGCCCACGGACGGTCCGGGAATCAGTGTGTTTTTACATGAGTAGAATGTCCTTTTATTTAAAATGCATCTCTGGGTTATTTGTGGGACATAGGAATTCGTTCTTCCCCTCCCTTCAAAATATAGTGCGGCCCCCCACAAGAGACAGTGAACCGGCCCCCTGCTGAAAAAGTTTGCTTACTCCTGCCCTAAACGGTCTTGGCTCAGTATACCCAAAGAAGGGTCTCCACATCCATCATTCAGCCGGGACACGGAGGTCCAGCTTCGAGGGCCTTCAGGTGGTTCCCTGCCTGCGAAAAGTGAGGTTACAGGGAACCAGACAGAGGGCTTTCTTGGTAGTGGAGCCCACCCTGTGGAATGTCCTCCCATCAGATGTCAATGAAATAAATAACTATAAGACTTTTAGATGACATCTGAAGCCAACCCTGTTTAGGGAAGTTTTTAAAGTTTGATGTTTTTGTTAGGATTCTTGCCCTGTGCTTGCAGTTATGGGATTGTTGTCTATCACATGACGGTGTATGTTTTCATTCCACATAGTGGGAAGTGACGGAGACAGGATGTTTTGTATTACTGTTTTCTGTGATGTAGGACTATTGTCCTTTGTTCTCTCTCTTTGCTGTCTAATGAGAAAGAGGAAGGAGCTAAGTCAAGATGCTCCGAGTGTATTATATGTAAATGAAGTAATTTAGTCAAAATGCTGAGCTACTGAGTTTGTTATGCAAACTGCCAACACTCTGCAGGATCCTAAGCATGCTAATGCCTCTTGGTATCAGTCGCTGAGATGTTTGAGCTGGAGAAAGCTTTTGAAGCCCCTGACCAGGAGGAAGAGAACATGCCAGTTGGGCATGTGTCTCTGCTGGGGTTCTACAAATGAGTAGGATGATCCTAACATAGTTATGGGCCCAGGGATCGGGGCCACAGACTCAGTGCCAGCAGAGGAAGGACCAGGGGCTGTTTTTGTCCCGGTTGAAGTCTCTCGGAACCGGCAGCGTCAAGCAGACTTCAGATACGGAAGGGGAAAAGCAGCTGCGTGGAGACTGAGTACAGCGAGAGCCTAAAAGTGAAAGTAAAGACAGGCTGGACTGTTTTTGTGCTGATGCCAGCAGCTCACGTACAGAAGAAGGCGAGAGGCCTTTGAAGTTCTTGCCAGGCACTAATCCGCCGGCAGAAGCAGCAGACCGCTTGATTTATAGTGGCCGTCTGATAAGGACAGTCAAAGGTAGTTCCAGCTTGAGCTAAGCTGCAGAATGGGCCTTTGGGAAGGGGTAGAAATCCCAGTACCAGAGTTACGAAGAGGGAATGGGAAAAGCTGCTTTTTGAGAGAGAGAAAAGAGCTGCTTGATGCGGAAAGCCTTTGCCAAAATGTAGCCCTTGATTTATGTGCTACAGAGCGAGGACTGATCCAGAATGGTCTTCTGATTCATTCCCTGAGAAGAGAACGGGGAGCGGCAGAAAGCGAAAGCTGGAGTTGTGCCGCGGCAAGACTTTGCCAGGACAATAGCTGTATGTGACGTATCAGCTATGGGGGAGGAAGTAAGTTCCCCGGTGCTGCATAGCAGCCGACAAGGCAAAAAGTCTAAGAAGAAAGCTTTTGAAGCTCCTGAACAACCAACCAGGAGGGAGAGAACATGTGTCTCTACCAGGGTCCTACACACAAGTAAGACGGTCCTAAGAATTTTGACGTGGTTGTAATATTCTGTTGGAAGATACTCAGAGTGGCTGTGGAAACCCAGTCAGATGGGCAGGGTATAAACAAATTACAGTGATCCCTCGACTTACGAAAGACCCGACTTACGAGTTTTTCGAGTTATGAGGGATCAAAGCGGCCACCGCTTCGGAATTTTTTTGACTTCCGATCGGAAGACGCGGCCGCTTTAGATGCGTTTTTTTCGAGTCCCGAAGGTTTTTTCGACCTACGAATGCGTTCTCCAACGCATTCCTATGGGGACTCGAGTTACGATTTTTTCGACTTACGAGGAATCCGTCGGAACGGATTACCTTCGTAAGTCGAGGGTCCACTGTATTATTATTATTATTATCATCATCATCTGAGATTCAAAAAGCCTGGCTCTTCTCTGGGATGGACTTTGTTTGGCCCAGTGATGGCACCCCCTGTATCTCCAATGTCAGTTGTCTCTTTGGTTAACCCAAGACTGACAGGAGCAAAAACAAAAACAGAAAACCTGACAGAAGCTACTCATTTTTCCTAACAATTCTGAAGCTGACATTAAAATGGCCTGGGCATTCCAGACCAGCCTGCTCATGGTGTAAAAAGGCAGAACTGGAGGAAGATTGTTCACAGAAAAAGTAGTAATTTGCTTTTCAACCCAGCAAATTATACTCAGCCAGATGGGTGGGTCATAAATAATAAAGATGATGGCGATGACGATGATGATGGGGGTGTTAGGTTCCCAGGTGTTATAGGGGGCGCTGTTGAGCTCTGTGAAAATATATGAGGGTCATCACATAGAGGTATTTTTTGAATTTCCAGGCAAATAGGACGATCCCACAGGGAGCCTTACCAAGAGAGGCCACAATCCCACGATTCTCCTCCATGACGTCCTTATGCAGAGCTCTCTGGTCAGGATCCAGCAACGCCCACTCCTCGTCTGTGAAATGAACAGCGACATCTCCAAAGCACACTGGGCCCTGAAAGAAAAAGGGAAATGTCCTCCTCTGAGACAGCAGAATTATGATCTGCTACAGAAAACTTGTGTCATGAATGAGCCAGCTCCCAGGGAAGGAAGCAATCAGGGAGGGAGAGGATTAACTACCAGCGAAACAGAAAGTAAACTCTCAGAGATGGAGGAAGAAGTGGGAGCTGATCCTCTCTCTCCAAGGCCTAGGCCAGGGGTAGGCAACCTGCGGCCCAATTGCCTTCTGAATCCGGCCCGCGGAATCAGTGTGTTTTTACATGAGTAGAATGTGTCCTTTTATCTAAAATGCATCTCTGGATTATTTGTGGGGCATAGGAATTCATTCATTCCCCCACCCCACCGCCCCCAAAAATAGTCCAGCCCCCAACATGGTCTGAGGGATGGTGGACTGGCCCACGGCTGAAAAAGGTCGCTGACCCCTGGTCTAGGCGTATGGGGGGTTTTCAAGATGGAATACGTCACAAGAGGAAGTTTGGCTCCTTCTGGGCTCGCTGGAAGCACCCTCCTTAGAAGAGACATCTTTGATTATGGAAGGATGGCCGTGCTTCCCACTCCGATGAACTTTCTTTGTTTTGCAATAAATCTTCCTTTTAATTAACTACTCTCGTTGATATCAAGGCTCCCTGACAGTATGGGTGTTCATCTTTGTGCAAATAGGTGAAACTCCACCTTGTGGTTTTCAAGTCATTCTGCCTACGCAAGCATTCCAGTTTCCCTGATGGAAGGATCCACTTTCTCCTCTCCTCTTGAGCTGTTCTGAAGAGGATCCTTCCCATTGCCCTAGAGCCAAATTCAAGGGGTTCATGGGGACATGGAGAGGGGTAGGAGTGGGGGGCAGGCCCCATTCTGCAGCGGATGGGGCTGGTTAGGTGAATCCAGGCCACTATTTGTTCTCATTTCTCCACTGCTTAGAAGCCTATTTTAGCATTCAGTGATCAATCTAGAAATAAAATAAGCCTATTTTGGATGGCCATCTGTCTTGGATGATCTAGCAGAGATTCCTGCAATGCAGGGGGTTGGACTTGATGACCCTTGGGGTCCTTTTCAACTCTATGATTCTATGAAAACAGCAACTACAGATGAATCGTAGGGGTGACATTCAGAAGGCTGGTGAAACAGAGTTATATGGGCAGGAAATCCCACAGTTCACAGCAAGAACAGGATATTCACAGACTTGGCTGAGTTTCAGGCCTAATGAGAACAGCAGCTCATTCCCTGAGCCTCTTCCTCCACAAAACCAGTTGCAAAGGCCCCTAGCTCCCCACAGCTTTCCAAGTCCCGTCCTGTCACGGTCCGGTCTACGGGTGAACGAAGTCCTGGCAGAGGATGTCAGGACCGGGGGCAAGATGACGAGGTAGGAGCAGGAATGCGAGTCCAGGAACCCGGGGTCCAAGGGTCAGGGAGCAGAGAGTCACAAAGTCAGAGGTCCGGGAGACGGGAAGTCACGGAGGCGAAGGTCCGAGGGTCGAGAAGCAGGGGGTCACCAAGGTGAAGGTCCAGGGATCAAGGAGCAGGTCACGAAGGCGAGGTCCAGGGATCAAGAAGCAGGAGGCAAGAGACAAGGGCCAAACACAGCAAGGCAGGAAGCGTGTTGCTGTGGCAAAGAGCCGAAGGGAAATGCTGACCTATATCCCCTCCTGGCTCTTGCCACCAGGTGCAGTGAGTTACCAAGCGGCCTCACCTGTGTGGCCGTGCCTTGCCTCTCCAGAACAAACTTATTGAGGCCCCAGTGCTGCGAAGCCCTGCTGCCTTCTGCACGACTCCTGACACCTCCTCTCTGGGGTTTCTGGCAAGTGATCGAACAGTGCGCCAGTGTGCAGCCTGCCTTTGCTCCTCCATTGTCAGACGTCTCCTGGCTCTGAGAGACGAGCAGGGAGGGTGGCTTCTGGCAGAAGGAGAGGGAGCCACCGGTGGCTCCTCCTCCTGACTCACCTCATCCTCTCAACCTTCCTCCTCCCACTCGCCTCCTTCCTCTTCTGCCTCTGATTCTGGACTGCATTCTGCCACAGAGTCTCCCAGCTCACTCAGCCCTGTTACTCCTTCAGCTTCTGACACCTCCTCTTCTCAGGCTTCTCACTCTTCCCCCTCTGACTGCCCATCCTTCTTCTATCTCCACTTCTTGGGCTCTGAGCCATCTTCCCTTCCTGATTCCCCAGCTGCTTCTTCCCACCATTCCTCTGTGCCCAACCAGTCCATGACATTGCTCCATCCCTCAGCCTCTGTCCCCACAAGGCAGCTTCCCCTGACCTGATCTGCTTCCACAGCCACTGCTTCCCTTCTGCCCCCATGAAAAGACGGATCAGGAGGTCTTTCCGGCATCATTCTGTCACCTGCAAGAGAAAAAAGGTAAACAGGACGCCAGGGGTGCCTGCTTCTCTCACAGGTGAAACAGGGCATCTCTAACTACAGGTGGGCCTTTGAGAAAGCCTTACCTGCTGAGAACATTTGGACGTTTGTGCCCATTTCATATGTTTGTTGAGCAGAAATACATCTCCCCTCCTCTGGACCCTTGTTCCCAATTGTCTCCCCCCAAAACAAGATGAAAAGAACCCTCAGATGAGTGGGAAAACCAACAGAATGAGACCAAACGGAGAAAAACCACCTTCCTCCTTACCCAGTGGCCTCTCTCTGGTGTCCAACGGAGGCCTCTCTGCCTCACAGGAATCCAGGTCCATTTCTGCAAAATGATCCTTTCCCTGAAAAAGAAACAAGGATTCAAAAGAGAGAATGAGGAGTAATGTTAGAAAGAGAATGACAAAGACTTGAAGGGTGTGAGATCTCATTCCATGGATGCTTTCCCAGAAAACGGAAGGACCATCAGCAGACCATTATGGGATGTCCTCTGTCCTGTTTGGAGCCCCTTGGGAGTATCCAGAGGAAAGCCTCTCTCACCTGCTTTCTCTCCTCTGCCTGACTCAGGAGGAAACCTTCGGCCAGGGCCACCGCCTGGGAACTGGTCTCCGCTCCGCATTCCCTCACCCAGCTCTCCATCTCTGGGGGAATGTCGCGACCCGACTAGACACTGATAGACCGGGGTCCGCCAGGGTCGCGCCATGCGGGCGCCAGGAAGGGGAACCATGCAGCGGGCCAGAGAAGGGGGCGACTGCGGAGCCAGGCGCGCAGGGGTTAAACCGAGCGCAGCAAGGCCCGACCTCGCCCAGGCATGCCCCGCGGGGTAAACAACCCCAGAATGGGCGATAACGACCGCTAACGAGCCATCAGCAGCGGGCGTGGTGGAACCGGCAGCATCGCAATAACAATGCAAAAAGCACCCATGAATGGTGCAGGTAGACCAGAGCAGTTAACTCTTTTGTCCAAGCCACCCCGGGTGGGGAAGAGGATTACCCCCGGACCTTTAGGGCAGAAGGGAGGGGGGAATTGGGAGTCACCCAGCAAGGTGTACATAAGGGGGATTCTGAGGTGGCCTCCTCAGAATCCTCACGGACTTTCCACGTTTCTCTGTGTGCTGTACAATAAACTTCAAGACAACTTCCGCTGACTTCTCGGAGTGGCGTGCGTTCTTGACAGCTAGCTACAGTCACCATTGGGGACACGACATAGTGAGGATTCTCCAAAACTTCAACGTCCGTATCGTGTTGGGATCGCTTACCGGCAGCTACCGAGATGGCGACCCCATGGCGCGGAGCGGCACGTTTTCAGACCCCCGTTACCTCGAGCACCCTACTCGAGCGGCCGGCGGATCTGTTCACCTCGAATCAACGGAGCCTTTCCTCGGCCGGACCAGACAGCGGGAGCCTGGGCGAGCTACGGCGACTCCAGGAGCAGCTGAACCGCCTCATCTGGGAGCGGCTGCGGGTTGGCGAGGAGTCGGGCCGGTTGTTGGACCAGGCCTGTGGGGGCGCGGTGCCCCGGACAAGTCGTAGCGGCGGCGGGAGCCAAGGCCACGCGGGATCGGGGGTCTGCAGTCGGCAGACCCCAGGGGAGGGCTCAGGTCAGGAGCCCGGAGTGACTCAGCGGCTGACGTGGTTGGACGGGACGGCCCCAAGGGGGCAGGTGCTTCCCCTGCCAAGACGTCGCAGCAGCCGGCTGGAGGACGACGCAGTGGCGGGGAGTTCCACGGGTGACAGCAGCGAGGACGAGCGCGCGGCAGCGACCCCGGAGGCCCGCGGGAGGCACGCCCGCCTGAGGGCGACGGCGCGGCGCAGGCCGCCCCCGGAGCTGAGGGCCACTTACGAGGGGGACCCGGCGGAACTCTCCACCTTCATCTTCCACGCAAGGAACCACGCCAGAAGGTACGGGGGAGGCGACTGCGACCCAGAGGACTTGGTAGCGGCGGTCATCTCCTCCCTGCAGGGGAAGGCCGGCCAGTGGGCCATGCTCCTGGTCGACCGCAGGGACCCGGCTCTGGCCACCCTGGAGGACTTCTTGGCGGCCCTACGAGAGCGCTTCCAAGACCCGCAGGCGGAGGAGAAGGCGAAGCGACGGGTCCAGAAGGCCAGGCAAGGGGGTCTCCCAGTACAGGACTATGTAGACATGTTCAGGGGGGAGGCCGCCCGAATCTCCTCTTGGAACGAGGAGGTCCTCGTCCACTATTTCAAGGAGGGCCTCCATCCTGAGCTCCGCAAGTGGGCCGTAGTGAAGGGGACCCCTCGGGAGCTGTCGACGCTGGACGGCTGGTGCCGCACGGTGGCTCAGTTGGAAGCAGACCTGGGGATGCTGGAGTTAGAACCCAGGGCGGGCAAGGACCGAAGGCCCGCGGAGAACTCAGGGACCCCCCGTCCCGCCAATGGCGCGGGGGTCCCCCGGCCCAAGCGCACCCCCGACCCGGAACGGGAGAGGAGACGCCGGGAGGGACTCTGCATGAGGTGCGGAGGGGCAGGACACTATGCGGTGGCGTGCCCCAAGCGACCCCCGGGAGAGGTTCGGACCCCGGCAGGGTCCCAAGCGACGTCGGGAACCAGTAGGACACCCAAGACCGGGAGCCGGGCGGCTGTCGCGTCGGAGCCAAGGGGAAAGCGCCAGTCCGACTCCGAGGGCTCGGAGTCGGGAAACGACCTGGACCTGCAGTGAAGGACGCCCGGCTGCAGGTCCCGCCAGGGTCAACGGACCCCAAGAAACGGGCGGGAAGACCACCCAACCTGGTCCGGGTGAGGCTGGAAAACCCGGACGGCGGCAAGCAATGGACGGGCGATGCGCTGCTGGACTCGGGCTGCGACCACAGTATGCTGCACCCCGAAGTGGCCAAGGAACTGGACTTGCCCACCCAGGTTCGGAGCACCCCCTTAGTTTTCGTCCAGATGGACGGCAGTCCCATAAAGGGGGGTCCGTTCGGGGTGGAAGTGGGGCCGGTCTCCTTGTGGGTGGGGGACCACCGGGAGTCCAGGATGCTAGTTAGGGTCCCCACGGATGGGTACCAGGTAGTGCTGGGGTTGGACTGGCTGATGGAACATAACCCCATAGTAGACTGGCGCTCAGGGCGCCTGACGTTCGACCTGGATAGGTGTGGGCAGCACAGGGTCGAATCGGACCCCCAGTGCCCCGGGAAGGGGGAGGCCAAAGGGGTCCACGGGGACGAGGGCAAGCTGGATGTGGTGGCGCCGGAGATACCCCCGGAGTACCGGGATCTGGCGGCGGTGTTCGGGGAAACCGAGGCAGACGAGCTGCCCCCCCACCGCCGCACAGATTGCGCCATCGACATCCCAGAGGATGCGGTCCTCCCCAAGGGACGCATCTACAAGATGTCCGGGGAGGAACTCCAGGACCTCAGGGAGTTCCTGGACAAGAATCTGGCCAGAGGGTTCATCCGCCCCGCCAAGAGCCCCATGGGGGCTCCGGTCATCTTCGTGGGCAAGAAGGATGGCACCCGGAGGTTGTGCCAGGACTACAGAGGGTTGAACGCCATAGCGGCAGGGAACGCGTACCCGCTTCCCCTCATCCCGGATCTGCTGGACCAGTTGGGTACCGGCACGATCTTCACGAAGCTAGACTTGAGGGAGGCATACTACCGGGTCCGGGTCCGGGAGGGGGACGAATGGAAGACGGCTTTTAACTGCCAGTTTGGACAGTTCGAGTTCCTGGTAATGCCGTTCGGTTTGAGCGGGGCCCCGGGGGTGTTCATGAGCCTCATCAACGAGGTACTCCACGACCTCCTGTACAAAGGGGTGGTGGTCTACCTGGACGATGTGCTGGTGTACAGTCAGGACCCCCAGGAACACGTCCGGTTGGTCCGGGAGGTCTTGCAGAGACTCCTGGACAACCACCTATACGTCAAGTTGCCCAAGTGCGAGTTCCACCGCCCCTCCTTAGATTACCTGGGGTATAGGATCTCGGCGGCGGGGGTGGCCATGGATCCCCAGAAGGTGGAGGCAGTCCTGGGGTGGGAGCGGCCGCGGACACGGCGCCAACTCCAGAGCTTGCTAGGGTTCGCAAATTTCTGCAGGGGCTTTTTGCCCAACTATTCGGCCTTGGTGACCCCCCTCACCGATCTCCTAGGCACCAAGGGGAAAGGAAAGGGGGCCAAGCGTCCCGGGGCGGCTCTGGATTGGGGGTCCTGGGCGGAGGAGGCTTTCCAGGGGCTCAAAGGGGCGTTCGCCGCCGAGCCTACGCTGATCCATGTGGATCCAGCCCGGCCCATGGTGGTACAGGTAGACGCTAGTGATGTGGCCATGGGAGCGGTACTCCTGCAGAGGGACGGGGAGGGCCGTCTCAGGCCCGGAGCGTACCTGTCCCGGAAGTTTGGGAAGGCGGAAAGGAATTGGTCTACCTGGGAGAAGGAGGCAGCGGCCATCCGCATGGCGCTTGAGGAGTGGAGGCACTGGCTGGAGGGGGCAAGGGAACCGTTTGAGGTCTGGACAGACCACCGCAACCTCGAGGCCCTCCGACAGCCACGGAAGCTGACTGCCAAGCACATGCGGTGGGCAGAGTTCTTCTCCCGGTACGATTTCCAGCTAAGCCACATCCCCGGGAAGGACAACTTCCTCGCGGACGCCCTGTCTCGCCTGCCCCAGTACGAGGCGGATGTCCGCACAGAGATGCGTCCACTATTTGAGGACAAACACCTAGCCCGAGCCGTCACCACCCGTAACCAGGCTAGGAGGAAAGAAGGACAGACAGGGGGTCAAGATGGGACACCCCCCCGGGAGCGCAGCCAGCCTTCTGCAGCGCTCCGCGACAGACTAGTGGCAGCGTATCCAACAGACGCGGAACTACAGAACCTGCGGGACTCCTTGACACTGGAAGGGGACATCTGGAGAAGGGGGAGCGCCGCGTACGTCCCGGAACCCCTCCGGAGGGCCGCCCTGGAGGCATGCCACGACGCCAAAGCGGCTGGGCACTTCGGCTTCGTCAAGACGTGGAAGCTGGTTCGGCGGAGCTTCTGGTGGCCCACGCTCCGCAAAGATGTCAAGGACTACGTTGCGGGCTGCCCCATCTGCCTCACCTGCAAGCCGGCAGTGGGCAAGCCGCAGGGCCTCCTACAGCCTCTGGAGGTCCCACCTCGACCTTGGTCGGTGATCTCCATGGACTTTATTACGGATCTGCCACCCAGCCGAGGCAAGACAGCAATATGGGTCGTGGTGGACCTGTTCTCCAAGCAAGCCCATTTCGTGCCCTGCGCCTCACTGCCTACCGCCACCCAGGTGGCAAAACTGTTCATGGAGCACATCTTCCGGCTCCATGGGGTTCCAGACAAGGTCATTTCCGATCGCGGCTCCCAGTTTGTGTCCCGATTTTGGAAGGCGTTCCTGGGACTGCTGGGGATCGGACAGGGACTCAGCTCGGCCTACCACCCCCAGACTGACGGACAGACGGAACGTGTCAACCAGGTGCTGGAGCAGTACCTGCGGTGTTTTGGCTGCTACCAGCAGGACGACTGGTCACAGCTGCTTCCGTTGGCGGAGTTCGCTTACAATAACTCCGTACATAGCAGCACGGAGATGTCCCCCTTCGCCGTGGTCTACGGGACCGACCTGAGGCACCTGCCGGACTTGGGGGAGCCCACCGCCCGGGAGCCGGAGGAGCTCGGAAAGTGGAGAGAGACGACGGCCAGGTGCTGGGAGTCCCTTCGGGAACAACTGCTGGAGGTCAAGGCGGCGCAGAAGAGGACGGCGGACCAGCGAAGAAGACCGGCGGGGGACATCAAAGCGGGGTGCCGGGTCTACCTGTCCACGCGGCACTTGAAGCTGGGCCTCCCCAGCAAGAAACTCGGGCCCCGGTACTTGGGCCCGTTTAAAGTGCTAGAGGTAATCAACGGAGTATCTGCGAAGCTGGAGCTCCCAAAGAACTTGCAACAGATACACCCGGTGTTCCACTTCAGCTTGCTGAAGAAGTCCCCGGAGGACGACGGTTGGCACCCCGTGGCGGCGCCACCCACCCCGTTGATCCTGGCGGGAGGGGAGCACCATGAGGTCAAGGACATTTTGGACTCCAGACTCTACAGAGGGCGTTTGCAGTACCTGGTGGAGTGGAAGGACTTTGCTATGGGGGACCGAGAATGGGTGTGGGCGTCGGACGTTTTGGCCCCACAGCTGGTCAAGAGATTCCACCAACAGTGGCCAAACCGGCCGGGGGGCCCCGGGACTCAGAACGCTCCCCAGGGGAGGGGGGAGTCAGTTTCGGGGGGGCAGGATGTCGCGACCCGACTAGACACTGATAGACCGGGGTCCGCCAGGGTCGCGCCATGCGGGCGCCAGGAAGGGGAACCATGCAGCGGGCCAGAGAAGGGGGCGACTGCGGAGCCAGGCGCGCAGGGGTTAAACCGAGCGCAGCAAGGCCCGACCTCGCCCAGGCATGCCCCGCGGGGTAAACAACCCCAGAATGGGCGATAACGACCGCTAACGAGCCATCAGCAGCGGGCGTGGTGGAACCGGCAGCATCGCAATAACAATGCAAAAAGCACCCATGAATGGTGCAGGTAGACCAGAGCAGTTAACTCTTTTGTCCAAGCCACCCCGGGTGGGGAAGAGGATTACCCCCGGACCTTTAGGGCAGAAGGGAGGGGGGAATTGGGAGTCACCCAGCAAGGTGTACATAAGGGGGATTCTGAGGTGGCCTCCTCAGAATCCTCACGGACTTTCCACGTTTCTCTGTGTGCTGTACAATAAACTTCAAGACAACTTCCGCTGACTTCTCGGAGTGGCGTGCGTTCTTGACAGCTAGCTACAGTCACCATTGGGGACACGACAGGGAAGGACAGCCAGGAACTGCTCCAAGATCACCAGGTCCAGCATCTCAGCTTTCGTGTGCCTTTCTGGCTTCAGCCAGTGATGGTCAAGGTGGTAGAGTCGGCTGCAAACCTCTCGGGGTCCTTTGGCCTCCTGGCAGCAGAACTGCCTCAACTGCTGACTCTGCACCTCTGAGCGGAGGGTGTCCTCCTCACCCAGGATCTTCTGCACTGGGTTTTCCCAGAACCCCCCACTGCTCCCAGTTTGGATGGCATGGCCTCTTTCTGCTCCAGGGCCAACTGAGTCTTGTTCATCCATCTGTGCTCTCAGGAAGCCTCTGAGAGATCAGAAGGAACCCCTTGGTCTTCTGCTGAGTTCTGTACTTCTTAATGTAAAGCTCTAGCAAGTCCTACAATGCAAATACATTGTTTTATTACAGAATTTGTAGGACAGTAGAAGAAAAACATTCCCTGAGCAAGCATGGTTGCTTCTTGCTAGGAACCAGGGCTGAACTGCACTACAGCCCAAACCATGAGCTATCTGAAGAAGAAGAAGAAGAAGAAGAAGAAGAAGAAGAAGAAGGAAGCAGACTCTAGCTCTCCTAGGACGATTGCAATGCAAAATGTGGAGGCAACTGAAGGGATTTCTGGGAGATGAATCAACCTGGTTGCATGAAGTCAGAAGCGACTGACAAGGGAGTCATTTGTATCTTGTGAAAAATGGATTCTTGGCTCTAGTGGGTTCCTCACCCGGGAGTCCTCAGGAGTTGCTCTCCCCCCCCTCCCCACTTCTCTGCTTTTGTCTTCTTTTTTGCAGGTCCTCATGGGGCGGGGTCCCTTTTTCTTTGCTCTGAGGGCCAGGTATGTATCTGGCCAACCCCCTGAGGGCGAAGTGGGTGGGGCCAAAGACATCTCCCTTGAAATTTAGGTGGGTAAATTTATTATTATTATTATTATTATTATTATTATTATTATTATTATTATATTAGATAGCTTAACACACACACAGCCATTGATGCCAAGGTCCCTGTAAGCAGATTCCGGCTGGTTTTCCAGCAACAATCCCTTGGGGACAGAGAGGATGTGGTCCTGGGATGCCCTGCTCTGGGTGCGAGGGGATTGCTGCAGTGGCCTCCGTGTGGAGCTGCCCTGGGAGACACTGGGAAACTGGTCTGCAATGCAGCAGTCAGACTATGGGCTGGGATCCCTCTCTTCATCCCTGGCCTTTCTCTCCCATATTTCCATCCTTATCTCCATGGGGTTTGAGGGGGGGGCTAGTCCCCCTCCTCGTCCAGCTTTGGAGAACCATCTGCACATGTTTCCTGTGTTGTGCAATGACGCTGAGCGACGTCACACAGAGTTAAAGTCCTAGGGACTCCTTTGTTGAAAGAAGGGAGAAATGAGTTTGGGATCCTCTGATCTCCAGGAAGGAGAGCGTTGCAGACCTCGCCCCTCCCTGGCAGGACCCTCTCCTCCCCCTGCATGAGCAGATCAGGCCCCCCAGGCATCCTCCCCCCCCCTGCTGCAGCCCTGGGACCCCCACCGTCTCCCCACTGCACCCTCTGGGGGGGGGAGGGAGAGAGAGAGAGAGAGAGAGAGAGAGAGAGAGAGGAGACTCACCAGATCCCAGGAGGGGACAGCCATGCAGCCCTTGCAGGAAAGGACTGGGGAGGGAGGGAGGGAGGGAGGGGCCTGGGCTCTGGAGGACCTGGCCCCCCCTCTTGCTTCCTGTCCTCTCTAGGAAGGCAGCTCGGTCCCCTTTAACCCTTGCAAAGCCCAGCGTGCCCAGATCTCCCCTCAGCGTTTTTTCTTTCTTTCCGCGCATTGCACACCTCCAGAGATGCTTTCTGGGAGACGCGCCCTATTTTCCTTTCCTTCTAGTCAGACGGATGCCAACAAATGATATTATGACACCCTCATGCAAAGCACTTACGGATTGTTAGGGGTAGCTGAGGAGGGGTACCCCCCCTTCTTGCTGTCTTTCCCCTCCGCTTGCCGCAGAGACAGCGGCAGCCAGTGCGGGACCCTCTTTCGCCCGGGTCTCACCCCCCTTTTCTCTAGTTTCCCCTTTACCCCACAGGTTGTAATACAAGCACACACAAACCCTCGTGAAACTCAGTTTCAAGTGGTTATTAATACTATTTGGATATATTGTATCAATATATCCTGAGCATGTGCAGAGCCTTTAAACCTTTGGAAATTCATTTAAAATCACAGCCTCCATGGATTTTCTCCCTGTTTGTGCCCTTCTACTCCTGCTGGCCTTGCCCCCCAGGTCACCCCTGGTCTGCCATAATCCCCTAAGCAGAACATCACATACGCACACCCAAGGTGCTCCAGGAAATGCCACACCTGGACAATCCTCTCAAGCACCCATCATCAGGTTTCCAAGACGACAGACAGTCTCCTGGATGCTTCTCATTGTTCTTCCCCGGTTGCCACTCAAAATGTATATTTGACCCACCCAAGTGTCATTTACCTGTTCCTGTGACCCATCACCTGTATGCTAATCTTGTTTACCCATATGTTAATTTTCCTGTGCCCTCCTACTCTCCACCCCTTCTTGACATTTTGCTGATGTATTAGTGATGTAGTTGTGATGTATGGTGAACTGTATTCTGGGTTGTAGCGGGAAGTTTTAAAAGTTTCGGTCGCCCTTTGTTCTGGGTCCAGTCTCATGGCTGTAACCTGTTGCGCAATAAACTCCTTTGCCTTTGCTCCAACTTCTGGCTGTTCTCCTTTGATCTCCGCTGCGAACCACGGGCTTCTCTCGTAGGGCTGGGTGCTGAGCAACCTCTAACCCAGGAATTTCCTCTAACAGGATCAATGGGCGAAAGAATCAGACGGGCAAATTGGACAAAACTTTGGAGTTCCCCACCTATCAAAGAACAAGCACTCAAATGGAATTTATCCCCTCTAAGATATGCACATATAATGAAGAACAGCAATTACTATTGTTGGAGGGATTATGTACAATGAGGGTCTTCCATGTGTAAGTGTTGCCCGTCAGACATCCCTCGATGCAGAGCATCTGGGCAAACAATCACAATTAGTACAAAAGAGGTTCATAGATATAGGAGTGGAATCCCTACAGGAACTTCCACTGATTCCTATCTGCCGGGATTAAGAAGGCAGAGGAAGTATTTAGAGCCTTTGGGACAGCTAAGATGGCTTTTGGATTGCTCTCCTGTACTGTTTTAGACACGTGGGTTATATACTTTTGTATGTGTGTTTACCTTGTGCAATTATCAACATTTATTCCTGTATACCTGAAGGAGCGTCTCCACCCCCATCGTTCTTCCCGGACACTGAGGTCCAGTGCCGAGGGCCTTCTGGCGGTTCCCTCACTGCGAGAAGCAAAGCTACAGGGAACCAGGCAGAGGGCCTTCTCGGTAGTGGCGCCCGCCCTGTGGAACGCCCTCCCAGCAGAGGTCAAAGAGATAAACAACTACATAACATTTAGGAAATACCTGAAGGCAGCCCTGTTTAGGGAAGTTTTTAATCTGTAATATGTTAATGTATTTTTTTTTAATATTTGCTGGAAGCCGCCCAGAGTGGCTGGGGAGACCCAGCCAGATGGGCGGGGTACAAATAAATTATTATTATTATTATTATTATTATTATTATTATTATTATTATTATTCTATATTTGAGACCTTAGAATTCCTGTAACAAACCTGATACCAGAAAAACCCTCCATATTAACTGGTCAGCTCCCCAGACAAAAGTCCCATGCCTCACCCAGGACAAAGCAGTAGCATTACAAAAAAAATAGTGGAAAGACAACAAGACGATATTGTTACATATCATCACTGACAAGTGAATATCCTCCCCCCTCAAATCCCCTCCCTTAAACATGCTGTGCCAAAAAGCAATGGATGAATTCTGACACCTCCCCTGACAAGTTCAGAAGACAGCAAGGCACCATGGGGGTAAAGTTCTTCAAAGCCCCTGGCAGCTCATCCCTGCCCTCCTGCTCCTCTCCTGCTCTTCCTGCAGTTCCCCCTTGGGAGTCTAGGAGGCGCTCTTCCTCAGCCCCAGTGAACTCAGCACCCGCTCACGGATCTCCTTGGTCTTGGCGCCATAAACAATGGGGTTGAGCATGGCTGGAACCATGAGATAGATGTTTGCCAGGAAGATGTGGACGTGGTGAGGGATGTTGTGTCCAAAGCGGTGGGTGAGGAAAGAAAAGAGGCCCGGTGTGTAGAGGATGATGATGACCCCCACATGGGCCCCACAGGTACCCAGGGCCTTGTGTCTGGCCTCCAGCGAGGGCAGCTGGAAAACAGCATGTAGGATCAGTCCATAGGAGATGAAGATGAAGCCAAGGTCAGCCCCGACAATGACAAGGGATAGTACCAACCCATAGAGGTTGTTGGGTGTGGTGTCCCCACATGCGAGCTTCACTACTGCCATATGCTCACAGTAGGAATGGGATATAAGGTGGGAGTGGCAGAATGGCAGTCTCTTCACCAGGAAAGGAAAGGGCAAGACAATGATGAAGGCCCGGACCCCAATAACAGCACCAAACTTTGCCACTGTGTTTGTCGTCAGTAATGTTGTGTAGCTGAGTGGGGAGCAGATGGCCACATAGCGGTCATAAGCCATGGCAGTGAGGGTCCCAGACTCCACCGCACAGAGGGCATGGATCATGAACATCTGCACCAGGCAGCCAGCAAAGGTGATCTCCTGGGCGCCAGCCCAGAAGATGCCCAGCATCTTGGGAACGATGCAGGTGGGCATGGCGATATCTGTCAAAGCCAGCATGGAGAGGAAGAGGTACATGGGCTTGTGGAGGCTGGACTCAGTCTTGATGATCCAGAGCAGCGTGGCATTGCCAAACACAGCCATGGCATAGATGAAGCAGAAGGGGATGGAGATCCAAACCTGTATGTTCTCCAGACCTGGGAGACCCAGGAGAAAGAAGGAGGAGGAAGAAGGGGCATGGCTGCTAATGTTGCTAATGTCTGGCATGACAGATACTAGTGAATTGCATATACAGTATGCATAGAGAGAGAGAGAGTAGAGGCACTTCCTTTGATTAAAGCTCCTCCATTTCAGTGAGATTGTTCATGTTAAATTGAGCAAAGACCGGACCCTGTGGCTTATCTGTCAGAATTTCTCCCTTTGTGACACAGATGCTCCTAACTTTACATGGATGTGTTCAGACCTCTCCTTGCAAAACCGTAAAAGGTTTGTGCGTGGCTTCCTCCTAGATTTTCCTGCAGTTGCATATACTGGCTTCCAGAGACATTGCCCAGTGGGAGACTTCCAAGCTTAGGGTCTTTCTTGCTGCTACGAATAGTCTCCGTTCTTCTTAGGTCAGTTCTCTTTATATGCTCCATCAAAATGCGAGCAGATAGAAAACGAATTTGATGCTTCTCAGTGAGGAGGCTTGAGAGATGTGGGCTTTTGCTGCTTGGTTTAAATTGTGGAATCAAGACAATTCAGGGGTCTCTATAGATTCTCCTAGGATCCCTCCATCAATTACTCATCAAGAAGCCCCCTTTTCAGAAAATTTGCTTTTGTTTACCCCCCATTCTTCAGCTCTTCTGAGCTGGTCTTTGAGGGTGATGATTTAAAAAAAATATCATTTTTACTTAATTTATATCTTTGAAAGGGAGAAAGGAAGTTCAAGAAGAGAAAGACTAGAGCCAGAACAGCATCCTCAGGAGTTCAACTCTGGAGTAAAGCACCTGCATGAAAAGAAAGGAGAGCGTGAGGGTGGAGCCAGGCCATGTCACAACTGCAGATAAATTCAGGGTCAGGGTCAGGGAGCATAAGTGAGACCTGAAAGAAGACGTTGCCACATGGAGTGACTCTCTTCTGGGTTCCAGTCAACTGTTCCAGCACAAGGCACCCATCTCCCTCCCCCATATGCACCCAGCATTAAAAACACAAAAAGAGCCTTGTAGCTTGATCAGGCAGGGACCCAGGTGGCGCTGTGGGTTAAACCACTGAGCCTAGGGCTTGCTGATCAGAAGTTCGGCGGTGCGAATCCCTGCGACGGGGTGAGCTCCCGTTGCTCGGTCCCAGCTCCTGCCCACCTAGCAGTTTGAAAGCACGTCAAAGTGCAAGTAGATAAATAGGAACCGCTCTGGCTGGAAGGTAAACGGCGTTTCCGTGCGCTGCTCTGGTTCGCCAGAAGCGGCTTTGTCATGCTGGCCACATGACCAGGAAGCTGTACGCCGGCTCCCTCGGCCAATAAAGCGAGATGAGCGCCGCAACCCCAGAGTCGGACACGACTGGACCTAATGGTCAGGGGTCCCTTTACCTTTACTAGCTTGATCAGGCAGAAAGTTCACCTGGTCCAGCATCCTGCTTTCACAGTGACCAGCCAGATGTCCCGATGGGAAGCCTAAAAGCAGAACAGCTATAAGCAGCTATCCTATACTGAGTGAGGCCTTTGCTCCGTCCAGCTCACAATTGTCTTCACTGACTAATGTTATCAACTAGTCTATGCCCTCAGCCCAGCCGTGGCCCACCAATGGCCACTCAGTGCGGACCATTCTACCATCCTCCAGCGGAGAAAGTGCAGCTGGACCATTCCATGGTTTTGTTAGCAACACACTTGCATTCCCTTTTTGACTGCAGAGCAGATACCAGCCTTTCCCCCCCAACACATGCAGTAGGTGATTAATCAGAAATGGTACAGGAACACACACCTGTTACTTTAGATGAGTCATTAATGTCTGTATCAGCTGGTGAGGTGCATGGAGCTCTCCAGGGTCCTTGAAGTCCTTGGTCCAGAAACAGCTTGGATTCATAGCTCCCGGGTGCCCAGCCCAGGCACATCTGCAAGGTGGGGATCCAATGCCTTCATTTTATAGGCTTTGGAACGGCTAGGTCAAGATAATGGCCAGGGATTTTCAGTGACTTCAGAGTCCCTCAGGTGCTGCATCCGTGGGAGATGGAGCACAGGTGAGAAATCCCTTGGTGATTCTGGATGGGTAAGGTGCAATGGGTTCTATGAAGGCCACTTGGCTATTGCCTAGAGATGGTTGCTAGGGAGCAGGCCAGGCCAGCTTCACGCAGCTGGGATGGAATGTGTTCTGTCCAGGGAGATTCTTGCTGAAAACCACCAAGGCATACACATACACACACACACACACTAAAAAAAAGTGCTGGGAATGGTAGCTCATTTGGGGGGCAGCTGCTTTGAAGGTGCTTTTGATGTATGCTACGTTTGGAACGCTAGTTTTGGAACGGTTAAATGCTCCTCCATCAAGGAGACAGTGATGGCCACCAGCTTGGATGACTTCAAAAGGTGATTAGACAAATTCGTGGAGGAGAGAGCTACTGAGGCTTCGAAAAAGTTTTATTTTCTTCGACAGTTTTATTTTCTTCAGCTTGAAATTGCAGGTGTTTGGGACTAGTGGGGAGCACATGCAGTATATATTTGCACTGCTCTTTTTCTTAAAAAAATGTTTAGGGGTACTCTCATTTTCCTACTCATATTGAAATATTGCTACCCAATGAGGCCAAACTTAGATTCACAAAATGTGTAGGGGTATGTGTACCCCTGCACCTCCCCCAGAAAAAGCACTGTATATTTGTATAAGCATCTATTAAAGAAAACACACAGAGAAAAATTATACTTGACTCTGAGGTACTCACAGGTTCTAAGGTCTGACTCAGATGAGACAGCAGAAACATCTTCTATTTCGTGTCTCTTTGACCTTAGAAACAAAAAGACCATAGTGGTTGTAGGAGGGAGGGGGAAAAGAACTCAGAGGAATCTTGTGAACTTTGAACAGGAACAACCAACATTTCCCCTTGTAGGGAGATGGCTTCCCTGTT
The DNA here is from genome assembly GCA_034641385.1 of Darevskia mixta. NCBI lineage: Eukaryota > Metazoa > Chordata > Lepidosauria > Squamata > Lacertidae > Darevskia > Darevskia mixta. The sequence goes on from JAWWNH010000205.1 coordinate 3,236,143, forward strand.
GCAGGAAACTTGTTCCCTTGCTTAAGCCTCCAGGACAAAACTGGGCCTCCAAGAAAAATTGTGGTGCTGGTGCTAGAATCTTCGGACCTAGAAGCCTCCTGATTGGCTAACTAGAGTCTCACCGGATGTTATACTGTTTAGGACAAATTTATCTGCATCCAAAAATGCAATTTCATTGCAGGGGGTTGGACTAGATGACCCTTCCAACTCTGCAATTCTATGAACTGGACCACACTTTCACCACAACTCTGGGTGCCATTATTAACTGTAGCAATAACTCTGAGAGTTGTTCAAATTTAGTTTTATTGGATATGTCAATGGAGTTCATAATCAGGAGAATTTTGCTGCAAGAAGTTGTGCTAGAGTTTAAAAATAATTTCTTTAAAGTTCAATATAAAGATATTGGGAAGGCAATATTAGCAATTATACAAGACTAAAAACTGTGTTTATTTTTTAACAAGAAAGGACTACAGTAGCAATCATTAATAAGGTAGCAATCCTGGTGCTTAATTACAGATGAACTTGGATGCATCCAATTTGGGGCTCATGCAGACTTCCTTTGGCACAGGTCAATGCTTTAAAGCTCCATGTCTGAGTTGGTAGTTTGCGTTTTTCTTTTTCTGTTTTTTTCTTTTCTTTTCTTTTTTTTTGAATATTTTATTTGTTGAATATAAGAACAACATATAATCAAATTGTTGTTGTTGTTCAGTCGTTCAGTCGTGTCCGACTCTTCGTGACCCCATGGACCAGAGCACGCCAGGCACGCCTATCCTTCACTACCTCTCGCAGTTTGGCCAAGCACATTTCAAAGCACATTAATAATAATAATAATAATAATTTTTATTTATACCCAGCCCTCCCCGGCAACGCCGGGCTCAGGGCGGCTCACATCACTAAAATCACAATAAAAACATCAAGCATAAAAAGAAAAACAATTAATTAACTGTACAGATTAGAAGATTAAACTCACTCTGTGAGATCGCAGTCTCTTGGGAGTTGGCCACCCCTGTTCTAAAGACACCAATGGAGGCTGGCCCATGAGGGTGAATTGGGCACAGCCCTGGCAACCTCACTCTGCCCACTTGCCTGCCAGGGTACCTGCCACCAATCCAGGGGATGGCCCTGCCTATCATCTGCCCTGGCTCCACCTATGGCTGGTCTCCTGACTCCCATCCTACCAGTTCTAGTGGGGAACTAGTGAGGAGGACATGAGCACCAAGGCACTCTTCCCTCCTGCAGATTCCTTTTTTAAAAAAATAAAAATAATTTTTATTGGTTTTACAATATTTGTCTGGCCCCGATTCAGACCAGCTCACTTGTGTTACAATCAGTATCGTATAACTTCCTCACGTCCACTCCATTGTTTTTCATCTGTTTGCATGTAACAATTTTTAACAGGTTCCTAATTTCATAATCGAATAATTATTTTTCTAATATCACTCTACCATCTTCTCACATCTAGCACACTTATATGTCTTCATTTACATCCCTCTTGCCTCCCCCGGTCCCTGGGTACACAGCTTTTATTTGCAATGTTAACTACTTATCATTCTTACCATATTTAAAATAAGAGATACTTATCCTTCTTTATACTTAATAACACTTAATCAGTCCATGACGTGTCCATAGATCAAAACCAAAAGTCCAAAACCAGGCAGCACTTTAACTGTTCTCATCCTACACCTGCCAGCTCCGAAATCCAGAACCAGAGTGAGTCCTGCAAGGTGTCTTCCAAAGCGTCATCTTCCAAAATCTGTGCCCAGCCTTTCCATTGCATGCTCAGATCGTCTCGGCTTGTCTTCCGCTGCTTGTCATGAGATTTCGGTTTGCTGATTTTTCTTATGTTCCTTCTCTTGCATCTTAAAATGACAGCTCCCTTTGTTTTACGTTTAGAAGGTCTCTTTTTGCAGCTGGTTGTTGCCAGAATAGACTTTTGTTGTTCAGCCTTGACGAATACTGCCTCTTCCATAGTTGTTTGTACATCTGGGTCAGCCGGCACGGTGTTTAGACTTTGCCTTATCTCATCCGCAGAGCTTCTCATGGCATTCATCTCTCTCAGTTCTGCTATGTATTCCTTCATCTTTTCCAGCACAGTCTGCCAACTAACATCCGGTTCCATCGCCATTTTTTTAAGCACAGTTCAGAAAGTTTTTTAACTTTTAAAATTTTTCAAAACTTTTTTCCCTTTAGTAAACTTCACAAACTTCAAACTTGAAAATAATCCACAGTTCTGTCACAATTCCTTCTGCTTCCCCCCGGACCAGGGGAGGCTCAAGGGTTAATTTAAAGCCGTATAACAAAGAGTTCAATTTAATCCTTTTCAATGCTTCTGTAGCAGTATCCTGTTACAATGACTCAATGGCAGGGAATGGACCTCCGTGTTTTCGTTCCATGCCTGTCCAAATTTAGTCCAAATTTCATTTTTATTGCTTTTTACTCACAGTTCCGAATTATAATCTTGGAAGAATCAGCGTGCTCCGCGAAGACGGTCTTGCAGCTTCACCCGACGGGGAGTTTAGCGGACCCTGAGGCTCCGCCGCCCGCTCGCGCTCGGGAGCCCTTGCTGCGGTCTCCCGGGGAGCAGGACCGGCGTCCGAGCCCATGCAGGTCCCTTAGACCCCGGGACGCCCTTCCCGGGGGTTTTGGGGGTCGCGGCGCTGGCGCGAGCTCCCCTTTTCCCAGTTGGACGGGGGAATGTCAAGAGCGACATGTCCCCCCGACCATCCTCTCCGGCACGCCGACCGGAAGTCCTCCCTCCTGCAGATTCCATCAAGTGGGATTCAGAAGCATTGCTGCCTCCAACAGGGGAAGCAGAGCATGGGCATCATGGCTAGTTACCATCAACAGCACCCTCCTCTATGAAATGGTCTAATCCTCCTTTAAGGCCATTGATCACCCACCCAAGTTTGTAACTGTGAAGAACAGAACCACCCATGGGTATGATAATTGTTGTGAACAGGCACCTTGGCATGGCTTCCCATGCCAGATTGCCCTTCAAAAGCTTTTTCGGTGGAAGAGGAGGAGAGCTCTGTCCCGTATCTGTTTGGTCTTCACCCCATAGATGATGGGGTTCATCATGGGTGGGAAGAGGAGGTAGAAGTTGGCCAGCAGGATGTGTATGTAGGGAGCAACTTGGTGACCAAATCTATGGATGACTGAGGAGAGGACCACAGGAGTGTAGAAAACCAATATGGCACACAGGTGTGAGATGCAAGTGCTGAAGGCTTTGAGCTGCTCTTCCTTTGAAGCCAGACTGAGGACAGTTTGTAGGATCTTGGTGTAAGAAAGACCAATAAAGGTCAAATCAAGTACTACAACAAAGAGAGCAACTATGATCCCATATATGTTATTGAACCGAGTGTGGGCACATGCCAATCTCACCACCGCCATGTGCTCACAGTAGCAGTGGGCGATGACGTGGGAGCGGCAATAGGGCAATCTCCTAAGCAGGAAGGGCAATGGGAGCATCAGGATCACAGCCCGCACCAAAGCCGCCAGCCCAATTTTGGCCACCAAGGAATTGGTGAGGATGGTGGTGTACCTCAGAGGGTGGCAGATGGCCACGTAGCGATCAAAGGCCATGGCCAAGAGCACAGCAGACTCCATGATGGAAAAGGTGTGGAGGAGAAACATCTGGACAAGGCAGGCGGTCAGACTTATCTCCCTGGCCCTGAACCAGAAGATGCCCAGTGTTTTGGGCATGGTAGTGAGGGACAAGGTCAGGTCAATGGAGGCCAGCATGGAGAGGAAGAAGAACATGGGTTTGTGGAGGCTCTCATCAGTCTTGATCACGTACAGCAGGGTGCTGTTGCCCAGCAGGGAGGTGGTGAAGACAGAGCAGAAAAGTATGGAGATCCATCCGTGGGAGCTTTCCAGTCCAGGAATACCAGACAGGAAGAACACCGAGGGGTCAGAGAAGGTGTGGTTGGGAGCCGTGTTCATGTCGATATCTGCATCAAATAGTCTTTCCTTTCACAGGCAAGGTATACCAGATGGGACCATAAGCTCTTTCTGGGCTATAACTGGGGAGTTCCTTATGACATCAGAGACACAAATTCTGTTGGCAAAAAAGGAAGATAAGAACACTAGCCACTGCTTTGATAGGTCAGGCAAGGGTCCAACTAGTCAAGCACTCTGCATCCCCCCTCCCACTGTTTGATGCTTCCATCTGGAATTCAGAGACATAGTATCTCAATCGGTTCCTTTCATCCATGATGACCAACAAACAGACTCATCCTTCTTGCATTTGTCCATATGAATACAGGAAGTTGCCTCAGTATGCTGATTGACAGGCTATGGGACCAACTGGTTGAGTATTGTCTACAGGAGTTTTCCCCAGCCTTACCTGTATCTGCCACTGGAAACCAAACCTTGGCCTTATTACTATTACTGGTATTATAATTTCTATTATTGTTGGTGTCTGTTGGGTAGAATGGCTCTTACCATCAGAAGGTTCTTCCTAATCCTTCATCAGAATCACATTCCTTGTCATCTGAGTCCGCTGGTTCAGTCCCTTCCATCTGGAGCAGGAGAAAACCAGCTTGCTCCATCTTCTATGGGACAACCTTTCAAATATCTGGAGACGGCTATCCTATTACTTCTCAGTCTCCTCTCTCCAGGCTAAACATACCTGACTCCCTCAACCATTCCTCAAAAGGTTTGCTTTCCAGACCCAGGAATATCTGGGTCACCCTCCTCTGCACATAGTCCTTCTCTATGGCCACTATTATCACCACCAACCTGCCCCATAAACTCACCTCTTTCCATATAGTACAGTACTGCACCAAAGTGGAAAATGTTCCATTGAAAACTGTAGTTTCATAGAATCATAGAATTCCCAGTAGTTATGTATGGAAGTGAGAACTGGACCATAAAGAAGGCTGATTGCCGAAGAATTGATGCTTTTGAATTGTGGTGCTGGATGAGACTCTTGAGAGTCCCATGGACTGCAAGAAGATCAAACCTATCCATTCTGAAGGAAATCAGCCCTGAGTGCTCACTGGAAGGACAGATCCTGAAGCTGAGGCTCCAGTACTTTGGCCACCTCATGAGAAGAGAAGACTCCCTGGAAAAGACCCTGATGTTGGTAAAGATGGAGGGCACAAGAAAAAGGGGACAACAGAGGATGAGATGGTGGGACAGTGTTCTCGAAGTTACCAACATGAGTCTGACCAAACTGCGGGAGGCAGTGGAAGACAGGAGTGCCTGGGATCATGAAGAGTCGGACATGACTAAACGAAAAGAAATGAAACTACAGTTTTCAATGGAACATTTCCCACTTTGGAGGGACCCCAATGATCATCCAGTGTGGTGTAATGGTTAAGAGCAGTCGACTCGTAATCTGGTGAACCGGGTTCGTGTCTCCGCTCCTCCACATGCAGCTGCTGGGTGAACTTGGGCTAGTCACACTTCTTTGAAGTCTCTCAGCCCCACTCACCCCACAGAGTGTTTGTTGTGGGGGAGGAAGGGAAAGGAGAATGTTAGCCGCTTTGAGACTCCTTTGGGTAGTGATAAAGCGGGATATCAAATCCAAACTCTTCTCCTTCTCTTCTTCATCTATTCCAACCACTGCAATGCAGGGATCACACTCATTTGAAACTAGAACTCAAACCAATCACTCAAGGACAGTAGGACTTGAACCAACAGCTTCACGTTACAGGAAAGGAGATCCCAACTAAACAGCAGGAAAAACTTTTTGACAGTAAGAGCTGAAGAAGGCGTTTGCTCCGAAACAGGGCCCTGTCCTGGTCCCTAGTTTTGCATCGTACATCTGGTCCTCACTCCGGAAGTCCTTATTTCGACTCCCAATAGAGTCCATCTGTCATGGAAGGTTCAGCTGAGATTCCTGCATGGCAGGAAGTTGGACTAGCTGACCCTTGGGATCCCTTCCAACTCTACAGTTCCATGATTCTATGACAACTTTGCTCCATGAGCTTTCAGTCTCAGATCATGCACAGTCCACCTTAGTTTCCCACCCCTCCCCCCAACTGTTCTCCAGATTTTCTTTTGCTTCCTAGGCTGGGAAGCCAGTATCTCAGCTGAAGCCCAGAAACAAGGCATGAAGGCAATAGACTTACCCTCTTCACTGTCCCTAGGATCCCATAGGAGTGGTCGCCGAGACCACATAACATGGGTCCTGAAAGAACTTCATTGGCTCCCAGTATGTTTCTGAGCACAATTCAAAGTGTTGGTGCTGACCTTTAAAGTCCTAAATGGCTTCGGTCCAGTAGACCTGAAGGAGTATCTCCACCCCCTTTGTTCAGCCAAGGTCCAGCTCCGAGGGCCTTCTGGCGGTTCCCTCCCTGCGAAAAGGGAAGTTACAGGGAACCAGGCAGAGGGCCTTCTTGGTGGTGGCGCCTGCCCTGTGGAATGCCCTCCCACCAGATCTCAAAGAAATAAACAACTATCTGACTTTTAGAAGACATCTGAAGGCAGCCCTCTTTAGGGAAGCTTTAAATATTCGATGAATTATTGTACTTTAATATTTTGCTGGAAACCATCTGGAAAACCCAGCCAGATGGGCGGGTATAAATATTAATTATTATTATTATTATTATTATTATTATTATTATTATAGTGAGAATGTTTGCATAACTGCTACAGGTCCCCATATTGGTTATCCTCTTGTCCATATAGTTATGTTTTGAAGCCCCACCGCCCAGCCCAGCCCCAATGTGCAAACAATTCCCCCCTCCTCTGGCAGAGAAAGTACAGGTGGACCTTTCCACTATTTTGCTAGCAACACCCTTGTATTCCCTCTTCAGCTGCAGAGCAGATACCAGACTTTTTGCGACCCACCCTGCAAGTAATTAATCAGAAATGGTTCACCGACACAGACCTGCCACCGTAGATCAGCTTTTAACATCTTTTCTGCTGGTGAGGAGAATGGAGTCCCCCAAAGTAGTTGCAATCCTGGGTCTAGAAGTGGCTTGGATTCATAGCTCAAATGTGCACAGGAACATCTGCGAGGTTGGGCGGATTCTGTGCCTTAATTTTATAGACTTCTGAATGGCTAGGTCCAGATAATGGCCAGGGATTTTTAGTGACCTCAGAGTCCCTCAGGTGCTGCATCTGTGGGAGATGGAGCACAGGTGAGACATCCCTTGGTGATTCTGGATGGCTAAGCTGCAAGAGGTTCTATGAAGCTCACTTGGCTACTGCCTAGAAACCTCTGCCTGGGAGCAACCCAGACAAGCCCTGCCTGCGTGAGGTGGAATGTGTTGTTGTGTCAATGGAGAATCTAGCAGTTCGTTGCAGAAAATATTTTAAACACACACACTGATAAAAAGAGTCCTGGGAGCTGTCGTTTGTTAAAGGTGCTGGGAATGGCAGCCCATTTGGGGGGCAGCTGCTTTCAATGTGCTTTTAATGTAAATCACTATTACTAGCAGTATTCTTGATACTGTTATTTTTATGCTGGTAATGGCTGCTTGCATTACAATAAACCAAACTGAACTTTTAATGTCTTCTTGCGTGTTTGGAACCTTAATTTAGCAACAGACAACGGGAAAGACCAAAGGAGAAGCATCATGTGTGGCCATCGGTGCCTTGCATCCATTTCCCCCCCCCCAAACTCTTGACAATGCCACATTCCCAGAGCGTTGAGCATTTATCCCCCTTTTCTGCATTTACAAGTCTTTGTAGCAGCTTAGAAATCTCTTATTTTCAAATCCGAAAATTTGGAAAAATCCCTTATTTTCAAATCCGAAAGTTGACAGCTATGACTTTACCCTCACCTGTTTATGCCACTCAGTTCCTTGGTTTCTCTCTGAATCGAGTCTTCCAGGCTGCTTGCAATGCCTGCTCCAGAACCACCTGGCTAGCAAGCTCCCATTGGACAGATCTCTGTCCAAGACATGTCTGGAAGGGAGGGGTCTTGGGTGCATCATTTATAGATTCAGGAAAGGGCAGAGCAAGTGCAGGCAGTTTCCCACCGAGACCAGAGTCCCTCCTGCGAATACTGATGTTCTGCATCACTTGGAGAACAGGCGGAAGAGTCCCTGGAGAGCCTGGGACCAGGCTTAGACAGCACAAAGGGGCAGGCTGAGCTCACTGGAGGATTGGCTGAGAAGTCGCAGTCATGAAGCATCTCAAAGGAATCGGCCGCAGAGGGCCCTGTGCCAATGGCAAAGAGAAGTGACTTCCGCTCAGATAGAGGGCGTCTTTGAGGAACGATTGCGGGGAAACTGCTGCCTGCAAGGCTCAAAAGAACACCACTTTGGACCCCTTGTTTGCTAGAGGAATCACAGAGTTGTAGAGTTGGAAGGGGGCCCAAAGTGTCACCTGGTCCAACCCTTTGGAATGCAGGAATCGGAGCTAATGATTCCCTGAGAGGAGAGAGCAGAGTTGGGATCTGGCGGCCGACACACCACTTCTCTCAATGTGCTGTAATCACAGGCCATGCTGCTTCACTGCAGTGCAGCTCATTAATCCAAAATAACTCTGGGCACAGTCATGCTTAGAGTTTAATTAGAATGACGCCGTCATTTAGTGTCCGCTCACAAAACACACAAAAATCCTGAAGGGACAAAATAATAACAATGGAAAGTTTCACCATAAGTCAAAGGTCAAATGAACTGATGAGCGAGATGGTCCTTTACTGGTGACCAGGGCAGGCTCCATGCCTTAGAATCATAGAATCGTAGAGTTGGAAGGGACCCCGAGGGTCATCTAGTCCAACCCCCTGCAGTACAGGAATCTCAATGAAAGCATCCATGATGATGACCACCCAACGTCTGCTTAAAAACCTCCAATGTCTCTTCTTCGCTTCTTAGAACATCTAGTGTTATTAAATTTTATTGTTGAAAAATACTTTATAATGTTTTGCTTAGATTCAGCCACAGCCATTTCACATGCTGGTATTTTTTGTCTCCACTGTGAATGATGTAGAGCAGATACCTCACACTGGGATATTGAAGGAAGGGGGTCCGAAGGGCTGAGGCAGAAAGTAGGGTGGGAGTTCAAGACTTTGCTGAACCATCAACAAGGTCCTGGTAGCACCCACCCAATAGTTCTTAAAGTTTATTTAGATTAGTTTATTTGATTCCTTAGGCACTCCACCCACACCCTGCCATGGAAAGCTCAGTGTTAGGATTCATTTCCCGTGTGGCAGTCATGGGATTGTTTTTATCACATGACGGTGTATGGGGTTTTTTTGGCGTATCATTTTTTATTGGTTTTATAATAATACAATAGTATAATCCATCACTTTATCTTTTCATCTTTTAACATTTTGGCTTTTTAAGGCCATGACTTCCATCACACCCTCCTAATGATTTTCTAATATCTTTAACTATTATCTATACATATATCAATCATTGCTTTAAATTATCGCACATAATCTTATCACTAAAACGTCATATTACAATAATATTTCTTCATTAATCTACAAAGCTTCTTGTAATCCTGCCAACATATTCAAATGAATGCAATTGTCCTTCAAATAATCTGCAAATTTAAGAAGTTCATCCAAGATTGGACTAAATTTGATGGTGTATGTTTTCATTCCACATTGTGGGAAGTGACGGAGACAGGATGTTTTTATTACTGTGTTTCCATGATGTAGGATATTTGTCCTTTGTTCTTTCTCTTTGCTGTTTGATGCTGAAGAGGAAGGAGCTGAGTTACGATGCTCCAAGTGTGTGTATATAAATAAATGTAGTTTAGCCAAAAAGCTGCGCTACTGAGTCTGAACACTGACTGCCTATACTCTGCTGATCCTGACGTGTGCTGATGCCTCTTGGTATCAGTCACTGTGATGTTCGGGCTGGAGAAAGATTTTGAATCTTCCGACCGACCAGGAGGGAGAGAACATGCCAGTTGGGCATGTGTCTCTGCCGGACCCCTACTCGTGTGGAGGACCTCCTGACACTCAGAGTGTTTTATAGCAGTTTAAACATTCATGGATTAAAAACAAGGCAGTACATGGCAGAAACAAGAACAAAACTATGTCTGTCATATAATGCACTATTCAACCTCAACAGCCCATGAAGATAACTGCAGGAATAATCAGTTCAGACAGACCCACCCCATAAAATCCCTGGGAGTAGAAGACCTCCGGTGAGAAACTGCTGTCCTTCCAACAAAAATGTACAACTTGTGCCTGAAAACAACATATCATTTTCTGCCTGGCTGTTTATGGGACGGGAAGAGAGATGGAAGAGATGCTGATTTCTAACTCCCATAGTTCCCAGCCACAAATGAAGGGAGAGGCTGGTTGGAGCTGAGTGAATAAGAACACTACAGGTGGGATCCAGGTAGTGGGATTTCTCCCTTCTCTCCGCCCCCCCCACCTCTGCATCTTCCCCTCAGCCAACCCAGATTTGCTCCAGAGTATTGGGGGAATCGCCAGAACAGGTTTAGGGGGCATGTGATGGGGGGCAAGTGGGAAAAGTGCTGTTGCACTAGCAGAAATCATTGCACTGGTGGGGCATGTTACTCAGCACTGGTTTGGACACAACTGTGTCTTAGGAAGAACTTCCTGTCAGTAAGAGCTGGAATGGACTACCTTGGAAAGTGGTGGACTTGCCTTCATTGGAGGTCTTCAAACAGAGGGTTGGTGGTCATCTGACAGGGATTTTTTAGCTTTGATTCTTGCATTGCAGGGGGTTGGACTAGATAACCATCAGGCCCCTTCCAACCCATAGTTCTAGGATTCTAGGAATCTTTATAGGTCAAAAACAGATCACAAACTATTGAATAACAAGCAAAACAGTGCATAAACAACAACAAACCCCAAACCACTCTTGGCTACATGCCATGGTATCATTTTTGTCGTAGTTCTTTATGATGATTTATTTGGTTGTTTAGTTCTGAATATTTTTACTCTATCCTTCTACTAGAGGAAACTCAGAGCTGTTTTTAAATAATAATAATAATAATAATAATAATAATAATAATAATAATAATAATAATAAAGAATTAGACGGTGCTTTTTTCTGGGGGAACTTAGGAGTACACATACCCCTAAACATTTTGTGAATCTCAAGTTTGGCCTCATTGAGGGGCAGTATTTCAATATGACCAGGAAACTGGGAGTACCCGAAACATTATTATTTTTAGGAAAAAAGCACTGAGAATAAGTGCAACATAACATAGGTAAAGGTAAAGGGACCCCTGACCATTAGGTCCAGTCGTGACCGACTCTGGGGTTGCGGCGCTCATCTCGCGTTACTGGCCGAGGGAGCAGGCGTACAGCTTCCGGGTCATGTGGCCAGCATGCCTAAGTCGCTTCTGGTGAACCAGAGCAGCGCACGGAAAGGCCATTTACCTTCCCGCCGGAGCGGTACCTATTTATCTACTTGCATTTGACGTGCTTTCAAACTGCTAAGTGGGCAGGAGCTGGGACCGAGCAACGGGAGCTCACTCCGTTGCGGGGACTCGAACCACCGAACTTCTGATCAGCAAGCCCTAGGCTCTGTGGTTTAACCCACAGCGCCACCCGCATCCCTGCAGAACAATGGAAAATTTAACTGTGTGAAAGTGGCCTCATTGAAACTAAACTGCCTCCACTTTACATTCAGAAGTTGGTAAAGATGGAGACAGATGAACTCTGTGGAGAGGCTGTTCATCCACGGTCTGACATTTCTGACACTGGCTCTCCCCCCTTTCCTTCTCTCTGAGGCTTGCAATCTTCCCTCTCCACTTTCTCCTTCCTCTTTGCCTCCACCCTGAGGTCTCCCTACTGCTTCTTCTTCATGGCTCTCCTCTGCTAACTTACCCTTCCTCCAACCTCCCTACTCTTCTTACTCTTGTTCCCTGCCTTCGTGTTTACTGGCTCAGCATTCTGTGGCATCACAGGAGCAGGCATTGCACTCGTATCTTAAGAGGTACCTCAAGGTAAAACGGAGACATTGATTACATCACACGTGCCTTTTACCTGCACAAATTCCTTTATAAGAGCTTGGCTGCAGCAGCCAGAGCCAGCCTTCCAGGTGACGGTTGTAGTGGAGGAGGAGAAGAGAATAAGGCAGGAGGGAGGCAGGAGGCAGACAAAGGGAGAAGGAACCCTGGCGCCCTAGGCTACAAAATGAGTGGGGAAATGGAGGGTGATGGAGGAAGAAGAAACCCCAGCTGTGGAAGGGAGGAGAGAGGCTGACAGATGCAGGCGGAAGAAAAAAGCTGGAATCGTGCTGCAGGTTCTGCTTGCCTCTCTCGCTGTCTGCTTCCCCCCTCTCTTCCAAAGCCAAGGAAACCAGGTTATTTCTTCCTGGGACTTCCTCTGTTTCTTCTTCCTCTGGCAGTGGAGAAAAAGGTTCCTGCCCTTCCACCAGGCAGCTTTTAGCTACGCATGATTTTGTGTATCTGTGGTGCCTCTGGATGGGAACTCTCACAAGAGCAATGATCACACAGTACTGAGAAACAGACAGAGGCTGATCCTGGTCAACGGAGAGAGATGGGAAAAGAACATGCCTCACAATTGCAAAAGCAGACTTAAACTATGGCTATCAAGCCCACATTTATATGAAGACAAAGGGAATCTGCCTTAGGATCTGTCAGAGGGGAAATCACTGCCAGAGACATGGAGGTGGGTGTCTGGAAAGTCAGTCCTGGATAAGATAGTAGTCAGGACCAGAGCTATGTTCAAGTAAAAGTGGGGTTGGGAGGCAAAGTAGAATGAACTTCAGTGTTTATGGCTCAGGGCAGCAAAGCATAACTGGAGAAGAGTGGGGCATTATATCAGGGACCGTGTGGCCTCAGTCTTTGCATATCTTCAGTACTCTCAATGCCCTGTCCCGTATCTCTTTGGTCCTGGCTCCATAGACAATGGGGTTGAGCACTGGAGGCACCAAGAGGTAGACGTTGCCCATTGTGACATGAACCAGCACAGGAAGGTCTCTCCCAAACCTGTGCACCACGGAGAGTCCAATCAGAGGCACGTAGAAGGACAAGACAACACACACATGGGCCACACAGGTCCCAGAAGCCCGGAGGCGCTCTTCCTTTGATCTCAGCTGCAGGACGGTCTTAATGATCATCACGTAGGAGACAAAGATGAGCAGAGAATCAAGACCCATCACCAGGAGAATGGCAGCCAAGCCATATACAATGTTGGGCAGCTTGTCATTACAAGCCAGGTGCATGACATCTTGGTGAACACAATAGGAATGGGTGAGGACAGTGGAGCCACAGAGGTGCAGGCGGATGATCAGCAATGGAAAAGGGAGGAAGAAGACGACCCCTCTCACCAGGGCCACCAAGCCCACTTTAGCCGTCACTGCATTGGTGTGCATGGCAGCATGCTGCAGAGGGTGGCAGATGGCCACATAACGATCCACAGCCATGGCCAGGAGGATGGTGGACTCAATGCCTGATAGCGCGTGGATGAAGAACATCTGGAGAAGGCAACTCCCATAGCTGATCTCATTGGCATCAAACCAGAAGAGGGACAGGAGTTTGGGCATGGTGCAGGTGGAGAGGGCCAGGTCCACGACTGCCAGCATGCAGAGGAAGAAGTACATGGGCATGTGGAGGGCTGGCTCCGCCTTCACGACAAACACCACCGTGCAGTTGCCCACCACAGCCACAAGGTACATGGCACAAAGGGGGAAGGCCAGCCAGAATTGGGCCCCTTCCAGGCCAGGTAGGCCTATCAAGATGAACGAGAAGGAGTCACCATGAGTTCTGTTAGTGTCTGACAACGACATGTCCGGTGTGATGCCCTTGTGTTGTTCTACACAGCTGAAAGGGAGGGAGATGGTAGATTAACAGTGCCAAACTGAGTTTGATTCCATGGAACCAAAATGTTCTCTCCATCTGTTTCTCACTCATTTCCTCTCTCACTCACTCACTCTCTTTCTTTCTCTCTCTCCCCCTCCCCATTGTTTCCTTCTTTACTGATCACATACTGCATGATTAACCAGCAGGACTCATTGTCCAGGCCTGATGTGTTGGCCATTAGGACAAGAGGGTTTAAGAAACCATTTGTGCTCTTTGGTGGATACATCACATAACTCCAGGAGCAGCATCCTGTTGTCAAGGTGGCCAGCCAGATGCCTGTGGGAAACCAGGGGGCAGAACATGAGCACAAGGGCAGCCCTCTCCCATCCTGTGGTTCCCAGCAACTGATGTAATATGAATATATTTAAGACAACTAAAATGCCCGTCTTCAGACTAAGCAGGAGGGGGTTCCAGGTCTCAGGGGAATGTTAGTCTATCAGAAACAAAAAGTCTGCCCTAATCCCAAGAAAAACTCCCCACTCCATACCTTTGAGGGACCGCTCTCCAGCAGCAGTCGCTGTTTGGACCCTTCCTGCACCTCACACAGCCAACACAACTGACAGAAGGAAAGACATTTATAGAAAGCAAAGCCGCTAGGGGCCAATTTGTTGCCTCTGAGGAACCAGCTGAAGGGTGTGCCACAATGTGATATATCTAGACATTTCTTTTATGCTGAGGCTGTTTTGCATATAGAATCATAGAACTGTAGTGTTGGAAGGGAACTCAAAGAGGCATCCCAAACCCCTGCAATGCTGGGAATCTCAGCTAAAGCATTCAAGACAGATGGCCATCCAACCTCTGCTTCAAAACCTCCAAGGAAGGAGAGTCCACCACCTTCTGGGGGAGTCCATTCTACTGTCAAACAGCTCTTCCCATCAAAAAACTCTTCCTAATGTTTAGTCAGAATTGTTAAGCATAATTGTGTAATGTACATTGAAATGGAAAATATATCTATAATGTGCCTGTATTGTAATGTGAGGCATGGCAGGAAATTTCCATTGGAGCTAAAGAAGAGCCTAACAGGTTTATCATTAATGGGGCTGTATCATGGGACCGTATGTCTTCTAGCTTAGTCACATGAAATGGATTGTGTTAAAGGTTTATGGATATGCTAATCTGCAGGCATCCACCTTTGGTGGGGTGCTTTCTTTGTTCCAAGCTGCTGAAGAGAATGGACTGTGAATCTCTGCCTCCAGCAAACAGCCTGGGTCTAATGGAGGCTGCATTGGAGAAGAGAGTGAGCTTTGATTTTTAGCTTAGGATGCAATATATTTGTAATCTAAGATAGGCCTTAGGCTGGGATCAGTATAAGTAATTATGCTAATGGAATGTAACTTTATTTGCTTTAAGTTGTTTGGAGTTAAGTTCTGAGTAAGTAAAACTTTTGAACCATATTTTTGGACTGAATAATTTTCATTTCAATACAAGAGTCAGTTTTTATTCACCCAACGGCTTCCATATGCACCATATTTCCCCCACTGGTACCAATGGGATCTTTCTGGCTCTCTTCTCCCACCTGCCTTCTCCTCTGCACCCACCAAAAGATGTTTTGGGCTTTAAAAAAGAAAACAAAAAACAACAGCCCAACAACCCATGGAGGAAAGAATCAGAGACATTTCCATAATGTGTGGCTTGACTCGTGAGAAGGTGCAGCTCCTGCCAACTTGTTTAGAGGTGACAACATTAAGAACATGAGAAGGTCAGGCCAATGGTCTCTCTTATCCAGCATCCTGCTCTTGCCGGCCAATGGGAAGCTTGTTAGAAGGGCAGGAGCAACACAACACTGATATTCAGAGGCTTGCTGAGTCCAATGGTGAAGATGGAAGGTAGGCATTGCAGCTAAGAGCCATTGGTAGCCTCCTCCTTAATGAAGTTGTCTAGTCCTTGTTTAAAGCTGCCCCTGTTGGTTGCCATCACTGCAGCTTTCCCCGATAGGCTTCCCTTGAAGCGTATGTGGGGAGTCAAGTCTCCCAAAGAGGCAACGCAGACAGACATAATAAGCTCAAGGGTAGTTTTATCCACCTTGTGACAGGTTTCCAGAAAGAAAGGAACAAATATGCACACAGTATTTCCAGGAGCCCATTTAGTCTGCCGAAAGTAAATCACACCTGGGTTTGTTTTAAATTATGGATGAAACCCATTGTGCATTTTTCAAAATATTATCAACAGTATGAGGGAAATGGCGGAGAGATGATGATGATGATGATAATTTATTATTTATACCCTGCCCATCTGGGCAGCTTCCAACAAAAGATTAAAAATATACCTTAAAATATCATTCATTAAAAACTTCCCTAAACAGGGCTGCCTTCAGGTGTCTTCTAAGAGAGATAGTCTCCCGAGGGACCCTTTTCTGCCACAGAGAGGGAGAGTCCTTCTCCACCTTGCCTTTCCTGGAGCATGAAATATTTTCTTTTTTTCTTTTGGATAATATTTTTTATTAGTTATCAATTACAATAATCCAATAAAAGCCTCATTATAACAATACCAAATTACAATACAATTGCTAATACCAATCATCCAAATGCCAAATTATGCCACCATTTAGGTGCTAGAATTGATCTTTTGATGATTTACTTTATTTCTGCATTCCAAAATGTTACTAACTTCCAGTCAACATAACAATCCCTTATACTGTACAGCAACTGCAGTTTTAATGACTTCCATTCGTATTGACACATTAAGTGACTTATAGAGCTACAGGTGAAGCATTCAAACTATATCCTTGTTCTTCCTGAGCATGAAACTTTCTCTAGCCTTCCTCACAAGCAAAGATGAGTAAGGGCGAGTTCAGGAGAGATACAAATTGTTATGTATTATAGTTCTCACCCTAGGCCACTAGGGGTGTTGTGTGTATAAAGTTTCCACTCAGGTCCTCGTCAGTTAGTTTAGGCGGGAAACCCTGGGTTGCTGTTGTTACAATGTTGTCAGCCGGCTGCCTATATAAGCAGGCCAGCTGAGCTATTCAGTTTAGTTCTGTTCCTTTCTTTATATCTTTATTGTCATTGTACAAGTACAACCAAATTGGATTTAAATAATAATAATAATAATAATAATAATAATTAAATATTTTTTAAAAAAAATATTCATTTTTCATTTAAACAGTTGTTTCCCCAACCAAAAATGTACTCAACACGAGTAACAGCAGTAAAAGCCATACGAAACACTTAAAAATAAGGGAGAGCACTGAGCAGCCTATGCGCGCCGCCATCTTAGAACTCTTATAACTTATAACTGTTATAAAAAATAACAGAAATTTCAACAAAAATTTCCAGTCTGAGAATAAAGAGAGCTGCTTGAAAATCACTGTGTCGTCTACTATGTCCACCCACTATTCAACACAAATAGATTTCCTGTTTTGTGTAGTGCAGGGGTCGGCAACCTTTAAGACAAAAAGAGCCACTTGGACCCATTTCCGAAGGAAAAAAAAACCTGGGAGCCGCTTTTCGCGCCCTAGGCGAGGGGGCGGGGCCATGTGATGTCATTGCGCATGACATACGGTGCCCCGCCCCCTGCCGCCCCGCGCCGCTGCGATTTAGGCAAGCGTCCATCAGGAGCCTCCTGCGAGATGGCAGCACGTCTGCCAGCGCTGGCCCAGCTCAAATACAGCTGCACGGGCTTTGTCTGGGGCTCGATGCCTCCTCTCCACACACACACACACACACACACACACACACACACCAGCTTTTGTGTGCGCGCTGCACGGGCTTTGTCTGGGGCTCGCTGCCTCCTCTCCACACACACACACACACACCAGACCCCACCTGGAATACTGTGTCCAGTTCTGGGCACCACAGTTCAAGAAGGATATTGACAAGCTGGAACGTGTCCAGAGGAGGGCAACCAAAATGGTCAAAGGCCTGGAAATGATGCCTTATGAGGAACGGCTTAGGGAGCTGGGTATGTTTAGCCTGGAGAAGAGACGGTTAAGGGGTGATATGATAGCCATGTTCAAATATATAAAAGGATGTCATATAGAGGAGGGAGAGAGGTTGTTTTCTGCTGCTCCAGAGAAGCGGACACGGAGCAATGGATTCAAACTACAAGAAAGAAGATTCCACCTAAACATTAGGAAGAATTTCTTGACAGTAAGAGCTGTTCGACAATGGAATTTGCTGCCAAGGAGTGTGGTGGAGTCTCCTTCTTTGGAGGTCTTTAAGCAGAGGCTTGACAGCCACCTGTCAGGAATGCTTTGATGGTGTTTCCTGCTTGGCAGGGGGTTGGACTGGATGGCCCTTGTGGTCTCTTCCAACTCTATGATTCTGTGATTCTGTGATTCTGTGATTTTGTGTGCGCGCTGCACGGGCTTTGTCTGGGGCTCACTGCCTCCTCTCACACACACACACACACACACACACACCAGCTTTTGTGTGCGCGCGCGTTTCGCTCTCCCTCCCTCCGGCCCTAGACAGGCAGCGAGTGAGCGCAGCATGATAATGAGCTCTGTCAATTGCCCAGCCGGGAAGCGGGAGGAGGAGGAGGAGGAGGCGCTGCTCTCGCTCTCGGGCTCCGCGCTCGGCTCTGGTTTGCCGTCAACGCGCCCGTCGCAGCTCGCCAACTTCTCTTTCTCTCTGCAGCTTGCTCTCCCGCCGCCGCCCCGACTACACACACCGACGCGACGGGAGGGAAAGGGGAGCGGGAGAAGACACGCCACCCCGGAGCCGCGGCAAAGGTGTAAAAGAGCCACATGCGGCTCCGGAGCCGCGGGTTGCAGACCCCTGGTGTAGTGAATTCTGTATCATTTATCGCCAACACAGCGGCTGACAACCCTTTTCTCAGACATCCCTGTATAACGCTGAGGTTGGTCCCTAAGAAACTCCCTTTGGTGGGGATGTCATGTGACAAAGACACATGAGAGCAGAAGCAGCAAAGCAGGCTGGGAAGTGCTGGGACTGCACAATCATTCGGGCCTACTAAAGTTATTCAGGCCTAACTGCTAACTGTTGAGTCGCTCTGACATGTGACTCACTCTCCTTATAAGTGGCAGCCATTTTCTCTCTGTTCTCAGTAAGATTTCAGTCAGAGTCTGTCTGCCTCAGTTGTGAGCAGAGTCATTCAAACTGTTTGGAACCATGTTGTTTATGAAGTTTACTTTAATTCAGTAAAGCTTTGATTATTTCACTGAAGAACTCTGCATTATTAATTTACGCTGCGCGACAGGGGACTGCTATTATTGTATTTATTTGTGCTCTGCCTTTTCCCCAGAACTGGGACTCGTGGCAGCTTACAAAAATTAAAGCAAGCTCGGCTCAAACACAAACACTCCAAAAACAAATATAGTTAAATAGTAATTTATAATGGAATTTAAACAATGCAAAAAAAAAAAAAAAAACACAAATCGATTGAAATGCAGATAGTGAAACAACTAAAAACCTAATCCATCTGCTTCCACGATGAGCACCTACTGGGGACCATCCACATTTTGTTGACCCACTTTTTGTGGGGCATCTGCACAATATTGTGATCACAGTGTTCCCTCCTCAATGCTTTCTTTCCCTGCTTAACTTTCTCCCCAACCACCCTGAGCTCAGAAAATCTAACAGAATGGAACAGCCATACAATTTTCCCAGGTGGAGATGACCCAAAACTCAGAGGGGCAGAATGCTTGTCAACACACACACAAAAGAAAATATGGTCATTTTTCTCAGGAAGTGCCATTTTTTTTAATGATTCATTGCCTCTTCAGGAGTTGGTCTAAAAACAATAGCAAAAAGCACTTAAAATATTATGCAGCCCCCCGCCAAAAGGAAGGACATGCCTACCCAAGGTATGTTGTGTTTTGGGATGTCTTGACACCGGAGTGATGTAACACAGCAGTTGGGGTGCAGCCTGAGTGCAGCCTGGATGTGGTATTAATTTTGTTTAATTTATTTATTAAATCTATATCCCAACCTTCCTCCCAAAGGAGCTCAGGGTGGCATACAACAAGAAAACAATAACACGATATTTAAAAGAATTCCAATACAAATGCAGACTAGGAAATTGCTCAGCTTAAAATGCTTGTTGGAGGAGGAAGGTCTTAACAGAGATGGTGCCTGCCTCATACATAGGGCAGGTATATCCAAACGCGTCACCACACTAAAGGTCTGATTCCTTCAATGTGTGGGATGGACCTCTTGATAAGATGGTTTCTGCAGGAGGCCCTCACCCACAAAGCACAGTAATTGGTTGGGTGTATGAGGGCTGAGACGATCTATCAGGTGTGAGCTTCAGTCTCCAGGAAATGGTGTGACAACCACACAGGAAAGATGGTTACCAGGGTCTTGCAGCTCCTGAGAGACGCCTGGAAGGACACATGGCTATTGACTTATGGGGGGCTTAGAGATACAGTAGATCAGTGCACAGCTTTGTTTGCACCAATTTGTCTAATGAGGACCATGATCTTAAAGGTTGACCAAGCATATCTGTCCAGATACACTGCTAAGTGGAATATTCCAGGATAATCTGTTCTAAATGTATATATATCTGGGTCAATGAGGGCCTCCCTCCCTCCCTATCCTCATTATCCTCAATGCCCTGTCCCGTATCTCTTTGGTCCTGGCTCCATAGACAATGGGGTTGAGCACAGGGGGCACCAAGAGGTAGACGTTGCCCATTGTGACATGAACCAGCACAGGAAGGTCTCTCCCAAACCTGTGCACCACGGAGAGTCCAATCAGAGGCACGTAGAAGGACAAGACAACACACACATGGGCCACACAGGTCCCAGAAGCCCGGAGGCGCTCTTCCTTTGATCTCAGCTGCAGGACGGTCTTAATGATCATCACGTAGGAGACAAAGATGAGCAGAGAATCGAGACCCATCACCAGGAGAATAGCAGTCAAGCCATATACAATGTTGGGCATTCTGTCCCCACAAGCCAGGTGCATCACGTCTTGGTGAACACAATAGGAATGGGTGAGGACAGTGGAGCCGCAGAAGTGCAGGCGGATGATCAGCAATGGAGGAGGGAGGAAGAAGACAACTCCTCTCACCACGGCCACCAAGCCCACTTTAGCCGTCACTGCGTTGGTGAGGATGGAGGAGTGCTGCAGGGGATGGCAGATGGCCACATAGCGATCCACTGCCATGGCCAAGAGGATGGTGGACTCAATGCCTGAAAGAGTGTGGATGAAGAACATCTGGAGAAGGCAACTCCCATAGCTGATCTCATTGGCATCAAACCAAAAGAAGGCGAGGAGTTTGGGCACGGTGCAGGTGGAGAGCACCAGGTCCACGGCTGCCAGCATGCAGAGGAAGAAGTACATGGGTGTGTGGAGGGCTGACTCCGCCTTCACGACAAACACCACCGTGCAGTTGCCCACCACGGCCACAAGGTACATGGCGCAGAGGGGGAAGGCTAGCCAGAATTGGGCCCCTTCCAGGCCAGGTAGGCCCATCAAGATGAACGAGAAAGAGTCGCCATGAGTTCTGTTAGTGGCTGACAATGACATGATTGGCTTGAAGCCCTGTGAGTGCTACTCACCTGAAAGAGAAGGAGAGGGTAGATTCACAATGCCAAATTGGGTTTGATCCTTGAAACCAAAATGCCCTCCCATCTCTAATGGTAAGCTATGAGGCAGCATCAGTCTCTGTCTTTCTCTGTCTCTGTCTCTCTGTCTGTCTGTTTCTCCACATCCCCCCCATTGTCGCCTTCTTTACTGAGCACATAATGCATCTTAATAATAATAATAATAATAATAATAATTTATTATTTATACCCCGCCCATCTGGCCGCGTCTCCCCAGCCACTCTAGGCGGCTTCCAGCAAATATTAAAATACATACACATGTCACAGAATAAAAACCAGCAGGACTCATCGTTCAGGCTTGACGTGTTGGGCATTAGAGCAAGACAGTCTAAGAAACGATTTGTGTCTTTTTTATAATTTTTATTAAACTTTCGGTTTTACAATTTCAAATACTCATTTTACATCCTTAAGATATCAATGACTTCCCTTCTTCTCTTTCCATGGTTCATTTTACATATCTTAAACCCCTGCATATTTTACAAGAACTATACCAATCAGTTTTCCATTATTGCATCCATCGAAACCTATTTACACTGTTGAATTGATCTTAATGCTGCCAACGTTTTCAGCTGTATACAATTATTTCTCATATATTCAATAAACGTTTTCCAATCTTCTCTAAACATATGTTCTTCTTGTTCTCTTATTCTATGTGCTAAGTATGCAAGTTGTACAGATTAGAAATGATTTGTGTCTTCTGGTAGATACACCCGATAACTCCAGGAGCAGCTGGTGAGGAGCAACATGGCCACAGACTATGGACAGTGGTCACTGCCACATATCAGGGTTGGGTGAGCTTGGGACACTGTGCGTCCACCAGCAGTTGTCTTGGATTGTACCTGCCGATCCACTCACCACCCCACCTGGTGCTTAAGGTGCCTTGTGAGGATGAAAAAGACCCCTTTCTCCTTGCGGTCTTGAGGACCCACCAAATGGGACCTGAGTAAAGAACCCTTCTAAGATTCTTGAGGGCTCATTCGGGGTCTTATTGGGGACAATAAACGCAGCAGAACATTTTTGTTGGTTTTGTTAAAAAGAGACAAGTTTGGCCATTGGCAACAGGAGCCTGCAATAGTCATTCCCAGAAGCACCGAACCATCTCTTCTGATAGATGAACTTCCTCCTACTGCCCGAAACCTAATGGAACCAGTTTTATAACAGCTTGTCAAAAGAAGTCTATTGTGGTCAGCAACAGTGCTATTCAACATTTCCCACAAGTCTTAAAATTAGAAGAGACTGGCTGCTGGATCAGGTCAATGACCCGTCTAGTCTAGCATCCTCTTCTCCCAGTGGCCAACCAGATGCCTGTGAGAAACCAGTAAGCAGGATTTGAGCACAGGAACCCTCTCCCCTCCTGTGGTTCCCAGCAACTGATATGATATAAATATATTTAATACAAATAAAATGACCATCTTCAAACTAAGCAGGAGAGGGTTCCAGGTGGGGGTTAGATGGATCAGTTGGTTAGAGCGTGGTGCTGATAACACCAAGGTTGCAGGTTTGATCCCTGTATGGTACAGCTGCCTATTCCTGCACTGCAAGAGGTTGGACTGGATGATCCTTGGGGTCCCTTCCAACTCTTTGATCCTATAATTCTATGATTCTAGTACCAAGAAGACCCCCCCCAAAAAAACATACCTTCAAGAGAATGCTCTGCAGCAGCAGTCGCTGTGTGGACCCTGCCTGCACAGCCACACACAGCCAACACAGCTGTGCAGAGGAGAGGCATTTATAGACAGCCCATTCCCTGGGGGCCAATTTGTTACCTCTGAGAAACCGGCTACAGATTCCAAACTGAAGGACGTGCCCCAGTCTAATATATACAGACATTTCTTTTATGCTGGGGCTGTTTTGCACATAGAATCATGGGACTGTGGAGTCCAACCCTTTACGGTGTAATGTCATTGAAAGCCGCCTGCTCCTCCTCCACTAATTTGTCTAATCCTTGTCTAAAGCTACCCTTGTTGGTGACCATCACTACAGCTTCCCCCCCCCCCATAGGCTTCCTCTGAAGTGCATGTGGGGATTCAAGTCTCCTAAAGAGGCAACGTAGGTCGATGTAATCTAAAAGATAGTTTTTATTCACCACACAACAAGTTTCCACAAAGGTAGGAACAAATGTGCATACAATATTTCCAGAGGCCCAATTCAGTTTGCCAAGGGTTAATTATACTTGGGTTTGTTTTAAATTATGGAATAAACCTGTCATGCATTTCTCAATTTATTATCAACAGCATGAGGAAAGTAAGGGAGGGAGGGAGGGAGGGAGGGAGGGAGAGAGAGAGAGAGAGAGAGAGAGAGAGAGAGAAGAAAGAAAGAAAGAAAGAAAGAAAGAAAGAAAGAAAGAAAGAAAGAAAGAGTCTCCAAAGGGACCCTTTTCTGTTGCCTAGGGAGAGTCCTCCTGCACCTTGCCTTTCCTGGAGCATGAAGCTCTCTCTAGCCACCTCAAGTGGGTTTAGGAGATTTCCTATTCTGCATAACAAATTCCGTAGCATTTATCACCTACATAGTGGTGGACAACCCTTTTGTTACACATCCCTGAATAACACCGAGGTAGGTCACCAGGAAACACCTTTTCAGGGGCCTCTTTCTGTAGGAGGCCCTTGTCCACAGAGCTTAGTGATGGTAGAGGACAGATCATTCAGGTATGAGCTTCAGTCTCCAGGAAATGGTGTGGCAACTACACAAGAAGCATGGCTACTAGGGTCTTGCAGCTACTGAGAGCTGCTTGAAAAGACACATTGTCATTGACTTATAGTGGCCTGGAGATGCTGCAGATCAGTGCACAGCTTTGTTCTGCCTGATTTGGCTAATAAGGGCTGTGATCTTAAAGGTTGACCAAGCACAGCTGTACAGATGAGCTTTTAGTGAAATAACTCTAGGATAATCTGTTCTAAAGAAAATTCTGGGTCAATGAGGGCCTCCCTCCCTCCCTATCCTCATTATCCTCAATGCCCGTTTCCGAATCTCCTTGGTCCTGGCTCCATAGACAATGGGGTTGAGCACAGGGGGCACCAAGAGGTAGACGTTGCCCATTGTGACTTGAATCAGCAGCGGAAGGTCTCTCCCAAACCTGTGCACCACGGAGAGTCCAATCAGGGGCACATAGAAGGACAAGACAACACACACATGGGCCACACAGGTCCCAGAAGCCCGGAGGCGCTCCTCCTTTGACTTCAGCTGCAGGACGGTCTTAATGATCATCACGTAGGAGACAAAGATGAGCAGAGAATCGAGACCCATCACCAGGAGAATGGCAGCCAATCCATACACAACATTGGGTGTGGTGCTGTTGCTCGAAGCCAGGTGCATGACATCTTGGTGGAGGCAGTAGGAATGGGTGAGGTTGGTGGAGCCACAGAAGTGCAGGCGGCTGATCAGAAAGGGCAGAGGAAGGAAGAAGACGACACCTCTCACCACGGCCACCAAGCCCACTTTCACCGTCACTGCATTGGTGAGGATGGAGGAATGCTGCAGGGGGTGGCAGATGGCCACATAACGATCCACTGCCATGGCCAGGAGGATGGTGGACTCCACTCCAGACAGAGAGTGGATGAAGAACATCTGGAGGAGGCAGGTCCTGTAGCCAATTTCCTTGGCATCAAACCAGAAGAGGGACAGGAGTTTGGGCATGGTGCAGGTGGAGAGGGCCAGGTCCACGGCTGCAAGCATGCAGAGGAAGAAGTACATGGGCGTGTGGAGGGCTGGCTCTGCCTTCACGACAAGCACCACGGTGCAGTTGCCCACCACAGCCACAAGGTACATGGCGCAGAGGGGGAAGGCCAGCCAGAAGTGGGCCCCTTCCAGGCCAGGTAGGCCCATCAAGATGAACGAGAAGGAGTCACCATAAGTTCTGTTAGTGGCGGACAAAGACATGTCCAGTGTGATGCCCTTGTGTTGTTCTACACAGCTGAAAGGGAAGGAGAGAGGAGGAGTCAAGTGGGTTTGAGCCCATGAAACCAGAATGACAGCTCCCCATTCCTATGTGGCCAAGCAGAGGGAGTCAACTCCAAGGGGTAATAGGATAAACATTAGCTAGGAGGGGTTGAAGGAACAATGAGGGTAATGCCCAGGCCTGCCAGTTGACTTATTTCTAGTCCAGTTTTAAACCAGGCAGAAAAATCCCAAAGTAGAACACAATTAAAAATGAACAGCTCATGTTCTTCAAACCAAGGATCAGGAAACCAAGTTTTATGAGGAACCCTTAAGGGTTATGTTTTGCCTGGAGAAGAGAAGACTGAGAGGTCACATGATAGTCATCTTCAAATATCTGAAGAGCTGTCACATGGAAGATGGAACAAGCCTCTTTTCTGCTGCTCCAGAGGGTAGGACCAGAACCAATGGTTTCAAGTTACAAGAAAGGAGATTCCAACTAAATCTCAGGAGTAAGAGCCTTTTGACAGTGGAACAGACTCCCATGAGAGGTGGTGGACTCTCCTTGCTTGGAGGTTTTGAAGCAGAGGTTGGGTGGTCATCTGCTGGGGAGTCTTTAGTTGTAGTGTCCTGCATTGCAGGGGCTTGAACTAGATGACCCTTGGGGTCCCATCCAACACTACAATTCCATGACTAGGAACACAGGAAGCTGCCTTATACTGAGTCAGATCATTTGTCCATTTAGCTTAGTATTGTACACTGACGGGCAGTGGCTCTCTAGGATTTCAGGCAGGCGTCTCTCCCAGGTCTACTAGGAGATGCCAGGGATTGAACCCAGGAACTTCTGCTTCCAGGCAAATGCTCTACCACTGAGCTATGAACCTTCCCATTTTAAATAATAATAATAATAATAATAATAATAATAATAATAATAATAATAATATCAGAGGACAGGATAAAATCAATAACTGCCATAATTAATGTTATTAATTATTAATGTCAAATTAAAATGCAACCTCCATGCTTGGTTGTGGTGAACTTCTCTGAGTAGCAGATACTGGCAACTAAGAGCAGAACATTAGATTCACGATGTATTCAGTGCTGCTGCTGCTGCATTATTTGCAAAAGGCGCCATGTGTGGGGTCAGTCTGCCTGCCAGCCTCTCTTCTCCAATGACCCGGTTGCTGTGGCCACACCCTTTCTCAGTCCTTTTTTTCTGGGGGGGATGCATACCCCTAAACATTTGTGAATCATTGTACCGTTGTCCATTTTACTGTATTTATTTTCCCCGATTCGAACTATAAAATGGTGATTTTCGTGAGTCAAAATAAGAGTACCCCTAAACATTTAATATTTTTTTAAAGAAAAAAATCACTGCTCTTTCCTACCTTTGACTGCAAAGACATCAGAACAGCAGCCTAACACATCCTACTCAGAGGTTAGAGGGTTACAGAAACAACCAGGTCAACCTTTGCCAACCTGATGTCTCCAGGTGTTTTGGACTATAGCTTCCATCTCTTTCAGCAACCAGCGTGGGCTGGGACGAAAACATCTGGATGGCGCCAGAATCACAAAGGGTCATCTAAGCACCAGGGTTGCCTGTCTTGAGTTCAAAACATGGAGCTGGAAAGCAGTGCCATGCAGGAAGTTGGACTCAATGGCCCTTGGGGTATCTTACAATGCTACAATGCTTCTGTGGCTCAACGTTTGCATGGCGCTTTCTCCCTAAGTTATGGAAAGGGTGAGAGGGGGAAATGTTAGGCAGCCCTGTCTCTCCTGCACTTCTTCCATTCCTACAGAGCAGAATATTGTCATAGATCTTGGGTACCAGAGTCTGTCAGTGAATGGTAGAAATTAATACATGGCAGTATTTAGATAATATCTGGGATATGAAGGGAAAATACAATCTGCAGAACTGTGACATATGGAAATTTCCTAGGTTAGCTTTGGACTTAAGCTTTCTGAAGGGGGGCAATGAGGGACACTCATGGGGCATAATGTTCTGCACACACACACACCCCATTGAAAACCTCCGGTGTAAATATATTCCAATAAACCATACCGCATTGGCCAGTATATCAGCCACACATTTATTCCAAATTCCGACCATGAAAAGTTAAAGTGTGGCTTAAATTCACAACCTTACAAAAATTGGCTTTTACGATATCGCTGCTGAAACAGACATATGGTAAAACAGAACCAAAAAAAAAAGTTTTATTGCCAATTTGCGAACTTGAATGCCTGCGGAATTGTAGCGATTGAATAGCGATTTGCGATTTTAGCAATTGTATGTTAACGTTCGTGGGCTTGCAAGATCAAAGGCTTAAATTGGCTCGGAGTTACAATTCTACCAACCGCAGCGGTTTTCAGCCTGTAACCCAATTTTAAGAGAGCGACTTATATTCGGGTATAATTTCAAAGGTGCGGCTTATTTGCGGGTGCGGCTTATATTCGGGCCAACACAGTATTTCTTAGAGAAACTCTAGCCTTCATAGTGCCTTGATTTTCCCAATGGAAACACAATCCTGGGTGAGCTTCTGGACCCCCTGGAATCTTGCTATCGCTCTGCAAAGATTGGGGGGGGGGGCGTGGGATGCAACCTTTGTAACAATACTTTGAGTGGAACACTAGGATGCGTGGAGGTTGCTGAGGGCAGGCAGTGTACACACCATAACTTTAGCACATTTGGAGCATGTTCTGTCCCTTAAATAATTCTCTTGTTCACCTTGCGCAGAGTTACAATCCCCAGAAACCCTTTGATCATAAGAGCAGCCTGTGCGATCAGGCTAATGGCCCATCTACTCCAGCATCCTGTTCTCACAGTGGCCAAAAGATGCTTGTTATGGGAAGACCACAATCAGGATCCGAGCGCAAGAGCATTCTCCCCTCCTGTGGTTTCCATCAATGCGGACGCAAACTGCAGTGCCCAGAATTCTTTGAGGGGGGAATTTAGAAGAGACTTCAAATGTCCCTCAAAATATGCTTCAAAATGTGTTTTAACGGTACAGTGGTTGCACAGCCCACGAGAGAAGAACCCAGGGACTGTGCAGACAAGCAAGTTGACTCTGCTTAAAAGAAGCCTGCAAACCAACCCCAGGATGTTATTCTCCCAGCCTCTCCTTGATATCATCTTGGTAACAAACGCCCCATACAAGTGTCTGGGACATCACATCTCCCTGTTTCTGCTCCGGTGCCTAGAGACAGGATGAAAGGATTCTCAACTTTTGGTGGGGATACAAAAAGCCCAGGTTCGCAACACAGCTAAGATTCAAGAGGCAAGCATCCCCTACCTTTCCTGTACCTTTGTCACTCTGGGAGCGGGATCATCCTCTAGCACCAGAGGCCAGGTGGACCCTTCCTTTGCAACGAAAGCCACTAGCAGAACTGAACAGGCGGAAGGAGGCTGGAATTATAGCACACTCTCAAGCCCGGCCCCTTGGGGACAGTTTGTCATTGCAAGAAGCTCAACAGTTGAACTGAAGCTGCCTTATATAGCTAGCCTATCTAGCTCAGCATGGCAGCAGCAGTAGCTCTTCAGACAGAGTTATTTTCCCAGCCTGAGGATCCCTTTCCGATGAAAGATGAGGACTGAACTGAGGACCTTATTCACACACAGGATGTGTGCTCTGTGACACTACTGCAGCCCTTCCGAGAGAGCACAGGCAGACACAGGCTTCGGTATGCCACTGCCCCAGTTCTCTGTTGCTGATGATCACGGCAGGTTGCACCATGTTGCTGACTAACAGATAACTCAGGCGCTGGGGAGGAAGAATCTGCGGCTCAGGGAGGTCTCTGGTCAAACTGAATTGGAAGAAGAGCAGGGGAAACAGGGACATGCGCAGAGTGTCTCTGAATTCCATCAGTTTCTGATTATGAGCATAAAAAGCGTTCAGTGAATCACATTTGCTGTGGTCCCTGAATGACCCTCTGGGTTTCTTCCAGCTCAACAGTTGCATTCTGTGAAACTTCCTCCTCTGTGTAAACGCATACATGTTTGCAGCCAAAGGCTGCAGTCCAAAAATGCATGCTTTCTAGTAACCTGAACCAATGGGTTCAAATGACAAGAAAGGAGATTCCGACTAAATAGTAGGAAGAACTTTTTGTGGATAAGAGCTGTACGGCAGGGGAACAGACTCCCTCGGAAGGTGGTGGACTCCCCTTCCCTGGGGGTTTATAAGCAAAGGTTGGCCGGCCAGGGCTTCTCTAGCTGAGATTTCTGCATTGCAGAGTGTTGGACTAGATTACCCTTGGAGGTCCTTTTCATAATTCTATAAATAGGAAAGGGTTATGGTTTACTGAAATCAGTAGGACTTAGTTCCAAGAAAACGTTATTTGGATATGTGCATAGGGATGTAACAGGATTCACTTCAGTTTACCTTCAGAGCTGAATTTATCAAACTCGTGATTCCAGAAACGAAATGAGAATGGAAATCATAGAATCATAGAATCGTAGAGTTGGAAGAGACCACAATGGCCATCCAGTCCAACCCCCTGCCAAGCAGGAAACACCATCAAAGCATTCCTGACAGGTGGCTCAAAGAAGGAGACTCCACCACACTCCTTGGCAGCAAATTCCACTGTCGAACAGCTCTTACTGTCAGGAAGTTCTTCCTAATGTTTAGGTGGAATCTTCTTTCTTGTAGTTTGAATCCATTGCTCCGTGTCCGCTTCTCTGGAGCAGCAGAAAACAACCTTTCTCCCTCCTCTATATGACATCCTTTTATATACTTGAACATGGCTATCATATCACCCCTTAACCTCCTCTTCTCCAGGCTAAACATACCCAGCTCCCTAAGCCGTTCCTCATAAGGCATCGTTTCCAAGCCTTTGACCATTTTGGTTGCCCTCTTCTGGACACGTTCCAGCTTGTCAGTATCCTTCTTGAACTGTGGTGCCCAGAACTGGACACAGTATTCCAGGTGAGGTCTGACCAGAGCGGAATACAGTGGTACTATTACTTCCCTTGATCTAGATGCTATACTCCTATTGATGCAGCCCAGAATTGCATTGGCTTTTTTAGCTGCTGCATCACACTGTTGACTCATGTCAAGTTTGTGGTCTACCAAGACTCCTAGATCCTTTTCACTTGTACTGCTCTCAAGCCAGGTGTCACCCATCCTGTATTTGTGCCTTTCAATTTTTTTGCCCAAGTGTAGTACTTTACATTTCTCCCTGTTAAATGCAGACAACCTCCAGATTTTGCAACTCATCCACCCCCTGTGGAGTGGGAGACCCATTGATGTTCATAATCAGCATTAATAAGTTTTCATAGAACCCACCACACTTGGCACTTTCTGCAGCTGATGAAGTGAATAAAAGAGAATGTGGAAAACTGCCTTACACTGACTCAGGCCATATGTCCTTTTGTCTCAGTACTGTCTAGACCAGGGGTAGTCAACCTGGTCCCTACTGCCCACTAGTGGGCGTTTCAGGATTCCAGGGGGCCTGTAGGGGGTTCTACACCACATGTTACTGCAGCACTGGTGGGCGGTAAGGAAATTTTGCCATCAAGAAAAAATGCATTACTGAGCAGTAGGTATAAAAAGGTTGACTACCCCTGGTCTAGGGACGCGGGTGGTGTTGTGGTCTAAACCACTGAGCCTCTTGGGCTTGCCGATCAGAAGGTCAGTGGTTCGAATCCCCGCGACGGGGTGAGCTCGCGTTGCTCGGTCCCTGCTCCTGCCAACCTAGCAGTTTGAAAGCATGTCAAAGTTAAGGTTACCAGACGTCCCCGTTTCCCGGGGACAGTCCCCCGGATTTACAAACCAGTCCCCTGACAAAATCTTTTATTCCTACTAAAGTTGAAAAGTGCAAGTAGATAAATAGGTACCGCTGCAGCGGGGAGGTAAACAGCGTTTCCGTGCGCTGCTCTGGTTCGCCAGAAGCGGCTTTGTCATGCTGGCCACATGACCCATAAGCTATACACCGCTCACTCGGCCAATAAAGCGAGATGAGCGCCACAACCCTAGAGTCGGACACGTGGTCTGGACTCTCATCCCGCAAATGGAAAGCAATAAACATATAAAATCCAGTGCTATCCCAAGCATTAATTCCTTTCCAAAATAGGACTGGTTTTTTTTTTTTAAAAAAAGACATTGTAAAATCAAACCAAAAAAAGAGCAGCAGCTGAGTTTTGTCTGTCTGTTTCTCTCTATGTGAGGCTATTCTGAGCGTCTCATGTCAAAAGACATAAGTAAACCCGTTTCTGTTGAAAACCAGGAGCCAGTAATGGTGGGGCTTATACAACTGTAGAGGTGGCGGGGACCCCTGAGGGTCATCTAGCCCAACCCCCTGCAATGCAGGAATCTCAGCTAAAGTATCCATGCAGATGGCCATCCAACCTCTGCTTAATTCCTCTAAGGATCGCTAGACCACAGCCGCCCAAGGGAGACTGTTCCACCGTCAAACAGCTCTTACACTCAGAAAACTCTTCCTAACATTGAGTCAGAATCTCCTTTCTTGTAATTGTGTAATTTGTGGGGTGTGTATACCTTGGTTTAGGTTTCCTTGGAAGGGAGGTCACTGAAGACTGCGGCATTTTCTGTGATATTAAGTTATTTAATACAAGGTGAGTATAATTTAGAGCATTCACCTTCAGCAGATCCTGCTGCCCCATTAGTTTTTTGGCAGTGGGGTGGGGGGTCCTCAAAGGAATGGATACTTGGATTCCCGCTGAGAAGAAATCGGCCTCTCTCTTCTTTCCAGGGCCATATCTCAAACTGACTGGCTATTGTCCTGCCTCTCTCACATACAGACCTTGTTGGTTTCACCTCCAGCCACAGGAGGGATGGGACCCCCTCAGCTCACTTTCCAGAAACACCTCCAGCTTCTTAGGTTCTAGTGAAGCACCACAGCTCAACTTACATAACAAAGCAGACCTGTTAAATTGCCTCTCCCAGTTTTGTAGGGTTTTGACACTGACCCCAGTAAGCTCCCGTTTGGACTAGCACTGCACTGAACACGGAGATGCCTGGAAACTCCAGTCAGCTCACAAAATAACAGTTGTTGTTGTTGTTGTTGTTCAGTTGTTTAGTTGTGTCCGACTCTTCGTGACCCCATGGACCAGAGCACGCCAGGCACTCCTGTCTTCCACTGCCTCTCGCAGTTTGGCCAAACTCATGTTAGTAGCTTCGAGAACACTGTCCAACCATCTCATCCTCTGTCGTCCCCTTCTCCTTATGCCCTCCATCTTTCCCAACATCAGGGTCTTTTCCAGGGAGTCTCCTCTTCTCATGAGGTGGCCAAAGTACTGGAGCCTCAACTTCAGGATCTGTCCTTCTAGTGTAACATGAAATAAAAGTCCACACCTTGATTTCTTGACTCTCTCCTGACTACTGAGAGATCTATGCCACAGATCTAATAAGATGCACGGAAGCTGGAAAACAAGAAGCAAACTATGAGATTCAAATCTATGGGTTAAGCAAAAAACGACACTCCAAATTATCCCTCTTTTCCTTCAAAGCACATTATGTTGCATGCCCTCAAGCGAGGCTGTTTTCCTTCAGAGTTACATTTCTCCTCAGATGGAAACATCTCAGAGGAAGGATGTGGTCTGTTTATCCCACTGTGTTGCCCCCCCCCTTTCCAGAAAGCAGTTTTTGTTCCCAGAGTCAAAAATAAGTCTGCTGGGTTCTCCCTCCCTTCTTCCACCCCCATTTTTCTTTCTCTCCCCCCTCCCTCTCCAGATCAGAGCTGCTGCTTTCTCCAGGGCAGGGCAAGTGGTGCGGAAGATTGAGGGGAGCAGGTGGGGCTGGGGATCTGGGGATCTGGCCATGCAATGCAAGAGCTGGGTGCGTTCAAAAGGAGAAGGCAGTTCTGGCCAGCAAAATGGCACAGCTCTCAGGCTTGCACATGTCCAGAAAGCTCCCGGTGTGTGTGTGTGTGTGTGTGTGTGTGTGTGTGTGTGTGTGTGTGTTTGCATGACCCAGTTAATCCCCAGTATCATCAAATTTTTATTACGGTCATAGACCAGCATTTAAAATCTTTAAAGTGCTTTACAGAGCTAAAAGAAATTAAAACTCAGAATGAATATAGAAGTCTAAAAATTTAAAAGGGGCTAAAAATATCCAGGAAGAGGGTCCAGCTTGCCTTTTCCCAGCTTCTGCTCTAGGTCTTCATTCCATTCCCGAACAGAAGAGCTGCTACCCACAGCCCAACA
Source organism: Darevskia mixta (assembly GCA_034641385.1). Lineage (NCBI taxonomy): Eukaryota > Metazoa > Chordata > Lepidosauria > Squamata > Lacertidae > Darevskia > Darevskia mixta. The sequence goes on from JAWWNH010000205.1 coordinate 3,269,403, forward strand.
CCAAGTTCAATACTCCGCTGACTGGTTTGTTCTGGGAGGGTAGACTGTGCCTGCAGATCTGCGTGCAGAATCTAGCTACCATCCGGGTTATCTTTTGCTCTTTGCCTAGTAAAAGGGCATTTAGTTTGGTCTTATCTAGAAGGTCAGCTAACCTCTCCAATAGGGGGGCAATGATGTCTCTGCGGGCCTTGTCGTAAAAAGGGCATCTAAAGAATAGATGCTCGGGGCTACCTACTTCCCCCAGTGGGCAGGAGCAGAGTCTCTGATCGTATGGGATCTTTCCAAAGGATCCTAGCAGAACTGGCGAGGGCAGCGCCGAGCTTCGGGCAAGCGTAAAGGCTCTTCTTGAGTTTCTAGATTCAAGAAAGAAGAGATACGCTGCTGGGGCAGCAACGTATTTCTCGTTTTCTGCTGTAATGAAATCAGGGGACCTAGTCCCCAGTAGTTTATTTAGATATTTATTTACAGATTTCTCGAATTTTGGCTTTAGGTGGGTGTCCTCATATGATTTCCGTGAAGGAATTGTCCTGGAAATGAATACACTGGTGCCAAGCGATGTGCCTCTCTGCTCTCTCCTCTGCCAAGGGCGACCCCTTTGGAGACACCAGCCTTAAGAAAATGCCAGCACAATCCAGATTACACACCTCACCCCCCCCCCCCCCGTTTCCTACATTTCCTAGGGGAGGGGTGCTGAGCTCAACCAGCAAGTCACACAAGAGACTCAGCTCTGCAGCTGCAAATAAAACGTTTTAAGTGTGTTTTAGTGTGATGTGAAGACAGGAGTGCCTGGCGTGCTCTGGCCCATGGGGTCACGAAGAGTCGGGCACGACTAAATGACAACAAAGCGCAATATACAATGTGACACTAGATGGCGATGGTGAGCCTTATGGAAAATTCAATGTATTTTTAAAAACGCTAATAAAAAAAAAAGCATTTTCAGAACTTTTTAAAATACTTGTGTTGATTCCACCAGGGAAGGAGAATCCTGGAAGCAAATGAGAGGCATGACTATTTAAATATCTGAAGGGCTGTCAGATGGAAGGTGGAGCAAGCCTGTTTTCTGCTGCTCCAGAGGATGCAGATTCAAATGGCCAGAAAGAAGATTTGGACAAAGCCTTAGGAAGAAGGAGACTAAGAGCTGTTTGACAGTGGAAAGAACTCTCTCAGAAGGTGGCAGACTCTCCTCCCTGGGAGGCTTTTCATAGAATCATAGAATCATAGAGTTGGAAGAGACCACAAGGGCCATCCAGTCCAACCCCCTGCCAAGCAGGAACACCGTCAAAGCATTCTTGACAGGTGGCTGCAAAGAAGGAGACTCCACCACACTCCATGGCAGCAAATTCCACTGTCGAACAGCTCTTACTGTCAGGAAGTTCTTCCTAATGTTTAGGTGGAATCTTCTTTCTTGTAGTTTGAATCCATTGCTCCATGTCCGCTTCTCAGGAGCAGCAGAAAACAACCTTTCTCCCTCCTCTATGACATCCTTTTACATATTTGAACATGGCTATCATATCACCCCTTAACCTTCTCTTCTCCAGGCTAAACATACCCAGCTCCCTAAGCCGTTCCTCATAAGGCATCGTTTCCAGGCCTTTGACCATTTTGGTTGCCCTCCTCTGGACACGTTCCAGCTTGTCAGTATCCTTCTTGAACTGTGGTGCCCAGAATTGGACACAGTATTCCAGGTGAGGTCTGACCAGAGTGGAATACAGTGGTACTATTACTTCCCTTGATCTAGATGTTATACTCCTATTGATGCAGCCCAGAATTGCATTGGCTTTTTTAGCTGCTGCATCACACTGTTGACTCATGTCAAGTTTATGGTCTACCAAGACTCCTAGATCCTTTTCACATGTACTTTTCACCAGCATCCCCAAAGAATGAGCTAGCTTGCAAGAGCTCCAAATAAGTGATGGTGCAGTTCTGGCTAATGAATGGGCCTTTCCTCCTCGCCCTCACCTAGCTGCTAGGCAGGAAGACAAGAGCCGCAGGAATTGTGTGTGAAGAAGCTGGAAGCAAGGTGGAAGCTGGAGACACTGGGCCCTGCTTGCTCCGTGGTGGAGCGAAAGCTGTGACCAATGGAGAAGCAAGACCTGTTGGGGTGTTGATGCTGTGAGCCCCTCCTTCTTAGGCTCAGGTTATATAGATATATGTAAATAAAACCATAAATCCTAAAGACACCACAGTCTCTGCTGACCTTCATTCCAAGGAAACTGAAACCTGGAATGCCAGAATTATCTCACCGTTTGGAGATTGTGCTGGATTGTAACAACAGGTTTCCTTCGAAGCGCCTCTGCAAATACAGGCAGCCTTGAGACCCCTTTCTTTTAACACAGGCAACCTTCTCCGTTGGTTCCAGCCAGCAGACCCTAATGATCTGACGTTGGTCACTTCCAAGCACATTGATGGTCCTTTTTAGAAAATAAAACAAACAGACTGTCAGCAACATGTTCTAAACATCTTCAGGAAGCGTGTTTAATTGCCAAGTGGAGCTGCTTGCATTCTGCGCTGCCAAAAAAAGAGATGAGAAATAGGGTTTGGGAGAGGAATTTTTCAAAGGGAAGCAGAACAGAATGTAAACTTCCTGACATCCTGGCCAGGTAGAGTCAGTAAAGGCAAGCAAAGCAAGGTTGCACAGAAAAGAGATTGGGGGGAGAACACACATTGCAGTTCTCACTCACGGAGGACCCACAGAGCGGAAGCAAATGTGGGAAGAAGAAGAAGAGTTTGGCTTTGATATCCCGCTTTATCACTACCCGAAGGAGTCTCAAAGCGGCTCACATTCTCCACCCTGTGAGGTGAGTGGGGCTGAGAGACCTCAGAGAAGTGTGACTAGCCCAAGGTCACCCAGCAGCTGCATGTGGAGGAGCGGGGAAGCGAACCCGGTTCACCAGATTACGAGTCCACCGCTCTTAACCACTACACCACACTGGCTCTCTACAATTGGGCACTGCCTCTACGTGGGAGACGAGGCATCATTAGGAAAGGAACTGAAAAGAAAAGTGCCAGTATCATAATGCCATTATGCAAATCTATGGTGCAACCACTTATGGAAGACTGTGTACCTTTCTGGTTGCCGCGCCTCTGAAAAGGAATTGTAGAGTTGGAAAAGGTTCAGGAGGGGAGCATACCCTCCAACGGTCCTGAAAATGTCTAGCAACCACGGCTTCTCACGGTGCCATGGGAAGTCCCAAGTCAGAATGGTCCAACATGTGACCTTTGCTAAGTTCCAAAGGAGCACCTACTGTGGCCATTGCTAAGGGTGGCCACACATTTGCCCTAACCCATTGTGCCAACGCACTGGGCTGCCCTTGCCACATGTAACACAGGGTGGCCGGTGGTGGCAAGCTACCCCAACTCCCATTTGTGTGTTTGTTTCTTAGGTTTACATGGAAACTTTTCTCCAAGGAGTTCAAAGTGGTGAGCTTTATGGTTCAGTGGGAATGTGCACCCTGAATTCCAGGTTCAACACTCTAATTGTCTCTCTTTTATGAATCGTGATCCAGTCCCCTTCCCTGCACTATAAAAGCTGATGGGAAGATGCATCTTGTTCTCATCCATATAAATTAATATACCGTATTTTTCGCTGCATAAGAGGCACTTGTTTCCTCCTAAAAAGTAAGGGGAAATGTCTGTGTGTCTTATGGAGTGAATGTGTGGTCCCTGGAGCTGAACTACCCAGGGGCAAAAGCAGATCGTGCTTTTTTTAAAAAAAAGAGAGAAGGGGGTGTTGAAAGGAAGCCCCCTGAGCAGCTGCTCAGCAAACGATCGGGGAGAGAGATAAGGGAGAGAGATTCCAGCCCCGCCCCCTTGCAGAGGGAGGCTGTTTTCCCCAGTGACTGGCTGATTAGATTATCTGTCTGGAAACTGTAGAAATGGCTTCCTGAAGCTGCAGAACTGTGAGTTAAGCCCCATAAAACAGGGTTTTTCCCCTTTGCAAAGTAAGCTCAACAACTTTGAGCTGATCCTCAAAAAATGGGGCTTTTCTCCTTTGCAAAAGAAGCTGCAGAAATTTGAGCTGATCCTAAAAAAAAACTGGGGCTTTCCCCCTCTAAAAACTAGGTGCGTCCTATGGTCCGGTGCGCCTTATAGAGCGAAAAATACGGTAAATGAATGTGCATGAACAGCAAAGGGTGCCCTTCTGAACACAGCCTGTCATTACACACCCTGAAGCCACCGGCAGTTGTTTGAGCTGCTGATAGCAGTTGTTCATGTTGTTCTAGTATATCTGCAACTTAAAGAGCAAACACACTGAATCCTTGGTCTCCCACAGGGCTGGTCGTATCATTATTAGGCAGAGTTAAGCGACCACCTCAGGCAGAAGATGCTGGGGGTTGGGGGAGTGGCAGTGAGCTTGGCAGGACAGGGCTGTCCTGCCCTGTACAGTGGTCCCTTGGTTCTCAAACTTAATCCGTTCTGGAAGTCCGTTCCAAGACCAAAGCGTTCCAAAACCAAGGTGCATTTTCCTATAGAAAGTACAGTTGTACCTCTGTTTACGTACCCCTCTGGATATGTAATCTTTGGGTTATGGCCGCAGCAAACCCATATTTCCAGGTTTTGCCACGTGCGCATGCGCAGAAGCTCACCTCTATTTATGTAATTTTCAGGGTGCGAACGGACCCCTGGAATGAATTAAGTTCGTATCCAGAGGGTCCACTGTAATGCAAAAAGGATTAATCCATTCCAGACCTTTAAAAACAACCCCTAAAATAGCAATTTAACATGGATTTTACTAGTCATACTGCATGTTACATTTGCTTCAGGTTACGTGTTTTCGGGTTGCGGACCGCGGGAAACCTGGAAGTACCAGAACAGGTTACTTCCGGGTTTCGCCGCTCGCGCATGTGCAGAAGCACTAAATCGTGCCTGTGCCTGCACAGACACGGCGCTTCAGCTTGCAAACGCTGCGGGTTGTGGTCGTGTCTCCATCACGGATTACGTCCGCAAACCGAGGTTCCACTGTATCTCTAACGAGACCCTTGATCCATAAAATGAAAGCAATAAACAATGTACTGCAGTCACACAATCAATCAATCAATCAATCAATCAAAGCAATCAGTAGCTGAACTGGGTTCCACACAGTCACAAAAACAAACAAACAAAAGAGTTGCAAAAACGCAAAATAAATAGCAAAAACAGAGACCTCAGCGTAACACTCAAAACGGAAGGGTGGCACTCAAATAAGAAGTGTAACACTCAAAACGGAGTACGTCCGGCTTCTGAAAAAAGTTCGCAAACCGGAACAGTGTTTGGGTTCTACGTTGTTTGAGTACCGCAGCGTTTGAGAACCAAGGTACCAATGCATTAATTCAATGCATTCTTAGCAGCTGTTTGCAACTCTTCCCCCCACAATGCAACATTGAACTTCGACGGGTGCAGATCTGTTCAGCTCTTAACAACCCATGTACCGGTAATTGGCTGCTTTATAACTTAGCAGTTGAAAATGACGGGTTGTTTTTTTTTTAAAAGGTGGCTTTTAATTAAATAACTTCGGGCAGTGGTGCCCTTGGGTGGGTGGGTGGGGGTGTGCGGCAGGGCCAACCTCCCCTTGACCCCCCCCGTGTCCTCTTGGTGTTTGTCCTCCGAGCCCATTCTCACCATAAAGTTGTTTGCCTTCCCAGAGCACAGCCTGCTCATCTGGTAATAAATCTGGGCTGTGGGCCGGGAGGAGGGGGGGCATGCTGATGATGATAAACAGCTTCCCCAGCAGACCCAGAGAGGAAGAGCAGCCTCTGCCAAGACGGCAGCAGCAGCAGCAGCAGCAGCAGCAGCGTCATCGGTGGGGAAAGATGTGATTTACTGCGCAGAGCATCCTCTAGCCTCGTGGGCCTTTGCACTGAAGTGGAGGCGGCCCCTGATTGGCTGGGCAGGCGCAACAGCTGGGCTCTTTTTCAGGATGCCACATAAAAGGCATCCGCACCCCACCCCCAGCCTGGGAAAACAACCGTTCTGGATCACAAGCAGGATTCAACGCTTTTTCTAACGTGGGAAGAGGCTCTGGCTATGGACTCTAACCCGACGGTCATGTAAGCTCAGTAAGTAGGATAGCAAGCGTTATTCCTTCCTTGTATCATCTCCTCCCTTGGAGGTTTCTAAGCAGAGGTTGGGTGTCCCTCTGTAGGGGGCTCTTCAGCTGTGATTCCTGCCTTGCAGGGGGTTGGACTTGATGGCCCTTGCGGGTGCCCCTTCCCCAGTGGGGTCCCTTCTATGCACAAATCGGCTTTCAGTGAACTGGTGCCCTCCAGGTGTTTTGGGCTTCCGGGTGCTGATGAGAGTTGGAGGGCACCCAGTTGGCAAAGGCTGGCACAGGTGATCCAAGTGCCTTCTGGGGCAATGTGCTTTCAGGGGGGTACAGGAATGGAGGTCCAAGTTGAGCCCACCAGTATCACTTGCAGTGTGAAAACAAAATAAAATAAAAAAAAATCCTTCCAGTAGCACCTTAGAGACCAACTAAGTTTGTTCTTGGTATGAGCTTTCGTGTGCATGCACACTTCTTCAGATACACTACCTGTAGTGTATCTGAAGAAGTGTGCATGCACACGAAAGCTCATACCAAGAACAAACTTAGTTGGTCTCTAAGGTGCTACTGGAAGGAATTTTTTTTATTTTATTTTGTTTTGACTATGACAGACCAACACGGCTATCTACCTTTTACTTGCAGTGTGGTAGAAGATGCTGAGTCCCACTGACTTGACTGTGGGGCACAAATTGTCTTGGGCTGGGGCAGTGCTAACTCCCCCCCCCCCCGGTAAAATGCAGAAAAGCACCGGTCTGAGGACAGTTCCTTGGCAGCCCTCACCACTGACTTCCCCCTATTGTATGAACTGGGGGTTCACTCTGACCCTCTGCTTCCTGCCCTTTAACCTCAGCGATCCGTAAAGGGACCTGGATGCTCAAGACCAAACTGCACACCAGATCTTTTGGGAGATCTGTGATCCAGCTATTCTTTTTAATGGAAACAGAGGGGAGGGGGCTGCAAATATAATGGTGCCAGCATAGCTGTGCTGGGGGTGGAATGGAAACTTAACCCATTGCCCTCTCCCCAGGTATTTCTTACTCACACAGAAAGAAATGCAGGGATCCTAACTCCTCTTTTAAAGCCACCTAGGTTGGTGGCCATCACGGCCTCCTGTGGAAGGGAGTTTCGTAGTTTAACTCTGCAATTCATGAAGAAGGACTTCCTCTTGATCCAGGGTCTGGAAACCAAGCCTGATGAGGAGCGGTTGAAGGAGCTTGGTATGTTTAGCCTGGGAAAGAGGAGACTGAGAGGAGATAGGAGAGCCATCTCCAAATATCTCAAGGGCTGCCACATGGAAGAGGGAACAAGCTTGTTTTCTCCTGCTCTGGAGGGTAGGACTCGAACCCATGGCTTCAAGTTACAAGAAAGGAGATTCCGACTCAACATACAGGAAAACTTTTTGACCGTATGAGCTGTTCAACAGTGGAACGGGCTTCCTTGGAAGGCGGTGGGCTCTCCTTCCTTGGAGGCTTTTAAGCATTTGAGATTCCTGCATTGCAGGGGGTTGGACTAGATGATCCTTGAGGTCCCTTCCAACTCTGACAGTAAGAGCTGTTCGACAGTGGAATTTGCTGCCAAGGAGGGTGGTGGAGTCTCCTTCTTTGGAGGTCTTTAAGCAGAGGCTTGACAGCCACCTGTCAGGAATGCTTTGATGGTGTTTCCTGCTTGGCAGGGGGTTGGACTGGATGGCCCTTGGGGTCTCTTCCAACTCTATGATTCTATGATTCTCTCATTTGTCCCTTCTTTTTAACTTTTATCATTTACTGCCCATAACTTTTAGTCCCCATTCCAAATTCTAAATCCCCTGACAGTGGTCATAAATGCTTTGTTTCAAAGGCAACTTACAACCCAGCACCGTTCCAGCCTGCCGATCGTGTGTTGTTGGATGAATGGAAAGAGAAACATGGATGGGCTTTGCATTTAAAGTTAGCCATGCTAATGAGCAGCTCGTCCGCTGCCATAATTAGTGCCCAAAGGAAAGCCTGTGCGAGTTTGTTGAATGCAGGGTTACCAGAGAAGGATGCCCAAAACGCCACAGGGATCAGGTCCAGTGATTTATTAGAAGGAAGCCTGCAAAGTAAACAGCAAGCATTCATTGTGACTGCCGCACCCAGGCAAGCAAGTCATGCAGAGGCAGATTTAGCGAAGTGCAACCAATTTGCCCGCACAGGAGACTGAGACGAGAGGGTGCTTCAGGGGGTGGCGTAAAAATAATAAAATTGTTAAAATGATGGTGGTGGTGAACAATGGAAGGAGAGAGGCTTGGAAGTACCAAATTCTGGCAGCACAGAGGGCGCCACTGACATTTTAAAGCCCCCAAACCGCCACTGATGTTATGCGTTATAAAGATTAAAAATGCATTATACAGTCGTACCTTAGATCCTGAACGCCTTGCGAGCCGAACGTTTTGGCTCCCGAATGCCACAAACCCAGAAGTGATTGTTCCGGTTTGTGAGTGTTCTTAGGAACCCAAACGTCCCGCGTGACTTCCATGCTTCCAATTGGCTGCAGGAGCTTCCTGCAGCCAATTGGAAGCCGCGCCTTAGTTTCTGGACATTTTGGAAGTCGAACGGACTTCCGGAATGGATTCCGTTTGACTTCCGAGGTACGACTGTATACAGAAAGCACCATATATCAGTTGGGCCAGAAGCTTCTGTCAGTTCACCTGACCAATGAAGGCAGAGTGGGCAGGCATCTGAGTCTTCTGGCTAGCTCCCCTCCCAAGGCCAAAAGTCAAGCGTCCCATAGTCACAGAAGCAAAGCATCAAAGCAAGCCAATTAGCACATATCAATTTGTGTTGTTTAGACCAGTGTTTCCCAACCTTGTGCCTCCAGATATTTTTGGCCTACAACTCCCATCATCCCTAGGTAGCAGGACCAGTGGTCAGGGATGATGGGAATTGTAGGCCAAAAACATCTGGAGGCACAAGGTTGGGAAACACTGGTTTAGACTACCCCTTTGGAGTTTACAAGCCTTTCAGAACATTTTCCCTGTTGAGTTTTTCCCATGTTGTCAAGCCCCATCTGCCCCTCACTTCCCTCTATGTGCAGGAAACCGCCTTCTTGAGTGTCAGGCAGGGCCGGCGCGTCCATTTAGGCGAACTAGGCAGTTGCCTAGAGCGCCAAAATGGAGGGGACGCTGGCCAGCCTGCCCCCCGCCCCCCCCGCCCTGTGCCGCCCCAACCAGCGGCGAAAATCGTGGCGGCGCAAGGCGCCCAGCGCGCAGGGGGCGGGGCACCGTACGTCATGCGTAATGACGTCACGTGGCCCGCCCCCTCGCCTAGGGCACAAAAAACCCTAGCACCGGTCCTGGTGTCAGGACCCACTAATGGTCTTGTCCGGTCCATCTTCCAGAGCCTGTCTTTGCAGGCAGGAGAGGCCCCTAACTCACAGAGGGTATGAGACACATTCGGCTCCCCTCACCTGGTTTTGCCAGCCAGTCAAAGCCGTTCCTGGGATTGGGGCCACTGCCGCATGCTGAGCTCTTCTAGGAACCCATAGGAACAGTTGCTGCCAGAAAGCCAAACACATTTCCAATAAACCTGTGTCAGAGAAAGCAATGCCAATAAATCCCTGGAGGCAGATGTCAATTTATGGAAAGTGGAGAGTCTGCGCCACAAAACAGGAGCTTCCTCTTCATATCCTGTCTCTTATCTTTCTACCTGCGGCACCAATTACATAATACGTACTAAAAGCTTATGATCACGACATGAATCCGGAACGAAGCAACTGCTGGCAACATTCTGCACATACAGAGGACTTCTTGGCCTTTTCACTGGGGCAAAGGAGGGCCAAAGCTCAGTGGCAGAGGAGCTACCTTGCCTGCAGAAGTTCCCAGGTTCAATTCCCGGCACCTCTAGGTAGGTCTGGGAAAGACCCTAAAACCCTGGAGAGCCTTTGCTGCCAGTCAGTGCTGGGCTAGACGGACCAGTGGTCTTTGCAGTATAAGGTAGCTCCAATGTCCCTGGGGTCCTTCCTATGTGGCCCATTAGCCAGTGTTTGATTTGCTGCATTCCAGCCTTGCAGGGGGTTGGACTAGATGACCCTTGGTGTCCCTTCCAACTCTACAATTCTATTTTTTTTTCAAATGTATTTTTTATTTTGACAAAGTAATAATAATAAATAAATCAGAATAAAAATGGTACCCCACCTCCGAGACCCTTCCATGGTAACTATCCAACCGCCCAAAGTTTCAACGCCTCTTACGGTGGTTTGACCCCTTTCCGTTTTAACTGTACAAATTCTACAAACACCCTCCATATCTCCTCAAAATCATTTCTCCTGCATGTTCCCCATCTCACCATAATGCCAGATGTTAATTTATCATGAATAGCTATATCCCACACCTCTTTATACCATTCTTCCATTTTATAGTCACCTTGCCCCTTCCACTTCCTAGCTATAATAACTTGTGCAGCTGTCAATAAATTTGTGAGCAAGTCCGTCGTAGCCTGCGAACCTTCCACCCCATCATAATTTTTAATGCTTTTTTAAATTTTGCAAATAAAAAAATCGACAAAACAATCCAAAATTAATACATATTACAAAAGGGGGGGGAATAGGTTCATACATGACTTCCGATCATCCCAACATGTTTCCTGGGTTGCGTTTTTGACTGCACACTTTCCATTGTCTCTCATAGATTATCTCAATTGTTTTGATTTTGTAAATTAATTTTCCACCCCATCGTAAATTGATAATAATGCTATCTCTGGACTTACGGTCAGCTTTAACCCAGTGATTTCTGTTATCGCCTTAAACACCCCCCACAATGTACATATATGCACCTCCACCACATGTGAACATAAGTCCCAGTTTCCTGGCATCCCCTCCAGCATAACACCGAATATTCCTTGTTTATTTGATTTAATCTGACTGGTGTTAAATACCATCTCCAAACTAACTTATAATAATTTTCTGATAATTCTATGATTCCTGGAGATCACACAGTAATACGGAGCTGGTTTCCTTTCAATTCCAGATCATGACGCAGCGCCCGAGGCAGGATGGAACCTCCCCAGCCAGGCGCTCCCAACGCCTCCTTCTACCAGCCTTCCGTGCTCCTCCTGATGGGCATCCCTGGAATGGGCAGGAGCCACCATAGACTCGTCTCCATCCCCTTCTGCTTGCTTTACTTTGTGGCCCTCTCGGGGAACTGCGCCATCCTGTTCATCATTGGCAGAACGACCAGTCTCCATGAGCCCATGTATTACTTCCTCTCCATGTTGGCCCTCATGGACCTGGGCCTGGTGCTGTGCACCCTCCCGACCACGCTAGGCATCTTCTGGTTCGACGTCAGGGCGATTGGCTTCGACGCCTGCCTCACCCAGATGTATTTCATCCATGTCGTCTCCATGCTGGAGTCCTCAGTGCTCCTGGCCATGGCCTTTGACCGCTTCGTGGCCATCTCACGCCCCCTGAGGTACAAAGCCATCTTGACCAAGCCCACCATTGTCAAGATAGGCCTGGCCATGTTGGCGAGGGCGGCCGTCTCCCTCCTCCCGATCCCTTTCCTGCTCAGGAGGCTGACGTACAGCAGCGACAACAACCTCTCCCACTCCTTTTGCTTGCATCCCGACATCATGAACCTGGCCCGCAAAGACGACATCAGCGTCAACGTTCTGTACGGCTTAATCGTCATTCTTTCAACCGTTGGCATAGATTCACTCCTCATTGTGCTGTCTTATTTCCTGATCATCAGGACTGTCATCAAGGTGGGTCCCAAGGGGAAATGCCTGAAGGCTTTGAATACCTGTGTCTCTCACATCTGTGCAGTCCTCGTTTTTTTCATCCCCATGATTGGCCTATCCATCATCCATCGATTTGGCAACCATGTGGACCCGCTTGTAAAAGCCATGGTTGCCTACGTCTACCTGATAGTGCCCCCCGCTTTGAACCCTATCATATACAGTATCAAATCCAAGCAGATCCGGAAAGCCATCTGGAAGCTGTTGCTTTGGAAGACGGTCCCTCTTTGAAACAGAGCGGAGAGGTCAAGCAGTAACTGTTTCAGTTCAGTCCAGCCGTTGTGAAACTAGCCATGTGAAGTGAAGACACGCTTAGGAGTTGGTTGAAGCAGGTGAGCTGTGCCGGAGCAAGCTGATTGGCTAGCTCGGCAGAGAATCTTTTTATTAGCAAGAATATGCACACGTTTAGGAACAGTTTGACCTAAGAGAGTTTTAAGTGTACTGGTCCAGTAAACGCTTCCGCTGCGCAGACCAGCAACAGTTCTCTTTGCAGAGTATTAATCAAGTCCAGCAGTGGGGTTCTTGTTGCTCTAGCGAAGTAACGACACACGGAAGCTCTTCTGTCAAAAGACAGGTTTATTGCAGACAGATAACAGAAACTCCTCCGGAGCTTTCAGACATGACTGCTCCACGCCCCAGAGGCAAGCAAAACAAACGCTCTATATGTATATTGAGCATGCTTAACAACTTAATGATCTTAACAACCTAAATCATGTGACCTTGCTAATTTGCCAGCGTTTCAGGTTTCCAAACCTTAACATGACCTTTAGCAAGTTTACACCATGAGCTGACACGTATGTTTCCTCTGACATTTGCAAGACCTGCTCCACCACGTCATGTTCCTACCCAGTGGAAAGTGAGCCAGGCCTCTGCGAAGGCGGCAAAGGTCACAGACATGAGTGTGATGCACGGGACAGGCTGTGGCCTACCCAGGTCGGGTGAGGGTCATTGCTACAGCCATGTTGAGGTTCCCTGGACAGCTTTGTATCCTGTGGAGCTGCCTGCACCAATTTTGCAAAGGAAACCGGCACAATGATGGACAAGTCCACCGATTTGCAAAAATGGCTGAAGCAAATCAGAAGATCAGAACGTGTCACTGTGAAGCTGGTGCCGTCTTCCACCTGAAGGGCTCTCACTGGGAATATGGAGCAAGCTTGTTTTCTGTTACTCCACAGGGGAGGACAAGAACCCACAGATTCAAATGACCAGAAAGGAGACTCCGACTAAACGCTAGGAAGAACTTTCTGATGCTAAGAGCCATTCAACAGTGGAACAGACTCCCTCAGAAGGTGGTGGACTCTCCTTCCTTGGAGGTTTTCAAGCAGAGGTTGGATGGTTGTCTGTCGTGGATGCTCTAGTGATTCCTGCATTGCAGGGAATTGGACTAGATGACTCTTGGGGTCCCTTCCAACTCTGCAATTCTACGATTCCATGATTCTGTGAAGCATCCCTTCAATTCAACCCAAAACTGTAGCATTCACAATGCTTCTTACTTAGATGCATCAAGGCAGTTTTTCTGTTTTGTATTTAAGTTCTGATTTATGTCTTGAGAAGCTTTGGAACACGCTTTTACTGTACTGCCGAGGCTAAGATGTTAAAAGGGGTCTTTGAACATTTCTCTGGAGGCAGCCCAACCCAGAGATAAGGTAACAAATCACAGAAGGGAGAGAAAACACCGTGTCGGTGAAATCTGCTTCCTGGTGCATAAAGCAAGATGTCTCTGGGTCAGATTATCACACCCCTGCCCAGACAAATGAAGTCTGGCTTACCTAAGAGAGCCAGTGTGGTGTAGTGGTGTAGACTCGTAATCTGGGGAACCGGGTTCGTGTCTCCGCTCCTCCACATGCAGCTGCTGGGTGACCTTGGGCTAGTCACACTTCTCTGAAGTCTCTCAGCCCCACTCACCTCACAGAGTGTTTGTTGTGGGGGAGGAAGGGAAAGGAGAATGTGAGCCGCTTTGAGACTCCTTCGGGTAGTGATAAAGCGGGATATCAAATCCAAACTCTTCTTCTTCTTCGTCGTCGTCGTCTTCTTCTAAGAGGCTACATGCCTCACAGCCCACAACTGGCCATGTCGCCGCTATTTCCTGTGTTGTCATCAGTAGGTCAAGTACCACCTTTTCCTGTTGCCTAGAATGGACATGCAGGGGAACGTGGCTCCAAACAGGGAGGATTTATTGCAGTACCTGTTGGGAGCAACCTCCTTCTGACTATGACCAGATTGATGGGCGTGACCCTACCTGGTAAGATAAGATGAGATAATTTATTTATTGTCATTGCACAAGTACAAGCACAACGCTATACAAGTGCAACGAAATTGCATGCCATCCCGTAAAAACCAGAAAGAAAAAAACAGCACAAAACACACACACACCAAAAAAAAGCCACACACGCGCGCACACACACACCCATCACAGCTCTCCAAGGTCATATTATCTGGTTACAGCATTTAAGATGGTTATAGCTCTTGGGTAGAAACTGTTCTTCAATCTCTTTGTTCTTGATCTAATTGTACTATATCTTCTACCCGAAGGCAGTGGTGCAAAGAGACTATATCCCGGATGAGATGGATCCTGTAAAATATTGCTTACCTTTTTAAGGCAACGGGAACTGTATAGTTCTTCCAGAGATGGGAGAGGATGACCAATAATATTTTGGGCTGTGGTTATGACCTTCTGGAGTACCTTCCTCTCCATGGCTGCGCAACTAGAGAACCAAGCACAAATACAGTATGTAAGAATGCTCTCTATGGAGCCTCGGTAGAAGGACACCAGCAGTCTCTCACTCAGATTGTCTTTCTTTAAAAGTCTGAGGAAATAAATTCTCTGCTGGGCCTTCTTTACCAGAGCAGTAGTATTTGCGCTCCAAGTCATACCCTGCTCTATAACCACTCCCAAAAACTTGAATACAGCCACCCTCTCCACCTGGTCCCCGCCGATATACAGGGGCTGAATATCCACCTTCCCCCCCCCCCCCCATAATCCACCACCAGTTCCTTGGTCTTGGCAGTATTAAGAGCCAGATTGTTTTCTCCACACCAAGCACAGAACTGCTCCACCTGCTCCCAACTGGTGCAAATAAAAGGGCCGGGCACCTGGCTATCTTCCTCTTACCTGCTTCTCCCTTTTCTCCTTCTGGATCTCCACTGCTCCTGGCTCTTTAACAAAGGACGGAGCCCACAAGTAGCAAGTCTGAGATTTAGCACAGACTTCCTTTTCTCTACAGATGAAACTGACCACAAGATGAAGCCTGCCTTCAGATTACGGCTTATTATTTTCAAGAAGTCTGTGTTGTGTTGCTCTTATTTTAAGAGGGAAAGAAAGGGGAAATTTACCAGGAAGGATCCACTTTGCACAAGGCAGACTGGGTTGCTTAATTAAAAGATTCTAATGAGTCATCAACTGCTTCTAAAAAGTTGCAAGGGAATGTTGCAAGGGAACTAGCATGCATGAACAAAATAAAAAATAAAAAAAAATCCTTCCAGTAGCACCTTAGAGACCAACTAAGTTTGTTCTTGGTATGAGCTTTCGTGTGCATGCACACTTCTTCAGATACACGGCTTTATTGAATGCACACGAAAGCTCATACCAAGAACAAATTTAGTTGGTCTCTAAGGTGCTACTGGAAGGAATTTATTTTATTTTTTATTTTGTTTTGACTATGACAGACCAACACGGCTACCTACCTGTAACTGTAGCATGCATGAGTGAGGAGGGATCATATCAAAACAATATATGTGTGTAACTGATTGTATTAGAATGTAAATGATATTTGTAAAAACTGAAAATAAAATTATTTTTAAAAAGAGTTCGTGAGAGCTGAAACCTTTCAATTGACCGTCCCACAGATTTAGGGGGGGGGGAATCAGGGGGGAAGTTGGAATGGGATGCTTGAGTAAAATTAAAACACCTGTCCGCTCCTGGCGCCAGAGACCATCACCGGGACCCCCATTTCTCCGTGGGAAGCCAGTCGGGCTCATCGGCCTTTGACAGCTGGCCAATCAGCGATGGCACAACAGCGCCATGAACAGGCGAAGGCGAGCACTGCAACTGCGAGAGAAGGAGCTCAGCTCCGTTTGCAGGAGAAGCCGGGGACCCCCTGCGGAGAGGAGAGGGAAAGTGCCGATTCCAAGCGGATACAATTTATCTGGTCTTGGCCCAATGTTAGCCTATGGGGAAACCCTAGAAGGGAAAGGAAAGCAGGAGGCGACCCCCAAAAAGGATCTCTGGAAGGGTGCAATGCTCAGGACAGAGAAAAACGCGGAGGGGGGATCTAGGCACGCTGGGCTTTGCAAGGGTTAAAGGGAACCGAGCTGCCTTCCTAGAGAGGAAGCAAGCAAGGGGGGCCAGGTCCTCCAGAGCCCAGGCCCCTCCCTCCCTCCCTCCCTCCCCAGTCCTTTCCTGCAAGGGCTGCATGGCTGTCCCCTCCTGGGATCTGGTGAGTCTCCTCTCTCTCTCCCCCCCCCCCAGAGGGTGCAGGGGGGAGACGGTGGGGGGTCCCAGGGCTGCAGCAGGGGGGGGGAGGATTCCTGGGGGGCCTGATCTGCTCATGCAGGGGGGGGGGACCTTTCCTGAGGGACTGTGAGGCCGGAGGGAGCCGAAACTCTGGCGCGAGCCTCCACGCAGTTCTGCTTCTCCTCCTGAGGAAGAAGACTTCCACCCGCCACTCAAGGAGCAGCGTTGCCCATGTCTGCAGAAGCACAGCTGCGTTGTAGCTTCATTCTCCTCATGCCAAAACCAAGTTCTCCCGGATATCCAGAGTCTGGACATCGTATAGTCTTTGTAAAGAGGCTCATGCACTTTAAGCATTCAAGCATGTTACTTGACGTCCCCCCTCCGCTGAGAATTCATCTACATAGCAAGATCTGCTTCCTGCCTTCCTTCGCCCTGCTCTGGGCACGGCCGGGGAAAAAGGGGGTAGCCCCATCTTGGAAGGGAATCGTCTCTCTTTCTTCCCGGGTCCTCCTCCCTATGGCTCTCCTGACCCCCTTTCCGTTCTCTCCCTCCTCCCTAGATCATAGAATCATAGAATCATAGAGTTGGAAGAGACCCCAAGGGCCATCCAGTCCAACCCCCTGCCAAGCAGGAAACACCATCAAAGCATTCCTGACAGGTGGCTGTCAAGCCTCTGCTTAAAGACCTCCAAAGAAGGAGACTCCACCACACTCCTTGGCAGCAAATTCCACTGTCGAACAGCTCTTACTGTCAAGAAATTCTTCCTAATGTTTAGGTGGAATCTTCCTCTCCCTGCTTTACATTTTTCGAGGCCTCTCTTGTTTCTAATGCTCTCAGACGATCGGTCCATTTCTAATTTGATTTTTTCTGTGAAATCTCTAGCTTTTTGTACTCAGTCCAGTTGAAATCTCTCTTTTTTTAAGGTAAACATCACTCCTTCTGGTGATCTTTAGTCAATTAGTCGTGTCCGACTCTTTGTGACCCCATGGACCAGAGCACGCCAGGCACTCCTGTCTTCCACTGCCTCCCGCAGTTTGGTCAGACTCATGTTCTGACCAAACAGAACACTGTTCAAGAACAGCTTCAAGAACACTGTCCATCCATCTTGTCCTCTGTCGTCCCCTTCTCCTTGCGCCCTCCATCTTTCCCAATGTCAGGGTCTTTTCCAGGGAGTCTTCTCTTCTCATGAGGTGGCCAAAGTATTGGAGCCTCAACTTCAGGATCTGTCCTTCCAGTGAGCACTCAGGGCTGATTTCCTTCAGAATGGATAAGTTTGATCTTCTTGCAGTCCATGGGACTCTCAAGAGTCTCCTCCAGCACCATAATTCAAACGCATCAATTCTTCAGCAATGAGCCTTCTTTATGGTCCAGCTCTCACTTCCATACATCACTACTGGGAAAACCATAGCTTTAACTATACGGAACTTTGTCGGCAAGGTGATGTCTCTGCTTTTTAAGATGCTGTCTATGTTTGTCATTGCTTTTCTCCCAAGAAGCAGGCGTCTTAATTTTGTGACTGCTGCCACCATCTGCAGTTATCATGGAGCCCAAGAAGGTAAAATCTGTCACCACCTCCATTTCTTCCCCTTCTGTTTGCCAGGAGGTCATGGAACCAGTGGCCATGATTTTAGTTATATACTAGCTGACCCGGCCACGCCTTGCTGTGGCTATGTGTGTGAATGCTGTGGTGTTGATGGCTGCGTCTGTGGGTGGTGGTAGGAGAGGAGAGGGCCAGCAGCGGCTGTGGGGATGGTGTCCGGCCTGCCTTTCATGGCAGCTGTGGTGGGGAAGTGGGCAGCGTGCGGCCCAGGGTGGCTCTGACGATGGTGGCGTCAGTGGCCGTGGAGAAGGGCCGGGGCCTGCCTTTCACGGTGGCGGGGTGGCTAAGGGGCCTGGGCGGCGGTTGGGCTGGGCCTGCATTTGATGGTGTTAACAGCGCTGACCCGGGCTGTGGTGACAGTGCCGGCCTAACTTTCACAGTGGCGGCGAGATCCGGCCTGCCTCGTATGATGGCGGCGGTTGGAACCGGCCTGCCTGTCATTAGCTATTTCATTTTTATTTTTTTTTAAGAAATTTATTAGGGTTTTCAAAAAGTTCATAGAATCATAGAGTTGGAAGAGACCACAAGGGCCATCCAGTCCAACCCCCTGCCAAGCAGGAAACACCATCAAAGCATTCCTGACAGGTGGCTGTCAAGCCTCTGCTTAAACACCTCTAAAGAAGGAGACCCCTTCTTTAAACAAAAAAAGTTAAACAAAAACAGACAAAAAAACATACAAAAACATGTAATATTACTACAAAAACAAAACATAAGTCAACCTTTTCCTTTCCAACTTTCAAATCATGTTAGGGTGACTTCCTTTCGTCCCCCCTACTGCGTTTCATTTTCAATAATCTTTAGTAATTTCTTACCATCTTTAAATATTCCTTAATTAATTTCACTTATGTTCTTTTCTTATAACAGTCTTAACCTAAATTCAACAGTCATTATCACCTAAGTCTATTTTTCTATTCTGTAAGCTATCCTTCCTTCCAACTTTTTTCAATCTTTAAATTTTACAATAGTCCTTTAAATATACTTTGAATTTCTTCCAATCTTGTTCCACCGTCTCCTCCCTCTGGTCGCGTAGTTTCCCAGTCAGTTCGGCGAGTTCCATATAGTCCATCATTTTCATCTGCCAGTCTTCTATCGTAGGTAGTTCCTGTGCCTTCCAGTTTCTAGCAATCAAAATCCTAGCTGCTGTTGTGGCATACATAAAAAAGGTTTGATGTTTCTTAGGGACTTCCTGATTCACTATTCCAAGTAAAAAAGCTTCTGGTTTCTTAACAAATGTGTTTTTCAACACTTTTTTCATTTCATTATAAATCTTTTCCCAGAAAGCTTTTATTCTTGGGCAAGTCCACCACATATAATAAAACGTCCCTTCAACTTGCTTACATTTCCAACACTTGTTATCCTGCAAATGATAGATTTTAGCAAGTTTGACTGGGGTCAGATACCATCTATATATCATTTTCATTATATTTTCTCTTAATACATTACATGCTGTTAATTTGATACCTTTTTTCCACAGTCTCTCCCAGTCCTCCATCATGATGTTGTGCCCAACATCTTTAGCCCAGTCTATCATTGCAGATTTAACTAGGTCATCTTGTGTATGCCACTCCAGCAACAAATTATACATTCTGGATAAGTTTTTGGTTTCTGGCTCTAACAATTCAGTTTCCAACTTGGATTTCTCTTTCTGAAAGCCAAGTTTTTTGTCAGTCTTAAATGTTTCATTAATTTGGTGGTAATGTAGCCAGTCACATAATTTACCTTTCATCTGTTCATACGGTTTCAACCTGACACTTTCTCCCTCTTGAATCAAAATGTCATTGTACTTTAGCCACTTACTTTCTATGTTCAGTTTTTTGGGGGCTTTTGCTTCTAATGGTGAGAGCCAGTCATTAGCTATTTCAGAGCTGTGGCTGAATTTGTGAAACTGAAGAAGTTCCCCTGTTCAACTTCCGTCTGCCCCTTCTCTGTCCCCACCCCCGTTTTCAATTACCCTCTTCTCGGGCCCCCCTCTTTTCTATTACCTTCTTCTCGCCCCCCCCCCTTTTCAATTACCAGTTTGCGAGCTTGCAAATGGCCGACGGAGCTCTGTGATGTGTAATAGCTGTGCCCGTTTTTTGCTTTTGTAGCTGTAGTACCAGTATAGCCGTCGCTAGAGGACGATGTTTTGTTGATGACATCTAATAGCTGCGACAGTTTTTTTGCGTTTAAACTTTATTTTAGGTATGACAGGTGTGGTTTTTCTGAATTTTTATTATGCCAGATTGTTTTGCCATGGTAATGGAACGCTGTGTCCAAATTTGATGCGATTTGGTCCAGCGGTTACGCAGCAAGGGTGTTTCGGACAAACACGCAATGGGAGCATTTTTATATATATAGATATATTGAGCTTCAGACCATATTTTGCGCTCTCCTCTTTCACCCTCATTAAAAGGTTCTTTAATTCCTCCTCACTTTCTGCCATCAAGGTTGTGTCATCAGCATATCTGAGGTTGTTGATATTTCTTCCGGCAATCTTAATTCCGGTTTGGGATTCATCCAATCCAACCTTTCGCATGAAGAATTCAGCATATAAGTTGAATAAGCAGGGAGACAATATACAGCCTTGTCGTACTCCTTTCCCAATTTTGAACCAATCAGTTATTCCATATCCAGTTCTAACTGTAGCTTCTTGTCCCACATAGAGATTTCTCAGGAGACGGATGAGGTGATCAGGCACTCCCATTTCTTTAAGAACTTGCCATAGTTTGCTGTGGTCGACACAGTCAAAAGCTTTTGCGTAGTCAATGAAGCAGAAGTAAAAAAAATATTGAACTCTCTGGCTTTCTCTATGGACAATAACAACTCCTTCTGGTGCATCCCATCTAAATTGGATTCTTTTCTGCTTACTGGTAGGTTTGGTAGCTAAGAATGCATAGTCTACTAATACATTCTGCCAAGAGCTCCATAGGTACATTTCACTTCACCTTCAAATATATAAGAAAAGGAAATAGTCGCAGATGCCATGGTCGACCTTTCCGTTGGGCATGGAGTTCCAGGCAGAGGCTTTCGGCAGTCTTTCCGCCTTCCCCGGGTGCCAGTTTCATTGAGGCCTCCTCAAAGGCACGAGAAGTCCTCCAACAAAAAGTGCAGCCTCTCCCCATCTGTGTGCAAATCACTCTCCATTGCTTTTATTGCCTGTGCCATTGGGATTGACACAGGATTTGACCTGGCAGATTTAGCACGACCAGCTGCTTGGGGAGTAGCAGACACAGCATGTTTGAGAAGGTAAGAAAAATGCAATTCATCATCACCATTGTTATTTTATTCCTATACTGCTTTATACTTTAAAGAAAAAAATCTCATAGAACACATGCAACACATCAAAACATTAAATAAAACAATCCGGAAATGGGTTTCACATGTAAGTCAGACCAAGCTCAGAGAAGGAAACATCATCGTAAGCAGAGAACACGGACTCAGAGCATCTGGGTCTTAAAGCAGCCTGAGAATTATATTCACTGACTGACTCCTCTTAGATTTCACCCACTTCCTCCCATATCACAAAAGTGGCACATTTAACACGTACAAAATTTCAAATGCAGAATATAAATATAAACTCCCTGTTTCATTCTTTTATGCTGCTCTGCCCTTCACAAAACTCGTGTCCTCGGCCCTGGCAAATTTTTGGCAGTCAGGGCATACCATAACATCAGAGAACATCTCCAGCCATGGATGTTCTCACTACAACTTTGAGAAAGTTGGTAGATTAACATTTTTCCTCTGAAGTTTTATATTACTATTGGTGCTGGTAACCTCTTCTTCCTCATTGTCTGGTTTCCTAACAATGTTGGCATTGCTGCCAAAAATATCTGAAATGTCCCGTCCCCCCCATATACTGTATTTATTGACAAAGAGATTTTGCAAGATTCTTGGGTGGTCAGTGGAGAGAGAGAGAAGATGGTGTATAAACTTTAAAACAGAACAATTTATTTGTAGGATTTGCTAGCGCCTCTCAATAGCACAGGCTAATTTTTCCCTGTCCCCCAAATTCTGTAACATAACAATGTATTTGTTTTGTAGGATTTCCTAGAGCTTCTCATTAAGACGGACAGAACTCAGCAGAAGACCAAAGGTTTCCTTCCGATCTCTTAGAGACTTCCTGAGAGCACAGATGGATGAACGAGACTCGGCTGGCCCTGAAGCAGGAAGAGGCCATGCCAACCACACTGGGAGCAGTGGGGGATTCTGGGAAAACCCAGTGCAGAAGATCCTGGGTAAGGAGGACACCCTCCGCTCAGAGGTGCAGAGCCAGCAGTTGAGGCAGTTCTGCTGCCAGGAGGCCAAAGGACCCCGCGAGGTTTGCAGCCGACTCTACCACTTTTGCCACCAGTGGCTGAAGCCAGAAAGGCACACGAAAGCTGAGATGCTGGACCTGGTGATCTTGGAGCAGTTCCTGGCTGTTCTTCCCCCAGAGATGGAGAGCTGGGTGAGGGAATGCGGAGCAGAGACCAGTTCCCAGGCGGTGGCCCTGGCCGAAGGTTTCCTCCTGAGTCAGGCAGAGGAGAGAAAGCAGGTGAGAGAGACTTTCCTCTGGATATTCCCAAGGGGCTCCAAACAGGACGGATAACATCAGCATGGGTTTCTGAAAAATAAGTCATGTCAGACCAATCTGATCTCATTTTTTGACAGAATTACAAGCCTGGTAGATGAAGGGAACGCTGTGGATGTAGCCTATCTTGATTTCAGCAAGGCCTTTGACAAGGTGCCCCATGATATTCTGGTAAATTGTGGGCTAGACAATGCTACCATTCAGTGGATTTGTAACTGGCTGACTGACCGAACCCAAAGGGTGTTCATTAATGGATCCCCTTCATCCTGGAGAGAAGTGACTAGTGGGGTGCCACAGGGTTGTGTCTTGGGCCCCGTCTTATTCAACATCTTTATCAATGACTTGGATGATGGGCTTGAGGGCATCCTGATCAAGTTTGCAGATGACACCAAATTGGGAGGGGTGGCTAATACCCCAGAGGACAGGATCACACTTCAAAATGACCGTAACAGATTAGAGAACTGGGCCAAGGCAAACAGGATGAATTTTAACAGGGAGAAATGTAAAGTACTACACTTGGGCAAAAAAAATGAAAGGCACAAATACAGGATGGGTGACACCTGGCTTGAGAGCAGTACATGTGAAAAGGATCTAGGAGTCTTGGTAGACCATAATAATAATAATAATAATAATAATAATTTATTATTTATATCCCGCCCATCTGGCCGGGTCTCCCCGGCCACTCTAGGCGGCTTCCAACATAGATTAAAATACATACACATGTTACAGATTAAAAACTTCCCTGAACAGGGCTGTCTTCAGGCATCTTCTAAATGTCAGATAGTTGTTAGTACCTTTGACTTCTGATGGGAGGGCGTTCCACAGGGCGGGCGCCACTACCGAGAAGGCCCTCTGCCTGGTTCCCTGTAGAAGGCCCTCGGCGCTGGATCTCAGTGTCCGGGCTGAACGGTGGGGGTGGAGACGCTCCTTCAGGTATACAGGACCGAGGCCATTTAGGGCTTTAAAGGTTAGCACCAACACTTTGAATTGTGCTCGGAAACGTACTGGGAGCCAATGTAGTTCTCTCAGGACCGGTGTTATGTGGTCCCAGTGGCCACTCCCAGTCACCAGTCTAGCCGCTGCATTCTGGGTTAATTGCAGTTTCCGTGTCACCTTCAAAGGTAGCCCCACGTAGAGCGCATTGCAGTAGTCCAAGCGGGAGATAACCAGAGCATGCACCACTCTGGCGAGACAGTCTGCGGGCAGGTAGGGTCTCAGCCTGCGTACCAGATGGAGCTGGTAGACAGCCGCCCTGGACACAGAATTAACCTGCGCCTCCATGGACAGCTGTGAGTCCAAAATGACTCCCAGGCTGCGCACCTGGTCCTTCAGGGGCACAGTTACCCCATTCAGGACCAGGGAGTCCCCCACACCTGCTCGCACCCTGTCCCCCAAAAACAGTACTTCTGTCTTGTCAGGATTCAACCTCAATCTGTTAGCTGCCATCCATCCTCCAACCGCCTCCAGGCACTCACACAGGACCTTCACCGCCTTCACTGGTTCTGATTTAAAAGAGAGGTAGAGCTGGGTATCATCCGCATACTGATGAACACCCAGCCCAAACCCCCTGATGATCTCTCACAGCGGCTTCATATAGATATTAAAAAGCATGGGGGAGAGGACGGAACCCTGAGGCACCCCACAAGTGAGAGCCCAGGGGTCTGAACACTCATCCCCCACCACCACTTTCTGAACACGACCCAGGAGGAAGGAGTGGAACCACTGTATAACTTGACATGAGTCAACAGTGTGATGCAGCAGCTAAAAAAGCCAATGCAATTCTGGGCTGCATCAATAGGAGTATAGCATCTAGATCAAGGGAAGTAATAGTACCACTGTATTCCGCTCTGGTCAGACCCCACCTGGAATACTGTGTCCAATTCTGGGCACCACAGTTCAAGAAGGATACTGACAAGCTGGAACGTGTCCAGAGGAGGGCAACCAAAATGGTCCAAGGCTTGGAAACGATGCCTTATGAGGAACGGCTTAGGGAGCTGGGTATGTTTAGCCTGGAGAAGAGAAGGTTAAGGGGTGATATGATAGCCATGTTCAAATATATAAAATGATGTCATATAGAGGAGGGAGAAAGCTTGTTGTCTACTGCTCCAGAGAAGCGGACACGGAGCAATGGATTCAAACTACAAGAAAGAAGATTCCACCTAAACATTAGGAAGAACTTTCTGACAGTAAGAGCTGTTCGACAGTGGAATTTGCTGCCAAGGAGTGTGGTGGAGTCTCCTTCTTTGGAGGTCTTTAAGCAGATGCTTGACAGCCATCTGTCAAGAATGCTTTGATGGTGTTCCTGCTTGGCAGGGGGTTGGACTGGATGGCCCTTGTGGTCTCTTCCAACTCTATGATTCTATGATTCCATAATGCTGTCCTGATGGCCCATCCTTTTTCCGGGAAGGCATCCATGGAATGAGATCTGACACCCTTAAAGCTGTTGGGCCTGATATTCATTTTTTAAATCCTTCTCCCCATTCTCTGTTTTGAACCCTTGTTTCTTTTTCAGGGAAAGGATCTCTTTGCAGAAATGGGCCAGATTTCTTCTGAGGCAGAGAGGCCTCCGTTGGACACCAGGGAGAGGCCGCTGGGTAAGGAGGAAGGTGGTTTTTTCCCGTTTGATCTCATTCTGTTGGTTTTCCAACTCATCTGTGGATTCTTTTCATATTTTGTTGGGGGAGATCATTGGGGCCAAGAGCCCAGAGGAGGGGAGATATATTTTTTCACAACTAACATCTGAAATGCGCCCCAACATCCAAATGCACTCAGCAGGTGAGACTTTCTCAAAGGCCCCTCTGTAGTTTGAGATGCACTGATTCACCTGTGAGAGAAGCAGTCACTGTGGGCCTCCCCCTTACCTTTTTCCTCTTGCAGGTGACACAGTGATAGTGGCTAGGCCTCTTCATCCATCTTTTCATGGGGACAGAAGAGAAGCAGCGGCTGTGGAACCAGATCAGGTCAGGGGAAGCTGCCTTGTGGGGACAGAGGCCAAGGGGTGGAAAGATGTCATAGCTCAGGGAGTGGTGGTGAACAACAGTGTGGTCTCAGAGGAGGATATTTCCCTTTTTCTTTCAGGATTCACTGTGCTTTGAAGATGTTGCTGTTCATTTCACGGATGAGGAGTGGGCGTTGCTGGATCCTGACCAGAGAGCTCTGCATAAGGACGTGATGGAGGAGAATTGTGGGATCGTGGCCTCTCTTGGTAAGGCTCCCTGTGGGATCTTAATATCTGCCTGGAAATTCAAAAAATACCTTTTTGTGACAAACCTCATATGTTTTCTTTTTTCTTTTTTTCTTTTTTTTAGCATTACTATTATTTTTTTATTTTTCCTTTGGTTATGCAAAATAAATATTCCATTCATTGTGTTATGTGCATCTGATGTTGCTTTGTTGTTGTTTTTTAATTTTTATTAGCATTTAAAACAAATTACAAATAATAAAAAACAAAAAAAACAAATGAAAATACAAATATAATACAATGTCACCATATTTACATATACATTAATTTCCTAAAGCTCTCTCAAGCTTCCTGACTTCCCTCCTTTCACACCCTAGGTTTCCTGAGTTGGTTCTTTCCTACGCTTTCTATTACATAAATTGGTTTTATATATACTATATGTCTTCAATATAATTCTTATATATAATTTTAACATTTCTGAATATTTTATATAATTTTATTAATTACATTGTAAGTGTTTTTTCATACCCTGTGAATGTATTCCCTTTGTTATGATATTTCTTCAAATATTCAATAAATTTATTCCATTCTTGTTGAAGCTCATGGTCTTTTTGTTCTCTTATTCTATTTGTTAATTTTGCTAATTCCATATATCCTATCATTTTTATTCTCCATTCTTCTAGATAAGATAAGATTTATTAGACTTGTGAGGACCATGCCTTTACACAAAAACCATCCAACATTATTATTCTTCTAAAGTTGGTGCCTCTTTAATCTTCCATTTCTGGGCCCATAATAGTCTGGCAGCCGTAGTAGCATATAAAAACATTTTTTGGTCAATTCTTTTAATTTCTCCTCCCACCATTCCTAACAAAAAACTTTCCGGTGTTTTCGGGAAATTGTATCTTAGTATTTTTTTTAATTCATTATATATAGAATCCCAGAAAGATTTGGCCTTTTCACATTTCCACCACATGTGGTAGAGGTTTCCCTCTTCCACCGCGCATTTCCAACATCTCTTGTCTTTTTTTCTGTACATCTTAGCTAATCTAGTGGGTGTTATGTACCACCGGTACATCATCTTCATTATATTTTCTTTGAGCAGTGTGCAGGCTGTAAATTTGATATTTTGATTCCATACCTTATGCCAATTTTCAAAATAGATGTTATGTCCAATGTCCATGGCCCATTTCGTCATACATTCTTTAATCTCCTCATCCATCGTATACCAGTCCAGTAATATATTGTACATTTTTGATAATAGTTTTTTTTTACCTTCTACTACTTCTGTTTGAAATTTAGATTTCTCTCTTTCAAAACCATTTTCTCTATTATCTTTATTGAATAGGCCATGTATTTGATGGTATTGCATCCATCCTGTTAATTTATCACACACCTGCTCATATGACTTCAACTTCCACCCTTTAGCCGTTTCCACTATTAAGTCATCATATGTTAGCCAATTTCCTTCAATTTGTAAATTTTTGATGGTCAAAATTTCTATCGGGGACACCCATCTTGGAGTCTTCCTTTCTATTAACTTTTTATTTCTCAGCCAAACTTCCATTAATGGTTTTCTAAATACATGGGCTAAAAAATCTTTATGTATTTTTCCTTGCCACAGATATCCATGCCATCTGTGTCTATTATTAAATCCTTCTAATTCTAGCAGGTCTTCTTCTTTCAATAAGATCCACTCCCTTATCCATATTAAACAGGCCGCCTCATAATAAATTTTTATATCTGGTAGGCCAAACCCACCTCTCTCTTTTTTGTCCACCAGCAATTTGTGTTTTATTCTAGGTGGCTTGCCCTGCCATATGAATTTAGAAATCATTCTCTGCCACTCCTTTAATTGTGAGGTCCCCTTCACCACCGGAATCATTTGAAATAAAAAAAGAACTTTTGGTAGTAGATTCATTTTTACGGCGGCTATTCTGCCCCAAAAAGATAATTTCAGTCTTGACCAAATTTCTAAATCCTTCTTAATCTCTTTCCACAAATTAACATAATTGTCATTAAATAAATTTATATTTTTTGCCGTTAATTTTACACCCAAATATTTTATTTGTTTTCCTATCTCTATTCCAAATTCTTTTTGTATTTCTTCTATTTCATTCTTTGCCAAATTTTTCACCAACATTTTTGTTTTTTTCGTATTAATTTTAAAGCCGGCTACCTTACCAAATTCATCTAATTCTTTCAAAAGTTCTCCCATACTAGTTTTAGGATCTTCCAAACTTACTACAATGTCATCCGCAAATGCTTTTATCTTGAATTCAAATTTTCCTAATTTTACTCCCTTGATTATCTTATTTTCTCTTATGTTATTTAATAATATTTCCAATACCATAATAAACAAAAGTGGGGATAAGGGACAACCTTGCCTTGTGCCCTTGGCAATGTGTAGATCTTTTGATAATACGTTATTTATAATTAATTTGGCCGATTGATCTTTATATATTGTTTTTATACCTCTTACAAACTCCTCTCCCAGTTCCATCTTTTCCATGACTTTATCCATAAATCTCCATGATAAATTGTCAAACGCTTTTTCTGCGTCTATAAAGATTAGACTTGCTTTTTTATCTGTTTTCATATCCAAATATTCTATTAAATCCACAATTGTTCTTACATTATTTTTCATTTGCCTTCCTGGGAGGAAGCCTGCTTGGTCTTTATGAATTTGTTTGTTTAATACTTTTTTGAATCTTTGTGCCAAAATATCTGTAAATAATTTATAATCTAAATTTAATAACGAAATTGGCCGAAAATTTTTTGGATCCATTAAATCTAATTCTTGTTTAGGGATTAAAGTAATCATTGCCTCCCCCCAAGTTTTGGGGGCTTGTCCATTATTTAAAATATTATTCATCACCTCTTCCAAGGGGTACACCAGCTGGTCTCTCATTTCTTTATAATATCTTGCGGTAATCCCGTCAGGGCCTGGGGCTTTCCCGGACTTCAATCTCTGGATTGCAGATTTTACCTCATCTATTGTTATTTGTTTATTTAACTCTTTTCTATCCTCCTCCATAATTTTTTGTATCTTATGCTTTTCTAGAAATCTCACCATCTCTCCTTCATCTTCATTGCTTTTTTGATAAAGCTCTTTATAAATTTTCCCATCTTTCTTGATTTTATTTATTATTTTTTGACTTTGTCTCTTTTTTAATTGCCACGCTAACATTTTCCCTGTTTTGTTAGCATGTTCAAATTTTTTTTGTTTACTCCATTTTATTTTCCATTCTATTTCCTGATTTATTATCATATCAAATTGAGTTTGTAATATTTTTATCTTTTGTTTCACTGTTTTATCTTCTGGTTTGGAGTTTAGTAGTTTTTCCTGATCTGCAAGTTCTTTCAGGATTTCCTCCTTTTTTCCCTCTCTTTCTTTCCTTTTAGCACTATTTAGCATAATCATCAGGCCTCTTATAACTGCCTTACTGGCATCCCAAACTACCTCTAATTTAGTCCCTTTACTTAAATTTAATTCAAAATATTCTTTTATCGCTTTTTTAACTTTTTCCACCACTTTTTGATCATTAAACAAATTTTCATTTAACCTCCATCTTATTGACACCATATTACCTTTTAATTCCATATTTATTGGGTTGTGATCCGATAATACCCTTGGGAGTATTTCGATTTTGTTTACTCTTCCCAGTAAGATCTTTGATGTGCAGATATAATCTATCCTACCTGAACTTTTGTTTGGTTCCGAGAAGTGGGTATATTGCCTTATTGTTGGATGTTTACATCTCCAGGTATCCATTAATTCTAAATTCTCCATTAAAGTAAAGAATGATTTTGGTAGTTTCCCTCCTGCTCCATCTCTTTTTCTTGCAGATCTATCTATTGTTGGATTTACTACACCATTCATATCACCCATCACAATTAATTTCTGTTCCATAAATTCAAACAATGTTTCTTCCAATTTTTTATAGAATTTAGCTTTCTTAATGTTTGGAGCATAGACTCCTACTAATAATAATTTTTCTCCCTGGAAAGATATTTGCACTATTATTATCCTTCCCTTCTCATCCTTATAAATCAGTTTCGGTTCATATTTTCTTTTAACATAAATCACCACTCTTCTTTTTATTATCTGCAGTAACAAAATCCTCCCCCAATTTTTGATTTATCAATACCCTTTTATGTTTTTTTGAGATATGGGTCTCTTGCAAGCAAATGACATCTAAGTTTTGTTTGGATAAGATATGTTCCACCCTGTTCCTCTTATTTTTATTATTTAGACCATTTACATTCCAAGAATGTACCTTTAAAATCATAATTGCTTTATTATAACCCAATCACATATAAAGTAATCTTTCAAAGTTCTATATCGTTGCTCGCTTCTTCTCCTTTTTCCTCCTCTAAACCCTCTTCTTCATTCTCCTCATCTTCCTCTACTTCCTCCACACCTTCTTCTTCTACTCCTCCCACTGCGCCTTCTTCCTGTAGCTCCTCCTTTTTCTTTATCTCCAGTCCAAGTTCTTTTGGGTATCGTCTGGTGAATTTATTTACTTCTAGGGCACTTCGTAATCTAAACTTCTTATTTTTGAAATAAAATGTCATGCCCTCTGGATATTCCCATCGAAATTGGATTCTTTTTTTATTTAAGATCCCTGCCAGTTCTTTATATGGATCTCTTTTTTGAAGAAATCTCGTCGGGATCTCCTTATATATTGTGATTTCTCTGCCGTCTATCACCAATTTCTTGTCGTGGTTCATTTTTAAGATTGCATTTCTTAAATCCATTGAATTAAACATGACCAGACAATCCCCCGGTAGTCTTTTGGCCTTCGCTTTGGAGGATTTTACTCTTATTCTAAATGCATTGATGATTGACATCTCCACATCCTCTTGTCTCAGATTCATCCACGTTGCCAATTCTCTAGCCATTTTCTCTCTTATGTTCTCTCTATTTTGTTCTTGTACACCCCTAAATTTCAGATTCATTTGTCGTTGTCTGAGCTCTAGGAGAGCAAGATTATCCAAAATGTCCTCTTGTATTTTGTTCAATTCTGCCATCTCATCTTTTGTTCTTTCATTATCTTTTTTAACTTGTTTTATTTCCTTTTGGTTTTTCTTTATTGAGTCTTCCATGGTGTTAGATTTGGCTGTTAAGTCTTTCACTTGCTCTCTTAATTCCCCCACTACTTCAACCAGTTTTTGGTCAATTGACTCCTTTAAATCCGTCAGTTTCCCTTCAATATTCCTCTCTATATTCTGTTCGCTCTGTCTTATTTCTTTCTTGATCTCTGCTAGGAGCCCTTCCCATCCTTCATCTTGTTTGGAGCCTTTTTTCTCACTGGGGGTCGCTGTGGTTTTTACTCCTCTACCTGCTCCTCCTCCTGCTCCACCACTCATTCTGCTTAGTTTTAGGGGTGCAATTTTCTTTTCTACCACTAGGGGGCCATACTCCCCTCTTCGAACACAATGTCAAATAATGAATCAGCACAATGAAGTATCGGCACAGTATCTAATTTCAATTCCTATTCAGGATACAGTTACTTTCACATCCAGTCCTTTTCATTCATCCATTCATTCGATCAGTGCTAAAAAGTCTTTTTCAATGCCGTTTACCCTGTAACTGCACTTGCAACAATTTGCAGACAGCATATACAATTTAACTTCTCCATGCAGCTCTTGTCCCTCTATGCCAGCAGAAATGGCGTCGAGGTTGTCTTTAAGTCCCTTTCTTTTAGCTGACTGTAATGGCGATTCTCTCTCCCTCCACTGCGTTTCGTTTCAGTTTCAGATTCAAAATTTTTGGTGGATTATATGTGCAGGAAACACCATTCAGCACCGCATGTTTTGTTATTTAACCTCCGAATGTGGAAGGTGTTTAAACGTTCAATAATTTCCTAGCGGAGAATAAAGAGAGGTTTTTCTTCACCCCCTCCTCGCCATTCTGCTCAGTTTCCTGATCCTTGCAGTTTAAAGTTCACAAATAAAATTCTCCAAATTGGGGGGGTCGCCACTTAACTTTCTCTGACCACTCAGCTTCTTATCTCTCTTCCCAGCCCCTCAAAAAAAACAAGATTTGAAGTAAAATAAGTTGCTTCCCCTTCTTTTTACGGGGCAATTTTATGAGCCGTACTTCACAGGAACGTCGCTCTAGTTTCTTCTTTCAACGAAACGACAAGCGCCATTTAACGCCAGAGTGGGAAAGGATTCCTTTTTCCAAATTTCACCACTTGGGAACTGGTTGTTAAGTAGAAAGCAACGGAGTTTATACTCCTTCTTTTTCAAGTCCCCAATTCGTAAATTATCTTGGAGCTGGGTCGCTTACCATCTGGAGCTCGAGGCTTCGCATCGCCAGTTTCTTGGTGATCTCCACACGTCCCTCGCCCCCCCTCTCTTTACCGGAGCCTTTTAAATTCAGCTCCGTTACGAGAGAGAGTTCTGAAGGGCGCCACTGGATGCCACGTTCTTCAAGGTAACACCCCTTGAAGTGAACGGGGTTGCATAGCCTTTGCAAACCCCCGAAAATCCCCTGGGACGCTTGGAAAACCCAGGAGCAGTTTTCCGCGCTCCTTCCAATGGCCGTGACCCGCCGGAAGTCCAAACCTCATATGTTTTCACAGAGCTCAACAGCGCCCCCTTAAAACACCTGGGATTTCAATATTCCCAAAATAAACCTTGAACAGTAAATTACTGTTGTTTTCTGTGAATGTTCTTCCTCCAGTTGCAGTTTATTAAACAAGGATCAGCCTGGTCTGCACTCCCCAGGCCATTTAACTGTAAACTTCAGAGTTGATAGGGAAGTTGAAGTAGCTTCTGTCAGGTTTTCAGTTGTTGTTTTTCCTCCCGTCAGTCTTTGGTTGTCCAAAGAGAAGACTGACATTGGAAATGGAGGCGATGCCACGATGGAGCCAAACAAAATTCATTCGAGAGAAGAGCCAGGCTTATCGAATCACAGGTTCCACGAAGGATGTCAGTTGATCCCCGTTAATTAATGCACCCAACCGTTCAGTAAAACCATACATTTTACCAACTTCTGTTATTCCTCTATGACCAGTGAACAAGTATTCTTCATTAATTTCTCCCTGAGACTGATCCATTTCTCTTCATTGCAGATAGAGATGGACTGGAAATCAAGAACAAGGGTGACCATGACAAAATCCCCACTATGGAGAAGCTGTATAAATATATTGAATGTGGAAAAAGTTGCCATTCCTCTTCCCATCAAAGAAATCCCATTGGGAAGAAAACATATCAGTGTGTTGAATGTGGAAAGAGCTTCAGTCAGAGCGCCCATCTCACTAAGCATCAGAGAATACATACAGGGGAGAAACCCTATCAGTGCATGGAATGTGGAAAGAGCTTCAGGAGAAGCTCCTATCTCACTTCTCATCAAAGAATTCATACAGGGGAGAAACCCTATCAGTGTGTGGAATGTGGAAAAAGCTTCAGTCACAACTTCTCGCTCACTTCCCATCAAAGAATTCATACAGGGGAGAAACCCTATCAGTGTATGGAATGTGGAAAGAGCTTCAGTCAGAGCTCCAAACTCACTTCCCATCAAAGAATTCATACAGGGGAGAAACCCTATCAGTGCGTGGAATGTGGAAAGAGCTTCAGTCAGAACACCTCTCTCACTTCCCATAAAATAATTCATACAGGGGAGAAACCCTATCAGTGCGTGGAATGTGGAAAGAGCTTCAGTCAGAACACCTCTCTCACTTCCCATCAAAGAATTCATACAGGGGAGAAACCCTATCAGTGCATGGATTGTGAAAAGAGCTTCAGTCATAGCCACCATCTCACTTCCCATCAAAGAATTCATAAAGGGGAGAAACCCTATCAGTGTATGGATTGTGAAAAGAGCTTCAGTCATAGCCACCATCTCACTAAGCATCAGAGAATACATACAGGGGAGAAACCCTATCAGTGCGTGGAATGTGGAAAGAGCTTCAGTCACAACACCTCTCTCACTTCCCATCAAAGAATTCATACAGGGGAGAAACCCTATCAGTGTATGGAATGTGGAAAGAGCTTCAGTCACAACTTCTCTTTCACTTCCCATCAAAGAATTCATACAGGGGAGAAACCCTATCAGTGCTTTGAATGTGGAAAGAGCTTCAGTCAGAGCTCCAAACTCACTTCCCATCAAAGAATTCATACAGGGGAGAAGCCCTATCAGTGTGTGGAATGTGGAAAGAGCTTTAGTCAGAGATCCCATCTCACTTCCCATCAAAGAATTCATACAGGAGAGAAGCCCTGTCAATGTATGGAATGTGGAAAGAGCTTCAGTCAGAGCTGCCATCTCACTTCCCATCAAAGAATTCATACAGGAGAGAAGCCCTATCAGTGTCTAGAATGTGGAAAGAGCTTCACTGATAGCTCCTCTCTCACTTCCCATCAGAGAATTCATACAGGGGAGAAACCCTATCAGTGCGGGGAATGTGGAAAGAGCTTCAGTCTGCGCTCCCGTCTCACTGTCCACCAGAGAATCCATACAAAGGTCGGAAAACGCATTATACAGCTTTAGGAGCCAGGGAAATCTGCACCTTTTTAACCAGGCCTTTGGCTGATTGACATCTAATACCCTTTTAAAATATGCTGGGGAGGGGGGTTACAGATGTGTATTTTGTATTTTTATATTGTGTTTTTATGCTGTAACCGTCCTGAGACCTGTGGGTGTAGAGAATATTAGCCAACACTTAGAGGCCGAGGGGTCTTTGTCCCCAATAAGACATTTGAGGGGGCCGCCCCCCAGTAGATAGGCTTTGCCCTTCCAATGGTGTGCATGCATCATGTGATTGATTGTGCAAGGCGGGCCTTATCTGGCCCCCCAACAATTTTTTATTCAAGTCGGCACCACTGGGTTGGTTGGTATACAAATTAAACAAATACATAAATTGCCTTGCTTTGCACATGTTCCAGCTTGTCAATATCCTTATTTATTATCATTTTTAATATTTATGTGCCCTTCATCTGAAGAGTTCACAACAGAAACATGCAGTATGAAAGCATCGCTTTCACAAAAACAAGTAAA
This sequence comes from Darevskia mixta, assembly GCA_034641385.1. Classification (NCBI taxonomy): domain Eukaryota; kingdom Metazoa; phylum Chordata; class Lepidosauria; order Squamata; family Lacertidae; genus Darevskia; species Darevskia mixta. Next base: position 3,303,959 of record JAWWNH010000205.1, read on the forward strand.
ACCAGAGAAATCTCTTCTCCCCCTTTTTTGGATGGAGTTACAAATTTTGTTGATCAGGGGACTGCTCTGAAAATAGTGCATCTTGATATCAGTAAGGCTTTTGACAAAGTCCTCTGTGATATTTATGTTAGGAAGCTGGTAAAATGTGGGCTGAACGAGGGAACTGTTAGGTGGATTTGACTGACGGAACCCAGAGAGGTTTCCTTCCTGGTTCCTCCTCATCCTGGGGGAAAGGGACAAGAGGGGTGCTGCAGGGTTCTGTCCTGGGCCCGTCGTTGTTCAACGTCTTTCTAAATGACTTTGATGAAGGAACTGAGGGGATGCTCATCACATTTGCAGACGACACCAAACGGGGAGTGGGGGCCAATGTGGCAGAAGGCAGAATCAGATCAAGGGCAGGAATAGTTCCATATAACTTTATTCTGCCTTGGTCAGACCCCACCTAGAATACTGTGTTCAGTTCTGGGCACCACAATTTCAGTATCTTATATTTTGTTTGCCAGGGGAAATTAAGAAGGTGGGGAAACACAATCCATATTATTTTTATAACATGTGGCCAATGTTTATTGAATACATATATTGTTAAGATTGTTGCTGGAATCCACCCAGCACTCATGGGAAAAGATGGTGTGATCTTTTAGAATAATCAAATGAAATTTAAACACATGGCAGGATGAAAGTCTGCAATTTCATCAGGACAGGTTATTTGTTGTTTACAATTATCTTCAATATTATCTTTGTACCATGAAAAGAAATAATAGCATTATTATTATTATTATTATTATTTTAAAAAGGTGGTGGGGCAATCATGTGTACTATTCCATTAATCTGCTTGCATGTGTTGAGTGTTATTTCGGGACTGTAACTCCCAGTAATCTCACATTATCTATGTGTTTCTGTGTGTTCAGCACACATGATTGCAGGTGAGACTGAATAAAAGACTTCCTGGGAAATTCTCTTTGACTGCTTCTCTATTGTTTCAAATGTGACTTCACTTACAGATAAGAACAAATCATATTTATTGCTGATAAATCATACCCTAGTCAGCTCATTAATCTCAACCCCAACAAACCCTGCGCTGAACATGAGCAGCTGCTTTCTTCCCATTTCTTAGGTGGAAAGAACTGATAATGAAAAGGAAGAAGGGAGATAGATCCTTTCCCTCAACCTCTGGGGATCTGGGGGGCTTCATTTCAGCCCATAGTCCTGCTCCTGAAAGCTTGGCAGATGGGGAGTATTTGCTCACACACTGCCATGACTTAAAAATCAACCTTTTTAAAAAAAAATAAAAAAAAATTAAAATGGTATTGCAGTTCTAAAAAGGCTCAAGAAAGCCATTCCTGTAGTAGTTGGCATCTTAACGAGCCCAATGCCACTCTGCCAACTGTCTCAGTCCCAACTAACTAATCCGGAAAGCTGTCCTGTCATCTCTGTCTGTAAAGACTTCAGTGTCCCTTGAATTTATGATGAGTGTTGTGTATTGATTCAGAGTGTTATCATATATATATTACTATTGTCTGTAATCACATTAGGGTAAAGTAACTGCCTGCCTGTCCCAGAAGGAACAGTTACTATTGGTGCATTCAAGTTGCTGCATTTGGATCCTCTGTCTTATTGGTTCCCACCAAAAAGCAGCTGTGTGATTGCTTGAGATTGTTCCCTCCGAAATGTATCTTTTCCTTGCCAGTCTTCTGTCCCTATAAATGTAGCCCCCCTTACCCTCAGTTCCCCAGTCTTGTTTGCCTGAATAAAGAGTTGTTACATGAAGAAGCTGTCTCCTGCCTACTATGTCAGAGAGCTGAAATCACTTGCTGAAATCATTAACCCACGCTACAACAATGAGAATATGATCTTTTTATTTTGAACTTTGCTTGGTTCCTCCTTGGTAGCCAGTGCGATTGTTTCAGCAGTGCTAGAACTCAGGACTCGCTGCCTTGAGGGACACCTAAGAGCAGTTTGGCAGGGGAAAGGTCTCCCTTGGGAGGTGGTGGACTCTCCTTCCTTGGAGGTTTCTAAGCAGAGATGCTTTAGCTGAGATTCCTGCCTTGCTGGGGGTTGGACTAGATGACCCTTGGATACCCTTCTATCTCTCCCATTCTGAATTCTAGGATTAGGTTCTTTGTTTCTCCCATAGCCCTTTCCGCTGCAAACTGTTCCACCAGTTTCTGGCCAAGGGAGGGAGACGCTCAGAGCCCGATCAAGAACCCCACCCCCAAAAGGATATCTGGGCATTGACGTAGCCAGAGGGGCAGCAGTCCCCCCCCCAATAATTAAAAATAATTATTTTAATCAGGAAATAAAGTAGGTAAATTTCTTGCCTGGCAGCTGAGGAAAAAACAAAAAGATAGGACAATTATGAGTATAAAAGAGGGAAGGAAAATTTGGACCGAAACAAATGATATAAAAAGATGCTTGCAGAATTATTATAAGATCTTATATCAGGGTGGGAAAACTGAGAAGAGGAAGTTGGAAAAATATTTTGAAAATAGTAAATTAGAGAAGATCAAAGAGGAGGAAAAGATGAAATTAAATGAACTAGTTACGGAACAAGAAATAGTAAATGCAATCCAAAAGTTAAAGGTGGGAAAATCGCCGGGAACGGACGGATTAGGGGCAAGGCATTATAAAATCTTTAGGGGAGAATTAATAAAAGCTTACAGTAAATTAGTAAATAAAATACTGGAAGAGGGAGTCACACCAAAATCATGGCAAGAAGCGTATATAGTGCTAATACCAAAAGGGGAGGAGGAGCATTTAGAAGCAGGCAGCTTCAGACCTATATCGCTTCTGAACGTCGATTATAAAATATATGCTATGATAATGGCGGAAAGACTAAAGGGAATATTTGTGGGAGATGAGAGGGAATGTGGATGAGGGAATATTGATTAATATTTCCTATCCCAGCTTGTGCTAACAAGCTCCAAACTAGCAGAGTTTCTCATCCCCAATAAAGCGCAGCAAAGCGTGGCGTTTAAGTTCCTATGAACTTCTAGAACAAGGCAGATCCTGGCACATATTTCCCCTGGTTCCCTCTTAAAAGAAAATACACGACACATAAGCTTATAAAAGTATAAAGCTTTTACTTACAGACATTCCAAGCTCATACAGGCAGTCTCAGAAGGCAGGCTAGCTTAGATTAAATGTATTTACATGTGGAGATTCCCCTTAAGGGAGAAAGGCTCCATGTGGACCTCTCTTGGCTGGAAGCCAAGAGAGCATCTCCTGAGATGTTGCATCCTCGGAGTCCTGGTGGGAAGAGAGAGAGAGTAGCAGCTCACCTGTATCTTTGAATAGCTACAGGTAAGGCCACTCCCACTTCTGGTCACACAAAGGAAGTGATTTCAGTCTTGGCACAGGAAACTCTACCTGGAGGACCAAGTCCCCTTTGTGTACACTCTAGGAATGTTGTGATTGACTGCACCAGTGTTATACATCCCACAAACCCCTTCTCAGTCTGAACAACATTTAACAAACATAAAACAACTTTATTCAACCACCCAGAGTCCCAGCTTGACACGCAGGTTCTGGAAACTCTCTCGTGGCAAGGGTTTCGTGAGAATGTCCGCAGTCATCTCCTGAGTATTACAGTAGGACATTTCTACTAGTCCATCTTGGATCATCTGGCGAATGAAGTGATACCTGACCCCAATGTGTTTTGAACGTGCAAGGAACTTTTCGGTTTGCGCTAGCTGCAGGCAGCCTTGATTGTCCTCCATCAAGCTGACAGGTCCTTTTCTCGGCAAACCAAAGTCTGTCAGGAGTTGATCCAGCCAGATGATCTCTCTGCATGCTTCCGAAGCTGAAATATATTCACTCTCTGTGGACGATAAGGCTACACATTTCTGTTTATAACTGCCCCAAATGATAGGTGCATTTCCAAACATAAAAACATAACCACTTGTGGATTTGTAATCCGCCTTATCCCCAGCCCAATCTGCATCACTGTACCCAACCAACTTAGGGTCCCTTACAGCTGGCAATCTTAATTTACAATTCATTGTACCCTTGAGGTAACGCACCACCCTCTTGACCCCACCCAAGTCATGTTCAGTGGGAGAACTCACTTTTCTGCTTAGGATCCCCACTGCACTTGCTATGTCAGGTCTGCTGGTAGTGACCAAATACAAAAGTTTACCAATCGCTGACCTGTATTCGCTGTTGTCTGGCAGCAGCTTCGAATCTTGCTGATTCTTTAGAAAATCTGTGGCCATGGGTGTCGCGACAGGGTGTGCACCTTGCATCTGCATGCTTTCTATCAGTTCTATTATCTTCTGCTTCTGGCTGAGAAGAAATGAGCCGTCTTCTTCTCTCTCAATTTGAATTCCCAAGTAATACTGGACAAGTCCCAATTCCTTTACTTCCACCTCTTTGTTGAGATGTCTGACTATGTCTTTATAGTCTCTGTCATTGGACGTTGATATTAATAAATCATCGACAAAAGCCAGAATGTAAGAGAATTGTCCATTTCTGTTCTTAGTGTACAGGCACTTGTCAGCTGTTGACTGCTTGTACCCAAGCTGAACCAGCATTTCATGTAATTTCTGGTTCCATGCTCTTGCAGCTTGTTTCAAACCGTAAATTCCTTTCTGAAGTTTACATACAAGATGTGCCTCATTTTGCTTGATAAAGCCTTTGGGCTGCTTCATATAAATCTGTTCAGAAATCGTCCCATGAAGAAAAGCTGTTGCTATGTCGACATGACGGACTGATAGGCCTTTAGATGCTGCAATACTTAGAAGTAATCTAACACTGCTGTATCGCACTGTAGGCGCAAATACTTGATCATAGTCTTCGCCATACTGTTGTGAAAATCCTTGTGCTACAAGCCTAGCTTTGTAGCGTTGCACCTCCCCTTCTGACCCCTTCTTAAGCTTGAACACCCACTTGGACCCAATTGCCTTCTTACCAGGAGGTAGCTCTGTCAGGGTCCAGGTCTTGTTGCGATGCAGTGCATCCATCTCTTCCTGCGCGGCTTGCTTCCAGAGACTGGCCTCAGCAGCTGGCAACCGTTGAACCTGTTCCCATGTGGAAGGTTCCTGTGGTGGCGCCGACCCTGCAAAGTAGGACAGTCGTAGTGGTGGAACGCCTCTGTTGGACCTGGAGGAACGTCTGACCTCTGGCTCTTGTTGAACCGCATCAGCTTCCTCATCTCCTTCCAATGGCGGCATCCCTGCATACGGGTCCTCTTCGTCTCTGGAGCCTTCTGACATCTGGTCCTCCGCGTCTTCTGGGGTGTCATCTGTAGGGGGTGCTACAACACTAGGAGGTACAATACTAGGAGGTGGATTAGTTTCTGGTATGGCTTCAAAAGGAAAACTTACAAACTCCTCTGTTGGTGGCTCATTGGAACAGTCAATTGCTGTGTTCCTTGTGTCAGCCTTTTCATACTCCTCAAAATGAATCACGTGATGTGAACTTGTTTTCCCTGTTTGTAAGTCCACAACTCTGTAGCCTTTTCCTCCAGAAGCGTATCCAACTAGGATACCAGGCTTTGCTCTGGAGTCAAGTTTGTGTCTGTGCTCCTTGGGCACGTGGTAATAGCACAAACTTCCAAATACACGTATGTGTGACAAATTTGGGACTCTTCCATGCCAAAGTTCAAATGGCGTGCGCTCTGTGCCTTTTGTTGGCAGCCTATTCTGTATATAAATCGCCGTATTTGCTGCCTCGCCCCAAAGTTTCTTTGACAAGTTGGATCCTTTTAGCATACACCTTGTCATCTCTAGGATGGACCTAAATTTCCTCTCAGCAATAGAGTTCTGTTGAGGTGTGTAGCTAACTGTGGTCACATGTGCTATGCCTTCCTGAGCCATGAAGGCTTCCATTTCACGTGAGCAAAACTCCCCACCATTATCAGACATTAGGGTGGTGGGTGCTCGATGGAATTTGTTCTTGACCATGCTTACGTATTGCTTGAACAATTCCACTGTTTCACTCTTCTCTTTGAGAAGGTATCCCACACAAAACCTTGAATAATCATCCAAAAATATCAAAATATACTTATTTCCTCCTAAGGAAGGTATATTCATAGGTCCAGCTAAATCAGTGTACACAATGTCCAGAACTTTTGTGCTTCTCTTTTCTGCACAACGTGGGAAAGAAGGTTTGACTCCTTTTTCACTTACACAAGTTATACACTTTGGTGTGGGTGTGTTACTTTTGTTTACCTGTAGACCTCTCACAAGATCTCCATTCTGCAGTTCCTGGATGACTCTGATATCCCGGTGACCCAGTCTTCGATGCCAGAGCTCCAGATCTGCTTCATGCTTCTGCTTGGATTGGGCGACTTGTGCTGATTGGTTTTCTGAAACGTTAATCTCATAAACACCATTGATTAGTTTCCCTTGAGCATAAACCTCATCATTTTTCGTTACATTGCATTCTCCATTGGCAAATGTAACCTTGAAACCTTTCTTGTCTAAAGCAGACACACTAAGCAAGTTACAATTCAATTCTGGGACATATTGAACGTTAGGCACAGTTGTTTCAAGAGATTCATTGTTCACCTTGAATTTCAAACGCATTGAACCTGTACCTTGTGATTTTAGAACATTTCCATCAGCAATCTGGATTTCAGTCCATTCACTATCATTAATTTCTCTGAAACATTCTCTTTTATGTGCAAAATGGCTTGTAGCTCCCGAATCTAAAATAAATTGGTCACTTTTCCTTTCATTTCTTTGCACATTTAAACTCTTTTCTTGCAGTAGAAATGTACGCTCGTGATCCCCCTTCTTTTCACCTTTTGGTTGAAAGGGGCGGGACTTATTCTTGGGCTTCTGGCAACTCCTTGCAATGTGCCCTTTTAAATTGCAGTTATGGCATATTATATCTTTGGACACTTCCTTAGACTTGGGAAATTGTTTAGAAACATAACTTGTGTCCATTTTCCTTGGATTCCTTTGTGGAGAATCAAGGTAATCTCTGCATTCCTCTCTTAAGTGATTTGCTAGTTCATTAAAAGTCAAATCTCTTGTGTGATCCATTATACTCTTAAATGAAGCAAATTCTGGTCCCAATGATGCTAGCATAAAAGTCACTTTGGTTGCATCATCAAAAGCTCTGGGAGTTAGGGCAATCCTTTGAACAATTTCATTAAAGTCCTTAAAATGCCCTGTAAATTGTTCTCTAGAATTCATCTTTAACTTCAGCAGTTTATCCAATAAATGTCTATAAGAGTTCTCTGATGATTGTGCATAAACCCTCTCAATATCCTTTAGAATCTGAGATGCATCACTTTCATAGTCAATCAGAGATAAATGCTCATCTTTCAAACTGCTCAAAATTATGTGTTTAGCTTCTGCATCTTGCCTTTCCCAATCTGCTTTCTTGGTTAAATCAGCAAAATCAGGTTTGGGATCTTTCACCGCTTTAAGCACTTGTTTTGCACCAAGATGCACTAAAAGGCGCTGCTTCCATTGCACAAAGTTACGATCATTCAGCAGCATAAAGCTTGATCTTGCTTCACTATCAAATCCTGAGCTTGCCATCTTAATCCTCAAAAATTGAAAAATTTTCAAAATTCCCAAAAATGGCTAAAATTCAAAAATCAAAACTTAAAAATCTCAAAATGCAAACTAATCTTCACTGCCTCTGAGGTCTGTGAGCTCTGAGGGAGGGGAGGGGTCGCTAATCCCCCTTTCATAGCACAATGGAGAACAAAAGACCATGTGCTTACCAGGAAGTGCAAACAGAAAAATTCTACTCTGCCAAAAATCACAATCCAAAGCAATCCTTTAAAAATACACAAAATACGCAGTTCTGGGCCTCAAAACCCTTTGTGGGAGATGAGAGGGAATGTGGATGAGGGAATATTGATTAATATTTCCTATCCCAGCTTGTGCTAACAAGCTCCAAACTAGCAGAGTTTCTCATCCCCAATAAAGCGCAGCAAAGCGTGGCGTTTAAGTTCCTATGAACTTCTAGAACAAGGCAGATCCTGGCACATATTTCCCCTGGTTCCCTCTTAAAAGAAAATACACGACACATAAGCTTATAAAAGTATAAAGCTTTTACTTACAGACATTCCAAGCTCATACAGGCAGTCTCAGAAGGCAGGCTAGCTTAGATTAAATGTATTTACATGTGGAGATTCCCCTTAAGGGAGAAAGGCTCCATGTGGACCTCTCTTGGCTGGAAGCCAAGAGAGCATCTCCTGAGATGTTGCATCCTCGGAGTCCTGGTGGGAAGAGAGAGAGAGTAGCAGCTCACCTGTATCTTTGAATAGCTACAGGTAAGGCCACTCCCACTTCTGGTCACACAAAGGAAGTGATTTCAGTCTTGGCACAGGAAACTCTACCTGGAGGACCAAGTCCCCTTTGTGTACACTCTAGGAATGTTGTGATTGACTGCACCAGTGTTATACATCCCACAATATTGAATCGATTAATTGGGAAAGAGCAACAAGGGTTTCTCCCTAAGAGAAAAATGATGAATAATATTAGAACCTTAGTAAACCTAACAGAATTTGTGGAATGGAGACCCAGTAAAAAAGTAGCCTTCGTCTTTTTAGACACTGAAAAAGCCTTCGATAAGGTCGAATGGGATTTCATGGGGAAGGTGTTAGAAGAAACAGGTATAAATGGGAGATTTCTGAGAGGGATTAAAGCAATTTATGGAAAGCAGCTGGGCAAAATAATACTGAATGGAGAAATAATGGAAGAATTTGAGATTACAAGAGGAACGCGGCAAGGTTGCCCCCTATCCCCCCTGTTATTTATTTTAACAATTGAAGCCTTAATCTTAGACATAAAACATGAGAAAGTAATACAAGGTATTAGTGTGGGAAATAAGGAGTTGAAAATTAGAGCGTTTGCGGACGACATCGTCCTGATGATTGAGAATCCAGAGGAAGGAATAGAGAATGCGAAAAGGTTAATAGCTCGATATGGAAGAGTGGCGGGACTAAGATTAAATGAGAAAAAAACGAAGATAATCACGAAAAATATTAAGGGAAGAGAACTAGATGTTTTAAAGAAGAAGGTAGGTTGGGAGGTTGTGAAAAAAATAAAATACCTAGGGATTATAGTCTCAGATAAGAATAACCACCTATTTGAGGATAATTATGAGAAAACATGGAAGGAAGGACCTTGCGAGATGGGAAATGTTGAATTTGACGATGTTGGGGAGAATAGCAACAATAAAAATGGCAGTATTGCCACGAATGATATTTCTTTTCCAGATGCTCCCAATAGTCAGGAGAAAAGAAACCTTTGAACGATGGAGGAAAGATCTGAGTAGGTTTATTTGGGGAGGCAGAAGGCCAAGGATCCAATATAGACTTCTAACGGATGCTAGAGAGAGAGGGGGGTGGGGCGTCCCGGACTTGAGGCTCTATCACGCAGCGGCCGGTATTTGTTGGATTAAAGAGTGGCTGACACTAGAAGACGGGGAGCTGCTGAGCTTAGAAGGATTCAGGAATATCAGGGGATGGCACGCCTACTTAATGCAGGAAAATAAAGGAAACCCAAAAGAATTTACTGATCATGTCTTTAAAAAATCTTTATTAGAAATCTGGAGGGAGCATAGGAATATCCTGGAGCCTAAAACGCCGTGGTGGGTCTCGCCCTTCGAATTGACATCTATAACAAAAGTAAAAGAAGAAAATTGGTTAACATACAAAGATATTGTATTAGAAATAAATGGGGAATATAAATTGAAATCATATGATGAGTTAAATAAATACTGCTCCAGCTGGTTAAACTATTTACAGATCCAAAGTTTATTCAAAAAACATTTAGAATTGGGATTCATAAGGGGGAAATCTAAATTACAAGAATTGGTCTTAGAAAACGAAGATAAATTAATAGCGAAAATTTATAAACATCTACTGGAGTGGGAACTTAAGGAAGAGGAGGTCAAACCGGCAATGATAAAATGGGCACAGGACCTTGGGAGGAATATACATAGGGACAAATGGGATAGCATCTGGAAAGGAAATATGAAATTCACGGCCTGCATAAGTATAAAAGAAAACATGCTCAAAATGGTCTACAGATGGCACTTAACGCCAATGAGACTAGCAAAAATTTATAAAACATCGCCCAGCTGTTGGAAATGTAAAGGTGAAATTGGAGATTATTTGCACTGCTGGTGGAATTGCGTTAAAATTAAAAAATTTTGGAACGAAATCTATGAGAATATGAAAAAAATATTAAAACTTACCTTTATAAAAACACCAGAGGCGCTGCTGCTGAGTATTATACCAACTGGAATCCCAAAAGATAGAGAGAATGTGTTTCTTTACGCGGCAGTGGCAGCAAGATTACTCATTGCCCAGCAGTGGAAAAAAGAAGAGGCCCTAACAATTACGGATTGGCAAATAAAACTGGTGGAGTTCTTAAACCTGGCTAAAATGACAGCAGCAGTTAGAAATATGGACAAACAAACAGTCAAGAATGAATGGATATATGTGGAAGAATACTTTAGGAAAGAAGGAATAGGAACAAAGTTAATAATTTGCTTAGATTAATAAACATAACCAAAAATAATATAAGGAAATAGCAGAAATAATGTATATTTGAAGAGGTGGGAAAATAGAAGGGAATATAAGGCAAGGAGAAAAATGCACATTATATAAATAGAGATAAGAGTAAGGAAACACAAAGTCAAATGGTAGGAGGTATTTTAGAAGATAGGGGAGGAGGGGAGGGAAGAGGGAGGGAGGGAGGGGAGATGATAAGGAGATGGATGGGAGGGGAGGGGGAGGAAGGAATGTATTGTGTTGGGGATAAGCAGATGTATGGAGATGTATGCGGAGGAGAGATGGTGTAAATTGGTGTAAATTGGTAATGTATGTATGTTAGGGAATGTGTGTAATGTATGATAGGGAACGTTTGTGTGTAATGTGATGTATGAGGAATGTTAGGGGAGGTATGTTATGTATATAAAAAAAAAAAGAAAAAAAAATAATTAAAAATAATAAAAATCTGAGGTTCCGCAAAGCGAGAGAGGGATGAGCTGGGTGGACTCTGCTTTGCAAGGGTTAAAGGGAGCTGAGCTGCATTCCTAGAGAGGACAGGAAGCAATAATAATAATAATAATTTATTATTTATACCCCGCCCATCTGGCTGGGTTTCCCCAGCCACTCTGGGCGGCTTTCAACAGAGCATTAAAATACAATAATCTATAAAACATTAAAAGCCTCCCTAAACAGGGCTGCCTTCAGATGTCTTCTAAAGGTCTGGTAGTTGTTGTTTTCTTTGACATCTGAAGGGAGGGCGTTCCACAGGGCGGGCGCCACTACCGAGAAGGCCCTCTGCCTGGTTCCCTGTAACTTGGCTTCACGCAGCGAGGGAACCGCCAGAAGGCCCTCGGCACTGGACCTCAGTGTCCGGGCTGACCGATGGGGGTGGAGACGCTCCTTCAGGTATACAGGACCGAAGCCATTTAGGGCTTTAAAGGTCAGCACCAACACTTTGAATTGTGCTCGGAAACGTACTGGGAGCCAGTGTAGGTCTCTCAGGACCGGTGTTATGTGGTCTCGGTGGCCGCTCCCAGTCACCAGTCTAGCTGCCGCATTCTGGATTAGTTGTAGTTTCCGGGTCACCTTCAAAGGTAGCCCCACGTAGAGCGCATTGCAGTAGTCCAAGCGAGAGATAACTAGAGCATGTACCACTCTGGCGAGACAGTCCGCGGGCAGGTAGGGTCTCAGCCTGCGTACCAGATGGAGCTGGTAGACAGCTGCCCTGGACACAGAATTAACCTGTGCCTCCATGGACGGCTGTGAGTCCAAAATGACTCCCAGGCTGCGCACCTGGTCCTTCAGGGGCACAGTTACCCCATTCAGGACCAGGGAGTCCTCCACACCTGCCCGCCTCCTGTCCCCCAAAAACAGCACTTCTGTCTTGTCAGGATTCAACCTCAATCTGTTAGCCGCCATCCATCCTCCAACCGCCTCCAAACACTCACACAGGACCTTCACCGCCTTCACTGGTTCTGATTTGAAAGAGAGGTAGAGCTGGGTATCATCCGCATACTGATGAACACCCAGTCCAAACCCCCTGATGATCTCTCCCAGCGGCTGCATATAGATGTTAAAAAGCATGGGGGAGAGGACAGAACCCTGAGGTACCCCACAAGTGAGAGCCCAGGGGTCTGAACACTCATCCCCCACCACCACTTTCTGAACACGGCCCAGGAGGAAGGAGTGGAACCACTGTATAACAGTGCCCCCAGCTCCCAAACCCTCTAGACGGTCCAGAAGGATGTTATGGTCGATGGTGTCAAAGGCCGCTGAGAGATCCAGCAGAACCAGGAAACAGCTCTCACCTTTGTCCCTAGCCCGCCGGAGATCATCGACCAGTGCGACCAAGGCAGTTTCAGTCCCAGTTTGAATCCCGATTGGAAGGGATCCAAATGGTCCACTTCTTCCAGGCGTGCCTGGAGTTGTTCAGCAACCACTCGCTCAATCACCTTGCCCAAGAATGGAAGATTTGAGACTGGGCGATAGTTGTCCATATTGGCCGCATCCAAAGATGGTTTTTTAAGAAGCGGTTTAATAACCGCCTCTTTTAGCGGGTCTGGGAAGGCTCCCTCGCAGAGAGAAGCATTCACCACCCCGCAAAGCCCATCACCCAGCCTTTCCCGGCTAGCTTTTATAAGCCAGGATGGGCAAGGATCAAGGAGACAGGTGGTTGGTTTCACTCGTCCAAGCAGCCTGTCCACATCCTCGGAGGTAACAGATTGAAATTGATCCCACACAACTGGACTAGACAGGACTCTAGCACTCTCCCGCCCCGGCCCTGCTCCCACGGTGGAGTCTACCTCTTCCCGAATCTGAGCAACTTTATCTGCAAAAAATTTTGCAAAATCATTGCAGGAGAGCATGTGGCCCGTACTGGGCCCTGATGGAACAGGTGGTTCTGCTAAATCGCGAACCACCTGAAAAAGTCTCCTGCTGCTATTTTCTGCAGATGCAATAGAGGCGGTGAAGAAAGTCTTCTTCGCTGTCGCTACCGCCACTTGGTAGGCTCGAAGTTGAGCTCTAGCCTGTGTCCGGTCTGATTCAGAATGAGTTTTCCGCCACCGGCGCTCTAGCCATCTCAGCGACTGTTTCATCGCCCTCAGCTCCGGGGAAAACCACGGGGCTGTCCGGGCTCCATGCAATCGGAGAGGGCGCTTCGGAGCCAGACAGTCAATAGCCCTGGTTAACTCCACATTCCAGCGGGCCACCAGGGAATCAGCTGAAAGGCCATCAACATGGGATAAAACATCCCCTACCACTCTCTGGAAGCCAATTGGATCCATTAAGTAGCGGGGGCAGACCATCCGAATCGGTCCCACCTCCCGGCAGAGGGGAAGGGTCGCGGAGAAGTCTAGTTGCATCAGGAAGTGATCTGACCATGGCACTTCTTTTGTTTCGCTTTTACTTAGTGTCAGATCACCAACATCCATAGAGGTAAACACCAAGTCTAAGGCATGTCCACGGCTATGAGTTGGGCCAGACTTATTCAGGGACAGCCCCATGGAGGCCATGCTTTCCACGAAGTCCCGAGCGGCCCCTTGTAAGGTCGTGTCGGCATGGATGTTAAAATCTCCTAAAACAACCAAGCTAGGTGTCTCCAGGAGCACATCCGCCACGACCTGAAGCAGCGCGGGCAGGGAATCCTTGGTGCAGCGGGGAGGTCGGTACACCAAAAGGAATCCTGTACTGCCCCTATTGCCCAACTTCCAGAACATGCACTCAGAAAACTCGGTCTTTCCAATAGGACGCCTGGTGCAAACTACCCGGTAATGACTTCCTAAAAATCACTGCAACCCCCCCTCCCCGCCCAGATGGCCTGGGTTGCTGTGCATAAGAGAAACCTGGTGGACAAGCAGCGGCAAGGACTGGCCCATCTGCCTCATCCAACCAAGTCTCTGTCATACATGCCAGGTCAAATCCTCCATCCACAATCAAGTCGTGGATGGCAGTTGTTTTGTTCATCATTGACCTGGCATTACACAGCAGCACTTTCAGGTCATGTGGGTATCCCTTGTTGATTCCAGTACCCGTCCGGTCAGGGCCAGACCCGGAGGCAGGGATAGTCCTCAAACAACGACTAAGCCTGCCTCCTCGGTAATGACATGGTCTGGCCTTAGCGTAACTCCTCCTCCTGCCCATGATCACTGAGATCGGGTGTCCCAGTGCATCCCCCCCCTGTGGAACCTGCCCCAGCCATTCTGTTGACTGGGGCCCACTCCCAGGCAGCCCTGATCCCACCCCTTAAAACAGACCACAAACTATACAGCAACCAATAAAAATAAAAAACAAAGACATAACAATTATACTAAAATTAATCCCAAACAAAATATCCACCCCACCCAGCTACCCCCCAACGTCAAAAAATAAATAAAAAATAAATAAAATTGAGATGCCATCGACAGCTTAGGACATTTTCCAGCCCCACTCTAAGCACTAGAGTCATTTTTATAGCTGAGAGTGTGAGGCCTTGGGCCCCGCCCCCTAGGCCAGCTGGAAATAGGCCTTGCAGGGAGCAGGCCTTGCAGTCCTCACCACAGCCGATGGTCTGAGGTCTCTCTGCAGCAGGAGTCCCTTTTATAGCTGGAGTGTGAGGCTTGGGCCCCGCCCCCTAGGCCAGCTGGTGGAAAAAGGCCTTGCAGGGAGCAGGCCTCGGAGTCCTCACCACAGCCGATGGTCTGAGCAAGAGGGGGCCAGGTCCTCCAGAGCAAAGGCCCCTCCCTCCCCAGTCCTTTTCTTCCATGTGACATAACCACAGTTCAGTGCCCATCGCCTGGTGACAATCAAGTCCAGCTGGTGACATTGACCTCATCTTGGGTGTATCCAGGACACACTATGTGGGGTTTTATTTTAAAAAATATCTTTCAATTTTCTTTTCTTTTCTTTTTTAATTATTAAAAAGACTTTATTGAGAATTAAATCAAACATACATAATCAAAACATACATACATAATCAAACCATAAAATCATCAGACAAATCCCTACTACATCTTATTTTATTTTACCCCTTAATATTCTTTCTTCCCTCCCCCCTCCCGCCTGCCCACGCAACTTCCCTCACCTACCTGCGATCTTATTGTGCTAGTATTATCTTATTCTGCTGTGTTATTTGTGTTCTTTCGTTATATTCATTCCTTTCTTACCTTATTATTATTCAATCACCTTGCGATATATAGCTAGTAATGTTTGTTCTTATTTAATTTTGTTCTTATTTACTGTTCCAAATTTCCCCATATATATTTCAACACATTCCCATTCTTCTTTTATCTTCTGAGTGGAACCTCCTCTCACCGATTCTGTTAATCTTGCCATTCTCATGAATTCACAAATCTTTTATTAAGTAACAAGCAAAAGGTAGATAGCCGTGTTGGTCTGTCATAGTCAAAACAAAATAAAATAAAAAAAATTCCTTCCAGTAGCACCTTAGAGACCAACTAAGTTTGTTCTTGGTATGAGCTTTCGTGTGCATGCACACTTCTTCAGATACCAGCACCTTAGAGACCAACTAAGTTTGTTCTTGGTATGAGCTTTCGTGTGCATGCACACTTCTTCAGATACCAGGTATCTGAAGAAGTGTGCATGCACACGAAAGCTCATACCAAGAACAAACTTAGTTGGTCTCTAAGGTGCTACTGGAAGGAATTTTTTTTATTTTATTTTGTTTTAAGTAACAAGCAGTGAGATTTATATCTTTGGCCCATAGTTTCCCCCAATTTTCTAAGTATATTGTTTTACCAAAATCCTGCGCCCATTTTATTGTTGATTCTTTTATTACTTCATCTTTTAATTCCCACTCCAATAAAAGATTATAAAGTCTTGAAATTATCTTTTTATCTGATTGTAATAATTCTTTTTGTAACTTTGAAATTCCATTCTCGAAGCCCTTCTTTTTATCTTCTTTAAACAAATTTGCTATCTGGTGGTATTGGAGCCAGCTGCTACAGTACCCTTTGATCTCTTCATACGTTCTTAATTTCATTATACCTTGTTCATTTGTTACTAACTCCTGATACGTTACCCAGGTCTTTTCCATATTCAGTTTTTTAATTCCTATCACCTCTGGTGGTGAGACCCACCAGGCTGTTTTGGGTTCTAGTAGCCAGCGGTGACTTTCCCATATCTTATATAAGGGTCTTCAAATTATATGATTTAAAAAATCTTTGTTTATGGATACTTTATTATATGCCAAATATGAGTGCCAGCCGAAGCGATTGTTCCACCCCTCAATATCTAAAATTTCCGTATTTCTCAGCAAAATCCAATCCTTGATCCACCCAAAACTGGCCGCAAAATAATATAATTTCAAATTTGGTAATCCGAAACCTCCCCTTTCTTTAGAATCTGTTAAAATTTTAAATTTTATTCTTGGTTTCTTTCCTTGCCACACAAATCGTGTAATGTCCTTCCTCCAGTCCTCAAAGATCTTGTAATTGCTGATTATTGGGAGCATTTGGAATAAGAATATCAGCTTCAGCAGTACCATCATTTTTATCGCAGATATTCTGCCCCAGAGTGATAATTTTAATTTTTGCCATATGTCCAATTGTTTTTTGGTTTCTTTCCAGATTCTTTTGTAATTTCCCTCAAATAATTCAATATTTTTCATTGATATTTGGATTCCAATATATTTTGCTTTTTTTATGATTCGCAGCCCATTCCTTTCCTGTATTAATTTTTTCCTCTGTTCATCCAAGTTTTTAACCATGACCTTCGTTTTTTCTTTATTTACCGGTACTTTAAACCCCGCAACTTTCCCAAAGTCTTCCATCACCTTCAATAATTCCTGTATACTTTCTACTGACTCTTCGACTATTATTAACGTCATCGGCGAAGGCTCTTAGCTTGTATGAATTCCTCCCTAATTTTATTCCTTTTATTTTTTCATTCTTCCTTATCTCCTCATTCAAAACTTCCAATGTAAATATAAATAATAGGGGGGAAAGGGGACATCCCTGCCTGGTACCCTTCCAGATTGGAAAATTATCCGTCAACTCATTATTTATTATCAAAGTTGCCATCTGGTTATTATAAATTGCTTTTATTGCCCTTAATATTGGCGTGCCCAATTCTGATTTCTCCATTGTTTTTTCTAAAAAATTCCAAGAGACATTATCGAATGCTTTTTCAGCATCTATTAGTAGAAAGGCCACATTTCCCCCTGGATTCATATCTAAATATTCTAGTGAGTCAATTAATAGTCTTATGTTATCTGACATTTTCCTCCCCGGAAGGAAACCTGTTTGGTCTTTATTAATATGGTCTTTCAATATTGCTCTTCATCTTTGAAAAATACATTTTTTCAATTTTCTTATTTTACATCATCAAAATATCTTTTTATACAAGAAATTTGATATACCCTGTTATGGAAAAATCTAGGTGCGAGGCTGCTTAGCCACCCAGTTCGTCTGGCAGAGCCCGCGCCAACCTGGGTGGCTGAGCAGCCTCGCACCTACCTGTAGATTTTCCCGTAACAACCCATTGTTGATATCGACCCGCCTCCTCCCCTTTCTGCAGTTGCTTATATTATATCCTTTCCTTTGCATATCCAAAACAAAACAAATAAATCCTTCCAGTAGCACCTTAGAGACCAACTAATTTTTTTCTTTGTATGAGCTTTTGTATCTGAAGAAATGTGCATGCACGCGAAAGCTCATACCAAGAATAAACTTAGTTGGTCTCTAAGGTGCTACTGGAAGGAATTTATTTATTTTGTTCCGACTACGGCAGACCAACACGGCTACCTACCTGTAATTTGCATATCCAAGTTAAACATAATTGTGTTTTGTCCAATACAATCCTATTTAAATTATTTCACGGCATGTTTTTATGTCAATCATGCTAATGATTTAAGTCGTTTACAATACTTCTTTCAATAGTCAAAAAATGGTCTCCATGCAAAATGGACACTGTGTGTGTTGCCTTGCTCCAGAACCATGTGTCCCTAGACATTGGAAGAGGCTCTTCTTCCTGCTCATTCCTTGAGTGTGTGTGATAAGGACCCAAAGTGGGACACGCGAACCACGGAGCCCCAGGCAAACATCTCTTCCTGACCTTTCCCGATTACAAACCCCACCAGAGAGGAAGCCCTAGCGCCGTGACAGAGCCAGACACACGGAGGGATCTCCATTTCTCATTGGGAAGCCAGTCGGGCTCACCGGCATTTGACAGCTGGCCAATCAG
This sequence comes from Darevskia mixta, assembly GCA_034641385.1. Classification (NCBI taxonomy): domain Eukaryota; kingdom Metazoa; phylum Chordata; class Lepidosauria; order Squamata; family Lacertidae; genus Darevskia; species Darevskia mixta. Next base: position 3,322,101 of record JAWWNH010000205.1, read on the forward strand.
CGATGGCACAACAGCGCCATGAACAGGCGAAGGCGAGCACTGCAACTGCGAGAGAAGGAGCTCAGCTCCGTTTGCAGGAGAAGCCGGGGACCCCCTGCGGAGAGGAGAGGGAAAGGGTCGATTCTGGGCCCAATGGTAGCCTATGGGGAAACTCTAGAAAGGAAAGGAAAGCAGGATGCGTCCCCCAAAAGGCATCTCTGGAAGGGTGCAATGCAGAGAGCACATTTGGACGAGCTGGGCTTTGCAAGGGTTAAAGGGAACCGAGCTGCCTTCCTAGAGAGGACAGGAAGCAAGAGGGGGGGCAGGTCCTCCAGAGCCCAGGCCCCTCCCTCCCTCCCTCCCTCCCTCCCCAGTCCTTTCCTGCAAGGGCTGCATGGCTGTCCCCTCCTGGGATCTGGTGAGTCTCCTCTCTCTCTCTCTCCCCCCAGAGGGTGCAGGGGGGAGACGGTGGGGGTCCCAGGGCTGCAGCAGGGGGGGGGAGGATGCCTGGGGGGCCTGATCTGCTCATGCAGGGGGAGGAGAGGGTCCTGCCGGGGAGGGGCGAGGTCTGCAACGCTCTCCTTCCTGGAGATCAGAGGATCCCAAACTCATTTCTCCCTTCTTTCAACAAAGGAGTCCCTAGGACTTTAACTCTGTGTGACGTCGCTCAGCGTCATTGCACAACAGAGGAAACACGTGCAGATGGTTCTCCAAAGCTGGACGAGGAGGGGGACTAGCCCCCCCCAAACCCCATGGGGAGGAAGGAAGGAAAGGGGGGAGAGAAAGGCCAGGAAGAAAGAGAGGGATCCCAGCCCATAGTCTGGCTGCTGCATTGCAGACCAGTTTCCCAGTGTCTCCCAGGGCAGCTCCACACGGAGGCCACTGCAGCAATCCCCTCGCACCCAGAGCAGGGCATCCCAGGACCACATCCTCTCTGTCCCAAAGGGATTGTTGCTGGGAAACCAGCCGGAAATGGGCGCTGCCACTCACTGAGCCTCCAGGGACCTTGGCATCAATGGCTGTGTGTGTGTTAAGCTGTCTAACAGAGTAATAATACTAAATTACCCACCTAAATTTCAAGGGAGATGTCTTTGGCCCTGCCTACTTGGCCCTCAGTGGGTTAATAAGATACCTGTATATACCTGGCCCTCACAGCAAAGAAAAAGGGACCCCACCCCAGGAGTCTGGAGAGCAGTAGAGAGTCCAAGTGCAAGAAAAGGAGACAGAAGCAGGGGAGTGGGGGGTGGGGAGCAACTCTTGAGGACCCCCGGGTGAGGACCCCCACTAGAGCCAAGCATCCATTTTTCACAAGATACAAATGACTCCCTTGTCAGTCAGTTCTGACTTCATGCTTTGACTGGAAGGCAGCAGAAACCAGGCTGATTCATCTCCCAGAAATGCCTTCAGTTGCCTCCACATTTTGCATTGCAATCTTCCTTCTAGGAGGGCTAGAGGCTGCTTCCTCCTCCTCCTCCCTCTTTTTCTTCTTCAGAAGATAGCTCATGGTTTGGGCTGTAGTGCAGTCCAGCCCTGGTTCCTAGCAAGAAGCATCCATGCTTGCTCAGGGAACCTTTTTCTCCTGATATTTTACAACTTTTGTAACAGAACAATGTATTTGCTTTGTAGGATTTGCTAGAGCTTTTCATTCAGACAGACAGAACTTGGCAGAAGACCAAAGGGTTCCTTCCGATCTCTCAGAGGCTTCCTGAGAGCACAGATGGATGAGCAAGACTCGGCTGGCCCTGGAACAGGAAGAGGCCATGCCAACCAAACTGGTGGAGGATTCTGGGAAAATCCAGTGCAGAAGATCCTGGGTGAGGAGGACACCCTCCACGCAGAGGTGCAGAGCCAGCAGTTGAGGCAGTTCTGCTGCCAGGAGGCCAAAGGACCCCGAGAGGTTTGCAGCCGACTCTACCACCTTGACCAGCAGTGGCTGAAGCCAGAAAGACACACGAAAGCTGAGATGCTGGACCTGGTGATCTTGGAGCAGTTCCTGGCTGTCCTTCCCCCGGAGATGGAGAGCTGGGTGAGGGATTGCGGAGCGGAGACCAGTTCCCAGGCGGTGGCCCTGGCCGAAGGTTTCCTTCTGAGTCAGGCAGAGGAGAGAAAGCAGGTGAGAGAGACTTTCCTCTGGATACTCCCAAGGGGCTCCAAACAGGATGGAGAACATCCCATAATGCTCCACTGATGGCCTATCCTTTTTCTGGGAAATAATAATAATAATAATAATAATAATAATAATAATAATAATAATAATTTATTATTTGTACCCCGCCCATCTGACCAGGTCCCCCCAGCCACTCTGGGCGGCCTCCAACAAACACTAAAATACATTAAAATATTACAGATTAAAAACTTCCCAAAACAGGGCTGCCTTCAGGTGTTTTCTAAAGGTCATGTAGTTGTTGATCGTTTTGACCTCTGAAGGGAGGGCGTTCCACAGGGCGGGCGCCACTACCGAGAAGGCCCTCTGCCTGGTTCCCTGTAGCTTTGCTTCTCGCAGTGAGGGAACCAGCAGAAGGCCCTCGGCGCTGGATCTCAGTGTCCGGGCTGAACGGTGGGGGTGGAGACGCTCCTTCAGGTATACAGGACCGAGGCCGTTTAGGGCTTTAAAGGTCAGCACCAACACTTTGAATTGTGCTCGGAAACGTACTGGGAGCCAATGTAGATCTCTCAGGACTGGTGTTATATGGTCATGGCGGCCACTCCCAGTCACCAGTTTAGCTGCCGCATTCTGGATTAATTGCAGTTTCCGAGTCACCTTCAAAGGTAGCCCCACGTAGAGCGCATTGCAGTAGTCCAAGCGGGAGATAACCAGAGCATGCACCACTCTGGCGAGACAGTCTGCGGACAGGTAGGGTCTCAGCCTGCGCACCAGATGGAGTTGGTAGACAGCTGCCCTGGACACAGAATTAATCTGCACTTCCATTGAATGAGATCTGACACCCTTAAAATTTTTGTCTTTGTCATCCTCTTTCTAAATTTTTTTGCAATTCATTCTCTGTTTTGAATCCTTGTTTCTTTTCAGGAAAAGGATCATTTTGCAGAAATGGACCTTTATTCCTGTGAGGCAGAGAGGCCTCCGTTGGACACCAGAGAGAGGCCACTGGGTAAGGAGGAAGGTGGTTTTTCTCTTGGTTTTCCAACTAATCTGTGGATTCTTTTCATCTTTTTTTGTTGGGGGGGGGAGACAGTGTTGAGAATTCCCTTCCTCCTGTGCTGCAGATGTGTGAGATTGTTACATGTCACGTCTGTTTACATTCCAGCACTGATCATTGGGTCTTGTGAGCGGAAAGGGAGATACGCTGTTTCTACTCTGTATTCCTTTTGCTTTTGCAGTTCTCTCCCCCAGGAAGAAAGACAGAGAGAGAAGCCATGTTTTTCTTTGTTCTGTTACGTTTGTTTTTGTGCGCAATAAATTAGGCTTAGATGTTACCCCTCAAAGCTAAGCTTCTGTTTGAACTCTGCTAGTCGTGAGACTGGAGTGATGGATCCCGGGCAACGCTGCGTTGGGGGGAGGCACCGCTCTCAGTGTTATCACCCAACAGACAGTTGGAACCAAGGGTCCAGAGGAAGGGAGATGTATTTCTGCACAACTAACATATGAATGTTGGGAACGTCGGGGGGAGAAGATGACTCCCCGGCCATAACTCAGGAATGTTTCCAGCCTGTCGCCGAGATGGCAGTTCCGAAACAGAATGAGCCATGGACATCGCGCACACGCTCCGATATCATGCAGAGTTCATCATAAAGCGGAATGAGCCAGAGATATGTGGTACTAGCTAACTTTATTACTAACTAAGAAGGATAGAGTAAAAACACGTCTGCTCTCTGTGAGAGAAAACCGAAGAAGAAGGGGCAATAACAGGAAACAGTTTACAGCAACATCCATTTCCTGTGTTTCCAACAATCTGTGCTGGAATGTGTAAACATAGTATTTTGACTGTATGAACTGCACAGTGAGAGGACATAGAAACCAACAATGAAAAGGGCACAGACATCCAAATGCTCTCAGCAGGTAAGGCTTTCTCAAAGGCCAGTCTGAAGTTAGAGATGTCCTGTTTCACCTGTGAGAGAAGCAGGCACTCCTGGCGTCCTGTTTAACTTTCTCTCTTGCAGGTGACAGAATGATGCCGGCAAGACCTCTTGATCTGTCTTTTCCTGGGGGCAGAAGGGAAGCAGCGGCTGTGGAACCCGATCAGGTCAGGGGAAGCTGCCTTGTGGGGACAGAGGCTGAGGGCTGGAGCAATGTCATGGACTGGTTGGGCACAGAGGAATGGTGGGAAGAAGCAGCCAGGAAGGGAAGATGGCCGAAGAAGTAGAGGTAGAAGGATGGGTGGTCAGAGGGGGAAGAGGGAGAAGCCTGGGAAGAGGAGGTGTCAGAAGCTGAAGGGCTAACAGGGCTTAGTGAGCTGGGAGACTCTGTGGCAGAATGCAGTCCAGAATCAGAGGCAGAAGAGGAAGGAGGTGAGTGGGAGGAGGGAGGTCGAGAGGATGAGATGAGTCAGGAGGAGGAGGAGCCACAGGGGGGTCCCTCTCCTTCTGCCAGAAGCCACCCTCCCTGCTTGTCTCTCAGAGCCAGGAGACGTCTGACAATGGAGGAGCAAAGGCAGGCTGCACACTGGCGCATTGTTCGATTGCCGCCCAGAAACCCCAGAGAGGAGGGGACTTAGAAAGCTGTGGGGAACTGGGGGCCTTCACTCTCTGCAACTACTTTTGTGGAGGAAGAGGCTCAGGGAATGAGCTGCTGTTCTCATTGGGCCTGAAACTCAGCCAAGTCAGTAAACTCCAGCTGTGAACTGTGGGATTTTGCTCCCCATAAAACTCTGTGATACCAGCCTTCTGAATGTCGCCAGCAGGATTCATCTGTAGTTGCAGTTTTTATGGAATCCTAGAGTTGAAAGGGACCCCAAGGGTCATCAAGTCCAAACCTCTGCATTGCATGAATCTCTGCTACATCAGCTAAGACAGATGTGTGGGAGATGAGAGGGAATGTGGATGAGGGAATATTGATTAATATTTCCTATCCCAGCTTGTGCTAACAAGCTCCAAACTAGCAGAGTTTCTCATCCCCAATAAAGCGCAGCAAAGCGTGGCGTTTAAGTTCCTATGAACTTCTAGAACAAGGCAGATCCTGGCACATATTTCCCCTGGTTCCCTCTTAAAAGAAAATACACGACACATAAGCTTATAAAAGTATAAAGCTTTTACTTACAGACATTCCAAGCTCATACAGGCAGTCTCAGAAGGCAGGCTAGCTTAGATTAAATGTATTTACATGTGGAGATTCCCCTTAAGGGAGAAAGGCTCCATGTGGGCCTCTCTTGGCTGGAAGCCAAGAGAGCATCTCCTGAGATGTTGCATCCTCGGAGTCCTGGTGGGAAGAGAGGGAGAGTAGCAGCTCACCTGTATCTTTGAATAGCTACAGGTAAGGCCACTCCCACTTCTGGTCACACAAAGGAAGTGATTTCAGTCTTGGCACAGGAAACTCTACCTGGAGGACCAAGTCCCCTTTGTGTACACTCTAGGAATGTTGTGATTGACTGCACCAGTGTTATACATCCCACAAACCCCTTCTCAGTCTGAACAACATTTAACAAACATAAAACAACTTTATTCAACCACCCAGAGTCCCAGCTTGACACGCAGGTTCTGGAAACTCTCTCGTGGCAAGGGTTTCGTGAGAATGTCCGCAGTCATCTCCTGAGTATTACAGTAGGACATTTCTACTAGTCCATCTTGGATCATCTGGCGAATGAAGTGATACCTGACCCCAATGTGTTTTGAACGTGCAAGGAACTTTTCGGTTTGCGCTAGCTGCAGGCAGCCTTGATTGTCCTCCATCAAGCTGACAGGTCCTTTTCTCGGCAAACCAAAGTCTGTCAGGAGTTGATCCAGCCAGATGATCTCTCTGCATGCTTCCGAAGCTGAAATATATTCACTCTCTGTGGACGATAAGGCTACACATTTCTGTTTATAACTGCCCCAAATGATAGGTGCATTTCCAAACATAAAAACATAACCACTTGTGGATTTGTAATCCGCCTTATCCCCAGCCCAATCTGCATCACTGTACCCAACCAACTTAGGGTCCCTTACAGCTGGCAATCTTAATTTACAATTCATTGTACCCTTGAGGTAACGCACCACCCTCTTGACCCCACCCAAGTCATGTTCAGTGGGAGAACTCACTTTTCTGCTTAGGATCCCCACTGCACTTGCTATGTCAGGTCTGCTGGTAGTAACCAAATACAAAAGTTTACCAATCGCTGACCTGTATTCGCTGTTGTCTGGCAGCAGCTTCGAATCTTGCTGATTCTTTAGAAAATCTGTGGCCATGGGTGTCGCGACAGGGTGTGCACCTTGCATCTGCATGCTTTCTATCAGTTCTATTATCTTCTGCTTCTGGCTGAGAAGAAATGAGCCGTCTTCTTCTCTCTCAATTTGAATTCCCAAGTAATACTGGACAAGTCCCAATTCCTTTACTTCCACCTCTTTGTTGAGATGTCTGACTATGTCTTTATAGTCTCTGTCATTGGACGTTGATATTAATAAATCATCGACAAAAGCCAGAATGTAAGAGAATTGTCCATTTCTGTTCTTAGTGTACAGGCACTTGTCAGCTGTTGACTGCTTGTACCCAAGCTGAACCAGCATTTCATGTAATTTCTGGTTCCATGCTCTTGCAGCTTGTTTCAAACCGTAAATTCCTTTCTGAAGTTTACATACAAGATGTGCCTCATTTTGCTTGATAAAGCCTTTGGGCTGCTTCATATAAATCTGTTCAGAAATCGTCCCATGAAGAAAAGCTGTTGCTATGTCGACATGACGGACTTTCATCCCTTTAGAGGCTGCAATACTTAGGAGTAATCTAACACTGCTATATCGCACTGTAGGCGCAAATACTTGATCATAATCTTCGCCATACTGTTGTGAAAATCCTTGTGCTACAAGCCTAGCTTTGTAGCGTTGCACCTCCCCTTCTGACCCCTTCTTAAGCTTGAACACCCACTTGGACCCAATTGCCTTCTTACCAGGAGGTAGCTCTGTCAGGGTCCAGGTCTTGTTGCGATGCAGTGCATCCATCTCTTCCTGCGCGGCTTGCTTCCAGAGACTGGCCTCAGCAGCTGGCAACCGTTGAACCTGTTCCCACGTGGAAGGTTCCTGTGGTGGCGCCGACCCTGCAAAGTAGGACAGTCGTAGTGGTGGAACGCCTCTGTTGGACCTGGAGGAACGTCTGACCTCTGGCTCTTGTTGAACCGCATCAGCTTCCTCATCTCCTTCCAATGGCGGCATCCCTGCATACGGGTCCTCTTCGTCTCTGGAGCCTTCTGACATCTGGTCCTCCGCGTCTTCTGGGGTGTCATCTGTAGGGGGTGCTACAACACTAGGAGGTACAATACTAGGAGGTGGATTAGTTTCTGGTATGGCTTCAAAAGGAAAACTTACAAACTCCTCTGTTGCTGGCTCATTGGAACAGTCAATTGCTGTGTTCCTTGTGTCAGCCTTTTCATACTCCTCAAAATGAATCACGTGATGTGAACTTGTTTTCCCTGTTTGTAAGTCCACAACTCTGTAGCCTTTTCCTCCAGAAGCATATCCAACTAGGATACCAGGCTTTGCTCTGGAGTCAAGTTTGTGTCTGTGCTCCTTGGGCACGTGGTAATAGCACAAACTTCCAAATACACGTATGTGTGACAAATTTGGGACTCTTCCATGCCAAAGTTCAAATGGCGTGCGCTCTGTGCCTTTTGTTGGCAGTCTATTCTGTATATAAATCGCAGTATTTGCTGCCTCGCCCCAAAGTTTCTTCGACAAGTTGGATCCTTTTAGCATACACCTTGTCATCTCTAGGATGGACCTAAATTTCCTCTCAGCAATAGAGTTTTGTTGAGGTGTGTAGCTTACTGTGGTCACATGTGCTATGCCTTCCTGAGCCATGAAGGCTTCCATTTCACGTGAGCAAAACTCCCCACCATTATCGGACATTAGGGTGGTGGGTGCTCGATGGAATTTGTTCTTGACCATGCTTACGTATTGCTTGAACAATTCCACTGTTTCACTCTTCTCTTTGAGAAGGTATCCCACACAAAACCTTGAATAATCATCCAAAAATATCAAAATATACTTATTTCCTCCTAAGGAAGGTATATTCATAGGTCCAGCTAAATCAGTGTACACAATGTCCAGAACTTTTGTGCTTCTCTTTTCTGCACAACGTGGGAAAGAAGGTTTGACTCCTTTTTCACTTACACAAGTTATACACTTTGGTGTGGGTGTGTTACTTTTGTTTACCTGTAGACCTCTCACAAGATCTCCATTCTGCAGTTCCTGGATGACTCTGATATCCCGGTGACCCAGTCTTCGATGCCAGAGCTCCAGATCTGCTTCATGCTTCTGCTTGGATTGGGCTACTTGTGCTGATTGGTTTTCTGAAACGTTAATCTCATAAACACCATTGATTAGTTTCCCTTGAGCATAAACCTCATCATTTTTCGTTACATTGCATTCTCCATTGGCAAATGTAACCTTGAAACCTTTCTTGTCTAAAGCAGACACACTAAGCAAGTTACAATTCAATTCTGGGACATATTGAACATTAGGCACAGTTGTTTCAAGAGATTCATTGTTCACCTTGAATTTCAAACGCATTGAACCTGCACCTTGTGATTTTAGAACATTTCCATCAGCAATCTGGATTTCAGTCCATTCACTATCATTAATTTCTCTGAAATATTCTCTTTTATGCGCAAAATGGCTTGTAGCTCCCGAATCTAAAATAAATTGGTCACTTTTCCTTTCATTTCTTTGCACATTTAAACTCTTTTCTTGCAGTAGAAATGTACGCTCGTGACCCCCCTTCTTTTCACCTTTTGGTTGAAAGGGGCGGGACTTATTCTTGGGCTTCTGGCAACTCCTTGCAATGTGCCCTTTTAAATTGCAGTTATGGCATATTAATTCTTTGGACACTTCCTTAGACTTGGGAAATTGCTTAGAAACATAACTTGTGTCCCTCCTTGGATTCCTTTGTGGAGAATCAAGGTAATCTCTGCATTCCTCTCTTAAGTGATTTACTAGTTCATTAAAAGTCAAATCTCTGGTGTGATCCATTATACTCTTAAATGAAGTAAATTCTTTTCCTAATGATGCCAGCATAAAAGTCACTTTGGTTGCATCATCAAAAGCTCTGGGAGTTAGGGCAATCCTTTGAACAATTTCATTAAAGTCCTTAAAATGCCCTGTAAATTGTTCTCTGGAATTCATCTTTAACTTCAGCAGTTTATCCAATAAATGTCTATAAGAGTTCTCTGATGATTGTGCATATACACGCTCAATATCCTTTAGAATCTGAGATGCATCACTTTCATAGTCAATTAGTGATAGATGCTCATCTTTCAAACTGCTCAAAATTATGTGTTTAGCTTCTGCATCTTGCCTTTCCCAATCTGCTATCTTGGTTAAATCATCTGAGCTTAAATCAGCCAAATCAGGTTTGGGATCTATTACAGCTTTAAGAACTCGCTTTGCACCAAGATGCACTAAAAGGCGCTGCTTCCATTGCACAAAATTACGATCATTCAGCAGCATAAAGTTTGATCTTGCTTCACTATCAAATCCTGAGCTTGCCATCTTAATCCTCAAAAATTTGAAAAATTTTCAAAATTTCAAAATCCCCAAAAATGGCTAAAATTCAAAAATCAAAACTCAAAAATTTCAAAATGCAAACAAATCTTCACTGCCTCTGAGGTCTGTGAGCTCTGAGGGAGGGGAGGGGTCGCTAATCCCCCTTTTCACAGCACAATGGAGAACAAAGGACCATGTGCTTACCAGGAAGTACAAACAGAAAAATACTACTCTGCCAAAAATCACAATCCAAAGCAATCCTTTAAAAATACACAAAATACGCAGTTCTGGGCCTCAAAACCCTTTGTGGGAGATGAGAGGGAATGTGGATGAGGGAATATTGATTAATATTTCCTATCCCAGCTTGTGCTAACAAGCTCCAAACTAGCAGAGTTTCTCATCCCCAATAAAGCGCAGCAAAGCGTGGCGTTTAAGTTCCTATGAACTTCTAGAACAAGGCAGATCCTGGCACATATTTCCCCTGGTTCCCTCTTAAAAGAAAATACACGACACATAAGCTTATAAAAGTATAAAGCTTTTACTTACAGACATTCCAAGCTCATACAGGCAGTCTCAGAAGGCAGGCTAGCTTAGATTAAATGTATTTACATGTGGAGATTCCCCTTAAGGGAGAAAGGCTCCATGTGGGCCTCTCTTGGCTGGAAGCCAAGAGAGCATCTCCTGAGATGTTGCATCCTCGGAGTCCTGGTGGGAAGAGAGGGAGAGTAGCAGCTCACCTGTATCTTTGAATAGCTACAGGTAAGGCCACTCCCACTTCTGGTCACACAAAGGAAGTGATTTCAGTCTTGGCACAGGAAACTCTACCTGGAGGACCAAGTCCCCTTTGTGTACACTCTAGGAATGTTGTGATTGACTGCACCAGTGTTATACATCCCACAAGATGGCCATCCAAACTAGGCTTGTTTACTATCTATATTAATCATTTAATACAAAAATTGGCTTCTAAGCTTTGGAGATACCATAACTAAAAGTGTCCAGAATTCACCTAGCCAGCCCCATCTGCTGCAAAATGGGGTCTGCCCCCCCATTCCTCCCCCTCTCCATGCCCCCATGAACCCCTTGAATTTGGCTTTTCGGGCATTGGGAGGGAATTCCCCAGAACAGCTCACAAGGAGAGGAGAAAGTGGATCCTTCCATCAGGGAAACTGGAATGCTTGTGTAGGGAGAATGACTTGGAAAACACAAGGTGGAGTACCACCTATTTGTGCAAAGACGAATACCCATAATTAAAACACAGAATAAAATAATTCAATTAAAGCGTTAAAATAAGCATCCATAATTAAAATGTGCAACAAAGCAATCCTATTGAAACAATACCGCAATTTACAGGAAGGAAACAACAGAGCATTGTGTAGCAGATCATATTTCTGCTGTCTCAGAGGAGGACATTTCCTTTTTTCTTTCAGGGTCCAGTGTGCTTTGAAGATGTCGCTGTTCGTTTCACGGACGAGGAGTGGGCGTTGCTGGATCCTGACCAGAGGGCTCTGCATAAGGACGTCATGGAGGAGAATTGTGGGATCGTGGCCTCTCTTGGTAAGGCTCCCTGTGGGATTGTAATATCTGTATTGAAATTCAAAATCTATCTCTCTGTGACGAACCTAATATATTTTCACAAAGCTCAGTATCTCCCCCTACAACACATGAGATTACAACACACACCCCAATAAACATTGAAGAGTAATTTACTATTTTTCCTATGAATGTTCTTCCTCAAGTTGCGGCTTCTTAAACAATTACCAAGTAAAATGCCATGTAAAATTGCCATGTAAAATGTCAGCTTCAGAGTTAGGAAAGATAAGTAGCTTCTATCAGGTTTTATGTTTTTCTTTTTGCTCCTGTAAGTTTTTGGTTGACCAAAGAGATGACTAACTTTGGAGATGGAGGGATGCCATGACTGGGCCAAACGAAATCCATCCCACAGAAGAGCCCGGCTTATCAAATTTCACATTCCCATAAGTATGTTAGATAATGGCAGACAACAAAGGTTGACCTCACACCCAACTCCCTTCAGTTCTTCTTCCACCGCAAGGTTTAATTAGCATTGTTACATAATTGGGGGCTCTATTTGTTCCTGAGGCTCCGATCCCTTTGTGTCTTCATTGCAGATTGTGATGAATTGGAAATCGAGAACAAAGGTGACCCCGACAAAATCCCCAGAGAGGAGAAGCCACGTAAAAATTTGGAGGGTGGAGAGAGCTTCAGGCAGAGCTCCCATTCCACTTCCCATGAAAGAACTCATACAGGGGAGAAACCTTATCAGTGTGGAAAATGCAGCCAGGGCTTTAGTCGAAGCACAGATCTACATTCACACCAGATAATTCACAGTGGGGAGAAACGATTTCAATGCGAAGAGTGTGGAAAGAGCTTCATTCGCAGATCTTCTCTCACTTCCCATCAAATAACTCATACAGGGGAGAAACCTTATGAGTGTGGAGAATGCCAGAAGGGCTTTGCTAGAAGCACAGATTTACGTTTACATCAGAGAATTCACAGCAGGGAGAAACCATATCAGTGTGTGGAATGTGGGAAAAGCTTCAGTACCAGCTCCTATCTCACTTCCCATCAGAGAATTCACAGCGGGGAGAAACCATATCAGTGTGTGGAATGTGGAAAGAGCTTCACCTGGAAGAACACTCTCACTATCCATCAAATAATTCATACAGGGGAGGAACCATATCACTGCTTGGAATGTGGGAAGAGCTTCAGTAAGAGCTCCACTTTCACTTCACATCGAAGAATCCATACAGGAGAGAAACCTTATCAGTGTGTGGAATGTGGAAAGAGCTTCAGTAAGAAGGACAGTCTCACTTCCCATCAAAGAATTCATACAGGGGAGAAACCCTATCAGTGTGTGGAATGTGGAAAAAGCTTCAATACAAGCTCCTCTCTCACTTCCCATCAGAAAATCCATACAGGGGAAAAACCCCATCAGTGTTTGGCATGTGGAAAGAGCTTTGGTCATAGGAGCTCTCTCACTTCCCATCAAAGAGTTCATACGGGGGTGAAACCATATCAGTGTGTGGAGTGTGGAAAGAGCTTCAGTACGAGCTCCTCTCTCACTTCCCATCACTTAATTCATACAGAGGAAAAGCCATATCAGTGCTTGGATTGTGGAAAGACCTTCAGTCAAAAGGGCAATCTCACTTCCCATCAAAGAATTCATACAGGGGAGAAACCATATCATTGTGTGGAATGTGGAAAGAGCTTCAGCTGGAAGCAAAATCTCACTTCCCATCAAAGAACTCATTTAGGGGAGAATCTGAGAATCCTTTAATGGTGGAGTTGGAGGTGACCCCCAGTGTAATCTAGTCCAACCCGCTGCAATGCAGAAATCACAATGAAAGCCTCCATGATGGATAGCCGTCTAACGTCTCCTGGCCTCCAGTAAATTGGAGTTCACCTCTTTAAAGGGAGTCCACCTCACTGTCTAACAGCTCTTACCATTAAAAAGCTCTAGATACAGGTAGGTAGCTGTGTTGGTCTGCCATAGTCGAAACCAAATAAAAAAATTCCTTCCATTAGTACCTTAGAGACCAACTAAGTTTGTTATTGGTATGAGCTTTCGTATGCATACACACTTCTTCAGATACTTCTTCAGACAGGTATCTGAAGAAGCGTGCATGCACACGAAACCTCATACTATTTAAAAGTTATTCCTGATGTTTCATTGGAATCACCTTTGTGGTAACTGCAAGACATTTTTTCGGGTCCTAACCTATGGAGCCAGAGAAAACAAGCTTACTCCATCTTCTGTGACACAAGTTATTTGAAGATGGCTCTCATATCCCCTCTCAGTCTCCTCCAGGCTAAACATACCCAACTCCCTCAGCTTTTCCACATAATGCTTGGTTTCCAGACCCTTGATTATCTTGGTAGCCCTCCTCTGCACATGTTCCAGCTTGTCAATATCCTTATTAGTTATTCTTTATTTAATTTATGTAGCACCCTTCATCAAAATATTTCAAGACAGTTCACATCATATAAGATAAAAGCATGGGTTTCTCAAAAACAAGGCATGCAAGACAAAACTTTTTATTTTATTTTATGGAGTTACAAGCTTGGTGGATCAGGGGAATGCTGTGCGCATAGTGTATCTTGATTTCAGCAAGGCTTTTGACAAAGTCCCCCATGATATTCTTGCAAGAAAACTGTTGAAATGTGGTTCTGGATTCAGGTAGGTAGCCGTGTTGGTCTGACGCGGTCAAAATAAATATAAAAAATAAAGAAATTGTCCAGTAGCACCTTAGAGACCAACTAAGTTTGTTCTTGGTATAAGCTTTCATGTGCTTATACCAAGAACAAACTTAGTTGGTCTCTAAGGTACTACTGGACAATTTCTTTATTTTTTATATATATGTTGAAATGTGGGTTGAATGAGGTAACCATTAGGTGGATTTGTAGCTGGTTGACTGACAGAACCCAAGGAGTTCTAATTAATGGTTCTTTGTCATCATAGGAAAAATTGACAAGTTGAGTGTTGTTGTTCAATGTTTTTATAAACGATTTGGATGAAGGAATTGAGGGGATGCTCATCAAATTTGCAGGTGACACCAAACTGGGAGGGATTGCTAATGCTGCAGAAGACACAATCAGGATTCAAAATGACCTTAACAGATTGGATAACTGGGCACAAGCTAAAAAAATGATTTTCAGTAAGGACATATGTAAGGTTCTGCACTTAGGCAGGAAGAACCAGGTGCACAAATATAAGATGAGGGGAATATCTGGCTTACTAGCATTACATGTGAAAAGGATCTAGGAGTTGTGGTGAACCGCCAGCTTAACCTGAGTCAACAGTGTGATGCAGCAGCAAAAAAGCTAATTCTATCCTAGGCTAGGCTAGTGCCCCTCTTAAGGGAAGTAAGTGTACCACTGTATTCTGCCTTGGTCAGACTACAGCTGGAATATTGTGTCCAATTCTGGGCACTACGATTTAAGAAGGATCTTGACAAGTTGGAACGTGTGCAGAGGAGGACAACCAAGATGATCCAGTGTCTGGAGTCCAAGCCATGTGAGGAGCAGTTGAAGGAGCTGGATATGTTTAGCCTGGGGGGAAAGGAGACTGAGAGGAGATATGAGAGCTATCAAGGGCTGTCACATGAAAGGGGGAAGAAGCTTGTTTTCTCCTGTTCTGGAGGGTAGGACTCGAACCCATGGCTTCAATTTACAAGGTAGGACTAAATATACAGAAAAAACTTTCTGACAGTAAGAATTGTTCTACAGTAGAACAGCCTCCCTCTGGAGGTTGTGGACTCTCCTTCCCTGGAGGTTTTTAAGCAGAGGTTGATGGGCATCTGCCATGGATGCTTTAGTTTGGACAAGATAATTCTATGATTATTTGATCTTTATAGACCAGGGGTCAGCAACCTTTTTCAGCCGTGGGCCAGTCCACCGTCCCTCAGACCATGTGGTGGGCCGGACTATATTTTGGGGGGGGGGAATGAACGAATTCCTATGCCCCACAAATAACCCAGAGATGCATTTTAAATAAAAGGACACATTCTACTCATGTAAAAACACGCTGATTCCCGGACCATCTGATGGCCGGATTGAGAAGGCGATTGGGCCGCATCCGGCCCACGGGCCTTAGGTTGCCTACCCCTGTTATAGACCATATAAAAAGCTGTAGCATTCTTAGAGGCGGTTTGCTGCCTTTGCTGCACCAATGTGAGTTCCGCGGGGCCCAAGCCTGGGCAGTGTGTCTGGAGCTCCTGAGCTGCCCAGACGAGAAGACCCTCTTCTCGGCCTCCCTAAAGTCGTCCACAAGAAAGACCAAGAGGTTAGACACAAGCTAGGCTGCAGGAGTCGCCGGAGGGAGGCAAACAAGGCACCATCCAACCGCCTTAAGGACTCCAGTCTGGATTTTGTTGTTGTTGTTTAGTCGTTTACTCGTGTCCAACTCTTCATGACCCCATGGACCAGAGCACGCCAGGCACTCCTGTCTTCCACTGCCTCCCGCAGTTTGGCCAGACTCCTGTTGGTAGCTTTGAGAACACTGTCCAACCATCTCGTCCTCTGTCGTCCCCTTCTCCTTGTGCCCTCCATCTTTCCCAACATCAGGGACTTTTCCAGGGAGTCTTCTCTTCTCATGAGGTGGCCAAAGTATTGGAGCCTCAGCTTCAGGATCTGTCCTTCCAGTGAGCACTCCGGGCTGATTTCCTTAAGAATTGATAGGTTTGATAGTCTGGATTTGTGTAGGGTTAATTCCACAGCCTTTTCTTCTCCCAAATATGTCCCATAAGGCAGCGGGTCCTGAGTTCTACCACTGCTGGAACAATTGTACTGGCTACCAATGAGGTACCAAGCAAAGTTCAAAACAAATAAATCATTCTGATCATAAATGACTAATACTTTTTAATGCATGCTTTTTATGCGAATAGACAAAAGTATGCCATTTCCCCTTCCAGAAATGCTTAATTGCTAATTCAATGGACTAAAAATCAATTATTATTGTTGTTATTATTATTAAATTTATACACTGCCCTTCATCAAAAGACCTGAGGCCCGTTTAAAACATGGAACACATAAGAAGTAGAAAAATTATGCACCACCTCCTATTTCTTTACTCAGGTGACTATCCTCATTTTGAAGGAGAAAGTCAAATCTCCAGGATTGCTAATGGCATTATTATTATTATTATTATTATTATTAAATTTATATACCACACTATACCCACAGGCCTCAGGGCGGTTCACAGAATAAAAGCAGAATATAAAACCACAAAATACATAATCATAATAAAAACAAAAACAGTCAATAACCCCTCCCCCCAACACATTTTAGAAAGGCATTGGATGTCAATCAGACAAAGGTCTGGTTCAAGAGGAACGTTTTCTCCTGGTGCCTAAATGTCAGGACTGGACAGAGAAGGAATGGTGGAGACCGCCTCCCCAGCCTGACCCTTCCAGGGAGGAGGAGGAGGAGGAGGAAGACAGTTTAGATTTACAACAGGGGTTTGAGGGAGGTAATAGCTCAGAGGCAGATGAGGGGGAAAGTTGGGAAATAATGGGAGAGGAGGAGGAAGCAGCAGCAGTGTGTGTGTGTGTGTGTGTGTGTGTGTGTGTGTGTGTGTGTGACACAACTGACACAATGTATTTAGAAAGCATTCCAGACCCTCCATCTCCCAGAACCTGGCGAGCCTTGAAAGTAGGAGAGGAAAGAGCTCAAAGATAGAGGGCACATAACAGCACCCGTAGAAGTGATGAATGAGAAAGTGGGGGGGGGGGTTCACTCGGGACAATGCCATTATCCAAAAGGTTGGGTTCTATAGCCTCTCTCTGTAAAAACTGAATAAAAAGAGGATGATAAGAAACATTCATTTGTCTTTGTTCGTTCCTGGGCAACCAGTCGGGAGTCATTGACAGCCGCCTGACACTAAAGGTGTATAATGAAGGCTCCAGGCAAACCTCCCTAGTGAGACCATTCCATAGACGGGGAGCCACTGCAGAGAAGGCCCTGTTCTCGTTTTGCCACCCTCCGGACCTCTCGAGGAGGAGGCATATGAAGAAGGGCCTCAGAAGATGATCTTAGAGTTCAGGTAGGTTCATATGGAAATAGGTGGTCCTTGAGCTATTGCGGTCCTGAGCTATTTAAGGCTTTATAGGTCAAAACCAACACCTTGAATTGGACCCAGAAACTAATTGGTAGCCAGTGCAGTCGGACCACGGTTGGTGTAATATGCTCAAAACGTCTTTCTCCAGTGAGCAACCTGGCTGCTGAATTCTGTACTAGCTGCCCCACGTATAATGCATTGTGGTAATCTAACCTACAAGTTACCAGAGCATAGATGACAGGAGTGAGCCTATCCCTGACTCAACTAAGGGTGCAGCTGGGCCACTGGCGAAAGCTGATGGAAGGCATTGCAACCCCCTGTGACCACCTGAGCCTCGAGTGATAGCAAAGGATCCAAGAGCACCCCCAAGCTACGAACCTGTTCCTTCAGGGGAAGTGTAACCCCATCCAGAGCAGGAGATCTCCCACCCACCTGGTCTAGGAAACCACCCACTAACAGTGCCTCCGTCTTATCTGGATTGAGTTTCAGTTTGTTGGCTCTCATCTAGTCCATTATCGAGGCAACACAAGGGCCCAGCACTTCCACTGCCTCACTTGCACATGTAAAGGAGAAATAGAGCTGAGTGCCATCAGCATCCTGCTGACCATGTACTCCAAACCTCCGGATACCCCTACCCAGCAGTTTCATGTAGATGTCAGACAACGTGCGGGATAGGATTCAGCCCCGCGGAAACCCCCGTTGAAGGTTTCACAGGGCTGAAAAGCATTCCCCAAGCAACACCCTCTGGGAACGACCGTCCAAGTAGGACTGGTACCACCACGGTTTCTATGGGGAAGGCCCCTAGCTCCAGACCAGATCATCTGCTTGGCATGCAGAATGCCCCAGGGCATCTCCAGCAAGGGCTGGACGAGTTCCCTACCTGAAACTCTGGGGAGCTGCTGCCAGTCAGTGTGGACAATGCAGAGCTAGAGGGACCCATTGGTCGGGCTCAGCAGAAGGCAGCTTCCGATGTTCCTTTGGAGGCTTCATCAAAACACCACCAGATCAAAAGGGATAGAAATTCCTGCTCTATTTTTCTTTATAAATAGTGAGCAAAGATTAGCAATGGATGTACACAGGCAGGAAGAGGAAGATCTGGGCCCACCTAAGTTTCACGATACAGAGGGAAGGGAAAGCTGAGTGTAGTTGGGGGCACACACTATAGACTCCAAGAAGGCCAATTTCAAAAAGCTGAAGGAGCTACGGGGTGAGATCCCATGGTCAGAAATACTCCAAGAGAGGAGAGTCCAGGATGGATGGGAGTTTCTCCAAGGAGAAATATGGAAGGCACAAATGCAGACAAATTTCTGCAACAAAGAAAAGCGGGAGGCATCTCAGGGGAGTCACAGAGCCACCCTAGTCTGCCTTGGTCAGACCACACCTGGAATACTGTGTTCAGTTCTGGCTGCCACAATTTAATTATCCTAAATGCAACTAAAAATCAACACTGATATTTCATCTTCACTCCCAGGAGAGGCAGGAACAGCGTGTCATCATACTCCACCCTCAGCTGAGATCTAGCTGAATGGGAGACATGAGAGACATCTCTCAATATCCCAAGGGCTGTCCCATGGAGGATGGAGCCAGCTTGTTTTCTCCTGCTCCCCAGGGTAGGACCCGAACCCATGGCTTCAAGTGGCAAGAAAGAGGTTCTGACTCAACAGCCAGAAAAATCCTTCTGAAGGTAAGAAGGTGGCGGACTCTTCTTCCTTGGAGTTTCAGAGCAGAGGCCACCTGTCAGGAATGCTTTTGCAGAGATTCCTGCTCTGCAGGGGGTTGGACTAGATGACCCTAGGATCCCCTTCTATCACTCCCATTCCTGGATTCTAGGATGAGGTTCCTTGCTTCCTGCAAACCCCTTTTCCCTGCCACCTCTTCCTCCAGTTTCTGGCCGAGGGAGGGAGCAGATCAGAGACCAACCAAGAGGGTCCCCTAAAAAAAAAGCATCTCTGGGATTGTGCAATGCACGAGAGAAAACGCGCAGAGAGCTGAGCAGGGTGGACTCGGCTTTGCAAGGGTTAAAGGGAACTGAGCTGCATTCCTAGAGAGGACAGGAAGTAAAGGGGGGCCAGGTCCTCCAGAGCAAAAGCCCCTCCTTCCCCTTCCTGCAAAGTGGGGGGGGGCGGGGTTGCTTTCCTCTGCAATGCAAATGCTTCATTGCACTCCTGCACGGGGATCTGGCGAGCCTCTTCTTCCTCCCCCCCAGAGGGTGCAGTGGGGAGCAGGCGGGGGTCCCAGGGCTGCAGCAGGGGAGGGTGGCTCCTGCGGGGAGGTTTAAAACGGCCCAATTTGGAAAAAATCCATCTGTCGCCCCCCCCCCCCGGTGCCCCTGCCTGCTGCTCTGCTTACTCTCCCCTGCGATTGCTGCGTCTCCGCCGGCGGCGCTGCGTGATTTGGTTGCCCTGCGCTCCCAACAGGATCTCTGCTTAGGAGTGCTGAGCAAAGCATCTTTCTATTCAGCTGCTGCTGCTGTTTAAACTGAATTCCACAGCCCTCTACTTAGATCTGGTGGTGAGTTTCTTGGCTTGTCCCAGTTCTCTCTCCCCCCCTCGCCCCCTTTCCAGTCTCGAGCTGCGTTGGGTGCTTTTAAAATGTGTGGCGGAAGCGGGTGGGATGATTGAGTTGCTCTTGTTTTTATTTATATTTTCGTTATGTGTTTTCATATTGTGTTTTCATGCTGTGAAACGCCCAATCGTGCGCATATTTATAGTATTCAAATGTTCTTTCCCGCCCCATTCACATACACACATGTGAATACACACATGGGAAAGAACATTTGAATACTATAAATATGCACACGATTGGGCGTTTCACAGCACATACACACACCTACTCATATCTCCCTTCCTTTCAGAAGTTTGAAAGCCAATGTGGTGTAGTGGTTAGAGGCCTGGGGGAGAACCAGGTTCAAATTGCCACTCTTACGTAAAACTCACTGCTGTGGTTTAGGGGGAAGTCACTTTTTCCCAGCCTAACCCGCCTCACAGGGCTGTTGTGAGAGTTAAAGTGAGGGCAGAGGAGAAGAACCACGTAGAAGAAGAAGAGTTTGGATTTGATATCCCGCTTTATCACTCCCCGAAGGAGTCTCCAAGCGGCTCACATTCTCCTTTCCCTTCCTCCCCCACAACAAACACTCTGTGAGGTGAGTGGGGCTGAGAGACTTCAGAGAAGTGGGACTAGCCCAAGGTCACCCAGCAGCTGCATGTGGAGGAGCGGAGACACGAACCCAGTTCACCGGATTACGAGTCCACCGCTCTTAACCACTACACCACACTGGCTCTCACGTAGATTGCCTTGAGCTCCTTGGAGACAGGTGGGACAAAAATGGAATGATGGGTGGATGGATAATGCTGGGATAACGGTCTTCCTGAACATGAAGTCCCATGGATTTATAAAAGCGAAGAGATGCGGGTGGCGCTGTGGGTTAAACCACAGAGCCTAGGGCTTGCTGATCAGAAGGTCGGCAGTTCAAATCCCGAGATGGGGTGAGCTCCTGTTGCTCGGTCCCAGCTCTTGCCAACCTAGCAGTTCGAAAGCACGTCCAAGTGCAAGTAGATAAATAGGTACCACTGCAGCGGGAAGGTAAACGGCGTTTCCGTGCGCTGCTCTGATTTGCCAGAAGCTGCTTAGTCATGCTGGCCACATGACCCGGAAGCTGTACGCCGGCTCCCTTGGCCAATAAAGCGAGATGAGCGCCGCAACCCCAGAGTCGTCCACGAGTGGACCTAACGGTCAGGGGTCCCTTTACCTTTACCTTTTACATTTGCGAGTTCAATAGCTATTTCCTTGTGTAATTTGGGAGCTGTAGCTGTTTGGTGCAATAGGTGCCAGCACATGGTACCTTTGGATGTTCTAACACAGACAACATCTGGTTTCATTGTGCCTTCAGGGAAGTATTAGGTGCAGTCCTATCCATGCAGAAAATGCTGAGCTTTTCAGGCTCTGCTATGAACTTTAACAAGAACCGCATGAGGACAAGACTAAGTGAATCTCACCTGTGTGGTGTTTTGCGAATCAAAACCACTGCCTTTGAACCAGACCTAGCCTATGTGCTGCAGTCCACATCTCAATTTCACCCTTTACATTAGTGCAGGCAAGTTTTGTTTTGTTTTTCCAATTGAGATGAATACATTGTAAAATCTCAGTACTTTACAATGTTCCTGAGATATATTTCAACTTCCTGGATTCCCCCCCCCCCCCATCTGACCTTCAGATATGAAAGGCAGAGTGATTTAACACCCGTTTAGATTTGTCATCCATGTGATGAAATGAAAAGTATGTTGTTTGCAATAAACTTTGCATAAAATAGTTAATTTGCATTTAATTTAATTTGCATTTAATTTTAATGGTTCAAAGAATGTCAGGCAAAATGGTCGGCCCTCACATATGTTCACTTCATCAAATCTAGCCCTCTGAAAAAAGTTTGGACACCCCTGTTCTATTGCAAATGCTGCATTGCACTCCTCCACAGGAATCTGGTGAGTCTCTTCTTCCTCCCCCCTGAGGGTGAAGTGGGGAGAAGGTGGGGGGTCCCAGGGCTGCAGGGGAGGGTGGCTCATGGGGGGGCAGGGGGTCCTGCCAGGGAGGGGCAAAGTCGCATGAGGTTTGCAACTATAGCACTATATATTCTGCTTTTGTATTATGATGATGATGATGATAATACCTTTATTGTCAATGTACAACCTGTGTACAATGAAATTAACCAAGCCTCCCTCCCCCCCCCAACACTCAATCTCATTGCACTCTGTGTGCTTATCGCACAACACACCACCTCGCAAGTCAGTTGCACTACTGGTATATTATTTTCCATTCAACAGCCTAACAGCCCACGGATAGAAGCTATTTTTTAACCTGTTGGTACAACTGATTATACTTCTATATCTCCTGCCTGAGGGTAGAAGATTAAAGAGCTGCTGGCCGGGGTGTGAGTCATCCCTGAGAATTTTTCTCGCTCTCCTAAGGCAACGATCCATTGCGATGTCATCTAGCAGGCTCAGGGGACAGCCCATGGTATCATGTGCCGTGTTCACCACCCTCTGTAAAGACTTTCTGTCCGTGGCTATCAAGTCAACATAACACACTGTGATACAATATGAGAGGACACTTTCTATTGTGGACCGGTAAAAGGAGTTCATCAGTTGTTGTTTAACATTGTTCTTTCGCAAGACCCTGAGGAAATGGAGTTTCTATTGGGCTTTTCTGACCACCTGAGTTATGTTGATTTTCCAAGTGAGGTCCTCACTAAGGTAAACTCCCAGGAATTTAAAGGAGACTCTTTCCACACAGCCCCCCCCCCCCCGATATACAACGGGGCAGGTATAAATGCGCTGCTTGCCCCTTTGGGAAGGCATCTGTGGACCAGGGGAAAAGGGGCACGCAAATAAACCCCCTTCTGATTTAGGCATCAGGCACGTCTATTAGCATAGGCTGCAGCCAGACAGAAATGTTTGGATGTAGATAAATGCAAGAAATGAAAAAGAAAACAACAACCCCGACCTATGCAAGGCAGCCTTTTGGAAGATGGAGGTGCCGAGTTGAACTGTGGAACTCCCTCCCGCAGGAGCCAGGGATGGCCACCAACCCGGGTGGCTTGAAAGAGGATGGGGCCAGTTCATGGAGGAGGAGGAGAGGGCGATGGGTGGCTCTGCTCTCCCTCCGAGGCAGCCATGCTCCTGAATCCCTGTTGCTGCAAAAGCCCAGGAGGAGAGCTTTAAATTATACAAAGCAATAGACCAAGACTTCTCTTGTAGTTTGTACATCACAAAAATGGCACAACAAATTCGCAGCAAGATCTGCAACATATGTTTCACTACTAGTGGTCTCTGTATAGCTTCTTAGTTCGTGAGTTTGTTTAAACCAAAACAGAAAAGGGGGAAACAGAACATTCAGTATCCCACAGCCTAACGCCTAGTCGAGATCCCTTGTGGCTGTGCTTGGGTTAAATTGGAGTAATACTCATTTTTCCTCTTAGGTGGCGAATGAAACAGGATAACGTGCCCGTCTGTTGAGGAACCTGGGAGACGGGTTCAAATAGAATGTAATGGTTTTTGTTTGAATTCAAATTTAGATCAACCAGATTGTGCCAAATGATAATGGGGAGTGTGTGTGTGTGTGTGTATTTTCTTGGGCCTTTATTCTCTCCCCCCCCATGTGAGACTTCAGGGAACATGTTGGATCCAGGAGTACCCCAAGATTACCAAGATAAAAGGGACTTCACCCCAGTAAACCCCCTCTCCTGCTTCCAGTTTTCTGTAGATTTGGCATGGTACTTTCGTGGGCAGAGTCTGGGCTGTGGTACAATCCTACTGTAGCCTTAGCAACAATTAGCAACAATACCGGGTTCAATGTTGCTCCTGAAGTGAGGGAGAGAGGAGAAAAAAAACATCGAGGTTTGGTTCAAAAGAGAAAGGTTTATTCTGCTTTCCGGATAGCAGAAGGATCCTGCCTGGTCATCCAAAGGCAGGAACAAGAATAATAAGTTTAAACAAGACTTATATACCTTTCAGAGCACTCTCTCCCCCTCCCAAAAAGGTCTATGACCATATTAGGAGAATCCTTCCTGCTACCATGTAAAGACATGCATCATGAGTCTGGTAAAGCCATATAAGGAGTTCCTTCCTGTGAACTTTCTACAGGGCCCTTTGTGCGTCATGGTGGTAAGGACATTTGCACCCTGTACAGACTTTCTGTCTGTACTTGGTCGATGCCATCCTTTCAGACTGGCAAGGCCATGCTGATAAGAGGGTACGCATGCTTTGCCCTTGAACTGTGGTTCTGAACTTTCATTATGCAGTCTTCTGCTGCTGCCGGAGACTTTCCTTATGAATTGATTTAGGGGGATGTGAAGCCTCCCACAAAGAGGTGTTTGTGAAATAGGAATTACAGGTTAGCCCTGTAACATAGGAATTTGAGGTTCGGTTAAGCTAACCTCCTCCTTCAATCCCTACTCCTATTATGGACCGTCAGACAATCGTTGTCTGACGCGTCCCACGGCGCTGCCCCATGGAGTTGTTCCGCACGTAGCATGGCTATAATCTAGGGTCTGATCACCTTTGACATATTACGCATCACTACAAATGCTGAAAAAAAAGCAGGGGATACAAAAGCAGAGCATAGGCAAGATCATTAAGCACCACACAAACTCCTCTAAACCATCCTAAATTCGACAACCAGCTGGTTAATCAACCAAACCCCCTCCCTTGTCTGGGGGATCTCGGGGTCTTGGCTCTAGCAGCAGCTGGCTCCCCATCCCTGGGTTTCCTGGTACTGTTATACCCAACATATTATTCAGGGAGACTCAAAGCAATCGTATTTAAACTTCTGGTGCCAACCAGGCAATTGGTTTCTCCCTCTAAATCCAGCATCTCTTGGTTTCCCAATGTCAGGGATAGGTAGATGACAAGTAACACGCACTACCCTGCTGTTCCCTGTTCGTCCCCACATCTGGTGTCTCCATAGATAACAGACCCCACATAAGAACCCGAGGTCCAGGAGCATGATGACAAATCCCATATCCAACTGCCACCGTCCATGCTCCCTGCTCATCAGGGAGAAAGATCAAAAGTTCTTATCTCCCTCTGCTCTGTGCTGACATGTTGTTGCCCGGTCGCACGTCGAGGTGCTGGTCATCTGGCTGGTCAGTCGAGGTGCTGGTCATCTGGCTGGTCATCTGGCGAAGGATCTCCAGTCATTGTGGGATGATGCCACAAGTCAGTCCCCTTTCATTCTGGAGAGAGCAGGAAACAGTTCCACCTTCACCCAAAACAGAACCCCAAACACAACTGGTGCTTTTGGGACAGGCCTTCTTCAGATGCCTGCTGAAGGCCCACTCTGGCTGTTGGCCTCCTTAGCCTGGCACCAAACTGCTGTTTCAGCTTTTGGGAACAAAACCACTGCTCTCCCTTCCCACAGTCCATGCCTGCTACTTCCACGCAGTATCACGCTAGTAGCACATGAGTCAACAACCACAGTCCTGGTAAACAGTCCTGGTAAACTGCCATGGCATGAAATCAACTTCCACTTTCTGCCGTTCTCAAAAGGAGCTCTCAGAAGGAGAGTAACTTCTGATACCATTGGGGATTGATGATGTTTTCGGGAACTGATGCCAGTCTGAGGATGGATGGGCGAAGTCATTTTGATGTCGTGGGTCTGCTGGAGGACTCTATCTCGGAGGTCAAGAAGCTGAAGCCATATATATATATCTCCCAGGTATCGGTAGCCACATAAGAAGGGGCTTGGCAACAGCCTCTCGCGAGTTGACAGGTGCTGAGGGATACCCAGAAGGGGCTCAACCTAACCCTCCCGCTGAAGTCCCCGCTGAAAGGTTGAGGTTGAGGGTGACAAGAAGAAGAAACTTCGAGGTCTTTTCGAAGAAAAGCAAGCTGGAAGACCGGTTCCTTCGCTCCCTGCGATGTGGATGGTGATGGAACTGCCCATCCTCCCGTTGGTCACCCTGTAGGCCCAAGGTGGACTGCAGCATGCTTCAGATAGGGCCGGTGGATGGGAAAGACCCCTCAGTTCAGTTCAAAGGGGAGGAGTGTGTGGATGGCAGGAAAACAACTTAAAACTTGCTGATGCCAAGACTGGAAATACTGGCACAGGAGAAACAGAGGGTGCTGCCATCGGGGGTGCAGCCCCGGCAGAAATGATGAGTCGAAGAAGCTGGTGTCGTTCACACAGTTCAATTGGATGACTCTTCCTTTGCACATAAGGCCAATGGTTCCAAAACTGCAACCGGGGATAGCCAAATGATGTAGGGTCCCCTTCCAACAAGGCTTCAATGGGGCCTGGAATGCCCCCTCTGGAAGAGAGCCTGGAATGCATAAGCTTGACCAATGGACAGGGGTTCGAGCATAGGTCCACCTGTTCAAGGAGGAAAAAATCTTGGGAGAGCAACTGCAAATAATTTCCAACATCCAAATCATAACTAATCATGGAGATGGAATATCATGTTTACATACAGTACAGGTGGTTTGAGGTGAGAGTCTACAATACACCTTCAAACAGTCTAATTATTCTGGCCGGATCCCCTTCAGAAAGAAAGATTCTGGTTTTCTAATTCCAATTTGAGTCTGCAAATAGTATGGGTTGCACACTGAAGGTGCCTGCAGCAGCAGCCCAACAAACCATAGGTTGGGTTGCTCTGGGGGTTGCTCTTAACAGGGCGGGACCATCATTAAGGGATATTAGGCAATACAGTCCCCACGCTCCTCCTTTTCCTCTCTCTCTCTCTCTCTCTTACCTTCAGCCACTTTCTCTTTTCCCTCTACTTCCAATCTTCTCTGTGCAGTGGTTAAGCCACACTCCTCCCCACCTGCACATCACCAACAACACATACTTTTCCTGTCAATCTCTATAACTCTTTACACTCTCTATACAATCTCTATAACCCCTTCACACCAACTCCAAAACACTTTTTTTTCTTCCTTCCGCCTTTTCCTAGTGCTGAGGTGGTGGCGAGGCTCTCACAACATACCAGAGCCCCTTCCTTTCCCTGCCTGCCTGCAGTTCCTCTTCTCCACCACTACTGATCTCTCTAAGACCCGATCTCTCTCTTTTCTCTCTCAAAAAGAAAACACACACACTCTCACTTTTACTGGATTTTCCCTACATGCTTCAATCCCTCACTATACACACATGCGCTTTCAAAAAAAACAACCTCCCAGACATCTTGGATTTTCCTTTGCTCCTTTCCTCTGTCTCACCGTCTTCCTCATCTCTGCTACTGCTGAGCTTCTTGGTCCCTGGTCTTTCTCACTTTGCTTGCCTGCCTCTTGAACTCCCCTTCCTCTTCAAAACGCTCTCTGAGTTATGGCTCCATTTCTCACTTGCCCTCCTAGCTGCCTTGTGCATTTCCTCCTTGATACTGTCTTTTTGCCTCCTGTACTGTCTGTCTGAATCCCCACACTGTCCCTGCTTCGTTCTCCCTCCTGGGCTGCTCACCTACCTTCACCTAGGCCCCCCTCGGCCCCCCTTTTCAACAAACCAATAAATCTAGCTTGAAAGACACACTTTTCCCTTTTCCAAGATAAACTGCCGCCAAGAAGGAGAAGAGAAAGGAAAAAACTTCTTTGCCCTTTTATCTACTCCCTGCTCTGCTCTTACTTTTTAATCCAAAAGCCAGAGCAGCAAAGTCTTGGCTTCAGAAAGGGTTTTTTTTTAAAAAAACGGCGCGGCTCTGGCTGCGCGGAAGGGGGGGGGTTTAGAAAAACACACACATAGACCCAATTTAAAAGGATTTGGGAATTCAGGAAGAAACGATTGGGGAGAACTGTAGAATCTTGCAAAAAAAAAAATACCCACTCTCAGAGGAAAATGACAAATAAGAGGAGGAGCTGAACCACCTTTTGGACCCCACAAATCAAAAATACCAACAAGCTGGAACATAATGCAGAGGAGGGCAACATTAAATCTGTTATTCTAGCCAAACTGTAACAACACATTAAATTACATATACATTAAGAACACATTAAAATAGCTATTTCTTCCTCGAATGGTGAATTGCAAATAATTTCAGCCACAATTTCTTACTTATTTCCTTATTATCAAATATAATCAATATTTTCACAATCAATACTTTTAAAAGCCATACTTTGAATTAACCCTTCCTCAAACCTTAAAAAGCAGAAACAAACCTTTCTCAGAAAATTAAAATTCCAACACTGACTTTTCAGGACAAAAGAGACTTTCCATAGCTGTCTTTAAAATGGAAAGCTAACACACTTCATCCCATCACTGCGTGCCTACTGCCTACTATTTTCCTACCCCCCCCTCTTTACTATTCCCTTATCCAAAGTTGGCGGCCCCTATGGCTCACTGCCAACCGTGCTAACGGCAATTCTGCTCACGGCTAGCAACAATTTTGCTAGCAGCAACTCTGTATTACTGTCAGCAAAATTCTACTAGCGGCAATTCTGCTCTCTGCTAGCACTGTAACAGGCCCTCTTTGCTCACTGCTGGACCGGCGGCTTTTTATTTTTTTTTTTTTTAATAATTTTTATTGGGTTTTCCAAATTTTGGTCCAGCCCCGATTCAGGCCGGATCACATACATTTATACAATCTCTGATGACTTCCTCGCGCCCCCCCTCATTGTTTTCATTTAACATAATAAACATTCTTACCAGGTTTCTAATTCCACATCATTAACATTTCCGTTATTTCTTGATTTCAAATCGTTTACCAACCACTCACATCTTTAACTTTTAACAATCTTATCTTTTACTATAATCAAATCCCTTCCCCCCCCCCAGTCCCCGGTGCAGACTATTTCAGTATCAAATTTACTTATCATTTATATCAAAATTTATATCAATATCAAAATTACTTATCATTACTTATCATTTATAATAGCTATCCATCTTATGTCATTTTTTTCCAAAGATCATGCTGTAATCATTTCCTGCCATGTCCAAGTTCAGAAACCAGTAGGCCACAAAACAGTTCCTTCATGTAAATGCTCATCCTATTCCTGCAGGATCCAACTTTGGAACCCATTGTCTTTGCTGCAGAGTAGCCTCCAAAACAGTATCAGTTGATGTCCTCAGCCTTTCCTTCCATGTTTGGTCTGGATTGTCACGACTTTCCCTCTGCTGCTTGTCGTTGAGCTGTGGTTTTTTGACAGTTCTCTTAATATTTCTCTTTTTCCTGATGATGACGACAGCTCTTGACTTGTAGTGGATAGTTCTTTTGCAGCTGGGTCTCTTCTGGATAAACTTTTTCTGTTTATGCTCCGCAAGTACATTGTTCCCATGGTTTGATTGTAAATCCTGACCAATCAGATCATTGTTTGTGCTTTGCTTTATCTCTGTCACTAGGCTGTTCCCAGCAGCAGCCAGTTCAGCTCTCAGTTCTTTCACTCCAGCATTGTAATCCCTTCTGAATTCTTTCAGTTTCTCCAACAATGTTGACAAATCCACTTCCTGTTTCATCGCCATTTTTGGCAAACAATTCTTTTCTAACTTTTCCAAACTTTTTTCAAACTTTTTAAAAGTTCTAAAGTTCCAAAATAATCCTCTTGCTCATACAAATTAAATTTACTTCATCTGCCCCCTGGGACCGGGGGAGACGCAGGGGTTGAATTTCCAAAACAAAGTATCAAATTCCAAGCATCACTTCTCAAACTGTGCAACAATGCCCTGTCGTTGTTACACAATGGCAAGGGGCAGACCTCCATTTTTTCACCCTCAAGCCAGGTTCAAATTGGTTCCAAATAACAATTTTTCTTTGTAGATTACTCACGGTTCCAAATTGTAGATTTAGGAGGAATCGGCGCGCTCGGCTGTGGCGGTCTGGCAGCTTCGCCAGACGGAGCTGTCTGCGGACCCTGGAGCTCCGCCGCCCGATCGCCCGGGAGCTCCGCTAAGAGCTCCCTGGGACCGGGACCGGCGTCCGAGCTCTTGCAGGTCCTCCGGACCCCGGGACGCCCTTCCCGGGGGTTTTGGGGGTCGCGGCGCTGGCGCGAGCACCCCTTTGCTCGGTCTGGCGGGGGAATGTCAGGAGCGACATTTCCCCCCGACCGCCATCTCCGGCACGCCAACCGGAAGTCGGACCGGCGGCTTTTTAACAGCACACTGCCGGTGGGTTGATCAGACCCCCTGTTTACTACTGCTTCCCCTGGTTCCCTGGTTCCCCTGCAGCTGCTGTCCCTTTCTCTCGTCCTGCAGCGTCTCCACTCAAGCGCAGGGTGGTCAGTTCCTCATACAAACTGGTAGAGGTGCGCACTTGAACTGACAACCCCGAACAGAGCTGTTCGCCTTGCAGTGACGCCTCGAACCTCCATCCCTCAACCTCAGGGAACTTCGATTCCCGGCCAATGCACCAAAATTGTAGCCTTAGCAACAATTAGCAACAATACCGGGTTCAATGTTGCTCCTGAAGTGAGGGAGAGAGGAGAAAAAAAACATCGAGGTTTGGTTCAAAAGAGAAAGGTTTATTCTGCTTTCCGGATAGCAGAAGGATCCTGCCTGGTCATCCAAAGGCAGGAACAAGAATAATAAGTTTAAACAAGACTTATATACCTTTCAGAGCACTCTCTCCCCCTCCCAAAAAGGTCTATGACCATATTAGGAGAATCCTTCCTGCTACCATGTAAAGACATGCATCATGAGTCTGGTAAAGCCATATAAGGAGTTCCTTCCTGTGAACTTTCTACAGGGCCCTTTGTGCGTCATGGTGGTAAGGACATTTGCACCCTGTACAGACTTTCTGTCTGTACTTGGTCGATGCCATCCTTTCAGACTGGCAAGGCCATGCTGATAAGAGGGTACGCATGCTTTGCCCTTGAACTGTGGTTCTGAACTTTCATTATGCAGTCTTCTGCTGCTGCCGGAGACTTTCCTTATGAATTGATTTAGGGGGATGTGAAGCCTCCCACAAAGAGGTGTTTGTGAAATAGGAATTACAGGTTAGCCCTGTAACATAGGAATTTGAGGTTCGGTTAAGCTAACCTCCTCCTTCACTACCTACGCTGGTTACTAGCAAGTCTCATACAAACCTGCTCAGGGAACCATTTTCTTCTCCTTATGGTGTATCACCATTATAACAGAACAATGTATTTGCTTTGTAGGATTTGCTAGCACCTCATTAGCATAGGCAGAACTCGGCAGAAGACCAAAGGATTTCTTCTGATCTCTTGGAGGCTTCCTGAGAGCACAGATGGATGAGCAAGATCCAGCTGGCCCTGAAGCAGGAAGAGGCCATGCCAACCAAACGGGAAGCAGTGGGGGATTCTGGGAAAACCCAGTGCAGAAGATCCTGGGTGAGGAGGACACCCTCTGCTCAGAAGTGCGGAGCCAGCAGTTGAGGCAGTTCTGCTGCCAGGAGGCCAAAGGACCCCGAGAAATTTGCAGCCGACTCTACCATCTTGATCATCAGTGGCTGAAGCCAGAAAGGCACACGAAAGCTGAGATGCTGGACCTGGTGATCTTGGAGCAGTTTCTGGCTGTCCTTCCCCCGGAGATGGAGAGCTGGGTGAGGGAATGCGGAGCGGAGACCAGTTCCCAGGCGGTGGCCCTGGCCGAAGGTTTCCTCCTGAGTCAGGCAGAGGAGAGAAAGCAGGTGAGAGAGACTTTCCTCTGGATACTTCCAAGGGGCTCCAAACAGGACGGAGCCCATAATGCTCTCCTGATGGCCCATCCTTTTTATGTGAAGGCAACCATGGAATGAGATCTAACACCCTTAAACTTTTTGTATTTGTCATTCTCTTTCTAATATTTCTCGCCATTCATTCTCTGTTTTGAATCCTTGTTTCTTTTTCAGGGAAAGGATCATTTTGCAGAAATGGACCTGGATTCCCGTGAGGCAGAGAGGCCTCCGTTGGACACCAGAGAGAGGCCACTGGGTAAGGAGGAAGGTGGTTTTTCTCCGTTTGGTCTCATTCTGTTTGTTAGACAGTTGGGACCAAGGGTTCAGAGGAGGGGAGATGTATTCTGCACAACTAACATATGAAATGGGCACAAACCTCCAAATGCAATCAGCAGGTAAAGCTTCTCAAAGGTCCATCTGTAGTTAGAGATGCCCTGCTTCACCTGTGAGAGAGACAGGCACTCCTAGTGTCTTACTTACCTTTTTTTCTCTTGCAGGTGGCATAATGATACCAGCTAGACCTCTTCATTCATCTTTTCATGGGGGCAGAATGGAAACAGGGGCTGTGGAACCAGATCAGGTCAGGGGAAGCTGTCTTGTGGGGACAGAGGCTGAGGGATGGAACGACAGCTACAGTGTTGTCTCAGAGGAGGACATTTCCCTTTTTCTTTTAGGGTCCATTGTGCTTTGAAGATGTCGCTGTTGGTTTCACGGACGAGGAGTGGGCGTTGCTGGATCCAGACCAGAGAGCTCTGCATAAAGAAGTCATGGAGGAGAATTGTGGGATCGTGTCCTCTCTTGGTAAGGCTCCCAGTGGGATCATAATATCTGTTTTTAAATTCAAAACTGCTCTCTGTGACAAAACTCATATATTTTCATATAATTCAACAGCGCCCCCTTAAATCACCTTGGAATACAATATTCCTACAATAAACCTTGAACAGTGAAAACAAAATAAAAAATAAAAAAATTCCTTCCCGTAGCACCTTAGAGACCAACTAAGTTTGTTCTTGGTATGAGCTTTCGTGTGCATGCACACTTCTTCAGATACTTGAACAGTGAATTATTCTTTTTCCTCGTTACTGTTCTTCCTCCAGTTGCAGAATCTTAAACAATTATCAGACTGGTCTGAATTGGCCAGGCGATTTTAAATGTAAACCTCTGAGTTGTTAGGGAAGTTGTAATAGCTCTTGTCAGGTTTTCTGTTTTTGTTTTCCTCCTGTCAGTCTTTGGTTGACCAAAGAGAAGACTGATGTAGCCTATCTTGATTTCAGCAAGGCCTTTGACAAGGTGCCCCATGATATTCTTGTACAGAAGCTGGTAAAATGTGGGCTAGACAATGCTACCATTCAGTGGATTTGTAACTGGCTGACTGACCGAACCCAAAGGGTGTTCATTAATGGATCCCCTTCATCCTGGAGAGAAGTGACTAGTGGGGTGCCACAGGGTTCTTTCTTGGGCTCAGTCTTATTCAACATCTTTATCAATGACTTGGATGATGGGCTTGAGGGCATCCTGATCAAGTTTGCAGATGACATCAAATTGGGAGGGGTGGCTGATACCCCAGAGGACAGGATCACACTTCAAAATGACCTTAACAGATTAGAGAACTGGGCCAAGGCAAACAGGATGAATTTTAACAGGGAGAAATGTAAAGTACTACACTTGGGCAAAAAAATGAAAGGCACAAATACAGGATGGGTGACACCTGGCTTGAGAGCAGTACATGTGAAAAGGATCTAGGAGTCTTGGTAGACCATAAACTTGACATGAGTCAACAGTGTGGTGCAGCAGCTAAAAAAGCCAATGCAATTCTGGGCTGCATCAATAGGAGTATAGCATCTAGATCAAGGGAAGTAATAGTACCACTGTATTCTGCTCTGGTCAGACCCCACCTGGAATACTGTGTCCAATTCTGGGCACCACAGTTCAAGAAGGATACTGACAAGCTGGAATGTGTCCAGAAGAGGGCAACCAAAATGGTAAAAGGCTTGGAAACGATGCCTTATGAGGAACGGCTTAGGGAGCTGGGTATGTTTAGCCTGGAGAGAAGATTAAGGGGTGATATGATAGGAGGTCTATATGACATCCTTTTATATATTTGAACATGGCTATCATATCACCCCTTAACCTTCTCTTCTCCAGGCTAAACATACCCAGCTCCCTAAGCCGTTCCTCATAAGGCATCGTTTCCAAGCCTTTGACCATTTTGGTTGCCCTCTTTGGCTGCCCATCTTTGGTTGCCCTCATTTCTGACCGCGACGTTCAGTTCACCTCCCGTTTTTGGCGCAAGCTCATGGACTTGTTGCAGGTGCAGGTGAGCCTGTCCACAGCCAGGCATCCCCAGACGAATGGGCAGGCGGAAAGGGCCAATTCCATTCTGCAGCAGTACCTTCGCTGCTATGCCGCACAGCGGCAGAACGATTGGCCTGACAGGCTAGCCCTCACAGAATTTGATTATAATGTGGAGCATGTGTCCTCCGGGATGATGCCCTTTATGGTCAACTACGGTTGCCACCCCAAGGCCTTCCTGGGGAGGGGCTCTGTGTGCCGGCAGCTGAGCAGTTCGCAGACAAACTGGAAGCCATTCATCAGCTTCTCAAGGATAACTTGGATAGGGCCAAGGACACCTATAAGAGGGCAGCCGATGCTCACCGGTGGGAGGGGGAGGAGATCCAAGTGGGGGATAAGGTATGGCTGTCTTCCCAGGGGTTACCCCTCTGGGGGAAGTGCAAAAAGCTGGAGCAACGCAGGTTGGGGCCTTTCGTGGTTTTGGAGCGGGTGAACCCGGTGGCCTTCTGGCTGCAGCTGCCTGAGAGCATGAGGATACACCCAGTGTTTCACAGGTCCTTGCTTTCCCTATATAGGGAACCTCACAGGTACCAGCAACAGGACCAGCAGGTGCCACTGGTACCGCGGGTGGTAGAACAGGAACTGCTCAATGAGGTCACGGAAATCCTGGACTCCAGGTGGCACAGGGACGATTTGCAGTATTTAGTTGCCTGGGAGGGGGAGCCAGCGTCGGAGAACGCTTGGATTCCGGCCTTGGAGGTGACGCAGCAGTCCCTGGTCTGGGAGTTCCATGAATTGTTTCCAGATAAGCCCAAACCCTACCGCTGACAATTGAGGGAGGTTTTTCAGCCCACCAATGAGGAGGAGGGTGACTTTTGGGGCTTTCCCCCATCAGGAGACAGTGCAGGGTGTCCTTCGGAGGGGGAGGGGATTCCTCCGCAGAAGGTTCCTGCCCCGAGTCAGGCATCGCCCCTACAGGAGGACAGTTTCCAGCAGCCCGATTTGGACCCCTTTTGGGCCCCCACGCCGGAGGAGGGGGTTTGGCAGCAGGAGGCTCCAGACCTGTTCCTAGACCGGCCGGCCTGGGAAGCCATCTTCGAGTCCTCGGAGAAGGATGATGATGAGGGCTTCCTGGGTTTCCCGCCCTCACTGGAGGGAGAGGACAGCGACTGGGGAAATGTGTTTGACCCCACCAGTGAGGAGGACACTTCGTTCTACGGCTTCCCGGTGTCTCCGTTGTTGCCCGTCTCTCCGGAGTGGGGGGGGGGGTCTGGAGGGGGGGATGTCAGGGACCTGACCTCAAGCAAGGCACATTAGATGGGGAAGGAGGGATGGAGTGAAGCGCAGCCTCTCCTGAGAAGCAGCTCGGAGTCCAGCGGGGATAGTCACGACAGCCCCAGTTGTGAGGAGCAGGAACTGTCAGGCAGTGCGGTGGAGCTGAGGGCCAGAGATGCTGACAGAGCCCTAGATTGATCTGAGGGGGTTGCGGAGCAAAGCGGTCAGCTACTTCCGTTGCTCCAGCTGCGTAGAGGGAAAAAGCGTAAGGAAAAGAGGAGACGCTTCAGAATTCCCAAGCTTCTATGTTGGGGGAGGAACCGGCAAAAGCCACTCCCGGATTCTGGAACCGACTCAAGCGGACATGAATCTTAGACGCTCCGATGTACATAGTCTGTAAATAAAGTATTAGCTTTAGAAGAACGGATGTTTCTGCCTCTTTACTCTCGAGGAGACAACCCCGAGCCCTTACAGCCCCTTTTTTGTTTTTTATCCAAGGAAACAAATTCTAGACCTCGTTTCTTATTAGAGAGAACTCTACTGTGCTTCTGTATGACATGAGTTTCTTGCAAACATATCAAGTCTAGTTTTTGCTTATTTAAAACATACTCCACCTTATTTCTTTTTGTCTTATCATTTAATCTGTTCACGTTCCATATTAGAATTTTTAAATCCATAATTTAATGATTCTTCACTCAACAAATTAGTTTTATTTAGATTATTTGTTTTACTGACTTCTGTTTTCAAATTGTGCCTTGCAGAATCAGACATTGGGGGAGGCTTCCCTTTCCTCACACACGTTGTTCTTTCCCACTCTTTTCGATAGCAGACTAATTAGCATCCCAGGACGTCATAACGTACACATTCTGTTTAGTTCTTTCATTCATTTTAAGCAGAATTTTAAAATTTAAAATGACTCCAATCTGGATGTAATTATTTGTCGTAATTAGTTGGGGGATCCTTCACCTGCATGCTCCAGAATCAGGCTTTCTCACCTGCAGGGAGTCACCAAGGTCTAGCGCCTAGAAGGTCTCTCCTCTCCTTGCCTAACAGGCTAGTTGTGGGACCCTCCTGATGTCGCAGCAATTCTCCTCAGGTCTGGGACACCCTCCCAAACCCTTTGGGGTTCACAAAACCTTGTTACCCCCTTCTTTCTCTTGCAAATGAACGTGTTTCTCTGAGCTCATTGGGAGCTCGAGCGGTGAGTGTCCAGAGGCAATCTGGAAGTCACCTAACTCCATGTAAATTAGCAAAAATGTATAGAACAGATTCTAACATTTGCTGGAAATGTTAAGAGAAAGAAAGCACCTTTTATCTTATGTGGTGGAATTGTAAAATAATGAAAGAATTCCAGAAAATGATATCTAATGAACTAAAAAACAGTTTAAAATGACATTTGTTAAAAAAAACCCAGAATCTTTATTCTTAGGAATTATAGGTGCAAAAATACCGAAGGAGCAGAAAAAACCTTTTATGTATGCAATGAAAGCCATGCGAATGATTGTGGCCCAGAGATGGTAATATGATAGGATCCCTACCAGAGAGGAATGACAAACTAAATAATAATAAATTTTATTTATACCCCACCCTTCCCAGCCGAAACCGGGCTCAGGGCAGCTAACATCAGTAAAATTACAATAAAGTATAAAAGAAAAACCGTTAGTTAAAATACAGGTTAAAAAGCCAATTTAAAATTTAAAAAGTCGCTTCATTTATCGCCCATCAAAACCAAGGGGAGGAAAACAGACTGAGTCCAACCCGAAGGCCAGGCGGAACAGCTCTGTCTTGCAGGCCCTGCGGAAAGATGTCAAATCCTGCAGGGCCCTGGTCTCTTGTGACAGAGTGTTCCACCAAGTTGGGGCCAGTACTGAAAAGGCCCTGGCCTGAGTTGACACCAAATGGATGGACTATGCTGAGATGGCAAGAATGACTGGGGAAATCTGAAACCAGGAAGACCAACACTTCATTAAAGAATGGAGGAAATTCACATTGTATTTGGAACACCACTGTAAACAATTGAAATCTTTACCAGGACTTAAATAACACTTGCAATGTAACAAGGACTTGAGATACTATGGAAAAATGAAATAATAGAGAAAGATAAAATATGCAGGGGGGGGAGATAAATATGGAACCCATGGAGGGGTGGTGGGAAGTCCAAGGGTTCAAGAGAATCCTATATTTCTTATTATTTATATTTTATTGTCCATGTAAACATTTAATTGAAAATCCAATAAAATAATAATTATATAAAAGATGTCAGTTGATCCCCGTTAATATATGCATTCAACCCTGTAGTAAAACCACCAGTCTAACCCATGTGTTATTCCTCTAGTACCAGTGTTAACAAGTATTCTTCATGAATTGTGGACTCTTTTTCTCCAATAGGCACTAATCAATTTCTCTCTTCATTGCAGATAGTGATGAACTGGAAAGAAAGAACAAGGGTGACCAGGACAAAATCCCCACAATGGAAGAGCCTTATAAATATCTTGAATGTGGAAAAAGTTTCCATTCCACTTCCCATCAAAGAAATCCCACTGGGAAGAAACCCTATCAGTGCATGGAATGTGGAAAGAGCTTCAGTCATAGCTCCCATCTCACTTCCCATCAAATAGTTCATACAGGGAAGAAACCATATCTGTGTGTGGAATGTGGGAAGAGCTTCAGTCACAACTCCACTTTCACTTCCCATCAAAGAATCCATACAGGGGAGAAACCCTATCAGTGTGTGGAATGTGGAAAGAGCTTCAGGAGGAGCTCCGACCTCTCTTCCCATCATAGAATTCATACAGGGGAGAAACCCTTTCAGTGCATGGAATGTGGAAAGTCATTCTGTCGGAGCACCGATCTCAGTTCCCATCAAAGAATTCATACAGGAGAGAAACCCTATCAGTGTATGGAATGTGGGAAGAGTTTCAGTCATAGCTCCCATCTCACTTCCCATCAAAGAATTCATACAGGGAAGAAACCATATCAGTGTGTGGAATGTGGGAAGAGCTTCAGTCACAACTCCACTTTCACTTCCCATCAAAGAATTCATACAGGGGAGAAACCCTATCAGTGTGCGGAATGTGGAAAGAGTTTCAGTCAGAGCTCCTCTCTCTCTTCCCATCAAAGAATTCATACAGGGAAGAAACCCTTTCAGTGTATGGAATGTGGGAAGAGTTTCAGTCAGAGCGGCAATCTCACTTCCCATCAAAGAATTCATACAGGGGAGAAACCCTATCAATGCGTGGAATGTGGAAAGAGCTTCACTGACAGCTGCAGTCTCACTTCCCATCAAAGAATTCATACAGGGGAGAAGCCATATCAGTGTGTGGAATGTGGAAAGAGCTTCAGTATGAGCTCGAATCTCACTTCCCATCAAATAATTCATACACGGGAGAAACCCTATCAGTGTGTGGAATGTGGAAAGAGCTTCAGAAGGAGCGACCACCTCACTAACCATCAAAGAATTCATACAGGGGAGAAACCCTTTCAGTGCAAGGAATGTGGAAAGAGCTTCTGTCGGAGCACTGATCTCACTTCCCATCAAAGAATTCATACAGGGGATAAACCATACAACTGCTTGGAATGTGGAAAGAGCTTCAGTCAGATCTCCTCTCTCACTTCCCATCAGAGAATTCATACAGGGGAGAAACCCTATCAATGCGTGGAATGTGGAAAGCGCTTCAGCTGTGTCTCCACTCTCAGTTGCCATCGAAGAATGCATACAGGGGAGAAGCCATATCAGTGTGTAGAATGTGGAAAGAGCTTCAGTCAGATCTCCCATCTCACTCGCCATCAAATAATTCATACAGGGGATAAACCATACAATTGCTTGGAATGTGGAAAGAGCTTCAGTCAGATCTCCTCTCTCACTTACCATCAAAGAATTCATACAGGGGAGAAACTTTATAAGTGTGTGGAATGTGGAAAGAGCTTCAGTAAGAGCTCCGATCTCACTAGGCATCAGAGAATTCATACAGGGGAGAAACCCTATCAGTGCGTGGAATGTGGGAAGAGATTCACTGATAGCTCCTCTCTCACTTCCCATAAAAGAATTCATACAGGGGAGAAACCCTATCAATGTGTGGAATGTGAAAGAGCTTCAGCTGGAGCTCCGCTCTCACTTCCCATCGAAGGATGCATACAGGGGAGAATCATAGAATCTTAGAGTTGGAAGAGACCACAAGGGCCATCCAGTCCAACCCCCTGCCAAGCAGGAACACCATCAAAGCATTCTTGACAGATGGCTGTCAAGCGTCTGCTTAAAGACCTCCAAAGAAAGAGACTCCACCACACTCCTTGGCAGCAAACTCCACTGTCGAACAGCTCTTACTGTCAGGAAGTTCTTCCTAATGTTTAGGTGGAATCTTCTTTCTTGTAGTTTGAATCCATTGCTACGTGTCCGCTTCTCTGGATAGTAGAAAGTAAATCATAGAAGCACTGGCAAACTGGTTAGAAATACATGAAGAAGTAATTTTTACAATTTACAAGCTTTTTAGAATTAAATCAAGCTTCACAAAAAGAAAAAAATGGCCAGGCAACTGTTTGGTGACTTTTAATTCAAGAAGAATGAAAGATAGATAATAACAGGTGAACTATAAAAAAGATTACATTTTAGAGATGAAAATATACTTCTGAAGGCGATCCCAGTGAGATTGCTGAAAAATGAAGCAATTATAAATTCCTGGCTGATGCATTGAGGAACAATAAAGTGCCTTACAGGTCCTGGAGGGGATTTCATTTTCTTATACAGTGGTACCTCGAGTTACAAAAGCTTCAGGTTACAAGCGCTGCTAACCTGGAAGAGTTACCTTGAGTTGAGAACTTTGCCCCAGGATGAGAATGGAAATCGTTTGCTGGCGGCGCGGCAGCAGCAAGAGTAGTAGTAGTAATAATAATAATAATAATAATAATAATAATAATAATAATATTTGTATTATACGAATTATCTGGGCGGCTTCCAACAAATATCAAAATACATTAAAATATCACAGATTAAAAACTTCCCTAAACAGGGCTGCCTTCAGGTGTTTTCTAAATGTCATGTAGTTGTTGATCCTTTTAACCTCTGATGGGAGGGCGTTCCACAGGGCGGGCGCCACTACCGAGAAGGCCCTCTGCCTGGTTCCCTGTAGCTTTGCTTCTCACAGTGAGGGAACCGCCAGAAGGCCCTCGGCGCTGGATCTCAGTGTCCGGGCTGAACGGTGGGGGTGGAGACGCTCCTTCAGGTATACAGGACCGAGGCCATTTAGGGCTTTAAAGGTCAGCACCAACACTTTGAATTGTGCTCGGAAACGTACTGGGAGCCAATGTAGATCTCTCAGGACTGGTGTTATGTGGTCCCGGCGGCCACTCCCAGTCACCAGTCTAGCTGCCACATTCTGGATTAATTGCAGTTTCCGGGTCACCTTCAAAGGTAGTCCCACGTAGAGCGCATTGCAGTAGTCCAAGCGGGAGATAACCAGAGCATGCACCACTCTGGTGAGACAGTCCGCGGGCAGGTAGGGTCTCAGCCTGCGTACCAGATGGAGCTGGTAGACAGCCGCCCTGGACACAGAATTAACCTGCGCCTCCATGGACAGCTGTGAGTCCAAAATGACTCCCAGGCTGCGCACCTGGTCCTTCAAGGGCACAATTACCCCATTCAGGACCAGGGAATCTCCCACACCCGCCCGCCCCCTGTCCCCCAAAAACAGTACTTCTGTCTTGTCAGGATTCAACCTCAATCTGTTAGCCGCCATCCATCCTCCAACCGCCTCCAGGCACTCACACAGGACCTTCACCGCCTTCACTGGTTCTGATTTGAAAGAGAGGTAGAGCTGGGTATCATCCGCATACTGATGAACACCCAGCCCAAACGCCATTACCGAAAGCACGCCTTTAGTTAAGAAGAATTTCAAGTTAAGAACGGACCTCCAGAATGAATTAAGTTCGTAACTAGAGGTACCACTGTAATTCAAAAAAATACAGATTCAGGGAAGTAGCAGAAGCAGAATCTTTTTGGAGAAGACATGGAGAAGAACTTACAGATCAGGAACTGAAGGGAGATCTGGGTCTTGAGGATAAACGTGATAAACAAGAAGGAAGTAAAAGCAAAAGATTCATGTTAAAATAAGAAATATTCTTATCAATTGACAAAATGGATCTGAAAATTTTGGCATGGAATGTAAATGGCCTGAATAATAAACTAAAGAGAAATAAAATAGAGCATGTGCTAAAAAATCAAAATTTGGTTATAATTTGTCTACAGGAAACACACGTGGCAAGGAAACATAGAAGAGTATTAATAAATAAAAGATTAGGAAAATAGACCAACTAAGTTTGTTATTGGTATGAGCTTTCATGTGCATGCACACTTCTTCAGAGGAAAAACTATTTGACTATAGATCAGAAAATAATTCTAATGGGTGACATGAATGGGGAACTATAAGAAAGACATACTCAAAAGAAGGGAGACTACCATCCACCTTTTTTAATTTGGTGAAAAATGTGGAATTATTAGACATCTGGAGATTTAAGCACCTGTTAGAAAGGGAATATACATTTTTCTCAGACCCAATTCAATCTGCCAGAAGGAGAGGCCATGTGTTGGTATCCAGAAAATTAACTATCAAAACGAGAAACGTAGAAATACAACCAAGGAGTCTTTCAGATTATAATGCAATTTTATTAGATTTGAGAAGTGAAGAGAACTCTTCATTTAGGTGAAGACTGAATGAAGGTTTATTAGATCAGTGTTTCCCAACCAGTGTGCCTCCAGATGTTTTGGGACTACAATTCCCATCATCCCTGACCACTGGTATTGCTAGCGAGGGATGATGGGAGTTGTAGTCCCAAAACATCTGGAGGCACACTGGTTGAGAAACACTGTATTAGATAACCAAACAATCCTGTAGAAAGCACAAAAAACCCTGACTGATTATTTTGAAATGAATTTGGATAATAGCACAGATTTAAATGTGGTATGGGATGCAAGTAAAGCAGTGATGAGAGGCTTCTTTATACAACAAAGTTCCCTACTGAAATAGGTAAACAAAAAAGAGAGAACTATTAGAGGAGTTGATTAAAAGTGAAAAGCATTTATTTATTTTTGCCATTTTTGTATTTATTGGTTTTTCAATTGATTTACAACCATACACATCAACGTTCACAATAGACAATTGAAACATCTCAACGTTACATCATTGAACATGTATGCATCAACAAAAAAAGAAGAAAATAATTTTTTGCTACTTATCTATTTACTGTGTTGTTGCTTTGTTTGCACTGGACTTCCGCCCACCTCTTACTAGGGTCCATAATGTTCTATCCTGAATGCCTTTCCAATTTTGTCTAGACTTCTCTTTACCATCGTTTCCACTGTTTCTACTGGTTATCTTTACAAGAGTCAGTCTAGCCCAGTCAAATTTTTTAAATCACCGCAGTAGTCTTTCAGATATATATTTAAATTACTCCAATTTTTGTACATTTTTGGTACCATCTCTGCATATTCCATCAGCTTAATTTGCCAGTCCCTCTTCATTGGAATTTGGTTTCCTTTCCAGTTTTGTGCTAACAATGCTCTCGCTGCTGTTGTGGCGTACATAAAGTAACTTCTTCAGATCTTTGGGGATCTCGTCCCCAATGATTCCTAAGAGAAAAGCTTGTGGCTTTTTAGGAACTGTTAATTTAAACATCTTTTTTAACTCACTGTAAATTGTACCCCAGAATTCTCCTTTTTTTTTTTTTTACACTCCATGCACGATACATTGTTCCTACTGCTTTGTTACATTTCCAACACAAATATGAATTATTTTTATACATCATCGCCAATTTATTAGGTGTTGAATACCAGCGTTAAAGATCTTCATATAATTTTCTTTGAGGGTATAGCATGCCGTGAATTTGAGATCTTCCACAGTTTCCCCCATGCTGAAAGTATACAGGATGAAAGCATGACTTTCTCAAAAACAAGGAAAGCCAGAGAAATCTCGCTTCCCCTTTTTTTGGATGGAGTTACAAAGTTTGTTGATCAGGGGACTGCTGTGGAAATAGTGCATCTTGATTTCAGTATGTCCTCTGATATTTATGCGAGGTAGCAGGTAAAATGAGGCTGAATGAGGTAACTGTTAGGTGGATTTCGCTGACCGAACCTGAACAGTACTCATTCATGGTTCCTCATCATCCTGAGGGAAAGTGACAAGAGGGGTGCTGCAGGGTTCTGTCCTGGGCCCGTTGTTGTTCAACGTCTTTATAAATGACTTGCATGAAGGAACTGAGGGGATGCTCATCACATTTGCAGATAACACCAAATGGGGAGTGGAGGCCAATGTCTCAGAAGGCAGAATCAGATCAAGGGCAGGAATAGTACCACTTTATTCTGCCTTGGTCAGGCCCCACCTAGAAAACTGTGTTCAATTATGGGCAGCACAATTTAAGTATCTTAAATTTTGTTTACCTGGGCAAATCAAGAAGGTGGTGGAACACAATCCATATTCCTTTTATAACATGTGGCAAATGTTTATTGAATACATAAATTGTTAAGACTGTTTCAGGAATCCACCCAGCACTCATGGGAAAATGTGTCATGGTCTTTTTGAACAGGCATCCCCAAACTCGGCCCTCCAGATGTTTTGGGACTACAGCTCCCATCATCCCTAGCTAAAAGGACCAATGGTCAGAGATGATGGGAATTGTAGTCCCAGAACATCTGGAGGGTCGAGTTTGGGGGTGCCTGTTTTTAGAATAATCAAATGAAACTTTAACACATGACATGACAAAAGTCTGCAATTCCATCAGGACAAGTTATTTGTTGTTTACTGTTGTAACCATTGCTTTCTGAAAGTTTATCTTCTGTACCATGAAGATAAATAAAAACAATGTTTTTAAAAAAGGAGGTGGGGAAATCATCTGTACTCTTCCATTCATCTGCTTGCATGTGTTGAGTGTTATTTGGAGACTATAACTCCCAGTAATTTCACATTATCTATGTTTTCCTGTGTGTTCAGCACACATGATTGCAGGTGAGACTGAATAAAACACTTCCTAGGAAAAATTATTAGAAGCACCTGATGTTCCCTGGTTTAGGGCAATGCATGGTGCTTTTGTTTGACACACAAAAATCTGGCTGCTCCCAAAGACTTGTCTTTCTGTCTCTGCCCCACAACACAGTTTTGGAGTGACTTATTCCTGATTGGTGATTAAAATGACTATTGGTTTGTGCTGGTGCTTGAGGATGATGAAAGGTGCTTAAGAAAAATGTTTTTTTAAAAATAATAATAATCCTAAAGCCATGTTTCTAGGGCTAGACGGGTCATTGGCCTGATCCCACTCATCTTATGCTGGACTTCAAAGCTCTTAACAGCTTGGGATCAGCTTACTTGAGAGATTGCCTTCCCCCATGCATTCCCAACTCAACTGCTCTGAGAAAACTGGCAGTTACTGGCTCCACATAAAACACCTGCACTTGTGAGAAATCAATATTTTAGTGTGGCAGCACAGTAGACTTTGGAACTGTTAATACCTGGCAGGCGCCTGCACTACTTTTTCTTTTTTCCTTTTATTTTTGGTTCCTGGAAAAATAAATAAATGTTTGTTTAGGCAAGCCCATCCAGACATGTAAAATGTGGACATGTAGTTTAATCTGCTTTTTAGCATATGGTATATTTGTAATTATTTTTAAATATTTTAAATAGTTGCGTGTAACTTCTTTTACTGATGAAATGAAAACGGTTATAAAAAATCAAATTATGATAGTAATAATAAATGCAATGGAATACAGTTTTTCACAATAAAAAAGTTTCTTATTAGAGCAACAGCATAATAAAGGAAGAGAAAATTAGCAGCACGCATATTAATATGAATGTTTTGGACTGTTGGTAGATCTCTGTCCTCTATAAAACTGTTATATTCCCTATTAAAGCTATCTACGGCTTTATACATATCATACTTTTAAAGCACACACACTCCAAGAATTCTGGGAGTTGTAAAAAGGTAAAGGTAAAGGGACCCCTGACCGTTAGGTCCAGTCGAGGACGACTCTGGGGTTGCGGCGCTCAT
Organism: Darevskia mixta; assembly: GCA_034641385.1. NCBI lineage: Eukaryota > Metazoa > Chordata > Lepidosauria > Squamata > Lacertidae > Darevskia > Darevskia mixta. The sequence continues at coordinate 3,366,956 of JAWWNH010000205.1, forward strand.
CTCGCTTTATTGGCAGAGAGCTGGCGTACAGCTTCCAGGTCATGTGGCCAGCAGGACTAAGCCACTTCTGGCGAACCAGAGCAGCGCACGGAAACGCCATTTACCTTCCCGCCAGAGCGGTTCCTATTTACAGTGGAACCTCGACTTACGAATTTAATGCGTTCCGAATGCACATTCGGAAGTCGAAAAATACGTAAGTCGAAACGCGGATTTCCCATAGGAATGCATTAAAATCGGATTAATGCGCTCCTATGGGAAGAGAAATCGGGGGTCCTTACCTATTCGAGGTGGATGGCCAGGCTCCCGCAGCTCTCCTTCTCTTGCAGGCGGCTCCGAGGGGTGCTCGCCGCCGCCATGGCGCGGCAAAAAGCCGCGCTGGGCCGAAACGGCCTGAAAATAAAAACCCTTGCCGGGCTCTGCCGGCAAGGAAAAAATGGTGCTGGGGGCGTCCCCGACGCGGTAGAAAGCCGCACTGGGCCGAAACGGCCCGGGAAAAAAAGCCCCGGGGAAAAAAACAAAGCGCCGCCATGTTGTGGAAGGAAGAGAATAAGCAGCCTCCAGCTGCTCCGGGCTCCGCTCCAACCAAAATGGCTGCTGGAGCGAAGTCCCGCCTTCTCTCCCCTTCCATGTGACCTGTACCAACAAAAAAAAACCCACACACACACAAAAAAAACCTCGGCTTCCGATTCGGAAGTCGAAGAAATTCGTAATCCCACGGCCGCTTTGATCATTCGTAACTCGAAAAATACGTAAGTCAAGTTACTCGTAAGTCGAGGTACCACTGTATCTACTTGCACTGTTGACGTGCTTTCAGGATTCGAACCGCCGAACTGATCAGCAAGCCCTAGGCTCTGTGGTTTAACCCACAGCGCCACCTGGAGTTGTAGCTTACCCCAAAAGAGCTATAACTCCCAGCATCCTTAACAAACTACAGCTTCCTGGGTGCTGCTTATTCTAGGTGCTTTAAATGTATGGTGTGCACTCAGCCTAAGCCCGGACTCCACTTTCTTGAGCCTTTTGTCAATTTTTTTTTTTGGGGGGGGTGATGGTAGTGGGGAAGATTCCCTCACACCAGTTTCCTTCCAAATATTAGATTGCACTCCCCCCCCCTTAATTTCAGAACAGTTCCCCCCAGTGATGGCTGCTGTGGGGTTTCTGATTCAGCATTAATCTTGCACTTATCGCTCTGTAGACATGGCTGCTTGAACAAGCTGGGCTCTCCCCTTCTTGCAAAGCAAACTGCGAAACATCTGCAAGGGTGCATGGCTAGCATTGTTCCAGGGCTTAATGGCATTAAACAGGCTGATATGCCAGAGAAAGGTAATCAGCGCTCGCACCCCCTTCCCTACCCCGACAAAAGCTCAAAAACTCTGTGCAACCTTCCCTTTAAAAAGCTCAAAAACTTTGGGGTACCCTCTGTAAAAAAAAATTAAGTGGGGGGGGGTGACAAAATTTTCGCACCAGGTACCACCTGACCTTACTACGCCTCTGGTTATTACCCCCCTGCATCACGGGAGTCCTGGTCCCCCTAGCCCCGCCAAAGGTCGACAACTCTGAGAAAGGACAGCCATGAATGCAGGCCAGAGAGAAAAACGCGGAGGGAACAGCTGGGCGTCCTCGGCTTTGCAAGGGTTAAAGGGAACCGAGCTGCCTTCCTAGAGAGGACAGGAAGCAAGGGGGAGCCAGGTCCTCCAGAGCCCAGGCCCCTCCCTCCCTCCCTCCCCAGTCCTTTCCTGCAAGGGCTGCATGGCTGTCCCCTCCTGGGATCTGGTGAGTCTCCTCTCTCTCTCTCTCTCCCCCCCCCAGAGGGTGCAGGGGGGAGACGGTGGGGGTCCCAGGGCTGCAGCAGGGGGGGGGGAGGATGCCTGGGGTGGGGGCCTGATCTGCTCATGCAGGGGGAGGAGAGGGTCCTGCCAGGGAGGGGCGAGGTCTGCAACGCTCTCCTTCCTGGAGATCACAGGATCCCAAACTCATTTCTCCCTTCTTTCAACAAAGGAGTCCTAGGACTTTGACTCTGTGTGACGTCGCTCAGCGTCATTGCACAACAGAGGAAACACGTGCAGATGGTTCTCCAAAGCTGGACCAGGAGGGGGACTAGCCCAGCCCCCCCCCCAAACCCCATGGGGAGTAAGGATGGAAATGGGGGGAGAGAAAGGCCAGGGATGAAGAGAGGGATCCCAGCCCATAGTCTGGCTGCTGCATTGCAGACCAGTTTCCCAGTGTCTCCCAGGGCAGCTCCACACGGAGGCCACTGCAGCAATCCCCTCGCACCCAGAGCAGGGCATCCCAGGACCACATCCTCTCTGTCCCAAAGGGATTGTTGCTGGGAAACCAGCCGGAAATGGGCGCTGCTACTCACTGAGCCTCCAGGGACCTTGGAATCAATGGCTGTGTGTGTGTTAAACTATCTAACAGAATAATAATAATAAATTACCCACCTAAATTTCAAGGGAGATGTCTTTGGCCCTGCCTTCTTGGCCCTCAGTGGGTTAATAAGATACCTGTACATACCTGGCCCTCACAGCAAAGAAAAAGGGACCCCACCTCAGGAGTCTGTCTGGAGTCCGACAGAGAGTCCAAGTGCAAGAAAAGGAGACAGAAGCAGGGGGGTGGGGTGGGGGTGGGGAGCAACTCCTGAGGACCCCCACTAGAGCCAAACATCCATTTTTCACAAGATACAAACGATTCCTTTGTCAGTCGGTTCTGACTTCATGCATTGACTGGAAGGCAGAAGAAACCAGGCTGATTCATCTCACAGAAATCCCTTCAGTTGCCTCCACATTTTGAATTGCAATCTTCCTTCTAGGAGGGCTAGAGGCTGCTTCCTCCTCCTCCTCTTCTTCTTCCTCCTCCTCTTCCTCCTCCTCCTCTTTCTTCTCCTTTTTTAAAAGGCCCTTTCCACCTGTCCTAGGGGGTGAGGCCCAGACTCACCCAGCCCTACTATGTTAAATATGTATTCTGTAGATGACCTCCTTTGTAATGTTTTATTTAGAAATCTTTAAGATAATATTTGTTTTCTGTTATGTTGCTTTGAGTATAGACTATATATTTGACTTTCTTCAGATTGTTTTATTTCTGTTTTATTGATTTTGTGGGATGTGAAACTACAGTCGAAGTACAACATTCCTACAGTGGACATGTTAGGGGATGGATTGTCCCACTCAGGAAAAGACTTCCTGTTTCCTCCTGAGCTGGGAAAGACTTCCACTGCATGTGACTTGAAGAGGGTGTGTTGTGTTGTACTAGCATGGAGGAGCACACGGCCTCCATGTTCTGATCAGAGTGTCTTCTCCATTTTGTATGTTGCTGTGTGTTTGGAGAAGTGACTGCTTAGTCACAGTCACTTGGGACTAACTTCTTTATGGAATAGTTCTAGTTGTTATGTAACCTACGCCTGCCTTCAGGGATATGTCTGTGAACCTGAGTGAATCTGTGAGTAAACTACTTTTATATTAAGGTTAATCAGATTCTTGTGTTTATTCTTTTTAAGAGGGATTAGAAGGGATTTTACCAGGAAGGAATCTTTAATAGTAAGACTCAGAAGAGTCAGCAACAAGCTGATCCCTGCGTAAATTTAAAAAGGGGAATGTTTGGAACTCTGCTAGAATATGGAACTTGCTAGCGCAAGTTAGGAAGGATATCATTAAATAATATATCCTCTCCTGCCTCGCTAATCATCCCCACAGATTTAATATGCTGTAAACCGCTTTGAGATTTTTCTTTAAAATATAAAGCGTTATAGAAATTAAAATAAATAAATAAATAAAAAAGATAGCTCATGGTTTGGGCTGTGGTGCAGTCCAGCCCTGGTTCCCTCCAAGACTCATCGATGCTTGCTCAGGGAACTTTTTCTTCTCTTGATCTTACAGTGGTACCTTGGGTTGCAGATGCTTCAGGTTACAGACTCTGCTAACCCAGAAATAGTACCTCGGGTTAAGAACTTTGCTTCAGGAAGAGAACAGAAATTGTGCTTCGGTGGCGCGGCGGCAATGGGAGGCCCCATTAGCTAAAGTGGTACCTCAGGTTAAGAACAGTTTCAGGTTAAGAACAGGCCTCCAGAACGAATTAAGTTCTTAACCCGAGGTACCACTGTATACAACTTTTGTAACAGAACAATGTATTTGCTTTCTCGTATTTCCCAACACCTCTCCTTATACAGACAGAACTTGGCAGAAGACCAAGGGGTTCCTTCCGATCTCTTAGAGGCTTCCTGAGAGCACAGATGGATGAGCAAGACTCAGCTGGCCCTGGAACAGGAAGAGGCCATGCCATCCAAACTGGGAGCAGTGGGAGATTCTGGGAAAACTCTGTGCAGAAGATCCTGGGTGAGGAGGACACCCTCCGCTCAGAGGTGCAGAGCCAGCAGTTGAGGCAGTTCTGCTGCCAGGAGGCCAAAGGACCCCGAGAGGTTTGCAGCCGACTCTACCACTTTTGCCACCAGTGGCTGAAGCCAGAAAGGCACACGAAAGCTGAGATGCTGGACCTGGTGATCTTGGAGCAGTTCCTGGCTGTCCTTCCCCTGGAGATGGAGAGCTGGGTGAGGGAATGCGGAGCGGAGACCAGTTCCCAGGCGGTGGCCCTGGCCGAAGGTTTCCTCCTGAGTCAGGCAGAGGAGAGAAAGCAGGTGAGAGAGACTTTCCTCTGGATACTCTCAAGGGGCTCCAAACAGGACAGAGAACATCCCATAATGCTCTACTGATGGCTTATTTTTTTCCCTGGGAAGGCATCCATTGAATGAGATCTGACACCCTTAAAGCTGTTGGCCCCTACATTCGTTTTTTAATCCTTCTCCCCATTCTGTTTTTTAAAAAAATCATTTTTATTAAATTGTCCATTATTATAAACCAATCAAAATCACATAAAATATTCCAAATTATACATTTAAATATCCAATAATCCAATTTATCTGCTGAATTATTAATTTTTATGGGACTTCCCATGCTTCAAACCTTTTAGGAGTTCTGATCAACATCGAATTGCCATGCCTTCTGTAGTCTTTTCCGATGGTTTCGATGTCCTTTCTGATGTTAGCCTTCACTCTTCCTTTCACTGCCGCTGAGTTGTTTCAACAAGCAAGATAAAACAACTTAAATTCTTTTCTGTGTGGATTTTATGTCCATAATCCTCTTCCATAGATTGCAGTACCCCCTGGCACACTGGCGTTTCTATCAAGTCCGAATCCAAAAGTCCTTACTGCTGCAGTTGCCATCTTCACTCAGTCCCAATAAAATCCAAACAGAGCGTCTGCTATAACTTTCCAAACTGGCTGCATCAAACATTTTAGCCTTTCCAGGAGAGGGTTGCCAGTCAGACTGTAAGTTCATATATAATGAGATTATATGGGGCTCCCCTCTCCCTCTGGCTTTGAAGTTCCACAGCCCGGTCTCAGCCTTCAACATGGTGGGTTCTTAATTAAAACTGTGACATTACTCATGGAGCCAGAAATTTCCAGGAAGCCGTCCAAAATCCTTTGCAGAAGAAACATCCAGTGGCAAGGGAATTCTCTCTGCATCAACAAATTAAAGCGCCTTTTATCCTCTTCCAAGCTACTCAAAAATATAGTACCTTGTTTGTAGGAGCAGCACTATTATATCATATTTTCATTTCCACATAGTTTATAATTTGGGGGCCATATTTATGTCCACAGATATCACACATTCAAACTTATCAATCTCGCTTGTTATAAATGATGAAAACGGTTCTTCTAGGGGGGGATTTGCCCATTAATATAATATAATGAAACAAAGTACCGTAACAAAGCAAAAGGGCTCCCCCCCTTTCCGTTCCGTTCCCACATACCGCGTTGATGTTGAATCTTCTTCCTCTTAATCTTTTTTGGCATCTCAGTGGCTGGATTGTTCAGCAGTATATTTTCCTCCTTCTTGTTTGAAGCACGTCTAAAAACTTATATCCAATTTTTCATTTTAAGAGTTGGAGCTTGTTCGCTAACGGGGTGGCTTCCAGGAGTGTCCAACCCTCTCGGGGGCTTTCCACCCTGGCCCCCCCCGACCCCTGAAGTTCGGAGCCGAGTTGATGGACATTTGCAGGTGAAGCAGTGTCTTCCCATAACCCCTGGGAAGATTTTGGGAGGCTGATTACTCCCATCTCAGCCTCTAATTACCCTGTGAGGGTCGGGACGATGTTATAAGTCAGCCATTACCCGCCGCGCTCAAGCGGAAGTCTCCCACCCCCACCCCACCCCCATTCTCTGTTTTGAACCCTTGTTTCTTTTTCAGGGAAAGGATCTCTTTGCAGAAATGGGCCAGATTTCTTCTGACGCAGAGAGGCCTCCGTTGGACACCAGACCAAGGCAGCTGGGTAAGGAGGGAGGAGTCCCCCCCCCTTTAGTCTCATTCTGTTGGTTTTCCAACTCATCTGTGGGTTCTTTTCATAATTTGTTGGGGTAGATAGTTGGGGCCAATAGCCCAGAGGAGGGGAAATATATTTTTTCACAACAAACATCTGAAATGCACGCAAACATCCAAATGCACTCAGCAGGAGAGACTTTCTCAAAGGCCCCTCTGTAGTTTGAGATGCCCTGTTTCACCTGTGAGAGAAGCAGGCACTCTGGGCCTCCCCCTTACCTTTTTCCTCTTGCAGGTGACACAGTGATCATGGCTAGACCTCCTGATCCGTATTTTCATGGGGACAGAAGAGAAGCAGCAGCTGTGGAACCAGATCAGGTCAGGGGAAGCTGCCTTGTGGGGACAGAGGCCAAGGGGTGGAACGATGTCATAGCTCAAGGAGTGGTGGTGAACAACAGTGTGGTCTCAGAGGAGGACATTTCCCTTTTTCTTTTAGGGTCCAGTGTGCTTTGAAGATGTTGCTGTTCATTTCACGGATGAGGAGTGGGAGTTGCTGGATCCTGACCAGAGAGCTCTGCATAATGATGTCATGGAGGAGAATCTTGGGACCGTGGCCTCTCTTGGTAAGGCTCCCAGTGGGATCATAATAACTGTTTTAAAATTCAAAACTCCATATGTGATGAACCTCATATTTTCACAGAACTCAACAGCCCCCCCCACAACACGGATATTACAATACACCCCAAAAAACATTGAACAGTACTGTTTTTTCTGTGAATGTTCTTCCTCCAGTTGCAGTTTATTAAACAAGGACTAGTTTGGTCTGAACTCCCCAAGCCATTTAACTGTAAACTTCAGAGTTGTTAGGGAAGTTGAAGTAGCCTCTGTCAAGTTTTTGTTTTTGCTCCTGTCAGTTGACCAAAAAGATTGGAAATTGACATTGGAAATTGAGGGGATTCCATGATTGAGCCAAACAAAATCCATTCGAGAGAAGAGCCAAGCTTATCGAATCACAGGTTCCCCATAGGATGTCAGTTGATCCCCATTATTTAATGTAACCAAACACTTCGGTAAAACCATCCATCTAATCAACTTGTGTTATTCCTCTATTACCAGTGTTAACGAGTATTCTTCATTAATTTCTCCCTGAGGCTCTAATCCATTTCTCTTCATTGTAGATAATGATGGACTGGAAATTAAGAACAAGGGTGACCATGACAAAATCCCCACAATGGAGAAGCCGTACGAATATCTTGAATGTGGAAAAGGTTCCCATTCCACTTTTCATCAAAGAAATCCCATTGGGAAGAAACCCTATCAGTGCTTGGAATGTGGAAAGAGCTTCAGTCAGAGCTCATCTCTCACTATCCATCACAGAATTCATACAGGGGAGAAACCTTATCAGTGTGTGGAATGTGGAAAGAGCTTCAGTCAGAGCGCCCATCTCACTAAGCATCAGAGAATTCATACAGGAGAGAAACCCTATCAGTGCATGGAATGTGGAAAGAGCTTCACAGACAGCTCCTCTCTCAGTTTTCATCAAAGAATTCATACAGGGGATAAACCCTATCAGTGTGTGGAATGTGGAAAAGGTTTCAGTCAAAAGTCCAATCTCACTTCCCATCAAAGAATTCATACAGGGGAGAAACCATATCACTGCTGTCAATGTGGAAAAAGTTTCAGAACAAGTTGCGATCTCACTTCCCATAAGAGAATTCATACAGGGGAGAAGCCTTATCAGTGCTTTGAATGTGGAAAGAGCTTCAGTCACAGCCACAGTCTCACTTTCCATAAAAGAATTCATACAGGGGAGAAGCCTTATCAGTGCGTGGAATGTGGAAAAAGCTTCAGTCAAAAGGCCAATCTCACATCCCACCAAAGAATTCATACAGGGGAGAAAACCTATCAGTGCTTGGAATGTGGAAAGAGCTTCAGTCAGAGTTCCGATCTCATTTCCCATCAAATAATTCATACAGGGGAGAAACCCTATCAGTGCGTGGAATGTGGAAAGAGCTTCAGTACGAGCTCCTATCTCAATAAGCATCAGAGAATTCATACAGGAGAGAAACCCTATCAGTGTGTGGAATGTGGAAAGAGCTTCATAGACAGCTGCTCTCTCAGTTCTCATCAAAGAATTCATACAGGGGAGAAACCCTATCAGTGTGTGGAATGTGGAAAGAGCTTCATAGACAGCTGCTCTCTCAGTTCTCATCAAAGAATTCATACAGGGGAGAAACCCTATCAGTGCGTGGAATGTGGAAAGAGCTTCAACTTTAGCTCCTCTCTCATTTCCCATCAAAGAATTCATACAGGGGAGAAACCCTATCCGTGTGGGGAATGTGGAAAGAGCTTCAGGAGGGGCTGCGATCTCACTTCCCATCAGAGAATTCATACAGGGGAGAAACCCTTTCAGTGCGTAGAATGTGGAAAGAGCTTCATTCAGAGCTCCCATCTCACTAAGCATAAGAGAATTCATACGAAGGGTGGAAAAATCTTCATTATACAGCTTTCAGCGCTAGGGGGAAACGTACCACTTTAAACAGGCCTCTGGCTGATTGACATCTAATGCTCTTTTAAAATGTGGTGGGGAGGTGGGGGTTACAGGTTTTGGGCTGTGTGTTTTGTGTTTTCATATTGTGATTTTATGTTGTAACCATCCTGAGACCTGTGGTGTAGGGAATAGGAGCCAAGTCTTAGAGGGTGAGGGATCTTTGCCCCCCAATAAAACATTTGAGGGGGCCACCCCCAGTTGATAATCCCTTCTATATTTTATTCAAGTTGGCACCCCAGGTATAGGGCACTATAGAAATCAAATAAATCCATAAATAAAATAAAACCATCTTGGTCGCCTTCATTTGCACGTTTCAGCTTGTCAATATCCTTATTATTATTTTTAAAAATTATGTACCGTTCAACTGAAGATTTCATGGTGGTTCACAACATAAACAGACGGTTGAAAGCATGGCTTTCTCAAAAACAAGTCAAGCCAGAGAAATCTCTTTTTCTTTTTTTGGATGGAGTTACAAACTGTTGATCAGGGGACTGCTGTGAAAATAGTGCGTCTTGATTTTGTAGAAGGCGTCGATCAGAATTCATTTTGAACCACCAATTTGAGTGCAAATGATCCCCAAGCCTGTAAAACAAGAAACATAACTTCTGATGTAGCTTACAGTTCACTTTAAGGTAAAAAGTTCATGCAAAAGTTATGCAGAGCCAGGCTGGAAACATGTGAGGAATGAACTGTGAGTGAACTAATCCCACCTGACCAGTACCGGTAGAACAGGCGAGAATTTTGGCAAAGGATCTAATAAGGAATGAAGGAGGCAATGCGAGAAACTAGCATATCGTAAAGCTTACATTCTAACAAGGGTGCCAGATCCTGGTAAGCTTTCAAGGGAAATATGGATGAAAGGTCTCCACTCACCTGCTAGGCATAAGCTAGATATCCTCACATGCTAGGTCAGAGTCAGGTCCGTATGACCCAAGAAATCTGGGAAGATGGCCAACTAGAGAAGGGTTATGTCTCTCGGCAAAAGATCCAAAAGGTCTTTCATGTGAGAAACTGGCACTCATGCTGTAACGACCTTTTTGACCTGCACATGCTGCTCATGTGTCATAAGAGAGATGGGTATAAGTGTTCTTGTATCCTGTGGGCCTACCTTTCGAAATGTATCAAAGCCTGGACTGAGCTGCATACTTTGCCCTGGACTGGGGACCATAACTTAAGTTATATAATAATAATAATATAATAATTTATTATTTATACCCCGCCCATCTGGCTGGGTTTCCCCAACCACTCTGGGAGGCTTCCAACAGAACATGAAAATACAATAATCTATTAAACATGAAAAGCCTCCCTAAACAGCTGCCTTCAGATGTCTTCTAAAGGTCTGGTAGTTGTTCTCTTTGTTTTTTTTTGTTTTTTTTAAAAAATAATTTTTATTAATTTTAAAATTTTATAAACATAGAACATTACATTTCGGTCAGGATTCATTACCCCCCACCTCTCACCATGGGGAGTTATTTAATCTTACCCTCCCTCTCACGGAGGTAAACCCATTCATTATTTCCCCTGACCTTAAACTAAACATTATCTGGCTTCGGCCTAACCCTCTTCTCGGGTAGACCACTCTTAGTTACAAAACATAATCATAGTGACTTCCTCCGCACCTCCCCAGTGGCTGCATTAAACAAACCATAATTCTGGTTCAGGTACATAAATATACTAAACATATCTTTAACATTATTTCAAAACATAATTCTAGCTCAAATACAGTATCTTAATTCTTATTTCCCCTCATCTTCTAGTTCCAACCTCCGTGTCCTCCTCCCAAATCTTCTATAAGTTTCCTTCTGACTCCCCTTAATCTTCAGGCTCCTAACTTCGAAAGATCCTAACATAATCCTAGCTCAAAACCATGTCCGGCGTAAATACTCAAAATCCGCAAATATAATCAGTCCCAGGTTACCCACCTGCCCTGCTCAGCCCTCCCCTCGCCTTTCCCCAGTCCAAGCCCAAGTGCTTGCTTGCAGTTGGGCTCCATCATCTCTTTGTCTTCTCAGCTGTTCCAACTCCCAGTTTTTAGAGAAATTCTTCTTCTCCTTCATTGGTGTCCTCTTGCGTCGAAAAGAGTAGACTTTTGTAGATGTTGTTTTCTTAATTCTTTTCTCAAGTCTAGCTATCTTGCGCCGAGAAGGAATTTTCTTGCGGCGAGGCTTGTCTTTAACCTTGAGGGGGATTTCTCCCCCTTCCATCCTTTGTGCAGCTGGGATGACATCACTGTTGTTTACGTCTCCTCTCATTCTTGCAGTCTCCGCTTGGAACTCCTTTCTCAGTTCCCAGATTTTTTCAAGGACCTTCTTCCAGCCTCCATTTTCCAAATCATCCTCCATTTTCAAAGACATAGTTGTACAAAATTCCACACCGAACCAAATCCAAAGCCAAAATCCAAATTTCCACAGCAGAATCCAACAGGTCCGATTCAGATCCTCTAGCTGTCAAAATTGTTAGTTAGTTGCCCCCCCGATCAGGGGTGTCAAAAGGATCGAATCTCTGTTGCAAAGCCAAATTCCATTACAGTTTCAACCGCATCGGTAATAAAGTTCCTGATTTAGTGCCACAGTAGCAAGGGACGGACCTCCGTAAATTACATCCCTATACTTCACCAAATTAGTCCAAATTCTTCAGTACTGTCCTAGTACTCACGTTTAAGGTATCCAATCTTGTCCTTTTGCGGAGAAATCAGCGCGCTCAGATGGGAAGGGCTCGCAGCTTCAGCCCGACGGGCAATGGCGATCCGAGGAGCTCCGTCTCCCCGCGTCTCACACGGCGGCCTCTACTGTGGTCACCGTGGGAGTTGGAGAGACGTTAAGAGCTATAGCCGGATCAGAAGGTCCCGGGATCAACCTCCCGGGAGTTTTGGGGGCTGCGTCGCTGTCGCAAGCACCCCTTTAAGCCGGTCGGGTCGGGGAATGCCAGCAGCGGCATGTCCCCCGACCTTCCCCTCCGGCGCGCCGACCGGAAGCCCGGTAGTTGTTCTCTTTGACATCTGTGTTATGATAAACCCCGCCTGGGGTCAGTTCTCCGAACTGCCCCAATAGCAAAGGCAATCACTGCAGCCCATCCCTGCTACACAAGAGTCCGGGGAGCTGCTTTCATAAGTGATTGTTCCCATAGAGAAACAACACACTCAGCCTTGTAGGCTAAAGTCATTTATTTTAATTATTGAGCAGAGAGATCTTTGCAGCCATCCCTGCCGTCCTTCTCGGTACGAGCAGAGAGGAGAAAGCGAAACCAATCTGAGTGCGCAGGCTCAGTACAGAAATGTAGACAAAACAACTTTCTCACGCGTCTGTGTGAGAACCAATAGTTACACTCTTCCAGCTTGTAGCTGCTGCCACGTCACTGGGAATAGAATCATAACAATCTGAAGGGAGGGCGTTCCACAGGGTGGGTGCCACTACCGAGAAGGCCATCTGCCTGGTTCCCTGTAACTTGGCTTCTCGTAGTGAGGGAACCGCCAGAAGGCCCTCGGAGCTGGACCTCAGTGTCCGGGCAGAATGATGGGGGTGGAGACGCTCCTTCATGTATACTGGACCGAAGCCATTTAGGGCTTTAAAGGTCAGCACCAACACTTTGAATTGTGCTCGGAAACGTACTGGGAGCCAGTGTAGGTCTTTCAAGACCGGTGTTATGTGGTCTCGGCTGCCGCTCCCAGTCACCAGTCTAGCTGCCGCATTCTGGATTAGTTGTAGTTTCCGGGTCACCTTCAAAGGTAGCCCCACATAGAGCGCATTGCAGTAATCCAAGTGAGAGATAACTAGAGCATGCACCACTCTGGCAAGACAGTCCGCGGGCGGGTAGGGTCTCAGCCTGCATACCAGATGGAGCTGGTAGACTTCTGCCCTGGATACAGGATTAACCTGCGCCTCCATGGACAGCTGTGAGTCCAGAATGACTCCCAGGTTGTGCACCTGGTCCTTCAGGGGCACAGTTACCCCAGGACCAGGGAGTCCTCCACACCTGCCCGCCTCCTGTCCCCCAAAAACAGTACTTCTGTCTTGTCAGGATTCAACCTCAATCAGTTATGAAATGAAGATTTTCTTTGAACTCTATTTGTAATTTATCAGAATACCCCTGCTTTCTTCAATTTCAGTAAGGCTTTTGACAATGTCCCCTGCAACATTTCTGTGAGGAAACTGGTGAAATGAGGCTGAACGAGGTCACTGTTAGGTGGATTAGACTGACCAAACCCAAAGAGGACTTCTTCATGGTTCTTCATCATCCTGGGCAAAAGTGACAAAAGGGGTGCTGCAGGGTTCTGTCCTGGGCCCATTGTTGTTCAATGTCTTTATAAATGACTTGGATGCTCATCACATTTGCAGACAACAGCAAACGGGAAGTGGAGGCCAATGTCGCAGAAGGCAGAATCAGATCAAGGGCATGAATAGTACCACTTTATTTTGCCTTGGTCAGACCCCACCTACAATACTGTGTTCAGTTATGGGCACCACAATTTCAGTATCTTATATTTTGTTTGCCTGGGGAAATCAAGAAGGTGGGGGAACACAATCCATATTCCTTTTATAACGTGGCCAATGCTTATTGAATACATGTATTGTTAAGACTGTTGCTGGAATCCACCCAGCACTCATGGGAAGATGTGGCGTGATCTTTTAGAGCAGGGGTCCCCAAACTACGGTCCGTGGGCCGGATATGGCCCGAGCAAGCCAATTATACAGCCCGCGATGACCCCTGCCGCCCGCTCTTACTGGGGTGGCGCGACTGCCCATCTCCGGATCGGCGAAGCGCTGGAAATAGCTTGTGCGCATGCGCGTCATTTCCGACACACTTCCGGGTTGGAGGAGGCCCATGGGTGCGCGTTTCCCCGCCCTCCACGCAATCGGCGCCAGAGGAACCAGCCCGAAGCCGGGTAAGTTTGCCGACCCCTGTTTTAGAGTAATCTAATGGAATTTGTAACACATGGCATGATGAAAGTCTGCAATTCAATTAGAGCAAGTTATTTTTTGTTTACTGTTGTAACCATTGCTTTCTGAAAATTTATCTTCTGTTCTATGAAGATAAATAAAAACAATGTTTTTAAAAAAGGAGGTGGGGAAATCATGTGTACTCTTCCATTAATCTGCTTGCATGTGTTGAGTTTCATTTGGAGACTGTAACTCCCAGTAATTTCACATTATGAGTTTCTGTGTGTTCAGCACACATGATTGCAAGTGAGACTGAATGAAACACTTCCTAGGAAAACAAAATAAAGAAATTGGCAGGGGGTTGGACTGGATGGCCCTTGTGGTCTCTTCCAACTCTATGAAATTCCTTCTTCAGAAGTGTACATGCACACGGATGCTCATGCCAATAACAAGCTTAGTTTATAAGATCAGCAGGCAATGCTGATAGTGAATAAAGTAGTTAGTATCAGAAAAGTGCAAAATTACAAGAGACACAGGAAAGGTTTGCCCCTTGTCGTCATTATTGTTTAGTTTAGTATTAGAGACCTTGGCAAGGAACATAAGATTTAATGAAGAAATAAAAGGTGTAACAGTTGAGTGCAAAGTGTATAAATTGAGAGCATTTGCAGATGACCTTGTAATAACGGAGGAGTCCCAGTGCCGGAGCGGGGGCAAGGCAGGTGGAAAGAGGCCTTGCCTAATGGAGTCTCTCCCCTCACAGTTCTTCCTTCAGGGCCAGAGGGGGGGGGGCAAGGCAGGTAGAAAGAGGCCTTGCCTGAGGGAGTCTCCCCCCTCACAGTTCTTCCTTCAGGGCCAGAGGGGGGGGCAAGGCAGGTGGAAAGAGGCCTTGCCTGAGGGAGTCTCTCCCCTCACAGTTCTTCCTTCAGGGCCAGAGGGGGGGGGCAAGGCAGGTGGAAAGAGGCCTTGCCTGAGGGAGTCTCTCCCCTCACAGTTCTTCCTTCAGGGCCAGAGGGGGGGCAAGGCAGGTGGAAAGAGGCCTTGCCTGAGGGAGTCTCTCCCCTCGCAGTTCTTCCTTCAGGGCCAGAGGGGGGGGGCAAGGCAGGTGGAAGGAGGCCTTGCCTGAGGGAGTCTCTCCCCTCACAGTTCTTCCTTCAGGGCCGATGGGGGGGGCAAGGCAGGTGGAAAGAGGCCTTGCCTGAGGGAGTCTCTCCCCTCACAGTTCTTCCTTCAGGGCCAGAGGGGGGGGGCAAGGCAGGTGGAAAGAGGCCTTGCCTGAGGGAGTCTCTCCCCTCACAGTTCTTCCTTCAGGGCCAGAGGGGGGGGGGCAAGGCAGGTGGAAAGAGGCCTTGCCTGAGGGAGTCTCTCCCCTCACAGTTCTTCCTTCAGGGCCAGAGGGGGGGGCAAGGCAGGTGGAAAGAGGCCTTGCCTGAGGGAGTCTCTCCCCTCACAGTTCTTCCTTCAGCGCCGGGGGGGGGGGGCAAGGCAGGTGGAAAGAGGCCTCGCCTGAGGGAGTCTCTCCCCTCGCAGTTCTTCCTTCAGGGCCAGAGGGGGGGGCAAGGCAGGTGGAAAGAGGCCTTGCCTGAGGGAGTCTCTCCCCTCACAGTTCTTTCTCCAGGGCCAGAGGGGGGGGCAAGGCAGGTGGAAAGAGGCCTTGCCTGAGGGAGTCTCTCCCCTCGCAGTTCTTCCTTCAGGGCCAGAGGGGGGGGGTGCAAGGCAGGTGGAAAGAGGCCTTGCCGGAGGGAGTCTCTCCCCTCACAGTTCTTTCTCCAGGGCCAGAGGGGGGGGCAAGGCAGGTGGAAAGAGGCCTTGCCTGAGGGAGTCTCTCCCCTCACAGTTCTTCCTTCAGGGCCAGAGGGGGGGGGGGTGCAAGGCAGGTGGAAAGAGGCCTTGCCTGAGGGAGTCTCTCCCCTCACAGTGAAGTACCCAAGGCTGGGGCCTGGCTAAGGACAGGCCAGACACCAGGCCACAGGTCAAACTAGGCCCCATGAGACTGCTTAAGAATGGAAAAATCTTGAAACTTAGAAAAGTCTTGCTTCAGCTCTTTTCTGCTTCTGTAACAAAGCTTTGCAAAACAGGATGCAAGGGCCCCAGACCACAGAGCTACTGACATCCTGTCTGTTGCTGAGAAGTGCGAAAACAGGCTTAACCGCAGGCTGAGAACATCCTGTCAGTTGCTGACAGGTGCAAAGATCTGACCACAGAGCATCCGTTGGAACAAACAAGGCTAGGTGAAGACAGCGAGGTGTGAGACAGTAGCTTAGCCACAGAAACCACAGAGCTGACTGGTTTCCTGAAAACAGGCTTACTGGAAACGGGGAGCCAACTGAGCCATAATTACGCAAATAGCTTGAAAGATACAAAGGTGAACACAGTAAGGAATGCTGGGATTGGTTAGAAGAGATAGTGGCAAAATGCAAGAGAGCTTCTGATAGGCTGTTTATGCAAAGCTATGCTGTATGAAAATGTATAAGAAGATGCTTCACACGCAGAGACGTGTGCATTCCCTTGAATGTACCTTTATTGCAATAAATAAGAAGTTTTACTTTTAAAAAGCTGCCTGAGAGTTTTTCTACTGGTCTGAAACTTATTTCCAGAGTCTCAAGTAACTGCCGCTTCATTTCTGGTGCCCATGTGACTCGGATGACCAGAGGCAGCCCTCTCTTGCCTTGCCTCTGAACAGGATGCAGGTGGTCGACAAGCCCCCACGTCTCAGCGCGCACTGGCAGTTCTTTTTTTCCAGGGGGAAGTGGAAGGCATTCTCGAAACCTGCACCCTGCTGTAGGGCAAGGCAAAAGACAACAAGAACCGAGAAAAGACACAACGCAGAGTAAGGGACAGCCGGCTGGGTAAGTAGTGACCCTCTTTACGGAGAGGAAGTGGAGACCTGATCACTCTCCAAGCGTGGTTGTTATTGGTCAGCTGGAAAAGAGGTCCTCTGACTGAAACACACGCCTAGGTAGGAGGTAAAGGGATTAATACCCTGCGGGCGTGGGACGCCCAGGAAAAGAGGTTCCACAGGGAAACCTTAATCCCAGGCAAAGGACACCCCAGAAAGTGGTCTGGTGGTGGATCAGGTTGAAGTCCTGATTAAAATGAAAAGGGATAGGATTGGGAGGTAATATTGTGTGTGTGACAGAGTGGAGTGTTTGAAACTTGGTATGTAAGAAGGAGGACCTTAGCGGAAATCCACAAATGAGTGTGTCTCTCGGACTGAGTCTGAGAGTAGACTGCCTAGTACTGCATCTCCTGATTCCGGGTGACTGGACAGGTCAGAAACGGCGGGCGTGTTGTTGTATGTTGCCTGTCTGAAACAAACCTGTGGGCCAGGAGACCCCTTACTCCTGAGCTTGTCTCCCCACCCTTTTGTGTCTTGTATTGTGTGTAAGTGGAAAAAAAGGTGACTACAAACTGGAGGGGGAGGGCCCCCCCTAGGAGTCAGAAGACCCCCCCCCCCAGAAAGAACAATTAAATTGGGATCCAACATCATCACCAAGAAGAACAGGGGGCCATTAGGATAATTCCCCCCTGGCTGCAAGAATGCAAACAGACGCAATGCAAAATTATGCCTCTCAGAGCATAGGTCCGAACAGTAAAGAAGGGACAGGACCCCAAGAAGCCCATTTACAAGGGGTCTGAGGCAGAACAGATACAGCTGCCAGACGCAGGAGAGATTTAGCCCTCAGAGACCAGGAATTACCCCCATCATTTCCAAAGCCAGAGTTGAAGGGCAAAAACTGTTCACCTACAGAGAAACTCCGGCTACAGTTTTGGATTATGAAGGGAGCTGCTAGATGCTAGAACGTTCCCTATGATTCTCAAATAGCCCTGAGGCAATCAGTCCTGCCCTAGTTGGGCAGTGGACATCAGAGTAAAACTAGGGGCTGCTGCTGCTGTTGTTTTCCTTACCATTCCCAGAGACAACCTCAGCTGCAACTGCCACGGCTCCAAAAGGATTTCCTAAATCCTAGCCAAGTGGTCAGCTTGCTGGCACCCCTAGCCCTGATATAGGAAGTCCTGCCACCGCTGCCCAGCCCAGATGAAAAGGAAAAGGGTCAGCACCCCCAGAAGGGACAGATTTAGAAGAGATGTTCCCAGATTTAAGGAAGAGGTCAGCTACCAGGGAGTAGCTACTGCAGGCGTGACCCTTGGACCAGTGACCCAGGAGAGCCAGAGGGGCTCAGGTGCCTGAGGAAAAGGCTGGATAAGAGGTCACCTGTTAGGAAGAAAATGACTTAAGGACCGTCTTGTCTGCCCTGTATGGAAGTATAGAAGTTTTTGTTTTTGTTTTATTCTGAGTTGCTCAGTATGTCTATGGAATAATGGTGTCATAAAGGGAGACTGCCTCCCAGCACATCACTGAAGGAGCAATTTACAGCAGAAATTTGGGTGTATGTTCTTTCCTATCCACAAGGATACCCGATAATGGTCATTGCTTGTATTACCTGGGCATTGTTTTGAGGAAAAATGCTTAGTTCTTGAATCCAGGTCACAGGCTCATTCATATTTGTCCTTGGGTGGGATTTATGAACAAGGGAATAATTTCAGGTCATTTAAAGAAATAACTGGCAGAAGAAGGAAGGTTTAGGATTGTTCTCTCATGACCTTATAATTCTCATGACTTTTTAAGAAGTTTTTTTAAAGGAATTTCCCTTTTTTTACTGTGTATTTTGTTTTGGATGCTTGTTTTAGTTGTACAAAAGGGGGGTCTCACAACCCCCGGGAGTCTGGCTCCTAATGATCAGTGTACATGTGAACAGAGTACAGTAAATGTATGCAGACGAAGGTCTAAGGGAGGCAAGTGAAAAATGGGATGGTGGCAGCGGCTACGTGTGGAAGCCCCGGCATTGTGGGATATGGGGAACTTGGAACCCCAAAAGAAGAAGGGAAGAGAGTGGATGCAATTGATGTGGAGACAGGTGACAGAGATTTGGATGTTTGCAGAATGAAAAAATGGGATGGACAAGAGGACGTGTACACATTGAAATAAATGTTTATCATCAGCAGATTTTATGTGCTTTCACAGTCTTCTGTGCCCGTGTTGCAGAAGCACATCTGAAGGGTGATACTGTACTGCAATAGTCAGAATCTCTCCTTAATGCCCTGACTGCAGGCCCACCCATTTTACTTCGGCGAAGAACAGTGAGTTGGTGGTTGTTGGGAACGTGCATTACATCACCATGTGGAGTGTCTCTCTCCCTCCCCGTGTTTTGTTTCCTACATAGGTGGGTCCTTGGGCATACCCCTTTGACGGCCTCTCTGAATCAGCACCTCAGCTACTACCTGGCGGTGACTGTGCTGGAGAGGACCGTTTGTCATCTTGCTGACCACGGACTGCGATTGCTGGGGGTTGCTCCTTGGATTCACCATTTTCTCAGAGGTCTGCATGCACCAGGAGTGTGCTTAGGACCGTGACTCTGACTTAGAATTCACTTTGTACCGGGCTCTACTTGGAAACAGAGCCTGGCCACAGGAAATGGCCCGTCAGTACGTACGTGACGGTGTGGCACGCCGTATACAGTTCTCCTATCCACACCCACTGCGGTAAAAGGCCGAGGTGAAGTCTCACCCTACTGTGCCTGAGCTACAATCAGCCTCCCCTGCTACAAGAAGCTCCTGCTGTGACACACCCGGACGCTGTCACTCAACGCACGAGCCACCGGAAACGTCCATTCCATGCAACAGAGACCATCTCCATCAGAACTGCATCAGGAACATTGGTCTGAGATACAGGAAGGTAGTGTCAACAGAGCACCTGAGGTGCGAACGATGTTGGTCTAGGATGGTGAGATTGGGAGAATAATTGTAAGGGAGAATCCTGTTGACCCCTTGAAGTTGACCCAAAGGGGAACGGGACTGTTTTCCTTTTTCCTTGTGTGTGTGAAAAGGAGAAAAAGGGGGGAGGAGGAAATTGGATGGCAGAGGCCCCGGGAGGAAAGCCCCAGGTACGGATAACTCCTCGGAGGGTAGCCTTGAGACAGAAAATTGAACCATCCCCCTCACCAAAGGTATTGCCCCAAGCCACACCTTCACAAATCTAGAGTGGATGGGAGGTGAAGTGAAACCATAGTGACACCACACACGCAGCCCCTACAGGGAAGGATTTACACCTGTGGGTGCACTGAAGTAAACGAGCCAACAGAGTTTCCCATAGGGTACGTCCTGAAAAAGCGCCATAAAGGTCGGACCCACCCCAGAGGGAGAGTGGGAAGACTGTGTAAAGTGATAGACCACGAGTGTTGGCATTGGAATATAACCAACCCCGAGGCGCAGGACATCCTGAACTGGGAAGAACAGTGGGCATTGCAACTATCTGACCAAGAACAGGGATCACCTAAAAGGAGGGCAAGAGGAAACTTCTAAGATCCCATGCCCTGGCCTTGGTGGGTCCCCATCCCGTTGTCCTGATTGCTGCTGTGTATACATTGACCAGTACCAATGTGTGATCAGAGAGTTGTCCACCAGATCAGAGAGTTATATGTATAATCAGAGTTAACGTGTTAAGACCAATGTCAGAGACATCAAGAGAGAGGCAGAGCTGTTCCACGAGGTCAGCCTGGACCACGTCAATTCTGGCCTCCCTAGCTTATGGAATTGGCTCAACTCTTGGTTCCCAGGATGGGGTTGGTTGAAAGAAATCTTATTAATAGGATTGCTTGTTGTTATAATTTTTCTTGTTGTTACCTGTCTATTGCCATGCCTTATCCAAATGGTGCGCCGCATGATTTCTCGCTCTTTGACGGCCGCAACCCAAGCGCAGATACTCACTCTGTATTGGGAACTCGAAGGTCAGCCAGAAGAGGATACAGAACAAGCTGATCCTCTTGGCTGAAAGGGGGGAATGAAGTACCCAAGGCTGGGGCCTGGCTAAGGACAGGCCAGACACCAGGCCACAGGTCAAACTAGGCCCCATGAGACTGCTTAAGAATGGAAAAATCTTGAAACTTAGAAAAGTCTTGCTTCAGCTCTTTTCTGCTTCTGTAACAAAGCTTTGCAAAACAGGATGCAAGGGCCCCAGACCACAGAGCTACTGACATCCTGTCTGTTGCTGAGAAGTGCGAAAACAGGCTTAACCGCAGGCTGAGAACATCCTGTCAGTTGCTGACAGGTGCAAAGATCTGACCACAGAGCATCCGTTGGAACAAACAAGGCTAGGTGAAGACAGCGAGGTGTGAGACAGTAGCTTAGCCACAGAAACCACAGAGCTGACTGGTTTCCTGAAAACAGGCTTACTGGAAACGGGGAGCCAACTGAGCCATAATTACGCAAATAGCTTGAAAGATACAAAGGTGAACACAGTAAGGAATGCTGGGATTGGTTAGAAGAGATAGTGGCAAAATGCAAGAGAGCTTCTGATAGGCTGTTTATGCAAAGCTATGCTGTATGAAAATGTATAAGAAGATGCTTCACACGCAGAGACGTGTGCATTCCCTTGAATGTACCTTTATTGCAATAAATAAGAAGTTTTACTTTTAAAAAGCTGCCTGAGAGTTTTTCTACTGGTCTGAAACTTATTTCCAGAGTCTCAAGTAACTGCCGCTTCAACAGTTCTTCCTTCAGGGCCAGGGAGGGGCAAGGCAGGTGGAAAGAGGCCTTGCCTGAGGGAGTCTCCCCCCTCACAGTTCTTCCTTCAGGGCCAGAGGGGGGGGGGCAAGGCAGGTGGAAAGAGGCCTTGCCTGAGGGAGTCTCTCCCCTCACAGTTCTTCCTTCAGGGCCAGAGGGGGGGGCAAGGCAGGTGGAAAGAGGCCTTGCCTGAGGGAGTCTCCCCCCTCACAGTTCTTCCTTCAGGGCTGGGGGGGGGAAGGCAGGTGGAAAGAGGCCTTGCCTGAGGGAGTCTCTCCCCTCACAGTTCTTCCTTCAGGGCCGGGGGGGGGGGGCAAGGCAGGTGGAAAGAGGCCTTGCCTGAGGGAGTCTCTCCCCTCACAGTTCTTCCTTCAGGGCCGGGGGGGGGGGCAAGGCAGGTGGAAAGAGGCCTTGCCTGAGGGAGTCTCTCCCCTCACAGTTCTTCCTTCAGGGCCGGGGGGGGGGGGCAAGGCAGGTGGAAAGAGGCCTTGCCTGAGGGAGTCTCCCCCCTCATAGTTCTTCCTTCAGGGCCAGAGGGGGGGGCAAGGCAGGTGGAAAGAGGCCTTGCCTGAGGGAGTCTCCCCCCTCACAGTTCTTCCTTCAGGGCCAGAGGGGGGGGGCAAGGCAGGTGGAAAGAGGCCTTGCCTGAGGGAGTCTCCCCCCTCACAGTTCTTCCTTCAGGGCCAGAGGGGGGGGGCAAGGCAGGTGGAAAGAGGCCTTGCCTGAGGGAGTCTCCCCCCTCACAGTTCTTCCTTCAGGGCCAGAGGGGGGGGCAAGGCAGGTGGAAAGAGGCCTTGCCTGAGGGAGTCTCCCCCCTCACAGTTCTTCCTTCAGGGCCAGAGGGGGGGGCAAGGCAGGTGGAAAGAGGCCTTGCCTGAGGGAGTCTCTCCCCTCACAGTTCTTCCTTCAGGGCCAGAGGGGGGGGCAAGGCAGGTGGAAGGAGGCCTTGCCGGAGGGAGTCTCTCCCCTCACAGTTCTTTCTCCAGGGCCAGAGAGGGGGGCAAGGCAGGTGGAAAGAGGCCTTGCCTGAGGGAGTCTCCCCCCTCACAGTTCTTCCTTCAGGGCCAGAGGGGGGGGCAAGGCAGGTGGAAAGAGGCCTTGCCTGAGGGAGTCTCCCCCCTCACAGTTCTTCCTTCAGGGCCAGAGGGGGGGGGCAAGGCAGGTGGAAAGAGGCCTTGCCTGAGGGAGTCTCCCCCCTCACAGTTCTTCCTTCAGGGCCAGAGGGGGGGGCAAGGCAGGTGGAAAGAGGCCTTGCCTGAGGGAGTCTCTCCCCTCACAGTTCTTCCTTCAGGGCCAGAGGGGGGGGGGTGCAAGGCAGGTGGAAAGAGTCCTTGCCTGAGGGAGTCTCTCCCCTCGCAGTTCTTCCTTCAGGGCCGATGGGGGGGGCAAGGCAGGTGGAAAGAGGCCTTGCCTGAGGGAGTCTCTCCCCTCGCAGTTCTTCCTTCAGGGCCGATGGGGGGGGCAAGGCAGGTGGAAAGAGGCCTTGCCTGAGGGAGTCTCTCCCCTCGCAGTTCTTCCTTCAGGGCCGATTGGGGGGGGGCAAGGCAGGTGGAAAGAGGCCTTGCCTGAGGGAGTCTCTCCCCTCGCAGTTCTTCCTTCAGGGCCGATGGGGGGGGGGCAAGGCAGGTGGAAAGAGGCCTTGCCTGAGGGAGTCTCTCCCCTCGCAGTTCTTCCTTCAGGGCCAGAGGGGGGGGGCAAGGCAGGTGGAAAGAGGCCTTGCCTGAGGGAGTCTCTCCCCTCACAGTTCTTCCTTCAGGGCCAGAGGGGGGGGGCAAGGCAGGTGGAAAGAGGCCTTGCCTGAGGGAGTCTCTCCCCTCACAGTTCTTCCTTCAGCGCCGGGGGGGGGGGGCAAGGCAGGTGGAAAGAGGCCTCGCCTGAGGGAGTCTCTCCCCTCGCAGTTCTTCCTTCAGGGCCAGAGGGGGGGGCAAGGCAGGTGGAAAGAGGCCTTGCCTGAGGGAGTCTCTCCCCTCACAGTTCTTTCTCCAGGGCCAGAGGGGGGGGGCAAGGCAGGTGGAAAGAGGCCTTGCCTGAGGGAGTCTCTCCCCTCGCAGTTCTTCCTTCAGGGCCAGAGGGGGGGGGGTGCAAGGCAGGTGGAAAGAGGCCTTGCCGGAGGGAGTCTCTCCCCTCACAGTTCTTTCTCCAGGGCCAGAGGGGGGGGCAAGGCAGGTGGAAAGAGGCCTTGCCTGAGGGAGTCTCTCCCCTCACAGTTCTTCCTTCAGGGCCAGAGGGGGAGGGTTGCAAGGCAGGTGGAAAGAGGCCTTGCCTGAGGGAGTCTCTCCCCTCACAATTCTTCCCTCAGGGCCAGGGAGGGGCAAGGCAGGTGGAAAGAGGCCTTGCCTGAGGGAGTCTCCCCCCTCACAGTTCTTCCTTCAGGGCCAGAGGGGGGGGCAAGGCAGGTGGAAAGAGGCCTTGCCTGAGGGAGTCTCTCCCCTCACAGTTCTTCCTTCAGGGCCAGAGGGGGGGGGCAAGGCAGGTGGAAAGAGGCCTTGCCTGAGGGAGTCTCCCCCCTCACAGTTCTTCCTTCAGGGCCGGGGGGGGGGAAGGCAGGTGGAAAGAGGCCTTGCCTGAGGGAGTCTCTCCCCTCACAGTTCTTCCTTCAGGGCCGGGGGGGGGGGGCAAGGCAGGTGGAAAGAGGCCTTGCCTGAGGGAGTCTCTCCCCTCACAGTTCTTCCTTCAGGGCCAGGGGGGGGGCAAGGCAGGTGGAAAGAGGCCTTGCCTGAGGGAGTCTCCCCCCTCACAGTTCTTCCTTCAGGGCCAGAGGGGGGGGGGCAAGGCAGGTGGAAAGAGGCCTTGCCTGAGGGAGTCTCCCCCCTCACAGTTCTTCCTTCAGGGCCAGAGGGGGGGGCAAGGCAAGTGGAAAGAGGCCTTGCCTGAGGGAGTCTCCCCCCTCACAGTTCTTCCTTCAGGGCCAGAGGGGGGGGCAAGGCAGGTGGAAAGAGGCCTTGCCTGAGGGAGTCTCCCCCCTCACAGTTCTTCCTTCAGGGCCAGAGGGGGGGGGCAAGGCAGGTGGAAAGAGGCCTTGCCTGAGGGAGTCTCCCCCCTCACAGTTCTTCCTTCAGGGCCAGAGGGGGGGGGTGCAAGGCAGGTGGAAAGAGGCCTTGCCTGAGGGAGTCTCTCCCCTCACAGTTCTTCCTTCAGGGCCAGAGGGGGGGGGCAAGGCAGGTGGAAGGAGGCCTTGCCGGAGGGAGTCTCTCCCCTCACAGTTCTTTCTCCAGGGCCAGAGGGGGGGGCAAGGCAGGTGGAAAGAGGCCTTGCCTGAGGGAGTCTCCCCCCTCACAGTTCTTCCTTCAGGGCCAGAGGGGGGGGGCAAGGCAGGTGGAAAGAGGCCTTGCCTGAGGGAGTCTCCCCCCTCACAGTTCTTCCTTCAGGGCCAGAGGGGGGGGCAAGGCAGGTGGAAAGAGGCCTTGCCTGAGGGAGTCTCCCCCCTCACAGTTCTTCCTTCAGGGCCAGAGGGGGGGGGCAAGGCAGGTGGAAAGAGGCCTTGCCTGAGGGAGTCTCTCCCCTCACAGTTCTTCCTTCAGGGCCAGAGGGGGGGGGGTGCAAGGCAGGTGGAAAGAGGCCTTGCCTGAGGGAGTCTCTCCCCTCGCAGTTCTTCCTTCAGGGCCGATGGGGGGGGCAAGGCAGGTGGAAAGAGGCCTTGCCTGAGGGAGTCTCTCCCCTCGCAGTTCTTCCTTCAGGGCCGATGGGGGGGGGCAAGGCAGGTGGAAAGAGGCCTTGCCTGAGGGAGTCTCTCCCCTCGCAGTTCTTCCTTCAGGGCCGATGGGGGGGGGGGCAAGGCAGGTGGAAAGAGGCCTTGCCTGAGGGAGTCTCTCCCCTCACAGTTCTTCCTTCAGGGCCAGGGGGGGCAAGGCAGGTGGAAAGAGGCCTTGCCTGAGGGAGTCTCTCCCCTCACAGTTCTTCCTTCAGGGCTAGAGGGGGGGGGGCAAGGCAGGTGGAAAGAGGCCTTGCCTGAGGGAGTCTCTCCCCTCACAGTTCTTCCTTCAGCGCCGGGGGGGGGGCAAGGCAGGTGGAAAGAGGCCTCGCCTGAGGGAGTCTCTCCCCTCGCAGTTCTTCCTTCAGGGCCAGAGGGGGGGGCAAGGCAGGTGGAAAGAGGCCTTGCCTGAGGGAGTCTCTCCCCTCACAGTTCTTTCTCCAGGGCCAGAGGGGGGGGGCAAGGCAGGTGGAAAGAGGCCTTGCCTGAGGGAGTCTCTCCCCTCGCAGTTTTTCCTTCAGGGCCAGAGGGGGGGGTGCAAGGCAGGTGGAAAGAGGCCTTGCCGGAGGGAGTCTCTCCCCTCACAGTTCTTTCTCCAGGGCCAGAGGGGGGGGCAAGGCAGGTGGAAAGAGGCCTTGCCTGAGGGAGTCTCTCCCCTCACAGTTCTTCCTTCAGGGCCGGGGGGGGGGCAAGGCAGGTGGAAAGAGGCCTTGCCTGAGGGAGTCTCTCCCCTCACAGTTCTTCCTTCAGGGCCAGGGAGGGGCAAGGCAGGTGGAAAGAGGCCTTGCCTGAGGGAGTCTCCCCCCTCACAGTTCTTCCTTCAGGGCCGGGGGGGGGCAAGGCAGGTGGAAAGAGGCCTTGCCTGAGGGAGTCTCTCCCCTCACAGTTCTTCCTTCAGGGCCGGGGGGGGGGGGCAAGGCAGGTGGAAAGAGGCCTTGCCTGAGGGAGTCTCCCCCCTCACAGTTCTTCCTTCAGGGCCAGAGGGGGGGGGCAAGGCAGGTGGAAAGAGGCCTTGCCTGAGGGAGTCTCTCCCCTCACAGTTCTTCCTTCAGGGCCAGGGGGGGGGGCAAGGCAGATGGAAGGAGGCCTTGCCGGAGGGAGTCTCTCCCCTCACAGTTCTTCCTTCAGGGCCAGAGGGGGGGGGCAAGGCAGGTGGAAAGAGGCCTTGCCTGAGGGAGTCTCTCCCCTCACAGTTCTTCCTTCAGGGCCAGGGGGGGGGGCAAGGCAGATGGAAGGAGGCCTTGCCGGAGGGAGTCTCTCCCCTCACAGTTCTTCCTTCAGGGCCGGGGGGGGGGGGCAAGGCAGGTGGAAAGAGGCCTTGCCTGAGGGAGTCTCCCCCCTCACAGTTCTTCCTTCAGGGCCAGGGGGGGGGGCAAGGCAGGTGGAAAGAGGCCTTGCCTGAGGGAGTCTCTCCCCTCTCAGTTCTTCCTTCAGGGCCAGAGGGGGGGGGCAAGGCAGGTGGAAAGAGGCCTTGCCTGAGGGAGTCTCTCCCCTCACAGTTCTTCCTTCAGGGCCAGGGGGGGGGGCAAGGCAGATGGAAGGAGGCCTTGCCGGAGGGAGTCTCTCCCCTCACAGTTCTTCCTTCAGGGCCGGGGGGGGGGGCAAGGCAGGTGGAAAGAGGCCTTGCCTGAGGGAGTCTCCCCCCTCACAGTTCTTCCTTCAGGGCCAGAGGGGGGGGGCAAGGCAGGTGGAAAGAGGCCTTGCCTGAGGGAGTCTCTCCCCTCACAGTTCTTCCTTCAGGGCCAGAGGGGGGGGGGCAAGGCAGGTGGAAAGAGGCCTTGCCTGAGGGAGTCTCTCCCCTCACAGTTCTTCCTTCAGGGCCAGGGGGGGGGGCAAGGCAGATGGAAGGAGGCCTTGCCGGAGGGAGTCTCTCCCCTCACAGTTCTTCCTTCAGGGCCGGGGGGGGGGGCAAGGCAGGTGGAAAGAGGCCTTGCCTGAGGGAGTCTCCCCCCTCACAGTTCTTCCTTCAGGGCCAGGGGGGGGGGCAAGGCAGGTGGAAAGAGGCCTTGCCTGAGGGAGTCTCTCCCCTCTCAGTTCTTCCTTCAGGGCCAGAGGGGGGGGGCAAGGCAGGTGGAAAGAGGCCTTGCCTGAGGGAGTCTCTCCCCTCACAGTTCTTCCTTCAGGGCCAGGGGGGGGGGCAAGGCAGATGGAAGGAGGCCTTGCCGGAGGGAGTCTCTCCCCTCACAGTTCTTCCTTCAGGGCCGGGGGGGGGGCAAGGCAGGTGGAAAGAGGCCTTGCCTGAGGGAGTCTCCCCCCTCACAGTTCTTCCTTCAGGGCCAGAGGGGGGGGGGCAAGGCAGGTGGAAAGAGGCCTTGCCTGAGGGAGTCTCCCCCCTCACAGTTCTTCCTTCAGGGCCGGGGGGGGGCAAGGCAGGTGGAAAGAGGCCTTGCCTGAGGGAGTCTCCCCCCTCACAGTTCTTCCTTCAGGGCCAGAGGGGGGGGGGCAAGGCAGGTGGAAAGAGGCCTTGCCTGAGGGAGTCTCCCCCCTCACAGTTCTTCCTTCAGGGCCGGGGAGGGGCAAGGCAGGTGGAAAGAGGCCTTGCCTGAGGGAGTCTCCCCCCTCACAGTTCTTCCTTCAGGGCCAGAGGGGGGGGCAAGGCAGGTGGAAAGAGGCCTTGCCTGAGGGAGTCTCTCCCCTCACAGTTCTTCCTTCAGGGCCAGGGAGGGGCAAGGCAGGTGGAAAGAGGCCTTGCCTGAGGGAGTCTCTCCCCTCACAGTTCTTCCTTCAGGGCCAGGGGGGGGGCAAGGCAGGTGGAAAGAGGCTTTGCCTGAGGGAGTCTCCCCCCTCACAGTTCTTCCTTCAGGGCCAGGGGGGGGGGGCAAGGCAGGTGGAAGGAGGCCTTGCCTGAGGGAGTCTCCCCCCTCACAGTTCTTCCTTCAGGGCCGGGGAGGGGCAAGGCAGGTGGAAAGAGGCCTTGCCTGAGGGAGTCTCCCCCCTCACAGTTCTTCCTTCAGGGCCGGGGGGGGCAAGGCAGGTGGAAAGAGGCCTTGCCTGAGGGAGTCTCCCCCCTCACAGTTCTTCCTTCAGGGCCAGAGGGGGGGGCAAGGCAGGTGGAAAGAGGCCTTGCCTGAGGGAGTCTCCCCCCTCACAGTTCTTCCTTCAGGGCCGGGGGGGGGGGCAAGGCAGGTGGAAAGAGGCCTTGCCTGAGGGAGTCTCTCCCCTCACAGTTCTTCCTTCAGGGCCATGGGGGGGGCAAGGCAGGTGGAAAGAGGCCTTGATTCAGGGAGTCCTAAATGATGTGTTGAAAGATTTGTTTGAATTTAAATTTGTTATGTAAAACTTAATAAAAAATATTTCTTTTTAAGGAAAGACTCCAGCCAGAACTCATGGGAAAATATGGAGCGATCTTTTAGAGTAATCAAATGAAACCTTAACTCATGGCATGATTAATGTCTGCAATTTCATCAGGGTAAGGTATTTGTTCTTTACGGTTGTAACCATTGCTTTCTTTAAAATTATCTTCTGTACCATGAAAATAAATAAAAGCAATTAAAAAAGGAGGTGGGGAAATCATGTGTACTC
This sequence comes from Darevskia mixta, assembly GCA_034641385.1. Lineage (NCBI taxonomy): Eukaryota > Metazoa > Chordata > Lepidosauria > Squamata > Lacertidae > Darevskia > Darevskia mixta. The sequence goes on from JAWWNH010000205.1 coordinate 3,395,462, forward strand.
TTCTATTAATCCGCTTGCATGTGTTGAGTGTTATTTCGGGACTGTAACTCCCAGTAATCTCACATTATCTATGTTTTTCTGTGTGTTCAGCACGCATGATTGCAGGTGAGACTGAATGAAACACTTCCTAGGAAAACAAAATAAAGAAATTGGCAGGGACTTGATGGCCCTTGTGGTCTCTTCCAACTCTATGAAATTCGTTCTTCAGAAGTGTACATGCACACGGATGCTCATGCCAATAACAAGCTTAGGTAAAGGTAAAGGGACCCCTGATCATTAGGTCCAGTCGTGTCCGACTCTGGGGTTGCGGCGCTAATCTCGCTTTATTGGACGAGAGCCAGCATACAGCTTCCGGGTCATGTGGCCAGCATGACTAAGCCGCTTCTGGCGAACCAGAGCAGCACATGGAAACGCCGTTTACCTTCCCGCCAGAGCGGTTCCTATTTATCTACTTGCACTTTGACGTGCTTTCGAACTGCTAGGTTGGCAGGAGCAGGGACTGAGCAATGGGAGCTCACCCCGTCGTGGGGATTCGAACCGCCGACCTTCTGATCAGCAAGCCCTAGGCTCTGTGGTTTAACCCACAGCGCCACCTGGGTCCCTAACAAGCTTAGTTGGTCTCTAAGGTGCTACTGGAAGGAACTTTTTTATTTTGTTTCGACTACAGCATACCAACACGGCTACCTACCTGTAACTTCCTAGGAAATTCCCTTTGACTGCTTCTCTTTTGTTTCAAATGTGACTTCACTTACAGATAAGAACAAATCATATTTATTGCTGACAAATCCTACCATCGTCAGCTCATTAATCTCAACCCCAACAAACCCTGCGCTGAACATCAGCATCTGCTTTCTTCCCATTTCTTAGGTGGAAAGAACTGATAATGAAAAGGAAGAAGGGAGATAGACCCTTTCCCTCAACCTCTGGGGATCTGGGGGGCTTCATTTCAGCCCCTAGTCCTGCTCCTGAAAGCTTGATAGATGTGGAGTATTTGCTCACACACTGCCATGACTTAAAAATCAATCTTTTTAAAAAAATTAAAAATGGTATTGCAGTGCTAAAAAGGCTCAAGAAAGTACTGGTAAGTCCTGTAGTAGTTGGCATATTAGCAAGTCCAATGCCACTCTGCCAACTGTTTCACTCCCAGCTAACTAATCTGGAAAGCCATATTGTCATCTCTGGAAGGACTTCAGTGTCCCTTGAATTTGCAATTAAGCATTTCTGGAACGGGAAATGTCATATTTTATATATTAGCATAAACATGCATAATAAAGTATTACTCATGCATGCTGAGAATATGATTTATTTATTTTGAACTTTGCTTGGTTCCTCCTTGGTAGCCAGTGCGATTGTTTCAGCAGTGCTCGAACTCAGGACCCGCTGCCTTGAGGGACACCTAAGAGCAGTTTGGCAGGGGAAAGGTCTCCCTTGGGAGGTGGTGGACTCTCCTTCCTTGGAGGTTTCTAAGAGTGATTGACGGCCATATGCCATGGATGCTTTAGCTGAGATTCCTGCCTTGCTGGGGGTTGGACTAGATGACCCTAGGATCCCCTTCTATCGCTCCCATTCTGAATCCTAGGAGGAGGTTCCTTGCTTCTCCCATAGCCCTTTCCCCTGCAAGATGTTCTTCCAGTTTCTGGCCAAGGGAGGGAGACACTCAGAGCCCAATCAAGAACCCCACCCCCAAAAGGATATCTGGGCATTGACGTAGCCAGAGGGGCAGCAGCCCCCCCCCCAAGAATTAAAAATAATAAAAACCTGAGGTTTCGCAAAGCGAGAGAGGGTTGAACGTTGCTGTCTACGTACTACTGTTGTTATGTAAATTTCAATGTATTATTTTTGTATTATTGATTTAATAAGCTGGTCTGTGACCGTAAGAATAAATTCATTCATTGCATTGAACTGGGTGGACTCGGCTTTGCATGGGTTAAAGGGAACCGAGCTGCCTTCCTAGAGAGGACAGGAAGCAAGAGGGGGGGCCAGGTCCTCCAGAGCCCAGGCCCCTCCCTCCCTCCCTCCCCAGTCCTTTCCTGCAAGGGCTGCATGGCTGTCCCTCCTGGGATCTGGTGAGTCTCCTCTCTCTCTCTCTCCCCCCCCCCCCGAGGGTGCAGTGGGGAGACGGTGGGGGTCCCAGGGCTGCAGCAGGGGGGGAGGATGCCTGGGGGGCCTGATCTGCTCATGCAGGGGGAGGAGAGGGTCCTGCCAGGGAGGGGCGAGGTCTGCAACGCTCTCCTTCCTGGAGATCACAGGATCCCAAACTCATTTCTCCCTTCTTTCAACAAAGGAGTCCTAGGACTTTAACTCTGTGTGACGTCGCTCAGCGTCATTGCACAACACAGGAAACATGTGCAGATGGTTTTCCAAAGCTGGACGAGGAGGGGGACTAGCCCCACCCCCAAAACCCCATGGGGAGGAAGGATGGAAAGAGGGGAGAGAAATGCCAGGAATGAAGAGAGGGATCCCAGCCCATAGTCTGGCTGCTGCATTGCGGACCAGCTTCCCAGTGTCTCCCAGGGCAGCTCCACACGGAGGCCACTGCAGCAATCCCCTCGCACCCAGAGCAGGGGCATCCCAGGACCACATCCTCTCTGTCCCAAACGGATTGTTGCTGGAAGACCAGCCGAGCCGGAAATGGGTGCTGCTACTCACTGAGCCTCCAGGGACCTGGCAGTAATGGGTGTGTGTGTGTGTGTGTGTGTGTGTGTGTGTGTTAAGCTGTCTAATAGAATAATAATAAATTGCCTGCCTAAATTTGAAGGAAGATGTCTTTGGCCCCGCCCACTTGGCCCTCAGGGGGTTGGCCAGATACATACCTGGCCCTCAGAGCAAAGAAAAAGTGACCCCACCCCAGGAGTCTTGTCTTGAAAATGGCAGAGTCCAAGTGCAAGAAAAGGAGACTGAAGAAGGGAGGTGGGGTGGGGGTGGGGAGCAATAATAATAATAATAATAATAATAATAATATTTTATTTATACCCCGCCCTTCCCAGCCAAGACCGGGCTCAGAGCGGCTAACACCAATAAAATCACAACAAAACATACAAAACAATCAATTAAAATGCAGGTTAAAATACGATTTAAAGTTTAAAATGCAGCCTCATTTTTAAGTAGCCCACCAATCAAACCATAAAGGAATGAAACATCAGGGTTAAACTGAAACCAACGCAAAGGCCAGGCGGAACAGCTCCGTCTTGCAGGCCCTGCGGAAAGATGCCAAATCCCGCAGGGCCCTGGTCTCTTGTGACAGACCGTTCCACCAAGTTGGGGCAAGTACTGTGAAGGCCCTGGTCCTAGTTGAGGCCAGCCTAGCATCCTTGTGGCTCGGGACCTCCAAAATGTTATTATTTGAGGACCTTAAGGTCCTACACGGGGCATACCAGGAGAGGCGGTCCCTTAGGTACGAGGGACCCCCGGGTGAGGACCTCCACTAGAGCCAAGCATCCATTTTTCCCAAAATACAAATGACTCCCTTGTCAGTTGGTTCTGACTTCATGCATTGACTGGAAGGCAGGAGCAACCATGCTGATTCATCTCCCAGAAATTCCTTCAGTTGCCTCCACATTTTGCATCTTCCTTCTAGGAGGGCTAGAGGCTGCTTCCTCCCCCTCCTCCTTTTTAAAAAGATAGCCCAGAGTCTGGGCTGTGGTGCAGTCCTACCCTGGTTCCTTGCAAGACTCATCCATGCTTGTTCAGGGAATCTTTTTCTTCTCCTGATATTATACAACTTTTGTAACATAACAACATATTTGGTTTGTAGGATGTGCTAGCACCTCTCCTTAAGACAGACAGAACTTGGCAGAAGACCAAAGGGTTCCTTCCAATCTCTCGGAGGCTTTCAGAGACCACAGATGGATGAACGAGACTCAGCTGGCCCTGAAGCAGGAAGAGGCCATGCCAACCAAACTGGAAGCAGTGGGGGATTCTGGGAAAACCCAGTGCAGAAGATCCTGGGTGAGGAGGACACCCTCCGCTCAGAGGTGCAGACCCAGCAGTTGAGGCAGTTCTGCTGCCAGGAGGCCAAAGGACCCCGAGAGGTTTGCAGCCGATTCTACCACCTTGACCATCACTGGCTGAAGCCAGAAAGACACACGAAAGCTGAGATGCTGGACCTGGTGATCTTGGAGCAGTTCCTGGCTGTCCTTCCCCCAGAGATGGAGAGCTGGGTGAGGGACTGTGGAGCGGAGACCAGTTCCCAGGCGGTGGCCCTGGCCGAAGGTTTTCTCCTGAGTCAGGCAGAGGAGAGAAATCAGGTGAGAGAGACTTTCCTCTGGATACTCCCAAGGGGGCTCCAAACAGGACGGAGAACATCCCATAATGCTCTACTGATGGCCTGTCCTTTTTCTGGGAAGGCATCCATGGAATGAGATTTGAAACCCTTAATGCTTTTGTCTTTGTCATTCTCTTTCTAATATTTCTTGCCATTCATTCTGTTTTGAATCCTTGTTGCTCTTTCAGGAAAAGGATCATTTTGCAGAAATGGACCTGGATTCCTGTGAGGCAGAGAGGCCTCCGTTGGACACCAGAGAGAGGCCACTGGGTAAGGAGGAAGGTGGTTCTTCTTCGTTTGGTCTCATTCTGTTGCTTTTCCAAATCATCTGTGGGTTCTTTTCATCTTTGGGGGGGGGGCAGTTGGGAACAAGGGTCCAGAGGATGGGAGATGTATTTCTGTACAACCAACATATGAAATGGGCACAAACGTCCAAATGCTCTCAGCAGGTAAGGCTTTCTCAAAGGCCCATCTGTAGTTAGAGATGCCCTGTGTCACCTGTGAGAGAAGCAGGCACTCCTGGCGTCCTGTTTATATTTTTTCTCTTCCAGGTGACAGAATGATGCCAGCAAGACCTCCTGATCCGTCTTTTCATGGGGGCAGAAGAGAAGCAGCGGCTGTGGAACCAGATCAGGTCAAGAGAAGCTGCTTTGTGGGGACAGAGGTCGAGGGTTGGAGCAATGTCATGGACTGGTTGGGCACAGAGGAACGGTGGGAGGAAGCAGCCGGGGAACCAGGAAGGGAGGATGGCTCAGAGCCCAAGGAGTGGAGGTGGAAGAAGGATGAGCGGTCAGAGGGAGAAGGCTGGGAAGAGGAGGTGTCAGAAGCTGAAGGGCTAACAGGGCTTAGTGAGCTGGGTGACTCTGTGGCAGAATGCAGTCCAGAATCAGAGGCAGAAGAGGAAGGAGGCGAGTGGGAGGAGGGAGGTCGAGAGGCAGAGGTGAGTCAGGAGAAGGAGGAGACACCGGTGGCTCCCTCTCCTTCTGCCAGAAGCCACTCCCCCTGCTTGTCTCTCAGAGCCAGGAGACATCTGATGATGGAGGAGCAAAGGCAGGCTGCACACTGGTGCACTGTTTGATCACTTTCCAGAAACCCCAGAAAGGAGGGGACTTAAAAAGCTGTGGGGAGCTGTGGGCCTTCCCACTTAGCAGCTGCTTTTATAGTGGAAGAGGCTCAGGGAATGTGCTGCTGTTTTCTCCCCCCCCCCTTTTCTTTTCATTTTAATAACATATAAAACACATACATTTACATTTACACAATGCACATACACAACACACTACCTTATTTTCATAACAATAAACATACCTGCATTATTCTATATAATACCTACCTATACTATGCATAGGGGACCCAGGTGGCGCTGTGGGTTAAACCACAGAGCCTAGGGCTTGCTGATCAGAAGGTCGGCGGTTCGAATCCCCGCGACGGGGTGAGCTCCCGTTGCTTGGTCCCTGCTCCTGCCAACCTAGCAGTTCAAAAGCACCTCAAAGTGCAAGTAGATAAATAGGAACCGCTGTGGCGGGAAGGTAAACGGCATTTCCGTGCGCTGCTCTGGTTCGCCAGAAGCGGCTTAGTCATGCTGGCCACATGACCCGGAAGCTGTACGCCGGCTCCCTCGGCCAGTAATGCAAGATGAGCGCTGCAACCCCAAAGTCGGACACAACTGGACCTAATGGTCAGGGGTCCCTTTACCTATACTATGCATATGCTGCTTTTCCAATTTTTGGCAATCAATAACCTTCCCGCTGTAGTCGCATACATAAATATTGGTCTGACCATTCTTTTTATTTCCTCTGACATGATAACTAGGAGAAAGGATTCTGGGTTTTTTTCAAATGAAAATCTAAACATTTTTTTCAATTTGTTATATTTTCCCAGAATCCCACTATCTTTGCACTCCCACCACATATGTAGAAAGGTTCCTGCCCCATTGCATCTCCAACAGACATCACTACAGTTTTTATACATTTTATACATGCCAGTCTGACCGGGGTCAGGTACCATCTGTATTGCATTTTCATTACATTCTCTTAAATTATAGCATGCCGTAAATTTGATATCTCTTTTCCACAGCCGTTCCCATTGGCTCATCATAATTTTTTCCCTAAATCCTGAGCCCACTTCACCATCGCTGTCTTCACTTGCTCCTCCTTTACCTCCCATTCTAGGAGCAAATCATATAATTTGGAAATATGTTTACTTTTAGATTGGATTAAGTACTCATCCAGTCTTGAAATTTCTTTCTCAAATCCTTTTTGTTTATCTTTTGCCAATCTCTGATTAATTTGAAAATATTGCAGCCAATCGTTCAAATATTTTTTAACTTCCTTATATTCTTTCAAGTTCAGTTTGATATTTTCCTCTTCCAATAAAACCTTATATGTTGCCCAATTGTTATTCATATTCTTTCTCTTCACGGTCATGATTTCTAAGGGTGAGGTCCATCAAGGTGTTTTGGGTTCTAGAATCCCTTTATATTTCATCCATATTTTATGCAGTGATTTCCTTATAATATGGTCCATAAAACCCTTGTGGACTCTCACCTTTTCATCTATTAGGTATGCATGCCATCCAAATTGAGTGCCTACTCCCTCCAGATCTAGCACATCAGTATCCTTTAACTTAATCCACTCCCTTAACCAGGTCAGACCTGCTGCAGCATGATATAATTCCAGGTCAGGTAGGTCAAATCCACCTCTCTTTATATTTTATTCTAGGTTTTTTTTCCATTCCATAAAAACCTTGCTAGATCTCTTTTCCACTACTTAAAGCAATCCATGCCTCCTAGAATCGGCATGGTTTGGAATAGAAGTATCATTCTAGGCAGTATATGATAAATGTAGCCTATTCCAAGTTTCTAAATATCTCTTTTATCTCCTTCCATACTTTAACATAGATTTCTTGAAATAAGTCTATATTTTTTGTTGCCATCCATATGCCAAGATATTTAATCTTTTTTTATCTCCAACCCTGAGATTTTTTGTAGCTCACTTTTTTCTCGATTCCCCATATTTTTAACTAATAGATTCATTTTTTTAATAGTAGTTTATCTTAAAGCCAGCTAGGTGTCCAAATTCATTTATACATTCTATTGCTCTTGGGATACACATTCTATCGGGTTTTCAGTAGTGATGATCAAGTCATCCACGAAGGCTCTTACTTTATACTTCCCCCCCCCATCACAATCCCTTTAATATTCTCATCTTTTCTAATTTTATTCATTAATATCTCTAACACCAATATAAAGAGTAAAGGAGATAAAGGGCATCCTTGCCTAGTTCCCTTTGAGATCTCAATATCCTCTGTTAGTCTACCATTGACAATAATGCTAGCTTTTTGCTTGCAATAAATTGCACCAATCCCTTTTTCAAAATTGTCCCCCCAGTCCCATTATGTTAATATGTTTTCTCATAAAGTACCAAGAGATATTGCCAAACGCCTTCGCAAATATTTTGTAATCAGAATTCAACAGAGATTGGTCTATAATTAGTTGCCAATTCTAAATCTATTCCCTGTTTAGCTATAAGAATTATAAATGCCTCTGCCCACGACTCCGGTGACTTCCTTCCCATTATTTATAGTGTTATTCATAACTTCTTTCAGTGGTGGTAGTAACAGATCTTCCAGTTTTTTATAGTGTTCTATTGGCAAGCCATCCAGCCCCGGGGACTTTCCTGATTTTGCCTTTTTGATAGCCTCTTGTATCTCCATCGCTGTTATTCTTTCATTTAGCACTTTTATCTTTGCTTTTGCTACTTCTGGAATTTTATGTTGTATTAAGAATTTATCTATTTCTTCTTGTTGTTCTTTTCCTTTATAATATAGCTTCTTATAAAAGTTCTCAAAAGTACTATTAATCTCCTTAGGGTCATCTATCAGCCTTTTGCCTACTTTCAATCTGTTAATCGTATTCTCATTCCTTCTTTTCTTCAACTGCCAGGCAAGGATCTTACCCGGCTTATTTGCAAATTCAGAGTTTTTGTATCTCCAAAATTGAATGTTCCCTTCTATCTCTTTTCCTATAATATGGGCATATTCCAATTGCAATAGCTTTATTTATTGTTTTATTATCTCATTTCCCGATTTTTTCCTATACAACTGTTTTTCTTTCTTTTTAATTCCCTGTAATATGTCTAATTTTTTCTTCTCTCACTTTTTCCTTCTAATTGAGTTCTATTGTATAAAGCAACCTCTGGCCACCATCTTGCTAGCGTCCCAAACAACTTTGATATGCACACCCAGGTTGCAATTTAGATCAAAATATTCTTTCATTAATTCTGTAGTTCCTTGCAATATTTTTTCATCATTAAGTAACACTACATTCATCTTCCATCTCCTAGACTCTCCGGGAATGAGCTGCTGTTCTCATTAGGCCTGAAACTCAGCCAAGTCTGTGAATATCGTGTTCTTTCTAATAAAGAGTAAACTCCAGCTGTGAACTGTGGGATTTCCTGCCTATATAACTCTGTGACCCAGCCTTCTGAATGTCGCCAGTAGGATTCATCTGTAGTTGCAGTTTTCATGGAATCCTAGAGTTGAAAGGGACCCCAAGGGTCATCAAGTCCAACCCCCTGCATTGCAGGAATCTCAGCTAGATCATCCAAGACAGATGGCCATCCAAACTAGGCTTTTTGTATTTCTAGATTGATCACTAAATGCTAAAATAGGCTTCTAAGCAGTGGACAGACGATTGCAAATAGTGGCCAGGATTCACCTAACCAGCCCCACCCCCTGCAAAATGGGGCCTGTCCCCCATTCCTCCCCCTCTCCATGCCCACACGAACCCCTTGAATTTGGCTTTAGGGCATGGGGAGGCAACCTCCCCAGAACAGCTCTCGAGGAGAGGAGAAAGTGGATCCTTCCATCTGGGAAACTGGAATGCTTGCGAAGGGAGAATGACTTGAAAACCACAAGGTGGAGAACCACCTATTTGCACAAAGATGAATACCCATAATTAAAACACAGCATTAAATAATTCAATTAAAGCGTTAAAATAAGCATCCAAAATTAAAATGTGCAGTGAAGCAATCCTATTGAAACAAAACAGCAATTAACGGGAAGGAAACAACAGAGCATTGTGTAGCAGATCATATTGATGCTGTATAAGAGGAAGACATTTCCCTTTTTCTTTTAGGGTCCAGTGTGCTTTGAAGATGTTGCTATTCGTTTCTCAGACGAGGAGTGGGCGTTGCTGGATCCTGACCAGAGAGCTCTGCATAAGGATGTCATGGAGGAGATTTGTGGGATCGTGTCCTCTCTTGGTAAGGCTCCCGGTGGAATCATAATATCTCTTTTTAAATTCAAAACAGCTCTCTGTGATGAACCTCATATATTTTCACAGAATTCAACAGTACCCATATGTGAGAAGGATGTGTGGCCTCCTCTGGAGTAAGCATCCACAAACACCGTCTACTAAACTAATTGCTTTATTTACAGCATTAAGCAGTTCAGACGTTACAGCTATGCATCCGACCCCTCCGAGTCAGATCCCTGAAGTACCGATTTTCGGCTCCGCCCCCAGCATAGGAGCTTCGGGAATCCTAGGCGCCGCCTCTCCTTTTTCCGTTTCCGTGCCCTCGACTTGGGCGGGTCGGCGCTTGCCCCTTCCCTTTCCCTTTCATCATCCACGCTGGTGGTGTCTGATGCTCTGGCAGGCTCTCTCAGCCCCAACTCCTCCCCAGTCTCCATGTTCTGATCCCTTCCCATTGGCTGTGCTAGAGCCCTGGTAGGGGGTTCCTCCCATTGCTTCATTATCGCCTCTGGCGTCAGCAGGGGCTGTGCCTGTTCCTGATCCCAGACCCTCAATAACTCTTCAGGCATCAGCTGAGCCCTGTCTAGGTCAGTTGTTTCCTCTGGCACTGCTTCGGAACCCGGCCAGCCCCTGACACCATACAACATCTGGGATTAAAATATTCCCACAAAAAACTTTGAACAGTAAATTACTGTTTTTTTCTGTGAATGATCTTCCTCCAGTTGCAGCTTCTTAAACAAGGATCAGGATGGTCTGAACTGCCCAGGCCATTTTAATCGTAAACTTCAGAGTTGTTAGGGAAGTTTTTTGTTTTTTTGTTTTATTAAAATTTTTCTTGATTTACAAAGGTGTGTGCAATGTCTCTCTCGTATTTTTTCCATGTAACATTTTTACAGATCCGTTTCATTTGTTGAGAAATTAGGAAGAAAAGGGGGAAAGAGGTGGGTGGGATGGGGAGATGGGTGGGGTGGGGTGGGGTGACGATGTTTCTATTTTACTTAATATGTGTAGGGTTTAGTGTCAGCGTTATTTGTGTAGGTTCTCTGTTGTTCGCTTATGCTCCTTTGGCGGTGAGATAGGTCGGGGTTGGCGTAGGGTGTGATTGTTCATTTGTGGTTGGCTGTTGTGATCTTTGGTTTCCTGTGTGAGTGGGGTGCATGGGTGTTTTTAATTAGGTTAGCCATATTGATTTGTATGCTGTTGGTAGATTTTTGCCATTGTCTTGTTGGGCTGTGTGTGTGATGAAGGAGAACCATACTGGGGTGAAGGTGTCTTTTTCTGTTTGTCCCTGTGTCAGTTTCAGCTTACTTGTTAGTTTTTCTAGTAGGGCTGTTTCCCATACTACTTGGTACCATTGGTCCATGTAGCTTCTGTCAGGTTTTCTGTTTTTGTTTTTGCTCCTGTCAGTCTTTGGCTGACAAAAGAGAAGACTGGCATTGGAAATGGAGGGGATGCCATGATGGAGCCAAACAAAATCCATTTGATAGAAGAGCCAGGCTTATCTAATCACAGCTTCCCTTAAGCATGTCAGTTGATCCTTGTTATTTAATGCACCCAACCCTTAGTAAAACCATCCATCTAACCCACTTATGTTATTCCTCTATGACCAGTGTTAACAAGTATTCTACATTAATTTCTCCCTGAGGCTCTAATACATTTCTCTTCATTGCAGATAATGATGTACTGGAAATCAAGAACAAGGGTGACCATGACAAAATCCCCACAATGGAGAAGCCGTATCAATATTTTGAATGTGGAAATGTTTCTCATTCCACTCCCCATCCAAGAAATTCCATTGGGAAGAAACCATATCAGTGTGTGGAATGTGGAAAGACCTTCAGCACCAGCTCCTCTCTGAGCTCCCATCAGAAAATTCATACAGGGGAGAAACCCTATCAGTGCTTGGAATGTGGAAAAAGCTTCAGGAAGAGCTCCGATCTCACTTCCCATCAAAGAATTCATACAGGGGAGAAACCCTATCAGTGTGTGGAATGTGGAAAGAGCTTCAGTACGAGCTCCCATCTCACTTCCCATCAGAGAATTCATACAGGAGAGAAACCCTATAAATGCGGGGAATGTGGAAAGAGCTTTAGTCAGAATGGACATCTCACTTCCCATCAAATAATTCACACAACAGAGAAACCATATCAGTGCTTGGAATGTGGAAAGAGCTTCAGTTCGAGCTCCTCTCTGAGTTCCCATCAGAGAATTCATACAGGCGAGAGACCCTTTCAGTGTGTGGAATGTGGAAAGAGGTTCAGTACTAGCTCCTCTCTCACTTCCCATCAAAGAATTCATACAGGGGAGAAACCCTATCAGTGTGTGGAATGTGGAAAGCGATTCACTGATAGCTCCTCATTCAATTCCCATCAAAAAATTCATACAGGGGAGAAACCCTTTCAGTGTGTGGAATGTGGAAAGAGCTTCAGTCAGGGCTCCCATCTCACTTACCATCAGAGAATTCATACAGGGGAGAAACCCTATCATTGTGTGGAATGTGGAAAGAGCTTCACTAAGAGATCCGATCTCACTAAACATAAGAGAATTCACAGAGGGGAGAAACCCTATCACTGTGTAGAATGTGGGAAGAGCTTCATTCAGGGCTCCCATCTCACTTCCCATCAAAGAATTCATACAGGAGAGAAACCATATAATTGTTTGGAATGTGGAAAGAGCTTCAGTCAGAGCTCCCATCTCAATTCCCACCAAAGAATTCATACAGGGCAGAAACCCTATGAGTGCATGGAATGTGGGAAGAACTTTAGGAAGAGCTCTGATCTCATGTCCCATCAAAGAATTCATACAGGGGAGAAGCCATATAAGTGCATGGAGTGTGGAAAGAGCTTCTGTCAAAAGGCCAATCTTACTACCCATCAAATAATTCATACAGGGGAGAAACCCTATCAGTGTGTGGAATGTGGAAAGAGCTTCAGTATGAACTCCTCTCTCATTTCCCATCAACGAATCCATACAGGGGAGAAACCCTATCAGTGTGTGGAATGTGGAAAGAGCTTCAGGGACAGCTCTCAACTCAGTTCCCATCAAAGAATTCATACAGGGGAGAAACCCTATCAGTGCATGGAATGTGGAAAGAGATTCGTTCGGAGCACCGATCTCACTTCACATCAAAGAATTCATACAGGGGAGAAACCCTATCAGTGCGTAAAATGTGGAAAGAGCTTCAGTAACAGCTCCTCTCTCACTTCCCATCAAAGAATTCATACAGGAGAGAAACCCTATCAGTGTGTGGAATGTGGAAAGAGCTTCTGTCGGAGCACTGATCTCACTTCCCATCAAAGAATTCATACAGGGGAGAAACCCTATCAATGTTTGCAATGTGGAAAGAGTTTTAGGAAGAGGTCCTCTCTCACTTCCCATCAAAGAATTCATACAGGGGAGAAACCCTATGAGTGTATTGAATGTGGAAAGAGCTTCAGTACGAGCTCCTATCTCACTTCTCATCATAGAATTCATACAGGGGAGAAACCATATCAGTGCGTTCAATGTGGAAAGAGCTTCAGTCAGAACTCCAATCTCACTTCCCACCAAAGAATTCATACAGGGGTAAACCCTATCAGTTTGTGGAATGTGGAAAGAGCTTCAGGAACAACTTTGATCTCACTTCCCATCAATGAATTCATACAGGAGAGAAACCCTATCTGTGTGTGGAATGTGGAAAGAGCTTCAGTAATAGCTCCTCTCTCAGTTCCCATCAAAGAATTTATACGAAGCGTGGAAAACCCTTCATTATACAGCTTTCAGTGCTAGGGAAAAACACACCTCTTTTACCAGGCCTTTGGCTGAAATTTTAAAAAATTCCTGCTTGGCAGGGGGTTGGACTGGATGGCCCTTGTGGTCTCTTCCAACTCTATGATTCTATGAAAAATGTGGTAGCGAGGTGACGGTTACATGTTGGGGAGGGTGTTTTGTGTTTTCATATTGTGATTTTATCTTGTAACCATCCTGAGACCTGTGGGTGTAGGGAATAGGAGCCAACTCATAGAGCGTGAGGGGTCTTTGCCCCCCCCAATAAAATATCTGAAGATTTCACACTGGTTCACAACATAAACATACAGGTTAACATGGGTCGGCAAGTTTTACCTTGCCTGGGCTGGTTCACTCCCTGTATCCTGGGGGTTTGAACACAGAATTATACTTTAATTGTTTTATTTAATAGTTCTGATATTTTATATCATATGTTCTCTGTTTAAGAATAGTGAAATAATACAGGTTGTATATATTTGGTTAGAACATTATTAGCCACGTGTTGCCTGTTATTGCTTAAAGTTTGTCTGTTTTTGGCACACAGGGGATTTCCTTTGTTACATATTGTTCTCCCACAACGCTGGCATTTGTGCAGAAACCATGAGAGGTGGCTACAAATGTTTGATTTTGTTTTATTTAGGTAAACCAAAGGTTTTCTCCATATGAACCTAATGGCATTTGGGGCTGCTTCCGGATCAGCTGAGACTCAGGCAGACTCAGTGGCTGGAAGTGCCTTTGAGCAACTGCAGATGCTTTGACTTTCCTGGACCAGGAGAGCCTGGCCACAGCAGCTCACTGCCTTGAGGGTTTTGTTTTGTTTTGTTTACCATCAAGCAGTGTATACATTTTATGAAATAAATAAATGAATAATCACTAAACTTACTGTTTCAAAACATCCCCCAAAATACCCATTTCCTCATGAGTCAATTAGGCTGGTTTAGATGCATTTATTTTTCCCCTTTGTTAGTTTCATCATAGTTACTGAAAACCAGACGTTCTCAAAAGAGGGGTTCTGATTAACCTTAACTTCAGGGGGTCAAAAGGGTTCTTTTCACAGTTCCAGTGACTCTGTGACCTTTTGAGTCTTGAATGATGTATCCAGGGGGTTACCTCAGCCACCTTCACTGCAGTAGGAGTAGACAGAGTACGGTGTAAGGTCCACACCACATAGGAGCTAATGGATCATTTTCCCACTCCTTCACCCACACTTCGTCTCCAGGTTGGAATGGGTGTATCGGTTCAGCAAGGTTGATTGGCATGCGCTCGAGGGCCCACCTGTTGAGAAAAAAACAAGGGTGAGAGACTGAACTTGTTCCCAAGTTATTTTCCCTCCCATTTGTACTAAATATGCCCGCCCTTTAGTTGTGATCGGAGGGGGCCTCCCATACAGGAGTTCAAAAGGAGACGTCTTGATTCGCTTGGTAGGGGCACATCTGATTCAGAACCGAGCTATGGGTAACATATTTACCCATTTATTATGAGTCTCTTGGCACAGTTTAGCCAACTGGGTTTTTAGGGTGCAATTCATGCGTTCTGTTTTTCCTGAACTCTGTGGTCTGTAGGCTGAGTGGAGTTTCCATTTCACCTGCAGAGCCTGGCAAACACCTTGCACTGCCACAGCAACGAAAGCTGGGCCATTATCATTCCCAATGCTTCTGGGGAGGCCAAACATTGGGATAATTTTGGTTAAGAGGCATTTGGGGGCTGCACTGGCCCTTGGGCGCACATGAGACACATGCTACATACTTCAGCTAGCTCAGCTACTGGTAACCTAGCAATGTAGAACTGTCTTCCCAGACTTTCTCTCATGGCTGTTGCCCCATAGTGAGTAGATTCATGATTGTTGTTGTTTAGTCGTTTAGTTGTGTCCGACTCTTTGTGATCCCATGGTCCAGAGCACGCCAGGCACTCGTGTCTTCCACTGCCTCCCGCAGTTTGGTCAGACTCATGTTGGTAGCTTCGAGATTCATGATATCTTTTCACAATTTCTCATCCAAGAGCCTCAAGGACAAATGTTCGTTGGTCTGGTGGGATGAACCATCCTTTGTTGGGATGCGCTTGGGTAGCTCCTTCTTGGCATGCCCAGGCTTGTTCTTCTGTATATGTGGGCTCCATTTCCCGCATATCAAGGGCCGTGGGCAAAAGGGAAACGACAATGGTAGCCATAGCTACAGGTTCCTTTAGAGCGGCTGCAAGTGCAGCGGCAGCGGCCTGCTGGTTCCCTTTAGCCACGTCTGTTCTTTCTCTGCTATGGCCCTTGCAATGCATCACTACCTTGCTGGGTGCCCACACTACGTCCAGCAGGTTTTCAATCTCTGTCCCATATTTAAAGATCTTTCCTTTGGCGCTAAGTCCTTTCTCCTTCCAGAGGGCACCGTGGGCATGGAGAGTTAGGAAGGCATATTTGGAGTCTGTATTGGCTGATCGCCGAAGAATTGATGCTTTTGAATTATGGTGCTGGAGGAGACTCTTGAGAGTCCCATGGACTGCAAGAAGATCAAACCTATTCATTCTTAAGGAAATCAGCCCTGGGTGCTCACAGGAAGGACAGATCCTGAAGCTGAGGCTCCAATACTTTGGTTACCTCATGAGAAGAGAAGACCCCCTGGAAAAGACCCTGACATTGGGAAAGATGGGGGGGGCACAAGGAGAAGGGGACAAGATGGTTGGACAGTGTTCTCGAAGCTACCAACATGAGTCTGACCAAACTGGGAGGCAGTGGAAGACAGGAGTGCCTGGCGTGCTCTGGTCCATGGGGTCACGAAGAGTCGGACACTACTAAACGATTAAACAACGATATATGTTTACTCTGCAACCCGGAGCTCCGGGACTCTTGATTGAAAAGGGAGGAGGGAACCCACAAGAAGCGCTGTGGATCCCTGTAAAAACCTCAAGAAGAGCGTCTTGGGGACGTGGCGACCCTGCGGAGGCCTTTTGGGAGCTCCCTCTCCCCCCAGCAGCTGATTTAGAGCTGCTGAAAGTGGGAGGGGTGGAAGCCCCTGGGCACTAGGGATAGATATCACTACCCTCTTCAATCAAAGCTTCTGATTACCAGTGGTGGCTAGCGGCAGATTTTCTGTCTAAAATAAGGATTCAAGTCAAGGGAAATTGTGAGTAAAAGTTGGATTTGGACTTAAAAGAAATTTGGAGAAGGAGAGATTCAAAAACGGAGGCCGATCTCTCCTGACTGGGATGGGGGGCAGTGGCCATTGCTGGGAACCATAAAAGCTGTAATGACTTTGGAATTTTCCTGCTGAGTGCCTGGAAAGCCTTATCTCCTACAGGGAGGAGGAAAGGCATGGTTTTCTTTTACAATCGATCCCTGTGTAGGTGTGAGTGTTAATGGACAGCCCCCTCCTGGCGGTGCAGTCGCTGTCAGTGGAAGCAGTTTGATTTAACAAGTTTGGATGAAAGCATACAGAAAGAGTGTGAGAACAATAGACTAACTGTGTGAATCCTTTGTCTGCTGACTTCCTGTTATGGGATGAGAACCCAGCTGAGACCTTGAACACTGGCAACAGAGAAATGGTCTATCTCCTTCAAGGAGACAGTATTGGATTTATTACATGGAATTCTACAAGACTTGAAAGTGGCAAACAGTAACTGGGAGCCTGTAAATGATGAACTGGATTTACACTGCCAGAATTTGAAGGTTGCTAAAGAGGATGACAGTCAGTTAATGGAAGAAATCACAGCTTTAAATATGGACAAAGGTGCTGATAAAGGACTAATAAAAAACTTCAAGGAGCTGAAGTATGCGATTGACTTTTTGCAAAAGAAGGAGCAACAAACAAGGAGAAACATTGGCTCTTCATCTGACTTAACAGTTTTTTTTCTTGAAGGACGGTGTTGCTGGAAACGGCAGGCTTGTTCAAAAGAAGACAGAAAGACAGCAGATGTCATGGGATGACTTGCGGGATGAGGGAAATTTTAGGACGGGTGTAGGATGAAAAATCCAGAATTATTATTTATATACCGGTAGGTCAATATGGTTTTGAATTGGACTGTTGGGATAGTGATTATGTAATTAACTAGAATGAATTGAAAGAAGAGATTCTAAGGAATTTGCTGGCACTGGGGTGGGGGAGCCTGCTGGTAAGAGGACGAGTTAGAGAAGGTAGAAAAGATGAACTTGCTGAATTGACAGTGATATTGCGGGAGGGGGGGTGCCGGAAAATTGGAAAATTATTAAAGTTAATAAATATATGATTTTAAGGTTAAAGGTAAGAAATTCAGAGGATATACCTAGGGGTTCCTGGAAGCATTAGTAATAGTAGCTTAAAAAAAAAGAAAAGTAAAATAAATATGATAGTTAAGATAATATGTAAAAATGGGTTATAAAATGAATAATTGATTAAATGGATAATAAGAGATAGGAAAATTAAATATGAAGATGAACCTGCTTAAAATAAGAGGTAAAATGGAAACCAGGAAGGGAAGATCGGAGGAAGTCCCATTAAGATGTTAAGAAAATTAGATAAAAATAGTATATTTCATTGTTGTGTTTAATTGCTTATGTTATGTTTTTCTTTTGTTGTTGTTGTGTGTTTGTTTTGTTATATATGATAACATGAATAAAATTATTATTAAAAAAGAGAGAGAGAGAGTTGGAGGACTCTAGTAAGGGCTATGATCTCCGCTTTCTGGACAGAGGTTCCTACTGGCAATGGCTCTGCTTTAACTATCTCAATAAGATAGTTGCCCTCCTCTTTCCATCCTATATGTAACTGCTTCCATCAGTAAAATACTCCACATCGGGGTCCTTTAAGGGTTCATCTTTTAGATCAGGACAACTGGAGAAAACTTCATCCATTACTTGTAGGCAATCATGGGGCTCATGGTCCTCTGATTCTGGCAGGGGTAATAATGTTGCTGGGTTCAGGGTGTTGGCTACTCTTAAATGTATTCGTGGGTTCTCATACAGCAGGCCCTGATACTTGGCCATGCGTTCATTGGTAAGCCAGTAACTCCCCTTATATTCCATTAAGGTCAGAACCACATGGGGTACATTGACCAGATTCTCTTGTCCAAAAGTGAACTTATCAGCTTCTACCACTAAGAGGGCGGTGGCGGCTACTGCATGCAGGCAACAGTCAACCATATTCTGTTTTTACATCATATTGCCAGAAAATACTCCGCCCCAAAGGGTGGCCAACTCTGTGCGGCTTTTATTGATTTAAAGGCGGCGTTCGACAGCATCCCCAGGAGTCTCCTCTGGGGAAAACTTGCCCGTTGGGGTATAGACAGAAGGCTTCTGTGGTTAATAATCAAACTCCACGAGGGCTCAGCGACTAGGGTCAGAATTACACCAGAGGGGGACCTTACCAACCTAATTCCCATTAATAGAGGTGTCCGCCAGGGATGTATACTTGCTCCACTTCTGTTTAATTTGTTTATATGGGATATGAGGACACCCTTAATAGAAGCTCAAGATAAGATTCATGCTCCCCGTCTTGCTCAATTCCGCTGCCCCCTACTATTATATGCAGATGACGCAGTGATCTTAACCTTCTCCAGAGTGGGTCTTAGGAGGGCCTTAAAAATATTTGGGTCATACTGCAATTCAAACCTTCTCACAATAAATTACGCAAAATCTAAGATACTAATTTTCTCAAAGAGCCGGAAACTCTATAACTGGAGAATTGATGGGAGGACTATCGAACAAGTTTATAGATTCCACTACTTGGGAGTTCTGCCGCAATACAATCTTAGCTGGAAGGCCCATTTAGCCTATGTTACAAACAGAGCTAAAGCTATCTCATTTTCGATCCTGCGGTACTTTTTCTCTGAGGGGGCCCTTCATATTCCATCAGCACTGAAAGTGTTTAAGGCCAAGGTGGTTGCGACAATTGCTTACGCGATTTCAGTCTGGGGGACTTTTGTTAAATTACCCGAATTAGAAATAATACAAAATCTATTTCTAAGGAGATTACTGAAATTACCCAACTGTGTAAGTAATATAGCGATAAGAATGGAACTTAATACCACATCCCTTGAAAATACCCTTTGGAAACATATACTTTGCCACTGGGTATCGCTCTGGCACAATCTCTCAAATCTGTACTTGATACAGTGTATGTGGAGGGATGACTTCCAAAGCCCATGGGTAAAGACATTACAACTGAGAATTATGGCTATGGGACTCTCCCCATCTAATTTACTGGACCAGGATTTAGCTTCAGCCAAAAGAACAGTAATTTGTAAATTAGAAGAGATGGGCTTGCAGCAGAAGATGGCACTGGGTAATGGCACTTGCTCTCCCTTAAACCTTGGTTTATTACCCTCACAAAAACCCCCTCATTATTTGGACTCTCTTTCTGTATCAGCCCACAGATATGCCTTTATAAAGGCAAGATTCAACGCCTTCCCTTCCAATGTAATGGAAAATAGACTCTCTAAGGGACAGATATCACTTTTATGTGACTGTAACTGCAGATCACCTGAATCGCTGCACCACATACTCCTTAGCTGTCCTCTTTATTCCTTGCTCAGGAGTAAGTTTCTTGCTCCATATTTAATAGGAAGCGCGGATGATGCCAATGAAACCAAACTGAGATTTCTACTGAATGACGAAGACCCATCTAGATCACTCACTGTTGCTAGATATCTGAACAGCGTCTTATCTCTAAAGAAGAAAAAAAAGGGCTTCGGTATGGTCCGGAGAACGCCTCTAAACCAGGAGCCACAACACGGAAATAGAATGACGGACAGCCTGTGTTTTTTATTCAGTAACGAGCAGAGGGTGACGCTTCGTGCCAACCTCTGTCGAAAGTCATAAATATTATATGTTGTTTTTGGAATTGTGTTTTTATGTGTTGGGCCAATGGCCGTAAATAAAATTACTTACTAGCGCGCAACCCTAGAGTTGGTCACAACTGGACCTAATAGTCAGGGGTCCCTTTACCTTTAACTTTTAAACCCCATTGAATTAAATGGGACTGACTTCTGAGTAGCCATGGTTAGGGATTTTCTTTAAGCACCCTAGAGAGAACCCTCTCCAGCTCAATATTCACAATGGCTTGCCTGTGCATTCTGCTTCCCAGCAGCCCTTTATCCATTCCCCATTTTTTTGACTTAACAAATAAAAGCCCTGAGAGCGGCCAGGCTCTACCGATTCAGCACCTCCCTGGGGATGCATAATTCCTCCATATTTTAATATCGATTAGCGTTGAGGTGAAGCCAGTTGTGTGGAAGGAGCTGGCTGCTGAGATTGTGTTGGGCTGACATAAGGGCTTTAAAACGCAGGATATATTAGGAGGTGGGACGCCGTGGCACAAGACAACTCTGGGAAAGGAGGGGAGGCGCTACAGCGGCTCCGGAGATGCTTACGGGGGGGGGGGCGGGAGGGGCGGGGGTCGACAAGAAATTTCCCACACCGGGACATTGCAAAATAAACCGCCCCCCACCCCGTTGAGGGAGCGCCATGAACAGGCGAAGGCGAGCATTGCAACTGCCAGAAAAGGAGCTCAGCTCCGTTTGCAGAACAAGGGTGGGACCCCCCCCCCCCGCTGAGACAACAGCGAAAGTGTCGATTCCAAGCGGATACAATTTATCTGGTCTTGGCCCAAAGTTAGCCTATGTGGAAACTCCAGAAGGAAAGGAAAGCAGGAGGCGTTCCCCAAAAAGCATCTCTGGAAGTGTGCAATGCGCGCCAGAGAGAAAAACGGAGAGGGGAGATGTGGGCACGCTGGGATTTGCAAGGGTTAAAGGGAACCGAGCTGCCTTCCTAGAGAGGACAGGAAGCAAGCGGGGGGGCAGGTCCTCCAGAGCCCAGCCCCCTCCCTCCCTCCCCAGTCCTTTCCTGCAAGGGCTGCATGGCTGTCCCCTCCTGGGATCTGGTGAGTCTCCTCTCTCCCCCCCCCCCAGAGGGTGCAGGGGGGAGACGGTGGGGGTCCCAGGGCTGCTCATGCAGGGGGAGGAGAGGGTCCTGCCAGGGAGGGGCGAGGTCTGCAACGCTCTCCTTCCTGGAGATCAGAGGATCCCAAACTCATTTCTCCCTTCTTTCAACAAAGGAGTCCCTAGGACTTTATCTCTGTGTGACGTCGCTCAGCGTCATTGCACAACAGAGGAAACATGTGCAGATGGTTTTCCAAAGCTGGACGAGGAGGGGGACTAGCCCCCCCAAAAAACCCCATGGGGAGGAAGGAAGGAAATATGGGAGAGAAAGGCCAGGAATAAAGAGAGGGATCCCAGCCCATAGTCTGGCTGCTGCATTGCAGACCAGTCTCCCAGTCGTCTCCAAGGGCAACTCCCAGGGCCGAATTTAGGTTTGATGAGGCTCTAAGCTACTGAAGGTAGCTACTGAAGGGCCTTGTATTTGTCCAGCTGTCCTTTGTCAACAACAAATTGTCGCTGTTTTTTTGTTGAATATATGCTAGATGGTTATTTATGGATCTAATCATTATTTGCACCTGTTGCCATGCTACCAGTACTTGTAGAATGTAGACACCCTATATATAGAAATGAGCAAACCAGTGATATTTTAGGGAGCAGGCTAGCAGGCGGGGCCCATTACTTACATCACAGGAGCTTACACAACACAAAACACTGTTGCTGTATGTAGGTTTTATTTTGTCCAGTTTTTTTCCTTTAATTTTTTTGGGGGCCCCCAAGAGAGTGGGGCCGTAAACTATAGTTTGTTTAGCTTATACATAAATCAGGCGCTGTCAGCTCCAAATGGAGGCCACTGCAGCAATCACCTCAGACTCAGAGCATGGCATCCCAGGACCACATCCTCTCTGTCCCAAAGTCTGTCTTGAGAGCAGTGGAGAGTCCAAGTGCTAGAAAATGAGACAGAAGCAGGGGAGAAATGTGCCCAGAGGTGCGGGTGTGGGGGAGAGCAACTCCTGAGGACTCCCGGGTGAGGACCCCCACTTGAGCCAAGCATCAATTTTTCACAAGATACAAATGACTCCCTTGTCAGTCAGTTCTGACTTCATGCATTGACTGGAAGGCAGGAGCAACCAGGCTGATTCATCTCCCAGAAATCCCTTCAGTTGCCTCCACATTTTGCATTGCAATCTTCCTTCTAGGAGGGCTAGAGGCTGCTTCCTCCTCCTCCTCCCTTTTCCTTCTTCAGAAGATAGCTCACAGTTTGGGCTGTAGTGCAGTCCAGCCCTGGTTCCTAGCAAGAAGCATCCATGCTTGCTCAGGGAACCATTTTCTTCTCCTGATATTATACAACTTTTGTACCAGAACAATGTATTTGCTTTGTAGGATTTGCTAGCGCCTCTCATTAAGGCAGACAGAACTTGGCAGAAGACCAAAGGGTTCCTTCCGATCTCTCAGAGGCTTCCTGAGAGCACAGATGGATGAGCGAGACT
The DNA here is from genome assembly GCA_034641385.1 of Darevskia mixta. Classification (NCBI taxonomy): domain Eukaryota; kingdom Metazoa; phylum Chordata; class Lepidosauria; order Squamata; family Lacertidae; genus Darevskia; species Darevskia mixta. The sequence goes on from JAWWNH010000205.1 coordinate 3,418,065, forward strand.
CAGCTGGCCCTGGAACAGGGAGAGGCCATGCCATCCAAACGGGGAGCAGTGGGGGATTCTGGGAAAACTCTGTGCAGAAGATCCTGGGTGAGGAGGAGGTGCAGAGCCAGCAATTGAGGCAGTTCTCCTGCCAGGAGGCCAAAGGACCCCGAGAGGTTTGCAGCCGACTCTACCACTTTTGCCACCAGTGGCTGAAGCCGGAAAGGCACACGAAAGCTGAGATGCTGGACCTGGTGATCTTGGAGCAGTTCCTGGCTGTCCTTCCCACGGAGATGGAGAGCTGGGTGAGGGAATGCGGAGCGGAGACCAGTTCCCAGGCAGTGGCCCTGGCCGAAGGTTTCCTCCTGAGTCAGGCAGAGGAGAGAAAACAGGTGAGAGAGACTTTTCTCTGGATACTCCCAAGGGGCTCCAAACAGGACGGAGAACATCCCATAATGCTCTCCTGATGGCCCATCCTTTTTCTGGGAAAGCATCCATGGAATGAGATCTCACACCCTTAAAGTATTTAGCCCTGACATTAATTTTATAATCCTTCTCATCATTCTGTTTTGAATCCTTGTTTCTATTTCAGGGAAAGGATCATTTTGCAGAAACGGACCTGGATTCCTGTGAGGCAGAGAGGCCTCCGTTGGACACCAGACAGAGGCAGCTGGGTAAGGAGGGAGGTGGTTTTTCTCCATTTAGTCTCATTCTGTTAGTTTTCCAACTCCTGTGTGAGTCCTTTTCATCTTTTGTTGGGGGAGATAGTTGGGGCCAAGAGCCCAGAGGAGGTGAAATATATATTTCTTCTTTTATAAATGCTTTTTATTGGTTTTGCATATAATCACATTACATAACATTGTATCCTCTTGTTTTATCTCTGGCTCGACTGAGCCTAACAACTTCCCTCCCTCCCATCTGATGGTTTACAAAATTAAATTTTACATCTTTACATTTTGCTTTGTTTCCTATCCTTGTTATTTCATTACCTATAATATTATATTACTCTACCTGAATAGGTAGCAATTTCACCTTACAGATCTTCAGATAACCCTGCTAATGATGTTAATTGCTTACAGTTGTCTTTCAAATATAATACAAATTTGTTCCAGTCCTTTTGCAATACTTGGTCTCGCTGGTTCTGGATTCTTCCCGCCAGTTTCGCCAGTTCTGCAAAGTCCATCAACTTCATCTGCCACTCTTCTTTTGTTGGTAACTCCTGTTGTTTCCATCTTTGGGCTAACAAAATTCTTGTCACAGTTGTTGCATAAAAGAACAATTTTTTATCTTGTCTCGGTATCTCTCTACCCACTATACTTAATAAAAAAGCTTCTGGTTTTTTAACAATGGTATCTTTAAACATTTTCTTTAACTCATTATATATCATTTTCCAGAAAGTTTTTACCTCTTTACATGTCCACCACATATGGTAAAAAGTACTTTCCTTTTCCTTACATTTCCAACATTCATTTTTTGTTCTATACATTTTGGCCAGTTTAACTGGTGTTAAATACCACCTATACATCATTTTAATAACATTTTCTTTAAGTGTACTGCATGCTGTGAAGTTTCATTCCATAACCGATCCCAATCTTCTAACTGTATATTATGTCCAATATATTTAGCCCAATGTATCATTACCGATTTTACCTCCTCATCTTTAGTATGCCATTCCAATAATAATTTATACATTTTTGACAATATTTTTGTCTTATCATTCAATAAATCTATCTCAAATCTAGATCTTTTTGTTTCAAAATCATTTTTCTTTTTATCCTCTTTAAACACTTCATTTATCTGATGATAATGCAATCAATTCCTCAATAATTCTTTTCCCCCCTCAAACATTTTTAATTTCAACAGGTTTCCTTCCTCCATCACTAAATCTCTATAGATGGCTCATTTTTCTTCCATATTTAACTTTTAAACCGCAGTTACTTCCAATGGCGAGAGCCACCACGGAGTTTTACATTCTAATAGACTTTTATATCTATTCCATACGTCATAAATTGACTTTCTTATAATGTGGTTCAGGAATTCTTTATGCATTTTTACCTTCTCATACCATAAATATGCGTGCCATCCAAATCTGTTATCATATCCTTCCAGATCTAACTCGCCATTGCTTGTTAAGGAATTTTGTTAAAGAATAGAGATCTGTTAGATCGAGAAATTTTTCTTCACAACTAACATCTGAAATGAGCCCAAACATCCAAATGCACTCAGCAGGCGAGACTTTCTCAAATGCTCCTCTGTAGTTTGAGATGCACTGATTCACCTGTGAGAGAAGCAGGCACTCTGGGCCTCCCCTTTGTTTTTTCTCTCTTGCAGGTGACACAGTGATACTGGCTAGGCCTCTTCATCCATCTTTACATGGCGACAGAATGGAAGCAGCGACTGTGGATCCAGATCAGGTCAGGGGAAGCTGCCTTGTGGGGACAGAGGCCAAGGGGTAGAACGATGTGTATATGTATATATCTTTATTGTCATTGGTACAACGAAATGTCATAGCTCAAGGAATGGTGGTGAACAACAGTGTTGTCTCAGAGGAGGACATTTCCCTTTTTCTTTTAGGGTCCAGTGTGCTTTGAAAATGTTGCTGTTCGTTTCACGGATGAGGAGTGGGAGTTGCTGGATCCTGACCAGAGAGCTCTGCATAATGATGTCATGGAGGAGAATCATGAGATCGTGGCCTCTCTTGGTAAGGCTCCTGTCAGGTCTGGCAAGGCTCTCCCACACAAGATGTGACAGGCTGGAAGCTGTTTTACTTCTGATTTATTAAGCAATTAATGAGCTCGGTAGCCCAGCTTCTGTAACACATCAATCACTATCAGAGTCAGTTGCCGCACTGAACTTCCGTCATTTTCCCAGGCAACCTAAATGCCACCTCCAAGTCCCCCTGTTTCCGGTCCTGCACATAGCTAATATCTTATTCTTTCTTCTAGTCTTGGGGGAGTCTGGTTCTGTCAGCCCCCCTTCGTCTGGAGTGGATTCTAACGATTCCCCTCCTCCTGTGGCTTGCTCTGTGTTGTTTTGACCTTCCACAGGCCGCATTCCAGAGCTTATCTCTTCCTGACTATGCAAAGGACTCCAGTTCCTGCTCCCCCCAATTTGCACTCCCTCCTCTCCAGATTTCTTGCTTTCTGTCAGAGCGAAAGTGTCCCTGACATCAACCCCCCTCTCCTAGCCCCCCTCCTCTGTGGCCTTGCTGCCTGCCAAGACCGGTCTCCACCATCCCCCAGTCTCCTCCTCTTTCCTCTTCCTCACCGAGGTCTACCTCCTTCCTCCACCCTCTAGGTTTGGGCTTGTGTGGGTAACAACAGTGGAACTGTCTCTGCAAGTCAGGGGCATACACATCTCTCTCCCAAATGGTGTAGTTCTGTTCCAAAGCATTCAGCTTCCTGGAGTGGAAGGCACACAGCCTCAGATCACCCTGGTTGTCCTCTTGCAGTAACACCACTCCTATGGCTCTTTCTGATGCATCCGTTTCCACCACCACTTGTCGGTGTGGGTCTGCATGGTGCAGATACTCTTCCACGGCAAACATCTCCTTGAGCCTCTCAAATGCATCTTGGGCCTCTGCCATGCACCTGAATGGCTTTTTGCCTCTCAGACAGTCCGTAAGAGGAGTTGTGAGTTGTGAATAGCTGGGCACGAACTTGCGGTAATAATTAGCGAAGCCCAAGAACCTCTGCAAATCTTTCTTGGTCTTTGGCTTCTGCCACTCTAGCACCGCCTGCACCTTGGCCGGTCCATGTACACCCCTTCAGGACAGACGCGATATCCCCCAAACTCCACTTCCTTTATGTGAAACTGGCACTTTTCCAACTTCACATAGAGGCTGTGTGCCCTCAGTCTGCGCAACACCTCCGTCACATGCTGCACATGCTCTTATGGGTTCTCTGAATAAATCAAGACATCATCAAGATAACACAAAACTGTATTGTCCAATAACCCTGCCAGTACGTGATTGATGAATGCCTGGAACTTGGCCGTAACCGATTGTAACCCAAATGGCATAACTAAGTATTCAAAGCTTCCATATATGATATTAAATGCTGTTTTCCACTCGTCACCTCGTCTCATTCGTATCAAGTTGTACGCCCCCCTCAGGTCCAGCTTGGTGAAAATTTTTGCCGACCATAACCTCTCCAGCAGGTCACCAATATGGGGCAAGGGGTACCAGCTGGGAATCATGAGGAGGTTGGTTTTTCTATAGTCCACCACAAGATGGCGTTCTGGGGTGTCCTTCTTGTTCACAAAGAACACTGGGGACCCCACCAGGCACCCTTGACAGCCTAATAAACCCACGCTCCAAGTTCTTCAAAAATTCCCTCAAATCGGCCAATTCTGCCTCCGACATGGCGTATAGATGACTGGTGGGTAACTGGGCACCAGGCAGCAGGTCTATCTTGCAGTTGTAAGGACTGTGAGGAGGTAGCCTGTCCGCCTCCTTTTCACAGGACACATCTCTGTAAGCCTTATACTGCAGGGGTATGGAACTCTTCTCCTCTGAGTTTCCCTCCACCTCTACCCCTTTGGCTCCTGCCTCTGTTGGCGCCTAGAACCCTAGGCAGTGTGCTTGGCAGTAAGCTGATGCAAACGTTAAGGAATGCTGCCCCCACGCTATTATGGGATCATGCTTAGTGAGCCACATCATACCCCAGGCTAGGGGGGGACCATTTTATCTATAAACATCAGAGTTCTTAGGGAAGTTGAAGTAGCTTCGGTCAGGTTTTCTGTTTTTGTTTTTGCTCCTGTCAGTCCTTGGTTGACAAAAGAGAAGATTGACATTGGAAACTGTTGTTCTGCAATACACAACAATGGAGTCACTAGCTGTGTATTGCTCAGTGACCACCAGTTCCAAGTTGCGTACTTACAAATGACAGCCCAGCACTCTTTTGCTGTGCCATAAAGAAAAGTCCCTCTTTATGGTTCTCCTTCAAAGCAGAGTTGAGCGAAAGCTTCAGCAGGGTCAGCAGGGTCTGTGAGTGCAGTTGCAATAAATCAAAGCAAGTCTCTGCTCAATTAACAAGATTTATTGAGCAATTAAAACACGGAATGTCGTGAGCCTGGTGATTTAGCTCCCATCACGGCGACAGCACGATGCAGAAGAAAAGAAACAGTTTCACATTACACACAGACTTCCGTACACAGAAACCCCGGATGTGTGAAACGTCATCCCTGTGGGCAGGGCGTCAGACTGAGTTTATTAACCCTATAAGCTCAAAGCCTCACAGAAATGGAAGGGATGCCATGATGTAGCCAAACAAAATCCATTTGAGAGAAGAGCCAGGCTCATCAAATAACAGATTCCCCCAAGGATGTCAGTTGATCCCCGTTAATTAATGCACCCAACCGTTCAGGAAAACCATCTAACCCACTTGTGTTATTCCTCTATGACCAGTGTTAAGAAGTATTCTTCATTAGTTTCTCCCTGAGGCTCTAATCCATTTCTCTCTTCATTGCAGATAGTGATGAACTGGAAATCAAGAACATGGGTGACCGTGACAAAATCCCCACAGTGGAGAAGCAGTATAAATATATTGAATGTGTAAAAAGTTCCCATTCCTCTTCCCATCAAAGAAATCCCAATGGGAAGAAACCATATAAATGCTTGGAATGCGGAAAGAGCTTCAGTCAGAGCACCCATCTCACTTCCCATCAGAGAATTCATACAAGAGAGAAACCATATAATTGCTTGGAATGTGAAAAGAGCTTCAGTAACAGCTCCTCTCTCACTTCCCATCAGAGAATTCATACAGGGGAGAAGCCCTATCAGTGTGGGGAGTGTGGAAGGAGCTTTAGTCAGAGTGGCCATCTCACTTCCCATCAGAGAATTCATACAGGGGAGAAACCCTATCAGTGTGTGGAATGTGGAAAGAGCTTCAGCACGAGTTCCCTTCTCACTTCCCATCAAAGAATTCATACAGGGGAGAAACCCTATCAGTGTGTGGATTGTGGAAAGAGCTTCAGTAACAGCTTCTCTCTCACTTCCCATCAAAGAATTCATACAGGGGAGAAGCCCTATCAGTGTGGGGAATGTGGAAAGAGCTTTAGTCAGAGTGGCCATCTCACTTCCCATCAAAGAATTCATACAGGCGAGAAACCCTATCAGTGCATGGAATGTGGAAAAAGCTTCAGTTTGAGCTCCTATCTCACTTCCCATCAAAGAATTCATACAGGGGAGAAACCCTATCAGTGTGTGGAATGTGGAAAGTGCTTCAGTCAGAGCTCCTCTCTCACTTCCCATCAAAGAATTCATACAGGGGAGAAACCATATCAGTGCATGGAATGTGGAAAGTGCTTCAGTTGGAGTACCGATCTCGCTTCCCACCAAAAAATTCATACAGGGGAGAAACCCTATCAATGTTTGGAATGTGGAAAGAGCTTCAGTTTGAGCTCCTATCTCACTTCCCATCAAAGAATTCATACAGGGGAGAAACCTTATCAGTGCATGGAATGTGGAAAGAGCTTCAGGAAGAGATCCCATCTCACTTTCCATGAAAGAATTCATACAGGGGAGAAACCCTATCAGTGTGTGGAATGTGGAAAGAGCTTCACTACGAGCTCCTATCTCACTTTCCATCAAAGAATTCATACAGAGGCGAAAACATTCAATATACAGCTTTAGGAGCCAGGCAAATCTGCACCTTTTAAACCAGGCCTTTGGCTGATTGACATCTAATGCACTCTTAAAATGTAGGGATGGGGGTTACAGATGAGTATTTTGGGTTTTTATGTTGTAACTATCCTGAGACCTGTGGGTGTAGGGATTAGGAGCCAACATTTAGAGGCCAACGGGTCTTTGCCCCCCCCATAAGATATTTGAGGGGTCTACCCCCAGTTGATAGGCATTGCCATTCAAATGGTGTGCATGCATCATGTGATTGATTGTGCAAAGCGGACCTTACCTTGCCCCCCCAATATTTTATTCAAGTTGGCACCATTGGGTTGGGTGGTATTCAAATTAAAGAAATACCTAAATGACCTTCTTTTGCACATGTTCCAGCTTGTCAATATCATTATTTATTATCATTTTAAATATTTATGTGCCCTTCATTTGAAGATTTGACAACATAAACATACAAGATGAAAGCATGACTTCTCAAAAACATGCCAGAAAAAAACTTCTCTTTTTCTTTTCTTTTGGATGGAGTTGCAAACTTCATTGATCAGGGGACTGCTGTGGTGTAGATCAGAGCCAGTGTGGTGTAGTGGTTAAGAGTGGTAGACTTGTAATTTGGTGAACCGGGTTCGCTTCCCCGCTCCTCCACATGCAGCTGCTGGGTGACCTTGGGCTAGTCACACTTCTCTGAAGTCTCTTAGCCCCACTCACTTCACAGAGTGTTTGTTGTGGGGGGAGGAAGGGAAAGGAGATTGTTATCCGCTTTAAGACTCCTTCGTGTAGTGATAAAGCGGGATATCAAATCCAAACTCTTCTTCTCTTTTTCTTTTCTTTTGGATGGAGTTACAGACTTCATTGATCGGGTGACTGCTGTGGAAATAGTGCATCTTGATTTCAGTATGGCTTTTGACAAAATCCCCCGTGATATTTTTATGAGGAAGCTGGTAAAATGTGGGCTGAATGACGTAACTGTTAGGTGGATTTGACTGACCAAACCTGAACAGGACTCCTTAATGGTTCTTCATGATCCTGGGGGGAAATAGCAAGAGGGGTGCTACAGGGTTCTGTCTTGGGCCCGTTGTTGTTCAACGTCTTTATAAATGACTTGGATGAAGGAACTGAGGGGATGCTAATCAAATTTGCAGGTGACACCAAACTGGGAGCGGAGGCCAATGTCGCAGAAGGCAGAATCAAATCAAGGGCAGGAATAGTACCACTTTATTTTGCCTAGAATACTTTGTTCAATTCTGGGCACCACAATTTAAATATCTTAAATTTTGTTTGCCTGGGGAAATCAAGAGGGTGGGGCTAACACAATCCATATTCCTTTTATAACACATGGCCAATGTTTATTGAATATATGTATTGTTAAGACTGTTGCCGGAATCCACCCAGCCCTCAAGGCAAGATGTGTTGTGATCTTTTCAAGTAATCAAATGAAACTTGTAGCACATGGCAGGATGAAAGTCTGCAATTTCATCAGGACAAGATATTTGTTGTTTACTGTTGTAACAATTGCTTTCTGAAAATGTATCTTCTGTACCATGAAGATAAATCAAAACATTTTTTTTAAAGGAGGTGGGGAAATCATGTGCATTATTCCATTCATCTGCTTGCATGTGTTGATTGTTATTTGGAGACTGTAACTGTGTTTCTGTGTGTTCAGCACATGATTGCAGGCTGCTTTGACTGCTTCTGTATTGTTTGAAATGTGACTTCACATACACTTAAGAATAGGTCATTTTTATTGCTGGAAAATCATGTCATCATGTCTGTGGCTTTTCAGAGAATGAGGGGGTATGTGAATGAGGGGGTATGTGTCTTCCAATTCAAAAGATCAGTGGCAATGAATGGAACATATTGCATAGTCAGACTTCCGCTTGAGGCGCCATGGAAGATGGCTGAAAATTCCATCGCTCCAGCTCCCACGGGGTAATTAGAGGCTGAGATGGGAGTAATCAGCCTCCCAAATCTTCCCAGGGGCATGGGAAGACACTGCCTCATCCGCAGTTGCCCACCAACTCGGCTCCGAATTTGGAAGGAAGGAGGGGCTGGGGGGCACTGGATGGAAAGCTCCCAAGAGACTCTGGACATTGTCTCCGCGAGTTCACCAAGTTCCATCTCTTAAAATGAAAAATTGGATTTAAGTTTTGGACATGCTTCAAACGAGGAGGGAGGACACTGAGGTGCCCAAAACTGAGAGGAAGAAGGATTAACATCTAATCGGTATGCTGGAATGGAACGGAAAGGGGTGTGTGTGTGAGCCTTTTTTACTATTGTACTTTGCTTCATTATATTATATTACTTGGCAAAAACAAAAACAAAAACCCAAAAGAACCGTTTTTACCATCTATAAGAAGCGAGATTTGAAAGTTTGGAATTGACATAATATGGCTTCAAAATTATAAATTGTGTGGAAATGAAAATATTACATAATTATGGCTTTTGGTCTTTGATCTGTTTGGAAGAGGATAAAAGATTCTCCAATTTTTTGATATCAATCAGAAGTAGGATCTCACTGCTGGAATCTCATTAAAATTTTGGACTGTTTCCCGGACTTGGTGGACTTGATGGATGATGTTGCAGATTTAATTGGGAAATCCGCCATCTTGGAGTTAAGACCGGGCTGCAGAATCATAAACAGTCATAGGGGGAGGGGAGCCTTTAAAATGTCATTATCTGTACTTTCTGTTTGAATTGATAAATCTCCCCTGGAAAGGTTGAGGTTTGATGTTTGATGCAACCGGTTTGGGGAAATTGCTGAGCAGACGCTTAGATTGGATTTTATCGGGACAGTGAGAAATGGCGGCTGCCAGCAGCGAAGACTTTTGGATTGGTTTGACAGAATACCAGCATGTGAGGAGGCACGGCAGACTTATGGAGGAGAATCATGAACATTAAATCCACACAGAGATATATCTCTGTTTGTTTTGTCTCGCTTGTGGGAACAACTTAGAGGCTGCAAAAGAAAGAATGATAATATCGGAAAGAATTAGAGGAACCATCGGAATTGATTATGGAATGCAACAGAAGTTTGTTGTTGATTAGACCCTCCGAACTTGAAGCATGGGAAGTCCCAAAAATTCATAATTTGGCAGAATATTTGGACTATTTGTAATATGTATAATTTGGAATATTTAATGTGATTGGACTGGATTGTCAAAGTGGAAAATTTAATAAAAATGTTTTATAAAAAAGGGGGGAAGGAACATATTGCATAGTCACCTGTCAGGGCGGGTAAGGCTCCTACTACATTGCACAGGCCTTTTACTGGTGCTGGCAACTGATGTCCTAACATCGCATGGAGGGGCATCTCAAGGACATCAGGGCCAGTAGCAATCAGGTGGATGCCTGGACTTTGTGGGCATCGAGATCATAAGGCATTTCCTGTTTCTTCTCGTGAGGGAGATGCTGTATTTGCTTTTTCTGCTCCTCTACAACCTGTTCCAACAACTGTTTGGCATGGTCCAGGGGCAAACCTTTGTCTGAGGCAGCCCCACTTTGAAGCCACCTGAGTTGGAGCCCATCACTGTCTCCTGTGGGGATGGGAGCAAGTTCCACAGTTTAACTCTGTGCTGTGTGAAGGAGGACTTCCTTTTATCTGTCCTAAATCTTCCAGCATTCCATTGGGTGTCCATGAGTTCTAGCATTATGAGAGAGGGATAAAAACTTTCTCCATGCTGGGCATCGTTTTATAGACTTCTTTCATGTCACCTCTTACTCACATTTTCTCTAAGCTAGAAGAGTGTCTCCGCTAAGCCTGCAGAGCAACATAGGGATGGAGAGACGGGTGGGACTTGTGCTTCCCATCAGGCAGAAGGCTGAGGCGAGAGAGCAGGTTGAGGAAGAACAAGAACCAACAAACTGAATTCCATTTCTTTTAATGCCAAATGTGAACAGCAACATGATGGGAGAAACCAACCCCTTGATTTAAAGAATACACATCAAAAGGGAAATTGACAGCACCTTAGAGCCCTACTCATAAGTAAGCATAGATTATATTTTGTATGGAAACTGTGGCATTGTTTAGGATACTTTGTAAGGAAATAAAATTGAGGAAAGGACAAAGCAGACTAGTTATTAGAGAGGCAGAGGCATACCTAGGTGTTGGCAAAACCTGCCCCCACCGCCGGCCCAGAAGAGGTGCAAAAATCACCCCAGAAATCTTCCATCATCTGTGGCAAGGCAGTATGATGGTAGACCATTGAAGACTTTGGAATGTATGAGGTATTGCTGAGTGGCAATGCAATGCCACTGTCACAGCGACTGGGAAAAGCTTCCCATCCTTATTGCACAAAGGCACAAAAGGTGTGCAATTTTTTTTGGGGGGGGGAGCTCGTGCAACAATACAGCTCTTTGCCAGGGGCACAAAGGACTCTAGGTACACCTCTGTACACAGATACAGAAGTGACATGGGGTGGATCCATTTATCCCTAATTATAAAACACAAACACTTTATCTTCCTCTTATGGCATAATTCTCTGGGAGAAATATCAACCCCTAATTCTTTTCAACTGCAATATGTTGCACATCCTTTGCCGTATCTGCTGGGTCTTCACACTGTACACAATGGGATTGAGAAGTGGTGGGACAGCAACAAATATGTTGGCCATCAGCATGTGGACAATGGGAGAAAGGTGCTTCCCGTATCGATGTACCACTGTGATGCCAATCATTGGGATGTAGAAGATCAAGATGGCAGAAATGTGGGCCACACAGGTGTTGAGAGCCTTCAGACACTCTTTTCGAGAAGCAATGCTCAAAACAGTCTTCAGGATCAGAATATAAGATACAAGAATGATGAGAGCATCCAACAGTACTGTGCACATGACTGCGATCAAACCATATAAAACGTTGACTCTTGTGTCTGCGCAGGCTAACTTCATGGCATCTTGGTGGAGACAGTAGGAGTGAGAAAGGACATTGGATCTACAGAAAGGGAGCCGTTTAATGAGAAATGGGAATGGGAAGCAGACACAGAGACCTCTGGATAAGATAGCTATTCCGATTTTTGCAATGACTGAATTCGGTAGAAGTGACCTGTATCTCAATGGACCACGGATGGCAATCAAGCGGTCAAAAGCCATTGCCACAAGAATGCCAGACTCTATTGCTTGTAATATATGGATAAAGAACATCTGGCTGATGCAGGCATTGAATGGGATTCCGCCAGAGTCAAACCAATAGACCCCCAGCATAGTTGGCATGGTGGACATGCACAGGGCCAGATCGGAGCAGGCGAGCAGGCAAAGGAAGAAGTACATGGGCTCATGGAGGCTTTCGTCAGTTTTGATGACATAGAGGATTGTGATGTTCCCAAGCAGAGTCAGGGCGTAGAGCACAAACAGTGGGAAGGCCATCCAAGAGTTCTTCTCCTGCATCCCAGGGATGCCAATCAGGACAAAGGTTTGGTGGCTCACAAGGCTGTCATTGGAGCTGGTCAGAGGTGAAATCATCCCCCAAGTGCTTTTGGTGAAAGGACTTGAAGGAAGTCTAAAATTGATCTGTATATTAGAGATTTTTATACAACCTTGCAGATTCTGTGAATGTCATATTGCCTTTATGAAAGGGGATACATATCCTGTTTTAATTAAACAGCAAAATTTGTGTTAGAGCTTCTATTCAAGGATGGAAGAACAGTCCTGAATGCTGCTTCAGTTCATCTCTTATCCTGGCCAAATATCACTCCAACCCTATCATAAAAATTGCCAGTTTCTCATCTGCAAAACAGAAATAAAAAATACTGTGACATTGCTGAATTAGAAATTATATCTGTCCAAATGACTGCGTGGATAGCTGTAGAAGGGAAGGATTGGGACTCACCCCTCCTCTTGCTCTTCCTCGAAGACACCTTGAAACAGACACCTCCTTCTTTCAGCCCCATCCAGCGGGCAAGAGGAACGTGACCAGAGAGGATCAGAAGCTGAAATCCGTTTGAAGAAAGAAAATATTGATAGAGTAATTTGTAACAGAAAAACAAAAATTCAAACAATACTGAATAAAAAGTGCTGAAATTTGATTTTGCTTGCAGAAGATAAGAACCACCAAGCTATTTGCAGAGGAAGATAAATAAATATTAAAGAGTGAATAAATCTGTTTTTCTTTAAGAGGTTGTTAATGGTCTGAAACAATCAGGCTTTATACGAGCTACAGTTATCAAACGAGAGTTTCTACCATTCCATTGTTGTGTAGACCTTGTCCTCTATATCCCTGGGCAAAGAGAGGGGAACCTGCCCCATTGTATATCAGGTGGGGGGCTGTGTGGAAAGAGTCTCCTTTAAATTCCTGGGAGTTTACCTTAGTGAGGACCTCACTTGGAAAATCAACATAACTCAGGAGGCCAGAAAGGCCCAACAGAGACTCCATTTCCTCAGGGTCTTGCGAAAGAATAATGTTAAGCAACAACTGATTAACTCCTTTTACCGGTCCACAATAGAAAGTGTCCTTTCATATTGTATCACAGTGCGTTATGCTGGCCTGACAGCCACGGACAGAAAGTCTTTACAGAGGGTGGTGAACACAGCACATGATATCATGGGCTGTCCCTTGAGTTTGCTAGATGACATCGCAAGGGATCATTGCCTTAGGAGAGCGGGAAAAATTCTCAGGGATGACTCACACCCCAGCCATCACCTCTTTAATCTTATACCCTCGGGCAGGAGATATAGAAGTATAATCAGCCGTACAACAGGCTAAAAAAATCCGTGGGCTGTTAGGCTGTTGAACGGAAAATAACATAGCAAAATTGACTTGCAAGGTGGTGTGTTGTGCGATAAGCACACAGAATGCAACGAGACTGAGTGTTTGGGTGGGGGGAGGGAGGCTCATTTAATTTCATTGTACAAAGGTTGTTCAAGGACAATAAAGGTATTATTATTATTATTATTATTATTGTTATTATTATTATTATTATTATGCTCCTGTTCACAATAAGCAACAGAAAAGCAGTGCAAACTCCAAGTTATCGTCTCCTGTTCCAGGAACCAGCTGTTTTCCTGACTGGCCCAAACCCTACCCCCAATATGAAATTCCACATTGAATCCCAGTCTCCCTCTGGCTGACCCAGTATGAATTGCAGGATTTTAAGTTTCATGATAAGGACCATATTGAAAATGATAATAATTATTCTCATCAAAATTCAGCAGCGGTACCATAGTACTTCATGTATGTGATAGCTTCCCATAAACATGTCACTGTTATTTTCTTATTACCTGAAACTAACAATTAACAAGAACTCTGATATGCACAATATTTACAACCCCCCAAATATGATATAACATAAAGCATGAGAATAAAATCAGAACCGTTTCCATCATCTCATGGCCTCTTGATTGAGGAAGACCTCTCTGAAGCTGATCAATGGAAAACTTCTCTCTTTCGTGTCTCATGGCGTCTGTTGCACTTACATGACTTTATGGCACAGGCTGTGTACCTGACATGATTTCTCCCAGGATGGACGCTGAGCCTGCCTTTGCTGCTCCAAGAGGGATTCCATCTGCGCTTTTGATGGCACAAAGGGTTATAGCAAGAGAGGCCAGCTGCTCCTGAAGCACCAGAAAATTGTTGAACCCCACTGGGATCTGAAATCCCAGCTGCAAGTAGAAGGACATCTCCAGGCACCCTGCACTAGGAATCATAGAATCATAGAATCATAGAGTTGGAAGAGACCACAAGGGCCATCCAGTCCAACCCCCTGCCAAGCAGGAAACACAATCAAAGCATTCCTGACAGGTGGCTGTCAAGCTTCTGCTTAAAGACCTCCAAAGAAGGAGACTCCACCACACTCCTTGGCAGCAAATTCCACTGTCGAACAGCTCTTACTGTCAAGAAATTCTTCCTAATGTTTAGGTGGAATCTTCTTTCTTGTAGTTTGAATCCATTGCTCCGTGTCCGCTTCTCTGGAGCAGCAGAAAACAACCTTTCTCCCTCCTCTATATGGCATCCTTTTATATATTTGAACATGGCTATCATATCACCCCTTAACCTTCTCTTCTCCAGGCTAAACATACCTGCAGGACCTGCAGCTCTGCTCTCAGAGGCGTTCCAGAGATCACTCTGCGCTCCCCTCTTTTGTATAATAATAATAATAATAATAATAATAATAATAATAATAGTAAATTTATTATTTGTACCCCGCCCATCTGGCTGAGTTTCCCCAGTCACTCTGGGCGGCTCCCAATCGAGTGTTAAAAACAATGCAGCATTAAATATTAAAAGCTTCCCTAAACAGGTCTGCCTTCAGATGTCTTTTAAAAATAGGATAGCTGCTTATTTCCTTGACATCTGATGGAAGGGCGCTCCACAGGGCGGGCGCCACCACCTAAAAGGCCCTCTGTCTGGTTCCCGGTAACCTCACTTCTCACAGGGAGGGAACCGCCAGAAGGCCCTCGGCACTGGATCTCAGTGTCCGGGGTGAACGATGGGGGTGGAGACGCTCCTTCAGGTATACAGGTATAAAAAGAGAAGTGGGATGCAGACAGACTAGCCGAACAGTGAGGTCTCATTCTCCATGCAGATCTGAAGACCCCTAAAATCTGGGTCTGGGTAAAAGAATGACATCACTGCCACCAAACTCTAAAAGAGTTTCAAGTAGTAAACAAACAATTGTCAGAGGCGAGGACAGTGATAGTTAGTTAGTTCATTTCATTCATATACCATCCCTCAGCCTGTAGGATGGTGGTATACACACATAATAAAATAATTAAAAAGTTGCTTTTCAATACTTTAAGAAAAACTCATCATATCTTCATCAAACCAGAAAAAGCAAGGCTGCAGGAGTGCCTCTTCTCCATGTGTTTGTCTAATCCTCCTTTAAAGCCATCCAAGTTGGTGGGCGTCACTGCCTCCAGTGGGAGAGAGTTCCCCAGTTTAACTCTGCATTGCTCAAATGAGTTATTTCTTTTAATGGCACCAGATCTTCCAACATTCAGCTTTGATGGGTGCCCATGAGCTCTACTTAGTAGAACTTAACCAAATATGACAAAAAATGAAGATGAATGAGGCTAATAGCATAAAAATGGAAAAATAACTATCAATGCAGAGCTGAGAAATCCCATTTAAATCACAATGACTTTGCCCCATACGGGGGAAATTTGCAGAGCACATTTAGAGCAAAGAAACTCAGTTTCATTTGGTCCTTGATTCTATGGCTGAGGTGAGACCTAGAGGTTTTTCGTTATTGATACCTGATGCCACAGACAAGACACCTCAAGAAGGGGTTCTGCTCCTAGATGCAGGGTGTGGTGAACCTGCCCTAAGTTAAGGGATTCTCTTAAAGAGTTAATGTTCACTCCATGTTTGAGTGGCAGCTCACTCCGGGGAGGCGGGACATTCCGCCCTTTAAAAGGAGGGAGCAGCCAGTGAGAGGAGAAGAGGGAGGGAGGGAGTGGTGACTGGAAGAAGAGGGAGTGGGACCAGGATAGTGGTGGGTAGGATAGGTAGGATAGGATAGGATGAAGATCAGTTTGTTAAACTGAAAGTGTTTATGCTTATGGTTGGAAACTAAACGGATGAACTAATAAAGATCCGAAAAGTTATGTTATGTAAAGAATAAAAACTTGTTTTCATTGAGCCAAGAAGTTATCGTCGTTTATGGTTGGGTCCAGCGATATATGACTGCTTATGAGGGAAGGAACTCAGGGAAGAGACAAAACACACCTGCAGGGAGATAGTTTGTGTCTCAGGGTTTCTCTCAAAAGGGGCAAGAGGGTAGAGGCCTTGGTAAAGCTACACAGTTGCTAAAGGAGTTAGCCAACTGATGCAGGGAGGGATCTGAAGGAACAGAGGCCCCAGTACTGCAAGCTGAGAGGCAGGTTAACCCCAGGAGTCCAGAGCATTGTGAATATATATATCTACCGCGGTCACGGCAGCTGGACAAAAGAAACCCCTGTTACTAAGATATCCCAGGTTACAATAAAAAGGGATTGAAAACTCAGACGGACCTCAAAGGATAGAGGTGGGGCTGAAAGAAATTATAACCCGGAACACCTCAGTGAAAAAAATACACTTAGTAACGGTCAAAGGGGTGAAGCGTGAAGCTTGAGGGGGAGGTTCGTCGCACAGGGCTTGACCAGAGAAGGACAATATGGGGCACATGGACCTACACTCTTATGGCTTTCCCAACTGGATTGCTGCAGTTCACTCTAGGAGGAGCTACCCTTCAGGATAGTCCAGGAGTTGCAGTGGATTCCAAAGTCTGCTGCATGCATTGCAAGTGGTGCAGCAGAAAGGGATCATGTAACACCAGCCGTGTGTGAACTGTGTGTTTGCCTATTTGCAACCGGGGCCAAAGTGTTTTCTTTAATATACAAAGCTCCACACAACCTGAGAACCACGTACCTGATGGAGCGCCTCTCCCCATTTCTGCCAGGTCAGGCCCTGAGAATCTGCAGGGGAGTCGCACCTAGATATTGTGTTTATGAGCATGTTTGATTTGGCCCACTCAATCAATCCACTTTTAGTTAAAGAAGTTGTTTTCACCAGAGTGAGAAAGGACATTTGATCTACAGAAAGGGAGCCATTTAATGAGAAAAGGAAATAGGAAGCACAAACCAAAACCTCTGAACAAGATAGCTGCACCTGATATTGCAGTTAAAGAATTTGGGAGAAGTAATCTGCATGTCATTGGATCACAGGTGGCAATTAATCAGTCAAATAGAGTTATTTATTACATTTGTGTACTGTTCTTCATCCTTAGATCTCAGGACAGTTCACAACATTAAAATACAGGATAAAAACCACAGGATACATCATAATAACAAAAAGAAAACAAACCAATAATGCCCCACCCCCCTCAACACTTTTAAAAGTCATTGGGTGTTAATCAGCCAAAGGCCTGGTTGAAGAGGAACATTTTTGCTGTGTCTCTTTAAAGATGTGCCCCTTCAAACAGGCCGGGACCACCACCTCTCGTGAAGAGGCATTGATCACCTTCTTGACGCAGCCAGCTGCCCATTCCCTGCTGGCTTTTACCAACCAAGAGGGGCAAGGGTCTAGAGCAGGCATGGCCAAACTTGGCCCTCCAGCTGTTTTGGAACTGCAATTCCCATCATCCCTGACCACTGGTCCTATTAGCTAGGGATGATGGGAGTTGTAGTCCCAAAACAGCTGGAGGGCCAAGTTTGGCCATGCCTGGTCTAGAGCGTCACCCTGACCAATCCAAGCACCATGTCCACATCCTTGAGCCTCACCAACTGAAACTCATGCAACACAACAGGAGTAAACTGTGCTCTGGACGCCCCTTGAGATTCAGCTGCTAAAACAGTGGAGTCAAGATCTTGGTGGATGCAAGTGATTTTATCCTCAAAATGTTTTGCAAACAACACAAGACAGGAAAGCTCTGCTGGATGACATAGTGAGGATTCAATGGAGGTGGCAAAGTATGCCTTCTTTGCTGTCTTCACTGCCTCTAGGTAGGCTCGATGATGAGCCCTCCCCATTGCATTTGACCAAATCTCTTTGTTTATGGAATCTGTGCAGAATTGCTCAGTGTCTGCCATTAAACATATCAGAATAAAAAGGACAAAACAGACTCAATATTAAACAGATTCAGAAATAACCTGGGATGCTTTTCTACATTTTACATTTGTAAAAAAAAAAACCAGAAGCTTTCCTTTTTGGAATTATAGGTGCAGAACTACACAAACTGTATAGAAACTTATTTATGTATGCTACTACAGCGGCAAAAATGTTACTTGCCCTAAAATGGAAAGAAGCAGAAGACCCAGTAAAGGAAGAATTGATACAAAAACACAGAATATGCAGAAATGGTGAAATTTACTGAAGAATAAGAAATCTAGATAACAAACATTTTATAGAATGATGGAAATGGTTTATGGAATATTTAAAAACAAAGTGTAAACAGATAAGAACATTGGCAGGATTATTGTAATGACCTGCAGTTTTAGAAGAGTAAATATTTAAACGAACAAGTTAAGTTAATCTGGAATATGCAGGAAATATAAAAAATATTTTTAAGGAACCGCAGAAAGAGGAGGAAGGAAGTCGTATATCAAAATGTTAAAATGATTGTAAAACAATTGAAATGTAAATAACAGAAAATCATATTTTTTAAAAAAACAAAGACAACCTTGGATGGATCCATCTAACCCTAAATATAAAGTACTTTATCTTCCTTTCACCAGAGTATTTTATAACTCTTTTATAATTAAACTTTTTTTAATTTGCAGTATATTCCATACCCTTTGCCGAATTTGCTGGGTCTTTACACAGTACACAACAGGATTAAGAAGTGGTGGAACCATAACAAAAGTGTTTGCCATCAGCATGTGGACAATGGGGGAGAGGTGCTTCCCGTATCGATGTACCACAGCAATGCCAATCATTGGGACAAAGAAAATCAGGATGGCAGAAATGTGGGCCACACAGGTGTTCAGAGCCTTGAAGCATTCTTCCTGAGAGGCAATGCTCAAAACAGTCTTCAGTATCATGACATATGATGCAAGAATGATAACCATGTCTGTCCCTAAAGTGCAAACAGCTACTATCAAACCATACAAAATGTTGACCTTTATGTCTGCACAGGCTAACTTCATGGCATCTTGGTGGAGACAGTAGGAGTGAGAAAGGACATTGGATCTGCAGAAAGGGAGCCGTTTAATGAGAAATGGGAATGGGAAGCAGAAACAGAAACCTCTGGATATGATTACTACACCTATTTTTACAATGACTGAATTTGAGAGAAGTGAACTGTATCTCAGTGGATCACGGATGGCAATCAAGCGGTCAAAAGCCATTGCCACAAGAATGCCGGACTCAATCCCTTGCAATGCATGGATAAAGAACATCTGGCTGATGCAGCCATTGAGTGGGATTTCCCCAGAGTCAAACCAATACACACTCAGAATAGTTGGCATGGTGGAGATGCAGAGGCCCAGATCCGAGCAGGCGAGCATGGAAAGGAAGAAGTACATGGGTTCATGGAGACTTTGGTTGGTCTTGATGACATAGAGGATCGTGATGTTCCCAAGCAGAGTCAGGGCGTAGAGCACAAACAGTGGGAAGGCCATCCAAGAGTTCTTCTCCTGCATCCCAGGGATGCCAATCAGGACAAAGGTTTGGTGGCTCACAAGGCTCTCATTGAACCAGCTGGTGGAGGACATCGTTCCCCTGGTGCTTTCGGTGAAAGGTTTTAAGGAATCATAAAAGTTAAATGTTGAACGTGGGGAAGGAGAACATGCCCCCCCCAAGAGCTTTGGATGGATGGATTCTAAAGAGTCATAAAATTCTTATTGTGACATAGTGTAACAGATTTTGTAATGTATTGAGAAATCTCCTAGTTTAGTCCAAGAGGAAAAGTTGTCTTAGAGCCTCTAATCAAAGAAGGAACAGCAGTCTTGAATGCTGCTTCATCTCACCTTCTGCCCTGGCCATAGATCACGCCAACCCCATCATCAAAATCAATCCCCAAAAGTCTCCCAACTCTGACCTGTGGAGTGGAGGTCACAAGCGTGTGGCTTTCAAAGATTCAGTCTCCCAACTTCTCATCTGAAAAATTGATATAACAATCACAGTGCAATATTTAAATTAGAAATGGTGGATCTAAATAACTAGACGTATAGTATTATTTGGGAAGGACAGGACTAGTTTCAACCCATGTCCTCCACTTATGAGAAGACACCTTGAAACTGAAGTCCTTAATTTTGCAGCTCTATCCAGTTGATGAGAGGATTGTGATCATAGAATCATATAAATGTGGAGCAGAAAGGACCATGGGGGACATTTTCTCCGTACTCCACACAGATGTTGCAGCAAAAACTGCAGCCCACCACAATTTTCCGTTCTTCCTCCCTTCCACATCTGTAGCCCTTCTGCTCTGTAGTCCTTATCCTCCTCCTTCCTCCTGGAAAGCAGACCCCCACCCCCCACCACAAGACAGAGCAGAGCAGTACAACCTCCGGATTATTAACTCCTGATCCAGCAAACCAGATGTTTTCTTGACCAGCCCAAACCCTCCGCCCCAATATGAAGTTCCAAATTAAACCCCGTCTCTTTCTGGCTGACCCTGTATGAGTAGCAGAATATTTACATTACTGAGGAAAACCTCTCCGAAGTCAATCGAAGGAAAACTCATCTGCTTGATAGCTCATGCCGCCCTTTGCACTTACCTGACTTCATGGCACAGCCTGTGAAGCTAACATGCTTTCTCCCAGGGTCAACGCTGGTCGTTCCTGTTCTGCTGCAAGAGGGATTCTGTCTGTGATATTTATGGTGTGTAAAGAGTTATTGAAAAACTCTTTTCCCTCAGGCAGACAAGTTGCCCTCAAACTGGGAGACAATTGCTGAATCCTGTGAGAGGAGATCTCACAAATCCCAATGGCAAGTATTAGGTAATTGCTGTGGGTCCTGCACAAAGACCCAAAGTTCTTGTCTCAGAGGCGTTCCAGGGATCACTCTGTGCTCCTCTCTTTTGTATAACCAGAGAAATGGGAGATGTACAGAATATCTTAACAGAGTGGTCTCATCCTCCCTGCAAAAGTGAGGACCCTTAAAACATAGGTCTGGGTAAAATAATTGGGTTCTTGTCATGAAGGTCCCAAAGAGGTTCAGTTAGCAGACCATTTTGACCAGGGAAGCGCACACAGGATTGGTGTTGTATGAGCTCAACATGTTGCAGCACTTACAATGCATGAAGCAGAATTCTTCTGCAACTTCCAGACTTTCCTGGAGCACATTGCAATAAGCTAATTGGGAGATGACTACAGACCTTTCTTCTGTAGTTAAGCCCTACATCTGGAAGTGGAACCATTTGATGACAGGTTTTCAGAATAAAATCAGTTGGTTTATCATTTCCACATATTTATCCCAGTAAGAATAGATTGGAACCCACTGGAACCATTTCTTTCAAAACCTTTGAAATGAAAAGACTAAATAAATTTTTTTTAAAGGTGAAACAAAAATTTCCATATACTTTAAGTTTCTTGGGTTACAAAAAGTACATATATCTATTTTCAAATCACAAAGTCCTTTTCACAGATCAGTTATATTTGATGTGAGACTTTAATGCTGTATACCGTATAAGGTTGGGAGAGAAGAGAGGTGGGTTATAAGCTCTTTGTAGTGTGAGGGTTCATAAATGTATTGGGAAATGTTTAACAGGGCCAGTTCTGGGGTGGAATTTAATACCTATTTAGTTATTTTGCATATTTCTTGTAGGACTGATGTGCAAAAGGGTTGACTTATGGGGCAATCCCATCACATGTGGAGATATGTGCATTTGGAAGTGCAGCCTCTCCAACATTTTAGTGAGGTTCCTGTGTGTATCAGCACCAACTTAAATGGTGTTAAGTACCATCTATAAATAAGTTTCAAGGTGAGTTCCCTCCTTTTGGCTGAGATGGATTTAAAGGGAGGTTTAAGGATTGAACCTGGTAAAAGTATTTCATTTTGTGCCCTATTGCTTCTTCAGGCTTTGAGTTCCCTTATGAACCACTATCTCTTCCCTTTAGCACAGAATTGTCATTTGGAAAAGATATCAGCCCCTGGTTTTCTTCAACAAGAACATTTTGTAAATCCTCTGCCGAATTTGCTGGGTCTTCACACTGTACACAACAGGATTAAGAAGTGGTGGGACCGCAATGTATATGTTGGCCATCAGCATGTGGACAATGGGGGAGAGGTGCTTCCCAAATCGATGAACCACACTGACGCCAATCATTGGGATGTAGAAGATCAAGATGGCACAAATGTGGGAGACGCAGGTGTTGAGAGCCTTGCGGCGCTCTTGGTGGGACGCAATGCTCAAAACAGTCTTCAGGATCAGGATATAGGATATGAGAATGATCACAACATCCAGCCCCAAAGTAGACATGACCATTACCAAACCATACAAAATGTTGACTTTTGCACCAAAACAGGCTAACTTCATTGTGTCTGGGTGGAGGCAGTATGAATGAGAAAGCACATTAGATCGGCAGAAAGGGAGCCGTTTAATAAGAAAGGGCAGTGGGAAGCAGACACAGAAAGCTCTGGACAATATAGCTATACCTAATTTTACGATTGCGGAATTTGGGAGAAGTGAGGTATATCTTAACGGATCACAGATGGCAATGAACCGGTCATAAGCCATTGCCACAAGAATGCCAGACTCTGCCCATTGAAACAAATGGATAAAGAACAGCTGGCTGATGCAGGCATCAAGTGTGATTTTCCCTGAGTCAAACCAATAGACCTGCAGCATAGTTGGCATGGTGGAAAAGGAGAGGCCCAGATCCGAGCAGGCGAGCATGCAAAGGAAGAAGTACATGGGCTCATGGAGGCTTGGGTCAATCTTGATGACATAGAGGATTGTGATGTTCCCAAGCAGAGTCAGGGCGTAGAGCACAAACAGTGGGAAGGCCACCCAAGAGTTCTTCTCCTGCATCCCAGGGATGCCAATCAGGACAAAGGTTTGGTGGCTCACAAGGCTCTCATTGAAACTGGTGATGGAGGACATCATTCCCCAAGTCTGTTTGTTGGGAAAATGCTAAGGAATAAAATTCAAATAAATATTAGAAATCTGGTATGATTTTACAGGTTCTGACCTAGTTTAATCCAACATGAGACATTGTATTAGAGCTTCCAAACATTAGAGCCTTCCAACTCTGACATATGATTCACTCTTCTAAGCCCAACCAGCGTCAGTTTTATGATTTATTCGTTTGTTATTTACAGAGTTTTAATCCACACCTTTGCCAAAGGTGCTGCCATAGTGGCTTCTGAAGTTCAGTTGTAAGAGGGTTTCTGCTCTCAGGTTTACATTTAAAATTATGTGACAGAGAAATGCATGGGGAGGGAAGCAGAAGAAGCTATTCTGCACTTAGAACTTCACTTCTTGCAGTGACTACCTGTGGCAGCCTGTTGGAATATCTACTCAGCCTCTCTTGTGGAGAACTGATGGGAGCTGGTCTTTCAGCAAATCAGTGGGACAGCCATGCTTTCTTCCACTCTAATCTGCAGCCTGACAGGAGTTTAGCATCATTTGTGTAGCTCAAGGATCCTAAAGCCAGTTTGATTGCGCTGAAAGAGAAACTGGGACACTCCCTCCACTACTGATTTGTGTAGTGGCTGTAAGTCTGAACTGGGAGCTGATAAATCATTTTGTTGAAAATCGTCTGTCAGCCACGAAGTCACTGGATAGCCTCAGTAGGAATCCGCAATCCCAGCATGAAAATACTGGTTTACACCGCAGGGATTTTGTGAAGGTTACTGAGGAAAAAAATACCTGAAGTGTTCTGATGTCTTGAATATTGTGTCTAAGGGCTCAGTGTTGGAGGTGGCAGTGTGTGACAACAACAACAACAACAACAACAACAATAATAATAATTTGTTATTTGTACCCCGCCCATCTGGCCGAGTTTCCCCAGCCACCCTGGGTGGCTCCCAATTGAGTGTTAAAAACAATACAGTATTAAATATTAAAAACTTCCCTAAACAGGGCTGCCTTCCGATGTCTTTTAAAAATAGGATAGCTGCTTATTTCCTTGACCTCTGCTGGAAGGGTGTTCCACAGGGCGGTCGCCACTACCGAGAAGGCCCTCTGCCTGGTTCCCTGTAACCTCACTTCTCGCAATGAGGGAACCGCCAGAAGGCCCTCGGTGCTGGATCTCAGTGTCCAGGCAGAACGGTGGGGGTGGAGACGCTCCTTCAGGTATACAGGCCCGAGGGCCGTTTTGCAAATTCAGAGTCTCTTAGTTTCTCATCTGCAGAAGAGTATTATTGTTGAATTGGAAATGCTGTATGAGAAATGCTCGGGTAACAAACACCTTGGGTTACAAACACTTCGGGTTACAGACTCTGCTAACCCGGAAGTAGGACCTCGCGTTAAGAACTTTACCTCAGGATGAGAACAGAAATTGTGCTCTGGCGGCGCAGCGGCAGTGGGAGGCCCCATTAGCTAAAGTGGTACCTCAGGTTAAGAATGGACGTCCGGAATGAATTAAGTTAGTAACCAGAGGTACCACTGTATCTAAATGGCAGAATGGATAACTGTGCAGCTGAAAGAGAAGCTAGTCTTACCCCACCTCCTCTTCTGTCAAGGAACCTGGAAACCAAGGTCCTTAATTTTGGAGCTCCAGTGGGCAAGTGGGTTGGGGCCAGATATGACCAGAGGCTGAAATCAGTTAAAAAATATATTTAAAGTGCATAATCAAAAAACTAGTGACTGTATTTCAGTGTGTTCAAGATGTTACCATATTCCTAAAACATATCAAAGGAAAATCAAAGGCACATTATACATAAATCCAACTTGGGGAAGGAAAATATAAGGAACAGTGTATGCATTTGAAAACACATTTGGGCACAATGATTACCAGGGGGGTGGGGTGGATACAGAAAATAAGTTTAGAATTAATTCAAGGAGTGCATGTATAAGCTAAAGCAAATGCTCATTACCATATGATGCTGAATACACTACCATTCACATGAGTTGGACTTTCAAATCAGCCTTTTCATGCACGTTTTCTGTTTGTTTTGTTGTTTTTGCTTAGAATTAATTCAAGCCACTGCTATACATGGCTTAGGTCCAGCCTCTCTGAAAGATCATATTCTCTCATATGAATCTGCCTGGGCTCTGAGATCTTTGGGGGAGGCTTTTCTCACAGTCCCACCACCCTCCTAGGCACATTTGGTGGGAACACAGGAGAGGGACTTCTTGGTGGCTGCTCCCAGACTTTGGAACTCTCTTCCTGTTGTTGTTGTTTAGTCGTTTAGTTGTGTCCGACTCTTCGTGACCCCATGAACCAGAGCATGCCAGGCACTCCTGTCTTCCACTGCCTCCCGCAGTTTGGTCAGACTCATGTTGGTAGCTTCGAGAACACCGTCCAACCATCTCGTCCTCTGTCGCCCCTTCTCCTTCCGCCCTCCATCTTTTCCAACATCAGGGTCTTTTCCAGGGAGTCTTCTCTTCTCATGAGGTGGCCAAAGTCTTGGAGCCTCAGCTTCAGGATCTGTCCTTCCAGTGAGCACTCACGGCTGATTTTCTTCCTGGAGATGTTCTATTGGCTTCCTCCTTCATATCCTTTCACCAGCAGGTGAAGACAGATTTATCCCTGCAGAATTTTTGGAGCTGCCTGTTTTTAAGGAAAGGGCTGATGCTAGGATGTTTTTATTGCTCTGACCAACATAAGGTTTTTTCCCCTACTGCTTAGTCAGAATATCCTTTCTTGTAATTTCATTCCATTGGTTCAGGTCCGCCCCTCCAGAACAGGAGAAAACAAGCTTGCTCCATCCATGGACAACCCTCCAGCTATTTGAAGATGGCTATCAGATCACCTCTCAATCTTCTCTTCTCCTGGCTAAACATCCCCAAACCAATCCTTCTTGAGGGGCCATCTACAGGGCGTTCCCTAAACACACCTTGCCTTTGAAGCATCTAAGCTCCACAGCTGAAGTTTCCAAAAGCATCCTTCCTGTTGGACCCACCTGGCATCCCAGGTGCATATATTTGGCTGTGAGTGGACTTGGTGACCTCTTTGACACTTCTCTTCCTCCTGCTGGGAACAGGTTGTTAGACTATTCTTATATTACTATTTAGAAGTACCCAGTGACTCCATTAATAATGGGTTATGGTCTGATAATGTTCTTGGTATTATTTCTGTTTTTCTTACTATTAATTCCAATTCTTTAGATATCCAGATGGCATCAATTCTGGCACTGCATTCATGCACATGTGAATAAAATGTGAATTCCCTATCTAATAAATGTTTCTTTCTCAAAATATCTATTAAATTCAGATTTTCTGCCATTTCACAAAAGGATTTTGGAAGCCTACCTTCTTTGGCAGAAATGCCAAAGATCCACGGAGCTCTAAAGCATAGACGTAAAAATGAAACGGTCAGGGACCAGCTGGACTCTTGGTCTGTTGCTGCAGGGCTGTTCTGAGGTTCTTATGCTATCCATACTTAAGAGATACAAGCTCTGTCATTTCACAATACAGTGAGAGATCTATCTGGAACTGATCAAAATGTTTATATCTCAAACAGTGCTTTGCACATACCTGACTTTATGGCATGGTCAATGTGACACGTCTTCCGCAGCAGCAAACACTAAGCCTGCCTTTGCTGTTCCAGGAGAGATTATCCCTGTGCTTTTTATGGTGTTGACAATTATGGAAAAAGCGTTTCCCCTCTGGGAGAAAGGCTATCTGAAAACTGCCAGAAAACGCCTTTGTCTCAGGGGGAGAACATCTCTGAAAACCTGGTGGCAATTACTTGGAAATCTCTAAAGCTCCTTGTCAAGGTCCTGGAGTTCAGCTCTGGGCCAGACGTTCTGGAGATCTTGTGTGTGCTCCTCTCTTTCATAAGGATAGACAAAGGAGATGTGCCCAAATGGGGGAGAAATTTGATTCTGTTCGCATTCAAAAGTGAACCTATCCAATCCATACTTTCTGGAACAACACCTATGGTAAAGCATAGATTTGCCCTTCCCTACCAGCAACCCTTCATGCTGAGATATCACACCTCCTTGATGATATTGAGGAGCCTCAAGTTTTAGACCTTTTTACAAATGTTTGACTGGTTTTGTGGGGAGTGGGAGGGAGAACAAAAGAGGATAGAGTGAAGGCGGGAAGGCAGAGGAGCTGGCTTGAATGGAAGCCATCTATGCCATGAGAAATTGAGGGAAGATTGAACCGTTCAACCTTGGGATGGGGGAGGATTTCGAGCAGTTCCACAATGTGGCGTGAACCTCCTCATTCGACATATGAAGGGCCTAGAATCTGTACAAGCAGAGATTCCTCCAACTTATAGTTGCTCTATTTTATGACGTGGTCCTCTGGTTCTTTCTCCCCTTGCTTTCTAACAAAAATAGTTTCTAGATGCTTGCAGCACTTAGGATGCAAAAAGGTAAAGGACCCGTGGACGGTTAAGTCCAGTCAAATGGGGTTGCGGCACTAATCTCGCTTTCAGGCCGAGGGAGCCAGCATTTGTCCACAGACAGCTTTCTGGGTCATGTGGCCAACATGACTAAACTGCTTCTGGCACAACGGGACACCATGACAGAAGCCAGAGCGCATGGAAACACTGTTTACCTTCCCACCGCAGCGGTACCTATTTATCTACTTGCACTTTTTGGTGTGCTTTCAAACTGCTAGGTTGGCAGGAGCAGGGACCGAGCAATGGGAGCTCATCCTATTATGGGGATTTGAACCACCGACCTTCCGATTGGCAAGCCCAAGAAACTCAGTGGTTTAGACCACAGCGCCACCCGCGTCCCTTCACTTATTTTTTTTAATTATATTTATTGTTTTTTAAACAAAAAACAGAAAAAGAAACTTAACATAATACAAAATACATAGTACAAGATATCAAATACAAAATACAAAGACACAAACATCATAATTTCCCATTCATCTTGTCTACTCATGTTGGGGTGACTTCCTCCAGTCTCCCCTGCTGTGTTTCAATGTCAATCATCTTTAGTAATTTCCTCTCATCTTTCATTATTTTTTCTTATATTACTTATATTCTCATCTTATAGTCGTCTTAACCAAAAATCATACATTTACATTACTTAATCCTAATTCTAATCTGTAAAGTGTAATTTCTTCTAACTTTTTTCAGTCTTTAAATCTTACAATAGTTTTTTAAATATACTTTAAATTTCTTCCAGTCTTTTTCCACCGTCTCCTCCCTCTGGTCGCGTAGTTTCCCAGTCAGTTCGGCGAGTTCCATATAGTCCATCATTTTCATCTGCCATTCTTCTATCGTTGGTAATTCCTGTGTCTTCCAGTGCCTTGCAATCAAAATCCTAGCTGCTGTTGTGGCATACATAAAAAAGGTTTGATCCTCCTTGGGGACCTCTTGGTTCACCATTCCAAGTAAAAAAGCCTCTGGTTTTTTAGTAAATGTGTTTTCCAACACTTTTTTCATTTCATTATAAATCCTTTCCCAGAAAGCTTTTATCCTTGGGCAAGTCCACCACATATGGTAAAATGTCCCTTCCACCTCTTTGCATTTCCAACATTTATTATCCTGCAAATGATAGATTTTTGTGAGGAGGAATTAAAGAACCTTTTAATGAGGGTGAAAGAGGAGAGCGCAAAATATGGTCTGAAGCTCAACATCAAAAAAACTAAGATCATGGCCACTGGTCCCATCACCTCCTGGCAAATAGAAGGGGAAGAAATGGAGGCAGTGAGAGATTTCACTTTCTTGGGTTCCATGATCACTGCAGATGGTGACATCACTCACGAAATTAGAAGATGCCTGCTTCTTGGGAGAAAAGCAATGACAAACCTAGACAGCATCTTAAAAAGCAAAGACATCACCTTGCCAACAAAGGTCTGTATAGTTAAAGCTATGGTTTTCCCAGTAGTAATGTATGGAAGTGAGAGCTGGACCATAAAGAAGGCTGATCGCCGAAGAATTGATGCTTTGAATTATGGTGCTGGAGGAGACTCTGGAGAGTCCCATGGACTGCAAGAAGATCAAACCTATCCATTCTTAAAGAAATCAGCCCTGAGTGCTCCCTAGAAGGACAGATCCTGAAGTTGAGGCTCCAGTACTTTGGCCACCTCATGAGAAGACTCCCTAGAAAAGACCCTGATGTTGGGAAAGATTGAGGGCACAAGGAGAAGGGGACGACAGAGGATGAGATGGTTGGACAGTGTTCTTGAAGCTACTAACATGAGTTTGGCCAAACTGCGAGAGGCAGTGAAGGATAGGCGTGCCTGGCATGCTCTGGTCCATGGGGTCACGAAGAGTCGGACATGACTGAACGACTGAACAACAACAACAACAATGGGACACCAAGCATTGGGACGTAGAAAATCAAGATGACAGAAATGTGGGTGACACAGGTGTTCAGAGCCTTGAAACATTCTTCATGGGATGCAATGCTCAAAACTGCTTTGTAAGTTAAAGTGAACACCTTGAATTGGGTTCGATAGCAAATAGGCAAACACACAGTTCTGCGTCAGGTGCAACTTCTGTAATATCCTGAAGGGCAGCCCTTCATAGAATGCATTGCAATAAGCCACTGGGAAGTGACGAGTTTGGTTCACTGTGTCCAGACTGTACTTCTGTGGTCAAGCCCAGCATCTGGGAGTGAAGCCACAACTACCGCACTTGAAGTGTCAAGTCTGTACCATTAGGCATCTGTAACCCCTAAGTCTCGCCCAGGAATCAAGGTCTGAAGGAAGCTGAATTACTTTGCTCTTAATGTGCTGTACAAATGTTCCTCCATGGGGCTAGTCATCTTTTTCTTTTTTTGACTATTTACCTAGGAAGGCAGATCAAGAAATACCTTCACTTCCTGGGACCAGATTAGAAGGCTTTCTAACAACCTAACCATCCAGTTACTGGCTGCTGTACATAATGTTAAAAGGGTGAGTTGGACGATTAAAGACAGAAAGCACCCCTCAGACAATTAATATAGAAATTGTTTCATATATTAATATTGTGCAGTTTGAAGCATCTGGAAGCAGAAGAACTGACTCTGAAATGAAGCATTGTCCAGGCCCATTAAAATATAAATCAAACTTTTACTGGAAGAACTCCTCAAATCAAAACACAAGCATCAAATGACACATCACAAAATATCCATACAATGTCTTCTGCTGTCCAGCACAGGTTCAGCATCTTAGAAAGTACCAGTATGAAATAATCTGAACAGAGCTATAAGTAATGGTCTCTCTCTCTTTAACAGAATCCATTTCCCTGGAGCAGTTTTCCTGGGGAGTTTCATTTACATTCTTCTGTTCTCTGCCCCATTCAGAGAAGGGGACACAACCCTTTCAAGAAGGTGAATTTGCAACTCAATACAGATACAGATATAAATATTATAGAGAAAGCCCTTTGTTTCATGGGGGAAAAACCTATCAGAATGAAAACTGACAAGATAATGCAATCCCAAATCTTTGTATGGAATTTTTTGTGTGTGTCTGTCTCTGTGTGTGCTTGTGTAAACTGTGCAGAATTGTTTAGGACATTTAAAAAAATCCACATGGATAAAATGATGAAGATCAGTTATTAATTGGATACAAAAGCAGCATGTGATAATCCATCTATTAGTAAGACCAAAACAATTTTCTCTTCCCTTTGTCACAGAATTCGTCTTTGAAAGATATATCTTTTATTTAATTGCAAATGTTGCATATCCTTTGCCGAATCTGCTGGGTCTTCACACTGTACACAACGGGATTGAGAAGTGGTGGGACAGCAACAAATATGTTGGCCATCAGCATGTGGACAATAGGAGAAAGATGCTTCCCGTATCGATGTGCCACACTGATGCCAAGGTGAGCTGAGCTTGTAGGGCGGAGCTAATCAGTGCCTGGAGGGCAGCGACTGAGGAGGGAGCACAAGGCTTGTGTGTGTGAGAGAGTTTGTTTCTGGCTTGTGTGTGTGTGTTTGTCTGGTGACTAGCTGTGGGCGGAGCTAATCAGTGCCTAGAGGGCAGTGACTGAGGAAGTAGGCAAAAGGTGAGCTGAGCTTGTAGGGCGGAGCTAATCAGTGCCTGGAGGGCAGCGACTGAGGAGGGAGCACAAGGTGAGCTGAGCTTGTAGGTTTTGTGGGTTTGTCTTTTTGGGGCTATGTGTGATTAAGTTTGTGTGCTTATTTGTTTCCTTATTTGTTTGTGTGTTTCCCAGGCTTGTGTGTGTGAGAGAGTTTGTTTCTGGCTTGTGTGTGTGTGTTTGTCTGGTGACTAGCTGTGGGCGGAGCTAATCAGTGCCTAGAGGGCAGCGACTGAGGAAGTAGGCAAAAGGTGAGCTGAGCTTGTAGGGCGGAGCTAATCAGTGCCTGGAGGGCAGCGACTGAGGAGGGAGCACAAGGTGAGCTGAGCTTGTAGGTTTTGTGGGTTTGTCTTTTTGGGGCTGTGTGTGATTAAGTTTGTGTGCTTATTTGTTTCCTTATTTGTTTGTGTGTTTCCCAGGCTTGTGTGTGTGAGAGAGTTTGTTTCTGGCTTGTGTGTGTGTGTTTGTCTGGTGACTAGCTGTGGGCGGAGCTAATCAGTGCCTAGAGGGCAGCGGCGCGCGCCTAGCGGCGCGCGCAGTTTGACCTATCTTTTGATAGAGCTGAGCTAGTCTCAAACGTTTACTTGGGGAGACCTAGGCTTCTTTTTTTGAGTGTCCTGACTTCAAGCTTCAAGATGGAGGGTGAGGGAACAACTGTAGTCGCCTGCAATTCCTGCGCAATGTTTGCCTTCTTGCCAAAGGATGTAGGCAGCTACACCTGCAGCAAGTGCAAGTTGGTTGCCCTACTAGAAGACAAGGTCCGGCAACTTCAGAAGGGGGAGGGAACAACTGTAGTCGCCTGCAATTCCTGCGCAATGTTTGCCTTCTTGCCAAAGGATGTAGGCAGCTACACCTGCAGCAAGTGCAAGTTGGTTGCCCTACTAGAAGACAAGGTCCGGCAACTTCAGAAGGGGGAGGGAACAACTGTAGTCGCCTGTAATTCCTGCGCAATGTTTGTCTTCTTGCCAAAGGTTGTAGACAGCTACACCTGCAGCAACTGCAAGTTGGTTGCCGTACTCGAAGACAAGGTCCAGCAACTTCAGGCCCATGTATCTACGCTCCAGAAAATTAAAGAGCTGGAGCTTTTCTTGGATGCAGCAGAGCACACTGTCTCCACCAAGCAGGAGACAGGGCACATCTCTGAGGAGGAGATCAGTTCCCCAACTCAGGAGCCAGATGTATGGAGGAACGTGACTCACAGAAGTAGAATGCCCAGGGATCGCTCTGAGTGTTTAGAACTACAAAATCGATTTGAAGTGCTCTCAAATCTGGAAGATGAAGAACAGACTCCATTGGAAGATCTCTCCCTCATCACAGTTGATGAGGTATATGAAGACGAGCAACATAGTCAGTCCTCTGGGAATGTGCAGGCGACAGCACATGTAAGAATCCCGACCAAGCCTAAGAGGAGGCGTGTAGTGGTGATAGGGGATTCCCTACTGAGGGGCACGGAAGCAGTGATCTGTGGGCCTGACAAGATGTCTCGAGAGGTATGCTGTCTCCCCGGGGCCAAGATCCATGATGTTACAGAACGGCTGCAAGGAATAATTAAACCCACGGATAAAAACCCCTTCCTTTTAGTCCATGTGGGAACCAATGACACCGCAAGCCATAGCCTCCAGAAGATCAAAAGTGATTATGAGGCTCTGGGCAGGAAGCTGAAGCAATTAAATGCACAAATTGTCATCTCATCTGTCCTCCCAGTTGAACGCCGTGGCCCAGGAAGAGAGGGAAAAATAGGAGAAGTGAACAACTGGCTTCGCAAATGGTGCCGGCAGGAACGGTTTGGTTTCTTAGATCACGGTCTGCAGTTTCTTGAAGATGGACTTCTGGCAAGTGATGGGCTGCACCTCACAAGGGTTGGGAGGAATGTTTTTGCCAACAATCTCAAAAACCTCATCAGGAGGGCTTTAAACTGACTTATGTGGGGGAGGGAGACAGTGGTCCTGAAGGTAGGAGTCTATCAAATGCTGAAGATGATCATCCAAAAGTCAAGGACCAAATGGAGCAAACAGCGCACAGACCTAGTGGTGGGAGGAAAAAATCCTTAAGTAGGAGACTAGGGGAAATGATCAATGGTTTTCAATGTCTGTATACAAATGCACAGAGCATGGGAAATAAACAAGATGAACTTGAGCTCTTCGTACAGCAAACTAAATACGACATAATAGGCATCACTGAAACCTGGTGGGATGAGTCTCATGATTGGAATGTAGTAATAGAGGGATACAATCTATTTAAGAGAAATAGACCAAACAGGAAAGGAGGAGGAGTGGTGTTATATGTCAGGGATGTGTATACCTGTGAAGAGATCCATGATTTAAAACTTCAAAGCCAAATTGAGAGTATCTGGGTCAAAATTAAGGGAGAGAAAAATAACAGTGATCTCATGGTGGGAGTTTACTATAGATCCCCAAGCCAAACTGAGGACATAGATGATGCCTTCCTGGAACAGATGACCAAGCATTCAAAAGGAAATGAGATAGTAGTAATGGGGGATTTCAACTATCCTGATATTTGTTGGATGTCAAACTCAGCCAAGAGCATAAGGTCGAACAGATTCCTCACTGGCCTTGCAGACAATTTCATTGTCCAGAAAGTGGGAGAAGCAACAAGAGGATCAGCCATTTTAGATCTGGTCCTAACCAATAGTGATGACCTGGTTAGTGGGGTAGAAGTGGTAGGATCATTAGGTGGGAGTGATCATGCTCTTCTGGAGTTTATTATACATCAGAAAGGAGCAACCAAGCATACTAAGACTCAAATTCTAGACTTTAAGAAAGCCGACTTCAGAAAGCTTAGGGAAATGCTGGGTGTGATCCCATGGTCAGTAATACTAAAAGGGAAGGGAGTTCATGATGGATGGGAGTTTGTTAAAAGGGAGATATTAAAAGCACAACTTCAAGCAGTACCAATGAGACGAAAACATGGAAGGTGCCTAAAGAAGCCAGGGTGGCTATCTAATGAACTTTTAACTGAGTTAAGATTTAAAAGGGATATGTACAAGAAATGGAAAAAGGGGGAAACCACCAGAGAGGAATTCAAACAAATAGCCAGCACATGTAGAGACAAAGTCAGAAAAGCTAAAGCACAGAATGAACTCAGGCTTGCTAGAGAGGTTAAAAGCAATAAAAAGAGTTTTTATGGGTATGTCCGTAGCAAAAGGAAGAACAAGGAAACAGTGGGGTCACTTAGAGGAGAAGAAGGTGAAATGCGAACAGGGGACGCAGAAAGGGCAGAACTCCTCAATACCTTCTTTGCCTCAGTCTTCTCCAAAAAAGAAAACAATGCCCGACCTGAAGAATATGGAGCAGATGATTCAGCAGGGGAAACACAGCCCAGAATAAGTAAGGAGGTAGTACAAGCACACTTGGCTAGTTTAGATGTATTCAAGTCTCCAGGGCCAGATGAACTACATCCCAGAGTATTAAAAGAACTGGCAGAGGTGATTTCAGAACCACTGGCAGTAATCTTTGAGAATTCTTGGAAAACAGGTGAAGTCCCAGCAGACTGGAGGAGGGCAAATGTTGTCCCTATTTTCAAAAAGGGGAAAAGAGAGGACCCAAACAATTACCGCCCAGTCAGCCTGACATCAATACCAGGAAAGATTCTAGAGCAGATCATTAAGCAAACGGTCTGTGAGCACCTAGAAAGGAACGCTGTGATCACTAAAAGTCAGCATGGGTTTCTGAAAAATAAGTCATGTCAGACTAATCTGATCTCATTTTTTGACAGAATTACAAGCCTGGTAGATGAAGGGAACACTGTGGATGTAGCCTATCTTGATTTCAGCAAGGCCTTTGACAAGGTGCCCCATGATATTCTTGTAAAGAAGCTGGTAAAATGCGGGCTAGACAATACTACCATTCAGTGGATTTGTAACTGGCTGACTGACCGAACCCAAAGGGTGCTCATCAATGGCTCCTCTTCATCCTGGAGAGAAGTGACTAGTGGGGTGCCACAGGGTTCTGTCTTGGGCCCAGTCTTATTCAACATCTTTATCAATGACTTGGATGATGGGCTTGAGGGCATCCTGATCAAGTTTGCAGATGACACCAAATTGGGAGGGGTGGCTAATACCCCAGAGGACAGGATCACACTTCAAAATGACCTTAACAGATTAGAGAACTGGGCCAAGGCAAACAGGATGAATTTTAACAGGGAGAAATGTAAAGTACTACACTTGGCCAAAAAAAATGAAAGGCACAAATACAGGATGGGTGATACCTGGCTTGAGAGCAGTACAAGTGAAAAGGATCTAGGAGTCTTGGTAGACCACAAACTTGACATGAGTCAACAGTGTGATGCAGCAGCTAAAAATGCAATTCTGGGCTGCATCAATAGGAGTATAGCATCTAGATCAAGGGAAGTAATAGTACCACTGTATTCCGCTCTGGTCAGACCTCACCTGGAATACTGTGTCCAGTTCTGGGCACCACAGTTCAAGAAGGATATTGACAAGCTGGAACGTGTCCAGAGGAGGGCAACCAAAATGGTCAAAGGCCTGGAAACGATGCCTTATGAGGAACGGCTTAGGGAGCTGGGTATGTTTAGCCTGGAGAAGAGAAGGTTAAGGGGTGATATGATAGCCATGTTCAAATATATAAAAGGATGTCATATAGAGGAGGGAGAAAGGTTGTTTTCTGCTGCTCCAGAGAAGCGGACACGGAGCAATGGATTCAAACTACAAGAAAGAAGATTCCACCTAAACATTAGGAAGAATTTCTTGACAGTAAGAGCTGTTCGACAGTGGAATTTGCTGCCAAG
Organism: Darevskia mixta; assembly: GCA_034641385.1. Lineage (NCBI taxonomy): Eukaryota > Metazoa > Chordata > Lepidosauria > Squamata > Lacertidae > Darevskia > Darevskia mixta. The sequence continues at coordinate 3,453,890 of JAWWNH010000205.1, forward strand.
GAGTGTGGTGGAGTCTCCTTCTTTGGAGGTCTTTAAGCAGAGGCTTGACAGCCACCTGTCAGGAATGCTTTGATGGTGTTTCCTGCTTGGCAGAGGGTTGGACTGGATGGCCCTTGTGGTCTCTTCCAACTCTATGATTCTATGATTCTATGATTCTATGATTGGGATGTAGAAGATCAAGATGGCAGAAATGTGGGCCACACAGGTGTTGAGAGCCCTGAGACACTCTTTTCGAGAAGCAATGCTCAAAACTGTCTTCAGGATCAGGATGTACGACACAAGAATGATCAGAACATCTAGCATTATAGTGCACATGACTACAACCAAGCCATAAATGATGTTGACTTTTATGCCTTCACAGGCTAACTTCATGGCATCTTGATGGAGACAGTAGGAGTGAGAAAGAACATTGGATCTGCAGAAAGGAAGCCGTTTAATGAGAAATGGGAATGGGAAGCAGACACAGAGACCTCTGGACAAGATAGCTATTCCTATTTTTGCAACGACTGAATTCGGTAGAAGTGATTTGTATCTCAGTGGATCACGGATGGCAATCAAGCGGTCAAACGCCATTGCCAAAAGAATGCCAGACTCTATGGCTTGTAATGCATGGATAAAGAACATCTGGCTGATGCAGCTGTTGAATGGGACTTCTCTTGAGTCAAACCAATAGACCCCCAGCATGGTTGGCATGGTAGAGATGCAGAGGCCCAGATCCGAGCAGGCGAGCATGCAAAGGAAGAAGTACATGGGCTCATGGAGGCTTTGGTCAATCTTGATGACATAGAGGATCGTGATGTTCCCAAGCAGAGTCAGGGTGTAGAGCACAAACAGTGGGAAGGCCATCCAAGAGTTCTTCTCCTGCATCCCAGGGATGCCAATCAGGACAAAGGTTTGGTGGCTCAGCAGGGTCTCATTGGAGCTCGTGATGGAGGACATCGTTCCCCATGTGCATTTGGTGAAAGGACTTGGAGGAGTCCTAAAATTGATCTGTATATTAGAGATTCTGACATCATTTTGCAGACTTTGTAAAGGTTCTATTATTCTAAGCAGGCACAAATTTCTTAGTTTTCTCCAACACAAAATGTTGTGTTAGACCTTCCAAAGAAGTAAGAACAGTCCCAAATCTTCCTTCTTCCCTGGCTAAGCAACACCCAAACTCTATACTGAATCCCATTCTCCCAAGTCTTTCAACTCCAACCAATGTGAATTTCATTATTTAACTCATTGCTTAAATCACTTATACCTTCTTATGTAAAAAGGATCCCCAAATTATTATAATTCTTGAGTACTAGACATTGCAATGTGTGGCTTGGGCAGCTATTCTGTTTTTGAGTCAAAGAGACTCCCAAAGAGTTATTGCTGAATATTGGCTGTGGAGGTCGAAGAGTGTGGCTTTTGCAAATTCATCATCTCTCAGTTTCTCATCTGCAAAGTAGACATAAGAATCACAGTTCAGTTGTTGAGTTAGATAGGATATACCTTAATGACTGAGGGCATAACAGTAAAAGGAAAGGAGAGGCCATAAGTCTCACCTCCTCCTCCTCCTCTTCTGAGAAGACACCTTGAAACTGAGCTCCTTCATTTTGCAGCCCTACCCAGTGGGCAAGAGGGATGTGACCGGATAGGACCAGAGACTGAAATCAGTGGAGGGTGGATGGAATATTGATTTATTTATAATTTTTATAGAAAAACATCACTGAACGAGAAAATATATTTTCTTGCAGAGGATCTAACAAACTGAGTTCTTCACAAAAGAAAATAATTTCTATTAAGAGTTAGGGTCAATTATTATTATTGCCCCTGCTTCATGATTTATCTGAGGAAGAGCAACCCAGGGGTTGGGGGCTCTAAGATGGCCAACTTTCTCCCTTTTCACCAAATGGCTCTCAGCTGGTTGTGGAATTAAAAATGTGAAATTTCATCAGCTGGAAACCAGGGAGTGCACTTGTTCTTGTGAGAGGCATCATACTTTAGCACAGGGCAAGGCTCCCCCCCCCCCCAGGGGAAACTCACAGCAACTCAGTTCTGGCACCTCCCAAGTGGGCAACCTTCCAAACTGCAAGGAAAAGCGGATTTGATCCACTTTAAATGTGTAAACCTCAATCTTTGGTGTGTGGTTGACTCACTCGCAGGAAATACTAACCATCTGGAGATATCCAAAGAAAAATAAGGTAAAGGTAAAGGGACCCCTGACCATTAGGTCCAGTCGTGTCCGACTCTGGGGTTGCAGCGCTCATCTCGCTTTATTGGCCGAGGTAGCCGACGTACAGCTTCCGGGTCATGTGGCCAGCATGACAAAGCAGCTTCTGGCGAACCAGAGCAGTGCACGGAAATGCCGTTTACCTTCCCGCCGGAGCGGTTCCTATTTATCTACTTGCACTTTGACGTGCTTTCGAACTGCTAGGTTGGCAGGAGCAGGGACCGAGCAATGGGAGCTCACCCCATGGCGGGGATTCGAAACACAGACCTTCCGATCGGCAAGCCCTAGGCCCTGTGATTTAACCCCCAGCGCCACCTGGGTCCCTAAAATAAATAAAGAAATAAAAGAAATAAATAAAAGAAAAATAAGAGCAGCATAAAATGGTCTGTGGAAAAGATGGAGCAGAAAAGATGGAGCAGAAGGATCTAACCCAGAGTAAAAAGATTGTGAAAGGCTGGAAGAATTGGCTTCTGGGCCCAGTTGACAGGGCACTGACTGGTATATGCAGGTTAGGGCCAGGATACCTCCCCCCTTATATACACAGTCGATCAATGCACTCTACAGGTGGGGGTCTCCTGCAGATACCGTCTTATCAGGAAGTCCCTTCCACACAATATACCTGTATAGTGTGGTGGTATCTCTGTTGTCTTCCCTGCACCTGCTGAAAACCCTCCTCTTCCAACAAGCCTTTCAAGCGGACATCTCAATCCCTGTCTCAACTGCATTAGAACTGCTTCTACCAGTTTTATAAACGGAATAGTTCTTAAATGTTTGTATGGTATTTATATTGGGATTTATTTATTTATTTTTTAAAAATGTTTTACATATGGAACTGTTTGCAACTGTTTTCACAGTTTTCTTGTTTTATGGCTGAAATTGTTCTATGCGCTTGATAATTGTATATTCTATTGTTGTAGCCCACCCCAGCACTATGGGGTGAAGGGCAGGAATGAAATCAAAGAGACAAATAAATACATAAATAAATAAAATGTAGAAGATTATTTTACAATTGTTTATGGCTGTCATTGTCCTCAGTACCCCAGGACAGTGGACCTCCCCCCCCCAACAAAAACGCAAGAGCAGAGCAATACAACTCCAACGTATCGGCTCCTGTTTCAGGAAGCCAGTTGTTTTCCTGAATGGTGCAAAACCTCCTTCCAACATGACATCAAATTAAATGCCAGCCTCTCTCTGGCCTGCCCAGGATGAATTGCAGCATTTTCAGTGTGATTCCACCTAAAGAATCCCTGGCAGGTGGCCATCCAACCTCTGCTTGAAAACCTTCAAGAAAAGAGACCCCACCATCTTCTGAGGGAGTCTGTTCCACTGCTGAACAGTTCTTACCCTGAGAAAGTTCTTCCAAATGTTGAACCAGAATCTTCTTTCTTGTCATTTGAATCCATCCATCCGGGTCTCACACTCCGAAGCAGAAGAAAACAAGCTTGCTCCATCTTCCATGTGGCAGATATCTGAAGATGGCCATCATATCACCTCTCAGTCTCCTCTTATGATCTTAATGATCATTTTGATCATATTGAAATACCAATAAGCAAAAAGGCCTCTGACTGAGATATGCTCCCCCACCTTTAAACACCATAAAATAAAACCTGGTAAAAGAATCAGAACCAAATAGAAACCATCTCCATCATCTCATGGCCTCATGATGGGGAAGACCTTTGCACTTACCTGACTCTATAGGACAACCCATAAACCTGAAAAGATTTCTCCCATGGTGGACACTGAGCCTGCCTTTGCTGTTCCTAGATGGACTCTGCCTCTGCTTTTTATGGCATTAAGCGTGATAGAAAAACTGCTTTCCTGCAGGGAACCAACCTGCTTCTGAACTGCCAGAAAATGACTGAATCCCAGTGGGAAGACTTCTCTGAAATCCCAACAGCAATTACTAGAAAATCTTTGCAGATCTTGCATAAGAAGCTGCTCTCAGAGGCATTCAAGAGATCACTCTCTGCTCCCATCTTGCATCAAACCAGAGAGGTGGGATGCAGACATAATATATTAACAAGGAGAGAGTTGGAAGGGATCCCAAGGTTCATCTGGCCCCAACCTCTGCAATGTAGCAATCTCAGCTAGAGCATCCATGACAGGTGGCCATCCAAACTCTGCTTTAAAACCTCCAAAGCAGGAGAGTCCATAATTTCCCGAGGGAGACCATTCCACAGTTGAGCAGCTCTTACCCTCACAAAGTTTTTCCTGATGTTCAGTTGGAACCTCCTTTCTTGTAACTTGAAAAGGTTGTCTAGACAGTAAAACTTGGCTTAGTTACAAAGTTGTGAAACTCCCTAAATGATTGGAACTCAAAAGAGGCTGGTGAGAGCCATGCTGTCTGATTACCTAGTTCCTCCCAAGGCCAGTGGAAATGGGCATAGCTAAGCCTAGCGGGATAGTTTACTCTATGGTATTAACCCCTTCATGCAGTAATTAGACTTAAGCATGTTGGTTTTGTTTTATTTTATTTATTAAATTTGTATAGCACATTTCATCCATAGATCCTAGGGTGGTTCACAAAAAAAGATAAAATATTAAAAAATACATAATAAAAACAAATACCTGGTGGAAGAGAAATGTTTTGGCCACCCACCCCTCACTCGGACAGATGCTCAAGGAGGATGCCACTGTGGCTGCTTATCCCACAGTTGGGTCCCAAGCTGTTTAGCGCTTTGTACATTAAAGTTAACACATTGAATTGGGCCCGTCAGCCATTAGGCAAACAAGCAGTTCACATAGGAATGGTGTTCCATGATCCCTTCCTGCAGCACCACTTACAATGCATGCAGCTGAATTTGGAATCAGCTGCAACTTCTGGGCTGTGCTGAAGGTCAGCCCCTCATAGAACACATTGCAAGAAGCCAGTTGAGAGGTGGCTGGAGTGCGGATCACTGTGACTGGACTACTTCTGTTCTTGTTACAAGATACACTGAAATAAATAGCTGTCAGGGGACTACAAAGCCCCCCTGCCTCTCCAGCTTTGAGTGAGTACCGTGAACCACCGCCTGTTTTGGAGACAGATTCCAGTGGGACGTCTGGAGGAAGCTCCGAGGAAGGGGAAGCAGGGAGAGGGCTTTCAACAGCCTCTCAGAGCCATCGCTCCGCACCAGGGGGAAGGAAAGGGAAGGGCACCAAGTGTTTCCGTTTCCTGAGATGCTTTGGAAAGTGGCGGCAAACCCAACATCCGGCAGTTGGAGCAACTGATAGCGAGGAAGATTGACGCATTTACGATGTGCTCAGAGTTGTAAACCAATTAGTTAGTAATAAAGCTTTGATGGCTTAATTACTCGGAGTCTGTTTGAATGCTGAAGAGGAGCCCAGCAGAGCTTGACAATAGCTATACCAAGAACTCTGGCCAGAAGTTTCAACAAAAGAAATAATATCTACTCGTGAGTCAAAATCAAACAGGGTATATATTCTGTTAAGAATTACAGTCTTAAATGCAGTTGCCGATAGAACAAAAATTATAATTTCAAACAAAGATACAGACTCAAACTCACAATATTATGTGTAGTATGATATTATGTATAATATAAGGCACACAAAATACCAAATACAATGAATATAAATTCGTATTCAAAAGTTCAAAGAGAGCGTTTTGTATGTAAAGCCGAAATGAAGAGTCTATTAGGAGTCGAAATAAGGACTTCCGGAGTGAGGACCAGATGCACGATGCAAAACTAGGGACCAGGACAGGGCCCTGTTTCGGAGCAGACGCCTTCTTCAGCTGGTAATATCAAATAATATGTCAAAATACATCATGGTTCTAAAGTATCAATAATTATGATTCTGTATCTTTGTTTGAAATTATAATTTTTGTTCTATCGGCAACTGCATTTAAGACTGTAATTCTTAACAGAATATATACCCTATTTGATTTTGACTCACGAGTAGATATTATTTCTTTTGTTGAAACTTCTGGCCAGAGTTCTTGGTATAGCTATTTATTTCAGTGGACTCCTTCTGTGGCTGAACCCTGCATCTGGGAGTGGAGCCACTTGAACCCCCTTGGGCATTGATAACAGACCCCCCCCTCACTTTTGCTTCCACCCTAAAATCAAGGTCAGGAGTGTGCAGAATTGTTTAGGAAGTTTCATTTTTTTAAAAGGACAAAGACCAGCTATTAAACAGATATGGAAGCAGCATGGGATGGATGCATCGATTGATAAAAATAAAATACCTTTCTCTTCACTTTATCACAGAATCCTTCTTTGAAAGAAACATCTTTTCTTTAATTGCAAAACGTTGCATATTCTTTCCCGGATCTGCTGGGTCTTCATGCTGTACACAACAGGATTGAGAAGTGGGGGGACAGCAACAAAAATGTTGGCCATCAGCATGTGGACAATGGGGGAAAGGTGTCTCCCAAATCGATGCGCCATACTGGTGCCGATCATTGGCACATAGAAAATCAAGATGGCAGAAATGTGGGCCACACAGGTGTTCAAAGCCTTCAGACACTCTTCATGGGAGGCAATGCTCAAAACAGTCCTCAGAATCAGGACGTAGGATAAAAGAATGCTCACAACATCCAACCCTAAAGAGGAAATAACTACTGTCAAACCATACAAGACGTTGACTCTTGTGTCTGCAGAGGCTAACTTCATGGCATCTTGGTGGAGACAGTAGGAGTGGGAAAGGACATTGGATTGGCAGAAAGGAAGCCGTTTAATGAGAAATGGGACTGGTAAACAGAGACAGAAAGCTCTGGAGAAGACAACAATGCCTATTTTCACAATTACTGAATTTGGCAGAAGTGATCTATATCTCAGTGGATGACGAATGGCAATCAAGCAATCAAATGCCATTGCCACAAGAATGCCAGATTCTATCCATTGAAAGGTATGGATGAAGAACATCTGGCTGATGCAGGCATTGAATGGGATTTCTCTGAAGTCAAACCAATACACGCTCAGCATTGTTGGCATGGTTGACATGGAGAGGCCCAGATCAGAACAGGCAAGCATGGAAAGGAAGAAGTACATGGGCTCATGAAGGCTTTGGTCAATCTTGATGACATAGAGGATTGTGATGTTCCCAAGCAGAGTCAGGGCATAGAGCACAAACAGTGGGAAGGCCATCCAAGAGTTCTTCTCCTGCATCCCAGGGATGCCAATCAGGACAAAGGTTTGGTGACTCACAAGGCTGTCGTTGAACCTGGTGATGGAGGACATCATTCCCCAATGTATTTCTTCTTAGAAAGATTCTAAGGAGCCAGAAAATTGATATGGACATTAGAGGTTCTGGAATGATTTTACAGATTATGTAAAGCTTATATTGTCATTCTGAACAGGACTAAATTGTTTAGTTTAGTCTAAAGAGGAAAGTTTTCATTGGAAGTCTGGAATTATCCTTCTACCGTGGCCAAATACAACCCTAACTCTCTCATGAATTTCAATCCCCAACACTCTCCCATTTCCAACCAGTGTGAAAATCATTTTTAAACATATTAGTTATTAGCATTATTATTTGTTGAGGGGTGTCAAAGAGACTCCCTGGTGGTGGTGGTGGTGTTGAGGGTTGGAGCATGTAGTTTGGCACATTCATATTCTTTCAATTTCTCATCTGCAAATCAGAAAAAACAATCACAGTTCCATTGCTGGATTGGAAATGATATATCTAAATGACTAAATGTATTGCCGTGGCAGACCTTTGGGTCTCAAATTTTGGCAGCGGACTGTGCAATGCCAAAATCTGGCACCTCTCTGCCTTTCACACTCCATTCTAAATAATAGTTGGGGTGTCCCCTGCAGAACCCCTGAGGCGACTGCACCTCCTGTGCTCCCCTAAATCCGCCTCTAAGTATTGGGTTAGCAGTATGGAGGTCTCACTCCATCTCCTCCTGAGGTGCTTCGTTTTGCAGTCTGTAGGCGAGATTGCTCCTATAGGCAAGGCTTATAACCATCTCCATCTTTTCATGGCCTCATGACTGAGAAGGACATCTCTGAAGTCAGTCAAGGGAAAACCCATCTGCTTTGTATCTCATGCAGTCATTTGCACTTACCTGAGTTTACGGTGCAGCTCATGAACCTGACATGACTTCTTCCAGGCTGCCTTTGCTGCTCCAAGAGGGAATCTGCCTGTGCCTTTTATGGCATGGAAGGTTGCAGTAAATCTGTTTTCCCTCAGAGAGGCCAGCTGCCCCAAGACGCCAGAAAACTGGGAAGAGACACTTGAATTCCCAACAGCAATTACAAGGGAATCCCCATGGACCTGCAGTTGTCTTTTCAGAGACTCTGTGCCCCCCCCCATTTTCTTTCTGTGCTGGAAAAATTACAGGTTCTGCCCTTATCGCCATGCTATGCACACTTGCAACAACATCCTTGTATCGCTTTTTAGGTCCCATCGGGGTCTTGATGCACTGGGTGCAGTGTCAGATCAGGTCCCAGCTTATGTACCTTTCCAACTTTTAAATGTAGTTAATCCCTCTCCTTGTTGCTTCTTTCCTCCTTCACTCTTGTGGAGGCGTTCCATGCCTCGGATGTATATCAGCAGAACGGAAAACTAATTTTGAACTTAACACGGAGATCGAACCTGTAACCTGGTGTTATCAGCACCACACTCTAACCAATGGAGCTCTCCATAGGCTATCCATGATGCTGTGTTCCAAGTCCCCATATGGTGGCTTCCCATAGCATGATATAAATATGCTGGGTTAAATTGTTCTGCTTCATATAGGCGGTACCACTTTTAGGGAAGTTTTTAATTTGTGATGTGTTGATGTATTTTAATGTTTACTGGAAGCCGCCCAGAGTGGCTGGGGAGACCCGGCCAGATGGGCGGGGTATAAATAATAAAGTATTAGTATTAGTATTAGTATTATTATAACAAAGGCGGCATTTTTCCATCTCCGCCATGCTAAACAGTTGGTCCCTTATCTCTCTCGCCCTGACCTAGCTACTGTGATCCATGCGACAGTCACCTCCAGGCTTGATTATTGTAACTCACTCTACGTGGGGCTGCCCTTGAAACTGACCCAGAAACTTCAGCGGGTGCAGAATGCCGCAACGGGACTCCTTACGGGGTCTTCGCCGCGGGATCACATTCACCCAGTGCTATACCAGCTGCACTGGCTCTCGGTGGAGTACAGGATCAGATTTAAGGTGCTGGTTTTAACCTTTAAAGCCCTATACGGCCTAGGACCCTTTTACCTACAGGACCGCCTCTGCTGGTATGCCCCACGGAGGACCTTACGGTCTACAAATAATAACACCCTGAAGATCCTGAGCCCCAGGGAGATTAGACTGGCCTCAACCAGAGCCAGGGCCTTTTCGATCGTGGCCCCGGCCTGGTGGAACACTCTCTCACAAGAGACCAGGGCCCTGTGAGATTTGACATCTTTTTGCAGGGCCTGCAAGACAGAATTGTTCGGCCAGGGTTCAGTCTGACACATCTTCTCTTTGTATGAACAAGTACGAAGGAGGTTTCCCAGCCTGCTCACAGGTCCTTATAATATCAGTGGGAATAGTTGGTCCTGGCAAGTATTAACCACTTTCAATTTTAACTTGAGGATGGCCATTTGTCCAGTCTAATTTTAATTTTAATTTATTTGAATTAATTTTGGGATGCATTTTAATCGATTGTTTGTTTGTTTTTATGTATATTGTGTTTTATATGATGTTAGCCACACTGAGCCCAGCTCCGGCAGGGGAGGGTGGGATACAAATAAAATTTATTATTATGATGATGACATGTCTTGTTCTCAGGCAGCAACAGCTGATTCTGATCACTTACTGTTTGACCAAGTGGTGTTCTAGAAACCTCCTTGGATCTTACTTCAAGCATGGCAGCAAAATCCAAGTGCAGCTGTGTGACTTGGCCTGTAATTGCTCTGCAACTTTCCCCACATGGTGCCAGCTGTGTGTGTGTGTGTGGTATATATATTGTGTGTGCGTGTGATTTTGTGTGTTCATTTCCCCAGAAAGGCACATGAAAAAATATGGCCCCTTCTTCTGAACATAATAAAAGGCTTTGTACTTGCATAACAATGACATTACTGGCTGTACTGAGTCTCTTTAAATTTATTTGTTTTTTTCTAAAAGGCAGAAATCAGCTCTCAGACTAACATCATCATGATGATGATGATGATGATGAAAAAAATAACATTGTTCAGAAAGGCTATCAATGGTCACTAACCACAATGGTGATATTCTACCACTATCAGATGCTGACACTATCCCTCTGGAAGCTGCAGAAAGGGAGAGAGCTGGACTCAGGTCCTGCTTGCAGGTTTCCCATAACGGGCATCTGGAGAGCCACTGTGAGAAGAGGATGCTGGACTACATAGGCCATTGGCCTCATCTAGGATGCTCTTCTTGTTCTTATGACAAGTCAGAACAGTTATTGAATATATATGGTACCAATATGGGGTGTATCTGTGTATTCCTAATTACAATACACTTTCACACGACTTTATTACGGAATTCTCCTTTGGTAGAAAGATCAACCCCTACTTTTCCTTAACTTCAAAATGTTGCATATCCTTTGCCGAATCTGCTGGGTCTTCACACTGTACACAACGGGATTGAGAAGTGGTGGGACAGCAACATAGATGTTGGCCATCAGCATGTGGACAATGGGAGAAAGGTGCTTCCCATATCGATGTACTACACTGACACCAATCATTGGGATGTAGAAGATCAAGATGGCACAGATGTGGGAGACGCAGGTGTTGAGAGCCTTCAGACACTCTTCCCGGGAGGCAATGCTCAAAACAGTCTTCAGAATCAGGACATACGAAACAAGAATGATGACCACGTCCAACCCCAAAGTGCACATGACAAGAATCAAACCATATAAGACATTGACTCTTGTGTCTGCACAGGCTAACTTCATGGCATCTGGGTGCAGACAGTAGGAGTGGGAAAGGACATTGGATCTGCAGAAAGGGAGCCGTTTAATAATAAAAGGGATTGGGAAGATGACACAGAAAGCTCGGGAAAACACAGCTATGCCTATTTTTGCAATTACTGTGTTTGGGAGAAGTAATCTATATCTCAATGGCTCAGAGATGGCAATCAAGCGGTCAAAAGCCATTGCCACAAGAATGCCAGATTCTGCCCATTGGAATGAATGGAGAAAAAACATCTGGGTGATGCAGGCGTTGAATGGGATTTCCCCTGAGTCAAACCAATAGACCCCCAGCATTGTTGGCATGGTTGAAATGGAGAGGCCCAGATCCGAGCATGCGAGCAGGCAAAGGAAGAAGTACATAGGCTCATGGAGGCTTTGGTCAAACTTGATGACATAGAGGATCGTGATGTTCCCAAGCAGAGTCAGGGCGTAGAGCACAAACAGTGGGAAGGCCACCCAAGAGTTCTTCTCCTGCATCCCAGGGATGCCAATCAGGACAAAGGTTTGGTGGCTCACAAAGCTGTCGTTGAACCTGGTGATGGAGGACATCGTTCCCCGTGTGCATTTGGTGGAAAGATATTAAGGAATCTAAAAGTTATTTGAATATTAGAAATCCTGGTGCTATTTTACAGTTTCTGCAGTGGTTATATTGTCATTCTGAAGAGAGATAAATGTCTGAGTTTATGTTCAACTGAAAAAGTTGCATTAGAACCCCAAAACTCATTCACTCAATGCTCCATCTACCTGGGGTAAATAACGCTCCAACCATTGTATGAGTATTAAATCCCAGTGCTCTTTTATGTCTACCCAATGTCAGTTTAAGCATTGCTTGTGTAAGTTGTGAGTCCCAGAAACAGAATGAGATCTGATGAACTTCCCCCGCCGGTGGGTTTGAAAAAAGAGCATTGGCATCATTTGTAATGGCTGCAATTCTGAACAGGGACCTGAGAAGTCCTTGCCGGAAAGATTTCTTCAGCCACAAAGGCTTTGTCCTTCTCCTGCAGTTGAAGCATGCTACCAGTCTACATGGCAGGTCTTTCGCAAAGGTGACTTGGAGCAATGTCTGTTCATGGCATTGTACTGCATTTTGTCAGGAACATTCCAGCATTCAGTTTTCCATCAGGATCTAGTATTGTGACACAGGAAAACTTTCCTTACACCATGCATAATTTTAAACACCTTCATCATGTCCCCTTCCCTTGCTCTCCTCTTTCTTAAACTAAGATGCCCCAAATACCCATTCATTTGAGCATTATGTGGCAATCTGAGAAAAAAATTCATTCCAATTAAACAAATATAGTAACATATTAAATTCATTTCACAACAGTGAAATAAAAAGGCAGTATAACACACACACACACACACCAACAACAACCCTGCACCTCTCTACCAGAAGATCTTCCTCAGCTATAGACCCCCAAAGAGTCAAGACACAGACCTTGTATCATTCTGACATTTTCAGAATTCATACGACACGACACGACACGACACGACACGATACGATACGATACGATACGATACGATACGATACAATACAATACAATACAATACAATACAATAATCTTTATTGTCATTGTCCCATACAGAACAATGAAATGTTAAGCGTGGCAATCAGCATATGTGAGACACTTCGGTGCAGGATCTTATCTGGCTGGATCCCCAGGAATCATTGAAGAAAAACGGCATGTTTACAGAAATAGTCTGTCTCCAATCTATGACCATCTAGCATAAATCTGTCCTCATCAGCTATGAAAACCTCGTCCGAACTCATAAGCTCCTCTGCTTTGTGGAGTAAGAAAATGATACAGGGAACTGTTCACTTAATCAAAATTCACCGCCCGCCACAAAAATATATTACACTTCAGTATTTGCAGGTTTCAAAGTCCTGTTCTGTTCTTGGTATTGTACTTTGTCAGAAACCTTCCAACATTCACTTTCCCATCAGGTTCTAGAAGAACTTCTTGCACTGTGCATAATTCTGTACAGCACCATTGTGTCTCCTCCCCTTGGTCTCATTTCTTCCTAAGCTAAAATGTCCCAATTGCCATATCCTTCCCTCCAGCCCTTCAACCTTTTGGTCTACAATCTTCCTTTAAGGTGCAGCAACCAGAACAAGGTGTGACCTTAGATTGTTTTGTTATCCATGTTATTCCTATGTAAAAGATATTAGCTCTGCCATTTCGTAACATCATGACTGAAGGTCTACCTGTCGTTGATCAAAGAAACACTCATCTGCCTTGTTTCTCAAGGAATCCTTTGCACTTACCTGACTTTATGGCACAAACCGTGAAACTGTTATGGTTTTTCCCATGGTCAATGCTGAACCTGACTCTGCTGTGCCAATAATTATTCAGCGTGTGCTTTTTATGGTGTCGGAATTGTAGCAAAAATGTTTTCCCTTAGGGAGGGAATCTACTGAAAAATCACCAGGAAGCTTGGAGATAGGTTTGCTTCAAGTATGGAGAAAGTGCAAAAGCCACCAGCCTGGACTACAAGGGGACAATCTAAATAAGAGAAATGTGGATATTTGGACCTTTTACGGGATGGTATAGATTAACACTGAGTGGACCTAGAGTTTGTTCCTGCAAAGCTGTTCTTGGGTTCTTATATTATCCATGCTTAAAATGCATAAGCTCTGTCTGATAAAGACCTATCTGAAGTCAATTAAAATGTTTATATTCCAAAGAGGTCTCTGCACTTAATGGACTCTAAGGCATGAGCTCTGGATGCAACATGATTTTCCTGACAGTAAGCACTGAGGGATTCTGCCTATGCTTTTTATTGTGTTCCAGTTAGGGTTAAAACTAGTGCTATTTATCTAGAAAAAGAACATATCTTGTTCTCTTATAATGGTGTCCACTGTGTTCCAGCTGAACAAAAGGCCTGGTTAAAACCTCGTGTGCTTTCCCTCTGGGAGGGAGGCTGTCCCAAAACTGCTGGAAAATTGTGGAATCCCAGGGGAATGAAATATGTGAGATCGCAGCAGCAATTGTTAGAAAATCTCTAAGGATCCCTCCGCAAAGACTCTCAGAGAGATGCTCTGGAGATCTTGTGTGTGTTCTTACATGACACCAGATGAGTAAGATGTGAGCATTTTTAAAAAGTAATTTTGTACTATTGTATTGTTAAATGCCACCCCAATCTCTGAGCAGTGAGAGCCTTCAAGGGACCCAGACCCCAGTTTCCTTGGAATGAGTGACAGCAGAGTCTACGGCATCTTTAGCATATATGTAACCTGAGCATAGGATGGAGGGGCTCACTACATTAACACCCCAACAGATCTTGCTTCTATTGCTCTGTGTCTAGCTTCTCCACCTGCTCTTTGCTCAGCTCTCTGACCACACACTGTTCTATTGTTCCATCCACCCAGCAGTTAAGTGAGGGTGGGGAGGCCCACTCATTTGCCCTATGGCACTGAGCAACCCCTTTTGGCACTTAAGTGTCAGCCAGTAGAATCCTCGATCAGCTTTTAACGCTTATAGGGTATAGCTTGTTTTCTGCTGTTCTGGAAGGTAGGACCCAACTAATGGCTTCAAGTTACAAGAAAGGAGATTCTGACTAAACATCAGGAAGAACTTTCTGACTTATTGTGCCATAGCATGGGAGGTGCATGGGGTGGTTGCCCCAGGGACAAAATTGCTAGGGGTGCAAAAATTTCAACATCCAGTGCTGCCTCAATACAGCTGTGTGCTTCTGTCGCTGGGCTCTGTTGAGAGCAGCTTCTCCACGCCGACCAGGAAGTGACCTCTCCCAGCAACAGAATGACTCTTTTCTGATCTCTGAGGCTGTGATCTCCTGGGTGACACAGACGCTTATAGGCAGTTGCATGTGCATGCGTACTCTGTCCATTTCCCCTCAACTGACCCCACCCCCACGCAGCCCCGGGAACTGGCAATCCACGCTATGCCACTGCTCCTCCTGAAGTTTCCAGAAACTTTTATTCAGCGGCACACTGTCCCTGACCATGGAAGCAAAGCATAGACATTCAAGGCGAGTAGCCATTGGTAGGCTTCTCTTCCGTGAATCTGCCCAATCCTCTTTTGAAACCATCCAATTTTCACATGCATTTTCCAGGGTCTTGAGCCTGAGGCTTCCCACCCCCATTCCAAAGGAAAAGAAAGCAGGGCAAGTTCTAGACCCTCAGAAATTTACACCATTTGGGGAAGTGGGGCGAGCATAACAACATAATTCTGCCTGCCTGCCTGCCTGTGTACACAGCGGCTCCATCCATTTCTGTCAGTAAGAGCATTTAAAAAGCTTTCCAGCAAACGTAAAATTCCTTCAAGCTTATTTATGTCCCCCCCCCCAACTTTTCAGTTTCAATGTTTCACTAGCTTAGTTGCTCAGCATCATCCCATCCCACACATTCCTGGGAATCATAAAGTCTTCTGAGAGACCAAGCATTCAGTACCCCTGGTGCAAGGGACATCAGAGAATTCTTGCAAGGGGAAAGAAACGAGAGCAGAAATTGCTGGTGCTCATTTATTTTTCCTTTGTTTGGAATGGTGGACTATATGGAACTCGCCTAACTGACCGGGAAACTACGCGACCAGAGGGAGGAGACGGTGGAACAAGACTGGAAGAAATTTAAAGTTTATTTAAAAAACTATTGTAAGATTTAAAGATTGGAAAAAGTTGGAAGAAATGACAGCTTACAGAATAAAAAAATAGGTTAAGTAATATAGACTTATGATTTTAGGTTAAGACTTATATAAGAAAAGGATATAATTGATATGAATAAATAATGTTTAAAGATGTCAAGAAATTACTAAAGATGATTGATAATGAAACGCAGTGGGGGGGACGTGAGGAAGTCACCCCAACATGATTAGACATGATGAATGGGAAAATAAGATGTATGTTTGTGTTTTTTGTATTTTGTATTTTGATTATGTAGAATGTAATAATGTTAAGTTTAAAACCCAATAAATATAATTTTTTAAAAATGGAATGGAACACAATCCAGCGAGTACATGCTGTTGCTTTCAGTTTGCAAACATGATGTGCCAGGCTCTTTTTCTTACAATGGCAACGGTGCCCACTTGAGAGGTGCTGGAACTGAGTTCCATTGCGTTCCATCTGGGGGGAAAGCCCTGATTATGCGATTGATTCCTTCCCTCCATCCGCTTTGTGTTTGCATTGGAATGGATGGGAGCTGAATAACACAACGACAACAGCATTTTTATATATTACGTAAATTACATAAAGCACATAATTCCACCATAGTGAACACTGGGACAAATAATGTGGTTTGGTTGGTGGAAGACGAACAGCAGTGGAATGGAAGCAGCAGAGCATACAATCATTGCAGGGCATGTTGTCTTTAGCTGATGTCTGCACTTTGAGGTCCTGAGTAGACCTGAGAAGCAAAATAGATGGTATGCACCCACCTGACTCATGCAACTTTATTCATTGGTATTATATATTGTAATGTAAGTGTAGCACTTAAACTTTTTATTGTCCTTATGACTGGATGAGCTTCACAGCACAGAGTTTCTTAAGAATACGTTGGCGGATCTGCTTCGTCTTGATACTGTACACAACTGGGTTCATCAGAGGAGGTGCCAGCAAATAGACGTAGGACATGAGTATGTGGACGATGTGAGGGGCACGTTCTCCAAAGCGGTGGATCAACGACAGGCCTATCATGGGCACATAGAAGAGCAGGACAGCACAGATGTGGGAGACGCAAGTGTTGAAGGCCTTGAGGCACTCTTCTCTGGAGGCAATGCTCAGGACTGTTTTCAGGATGAAGACGTAAGAGAGGAAGATCAGGAGGGAGTCGATTCCCACCGTGAAGGCCACAACAGTCAGCCCATAGATGTGGTTGACGATGATGTCCGAGCAGGCCAGCTTCATGATTTCCAGATGCAAGCAGTAGGAATGAGAGAGGACGTTGGTCCTGCAGTAATGGAAGCGGCGGAGAAGCAGGGGCAGAGGCACAATCAAGGAAAAGCTGCGGAATGCAAAGGCCAGCGCCATTGTCATGATCCTCTGGGTGGTCAAGACGGAGCCATATCTCAGCGGGTTGCAGATGGCCACGAAGCGGTCAAAGGCCATGGACAAGAGCACGGAAGATTCAACAAGGGAGAGAGAGTGAATGAAGAAGAGCTGGGTGAAGCAGGCGCTGAAAGGGATCTCGCGAGCATCGAACCAAAATATGCCCAGCACTGTGGGTAACGTAGTGAGGCACAAGCCCAGGTCGGTCAGGGCCAGCATGGCCAGGAAATAATACATTGGCTCGTGCAAGCTTGAGTCTGTTCGGATCACATGGAGGATTGTGCAGTTCCCCAAGATCACCGTCATGTAGATGAAGCAGAAGGGGAGGGAGATCCAGCGATGGGCGTACTCCAGCCCAAGGAAGCCCGTCAAGAGGAATGTGGTGGGGTTGAAGGTTTTGTTCTCCAAATGGGAGATGTTCATTTCACAAGAGGGTCCTGCTTCACTTCAGTGCTTTAAAGTCAGTGCCTAGAAGGCAAAGTAGTTTTTATTGTAGAATACTAGAGGTGGAAAGATCTTGCTAGAAGTGGTAGATATTTGCAAAACAAATAAATCACTGGCATACAAATTTACTTGAAGATGTTTTATGTCTTTAGATTGCTTTATGCTTCTTTACATGAAATTATTGCATTTTTGTGGCCACTTTACCCCAGCATATTTATTTTCATACATATTACTTGGCGGAAAATTGTACTGAAAGATACCTATGTTTCAGTTCACATATAATTGTACTTTACTTCTTTCTTCTTCATCATCACTTTTTATCACAACAAATGTAACTGATTTGTAGAAAACACAACCTGAAGAAAGAGGCAATACATGTGCTTTTGTAAGCGGGGAAAATCTTTAATAACAACAAACAAACAAACAAACAACACATATAATGTCAGAAAGTGTGGATTCAGTGGGTTTGCCTTTAAATGCAACACCGTCAAGTTTCTCCCTCATCT
Source organism: Darevskia mixta (assembly GCA_034641385.1). Classification (NCBI taxonomy): domain Eukaryota; kingdom Metazoa; phylum Chordata; class Lepidosauria; order Squamata; family Lacertidae; genus Darevskia; species Darevskia mixta. Next base: position 3,471,902 of record JAWWNH010000205.1, read on the forward strand.
TGACTTCTAGGGTGCTTGATCATTTCAGGGAACCTAGGTGAGTGGAGCAGAAGTTCAGCTCCCACCATGTGCAGGCCTGTGAGATTGGAGATGGTGGCATATGGAAGAAGAGGGCCAGGGAGCCTGGAGGGGGCGGGCGGGTTGTCTTCTTCTGATAATCTGGAATTTATATTGCTATTAACAACACAGCCCAAGGTGGCATCAACTATTTTTCTCAGTGGAATTGTATATTTAACTATTCATTTCATTTCCAGAGCCACCCATCAATAACTTTTCCCTGGGTGGCTTGCAACAAAACAGAGGTAAAATATAATGGGTGGTATTCATAGTAGGACCATAAAGAAGGCTGATTGCCGAAGAATTGATGCTTTTGAATTATGGTGCTGGAGGAGACTCTTGAGAGTCCCATGGACTGCAAGGAGATCAAACCTCTCCATTCTGAAGGAAATCATCCCTGAGTGCTCACTGGAAGGACAGATCCTGAAGCTGAGGCTCCAAGACTTTGGCCACCTCATGAGAAGAGAAGACTCCCTGGAAAAGACCCTGATGTTGGGAAAGATGGAGGGCACATGGAGAAGGGGACGACAGAGGACGAGATGGTTGGACAGTATTCTCGAAGCGACCAACATGAGTCTGACCAAACTGCGGGAGGCAGTGGAAGACAGGAGTGCCTGGCGTGCTCTGGTCCAGGGGGTCACGAAGAGTCCGACACGACTAAACAACTAAACAACAAGAACGAACACCAAATGGACACAAGCTTTAATTCAAGGGGGAAAGGAGTTTATTAACACAAAATCAGAGGCAGCTTACCAAGGTCTGGTGATAAAGGGAGCAGCTGGCACAGATTCTCTCCTGGACAGATGGTTGGGAGTGAGAGTGAGGTTGTGGGTCTGTGTGTAGAAGCCTCCTTTGTAGAACTTGCAAGGAATCCCTTTGAGACAACACAGGTTGGACTTGAGAAAGGGCAAGGCTCCTGGTGCCGATGTACAAGGACTTTGGGAATATTGTTGCTTAAGTTTCCAGAACAAAAAAAACAGCTGGTATTGCACGAAGGGAAAACACAACTTTGTTCTGTTCCCAAACAAACCCCACTGAGACCTGGGTTCAACTCCACCCTCTGTCAGGGATTTAGCATGTGGCCTTGGGCAGATCTAACCAGTGCTTTTTTCTATTAAAAAAAAAAAAAGTTTAAGGGTACTCTCATTTTGACACAAGAAAATCACCATTTTATAATTCAAATCAGGAAAAATAAATACAGTAAATGGACTAAAGTACAAAGATTCACAAAATGTTTAGGGGTACCCGTACCCCTGCGTACCCCCAGAAAAAAGCACTGGATCTAACCATCGTCTTTCTTTTATCTTTTACAAACATTTTATTGGTTTTGAATGAATCATAGAATTGAAAGGGACCCCAAGGGACATCTAGTCCAACCCCCTGCAATGCAAGAAACTCAGCTAAAGCATTAATGACAGAATGAACCACGCACATCACAAATACAATAACAACAGTTATGTAGAAGTGTCCACGTACTGTTTGAGTAGGAACCAAGACGGATGACCAGTGGAATGAATAAATGTTTATTCCCAGCACCTAGTGCTTAAACCAAAGGGAAGCACTATCTCCATATTGATGCAGTGGGAAGGGGTGGGGGTGGGGAAACTGCCTGTCCAAAGGAGGAGGAGGAGGAGGAGGAGGAGGAGGAGAAGAAGAAGAAGAAGAAGAAGAAGAAGAAGAAGAAGAAGAAGAAGAAGAAGAGTAGTTTGGATTTGATATCCCGCTTTATCACTACCCGAAGGAGTCTCAAAGCGGCTAACAATATCCTTTCCCTTCCTCCCCTACAACAAACACTCTGTGAGGTGAGTGAGGCTGAGAGACTTCAGAGAGAAGTGTGATTAGCCCAAGGTCACCCAGCGGCTGCATGTGGAGGAGTGGGAAAGCAAACCCAGTTCCCCAGATTACGAGTCCACTGCTCTTAACCACTACACCACACTGGCTGATGTTGTTTCATTCCCCTTCTAACAAGTCTGTTGTGTTGGTCCACCCTGAAGCTCCAAATGCCTCATGGAATCATAGAATAATAGAGTTGGAAGGAAACCCCAAGGGTCACCCAGCCCAACCTTCCTGCATTGTTGGAATCGCCGCTGAACAATCCCTGATGGATGGTCCTCCAACTTCTGTTTAAAAACCTCCAACGAATGAGAGTCCACCACCTTCTGAAGGAATCTGTTCCCCCATCAAACTGCTCTTACTGTCAGAAAGTTCTTCCAAATGTTTAGTTGGAATCTTCTTTCATGCCATTTGAATCCAACCCTCTGGAGCAGCAGGAAATAAACTTGCTCCATCTTCCATGTGACAGCTGTTCAGATAGTTGAAGATGGCTATCATATCCTCTTTTCCAGGTTAAACATACCAAATTGCCTCAACCATTCCTTATAAGGCTTGATTTCCAGTTCCTTGGTCATCTTGGTTGCTCTCCTGGTATATACATTCCAGAGTTAGAGGAAAAAAAGATTTATACACTTTCTGATAATGAAGTCCCTCCTGCTTCCATAAAAGTTTGCCTATAAATGATCATACCTGAGCTATCTGGAGTCAGTTATACAGAGGATCCCTCAACTGGATTCACAAAGGTTATTATAAGATGGGTCAGCATCACTCAATAAGGTCCCAAACATAGAAAAAAAAAACTGGATGTCCACCCCTTGTAGAAATGGAATTAGTGGTGATTCCTCCATCTCTTCCATGTTTCTAAGGTTGCACACAGAAATGACATATTTATATTGCTCTGTATGTAATACTGTAATAGACTGCTTTAACAAGTGATGGTCAAGTTTCTTTCCTAAATTTAATCACTGATTTAATCATATCTCTGCTCTAATAAAATCTGTAACTCTTGATGCCATGTTACTCTGGGTTTCCAGTCCTGAAAAAGCAGGGATTTATTCAGAGGTGGTGGTGACCCTTTTTCAGCCTCAGGGCCATGTTTTCTTATCAAAAGCTTTCTGGGAACCACATCCCAGAGGTGGGTGTGGCAAAATGGGTGTGGTCAGACATATACCCCTCTTCATCCAGGCAACCAAGAACAATTATCATAGTTCCAAGACAGATGGCAGCTGGGTAAAATCACTTGGGGAAGAGTGCAGAATGGGGCCAATGAGGGATGTGGCCTGGGCAGGGTCCTGAGGGCAAGACAGAGCTGCCAGGAGGCCTGTGCAGTGGTACCTCTGGTTATGAATGCTTCTGGTTACGAATGCTTCAGGTTACGAACTCCGCTAACCCGGAAGTAGCTGCTTCTGGTTGTGAACTTTGCCCCAGGATGTGAACGGAAATTGTGCAACGGAGGTGCGTGCACAGGGGGAGGCCCCATTAGCAAAAGCGCGCCTCAGGATTGTTGCGGATTCCTCCAAGGTGTTGTAGCAGAGCAGCGCAAAAGCCACAGGTCCTTTAGTGCAGTATTCTTTTATTGTGAGCTATATACATACAGACAGTTCATGCAAGATGACTTCACTCTCTCTATCTGTGATAACACTCTACATCCACACACCCTGCTTAACAGGTTTCCCTTTAATACAAAACAACAGCCAATCATCTGTCGGCACACTCCTGCTGGGTCACTGCAGGCCTGTTGCATCAGCCTGTTGCATCAGCTTCTTTTACTTTACAAGCAAGCTCAAGCCTGCAGACTTACTGTGTTACACAGCATTCTGTGTATCCCAACAAGGATAAGAACGGTTTCAGCTTAAGAACTGACCTCCGGAACAAATTAAGTTTGTAACCAGAGGTACCACTGTATTCAGTAATGCATTACTGGACAGAGCCTAAAGAGTCTGTGAGACCATTTCTGTTAGGACACAGACTATACAGCATAGGCAAAATATGCATAATCTTAGCTGTTCATCCTTTACCCAACCACTTTCTGCCACCTCTGCACTTCACCATCTCTCATCAAGCCATAGTTCATGAAAAACACTTACCCAACCCATTTGATTTTAGTATACCGGTATGTGTCAGAACCTTCCTTGTACCTCATCTGGAGTTGTTTTTCTCTTTAACAATCAGTCATTAATTTCCCCTTTAACTGGTTTTACTACGGTAGTCTTGTGGTCAGTTCCCATCTTGTGTATGTTACACTGGCCTCACTTAATAATGGGCCTAACCAGGGTCTTTTTTTCAGCCAGAACTTGCTGGAACTCAGTTCTGGCCCCTCTTGGGTGGGTGTCATTGCCATCCTAAGAAAACAAGGGTGGTGTTCTGAAACTTCTTTTTCTAGAAAAATAGCACTGGACCGAACAGTTGCCCTACCTCAGTTCCCCATTCTTAAAATAAAAATAAAAATCTGACAATTTATATGCATCAATTCACACAGGTACCACATTGTTTTATTCTCTGCTTGCCAACCCACCTATCTGGTATTCCTGCCCTGCCCATTACAGGATTCTCTGGGAATTCCCTCTGTGAAGCTGCTGTCTCTTTCAAGCTACCTTCTGTTCCACTATTCCTGAGTTTGCTGGATATGTAGAATGATAAAGAATCCTAAGCCTGGAGGGGTCAGCTCTCCACAGTCTCCCTGACTCTGTAACCTTGGAAGAGATGCTCCAGGTCTGGGCGGTTTGGATGCCATGGGAATTGGGATGGAACAAGGTTCTTTCTACACTGAAGCACACCCCCCCCCCGAGACGTCCACCCTGGTGCCTCCACAGAAACACTATAAATGCTGCTTTCTGGTCAGCCAAGTGGAGTCAGATCCGAGGGATGCTCCTCCATCCACGATGCAGCTGCCAGTAGACTTTTGACTCTGTGGCTCAGCAGAGCACACCTTGCTGTGTTAATCTGTAGGCGAGCTGGCAGAACAAAAGGTCCTATCAAGGTGAGTGGAAAGGAGGGGGAGTAATAGAATCACAGAATTGTAGAGTTGGAAGGGACCACAAGGTGCTTCTAGTCCAATTCCCCACAATGAGGGACTTTTTTGCCCAACATGGGGCTTGACCCTGAGATTAAGAGGCTGAGGTGGGGAGGGAGGGGCGGTTGCCGGGACCATTTTTTCAAGGGGGAGGAGAGCAAGTTACCTCTCCTTCCAAGGAACCTTTGTTGCAATTGGAATGTCCAGCTCTGGTCACCGTGTCTTGAAAAGGGAGATGTAGAGCTGCAAAAGATGAATGAGAAGACCAAGGTGTGTGTGGGGGGGGAATCAGGTTCCCCGCAGAAAAAGGCTGGTTTTGATGAAGGATACATTAGTGGGAAATGTGGAGGGGGGGGACACACAACAGAAGAATATAGAACCATGTACAGGATGAGGAAAGCGTAGAGCCGCCACCTCCACCAGTTTTGTCAGACTAAATTGGCCCAATGAATTGATGGGTGGGAGATGAGGAGCAGACAGAAAAGTTCCTCATACAGCAGCGTGCAGACTGCTTTTTTCATTTTCTTTGTTCGGACACAGGGACCTACGCTCTGGCCAAATCCAGCTATCAGGCTCATCCCCTCCACAGAATTGTTTTCTTAACATGGAACAGGATTGCTAGGCAAGGGTCTATGTGTCCATGAGGAACCATGGAGAAAAATGTGAGCCTGTTTTCTTCTTCTTGGCAGGGTCGCAGTGACCTGCACTGGCCAGGTCCAGGAGGAGAATGCCACTGTCTAATGCCACCCACTTTCATTCCCCCACTTTCATCCTGCTGGGGATCCCGGGGCTGGAGGCGCTCCACTCCTGGATCTCCATCCCCTTCTGCCTTGGCTACCTCGTTGCTCTTATGGGCAACTGCACCATCCTCTTCATCGTGAAGACGGAGCCAACCCTCCACCAGCCCATGTTCTACTTCCTCTCCGTCCTTTCGGCCATCGACCTGGGCCTCTCCACCTCCACTCTGCCCAAGATGCTGGCCATCTTCTGGTTTGGCCTTGGGGAGATCAGCCATGGGGCCTGCCTGGCTCAGATGTTCTTCATCCACAGCTTCACGGGGATGGAGTCTGTTGTGCTGCTAGCCATGGCCTTCGACAGGTACGTGGCCATCTGTCACCCTCTGAGATACACCACTATCTTGACCAAGGCAAGGGTAGCCTGGATGTGTGCTTCCGTTGTGCTGAGGACATTCCTATTTGTGCTGCCCATTGCCCTGTTGACTCTCCGCCTGCCCTTTTGCAGCGATCACATCATCCTTGCCCACACCTACTGTGAGCACATGGGCATTGCCAAGCTGGCCTGTGCCGACATCCGGATCAATGTGATTTATGGTTTGTTCACCATTACCATTCTCATGGTTGATGTGCTGTTCATTCTTTTGTCCTATGTGCTGATCTTGCAGTCTGTTTTCCGGCTCCCCTCCAAAGAGGCCCGGCTCAAATCCCTGGGCACTTGTGGCTCTCATGTTGCAGTCATTTTTGTCTTCTACACTCCTGCCTTCTTCTCCTTCCTCACCCACCGCTTTGGACGCAACATCCCCCATTATGCACATATCCTCATTGCCAACCTCTACGTCATTTTGCCCCCGGTGCTCAACCCCGTCATTTACGGCATCCGGACCCGGGAGCTGCGCAGAAGGATCCTGCAGTTCTTGTTCTCCAAAAGGGCACCTTTATCCAACGTCTCCTGATTATCCTGCCTCACAGGGGGTTGGACTAGATGACCCCGCCAGGGTCCCTCCCCACTCTACAATTCTATTTTGCATTCCTACAATCTGTCGAATGGGAATTCGGACATATATAACATGCTCTGCATAATTAGAGTGTTTTGTAAGCCTGGGAGAGAAACCCCAGAGAGCTGTTGCTGCCAATCAGTGTAGGCCATCCTGAGGTAGATGGATTGACGGTCTGATTCAGAACTGTGCAGTTCTTTGATCCTGGCAAGCTGGATTCTGGCCTGAGACACTGCAGCACAATTTGGGGCAGCGGATCAGGAGGGGCAAGAACTTTTCAACAATGGGCACCAGAATTGTTGTTGTTGTTGTCCTGCCTTTCTCTCTGACAGGGGCTCAGGGCACAGAAATGGCTCCTCTTTCTTGAAGGGCCCCACAGACCTCATGGGACACCCAAGAAGATTCCTTTGTTGCTTTTTTCATAAATGAGCATCTCCTTATTTACAGGTGGGCTGTTGCTAAATAACATAACATGCCCTCCACGCTTAGTTATGTATTAGGAACACAGGCACAAATTATTGTGTGTGTGTGTGTGTGTGTGTGTGTGTGTTTGCTTGCAAACTACCCCAGTCCCTGAGCAGTGAGACTCCAGGGGTCCCAGGTCCATATAGTTTTATTTACTCACAAATTCAACCAGAGTGTAGGATGGAGGGGCTCACAGCATCAACACCCCCAGCAGATCTGGCTTCTCCATCTGTCACAGCTTTGGCTCCAGCACAGAGCAAGTCGGTGTCTGGGTTTCCCACAACTCTCTCTGGCTCTTGCTCTTCTACCTAGCAGCCAGGTGAGATGGAGAGGAGGACAGCCTCCCCCCATTAGCCTGGGTTGCCCCATCCCTTAGCTGCAGCTCACCTCCTTCTTTGGGGATGCTGATGAGGACACTCAATGGCCAGCAAAGACCCTTGTCTTGCCAAGAAACTTATCTGTGGGAATCGTGTATCCATAATGCTATGGAAAGGGTTAATGTCTTCTAGAATTCTCTGATGTCACCAGAAGAGTAAGCCGTTTCCCCCCCCAGTTAGCTCTGTTATCAACTGCCGAGGATGAATAGCCTTGGAAGCCTCTTGGGGAGATGGAAGTGTTCAAAGGACTGAATCCATGAAGGAGAGCTACTTGCTCTGAGATGAGGGAACCTTCGGGCAAAGGCCAGCAGAGAAGGGATGCTGCAAGGTTTTTTGGCTCCCCACTTTCCCAAAGGATGTAACATCAGAGGTCCTGCTGGAGGAAAGAGCGTCTCGGGGTCAGGGGCCAGTCTGGGCCAAAGCGGCCCTCATCTGCCCCCACCACAGAGTCCCTAGCTCTCCTTTACCATCTCTGATGCCATCCAGACACTTATGTTAAGCAGGAGGAGGCGCGAAGCATTGGGGGTCTCTGTCAGAGCAGATGATGGAAGTGCCACCTCAGTTCCTGTGGGATATGCCCATGTTCAAGCCAGCAGGTCCACGAAGAGCAAGAAAGGGGGGGGAAAGAAATTTTGAGTCCTGGTTGCAAGAAAAATAAGAAGTGTGAAGAAGTCAAGACCAAGGACGACGTGCTCCTCTTTTTCTTCCTCCAGGAGTGCCTCAAATGTCCTGTGGACTATTGCATTGCAGAGGTCGGAGAAGTTTGGATCATGGGGAACTCATCAAAATGCCCGAGGCACCCCAGGATGTCCTGGAAGAGAGCAGAGGAGGAAAGTCAGGTCCTTCCGGGGGCACGAGGAGGGCACCTTCAACCTCAAACTTCAGGCTTGGCTTGCCCATCCAGAGCACTGGACTCTGCAGTGCGATTCTTGGGCAGCTGGATGGTCCAAAGGCCCCTCTGTGTTGCTGCCTCACAGGCTGTGATCACCTGGAGCAGGAAAAGTAAACACGACTAAAGACCTATGTCAGGAACATGCCTTCCCAAAGCGACAGCAAAAGCTCCGGAGAACAATGGGGGCCGGCTGAGGGGAGTGGAGGCTTGATTCCTTCCCATGCTGAGAGTGAAGGAAGCCCATCCAGCTCTGGAATGCCAGCTATAAGTCCCTGAGACAGCAGAGCCTGCTTCAGAGGTACAGACACTGTTGGATTCAGCTCAAAAGGAGGGGGAGGGACAGACTACACGCGAGTCCCCTCGTAGTTGGAGGCAGAGCAGAAGACAGGCACAATGCCAGTCCAGTAGGAGGAGGGGGAGCCAGTGGAGGATATCCTGCTGGAATCCATGATGTAATTTGGTGGACACAACTTCCTCATCAGGAGAGGATTGAGCCAGAGGGCTTGGACTGAAACTACTGTGTAATTTGCTAAATAAATCTAAGAGCAATAAACCTGACAGCTTGCAGTGTCCTGGTGTGAGAGAGACATTGTAATCCTGACAACATACCTCCCTGCCTTCCCATTCTTTTCCTCTAGGACGGCCTGGAAAGTTGTGTGGACAATTGAGATGCCCATCTCTGAAGTGGAGACCCCCCCCCCAGCAGGCTCTGGAAGTGCCACTTCAGTTCCTGCGGGGAAAGGGAGGAGAGAGGTTGAGTGGTGGGTTAAATTTTGCAAGGGTGTGAAGAAGAAAGAGCTGTGCAAAGGGAAGTCAAGACAGAGGACTTCGTTCTCTGTCTCCCTCCTTCTCTGCCACTTTCACCACCGCCTCAAATGTCCTGAGCAGGATTGTACTGACCATCTCCCAGGTGAAATTTGGTCTCATGAAGCAAATATGAAGGGAGAGGTTTAGACCCTGCCTCCTCCAAGTCTCCCTTGCCCCCTTCTCCCTCCTGCCTGCTCTTTCCCACCCAGAGCTCCTCCTGGAGTTCTGCCCCCCAACAACCCCGCCCATCCCAAAGACCCCACTCACCTCAGCTAAAAGAGGGCTCCAGGGCCAGGGCACCAGACCGACAATCGATTAAGAGACAATCTGGAAAAGTCCCTGTTTTTATACAACAATGTGCACCAGAATTTTTATTATTCATAGTATATTTGTTGATACCCTATTTTCTCAACTGTTTAATGATTTCCTGTTATGGGATAAGAGCCCAGCTGTGACCTTGGTAACAATGGCAACAAAGAAGGAAAATTTATCTGTCACCGGCTCTGAAAGGACTTTATTGCAAGGAAGGGGTCAATGGAGATGAAACTGCTGTTGGAAAGAAGAAGGAAGAATGGTGGATGTTAGTCTGTGACTTGTGGGTTGGGGAAACCGTTAAAACTGGAGTGGGTTGAAAAGTCCAACATTATTTTGTTCTTTTTGGTTTCTTTCTTTTTTTTAAACAGGCTAACATGGTTTAGAACTGGATTGTTGGGATATTGGCATTGGAAGAGAGATTTTATGGAGCTAGCTGAAACTGGCTGGGAAGACATTGCTGGAAGCAGGAGGGGTCGGGGGGAAAGGGAAGAAAAGATGAAGTTTGCTGATCTGACAGTGATATTGCAGGACCAGGAGGGGGAGGAGGGGCAGCAAGATTGGATTTTTTTTAAAAAAGGTTAATTAGAATAATAGGTTATTGGATAAGATAGAAATCCTAAGGAAATACCTAGGGGTTCCTGGGGTATTATGTTATATTGATGGTATAGAAGAAAAAGCATTTAAAATAAGGGGGAAGATATGTAAGATATTTTTATAAGATTGGATAATGAAGATTAAACTGCGTAATTAATATTTACACTGAAACTCAGAAGGGGAGGTTGGGGGAAGTCCGAAGATGTGAATGGGAAATGTGATGAAATAAGAATTTTATTAATTTTTGTTTTTGTGTTGGTTGTGTTGTTGTTAGTTAAGTCTCTGTAAATGTGTTTATGTTAAAAACTCAAAAAAAATTTTTTTTAAAAAATAAACATCCTCTCCTGGAATGTGGCTGGCTGGTCCAGATGTCTATCCCATTCTACTGCTATCCACTTCTACCGCCAAAATTTCAATCTCATCGTCCTCCAAGAGACTTGGGCAGTTGAAAATCCTTCATTGGAAGGATATTATACATATGCAGTTAAAGCGGTCACAGGCCGAGGACCAGGGAGGCTCAAAGGGGGGGTATGTATCCTGATCTCTCTATGCCTAAACGCCACCTGTAAGGAGCTGCCCCCCTTAGATCAATTAGCAATGGCCTTACTCATATCCTGGGGTAACTGCAGTTTGTTAATTATCAATGCTTATATTCCCCCAACTAGCAAAATAAACGACATCGAGAGCAACTGGAATAGACTGGAATAGATCTTTTGTCAGGTCACTGTTATCAGATTACCCGGGAGCAAAGGTCCTGCTGGTGGGCAACCTAAATGCAAGGCTAGGGCCAGATGACCCCAGGATAGAAATTAAATACAGGAATAAAATCAGGTACCCTGATGCCAATGGCACGGAAGCTTTCCAGCTACCAAGGCTGTCAAAGGACCAACATTCAAATTACGCCAGCACCTGCCTCTTCAAATTTTCTCGGCAGCTAAGCTTTTACACCCTAAATGGCTGCACCAGGGGCGATATCCCCGGGGAATATACATTCATATCTGGGACAAAAAACAATACAATCGACTACATGTTGGCTGATAGCAAATTGCTAACAAAAATGATGACATTAAAAGTGCTTCCATTTATAGAGGGGGATCATTTCCCTCTGCACCTGCAGGTGCTCCTTAAAAACGAGACAACCTTCCTGAAAACAGTATATCCTGAAGAGATCTCCACTTTAGAGCGCCCTGGTTGTTGAGCCAAATGGACCCCCGCACTTAACTCCAAACTGAAGGAAACCGGCACGCCCAGATTCTGCTAGCGACTAAGGCAGTCATGTTTTCACTAGCTCAGCACTAAATAGTTTTGTACAATAAACTTGTATATAGACAAGACGGACTTTGTTGTTACTCGTGAGCAACCGCAACACATCCTGACAGCAATCCGGGAGTCTTTGATGTTGCTTACAAGTAGAGCCCACTGAAACTACACCATGAGTGAACAGGAGCAGGTCGTCAGGTCCAAAGTCCTGGCCACAGCTGTGGGGGCTGGTGCAGGTAGTGGAGAAACGGACGACTGGAGGCAGGAGCTGGTGAAGCTCCGGCAGAGGAATTTGGAGCTGCATCTTAAGGAGATTTTGGCCAGGCTCAAGGAACGTCGGATGAGCAAAGGGGAGAAAGCAACCCTCATCGGGAGGAAGGTACCAGCCCTCGTAAGCAAATTCAGTGGGAACCCCCAAGAGTATCTGGGCTTTAAGACTGAGATCAATTACGCCCTGGAGTTGCAAAGGAGGGAATTTGCCAATGATGAGGAGAGGGTCGCCTTTGTGGTATCGCACCTCAAGGGCGGAGCCAGGGAATGGGTGCACCCTTTGATAGTGGGGAAGAACCCAGCGCTAAAAGATTTTAATGCTTTCAACACCACCATGGACGTGATGTTTACAAGACTGCTCTCAAGTTTCTGCAGTAGCTAGTAATACTCAGCCTGTGTTTGACAACAAAGCTATGCATAAAGACTGTTTGCATCTGTTGCATAGAAAAATGGGGCACGCTGGGTGGAAAAGTATTTCTAAAATGCCTGTGCTAGCTGATGGGTGTAAGTTGCAGAGTTGTAACAAATACCTGGATTGTAATGTGTGCAAGAAAGTTAAAACTCACAGGGGGTCGTATCCTAAGAGTGATAGAGTAAATGACACACCGCTACAGCTTGTGCATTTAGACGTGATTGGTCCATTTCCTGTTAGCAGGGGCGGGCCGCGCTTCTCTGTAACGGTGGTGGACGACGCGACACGCTTTTCTTGGTCATATCCCATGAAACACAAGGGAGATGTTTACTAAATTTAAAAGCTGGGTAGCATCCGCGGAGAGGCTTTTTTCTCTCAAACTGAAAAGAATTCAGAGCGATCGAGGTGGGGAATTCATGTCTAATGTTTTTAGATTGGCTACAATAGCGTGGCATTGGGCATCATAAAACTAACGTTTTCAGTCCAGAAGAAAACGGGGTTTCGGAATGCAAAAATCAGTCATTGCAGGACATGATGTATGCCATGCTTGAAGATGCTGGGTTGCCTATGGCTTATTGGGCTGAAAGCCTGGTGACAGCATGTTATCTTCAGAATAGGCTGTTTCACCAAACAATTGGCACTACTCCCTATTTCAAATTGTTTGGCAAAAAACCCAAGGTAGACCATTTGCATGTTTTCAGTTCCAGAGCATGGGTCCATGTTCCCAGGCAACAAAGATGAACAGGGGAGGCTAAATCCAAGCAGCTAATGTTTGTGGGTTATCAGGAGCTTGGAAAACGCTACAGGTTTGCTGAAGGAGCAAGTGGAATTGTGGTTTCCAGAAATGCCACATTCTGTGAGCATAGTGGCTGGGAAAAGCTGCACGCTAACACAGAAATCTGGTTTCAATCTTCCCAGAGGCTTGTCAACAGTAAAAAAGAGCCAGAGAGTTTAGACTCTGAGGAGGAGGGGGAGAAAAGCCCAAGAATGATATCTCCCAAGCAAGAGGCTAGTCAGACTTCGCCTGTTGCTAGGCAACAGCAAGGGGGGTGAAGTTCTGAGGGGGAAAGCGAAACGGAGGAAACTTTTACTCCCAGGCGGTTGCAGCGAGAAAATAAGGGGGTGCCTCCAGATAATTATTCTCCTGACACAGCCAATGTGTTTAATGTTGCTTTAGAACCTCAAAGTTTTCAGGAGGTCATGGCGTTGCCAAAAGAACAGGCTAGTTTTTGGAAACAAGCCATGGATGAGGAAATGGCATCTTTAAAAGAGCATGAAGTTTTTATACCTATGGCAACACCTAAAGGAGTGAACGTTATTGGGTGTAGGTGGGTGTATAAGCTCAAGCCATTGGTCACAGGTGGTTACAAATACAAAGCGCGTTTAGTGGCACAAGGTTATTCAGAGGCCAGGGTTGGATTTCGATGAAATTTTCGCTCCAACAGCCAAGTGTGAAAGTGTGCGATTAATGCTTGCAATAGCAGCTAAACGTAAGCTCAAGGTCAACCATTTTGACATCCAAACTGCTTATTTACACACAAATCTGACTGAGGATGCTTATCTGTCAGAGCCACCAGGTTTTGAGACAGGAAGCAACAGCGTGTTAAAATTAAATAGAGCATTATATGGCCTGAAACGAGCAGCAAGATCCTGGAATAAATGTTTACATGAAGTTTTAGTTTCATTTGGATTCCAGTAAAGTTTGGCTGATCATTGTGTTTATGTTCGTGGGTCTGGTGACAATCAGGAGTATTGTGTGATTTATGTTGATGACGTTTTATATTTGTCTAAATCAGATAAACAAGTCAAAACATTTGCAGCAGTTGTCCACCTAACTGTTCCCTCATTCAGCCCACATTTTACCAGCTTCCTAACATAAATATCAGAGAGGACTTTGTCAAAAGCCTTACTGAAATCAAGATGCACTATTTCCACAGCAGTCCCCTGATCAACAAGATTTGTAACTCCATCCAAAAAAAGAGGAGGAGAGATTTCTCTGGTTTTACTTGTTTTTGCGAAAGCGATGCTTTCATCCTGCATGTTTCTGTTGTGAAATCTTCAGATGAAGGGCATATAAATTTTAAAAATGATAATAAATAAGGATATTGACAAGCTGGAACATGTGCAAAGTAAAGCAATTTATGTATTTATTTAATTTGTATACCAACCGACCCAGTGGTGCCGACTTGAATAAAATATTGGCGGGGGGCCAGGTAAGGCCTGCCTTCAAAAATCAATCACAGGAGGCATGTGCACAATTTGAATGGCAATGCCTATCAACTGGGGGGGGGGGTTGACCACCTCAAATATTTTATTGGGGGGCAAAGACCCCTCAGCCTCTAAAAGTTGGCTCCTATTCCCTACACCCACAAGTCTCAGGATGGTTACATAAAAACACAAAATAAAAACACAAAATTCACACCTATAAACCCCCTCCCCACCAAATTTTAAAAGGGCATTAGGTATCAATCAGCCAAAGGCCTAGTTAAAAAGGTGGGCATTTGCCTGGCTCCTAAAGCTTTATAATGGTTTTTCCAACCTTTGTATGGATTCTTTGATGATAAGTGAGGTGGGAGATCCTTCTGAAGTTCTTTCCACATTCCATGCACTGATAGGGTTTCTCCCCTCTATGAATTCTTTGATGGAGAGTGAGAGTGGAGCTATCAGTGAAACTCTTTCCACACTCCACACACTTATATGGTTTCTCCCCTGTATGAATTCTCTGATGGCAAGTGAGATTGGAGCTATGACTGAAGCTCTTTCCACATTCCATACACTGATAGGGTTTCTCCCCTGTATGAATTCTCTGATGGGTAGTGAGAGAGGAGCTCCTCCTGAAGCTCTTTCCACATTCCACACACTGATAGGGTTTCTCCCCTGTATGAATTCTCTGATGGGAAGTGAGATTGGACTTTTTACAGAAGCTTTTTCCACATTCCATGCACTGATAGGGTTTCTCCCCTGTATGAATTCTTTGATGAGAAGTGAGATGGTGGTTATGAATGAAGCTCTTTCCACATTCCATGCACTGATAGAGTTTCTCCCCTGTATGAATTCTTTGATGGGAAGTGAGATCGGAGCTTTTACTGAAGCTCTTTCCACATTCTACGCACTGATAGGGTTTCTCCCCTGTATGAATTCTCTGATGGGAAGTGAGATTGGTGCTCCAATTGAAGCTCTTTCCACATTCCACACATTGATAGGGTTTCTCCCCTGTATGAATTCTCTGATGGGAAGTGAGATTGCAGCTCTGACTGAAGCTCTTTCCACATTCCATGTACTGATAGGATTTGTTTCCAGTGAGATTTCTTTGTTGGGAAGTGGAATGGGAGCTCTGACCGCAGCTTTCTCCACACTCCAAATTTTTATGTGGCTTCTCCTCTCTGGGGATTTTGTTGTGGTCACCCTTGTTCTCGACTTCCAATTCATCACAATCTGCAATGGAGACAAAAAGGGATTAGAGCCTCAGGAACAAATGGAGAAGAACTGAAGGGAGTTGGGTGTGTGTTCATAACCAGTGTTGTTTGTCATTAACCAACATATTTATTATTAGATTCTGATGAGTTGTTGAATGTTGCTCTGTTTGATATACAGTAGTGGTCAAAATTGTGGAAGCCTTTTGGGAAAAAGTGCATTTCAGAGGTTTGTTGGCTCATAACACCACTTCTTGTGGAGTAATATCATAAAATCACATATCAATGGAAAGATAATTAAAACAAAAATGTAATGCAACCAAGTTTGTTCATTTATCTGTATTTGATCAAAAGTTATAGCCAAATAATCAGAAAAAGGAAGCACAATTTGCTTAGGTTGACTTTTGTCAGTGTGTTATGTGATCGCAATTAAGTTGGTTGGTTTTTTGTTTTCTTTCCTTCAGTCTGTTTGTAAAACATAATAAAATTAAACAAATGGCACAAAGAGTTGACTGGTCACCCAGGAAGTGATGTAAAATAGTCCTATTAAGTGAACAAGGCTACAGTTATTAAGAAATTAGAAGAAAGTTTGAGGGAAACTAAGCCAAAACTGGCCTTTCTATATTTTTGAAGAGATATAAGGAGACTCAGTCACTATAAACTCAGACTGGTAAAGGCAGGAAAAGGTGCACAAAGGCAAGTGACGATCGAAGAATGGAGAGACTGTCCCTACATGACAGAAGAAAATCATCTGGGTGTCTACAAGATTACATGGCAAATGTAATGTGAAGTTGAGTGCAAGGACTGGTCTATAGGTTAGAATTCCAAGGAAAAAGCAATTGTTATCTCTCAAGCAAAGGTTGTAAAGATTAAACAGATCTAAAACCCATGTTAACTGGATGACGGAACAATGGGACAGTGTTATTTGGAGCGATAAGACCCATATCTCCTTGCTTAGTAGTGATGGCATGAAATAAGCAAGGAGAAGAATCAGAGAAGATTTTATCCTACAGTGGAACCTCGGGTTACGTACCGTCCTCCTTACGAACACTTCAGGTAACGGGCTTTGCTAACCCGGAAGTAGGTGCTCCTGGTAGTGAACTTTTGCCCCGGGATGTGAGCGAAAGCACGCCTCAGGATAAAAACGGTTTCGGGTTAAGAACGGACCTCTGGAACGAATTAAGTTCTTAACCCGAGGTACCACTGTATTGCTAAATAAACCTCTAGTAAAAATGCCAGTGTTCCGTGTCTTGTGTGAGAGAAATGCTAAACCTGACAACATAACACTGGTCCTGGAAGACCTACATTGGCTCCCGGGACGTTTCTAAGCACAATTCAAAGTGTTGGTGCTGACCTTTAAATCCCTAAATGGCCTCAGCCCAGTAGACCTGAAGGAACATCTCCACCCCCATAGTTCAGCCCAGACACTGAGGTCCAGCTCCATTGCCTTCTGGCAGTTTCCTCACTGCGAGAAGTGAGGTTACAGGGAACCAGGCAGAGGGTCTTCTCAGTAGTGGCGCCTGCCCTGTGGAACGCCCTCTCATCAGATGTCAAGGAAATAAACAAATATCAGACTTTTAGAAGACATCTGAAGGCAGCCCTGTTTAGGGAAGCTTTTAATGTTTGATGGATTATTGTATTTTAATATCTTTTGTTAGAAGCAGCCCAGAGTGGCTGGGGAAACCCAGCCAGATGGGCTGGGTATAAACAAATTATTATCATCATCAATTATTATCATCATCATCTTAACTAGAGGTACCACTGTACATGTATTACACCAGAGGTCGCCAAACAATGGGACGCAGGCCATTTACAGCCCACCGGGCTCATTAATCTGGCCCGCGAACCTTGCAAGACCCTGCAGCCCGCTCAGTCAGTCTCAGTCTCACTCAGTCAGTAATAAACAGGCATGGTGCAGAGGCCTCGCTGCGCGGAGACTGTCCAACTCCACTCCATCCAATTTTCTGCTGCCCCAATGGGGGTTGTTCTTATTTCTCACCCCAC
Organism: Darevskia mixta; assembly: GCA_034641385.1. Classification (NCBI taxonomy): domain Eukaryota; kingdom Metazoa; phylum Chordata; class Lepidosauria; order Squamata; family Lacertidae; genus Darevskia; species Darevskia mixta. The sequence continues at coordinate 3,489,346 of JAWWNH010000205.1, forward strand.
AGCTCCATTCTCATCCTCTTTCGAATCCTTTCTCCTTCTTTGACGACTCTTACTTTTTTACGTCCTTTGAAGTTTGATCTGTTGGGTGTTCTGTTTGATTTTTTCTTTTTCACAGTTCTATTTAATTTTTCCTTTCTCACAGACTGTGGCAGGGTGTTTTTTCCTTCCTTTTCCGACTTTTAATCTTGTGCAGCAAGCTTTGTGTCAATCTTGTTTAGACAGCTGTTCATCCTCTCATTGGATGCTCTGATCTCACTTCTCAAGTCCAACAATGCAACTAGTATCCTTCCCATGGTGGTGCCTCTCAGATTTTCAGCCATTTCAAGGTCAGATGACAGCATACTCAGTCACAATAATCCTTTTTGTAATCCAACGATTTTAAGGCATTTTCTTAGCCAAATTCTCCAAAATCACAGGGAGAAGGGAAACTTTTGACACTGTTACAGAAGTTATCCTTTTTAACTTCCTCAGTCAATTAGCCTAGGTAATAAAGTATCCTGTTTCTTCTGCTACAACGACGAGGGACCGACCTCCGTTTTGAAGTCCCAAACGCCTGAATAATTAAAGTCCAAATGTCCTTTTACTCACAATTTCTTGTTCCAAATCTTCTTTTTTGCAGGAAGAATCAAAGCGCTCGGAGCGACCTGTCATGCAGCTTCGCTCGGCAGGGGTAATGGTGGATCCGATGAGCTCCGTCTCCCCTTGCTCTCTCTCAGCGACCCTTACTAGGGTTTACCGGGGAGCAGGGAAGACGTTAACAGCTCTGCCGGATCGCTATGGTCCCGGGACGCCCTACCCGGGATTTTCGGGGGCCGCCGTGCTGTCACGGTCTCCCCTTCCCCCCTGCCGGGCCGGGGAATCTCGGAGCGAGATTTCCCCCGACCGATCGCCCAGGCACTTCGACCGGAAGTCAAAGGCAGCCCTGTTTAGGGAAGCTTTTAATGTTTGATGGATTATTATATTTTAATATCTTTTGTTAGAAGCAGCCCAGAGTGGCTGGGGAAACAAATTATTATCATCATCAATCATTATCATCATCATCTTAACTGGAGGTACCACTGTACATGTATTACACCAGAGGTCGCCAAACAACGGGACGCAGGCCATATACAGCCCACCGGGCTCATTAATCTGGCCCGCGAACCTTGCAAGACCCTGCAACCCGCTCAGTCAGTTCCCGCGCTAAACAGGCATGGCGCGGAGGCTTCGCTGCGCGGAGACTCACTTCCGCAATACAGCACTACCTGAGATTCAATAAGCCTGGCTCTTCTCTGGGATGAATTTTGTTTGGCCCAGTCATGGCATCCCCTCCATCTCCAATGTCAGTCGTCTCTTTGGTCAACCCAAGCCTGACAGGAGCAAAAACAAAAACAGAAAACCTGAAGCTACTTATCTTTCCTAACAATTCTGAAGCTGACATTTAAGATGGCCTGGGCAGTTCAGACCAGCCCAATCGTGGTAGAAAAAGGAATAATTTGAGGTAGATTGTTAACAGAAAAAATGAATTTACTGTTTATTGAGGGGGTGTTAGGTTCCCAGGTGTTATAGGGGGCGCTGTTGAGCTCTGTGAAAATATATGAGGTTCATCACATAGAGGGTTTTTTTAAATTTCCAGGCAGATGATGATCCCACAGGGAGCCTTACCAAGAGAGGACACGATCCCACAATTCTCCTCCATGACGTCCTTATGCAGAGCTCTCTGGTCAGGATCCAGCAACGCCCACTCCTCGTCCGTGAAATGAACAGAGGCATCTTCAAAGCACACTGGACCCTAAAAGAAAAAGGGAAATGTCTTCCTCTGAGACAGCAGAAATTTCATCTGCTACACAATGCTGTTCTTTCCTTCCTGTTAATTGCTGTGTGTTTCAATAGGATTGCTTTGCTGCACATTTTTACTATGGATGCCTATTTTGACGTTTTAATTGAATTGTTTTATTCTGCTTTTAATTATGGGTATTCGTCTTTGTTCAAATAGGTGGTACTCCTCCTTGTGGTTTTCAAGTCATTCTGCCTATGCAGGCATTCCAGTTTGCCAGATGGAAGGATCCACTTTCTCCTCTCCTCATGAGTTGTTCTGGGGAGATTCCCTCCCAATGCCCTAGAACCAAATTCAAGGGGTTCATGGGGGCATGGAGAGGGGGAGGAATGGTGGGCAGGCCCCATTTTGCAGCGGATGGGGCTGGTGTTTTTACATGAGTAGAATGTGTGCTTTTATTTAAAATGCATCTCTGGGGTATAGGAATTACAGATGTTCATTTCCCCCCCCCCAAAAAAAATATAGTCTGGCCCACCTCATGGTCTGAGGGATGTTGGACTGCCTGCGGCTGAAAAAGGTTGCTGACCCCTGATATAGTGCAACGTTTGCTGAAGTGCTCTGGTAAAGTGCTTTGTTGAGTATTCTGTTAAAGGAATTTGCTATAAAGTTAGGTTTTCAGGCCTTGGTTTATATATTTGAGCAGAATTTATACATTTTTTCTAGGGGTCAGGATGTCGTTCTGCTAGTCACAGAAGCATCTGGTAAGACTGTGTTGTCTGCTCGTGAGCTGCAAGTCTACCAATAAAAGGCTATGATTTATTCTTGTAGAAAGAAGGTGTACATGCAATGTTTTTCTATAGGTGTTTTGCATATCACTACTTCCTGCACAAAATAAATGGGGGGAGTTGTCTCTGGTCTATTTTTGGGGACTCCTGTAACATGTTAAAGTTTTTACTCTACTAATTATACATTGGAGTTCTGCTCTGGATCAATATTGAGCAGAATTTCATGACAGGGTCTTCCTCCATGAAATCAGTTGCTGAGAGTCAAGCCCCCTGGCTCCCCACAGCTTTCCAAGCCTCCTCCTCCCTGAGGTTCCTAGCATACGATCGATCCTTTGCTCCTCCATCATCAGACGTCTCCTGGCTCTGACAGACAAGCAGGGAGGGTGGCTTCTGGCAGAAGGAGAGGGAGCCACCGGTGGCTCCTCCTTCTCCTGACTCTCCTCTGCCTCTCAACCTCCCTCCTCCCACTTGCCTCTTTTCTCTTCTGCCTCTGATTCTGGACTGCATTCTGCCACAGAGTCTCCCAGCTCACTAAGCCCTGTTACCCCTTCAGCTTCTGACACCTCCTCTTCCCAGTCTTCTCCCACTTCCTCCTCTGACCGCCCATCCTTCTTCTACCTCCACTTCTTGTGCCATCTTCCCTTCCTGGTTCCCCGGCTGCTTCCTCCCACCATTCCTCTGTGCCCAACCAGTCCATGACATTGCTCCAGCCCTCGGCCTCTGTCCCCACAAGGCAGCTTCCCCTGACCTGATCTGGTTCCACAGCCGCTGCTTCCCTTCTGCCCCAATAAAAAGACGGATCAGGAGGTCTTGCCGGCATCATTCTGTCACCTGCAAGAGAAAAAAAGGTAAATAGGACGCCAGGAGTGGCTGTTTCTCTCACAGGTGAAACAGGGCATCTCCAACTACAGATGGGCCTTTGAAAAAGCCTTACCTGCTGAGAGCATTTGGACGTTTGTGCCCATTTCATATGTTAGTTGTGCAGAAATACATCTCCCCTCCTGTGGACCCTTGTTCCCAACTGTCTCCCCCCAAAACAAGATGAAAAGAACCCCCAGATTAGTTGGAAAACCAACAGAATGAGACCAAACGGACAAAAACCACCTTCCTCCTTACCCAGTGGCCTCTCTCTGGTGTCCAACGGAGGCCTCTCTGCCTCACAGGAATCCAGGTCCATTTCTGCAAAATGATCCTTTTCCTGAAAGAGCAACAATGATTCAAAACAGAGAATGGGGAGAAATATTAGAAAGAGAATCACAAAGACTTGAAGGGTGTGAGATGTCATTCCATGGATGCTTTCCCCCAAAAAGGATGGGCCATCAGCAGACCATTATGGGATGTTCTCTGTCCTGTTTGGAGCCCCTTGGGAGTATCCAGAGTAAAGTCTCTCTCACCTGCTTTCTCTCCTCTGCCTGACTCAGGAGAAAACCTTCGGCCAGGGCCACCGCCTGGGAACTGGTCTCCGCTCCGCATTCCCTCACCCAGCTCTCCATCTCCGGGGGAAGGACAGCCAGGAACTGCTCCAAGATCACCAGGTCCAGCATCTCAGCTTTCGTGTGCCTTTCTGGCTGCAGCCATTGACGACAGAGGTGGTATAGTTGGCTGCAAATCTCTCGGGGCCCTTTGGCCTCCTGGCAGCAGAACTGCCTCAACTGCTGGCTCTGCACCTCTGAGCGGAGGGCATCCTTCTCACCCAGGATCTTCTGCACTGGGTTTTCCCAGAATCCCCCACTGTTCCCAGTTTGGATGGCATGACCTCTTCCTGCTCCAGGGCTAACTGAGTCTTGTTCATCCATCTGTGCTCTCAGGAAGCCTGTAAGAGATCAGAAGGAACCTCTTTGTATTCTGCCAAGTTGTCTGTCTTAATGAGAAGCTCTACCAAATCCTACAAAGCAAATATATTGTTCTGTTACAGAATTTGTAGGTCAGTAGAAAAAAATCAAACTTATCCATTCTGAAGGAAATCAGCCCTGAGTGCTCACTGGAAGGACAAATCCTGAAGCTGAGGCTCCAATACTTTGGCCACCTCATGAGAAGAGAAGACTCCCTGGAAAAGACCCTGATGTTGGGAAAGATGGAGGGCACAAGGAGAAGGGGACGACAGAGGACAAGATGGTGGGGCAGTGTTCTCGAAGCTACCAACATGAGTCTGACCAAACTGCGGGAGGCAGTGGAAGACAGGAGTGCCTGGCGACTAAACAACAACAAGAAGAAAATGGTTCCCTGAGCAAGCATGGATGAGTCTTCCTAGGAACCAGGGCTGAACTGCACTACCGCCCAAACCATGAGCTATCTGAAGAAGAAGAAGAAGAAGAAGAAGAAGAGGAAGAAGAAAGCAGCCTCTAGCACTCCTAGAAGGACCATTGCAATGCAAAATGTGGAGGGAATTGAAGGGATTTCTGGGAGAGCCTGGTTGCTCCTGCCTTCCTGCCAATGCATGAAGTCAGAACTGACTGACAAGGAAGTCATTTGTATCTTGTGAAAAATGGATGCTTGGCTCTAGTGGGGGTCCTCACCCGGGGGTCCTCAGGAGTTACTCCCACCCCACCCCCTGCTTCTGTCTCATTTTCTAGCACTTGGACTCACTACCGCTCTCCAGACAGACTCCTTTTTCTTTGCTCTGCGGGCCAGGTATGTATTTGGCCAACCCTCTGAGGGCCAAGTGGGTGGGGCCAAAGACATCTCCCTGGAAATCTAGGCGGTTAATTTACTACTCTATTATTATTCTATTAGATTGCTTAACACACACAGCCATTGATGCCAAGGTCCCTGGAGGCTCAGTGAGTAGTAGCACCCATTTCCGGCTGGTTTTCCAGCAACAATCCCTTTGGGACAGAGAGGATGTGGTCCTGGGATGCCCTGCTCTGGGTGCGAGGGGATTGCTGCAGTGGCCTCCGTGTGGAGCTGCCCTGGGAGACACTGGGAAACTGGTCTGCAATGCAGCAGCCAGACTATGGGCTGGAATCCCTCTCTTTATTCCTGGCCCTTCTCCCCCCCCCCTTTCCTTCCTTCCACCACGTGGTTTTTTGGGGGGGGAGGGGCTAGTCCCCCTCCTCGTCCCGCTTTGGAGAACCATCTGCACGTGTTTCCTGTGTTGTGCAATGACGCTGAGCG